>JAUNZM010000034.1:1235000-2470000 GCA_033459285.1 Clamator glandarius
AAACAACTTTCTTTCCTGTACTGTCATTTCCAAGTGATGAGGCCCAAGCTTCAAGCAGAAATTCATGTTATTAGTCCCAGTGTGCACAGCTCTGTACTTTGTACTATTACATTTCATTCTGCTTCTATTACTTTCCTCGTCAGGATCATGTCAGTGTTTTATTTGTTATATTTGATCCGATTTTCCATTTACCTCCAGGTCTTTAATTATTCTTTACTTGCAAATTTATTCTAAGCTTTGCATACTCTCGATGTCTCCAGTTGCCTGGATCCTTTCTTTCTTTTTATAAACAGGAGAACTGGGCTTGCCATTTTCTCCTGCTCGATTAATGTATTAAAAATACTTAAGAGTGGACTCTTGATTTCTTGTGCCAGTTCTTTTAGGAGTCTGGGCTGGATTATTTCCCCCCCTGGCTTTAGTACATTAAAGCTCTTTGAGTTTTGCTTTCACCTTGGATGCTGAAATTTCCATTTTTATGCCCATTAGCTCTCATCCCTGTGCCCTTGTGTCCTGAAGCATCATCTTTATTGAAAAGTGAAGCAAACTACTTATTCAGGGTTGGTGGGCTTTTTTTGCTGTACCTACATTTATTTTTTATTTCATCCATCTGGCTTTCTTTTTTGCCAGTGAGACTTAAGAATTTTTACTTTAAAAAACAACGTAGCTGTGAGTTGTAACTCGGTTTGAGTTTTGGTAAATCTCATTTTAATCTCACAGTTTCTCCACTCTGAGGGAGTTTGTTTTCAGAATTTTCTCCTGTCCCTTTTGGACTCTCTACTTTCTTGCAATCTCTTTTCCAGGAGACCAGCTGTATATTTACTCCCTCTGCCTGGAATGTGCCTTCTAGATCGGTTTTGCACTTCTGACTTCCCAAGATGTCCCCTGCACTCGGGCCCTGGTGTTCTCCTGTAGAGATCGTGAGCTGACTGCGTTTCTGTGCTTTGTTTCTCAAAGCCTTCATTTCCTAGATGAAGATATAGTTTTGTACATCCTTCTATTTAAATTTAACAAATCTATGACACCCCTTGCCCCCATCTCAGTTCTTTGCTACATCCATCTCTTCTATTATGTCCTCCTTGGTTTACCGTAGGTGCCCATGAAACGCTTCCCCTGCAGATCTCCCCACCTCCCAGAGCTCAGATGCAGGCTGAGGAACTGCACCTTCAGCCAAGGATCCAGAGGTTTTACCAGGCTGGAGCTTGTCGCCTGTTGGCATCGGAAACATCTGTCATAAGGTGGATGGGACAATCCACATTCATGGTCAGGTCCTAGTCCCACCTGAGGACCATGCATGGTCAGGACGGGAAGTACAAATCCAAGCTCCAGAAAGAACTGTTGGTTGTCTCTGCAGATCCCCTGTGCCCTCTCCCTCTAGGAATACCATGAACATTGGTACTTTTGACATCACTGGGTAGCTGAAGAAAAAGAAGGCAGATTCTCTTCTTCTGTTCATATTTCGTGACAATAAGAACAACCTCGTTCTTCTGCTCACCCGGCAGCAAAGTCTTATGTCAACAATAAAATACAAAAGGAAACAAGCCACTTTGCTAAGACATTACCAACTGTTCCCCAGCACGCACGATTCCTGTGGTGTGGTTCATGTTTAAAAGAACTCATGTTACTGATATTGCAATTCAAATCTGATGTTTAAAAGGCTCCTCTGTAGAAAGCTGAATTTTCTCACCTGCATTTCTTCTAACTGAAAATTTCTCATGTGTTTGCAAGTGCAGTATCTTTGGATGGTTCTCAAATGACCAAAAGAACCAAAGGAAAAGCTATTTTAAGGTAGGCCAGTCTTAGAGGAGATATCTTGGAGACTCTTGTTCCGTGCTGAGATATTCTGCAGCAACACAGGGCATCCTGCATCAGCCATCCTCATCTTCTGTAAAAGGGGACATGATGGAGCTGGAATATTGCATTTTATTATCTGTTTTCCTTTTTACTTTTTTAATAAGGTTTGTTATTTCACAGAAATCTTACAATTAGGGAGAGACAACAAGCTCCAGTAGTAGTTAAAGTCCAGTGGGAAGCATTTCCCATCCCACTGAATATTATTGAGATGTTAAAGGCTTTCTCAGTTTATACTGAGGTGAAACCAAGACCTTCTTGTTAAAAAGAAAAAAGCAACAGTCTCCTGTGTTCAGGGGCACTCCCAAGAGACAGTAAACCTGGGTCCAGCTCTGGCTTTTGCCTGAGCTGAACCAGCAGCTCATGTCCAACCCAATCCCATTTTCGCTTGGGAGTTGCAGGACTTAAGGTTGGAAAAGTCCTCTAAGATCATCTAGTCCAACCATCAGCTCAACACCACTGTGCCTAGTAAACCATGTCCTGAAATGTCACAGCTACATGGTTTTTGAACCGTTCCAGGGACAGAGACTCCTCCACTGCCCTGGGCAGCCAGTTCCAATGCTTCACCACTCTTTCAGTAAAGATATTTTTCCTGATATCCAATCTAAACCTCTCCTAACTTACTGATGCTTTGCTGTCCCCTGCACTAATACAACATGCTGAGAGGGGCCAGGAGTCTGGTCTTCTCACACAGAGTCAGGGTGTGCAGTGAAACAAAGGGAAAAGTGAATGCCAGTAAGGATAGGACTGGGATGGGTGGGAGCAGACACCTCAGGAAGCTGGGGACTCCATTGGGATAGTGGTCATCCACAGAAAGGGACGACTGAAATGCAGGGGAGCATAATATAAGTAGGGAAGCATGGTCACTGGCCAACTCTGGTGCCCACAGATTTTCCTGCTTTTGATTTTGCATAGGGGGATCCTTACTGATGTGTAATTCCATGGAGGTCCTTGTCCAACCCTGCAATACTGATGTAAATCAGGGCTATGGAGGAAGGATCCCCTCCTCTTTGTTCCTCCTAGTGTAGGTGCCACAGGTCTCATTTACAGCGATACCAAAAGCTGAATTCAACCTATGACAGAAGGCAAGATGCTGTTAGAACAACAACATAAATCTTCTTCTTCAGAATGACAAGTCAGCTCTAATGCAAAAAGGGAAGGAGGAGAAAGACAATTTTTTCTAAACGCATTTGGTCAAGTGGAGAGTTGTAGTTTTTGTTCAAACTATCAACTTTCCTCCGAGTAAAATAATTCCTTCACTAATGAGATCCAGCCCATCTCAAGAAAAGAAAGTGAGTTCAACCAGCAGATGTGTCTCTTTTAGATTAAACAAAAACATGATTTCTAGACATTGGGGTTTTTTTCTTTGTGATCTCCCAGATTTAATTATTTCCAAGCAAAAAAAAAAAAGGCTTTGCCTAATGACACCCAGCATGCACTAATACAGACTAGCTTGGCATTAACAGTGACACCTTTTGCTCCAGCTCATGCAAACAGGAGCAGAAAATTATCTTCTTAACAGCACGGGGAAGTTTTGGTGACAGAGCCTGCGCCGTCTCTTCTGTGCAGCAGGATTTTCCGTAGCCTGCCTTAGTGGGACTGAGCCAACACAAAGGCTCAATCTGAGAGCTCATCAGCTACTAATTTACTGCTAGTCCTGCTATAAATAATGCATGCCAATGGGGAGCTGCAGTGGCCCTTAGCGGAGTAATGCACTCAGGCTTTCTTCCTCCCACAGAGGCCAAACCTCACATCTGTGCTGGTACTGCAGGAGAATGTCTTCAAAACCACCTCGGTGACTTGTTATAGGAAAATCACTGGGATTTAGGTGTCTTTTGTCTCAGACAAGATATTTATATCTCTGTCAAGCTATTTCTTCCTTTATTGGCAAGAAATGCTGGCTAAAAAGCAGGAAGCAGGCAAAAGATCTATTTGGGATTTCTCTTGGGCACGAGATATGGGCTCCCTGAAGGGTTTTCCAGTGGTTCCAGTGAAAGCCAGAGGGTCCCTGGAGTGGGGACCCTTTGTGGAGGGAAAGGCAAAAACGGTCTCAGCTGCACTGTCCCTAGTGCTGCTGGAGAGTGTGGTCTGAGATACCAGCAGATAAAGCAGCTGGATGCTCCCAGAAGGGGTGAGGAAGAGGACTCATCCTGACCTGTGTCTAAGCCCTGGGAAACAATAAAATTATCTGTCAAAATCTATTTCAAGATATGCTGTCCAAATATTTTCTGAAAATCCATTTGAATGGGTTTTCCTCCACCTTGGAAGAGTATCCAGGTCATCCAGTCTTCCTGGTATTGAAATACCTGTGCAGATAGAGTGAAACCTAGAGCTTCTCCTGCAGAGCTGCGCAGTCTGCGACTCTCCAGGTTTTCCATACAAGGGGCGGTTATAGTGACAGACTGGCTATTTTTGGTTTCTATTCCACCTCTTCTTTCTGCAAGATCTTGGGAGATCTTGGTTGACACCTTCCCTGTCTTGTGCGTTTGAGGGTTTTTTCTCTTTGTTTTTTCTTAAATTAACTCCCTCTTGTGTCCCTTTACAAAACTCTGGCAGAGCTTTGCCCTTTCTACCCATGAACAGACCCAAGACTGTGATGCAAGCTCTGTTCATGATGAATAATGTAGCTTCCCTGTAGTTTTCTTCCCTTCCCTGTACTGGCATTGCAATGGTGCTGCAAATTTTCTTGCAGACTTCCAGTATCTGATACAAGAAGATCTCCTGCTGCCTGTTTCTCTCTGGGTATCTGTTTTGGCCCCAAGCCCCCCCTCTCCTCCTAACCTGAGTTTCAAATGTAGCTGTTGCCTGTCATCCTCAATGCTGCCTTTTATAGGATTAATTAAAGTTGGATTTCCATTTTCAGCAGGATGACTGTGTTTGATAATCTCTTGAATTATCTCACTAAGCTGAACAGGCCTTGGTGCTTGCTTCCCCCTCTTGTTTCTTTCCTGCTTTTTTTCCATGGGTAGTTTAAGGATTTATGTTCTTTGAAATTATTATTTCGTTTGTTTGGGTTTTAATTCCTCTTATGACCCTGTAATGCTGTTCTTCCTGAGAACAGCCCTGGGTCTACTGATTGCTCCTGTCCCTGCCCAGAAGCTTAGTGCCCACCAGACAGAGTGGATGATCATAGAATCATAGAATCACCAGGTGGGACCAGACCCATCGGAACATCGAGTTCAACCATTCCTATCAATCACTAAACCATGTCCCTCAGCACTTCGTCCACCTGTCCTGGCCCTGCTGGCCACGCCGTTTCTGATCCAAGCCAAGATGCCATTGGCCTTCTTGGCCACCTGGGCCACTGCTGGCTCATGTTCAGTCGCTGTCAACCAACACCCCCAGGTCCTTCTCCTCCAGGCAGCTTTCCAGCTGCTCTTCCCCAAAGCTGGAGCTGCTCAGGGTTGTTGTGCCCCAAGTACAGGACCCGGCATTTGGCGTTGTTAAATCTCATGCCATTGGACTCAGCCCAGGGGTCCAGCCTGCTCAGATGATGCCCACCCTGGGGTGACGTGCCCTGTACCACACACTTCTCAGCTCTGCACCACGCACAGTGTGTGGCCCCAGCAGGGCATTTGGTTTAATGTTCCATGGTGAGCATGGAGCAGCAGCTCCCTCTCATTGTTCATAGTGTTTAGCTCCTGGCACAGGGCTAGGGTACAGCCCTGCGCACCACACCAACAGGTTTAAGGGGTAAGAACAGTTCGTCTTGAGGAGGGGGTGGGGGCTGCATCCCTCCACAACTGACTGTGCAGGAGGGACCACTTTCCATGATGCCCATAAATACTTCACTCAATACATGGATTCTCAACTCCCACATTTTCATGCATTTCCAGCCACCACGTTTTCATGCATTTCCAGCCACCACATCCTTCTATCAGAGTAGTTCATTCCCTCCATTCATGAAGAGGGAGGAGAAGCCCTATTCATGGGGCAGGAGAAACATTTTCCCAGACCAGAGATCAAGGGTGAATGTGGGGTCCCTGTTCCACGCAGGACTGCCATCCTCATCCCCTAAAAAACATTGGTTTGCCATCACCTCCAAGGAGTCCCCAAGAGGCTTCTTCTGTGGAGGTCTGTGGACTTCAAAAGCAAATAAGGAGAAGGTTGCATTGCATCGTCTGCTTTGCATTCATCCCTGGGAGCTGTCGTGCATGTGTCCACATACGGTGCAGTGATGTGCTGGTGCAGGGAAGTCACCCGGGGTGGTGTTGGTGGGCTTCCTTGCACAGAGATCCCCAACCCAGGGTCATTCTGGTGGTCTGCTGTGCAAGGGCAATGCATGAGCCTCTCGTCACACCTTGGTGGTCAAGGGAGCAAGCTGGATCCCCTAGACGTTGGCCAGGAGCGGATTAGCACGTACACGGGGTGCAGGGAGTGCACTAGGGCTGTGTCCAAACCTAGTGAAGCAGTGTCTGAAGATCATTCAAACATTCAGAAGCTGGTTTTCCTCCCACAAATATAGTTGCTCTGAAGAAAACCCTTCAAGTTGTCATAAAAACTATCATGCATTTGATATAGCTTCTTGAGGCCCTTGATGTATGCCTCCTGGTGGCATGACAATATTGTTAAATAACAACATACCCAAAGGCCCTGAGAAATAGCCTTTGCAAGGTTTCTCTTGAGGTCTCATTTGAGATGTAGCTGTATCAGGGGAACTCCATGTCCCAGCAGCCCTAGGCAACTGCCTTGGGTCTCTACCTGCACCCCCTGGGCTCCATGTACATTCCAATCTGCCCCATGGCTCATCCTACCCCAAGAGCTCCCCATCCCCAAGACTGAGCCCCACAGCAAGCACTTGGGCCACAGAGCCAGGAGAAACAGGGGTCCCATGCCAGCCCATGGCCACCACCAAGTAGCAGCAAAACTCGACTGCCACAAACTTGGGTCTGAGTCAAATCTCCAGTCACACCACAAGAGCCCCCAGCTTATTAACCACCAAAGCAGAAGCCCAGCTTTGTCTGAGAGGGGATTTAGGAAATCTAGCAAGCTGTTTTGCTGCTAGAAGCTGAAAGGGGAAGAACGGAGCTGTAGAGATTTTTTCCTGAGTCCCTTTTTATCTTTTGGCAGCCCTTTGTACAATTAAATAGCTCCACGGGGATGCCATATGTTGCCAATAGTTTTACACTTCTCAGTAGTGGGAGGCTGGAACGCTTTCCAAATTGACATGATAGGAACCCATTACAAAAATTCTTCTCTAAGAGGAATGGCTAAATGTTCTGTCAAGGAACTGAATTAAAAATAGACCAACTGGTATTGTTATCTCCTCCAAAGAATGCACTTTGCTCCATCTATAACATGGTACATCTGGTGGTACATCTTTGAATCTCTGCAGCCTGAACACAAGCCTGGTAGGGCTGTAAGTGGTAAGGTGCAGAGTTGGGTCCAGATCCCATGTGCGAGGTGGTGGGTTTGGTACCTATCTTCTGTTCTCCATTGTAACTGAATAATATTATCTTTGTCCTGCCAAAACCATCACCCTGGGCTCTGTGCTCTCCTACATATGGTCCCTACCTGGACAGCCTGCCACCATGAAGGACAGCACAGCAGGACCTCATGGGACTATTTTCACTTGCCTAAGCTTCAGCACCTCCCAAATAATCTTCTTCCTCATGTGCTGGAGCATAAATTCACCTGAATGCATCCTAGGTCAAAGCTAGAAAGCACCAAATCTACCTGCATTTCAGGGTAGCCTACCTGTGCACAGATGAATTTGTTGCAGATGAATTTTGTATTCCCACCATTCATGAAAATACAACTTTTTGCCCTCCCCCATCTTCTCCTTATCTTTGATTGCCTTTTTCTTTACTTGTTTGTCCAGTGACTCCTCTCTGCAGGGCAGGTGACTCGTTCTGCTGCAGGACCTGTGGGGACACATCCAGCATGCAGCTGTGGGTGGTGGAAGGGGGATCACATAAAAGCTTGATAACAGCTATTAAGTAAATACCACATGCTGGAAAAAAAAAAATGCTTCAGTTCAACCTCAAACAGGGTGGGGTTAACTATCAGAACAGAGTTGTTTACCTTGGGCTGAAACACATGAATAGGGGGTACTTTGAAAATCTGCTCTGGTGAATTACTGGTTACCACAAAGGCTTCTGTTTTATGGCAGTGACAGCTTAAATAAGCAGATATTTCTTGGAAGGATTTTCTTTTTTTTTGTCTCAGATATGCTTTTGCTATAATCCCAGAGCATCATTCACACAATCAAAAATTGCCAGTGTGCTGGGTGCTACAATTGCCTGGTAGAGCTGCCCCTTATTTACTTGGACACTGTGCTGATATCCAGTGGGTTAAAACAATAAAAACTAGTCTGATTCCTACTTGAATTTGAACAGAGAAGCATAATGAACCAGCAGCAAAATAAGGAGTCTATATGGTGGCAATCTTTGGTCTGGTTAGGAACGGATCAGGATAAGCCTGGTTTCTGTGCACCTGTCCTTGGGACAGGGCTCTGTAAAGCCTCCTTGGACCTCCAGGATGAACCTGGTCTGGGACTGTGTTTGCTGGGCATGGGGAACATCTGCTGAAAGGCAAAGTGTGTTCACGTAAGCTGCATGATGTGTTAATGGGTTTGGGACATCTCTGTGAGCCAAGTGAATATGTCTGTTCTTATATCCCTCTACAGGTCTCTCTGGAGCCTGTGCCCACTGGCCAGGTGCAGTAGATCAGCAGTGCAAAAGACAAACTGCAGCCTCTGCATAATTCAGACAAGACAAATTGCAAGACGAGTTACCAAACCAAGGGATTTCTCATGTGGCTGCCAAAAACTCTCAGAGAAAACTACCTGATGGGATAGGGCACACACAGAACTATGCTATAGGAATGTAATTTTGGTAAAGGAATCAAAAATTAGAGGATAATTATTTTGATTACATTTTTTATGTCTTTTCACCTTTGGGTCACTAGTTAAAATGCACATAGACAGCTGTGGAGGAGCCGCCCACCTCTGGCAACTCCCTCTTGCTCCATCTCTTCTATACACTCCACGGTGATAGCCCCCAGCTATGAGGAGAGTAGCTCCTCTGTCCCCCCACTGCATCTCACCATGGAGCCTTTGAGTGCTTGAACCCCATGGGCTGAGGAAGTCTTCCATCCACCTATTTACAGGGGGATGCTACAAAATGCACAACGCCTCTTGTGAGAGCCGGTATGGACTACACTTGGCCAAGCAGGTTGCTGCAATCCTTGCGTCGAGCTCATGCTACTTTTTTTGCCTTCTGGATAGGATGAAGTGCCTACAGGCTGGAGTAAATCAGCCTTTCAGCTCTGGCCTCTGAGACCAAATCCAGCCTCAGGAAAGTGGGAGGATTTTAGGTACTTCCTCCTGCGCAGGACTTCTGCCTCTTGGCTGAGGGATCTGTTGCTCAAGGGCTGGCTGCTCTGGCTCCTGTTGTGATGCTGCCAAATCCAAGCCAGGCAGAGTTTAGGTAACCTTAGAAGACCATAAGTAATTGGAATGACTTCCCTGTGTTCTCCTTCCTAGACTGTGGAAGCCATAAGTGTGGTCCAGGCAGGAGAAACAAGCACCTCTGCAAAAGAGAGATCTTTTAAGCCTTCATGCCATGGCGTGTGGTGGAACTGGATGATCTTTAAGGTCCCTTCCAACCCAAACTGTTCTACAATTCTCAGGATGTGCAGAGCAGCTTGGCTAATGGAGGGGGCTGTGGGTGAAACCTGAGCGATTGCTATGCAGGAGCTCAGGCTGGATCATTGAGTCCTGTCTCCTCTGAAGCTCAATGAATCTAGAAAACGATCTCCCCTTGTCGTCTGCGCTAAGAGATTCATAGCACCTGCACAAAAGTGCTTTTATGTCTGCTTCATGCATATTGAGAGTTGACATTAAAAGAGAGAGAAAGGAAGAACAATCCATTAGGCTCCGTGCACTAAATCCTAGGTTTCTAACTGACACTTCTAAAAATACCTATGATATGAAAGGAGATACAGCATGATAATTATATACTGCAGGTCTATTGTACTATTGTACTCTACATGGGATTCCAGCTCCACCATCTACTGCAATCGTTGTAAGAGACAGAAGCAAACCAGTCTGGCTAAAATGAGGAACCGTGCTGTTAGATGGACGGGCATCATCGCCATCCCAAAACGCTCTGGAACATGGTCCAGGGCTCTACAGTGTAGAGTGCTGGGATTTGGCACCTCGCTCTTCCTTGCCCAGGTCTGACATAGTTCCTCAAAGAGTACTTTGATGGCTAACCTAAAACCAGTTTCTTTTCTGAAGTGGTTAGCATCTGTTTATTCCCACTTTGTGGAGAGATTTCTCATGTCCTTGGATATGGTAGAAAGTATGTGTCATGTAAGTACTGACCTCAAGTTGGTATGGGGGGAGCCACCCAAGCTCTGAATCATTTAACTATGGCAAATGATGAATTTTGTGTATTTCTGGCAATATCCTGTAGTTATAAATTCCAGTGAAAGTTAAGATTAAATTACAGTCTAATTAGTTCATGATCTAATTTTATATGAATAAGTCCAGTAAATCATGTTCATTGTAGTAAAAGACTTGAGTTTAAAATGAGCTCAATAACATGCACCATCCATGTCCATGTGTATGGACCCTCCCCCAGCTTTCACACTCAAACTCGGTGACTGTGAAACCATAGGACAGATTTGCCTAAAAATCAACTCCACTGCTAGAATTCTGCTGTCTGCCTGAGAAACCAGGCAACATCCTTCTTGCCTGGGCAAACCAGCAATGGGATAGTTTGGAAACAGCTACTGGAGTGAGGACCACAGGGAGCAGGAAGGAAGAGGGACACACATTGCAAAGTCGTAGAATTATAGAATGGTTTGGGCTGGAAGGGACCTCAAAGCCCATCCAGTTCTAAACCCCCACCAGGGGCAGGAACACCTCCCACTAGATCCTGTTGCTCCAAGCCCCATCCAACCTGGAACACCTCCATTGATGGGGCAGCCACCACTGCTCTGGGCAACCTGTTCCAGGGGCTCCCCATCCTCACAGGAGAATATTTCTCCTTAAGATCTTATCTAATTCTCCCCTCTTTCAGTTTCCAACCACTCCCTCTTATCCTCTCCCTGCCCTCCCTGATCTAGAGCCTCTCCCCAGCTTTCCTGCAGCCCCTTTCAGGACTGGAAGCTGCTCTAATGTCTCTTCTGAGCCTTCTCTTCTCCAGGCTGAACAGCCCCAGTTCTCTCAGCCAGTTCTTGTGGGAGGTCCCTGCATGTCACCCAAGTGTCCCTGACTCCAACATCAGTCTTGCATCTTCCATCTTTTGCAACAATTCTGAAAGCAAGTCTTGGTCAGGCGTGGCCAGAGAAGATCCCATCACGTTTTGCAGAGGGTTGTTTGGGAGCCTCTGGGCAGCGGTACAGTGCTCTGCCAGCCCTGTCTCACCTTGCACTTTCAAGTGGACAGGACAGATGGGCTGCTGTGATGATCTGGCAATATTTCTGGTTTTAGCTGGTGAAGCTGTCTGGGATCCTCCAGATGAAAGGATCTATAAAAAGGCAAGTTATTCCCTGTAATTTAAGAGTACTGCCAATCCCAAATGCTAAAAAATTCTGAGGTTCCCAAACCACAGAACCAACCAAACTGTAACAAGATTTTCATTTTTAATTGGAGTTCCTTCTTATTTTCCTTCTGGTTTTGAGCCACTGGGTCATGTTCTTATTTGCAAAGAAAAGTCACGTTGAAGCACAAACTGTCTGGTTTTTCAAAGTGAAACCTGAACCACTCTCATGTTCGTGTGTCTCTAGGAGATGGGGCTTCTGTAAAATGTCAAAGGGGGGGAGCATCATGGCAACAGCACCGGAGTTGAGCAGGTTCTTCTTTCATCTGGCTGTGGTGGTTGTGTCCCCACGAGGGTCTCACGCTGCTCCTTACACGTCCATCCTTCCCACAGGCAGCGTGGAGCGTGGTCCTGAAGCACAACTTTGTCCTTTCCCAGGGAGAGCTAGGGCAGTGAGCTCTGTGGGAGGAAATCACTCACCCTGTTCTTTGAGAAAACCACCTGCATTTAAGTGGGTCAAAGTAAGTTGCGAAGTTCACACATCCCTTTGGTGAGAGTGGGCGGCATGGGACAGGGAGGGTGGGACTGTCACCTTGGGTGCTAAGCCTTGCTGGCAGCAGCAGGGACCAGGGCAGAGGTGGCTGGGACAGGCTACATGATTGCTATTGGCACTTGCTGCCAAAATTGCTAGTAAAAACACCAGAAAGAGTCAGAGGACGGCAACTTGGGTTTTTAAGTTGTTTGCCACCTAACAGCAATGGTCCTGCATGTGTCTACCCCACCCCTGGCAGTGAGCACCTTGCGCTGTAGGAATACAAAAAGCAAACATCCAAGCACTGCTTTTGAAGACTGGGGTTTCTCCCTGTGCTGATGTACAGCTCCCAACCTACAGCTCTCCTGCTTTCAGCTGAGCTTCTGAAGGCACCACAGCACAATTTGTGGTTTCACGGACCCACCAGCTTGGGCACACGAGCAAGTGTTGCAGTCCCCTAGCCAGGCAACAAGCCTTGGCTCAAGTCTCTCTTCTCAGGAAATGTGGGAAACAGGTCCCAGATCTCCCAAACCCTCGGCTTTTGGTGAAGAGCTTTAGAAGTAAATCCTGCATGAGGCATGGTCACATGTCAAGGACACTGGTGGAGGCAGGAGATGGAAATCAAACCTTCAGGGGTTCGGATGGGCAGTGCCATAGTCCCAACAAGGACATGAAGCACAGAGGTGCAGTTTCTTCTATTGATGGAATGGGATCCCCCATTCCATCAATGGAAGAAACTGCACCTCTGTGCCTCAGTTTCCCCATCTGTAAGACGGGCACAAGGGTGCTCCTTCTCCAGGCAGGGTGTTTTGACGTGCGTTGCTGCTAAATGCTGGATGGGAGGCAGAAGTAGGAAACCAGAGGAGGACAGAACAAGCTCGCGGTTGCTCAGTAACCCTCCTGGCAGCACCAGGATCTGCAAGCAGCTCTCAGATATAGACAGGGATGGCTATGGGGATCAGATACCTCGGCCATACAGCCTGCTTTACCCTTGCAGCTCTTTCTAACGAGCTGCTTCAGCATCTGCCTGGAGAATGGGCCTCCTTTCCCCAGTGGAGAAACTTCTCTTAGCACAGAGCAAGGTGCAGGCAGGGAGGAAAATGCTATGATATTGGCGAAGACAAAACACAATTTCATCATCTGTACAACCCTGGATGTCTCTGTATGTGCTTTTTCTTACTATTCCTCCCGGCTTTCAACAACCTGTCACAACAGTTTTCCAGTGAAATAGCTACCCTGGCAGAAACCTTCCTGCAGATACCATTATTGGTAACATTTCCTAAGAAAATACAGAGCTGTAAGGACTTTCCTATTTGGATAAGGTCACTAACCTGACAAAGGTTGTGCATCTCTCTCTGTCTCTCTCAGTACCAAGTGTGTGTGTAACACAGAGGAATTCTCAGAAACAGGAGCTCTGAAATCAGTCCTACCAGGAAATTAGGACAAAGGGAGATGCTGCACCTTTCCTCGTTTCAAAGGAAGAAAAAGTAAAACAGGACAAGAAAAGGTGTTGTGGAAAGAAAAAGATAGAAGAAAAATAATAGCTGGAAAGAAGAAAGAAAGTGGGGAAGGAGATAAGCAACAAATGTGAAAGGAGAAGGAAAAGAGAGGGGCTAAAAGTGGAGGGGGAAGCCAGAGCCACCTGGCAGATGGGTGGTGATCTGTGCTCCGTTACCCTCTGGGCTGAGCCGCCAGGTGTTGCTGATCCTGCATCCTGCCCTGTTCTGCAGATAACCGCCCTTGGGACCTTTGCCAAGAAAACCAACCTCATCCCCTTCGGTTTATGATTTCTTCCTGTCTCTGGAGGAGCTTTGGGTGTGTGGTCCCAGGTACACATTGCTAGCAAACCACCTGTGATGCAAGGTTCCTCTGTCAGAGCCAGCTTCACCGTATTTAATTAAATCCTGCTCCGGTCCCCTTGAAGAGCGGAGCGGAATTTGGGATGGGAACTTTGTCGCCCATCCTCAATGCTGAAATAAAAGCACTCCATGGGTAAACTCCAGAAATCCCATTTAGCTTGGCTTGCTTTTTATAGGATTAGCTATTCCTCTGTCTCATCATGTAGGGATGGATGTGTCAAACGCCCGCTATTAAGGTTACCTGCAGCAACTACTCCGCATTCTCTCTGATAGCATAAAACCTGAACCTAGTCAAGTAACATAAAACAAGACAAGCTGGGACAAATTTCCAAGCTACTTCCCCACTGCTTATCCTGCCACAACCACAAATTCCCATCAACAGCGTGTTGAGCACATGGAGCAGAGGCTGGTAGCTCGGACATGGGCTCAGCAGACCAATGTACGGGAAAACTAGGCGTCTTCTGTATTTGCCATTATGAATTGAAACGATATTTGTTTTATGATAAAAGGTTCGTACTTTGCTCTTTCACAAGCTGCTTTTAAGAGCAGTTGCTCTGCGGTGAGATTTAACTCCTTCCAATAACATCTGTCCCTGCCTCTGCCAGTGGATGTAGGAGCTGACTTAAAACTTCACGAAGCTCCTGAATACTCAGAGATATTCAGATCCCAGTGCTGAGGGAGAAAAAAATCCATCCTGAATGGAAGTTATTGCTGAAGGTTTTAGGAGTCTGACTATTACTGCATTATACAAAGCATCTCATGAAGATGCTTTCAGGTCTGGTGGTCCTCCCTGCTCTCACCACACCCCTGTGAGAGAGGGGACCTGAGAGGACCACACAGGATGCCTGGGATGCCGGGATCTGGGATCCAAGAGTCTAGTCCCACACATGGCACTGGCTGCGTAACCCAGCAGGGACTGGTTCCCAATAGCCAAGGAGCCGTGGTGCCTGCAGCGCTTCCTTCAGAGGAGACGCTAACTAGTTAATCTGAGAAAGTCACATAGGAGAAAACTATATTGCTGAAGACTGTCTGCCAAGTGACAGAAAGAAAATTATGATTCATTTTTGGGGGTAACTGCAGTTCATACACCCTCCGAGAAGGTTAGCTACTCGTGACAGTATGCCCAGAAATAATTTATTTGGCGGTGGATGAGAAACGGAAAAAAAAAAAAAAAGTGGAATAAACTATTTTTGGATATCACTAGCGAGCCAGGAATGAGACACAGAATGTATTGACACGTGGGTCTGTGGAGCCAAGCCCTGATCAGGTCCTGCTGCACCTGCACTCTCAGATGCTTTGTAGGGCCACACTGGCCCCTCTCTCGTCCCCATCCCCAGTCCAGCGATGTCCACCCAGCACAGAGACACCTGCTCTGTCCCCGCTCCCTCCCCCTCAGCCCCCCAAAGCTCCCAGGCTACATGGTGGGCACTGGGCCAGTTTGCTGGAGGAGCCTTGCAGAAAGAAACCCTTGGTCAAGGGGTAAAGTTACTTAGGAAATGAAAGCTGTCATGCCAGACAGGGGCAGAGTGGGAAGAGAAACCTGATCAGTATTCCTGGAGCTCTACCCCTTTTTTTCAGAAGAAAAGCACCTACACTTAGCAGCTAAAGTAAATATCATGCCTTAATATTGTGTGTTAATAGACTTAATTTTTCAGCTACTGATGATGGTAGTTTTGGAAAATTTATTGTTGCTATAAAATGAGTTTCTCTCTCTCTCCCCCCTCCTCCCCCCTTTCTGCTAATTGACAAAGAGGCCTAGTAATTAAAGGACAATAAAAGTTTTCCAGTAATTAGTTTCTGTTGTTTGGTTACAGGCCATCAATTGTTCTTTAATAATACCAATCGTTAGCATGCAGTAGTCAGTGGGCCCTCAAAGGCTTCTGGGGCACAACCACTTACCAACACTACACATTCCATTCCCATGAGGGCATCCTGCATCCAGCGGGAGATTAACCCTCTCCTAGGATGAAGTGCTCCCAGTCTGCCTTCATGTTTTGGGGTAAACAGCTCACATAACTGATGATCGGGAGGTGGCAATTAGGGGAAGGTAATTATCCCTACCTGAGGAGCAGGGAGCCAAGTAGCTCAGGTATATTTAATGCAGGGCACTGGCAGCCTGGGGAGGTTTATAAGCACGTCTCTCTTAGGAGGCTGCTCTTCAGCACGGCATTCATTGCAAAATACTCTTTTCAGGGTCTAATCTTGCAGAGAGGCATTCCCAGAGATTGCAGCAGGATTAAGTGGACATATAAGCAAGTAAGCATACGCTGGTTGATTGAATGGCTTCATATTTGCCTGCCTGAATGCTACATTTTATGCTTGGGATCAGGGTGTTTGCAGGAATTGGCACCCATACAGCGATGGCTGGAAACAGCCTTCCCTGTTGGCCTTTGTTTTCTTTTCTTTCCCTGGACCCCTGTGAAGCCACAATGAGAACAAATTCAGTGAGTCTGTCTCCAGGAGGTACCTCACCAATGCAAAGATCTAAGGCTTTGGTCACCCTGCATAAAATTATAACCTTAAGATTAAGTCATAATTTTCAATGAGTGCTTAGAACTCCCTAATGATGGGAGATATCAAACCCCAGAGACAACGCCTCTTGCAGTTCCTTTTCTCTACTGACTGTTAGGATGGTGCAAGTACCTCACCTGGTCTGGGTGTCCAGCCTGGACTGAGGTCCCAGACCAGCCAAGCTCCTTATTGCTCAGTTGCCTGATGCCAGGAAAGGTGAATTTAAGGAAAGCATTTAATAAGGGAAGGAGAAATTAAATCCTTTCCCTCCACAAGTTTTTTCACGGACACCTTATTTCATAGAATCATAGAATAGTTTGGGTTGGAAGGGACCTTAAAGACCACCTAGTTCCAAACCCCTGCAATGGCATCTGATTTGGTTTATGTTTGGAAGCTCTACCTCAAACAACATCCCATGTTTGCTACATGGGTGCTAATAATCTACAGCATTGTTGCTTCATTCCAGGTGTCTGGAACTGTAACTACCCAGCAGTCTCAATCATCAATAAAAAACATGAAATAAAACTGAGCCTCAGCATTGCAGTGAAAAGATTAAAACCACAGTCTTCAAAAATTCAGAAAGCAAATTAAAAACACCTCCCCATCCCTTATTCACACAGAGATATACATAAATACATACAGATTGTTCGTGTAAGGCAGAGACCCAGTTTGAGGATATACGACTCACAATTTTTGAATCCTTAGGGTTGCAATGGAGGTGCACCTTGCAGCACCTCTCCTCAAGCTGCAGCCTTTTGCTAACACTCACAGCCCAGCTGAATTTAATATTTCATTTCCATATTTCATTTTCTCTGCCTAGCATTCTGCTGCGAGTCTGCCGTGAAGTGGGAGCAGCTTTCCAAGGGCACAGTCCTCAAACACACCTCTCTGACTGAGCTTTTATGACAAACTTTTCTCAGGGCTGGGATTTGAACATCAATGGAAACCAGAGGATATTGTCCATAGGGAGCAAGAAGATGACTGCTCTGAAGCTGAGATTCTCTCTAGCCTGGACGAGCTTCTCTCCTGCGGGCAGCTGCCTGCCCTGCTACTGCCTGTCTCTGTTTTCAATCAGAAATTCCTTACGTGCCATTGCTGAACAGCCTGGTACAGTCCCAGGAAAAATCTTAATTTTTCTCTAATCAGAATTTTCTGACATTTCCTGGAAGATTCCCAAAAAGCACTTGAACACTATTGTAGACTGGATCCTGGATACGATTTCTGCCCATAAATAGCCAGGCTGAAGTTCAGTGAATAAGCCTGACATCCAGCTGTGTGGCATGTGCTTGTCACGCTGGGACAAGTGCTGTATGGTTGTGCTGGAGTATCTGCAGCTTTCCCTTGGTCTCTCTGGCCACCTCGCACACTCAGCACCTCTTCCACACAGTGTCCTTTGCACAGGCTCAGCTTGGGCATCATACAATCACTAAGCTGGAAAAGACCTTTGAGATCATCAAACCCAGCTGTCCCCATCCACTATTAAATCATAACCCTAAGCGCTTCGTCTACCCGTCTTTTAGAATTCTCCAGGGATGAGGACTCAACCACCGCTTGTCCCAAGACGTGCTTAGAGTGAGCTGGTCAGATTCAATGTGAATGTGCTGGGGTAGGAGAAGAGCTGTGGATAGGTGATAAGTGCCAGGGAACATGGGTCCTTCACTGATGTCCTTGCTTTCATCTACCTCCCTAACCCCTGCCCTGGCAAGGAGATCATCAGAAATCACTGCAAAACACTGAGAAGCCTCAATCTCTGCAGCAAGGTGTCAGGATGGAGAGCCTCTGCTTCCTGAGATGGGTCCCTGCGTGAAGTCAGGTGCGTGTCATCACTTTACCTCTATTTTTTTCTCAACAAGAGGGATGCATGTTATCAACCAAGTTTTACACAAGCAGTTTGCCCAGTTCTGCCTGTGGCTGATCAGGAGTCCTTACAGGCGTGTTGAATTCTGCCATCCATCCACCTATGTGCAGCCCTGGCCTGAATATCTACCCCATCCTTGGCTTCAGGGACCACAGAGTGAAGGAGGAGCTGTCTGTGTGTATATATAAACTATTCTCAGTTACCTGCAGCTTACAGATATCTCCCTCTTAATGATGTGACCCCTTTTGGTGGGCAGGGTTGGATCCAGGCACTTCTCCTCAAGGCCTTGCACAACTTTTTTAACATTTATTTCATCTCACAGTAGTGGGTTGAGGTACCAAGAAGAAAACATCAGTGCATGTGCAATGCAATATGATTTTCTCAGGAGAAAATGCTGGCAGTGCAGTCAACGAGCAAGAAGCTGTTTGCTCTGTCCTGGCCCAGTGAGGCCAGGGCATCCACGGCAGCAGGCAGGGTTTTGATAGAGATTGGCTTTCCCAATTATCTCCCTTGCCTGTGATGAAGCTCATAAAAAGCTTGCCAGTGGTTGCATTTGGCTGTGCTGCTGGAGTCATATAAAAAGTCTGGGTGCATCTTCCGACTGTGCAGATGTGGTGTACAGCCAGGGCAGGATTGTTTTTGGCAAAACCTGAGGTGTATCAGACAACCCATTTCTGAGACATGGGTCTTAGGGAAAATAAGTGTAATTCAGTGTTTGAAGCATCTCCTAATGCTTTTTCATGTCATATCTCAAAAATGGCTTGGCCTAGAAACTTCAGATTTGTTTAATTCAAGAGCCCTTGACGTAATCTAGCACAGATGAGGGCTTCTGAGAGGCTGCAGTGCTTATTTGGAGTTATTCTCCTCCGAATTACAAATATATTACTGTCCTATCACCAGCTGTGACAGTAAAATGTTAAGAAAGGCTTTCTAGACTTTGTCAAAGCATCCTTGGAGTCCTTTACCAGGATCCCTGTGTCAGACTTGTTACACCCACAACAACCCTGGGGCAAGGACTGTTAAGATGCACCAGAAAACAAGTTTGGCCCTGATGTCTATATAATCCAGCCATCCTCAAACCTGCTTTCTTCCCCAAATAACAGGACTTTCCTTTCTTCTGACTTCAGTGCCCCGTCCTGTCATCACTGCTTCCTAGCCAGATGTATTCTTCAGTAGGAGGGATTTGCAGACTGTGTGAAATGAGCTCAGTCACATTCAAAGCCCAGGCCAGTGGATGTGTGTGCACAGAAGATGTTCAGAGAGGGATGACCCAGCTTCCATCCTTGGAGAGGCTGAAGATGCCTGCTCTCATCTCATCAGAGCTCCTCCAGGCATGAGTGCAGCCTTGATAAAAGGGGAGCAAGCTCGGATCTTCGTGATGCCTCAAAAAAACCACAGATCATAGAATCATAGAACCATAGACTCGTTTGGGTTGGAAGATCATCCAGTTCCAACCCTTCTGCCATGGGCAGGGACACCTCCCACTGGATCAGGCTGCCCAAGGCCCATACAACCTGGTCTTGAACACCTCCAGGGATGGGGCAGCCACAGCTTCCCTGGCCAACCTATTCTAGTGCTTCACCACTCTCATAGCGGAGAAATTACTCCTTATGTCTAGTCTAAATCTGCCCCTCTTCAGTTTATCCCCATTGCCTCTAGTCCTATCACAAATGCCTTTGTAAACAGTCCCTCCCCAGCTTTCTTGTAGCCCCTTCAGGTACTAGAAGTTTGCTCTAAGGTCTCCTTGGAGCCTTCTCTTCTCCAGGCTGAACAACCCCAACTCTCTCAGCCTGGCCTCCTACAGGAGGTGCTCCAGCCCTCTGATCATCTTTGTAGCCTCCTCTAGACCCTTTCCAACAGCTCCACATCCTTCTCATGTTGAGGATTCCAGAACTGGACACAGGACTCCAGATGAGGTCTCACAAGAGAGGAACAGAGGGGCAGAATCCCCTCCCTCGCCCTGCTGGCCACAGTTCTTTTAATGCAGCCCAGGACATGTTTAGCTTTCTGGGTTGTGAATATGCACTGCGGACTCGAGTCAAGCTTCTCATCAACCAGCACCCCAAATCCTTCTCTGCAGGGCTGCTCTCAATCACATCATCCTCCATCCTGCATTGAAATCACAGATCTAGAAAGGAGGCTATGAAAAGAAAACTTCCCACTTCAGCCAAACTTAAAGAAAATGAAAAGGTGTCAGACAACTTCTGGCAATGTTTCAGCTTAGAGAAGGAGGAGTAAGCCAGACTGAAGTTGGGGGAGAACTTTATTTGCAGTGATAAAACTGAGAAACTACTGAAATTGGTGTCCTCTCTAATGGCCGAGGTGACTGAGTGAGCGTGGATTTCTTTCCTTAATTATCAGAGCTGAGGAGAGATGTTGCGGACGGGGTGTTAATTAGAGTTGATATACTTGAGGATATTGCATTTCATTAAGACAGTAAATAACCCCAGCAGATTTTAATCCTGCTGGCGAGTTGCCAAGTACTGCAGAGAGATTATCTTTGAGGGTTAAAACTAGGCCAAAGAGCTAAAAGCAGCTTCTCATGAAAGAAGGCAGCCAAGGATCCAGGCTAGAAGTGGTTGGCCAAAGCTCTGGGATAATCAGATTGAAATCCTCTGCAGAAAGTACGTTAAAAATGAGACAAATCACAATTGCCCAAGTTCTGTGGGCAAACAGGCACATGGGAGGGAGTTGAATCCAGGCGCTTTCTCCAACTGGAAGGAAAACGTGCCCTGATGTCATTTGCCTTCTGAATCCCATCACACCAAAACATCTGACAGAGCTACTTTAGCTGTCGAGGCTGGTGACCCAGCCCGGACTCTTAGGAGTCTCAAGGACAGCAGAACCACAGCAGAGATGGGGGTGGTCTCAGGGTGCCCCAACACCTCCTTGGAGAAGTGGATGAGGTGTCTCCCATGGTGAGGTCATCCAAAAAGTCATCTGGTACCTCTCCAGTGCTCTCTCAAACAATCCTGTTTGTGAACCTCTTGGCATGGCAATCATTCACCAGTAAGGAGACATCCAAGGGAGATGAGCAGACTGGCTCTGATTTGCTTTGGGTGTGATTTTAGGTTAGCCCCATCCACCTGGCAGCATTTGATTCACGGGGGTTTTTATTTAGTTCTGGAACGAGCTTCTCTCATAACTGTACATATAGAAATGAAACCAAGAGGTGCAGTCTTAAACTGAGAGGAAACAGGATTTGTACATAAATTTACCTGCTACCAGTGCCCATGATGCAATTTCCCAGAAATTATGAAAGATGGTCCCTTGTTCCTCTAGGATTTACTGCCGCTTCTTAGACCTCTCAGCCTTTTGCCAAGCGAGCGCAGTGAACGTGGTGCTCGGGGTTCAGGTAACACAGGGAAAAGGAAACACACTGAGAAGTCAAGTCAAAAGCATCCTGGCTCCTCTCCTGCTCCGTGACTGGGTTCACAAAGGGGAGCTGGCTGCTAGATTACAGGTCGGGCAGGTGATACTCAGTGGGCACGAACGCTGCGCTCCAGAGAAATGAGTTGTAGAGATCAGCATGGGCTGGTGACGAGATGAGGTCAGAGCAGTTAGGTGTAAAGGGCACAATTCTGCATTCTCCAGCAGAGAAGGCAAATGTGCCACATCACAGAGGATCCAGCAGATGCTTTGAAAGCAATCCGAAGAGACACAAGTGAACAAGGATGCTTCATTTGCCTTCACCTTCCCCTCTGCTCCCTAATAAATCTGCCTCTACGCAAAACGATCTACATTTGCAGGAGTGCAGCAAACCCTTGCTCTCTGTAATTACAGACACAAGGAAAATTAAGAAGATCAATGAAAAAGGTGCAAATGAAAGGAAATAATAAGCTCTGTGTCTGACCTTCTCAGAGCATTAGGAAGCAAAAAGCGTTGAAGGAGGTTAAGAGGGTCTGTGATCAGTGCGGATTTTCATGTCCCACTCTTCACCTGACTTTACTGTCAGCAGTTCTTGAATGTAGAAAATCACTTCTGATGCTCAGGTATCAAAACTTTTTAGCCTGTAAATGAGAGAGAAATTAATTTTTGTCCTTTCTACTTGGGAGCACAAGTTGTAAATCACTCCATGAGCTATTTTAGGGCAGGACTGGAGTGTGATTATACGACGGCTAGATTACTTTGACATCACTTAATTCAATTAAAATGCAGTTGTTGTACCCTGAAAGGAGACCCAGATTCCTCGCCAGTGACTGCACAGACTTGCACTGAAGTAACCACAGGAGGGAATTACACCATTTTATGACCTCAGCTCCGAGTAAAGACGGTCTGACCCTCCAGTGCCCACAAGTTATGACATCAGTGATGGTCCCACAAGGGCACATTGCAATCAGCAGATATCTTTGGTTGGAGGAACCATGGCAAAACCAGAGTTTGCTAAATAAATCAAAGAACCAGAGAAGAGCACAAACACAGTGACATAAATATCTCCATCCAGCAAACTGCAGTGGATACAAAAAGACTCAGAGCTCACTGGAGCATGAGGCTCAGCAGCATCTTTGGTGTCTGTGGTTACTGCTGTCATTAACTTTGCTGGAAACCCTGCTCATTTGTCCTAGACTTGAATTCGGAATGCATGTTTCTACTTTGGACCTTCTCTTATATCTTTGATGTAGTGCTCTTTTGGAAATGAGAGAGCAATGAAGCCAACCCAAAGGGAGGAGTAGATATCAGGGCTGATTTTCACATTTATTGAGAGATCAGGCCTAGGAAATTGTCTCCTTCCCACATGGTTGCTTATAAGTCCCCTTCAGAGACGGCACTCATTAATGCCTGAGAGGCCCCAGCACCGTAGGTGGATATGAAATAACAGCAGAGCATCTGTTAGTAGGTCTCAAAATACCTTATGCTTTGACATAATAATTATTTCTAAGGCTGAATAGGGATTTGGTATGTTAAAATTCAGGAAAATAAATTAAAACTAACTTCAGCTAAGGGAAAGGCCAAACTGCAATGGGAAAGGGCTCCTACACTGTGCCTAAGACCATGGCTGGATCAATTAAAGAAGTATCTGGTGGATGATATTTATTTTTAGATCACCAGGAAGAAAGGATTAGCTTCTCCCCTATCATAACTTCTAGATCTCATATTCAGGATAACAATCATACATTGAACCTAATTTTCATAGAATCATAGAATAACCAGGCTGGAAGAGACCCACAGGATCATGGAGTCCAACCATTCCTATCAATCACTAAACCGTGCCCCTTAGCACCTCGTCCACCCGTCCCTTAAACACCTCCAGGGAAGGTGACTCAACCCCCTCCCTGGGCAGAGTTTCTTGAAATCAACATGATTTAAGCACAATCTTAAAATTAAGAGTGTTTAAGCACTTTCCTATGCCTCCTAACTTTGATGTTGCCCATGCCCAGTGCTACTCCCTCCAACCAAAAGGAGCAACTGTTGATGCTACCTGGGGAACTGTTGATGCTATGCTGCAGGAGAACACCAGGATGCTATTTAATAGCCATGAGGAGCCAAGCTTAGGGATGGTGTTGAGCACTGGAGAGATCCTGTAGATGAGGGTTATATCTTATCCCATGTGGAAGGCTAAGTCGTTTTATTAAAAGATCTCCATTATCTAAAAGAAAGAGAAGGAAAAATATACAGTGTTAAAGGGGCCATTTCTCCAACTATGTCAGAAATGAGTGATTCTTCCTCTTGGATATGGGGTAGGTGCAAGCTACTGGCTGTGTAAATTGTTTCTGGTTTTGGTCCATACCATGTTGACTGCTGTGACTATAGTGCCCACCTGATACCAACCATGTTTGAAGCGGTGCTCAGTGGTAGAAATCTTCATCCCACAGCATGCCTTTGGTTGATTTTTCTGTTTATTTAAGGATGTCTTGGAGCAATTGGACTAAAACCAGGTTTTTCCCCACAGAATCTTCTTTGAAAAGGATGTCGGGGATAAGCTGCAGCTGGCTGCTAGAGATGGTGCAGTAATGGAACGGAGCAGGAGCACAGGTAACTAGATCATTTAGTGCCTAGCTTTGCTAAGTCCCAAGCAATTCTATTTTGCCTCCATTAATTGCAGGATGTAAATAAAGAAAAATGAACCCCTCTTCCAGGTTATTGGAGACAGATGACATTCATTCAGCCTGGCATTTAGCTGTTTCTGTTGTTTACATTTGATGCCTCTTATAAATATATTATTTCTAGCTAAGAAGGAATCTTTTTTTTCTAAAGGTTTGCTTAATTTTTCACTTCAAAGTCAATCTTTAAAAACCTCTCTGCCATTATCAAGCCTGCAATGGTTTCATCCTAATCCCTCTTACACTCTCCATTCTTATCCTTGGCTGAGGGGAAATGATAAAAATTTTTCTGACACAGAACTCGAATCCAGTGCTGAAAGATAAGCTGTTTCAAAATAAAATGATGAATTTCAGTTTCAAGCATTGGTTAATATTGTCATTTTCATAGCTATTTTCCTACTGCAGATTGAACAAAGCATATTAGCTAAGAGGCCTTCTCCTGAAATAGTAGCTCAGACTCCTTTAAGACTCCTCCTTCATTTAAAGTTTCCACTTTTAAGTATTGTATTTCTAGAGTAGCTAAAGTCCAGAGATCAAAACCATCTCTATAATTAAATTTAAATCAAAACTAGGTTTGGAAACTTCCAATAGGTGAGAAAAGCCTAAGTTCACCTAGAGCCAAGTTTGCTAGCTGGTTTTTTTGTAGGAATGTTTTAAGATGCTTAGTTTCCTTGTTCTAAAAACTAGAATTCTGACTTTGTTAGACACCTCACTGGGAGATTGAACGAGGATGCTGAGTGGCCTTCAACACTTGTCTTTGCAAATTTAGCAGCCTTTCAGTGCAATTTGCATTGGGGTAATGGATGTGTATGTTTACAGTCATCATCTGAAAAGGTCTCACCAAGGGCCTGGAAGAAACAGTCTTATCTAATAGAACAAATTGGTCTTGTGTAATTTTTTGGTGGGTATGAAATGGAATAGCTTCTCTGGAATCAGCAACAGGGTCAGCCTCACTGACTGGAGATTCCTGAATCAAAATAATGGGAAACTGCATTATTGACATACAGTCAGTTAAATCTATGAATTTTGAAGGGAACCATAGGGAGAGAAGTCTGCTTTGTTTATGCTGTAGCTGGTTTAGTTCATATCTAGGGTAAACCAAAGCATCCCTGCTAGCGTGTGCACACACACCCCCAACCATGAGCTGTGCGTACAGAGTAGGAGACAGTGATTAGTAGAAAATATTGAGTTCACTGGATCTTAAACATTGATGGGAGAGTATTAACCCAAGGAGGCAGTGGTGGTTCAGGGTGTGTTCTGGGGCTTCATCTTTCCCTCCCTCTCCATCTCTAGTCCTTGCTGCGAATAGTGTCCATAAGTAGCTGGTGGACAAATCTACTCCCTCTGGACATCTTGCATTTTGCTCAATGGAGAAATGGCCACAACAGCAGCTGGAATCGCCCTCAGCCCTATTCGGATTGCAGCCAGGCTATGCCAAACCGTTACCTGTCCATTAATATCACCAGGGATCACTGCTCTAAGATCCTGCCTGATGCAGTACTCATGGCTACAACCACGAAAATGCTTCCATCAGCCAGTCTTCAGCTACAAACCACAGTGTGTTACACCATGTTGCAGATACAAGCAGCAAATAGGCCTGGAAACTAATACCCAGACTGAAAGCTCTTTTTAAATTAAAGTACAGCTGTGACAAATAGCAGGGGTGTAGAAAGCTTGCAGAGTTCCCTGTTGCTGAAAGTTCCTCTAAATGCTGCACAGTGAGAATATTGCATAGCTCAGCAAGAAACATCCCTGTCTCAAAACCTACCAAAAACGTTCCTGGAATAGGACAAGTAAGAGGGCTTTACTAGCATGTGTGGGTGTATTTAAACTGAAGATGGAGACTGACCCTCAAGCCTCTGAAAAGGCTCATTCACCGAAGCCGTGTGACAGCTTAGGTCAAGTATGTTTCTGGTGAGGAACTTAACCCAAGTGATGCTATGGAGCTGCATTACTGGGAGCAGGTCGCTCTCAGTGTATGACATGTAGTGTGGCAGAGTTAGGATCCACTTCCATCAATCAAGGAGTTTTGGATACGGACAGGAAGCAGCTGCTGCAGTCTTGGATGGAGGAAAGTGAACCGTACCATAGTCTAGAGTGCCCAGCTCCATCAGGTACTTGGAAAGGCCAGGGCTCACAAGATCTTCGTCTCCATCAGGAGGATTTGGAACTTAGTCTAAGTGTCTTCAGTCATGTAGGCAAATTCTTTAATAGGTGGGGGAAGGTCCCCTTGTATTTTCTTGCAATGAACATCACTGTCACACCAACCAGGTACAATGTCATCTTGGAGGCAGCATTGTCCTGCAAATTCTCTAACAGATGGGGGAAAGATCTCTTTGTATTTGCTTGCAGATATATACTTTTATACTTACCGTGCAGAGGTGCTTCAACAGAGGATACAGGGAGCACCATACAGCAGGAACTCCTATGTCCCGTATTCAAACGAGTGTCTTCACCCACATCTTGAGTAGTTTGTGCTGTGTGTTTCCAGCTTTGATCAGAAATTTCATTGCTGACCAGAGATATCATTTTCTCAAGCAAATTTTGTCAGAATTGATACATTGCCACCATTTGGATGAATATTAAATGTCTATCTTTTAATGAAGTGTCATTAAACCCCCCCCACCCCACCCACAATTCCACCCTGATGTTAATGAGATCTGAATCACTGTTTTCAAATATGGAATTGGCACAGATATCTTAAGCCTGAAAATGATACACAGCATGAGAAAGTGGGACCCGTCTAGTTTGTGAGACAGGGCATGTTTCACAGCACCAACACATCTTCTTTATTGTTGTTTAGCACAGAAAACCTCTCTATTTGTTAATGGCACAATGAGGTTCATGTCCACATTGGAGGCATTTTAATTCTCGGGTGTTACAACCACCAATTCTTCTCTATCTCTGTATTTTTCAAGTAACCTCTGGAAATTGTTCACTTCAATTTTATTCACCAGAGACAAAATGCTAATACCCTGGCACTTCAAATGGTGAGGGGAGAAGGAGGGGAAGGAAGTAAGACCTATGTGATCTATTCATTCATTATTCCATGGTGCATGGGAAGTCACCTCTTTACATGATTGACCCGCCTGGATTTGATTACAACACACAGCTAACCTTTTCCAAATCTGGTTGTATCATACAAGAAAAGGGTTGAAGGCTGTTGCCATGGTATTAAGGTATCTCTTGAGAAAGATGAAAATAGAGAAAGAGAGGAAATGATGCTTCTTCACTTCCTAGCCAAATATAAACAAGAAATACACGCACACGTGTTTTGTTTTGGAAGAGCATTCAGCTTCTTATCAAATCTCATCTATCAATGCATTTCCTTGGGAAAGGAAGGAGGAATTGTCTGCTTTGCAGATCAGTGTCTATTCAGCAGGAGGAGAAGGGGGGAAGATGACAATTGGAGGGAGGAAAAAAAAAAGAATAAATCAGTCTTGCCACCATTCATGATTTATTCATGAGACACGCGAGTTTTGCATTTAAATGTGACATTCTCATGATCTCAATATTGTATATGCAAATCTAAAGATTTCTGCATCTCTCCACATGCCCAGCTTAAGTCTCGTCTCAGATGCAGAGCTCTGTAAATGCAAAACCAGCAAGGTTTGTGCAGCTTCTAGTTTACTCCCTGTTTATTCTGTGACTCAGACTGTAAGCAACACTTAATATCAGAGGTATAATTTGATGTCGTTATTTGGTGTTTGGGGTTTTTTTGATGGTGAACTCTCACAGTTGAGAAATTATCTGTAGATTTATTAATGGCTCAACTTCCTAAGGTCTTGCTTTGCCTGAGCTTTCCAAGCAGTTCTCTGCTAAGGCAAACTCTTATCACTCAGGATAGCGTATCGGGATTGACGTAGAGTAAATGCTGTGCTGCTCTGAACAAAGAACTTGCACCTTTAGCTGTGCCTCCTTCAACACTTTCAATGCAAATGTTTAAGTTGTCAGTGAGTAAGAGGAAATGATCTTGTTTGCAGGTTCTTAATTAAGGTATTATTGACATATTTGGATATTATTGATGTATTCAAACAAATGTACCAGATATGCTGATGTAAAGAGAACAGCCTTCCTGTAGCTGTGATGCTTCATTCAGGACATAATCTGAGCCTGGGTTAAATCTGTTGGTCTTTGTCCCTGGCCAAGACTCCAACTTTGGGGACACTCAGCAAAATGAGAGGAATGAGGGAATGAGTTTGCAAAGTAACACAAACTCTGCTCCTAGATGAACCAATCTATCCAAACTCATGCAGAGCAGAGACCTTTGGCCTAGTATTTAGAAAAGTGGATTGTGCAGGGAGAACACTGATCTTGGGGCTTTGCCTGATCCGTGTGACTGGAACATTACTGCATGAATCAGGGGATCTTGTTGCTACTTAGTGAATAAATCGGAGCATAAATAATTTTTATACATTATTGGGTCAATTCTGTTGCTAGGCTGATGCAAATATTCCTCAAATATGTTATCGATAGCCACCACGTTCACTAATAACAATAAAATTCATGGGTTTTATAGCACTTTCCCACATCCAACACTTACTTCCTGCTCTCTCGTCAGACTGAAGCCAGAACCTGCTGAAGGTGATCACCTCATATTTACTTGTGGTCAGCAAAAGTCTTCCCATTGATGTCATGATTTTAAAGCCATAAATATTTCCTAAATATCCATATAACCTAGTGTCCTCTCTCTAACATTGGCTGCTTAAGGAAAATATAAAAGAAACAAAGCCTGTATTGAACTGAATGATGTTTCCTCAAGGTATTATCTCAGATTTAGGAAAATATGATTGTAGAGAGTTCCTGACATTATATATTTAGGTCATGACAACTAATTGCTTTAAAGGACTTCTCTTTCAAACTCACCTGTACCTTAGATTCCACAGCATCCTACCGCAATGAGTTCCACGATTTAATTTCCAATGGGGTAGACAACTGCTTTATTCTGGATAATTTAATATGGGTCCCACACTTTTTTTCCTGTTACAAGAGTTAATAAGTGGTTGTTTCTGAGCATCTTTCTTCACATCACTCATGGTGTTCCACAACACCTTTTCTCCAGCTTTGCTGGATACATGAAAACTTTGCATCATCTGAAAATGTCTTCATTGTGTTAATTGCTCTCTCCCTGCACAGGTAAGACCAGCCATGTGTTCCTGTCCTTTGTTTCCCATCTCAATCTAATTATCTAGCTCAACAAGGCAACTTTCTTTTAGCCCACGACACTGGCTAGGAGCAGCCAGTGTGGGTGTATTTGCCTCTCCCACTGATCTCAGAAACTTGCATTCAGCTGAAAGACAGGGAAAGATTACCAAGGAAAAAGAATCTCACTGGAATTGAGCATTCAGAAACATACAGATGTATTTCCCATCATTTTCACATCCTCTTTTGCCAGGTCCTCGGTACTGACACAAGCACCTGAAATATCACACTTAACAGCTGGCCAGACTGGGAGCCCTGTCTTACCAACCAGGGGAACGGTGCTCACACAGGACTTACACTGTTATTTAAAGATATTCTATCAGCTCATTATAGCCCCCATGTAAAAAATCTTAGAGGGATAAACATTTCCTTGGGGGGAAGAAATTCATATATATGCATACTAAACTCAAAGACACAGACAAGACAGTTTGCTGGGTTTTCATTGTTTTCATGTTTTTAACCTGAGTTTAGTGGCAGGTGTTTGCAGCCGTGCTCAGCCGTGTTGACACAAAGCAGTTCACGCCTATGAATGCCCCAGCGATGCTCTTGCACAGAGCTGCTCACTCCCTGCCTACAAGGAACACCAGGACCTTTTTTGCTGAAGGGTGTTGCTTGCAGAAATACAGTATTATGCTTTATTAACCAGACTGAGCGAAGCCCAGAGCTGGATGAAGTGGGTGCTGTGGAAACCCAGGCCATGAATTATTTCACTACTACAATTTCATTCTCCAGCCCTGTATGGAGCAGGCTCCTCCATGCTTTCCAGCTCCCAGAGAGCTCAGGCGTGACAGCTCTGCCTCCAAACCAAGCACCCTTGGACATCATTTGTGGTTGCATTTCTGAAGAAAGGGGCAAAGGAAATAAGCAGAACCATTGCACACACGAATATGATTTTATTGTGTTGGTGCAAGCGAGTTTTGCTGTGTTAAATTCTGCTCGTGCCTGTGTTCATGTGGAGCAGCGATGTAGTCTTAACATAGGTGAAGAATGCGCTGCCTTGCAGACCTTAGTTTCTGCAAATGTGGCCCCTGTGAATGTAATCAATGTTGTGCAGAGCTGCTGAAATCGAAAACAAAGCCAGAATGATCATTGTGCTAAGTTTGGGTTCCTCATTGTTCATTGAATTACATCAGTGTTTTCTTTATGCGCAGTCAGCTGGCGAAGGTTTGTTTGAAATCTCGAGAATCTCCCCTTTCAGGGGAAAACATGAATTTCCGGGAGCTGTGGGCTCTGCTCTGCATCACAGTGTTTGCTCTGCTGCAGCCCAGGACAAGACGTGACAGCCCAGCCCAGGGCCCATTGCAAAGGCTGCAATACATCCACAGGAAAAAATAAATGCTCTGTTGTTGGGGTGGGTTTTTTTTTTTTCCTTTGTATTTAACTTGTAGAAACTATTTTATTGGCTTTAAAAAAAGAAGCCAAAATTAACCATTGAAACTTATTTTGTAGAGAGTTGTTCTTCCTGGCTCATGAAAGTAATGAAGTACAGGGTTTCACTGGCATTTTATATTAGGTGATCCTACGCGACAAAAACCTTGTGTTCTCCAAAGACTCCCTGAATGCCAAGGGTAGGCAGTGACAGGCACAGCCTGGGCTCCCAGGGCACTTCTCCCTGCAGCAACCCCCCCAGAGCCTTGTTCCCTGCCCAGGTTGGTGGTGAACTGTCCAGTCAGTGTAATGTGTCATTCCCTGAAACTCACCCTGGAATATCAGGATGGGGTAAATCCTCCTTTCCCCTCCTATGTTCCCATACAAAGTCCTCTAGCAGCTGTAGGATGAGTGACCTGGTGCTTCAGATCTGCTGTGTGGATGGAGTTTAGGCACATGCTGCTGAATGGGAGCCCTTCGCTCTTTTCAGTTTAACTTCTCTCTAAAAACGCTGATTTTCCTCATCCACAGTCTGACTTCCCCCAGAATAAATCTTCCCCGGCACCTGTGATGCCAGGTCTCAGTGCAAGCTCCTCTGGCAGGTTGAAGAGGTCAGACTATGAGCTGTGGAGTGATGGGGTTTCATAGTTTGAAAGCTGTATTTTTATTTGAGTTGGTGCATGTACTGAGTGGCTCAGACTGCAGATCCCACAGTGATTTCATGTTCTCTGATCACTTCCAGGGATGGGCTTACATGACTTCTCTGGGTAACCTGTGCCAGTGCCTCATCACCTTCACAGGAAAAAAAATTCTTCATAATATCTCATGTACATTTCCCCCTTTTCAGCTTAGAACAATTCCTCCTCCTGTCCTTGCAATGTCTGATCAAGAGCCCCTCCCCAGCTTTCCTGGAGCCCCTTTCAGCACTGGAAGCTGCTTTAAGTTCTCACTGCAGCCTTCTCTTCTCCAGGCTGAACAATCCCAGCTCTCTCAGCCTTTCCTTGTATGGGAGGTGCTCGAGCCCTTGGATCGTCTCCGTGGCCTCCTCTGGACTTTATCCATCAGATCTGTGTCCTTTCTGTGCTGAGAACTCCAAGTGAGGTCTCCTGAGAGCAGAGTAGAGAGGGAAAACCTCCCTCACCCTCCAAGTCCACTGCTTTTCTTGCAGCTCAGGGTATGATTGGCTTGCTGGACTGTGAACGCACGCGTTGTTTGCCCCAGGGACTGAGTTCCTGGTGTTTCTAACTGTGTAGAGGAAAATAGTGGTAAAATGTTAGAATCTGGGATTAAATATATTAAGAGATGAAGCAAAAATCTAGCGTGGAAGAAGCTATACAACATCTATGTTGTACACACTGCCAAGGAAGCCTTCTGAAGTTGGGAAACTAAGAAAAGGGAACTTTGCCAAGTCTTGTGATGCTGCTCTTGTTCTGAGGGGAGATCTTGTATCTCCATGGGGAGAAGCTGGCCAAGGTGAAACTCTAGCCCAGAAGAGCTGGGAGAGGAGGCAGGACTAAAGGCACGTTGGAGAAAAGGGCACGGAGGGACTGTCAGGGCAGAGAGGGTGTTAGGGCAGCTACAGTTGGTAGGGGTGGAAGAACAGAGGCAGAGACTAAAAGAAGGGAGAGTGTGGGTCCTGGTATTTTACCAAGGCACCCAGAGCTGAGAACCAAGGTCTCCATCCCTCGTCCTGAAGCAGATAGGGCTCGTCCTTGGACATTGATGGGAGGAAGTATCTTTCCAGTGAAAGCTAATTTTTTTCACCTTAAACAATTTGTGGTTTGCATTATTTTGCAACTTCTTTCTGCAACAGAATGAGGAGGGTGAACACATTGAAAATATTCAAAATATCTCATTTCGACATTGTCAAAAATGAGACATTTCCAGCTTTCAGTTGGAAAGAAGGCATGTGTCTCCTGACAAATGTAATTATCTTCAGATACGAGGGCAGGAAGGAACCTGACACTTAGCTGAAAGTTGCGTTTCAGACAGAGGAAGTTTTGAGGCTTAACCTATGATAATTCCCTGCACCCTCCCTGGTACTGCTGGAGTCTTTAGTTCTGCCATTGAAATGAAAATCCATTACTTGTCCCACTCAGCTAATAACAGCGGCATTTCCATGGGTAGCAGAAGCCCTGGAGGAAGGCTGCCAAAAGCTGGAGGAGTCGGTTCCTCTTCATGTTCAAAGCTTCAGACTCCAAAGCGCTTTAGTGATTCCATTACAAATGCTTAATGTTAGACTTGTGTCAAACCTCTCTTCTTCCTCACTCCATTAGCCCCACAAGGACGATGATAAAACATCTGAAGGAGCAGGAGTCATCCTGGGTCAGGCTGAAACAGCTAGAAACCACTGATAATCTCCAGGTTCATTAACATTTTTCGTTTTAAAAAGGTAACTTTCTGTCACGAGGGAAGTATAATTATAAATAGCAAGCGGAAGCTGGGGAAGAATTTTAGCCTTGATTCTTAAGGTGATAATATTTTCGGTTGTCACACAGGGGTGTTGCATGTCTTCATGCATGGGAATACATGCAGAAGTATTTTTAAAGTGTAGCATAGAATGGTTTGAGGCTGAAAGGGACCTCAATGCCCATCCAGTTCCACTTCAGCCATGGGCAGGGACACCTCCCACTGGACCTGGTTGCTCAAAGCCCCATCCAGCCTGGTCTGGAACCCCTCCAGGGATGGGGCAGCCACCACTGCTCTTAGAAACCTCAGCCAGGGCCTCCCCACCCTCACAGCAAAACATTTCTTCCTAATACCTAATCTAAATGCTCTTTCATTTTAAAACCATTCCCCTTCATCCTGTCCCTCCACTCCCTGATCCAGAGCCCCTCCCCAGCTTTTCTGGAGCCCATTTCAGCACTGGAAACTGCTCCAAGGTCTCTCTGCATCCTTCTCTTCTCCAGGCTAAACAGTCCCAGCTCTCTCAGGCTGTCCTCACGGGAGGTGCTCCAGCCCTTGGATCATCTCCATGGCCTCCTCTGGACTCACTCCAACAGCACTATGTCCTTCCTGTGCTGAAGACTCCAGAATTGAAAGCAGAACTCCAGGTGAGGTCTCATGAGAGCAGAGGGAAATTCCCACCCTGCCACAAAATTCCGAGCTATGCTATGTTGAATGTAAGCAAAAAGCAGAGGCATGGAAATACGAGAAAAAAATTACAGCAATGAAACTGAGCTCAAATGAATTTTGACATTTAATCCTGGATCAATTGGCAAATCTCACAATAGATAATGTTTTCTTGTCACCCTGGCAAAGCAGAGCCATGTGAAACTGGTTTAAAACAACAACAAAAAAGAATTAATTTCTACGATCAGCGGCCAATCTTCTCACTAGGCTGAGGGTGAGCACAGGAGCTCCCTCACACCATCAAGCTATTGAATAAGTTTAGAGGAAGAAGCCAACTATTGCAAGCTTGTGAGATCATTTATAAAACAAAAATCACTCTCTGCTGCATTGAAGAGCCTGAGAGGTGCTCTCAGAAAGATTAATTTTCTGGGTAGAGGAGGGGAGCATCAGCTTCACCCCTCAAAATGAAGTGGTGAGATGATTCAATCCCATTGTTTTCAGAGCGTGAGCCCAAACCATTCGTTCAAAGCATAGTTATAAGAAATGACTCCTTTAGTTTAGGAGGAAGAATACTGAAGAAACTGTTAAACTTGGTCACAGTATGTGACATCCTTGAAATCAAAAGCAATACTTCTTCTCAGCGACTGCACAGTAAAATTAAAGTTATGAAGCCAAATTCATCTCTGGTGTAATATTCCTGCCAGTGGCCAGGGAGGCACCTGGGATTAATTCCCTCCATCATACAAGTAGCACAAGACCCTGACAAATTATTTTGAATGTTTTTTCTAACACTTAGTTACAGAAAACTTATTCACTAGCGTCCCACGTGTGTGAAATCGAGTGGCTCTGAGCTCCACCTTCCTGAGGATGGGACACTGGGCTAATTGCAACCCATGGGGTGCGATTCCCATGCCTCACTCACCTGGGCAAAGGGAGGGAAGCAGCTAGAATTTTCTGGTTTCTCATGTAGAATAAATACTTCCATTGGGTAATTGGTGATGGAGGAGGGAATGTGGATCTTGGCGTGCCCACCTTGGTGAAGGAGCAGATCTTTGGGGGATTGTTGGATTTGGGGTCTGGCCAACAGACTTGTTGGCCATGACCAGTGGGCTGGTGACAAAGTTGAGCGTCACCTCCCCTGAGGGGAGTGTGCTGAAGGACATGGTTTAGTGATTGATAGGAATGGTTGGACTCGATGATCCAGTGGGTCTCTTCCAACCTGGTGATTCTATGATTCTATGAAACTCTCAGGTTGCCCTGTGACACCTTCCCCAAACAGCGGCAGAGCAAGTTTGCCTCTTTATTCCCACCGACCTTCTCTTTTTCTTGGAGCAAAGCTTGCAAAATTAATCTGCGTGGTGAAAAGCCTGTATTTATGCTCCTGGACAAGACCCATTTCTTTGCTTACAGTTGCCTGTGGAAAGCTTACATTTTCCTGGAGGAACTCTAAACATCAACGTGGTGTGTTGGTGCTCCCCATACCAACATGCTGAGGTGACAGCTGGGGCAGCACTGGCCCAGACTCCCTGAGATGGGTCCTGTCCTCATTTCTGAACAACCCCATGTCCTCACCCCTGCTCGGAGTGCAAGCTCCTTTCTCTTACTTACCCACCCTTATTTCACTGCCCCAGTTTTGCATGAACGTCACTGGCCAAGTAACTTAATCAAGTACATACAATTCAGATAGTCTCCTTCCATGTAGGAGGGACTAGGGAGGAGGGCAAGCTGTTACACTTGCCTGTGAAACAAGGACACCAGGTCCCCAAACAGTCAAATCATGTCCAAAGGCAAATGAAATCTTGGGGCAGACGCAAGCACAGAGCCCGCAGTCAGGGCTTTTCAAGCAAGCCACCTGCACTCAGCTTCCCAAGTCTGCATCTGGTGAAGACATTCATTCCTGAAGTGCTGCCCCATATCTTAGGGGAAGGAGTTTGCTGGTCACTTGATGCCTTGAAAAATCAGGAGTGTCTTTCAGTACATACTTAAGAAGGTGAGGTTAGAATCATAGAATAATCAGGTTGGAAGAGACCCACTGGATCATCAAGTCCAAACATTCCTATCAAACACTAAAACATGTCCCTCAGCACCTCGTCCGCCTGTGCCTTAAACATCTCCAGGGAAGGTGACTCAACCACCTCTCCCTGGGCAGCCTGTTCTGGTGCCCAATGAACCTTTCCCTGAAAATTTTTTTCCTAATGTTCAGCCTGACCCTCCCCTGGTGGAGCTTGAGGCCATTCCCTCTCGTCCTGTCCCCTGTCACTTGGGAGAAGAGCCCAGCTCCCTCCTCTCCACAATCTCCTTTCAGGTAGTTGTAGAGAGCGATGAGGTCTCCCCTCAGCCTCCTCTTCTCCAGGCTAAACACCCCCAGCTCTCTCAGCCGCTTCTCATAAGGCCTGTTCTCCAGCCCCTTCACCAGCTTTGTTGTTCTTCTCTGGACTCGCTCCAGAGCCTCAACATCCTTCTTGTGGTGAGGATTCAAGGAGGGACAAGGCTCTCCCTTACCTTTATTAGTAAAAGAATTTCCCCTCACCGTTGAATCTTCTGGCCAGCAGAAACAATACACATGATGTCTGAGAGGACAGGTCTGCTAACAAACTATAAAATATCCTCCTGATACATCACGTATTTCCTAAACGAAGACCAGCTTGCCGTGGCGCTCTGACGCAGAGAGTACTGCCGCAGTCCTGAGCTGGCTCTGCAAACCATCAGCTGTCATCCTCAAGCCCATGTGTTGATGTTGCCCCAAAGAACAGATTTACTGTGAAAACTCAAAGAGGTGGCCTCGCACAATTGCTCGTGTCTCCAAGCACCGTTGCCATCTCCCTGCAATGCCGAGCTGGTCGTCTGGCACTCTGCCAGTACGTGTCATCTTCACCTCAAAAAGGGCTGAGCTGCTCCTTTAAGGTTTTTGACGTGTGCTGCCAACTCTTTTCATAGAGTTAAATAACTAGGTGATCTGCACAGCCATGCTTGCTAGGTTTAGACTCCATGAAATGTGTTAAACTTGAACTTCGTTAGATTTTCATGTCATAAAAAGGTGAGGATCTTACAGGTTCTTCCTACCTGCTGGATCCTATCTACCAGCTGGGTAAAAAACTGAAGGCTTTAGTGAGGAGGAAGCACAGAACCTGGGTTTGATGTATCAAGGTGTCCAAGCACTTGTATCACCTTGAACATGGGAAGGAACTTCCTGATGTGTTTCACAGTATTAAGACCTCTTGTCTTCAGAGTGTTCACATTCAGGGAGATTTTTTAGGGAAAATGATAGCTCATAAGCATCAGCCAGTTTGGTATTTGACCAAAGAGAAGCAGATATTCATGGAATTATAGAATCATAGAATCACCAGGTTGGAAGAGACCCATTGGATCATCGAGTCCAACCATTCCTATCAAACACTAAGCCATGTCCCTCAGCACCTCATCCACCTGTCCCTGAAGCACTTGCAGGGAAGGGGACTCAACCCCCTCCCTGAGCAGCCTGTATTTGACCAAAGGAGAGCAGATTTTTACACATGGGCAGCAGAATAACGTAAGTTGATGTGTGAGCATCCTTAATGCTTCTCTCTCATGTTTGAGCTTGTTTTGTTTTGTTATTTGGAATTCTGGAATGTTTTATCCTATCAATGACATTAATTATGGAGTAATTGCCTTAGTAGCATGTAACAACTCTCCTCTCTTTTAAAATAGATTTCCTCACTACGTGTAAACTTTGCTGTGTATGTGCTACATTTCTTGTGTCAGGAAATAATGTGCAGACAAAATAATGTTTTTCCTGTCAGAAATTCAATGGGCATCTAAAGCAAAGTGACAGGTGGTTAAATAGCTGCATTTAAAGGATGTCAAGAAGATTTTTTGGACAGGTACCAAAATCCAATGCCAAAAAGAAGGCCTAATACCATCTGTTTTGCTAGCAGAGATGCAATTTTACATTAGATTTGAAATGATGTGAAATGCCAACTTCATAACCTTGATTTGTGGGTCAAATCTAGCTTATCTAGATTGTGGGTGTTTTTATTTACTAGCACAGCTCCTGACCCAGAGCCCACGCAGGTAAACGAACATCCTTTCAGTCAGATCCATTTAACGTAATAGGAAGCTCTTGAGTTGCATTTAATTTTGTTTTGTATTACATGTAAATCCAGATGCAATGTGAATTTAATTAATCCAATTTCACTGCATCTTAATGTACACATTTGCATTGTGTTTATTGGCAATTGGTTTTATCCATTTGTTCAGCATTTTTATGACCAACGAAACTACTGAATATTCAGAGATCTCTATACTTCCTCGCAGGAGTGAGGAGTGTAGCTCTGAATTAAATAGTTCTCAGGCATAAACTGGGGATAAGACTAAAATGTCAAAATATAGCTGCATAAAACAGTGGCAAAATGATACCAGTATTTTAAAGTAATAAACTACATTGTGCTAAATTATTTTAGAAATCATTTCAGCAGACATTTTAGATGGAACTTTGATAGAGGGAATACTACTCTGAAACAAATAACAAAGCTGATAGATTCTGACACTTTTTCCTCCTTCTAAAAGATGCCTTTGAAATCATGCTTGTTCAGGTTTAGCCTAATATTTAGAAACACTTACTGTAGAGTTTTCTCTTCTTTGTGAGGAGTCTATGTGGCTTAAAAGGGGTTGCTGAGATAATCACACTCTACTGTTTCTGTTCCAGGGCTAATGTTAGGCATGAAATGTGACTTGCCATGTTTGGAGCTCCTCTATCAATGACCTGGCCAAAGCAACAGAAAACGTTCTGGGTTTTGTGAGGAGTCAGTTGTGAAAAGATCGAAAAGAACAGCATCATTTCATTTCTGTGTTTAGCTGCTTGGATCCGCTCTGCAGTGAAGGCTGCAGGTCAGCTGGTATCATTGGCTTTGTTGTCCCTTCAGCCATCCTGGACCATCCCTCTTTCAGAGAACTGTAGAACGAGTTGGGTTGGAAGGGACTTCAAAGCCCATCTAGTTCCAGCTCCTGAGCCATGGGACACCTCCCACTGGATTGAGTTGCTCCAAGCCCCATCCAACCTGGCCTTGAACACCTCCAGGTAACACCTTGAACACCTCCAGGTAACCTCCTTGAACACCTCCTGGAACAGGGGTAACCTGTTCCAGGGCCTCCCCACCCTCACAGGAAAACATTTCTTCCTAGGATCTCATCTAAATCTCACTTCCTTCAGCTGAAAACCTTTACCCTCATCCTATTCCTGCACTCCCTGATAAGGAGCCCCTCCCCAGCTTTCCTGGAGCTGCTTTCTCTCAGATCTGCTGGGAAAGACTGACAGGATAGATACCAAAAAGTGCCGGAAACCCACGCACAGGAAACTCCTCCACCTGGGAAAAGCCTCCTAGGTATCTGACTTCGTTCAGCTCCCTCCATTTGGACAGCAGGGTTCCCAAAGGGAGACCTTCCAGGGGCATGAGGGCCCCTTGCTTCTCCCGAAGCATTGCTGCTCTCCACATGTGTTGGTCCTACAGAGACAAGGATGCTGAATGCTAGAGGAAAGCAGGAGTTCAGACAATTCTGTATCTCCTGGTAGACCCTTACTTGTTCCATAGGGCAGATGAGTCCGTCAAAACACAGGTAAAAACAGGCTGAATGAATATTTAAGACCAGGCACAAGCTGGAGGCTTCCTGATAACGTGGCAAGCCTGGGAAGGTCCTCCCAAGTGCAAGGGAGCTCGGATGCACGTGCAGAACACCACGGAGGCTGGAGGCACCCCATGAGATGTCATTCTCCAGGCTCTGGTCAGGGACAGTGGCGTCAGGAAGACAACGGATACGCCGCTCCAGCTTACCTTCTTCTGCCCATCTAACAAGTAGAAGTGCTGGAGATGTGAGGTGAGTTGTAAGAACATTGGTTTGATGAAGCTCGGTTCCTCTGCCAGCTTGCCTTGGTGTATATATATAAAAAAAGCTCATTTATGGTTATTAATAACAATAACACTTTGTAATGGTGAGTTTTTTCAGATCAGTTTCTGCTTGAAGTCTAACGAAGACAAATGAATGTGCAAAGGTTGACAGGGCTGATCGTTGTAAATCTCATGCTCTGGGAACCTGAGGAGGCATTGAGAAAACAGGCTTCATTTGGGAAAGACGAGCTTTTAAGGTGGTTTGTATGGTAGCACTGTGGTGTTTCAGGCACCAAAAAGAAATTGGGTTGTAAGTCTGGTGACAAAACGTGTTCATTTTTGTAGGAAACAACAGAATTAAATCCTGCTGTAAGTGAAAAAGCCAATTCAGCCGTAACTGCAAAGCTGCTAGCAATGACTCCACAATATATGAAATACAATAATTATGATAATTAATAAAGATAATAATACAGTAAAACCTTGCTAATTCATACTAATGACTCAGAGGTTGCTTACTAATTACTGAATTTTGTGAATAAACAAGCCAGAATAATGCATCACAAAATACACTTTGTTCCATTATTTTGACAACTCTCATTTCATTTTAATTATTTATACTCCATAGTATACCAGTCACTCTGCTTGGGAGGGTTTTACAAAAATAATGAAGCTCTAATAATTTGACATATCAGATCAGAATTTGCTGAAACAGGGAGGGAGGAAAACCAGCCCTTTCTGGATTTGCACAGATCAGGGAGAGCGCAGATCACTTGAACACAGATCTTCAAAGTTGTAATGCAAAATATTATGCATCTCTACAACACCTTTGTTGAGGTGTCCTCGGAGAAGTCTGCCTCATGGAGAACTCCAGCGAGCCGACATGCTTCACTGCCAAACATGGAAGGATCGATGTTTGTTCTCCAGAAAAAAATCAGTTTGAAAAATAATAATAAATGTGAAGTAGTTTTTGTGCCCAAATCAATCTTTATCCTTGGATCAATTTCTTCCACCATCACAAGGGCTAAAAGTTTGCGTTTAATTCAAGTGAGAGCTATGATCTTTACATAATCACTTGATTCCTGGAGCCAGAATTCCCTCGAAACCCCAGCCTGTCTCCCCCCTCCCAGGTTTGGCTGGAGCCGGCCACGCTTTGCAAGCAAAGTACTCAGTGTTTATGTAGCTGTTTTCCAGCTATAGAGAGTCCTGCAGGGTGCAGGTTGTAACTGTGCCTTCATACTCATGACGTTTAAAAAAAAATAAAGAAAATGGCTCTTTCTAGAGGAGATTAGCTAGAAAACTGACTCTCAGCTTGGTCCTAGCTGTCTGTGAGCATATGGATCAGTTGTGGCAACTCGCTGTACCTGTGAATGGAATAACATACTGCAAAACCACTACCATATACAATATTATCTTCCTCTGCACTGGTTTCCAAAGAGGTCTGTTGTGAGATGTGCAGAAGGGAGAAGGTGACCCCAGAGCCCACGGTGTCATGGTAGAAAGGGGGTGAGCCCAAGGCCACCAGGCAGGGCTCAGTGACCACCTCGCAGCATCTTCCCTCACCCTCTAGATTTGGATTTTCCATGTGCTGCACCCTCTGGGGAGCCAGAGGAGGATGGCAGGGAGGGAGGATGGATGTGGCTGGGTGCTGCCTTTCCAACTGTGGGCTCTGTAGAGATGGAGAGATGCAGAAAGCTGGGTGGCAGGAGGCTGTAGGTCTCCACGCCTTATGAGGAGCAGCTGAGTGAATTGGGATAGTTTAGCCTGGAGAAGAGAATGATGAGGGGAGATCTAATCACTGTCTACAACTACCTGAAAAGAGGTATTAGTGAGGCGGGTGTTGGTTTCTTCTCCTAAGTAGCAAGATGATGAAATGGCTTCACGTTCCACCAGGGGAGGCTTAGATTTGATATTAGAAAAAAATTCTTTATGGAAAGAGTGGTGAAGCACTGGAATTGGCTGCCTAGGGCAGTGGCAGATTCTCCATCCCTAGAGGGGTTCAAAAACCATGGGACCATGGTACTTGGGGACATGGTTTAGAAGGCACAATAGGGTTGGGCTGGTGGTTGTACTGGATGAGCTTAGAGGTCTTTTCCAATCTTCATGATCATACGATTCTAGGAATCTATGCCACTCCTAGCATCAGAGGCTGAGACCAACTTTTGCCCCACCAGTGGGGGGAGACGCCAGCCTTTTGAGGTGGCATTGAGGTTAGATAAGCGTGATGGAGAGCAGTGCAGGATGGGGAGGGGATGCTGAGCCACCCAGCACCCAGTGGTGTGGGGTGTAGGGGGGGGATGCTGAGTCACCCGTTCCTGCTGCCTCAAGGTACCCCAACACTCGCCAGTGCTGCATGGGGGGGAGGGAGACGCTGAGCCACCCAGCATCCACCGGTGCAGGATACAGGGGGAATGCTGAGCTGCCCAGCACCCACCAGTGCAGGATATGGGGAATGCTGAGCCACACAGTACCCACTGGTGTGGGATACGGGGGATGCTGAGCCACCCAGCACCCACTTTTGCCAGATGCAAGGAGGATACTGAACCACCAAGCACCCACCAGTGCAGGAGGGGGGATGCTTAGCCACACAGCACCCACCAGTGTGGGATACAGGGGATGCTGAGCCCACTGGTGTGGAATACAAGGGATTCTGAGCCCCCCAGCACCAACCAGTGTGGGATACGGTGGAGGATGCTGAGCCACTCAGCACCCACCAATGCAGGATATGGGGGATGGTGAGCCCCCCAGCACCCACCAGTGCGGAAGGGGGGATTCTGAGCCACACAGCATCCACTGGTGCAGGATACTGGGGGTGGGATGGTGAGCCACTTGGTCTCACTGCCCCAAGGTATCCCAGCACCCACTGATGCCGAGCCACCCAGCACCCACCAGTGCAGGATGCAGGGGATGCTTACCCACACAGCACCCACTGCTGCGGGATACGGGGGATGCTGAGCCCCCCAGTATCCTCCAGGCAGGATACGGGGGATGCTGAGCCCCTCAGCACCCACTGCTGCGGGATACGGGGGATGCTGAGCCCCTCAGCACCCACTGCTGCGGGATACGGGGGATGCTGAGCCCCCCAGCACCCACTGCTGCGGGATACGGGGGATGCTGAGCCCCCCAGCACCCACTGCTGCGGGCTACGGGGAATGCTGAGCCCCTCAGCACCCACTGCTGCGGGCTACGGGGGATGCTGAGCCCCCCAGCACCCACTGCTGCGGGCTACGGGGGATGCTGAGCCCCTCAGCACCCACTGCTGCGGGCTACGGGGGATGCTGAGCCCCTCAGCACCCACTGCTGCGGGCTACGGGGGATGCTGAGCCCCTCAGCACCCACTGCTGCGGGATACGGGGGATGCTGAGCCCCCCAGCACCCACTGCTGCGGGATACGGGGGATGCTGAGCCCCCCAGCACCCACCAGTGCGGGATGCAGGGGATGCTGATTCCCCCATCGCCCCCCGCCGCTGGATGCAGGGGGGCGTCGCTCCGGCCGGCCCCGCGGAACAATAGCGCCCGGCGGCGGGGCGGTGCGGAGCGGGGCGGTCCGGGGTCCGCCGCCCGCCCCCTCCCGCCCCCCGCCCGCCCCGCTCGGAGGCTCCGCCGCCGCCGCAGCCGGGTCCATGCCCGCTGGAGCCCCCACCGGCCGCCGCCCGCAGCCCCGGCATGGACGTGAGGTTCTACCCCTCGGGCCCCCCCGCCGTGGGCTCCCTGCCCGGCGCGGACCCCCCCTGCCTGGGGCCGCTGGATTATTATCACTGCAACAAGGTACCGGGAGGCAGGAGGAGGATGGAAGGAGGTGGGGGAGTGGATGCTGGGGGCTCCGCTCCGCGCGTCCCGCAACTTCCTCGCAAGGGACAGCGAGGAAAGTGCCGGTGGCGCCCGGCTCCTGCGGGAGGGAATTTTGAAAGCGGCGTGGAAGCGGCTCGGGAGGAGCCGTCGGGTCCCGGAGCCTCCGGGCGAGAGGAGCCCGGGCGCTGCGAGGCTCGGGGAGAAGCGCTGCGGGGCGCAGGCGGCTCCTCGGGGTTCCCTGTGTGTGCGCTCCGAGCCCTGCGCTTGTTCCCTGTTTTCCCCACGAGAGCGTTTGGCCCCGAGCGAATTACGTGAAGGTTGTGGGCTGGTGGTTGTTATCGGGCACTTTCTTGTTGTTTGCTGGGTTGTTTTGCATCTTCTCCGCTGGGCTGGGGGCCGGCAGCTCCCGAGGCTTTTATTCCACCTCTCGGCTCTGCTCTGGGTTGGGGTCCAGCATCTCCCGAGCCCCCTGAGGCTTTTATTCCACCTCTCGGCTCTGCTCTGGGTTGGGGTCCAGCATCTCCCGAGCCCCCTGAGGCTTTTATTCCACCCCTCGGCTCTGCTCTAGGTTGGGGTCCAGCATCTCCCGAGCCCCCTGAGGCTTTTATTCCACCCCTCGGCTCTGCTCTAGGTTGGGGTCCAGCATCTCCCGAGCCCCCTGAGGCTTTTATTCCACCCCTCGGCTCTGCTCTGGGTTGGGGTCCAGCATCTCCCGAGCCCCTTGAAGCTTTTACTCCACCCCTCGGCTCTGCTCAGGATTGGGATCTAGCATCTCCCGAGCCCCCGGAGGCTCCTGTTCCATCCCCCGGCTCTTCTCTAGGCTAGGGTCCGGCATCTCCCGAGCCTCCTGTTCCATCCTTCATCTCTTCTCCTCCGGGCTGGGGTCCGGCACCTCCCGAGGCTCCTGCTCCATCCCTCGGCTCTTTTCCGGGCTGGGGTCCAGCATCTCCCGACCCCCCTAGAGCTCCTTTTCCATCCCTCAGCTCCCACTCCTGGCTTCCCCTGTATTTGGGGTGAGCTCTCCCCAAAACCCACAGCATGGCAAGGAAAGCTTCCTAACCTACATCCCCCCCTCCCTGCTTCTGCTGCTGCAAGGCAAAGCACCAGCTTGTAGTAAGGAGAGAGGGATATTGGAGAGTTTTCCTTCACCTGAGAGAAGCCAAAGTGAAGGGAATGGATCCTGGACTTAAGGGATGAAGAGTTCTCTGCCAGCGTTGCCTTCCTCGCGTGTAGGTAAACAGCACTGGGGGTTCAGCAACAAAGCCGTAGGAAGCAGACCCGTTTGGAAAGAGGGAGGTTCACCACGATAAGCTCCGAGACACAGCCCTGCCTGTATCCCTCCTGGGCCAAATTTGGGAATTACATGGAAAAAAAAAGTTAAGGAAAGGGAGAAAATGCTCTCCTGCTTGAGATGCCCTCAGCTCATCTCGCTGTCGTGGTACCTGGGAATCAAACTCTTTAGAAATAAGCTCCGGGAAACCTGTGTGGCTTCCCAGATGCAGCAGATTAATCTTTATGTATCAGTATATGTATTTAACCGTTCTCTGTCATTTAGGTTATTTATCTCTTTTTATTAAGTTGTAGCAAACCTAATAGTTCTCATTTGTTTTGAGATGCCTGATTATCCTGAAAGGAAACAACTTAAATTGATTTCTTCTGTATCCACGCGCTGCTGGTTTCGAATTATTTTATCGTTGCTGTTGCTCTTAAAATGCTAAATATGCTCTTAAAATACTAATGAGAGCCGGGTCACCTGGGAGCAGGTCGATAAAGCGTACGAAAGCTGAAAGCCTGGGATCAGGCAAGCGTGAGCCGCTGGGAACTGCGGTGACCCCCAGATCCCGCTGGGTTTAGGAACTCAGTTTTCCCAAGAAGTTGTTAGATGTGAACATGATTTAGTTTGCTTTGCAGCTTGCTGTGTGGGAGCTGGGGCTGGTGGGTGCACCCGCAGCGCTGCAGGCCCTCTCTGTGGGTCTGCGAGATCACAGCATCCCCCCCAGCACCCTCCTGAGCCTTGGGGAGCATGGGGCCCCACGTCGTCAGCTCATCCGTGGCCTGAATCCCTGAGATTAGTCCCAGATTAGACGATTGCAATGGATCCACAGGTCCTTTGCTGTCGCACGGGGAGGCTGGAGGAAATCGCCTCTTCTGGCTCTGCGGGAGAAGAAGTGGGTGCGTTTTGGTGCTGGATGGGGCACTGGAGATGAGCCCCCCAGGTACTGACCGTTGCCACCAGATGCTGCTGTTGTCACTGCTACAGAGGATTTTAAGGCTGCCGGAGGAAGAAACGAAGTGACTTACCCTTTTCTGCTATTCAGGGCTCTTTTTTTTTTTTTTTTCTTTTTCTTTTCTGAGTTATCAGATGTTGTCATTTGCTTATGCACAGCGGCGCGTGTTTGTCTGTGGGATGAGGCTGCTGGAACAGAGCCAGAGATTAAAGGGGTCGACTCTGTTTTCCCAGCCGAACGCAGGTATAACGGTCGTAACTTCAGCATCAAAACATGGCCCAGTGCGGAGGGGGTGGAGGTATCGCCTGCTGCCTTTGCTTCGGAGAACTTCGGAGAACTTCTCCAGCCAGTGTAGGTAGCACACGGCTGAGGATTGGCACCAGAGTGCTGCTGTCCTCTGCCTGACACGGAGAGCAGTGTCTGAGCACCTGCTTCCTGGGAGCCGCATGGGACCCTCTGGGAAACTCCAAAAGCTCGCACCGGTCCCAACCCCGTTGCTTCTGTCCAGTGTAGGTGGCTCAGCCCAGAGCCAGGCTAAACCAGCATCTGATTCCAAACATTTCCACTTTAAAAAGCTACAGAGGAGGGTAGTGTGGACTGGAAAAATCAGCAGTTTTCCCACTATTGCGTGCAGGCATCCCAGATGGAATCCATCTCTAGGAAGGACCTGAGCAAGGAACACTTACAGGCTCTTTGCTGTCCCCCTGCTTCGCTGAGTTTACAGTGGGGATATAAAGCCCTTTGATTTGGACAGTTTTTTTTTCTCAGGTTCAGGATTTTTTTACCCCAGGGGGCTGCTTCGTTTCTTTATTTATTTAGGGGACAAGCAGAGAAGCCAGGAAAGCATGTGCAGTGTCACTGTGTATAAATAACTCGCTGAGAGCACGGCAGAGCTCTGCCTGCGCGCCCATCGCCATCGAGCTTGCTGGGTAGATGCGCTTTAGCCCAAAGCATCCTGAAATGTTAATGTAATTGTTTTGTGCACTTAGTGAATATGATACTGTTACTGTGAGGCCTCCGATCTTGCCTGCACGCTGCAGTAAGCCACAATATCTCTTTGCAGCTACCCCACTGCATATCAGCATTTCCATTTTTAAAAGGGATGTTTAGAGGAATAATATCATGGGAGCATGTGTCCAGCTGAGCCCTCCCCAGAGAAAAGGGGCATTTGCACCCTTTCTTTAAATGCTTCTGGAGCATCTCTGTGTTCCCTCGAAGGAGTGGAAGGACCTGGGTGGAAGCAAAGGGACTAGACAACCATGGGTGGAGAATGAGGTCCCTCACACCCCAGGAGGCAGAGTGAGAAGGAGACTTCCCCTCTGCTGACTGCGTTCGGCGAGGAGTTTTTATGCATTGGGCTTGCTGGTGGTGTTGAAGCGGGGGAAAAAGGGGCTCCCAACTAGTCCCCATTGTGGGTGATCCCACATGGAGCAGCTTACCAACCCCAGGCTTCCTAGTGCCCAGGGCGCTGCTGCTCACAGCCTGGGAGAACTGATTTTTAGGGTTGGTCTGGTTTTTGGTGCTGGTCTCGCAGTCTGGGAGAACAGGGATTTTAGGATTGCAGTGGGCTCAGCCCAAGGTGCAAGGGTGATAAGAAGCAACACCTTCCCAGAGCCACCCAAAAGCCTCCCTAGGGAATCAACGAGCATTTTGATAGGAATGGTTGGACTTGATGGGTCTCTTCCAATCTGGTTATTCTATGATTCTGTTTCCCATGTTGGGGTGCTGGCCCATCGCCTCCTTCCCGTGGGCTGGATCCAGGACCTGCTCCATCACTGGGAATGCGCAGCAGAAATACCCCAGGTGCGTTAGGTTGTGTCTGCACAGTGGCCACGAGGGACTGGAAAGCTTCAGCTGAAAGATATACAATCACTACAAAGAGCCCTTGACCAAACTGACACCCGTCTCTCTCATCGGCCACCTGAGCCCTGCTGAAGGGATCACCTACTGATGTTTTGGATTTTCCTTTTAAATCTGCATTTAACCCCCCTTTTTCCATTCTCTCTGGTTTTTTTCCTGGGGCACTGGTACCTGCTGCAGACCCCTCCTCTTGCCCCCTTGCTGGGGAAGTGAAGCTTTCACAGTGTCTCTCTGCTGCCCGTGTGTTGGGATGGTGTTAGAGGGAGAGGTAGCATGAGCCTGCACCACGTAAGGGCATTGTTGGTCTGTGGGTGGGGTATTTTCACGTCCTTGCACTTGCTTTGTGAAAATTTGGGTATTTTTTCCACTTAAGCTTAAGGGAGACTCTTTGCATCTATATTTGTCTGTGTACATCGATTAAATAATGAAAATTCCCGTACAGTTTAGGAATATAGGGGCTCATCCTCCTCTTAACAGAGCTGTAGCAACAGGAGCTAGTATGCTGGTTGGTATGCTTGCATGGAAGGATTTTCCCAGATCTTAAATTATGTGGGTCCACAAAGTAAAAAACTGCTTTTGAAAGGGAGGCGTATGGTAGGGAACCTGCGTGAGAACAGTATCGTCCTTGTTCATGCAGCGTATGCTGTGATGCAGGAGGAGCAATCCTGCTCCCTACTCCCTAGGGGCAATTTTAGGGAGTGAGTTAACATCTCTGCATTCTTCTTGCAGAAATAAATTTTAAAATGGATTCTTCTTAGTTCCTTTTGGTGTTTTGATGGTCAGACTTGATTAGCACAGAGCCCAATTTAACTTTTTAATTTTCACCAGTCTCTTAGGACAGTGAGTGATTGATGGGGAGGAGGAGGCTGCAAGCTGAGAATAGAATCATAGAATAGTTTGGGTTGGAAGGGACATTAAAGCCCATCCAGTTCTTGTAGCCCCTTCAGGTACTGGAAGGTCGCTATAAGGTCTCCTCAGAGCCTTCTCTTCTCCAGGCTGAACAACCCCAACTCTCTCAGGTGTCCTCGTATGGGAGGTGTTCCTGCCCTCTGTAGCCTCCTCTGGACCTGTTCCAACAGTTCCATCTCCTTCTTATGTTGAGGATTCCAGAACTGGACACATTACTCCAGATGAGGTCTCACAAGAGAGAAATGGAAAGAAAAGCTAATTCTCACAGAACAAGAGGGCTGCTGTGGCACTGGGAGTGCCCATGGTCTTGGGAACCTTCTTAATCTTCAGCAGTTAATGGGAGATATCTGGTGGGGAAACCTGTTAACCCTGTAGCATTTCTGTAATATTCAACACCACCATCAAAATCTGTCCCAAATATTTCTAACATGGCTCTGTGGTGGTTTTCCATCTCCAGCCACACCCTCAGTCTTGCCTTTTAGGCTGATAAATTGATAAAAAATACTTCGCCAACACACCATCATAAATTATGGATAATTAAAACCTACTAGTCATGAGAGGAGTATTAATCTACAAGCAATGCTCTCTTCTTCTTTTAAGAACCTTTCAGAAATGGGATCTGAGCTGCTGGTACGAGCCCAGGTTGATGTAGCGAATGCATTTCTGTGGAACGTTATGTTTTGTTTTGACTTTTACCATAAATTGTACATTGCAGTGATAAACATACTCCCTTTTTCATCGTTCCAGGCTGCTTTGCCATTCTGGAAGATAAAATATTCTTTTTCTTTCTACTTTCTAAGCCAACTCAGTTATGAAGCAGCATAAATCTTTCTTTGTAGATGGAGGATATTTTGGATGGAGAACAAAGTCCAGCGAGTTTTTAATTTGGGGCCCATTTTATTCTAATTTGGCAGCCACCTCCTCTTGATTTGCAAATGTAGAGGTTTTTTTTTTTTAGGCCCTGGATATAGGCAAGGACTTCTTCTGAAAAGTATTTGAGCTACTCTGTGGGACAACCCTACATTCTCCAGAGCAAGCTTCGATGGGTTGCGTGGCAGAAAGAGTTTGAAGCTCATTTTGCCTTGGGCTTTAAGTCAGGCATTGGTAGCTAAATAATGAATGTCCACCCATTCATAGAAATTGTTGTTCTTTCTGTGTGCGCAGTGGGAAGGCTTTAATCTGGTTGTTTTGGGAACAATGGGAGGTGTTTTGAAGACTGGTCTGACTTGTATATAACATGTTTACTGGGACTGGTTCTGAATAACCTTGTGAAGGGCCTGATTTGTGAAAGTCCCTGGAGCAGAGGAGGAATCAAGAAACCAAAAATTCAGAATTAAAATCTTGCAGGTTTCTCTGATTTATGATGCTTTGAATCATTGTCCCCTAAATCAGTGGTCCAAAGCCTGTTGTGTGTTACACTGCTGTAACCCCAGGGTTACATGAACAGCTCTGGACTTAGACCTTGAAACAGTTTGTGTATCCATGATGGAGAAAACATTCTGTTGATAAATTGTATTTTCCCAGAGCATCCTGTAGTGTCTGAAAGGAAGATCACCTGTAACCCTTGCAAAGCTCTTTCTGGTTCTGGCTTTTGCTGGTTGTAGGAGTGGGCACTGCTGGCTCCTATCCTGGTAGCTGCTGTCACCATTGTGGTATTTCTGCAGCACTTGAAGTAAAAAACTCTCATTGCTTTGCACCTCTGTGATGCTGGGTGCAAGGAGTGCAGGTGAGGACCACTCTGCTGCACATGGACCAGCCGAGCAGGTGTGGGCTGTGGTTTGGGAGCATCAACCCTTCTAGGTGCAGTTTTTCCCTATTACCTTCGTGTTCATCTGTTTTTTTACAAAATGAGCTCTAAATGCTTTTACCATAAGCTGGGTTATATCTTTCAGTATAAATGAAGCATATAATTGTGTTTTCCTAACTGCTCTACATTAAAAATAAGTTATTGTGCTGCTAATGTGTTTTCCTTGACAATTTTCCATCCAGCGAGTGCAAGGCTTCTGTCTGAAGCTGTTGTGAGCCACCTTCTCTGCCTCTTTTTGTTTCCTTCTGCATTTCTAAAGTCGAAGTGAAGTGTTAGTGTGATTCCAGCTTTGATACCATTAACTCCTAATTGGAGGTTTAAGCAGTAATGTTCCACCTTTGTGATTTTACACACACATTTTCATTTAATTAAAGCTTATACTTCGGGATGCACAGTTCAACCGCGGGGGGGGGGTTGGGAGGGGAAGAAATCCTGCAACAAAACTTATTGAAACAAGCACTAATCAAACCGTTCTTTTAAAAAGAAATGATTGACTGTTAAATTTCCTGGGTTTGCACTTATTGACTAGATTTAAATATTTTAATCATCTGCATCCTCCCCCTTTTCCATTGTTTCCCTCTGATGGTTTTGTTCTGATGGATGCCATTTCTTCTTCTTTGAGAAATGGCATTGGCTGCTGCGTCGCCTGCAGGCGAAATCTTTGCATTATGCCACCGAATCTCTCTCCTCCGCCGTAATCTTTTTGCATAGATTGGTTGACCTCTGCAGATATAATTAAATCTCTTCCTGACGACTGCGCGCTTTCAGTTCAGCTCTGTGGCGAACATAACTGTTAGGTAAGTGTTAAATTAGGGCCCTGGACCAGTACTTGTTATTATGGAAAGATTATTTGAACATCGGTTTCTGCTGAGTGCTGGTTCTGAGGAACCTTATCTGCAGAAATCATGTGACTCTGGTCTTGGGCAGTTTCTTGACCTCTAATTATGGCCTGGACATAGGAGGCTGGATTGTGCAAGTGTTTAAAATTTAATTTTTTTCTTTTTTGCCTTGTGACCTAAGGACCAGCCTCTTGGTCTCATGGTGCCTTCTATTCTTCTGTGGTTTTAAGGATCTCATAACCTAGCAGGGGCTAGAAAAGGCAAGTGGCAGTACGGGGAGCTATTCCCAAGCGGGGTGGGTGGTAAATATTGCTGCATGAGACTCTACTCCTCACTCCTGATGTGCATCTTTGCTTCTGCGTGGCTGAAACCATCCGCCCTGTGAAGAAGGGCTGGGGCAGCCCCTGCTTCCAGGTGGACAGCCCTGGCACCGTGGCCCTCAGGGGAGATGGAAAAGTGAGCAGGAGGCATGCTGGCACCTGGCACCTTTGCCTCTGGTGACATGTCGCTGTCTGCTCTCTTGCCCAGGTTGTATTTTCCTCTGGGACTGGGCTACTGTGGGTTCTGTTCCACCTCCGTGGCAGCAAGGAGTGGTTTTTTTATCGGATTAGCTGGATCACATTAACAGGTTTTTCTTCCCATAAAACCTACCAATGACTCAGAGTTTCCATTCCCATCTGGACTCATCAGGGAGGCTCCATCCCCTTTCTCCCCAGCTGCCTGTGTTCTGCAGTCCTCCTCTCTTTTCAGCTTTTGAGAAAGCCATCCTCTTCATCTTGTGATTGCAGGGTGGAGCTTGTGCTTGCCTGTGGTCCAAGGTGGGAGGCAGGAGCTTTGCCATTTTTCCTCTGGGTGAGCTGTGTCTCCAGCAGCAGTGGGTCATTTTGGGGTACCCCAGGCATTCGGGAGTTATTTTTACAAATAACTTCAGCCATCCTGAGCACTGAGCATCCACTGCAGGAGACTCGGGTCTCTGGAGAGGTGCAGGCAGAGCCTGGGGCACCCCAAAAGGCTTCTGTCTTCCAAAGATGTTGATCTTTGCATTTATACCTATGAAAGAGTTTCACCTTTCCAGCCTTATTTACCTGGTGGTTTATTCCCCGACCATTTCCTCCCTCTCCCTGGGAAGGAGGTAATAACGTACATCTCATTAGGAGTTGTTAAGCCATTTGAAAACCTCCAAATGCAACAGTTTTAATGTCAGAAGTGATCCTGTGCAAGGGAGGAGATGCGGCAGTGGTGGTAACAGGTATTGCTGGTCTCACAGTAACTTGCATTCTGCATGGGATCTGGTGGACCTCAGTCCTGTTCCTTGCAGCGTGCAGGCTGAACTCCTTTCTCCCCCAAAAGCTGATCTCTGGGTCAGTGATGAGCTGTTTCATTCCACTTCTGCCATCACTTTTCCTTTACACCGTGTGTAATATGTTGCCAGGGCACTGCGGACCTTTGGGACGATGTCCAGGGAGGACAACGTGGGCTGCTGAAGGCTGGTGTGTCTGAGTCCAGTGCTGCTGCACCCACAGAGGTGTTCGTGGGCTTTGTTCTCCCTGGCTGATGCTACTTGCTAGCTCTGAATTAAAAGATTTTCTTCATAGAATCACCAGGTTGGAAGAGACCCATTGGATCATCGATTCCAACCATTCCTATCAAACACTAAACCATGTCCCTCAGCGCCTCATCCACTTGTCCCTTAAACCCCTCCAGGGAAGGTGACTCAACCTCCTCCCTGGGCAGCCTCTGCCAGTGCCCAACGACCCTTTCTGTGAAAATTTTTTTCCTAATGTTCAGCTTAAACCTCCCCTGGCGGAGCTTGAGGCCATTCCCTCTCGTCCTGTCCCCTGTCACTTGGGAGAAGAGCCCAGCTCCCTCCTCTCCACAACCTCCTTTCAGGTAGTTGTAGAGAGCAATGAGGTCTCCCCTCAGCCTCCTCTTCTCCAGGCTGAACACCCCCAGCTCTCTCAGCCGTTCCTCATAAGGCCTGTCTTGTTTCATTGCTTAGAGTTACTAACTCCTAAAACAGGAGACTAACCCTAAAATAAAGGTAGATTTTTTTTTTTTGTCTCTGTCAAAACCCAACAGTTTAAATCGATTCCATGTTTCTCATGGAAGCTCCAAGACATGGGTATTCTTTGAATGCTGGATTTTTATACTTTGAGCAGTCTCAGCCCAGTGTGCCTTCCATGGAAGAATGACGTATTTTCTAGTGAATTATATTTCTAATCCCCAGTGTTCTAGGGGCAGCATGTGCTCGGGAGTCCTTAGAGAAAAAGAAAGCAACGTAGACAGTGTGGAAATTAAGTTTATGAAAAATGTAGGGGAAGTTTTCTATAGAAATACTTAATCTTGGTTTGTCCCAGCTTATACGATGGGTGCAAAGAAGCAGTTGGATGTCATCTGAAGAAGAAAAAGCAGGAATACTGGAAGGGGGAGGGAATGTGAACGGGAGCTGGGGCTTGTTGTAGCAGTGGGAAATGTGCCTCTCCTGAGAGGGTCCTGCTCTGTTTGTCTGTGTTAAGCCTATAGAGGCAACTTTCCCCCAATGTGTTATCTTGTCTGTAAGTAGCGTTCAAAGGAGAAGAAGAATGTGCTGTTAAAAATATCAAACTTTTGGGAATGGCTGGCAGACTTTACCACTGATAAGCATTGTTGATTGAAGATCAAACGGCCCTTGAAAGCAGAAGAAAAAACTTCCAACAAGTGCCACGGATCTAACCCTGCAGCCAGACAGTGAGGTCACGCAGGCTTCAATCTCTGTATATTTAGGAACCTGCACTGGAATTACAGTCTGGTCTCCCCTACCCCAGACAGATGTTGGCGACATGATGGTTTCAAACCTGATAAATCTGTTAAAACCGAGAACAACATTTATTAGATGCCAAGAAAACCAGAGTCATGTTTTCATTATTAGGTGATAGTTTTATATTCCCTTCCCATCTTTAAGATAAAAAGTCTGCCTGGGAGGAAAGGCTGCAGGTCATCGAGGGAACTGAAGACTAGTGGCATGTGTTTTTTAACTAATTGTCAACCTGCATTTCTGTGTCAAGGTGGCAAATTAATTGTGGGTGGCTGTCTGTTTGCAAACCAGATAGTTCTGTCATGGCCGTGCGAAGCAGCGTATGAGGAGTGTTTAACTGTTTGATTTAAATCAGACCAGAGAGTAGGTTTTCTGAAAATTATATTAAATCTGTTTTTCAACATAAGTTTTCAAAATGGGAAAAAAAATTACTGAAATGGTCTTTTTAGTTTCCTAAACTTGCAGGCATTCGAGTAGGATGGTTGGTGTGTGGTGACCTTTTATGGGAGGCCAAAGCCTGGTGGGAATGTGGATGTGTAACTTCAGACATCTGTGGAATCATAGAATGGTTTAAGTTCGAAGGGACCTCAAAGCCCATCCAGTTCCACCCCTGCCATAGGCAGGGACACCTCCCACTGGATCAGGTTGCTCCAAGCCCCATCCAACCTGGCCTTGAACCCCTCCAGGGTTGGGGCAACCACCACTGCTCTGGGCAACCTGGACCAGGACCTCCCCACCCTCACAGGAAAACAGTTCTTCCTAAGATTTCATCTCAATCGCCCCTCAGCTTAAAACCATTCCCCTTTGTCCTATCCCTGCCCTCCCTGATCCAGAGCCCCTCCGCAGCTTTCCTGCAACCCCTTTCAGTACTGGAAGTGAGGTACTAATTTTGTGTGACAGCTTGAAAGAAATGAATACATGTTTAGCATCAAAAAATAGCTTAGGCTGGAAGAGACCTCTGGAAGTGTATTTAAAATAATTCCAACAGCACCTTCTGGGATTGAGATGGTAGAAGAGAAAAATATCAATACACAGCCTGTGCCAACTATGAGCTGTGGATTTTCTGCTCAGATACAGTGAGAGTGTCGATGGTGATGGCTGCAATCAAATGCTAAATAGGAAGTTTGTAATAAAAAGGGCTTTAGTTAGAATTAATAAAAAGTGAAATGACTCATTCCTTGGGAAACATGCGGTATTGACTGAGATTTAGTAACACATCCTGTAGGACCAAGGATCCAGATTGCAGGCTCCAGAGCAGGCTCCAGCATCCTTTCTGTGCATGTGTTACTATTCCTGTTAGAGTGCTGAGTTTCATTTTATTTTATTTCTTTGCCTAGAAAGATCACGAAGTGCAAATTTGAGAGGAAATTAGTGAAGAGCTGAAAGCAAGGGCAGCCTTGTACAAAATTTTCATCTACTTCTCCTGCTCTTGCACATTCCAGTCCCTGGTGTGGCAGTTCAATGCCACCCCATGTACGCAACTTCCCTGCTCCAGGCTGTGCAGGAGTCACACAAAGTCCCTTTCTGCTATGTCCAGCTGGACTGAAAACTTGTTCTACTATTGATGTTGATAGTATCTAAGGGACAACTTCCTGGATGTGAGGTGCTTCACATGAAACCTGTGTGATAGAGTGCGTACTGAAAAGATTTAAGCTGAAAGAGTGTAGGTTTAGGTTAGATTTTAGGAAGAAATGTTTTGCTGTGAGGGTGGGCAAGCCCTGGCCCAGGTTGCCCAGAGCAGTGGTGGCTGCCCCATCCCTGGAGGGGTTCAGGGCCAGGTTGGTTGAGTCTTGGAGCCCCTGATCCAGTGGGAGGTGTCTCTGGGGCAGGGGGATTGGAACTGGATGGGCTTTGAGGTCCCTTCCATCCCAGACCATTCTGTGATTCTTTGCACCATTTTACGCATAACTCTGTTGGGTCCTCTATAAGCTCCCAGGGCAGAGACCGTCTACTTAATTTCAGGGGGTATAGGCAGGATCTAAATGTAAAGAGCAGGCAGTCACTGGCTAAATTGGATCCTTTTGTCATAAGCAAGTCCAAGTTTATCATGGGAACTTTTCTGATTTGGGCTGAGTTTGTTTAATTTTAAGTCCTGCTGTCCTCCACGGGCTGCATGTGGAGCCACAGAGACAGTTCCCATTTGCAGGAAAGCTCTGCTCTAGGTTAAATACCTGGAAAATGTAGATTTTGACATCCTTTTACCCTGTGTAGTTACTTCATGATGTTCTGAAGCCTTGTTCCCCAGGTTGGAAATCTTGGGTATCTCAGAGGCAGGAAGAATGTGCTGCTGGATCTGGGGCTTCAGCTTGCGTCATTGTCATTGTGCCATGAGCGTGAGGATGGTGCCAGCTTGGAGGGGATCCTCTGCTTGGCAACAAAGGTTTGCTGAGCAGGCTGCCTCCTTGCTTAGCACAGTTGCAACAGGGAAGCTGCAGGACCCAGAGGTCTCGGAAAAGCTGCTGTGGCTTTTCCCATCACTAGGTCACCAGGCCAGAGTGTCAAGGGACCAGACATCTTCAGATGCTGTGAAACAGGGCTGGTGGTTGCTGTCCTGCAATCTGAGCATGGACTTGCATATCACAGCCGCTGTTGGTGGTAGCGTGGCACATACAGCAGGACAGGGGCTAGCTGGGCCACTAGAAACTGGTGGCCTCATCACTTTGGCCAGAGCTGGAACCATTTGAGAGACCAAGGGGGAGATCCAGCCTTCTTCGGAGTTTCTGCTGTATTTAATCGGGGAGAAATGAAGCTTCCAATACTGCTAACCCAGCAACACCCAGGCAGAGTTGACTTAAACATGACAACGTGAACGTTGTGTGGTTGAACATCTCCAAATGCAATGCCTGTAGCTGTGGGTGCTTCGCCTGACACAGCGGCAGAGCCAGGCTCCACAGGGCTGGGTAGCCAATGCCATCAGTGCCTTAGGTCCCTGTCTGGGCATCACTGACGTCAACAATTAGCATCTGTGGTGGCGGAGACGGCTGGGCAGGAGCTGCCCAGACCTCACAGCTTGGAGCCCTGTGCGAGCCGGCTTTCTCTTTGCTGTGTTTAAGCAGTGCAGGCTTGACTGAAGTGTCTTAATAAAGCAGAAAGCTTAGCGGGAAGGAGGTGAAAAAGGAAGGCTTAATTCCATGCTCATTTCTATTGCGATTCAAGTTTCATTTCCCCATGCATCCCCCTCTCCCTCCCTCTTGCCCAAGTACTGCTTCTGTTGCATTTGTTATATATTTTCTTTTTAGCCCGGGGGCTGCTGCGAGAGGTGTCCCTTTGCTCTGCCGCCTGTTCCTGATGCTTCGCTTTCTTTGCTAATTCCAATTGTTTCTGCCAAAATCATTTGGTGGTGTTATGTAAACCTAGAATCACACGCTAACGCTCTAATCCGGGTGCTCCAAAACACGCTGGGTTGGATTCGCCCCCGTGCTGACTCTGTTGCTGTCAGGCTGGGGGTCCCCTTGGCTTAGCAGCTGCTGGGGGTGGGAGGCTACTGGTCCCAACATCCACAGCCATCTGAGCCAATCTCGCTGTTGTTGCTGGTGCTTTTAGTGGGAGGCATGAAAACACCCTGGAAGTCATTCAGGGCTGGGATTTAAGCTGTTTGTAGAGCGTGGTACCTGCAGAGCAAAGCTTTTTGGCACCAGGGTCTGCATTTCTGCTGCTGGATTAGCAGCAGTGTTGGTGGATGCCAGCACCAAAAGGTGCCTTGCAAGTGATACGATGAGGGGCAATGGGTATAAACTGGAAAGGGGCAGATTTAGACTAGACATAAGGAGGGATTTCTTCACAGTGAGGGTGGTGAGGCCCTAGAACAGGTTGCCAAGGGAAGTTGTGGCTGCCCCATCCCTGGAGATGTTCAAGGCCAGGTTGGATGGGGCTTGGAGCAACCGGATCTAGCGGGAGGTGTCACTACCCAGGGCAGGGGGGTTGGTGCTGGATGGGCTTTGAGGTCCCTTCCTACCCAAAGTATTCTATGATTTTATGATTCATTCTATGATTTTACAATGGTATTGGAGCTCCTGGACCACCTTCATGGAGATATGATGTTCCTGCAGAGGTTGCTGGGTGGGCACCTCTTCTCCTGTGCCAAGTAGTATGGGCCATCCTCTGAAATGTGCGTGCTCTCTTAGTGACAACCAGTTGTTTACCTGGAAAATGATATTAGCAAAGATCTTAATGAATTTCCTAGTGGTGCTTGATGTGATCTGGCTGCCAGAATTATTTTTAATAAAAAAGAGAGAGAGAGAGATCCACCATTGCTCTGTGCCCAACCTCATCCCCATGTACTCCACTTTTTCTGAGAGATTAGAAAGAGATTAAATCCTGCTGATCTGGCAGGTGATGCTGATGAAAGTTTGGAGGGGATTAGGGTAAATCCATTCCTCCTCCTGATTTAGTTGAAGATTTGAATTCATTAATAAAATTGGCCCAGGTTACATCTCTGAAACCCCCTCTGAGCTTGGGAACCAACAGAGGTGTAAATAAAGGTAGAACTTGTTTCTGGAGCAGAAAGGCTAATGAATTAACTAATTAAATTAAGGCCAATGAATGCTTAAGATTAGCGATACATTTATTCCTGTCACAATGTCCAATTAATCTGCGCTGCCACAGAATTAAAGGGTGCCTGGGCTGGCTCCTTAGCTGGGGGAAGCTGGTCTGATGCTCCTGCTGGACAGCTGTGAGAGACCCTGCAACAACCAACTTGCGTGTGCGGGAGGCCGTATTCATGTGTCACTTGAGTTTCAGCTAAAAAATCCCATCTCTCGAACTAGGGGTAAAGTGGAATGGGTTCGGGTATGCACTGAGATTCAGGAGCTTGATCCAGCCAAAGCTGTGTGGGTGTCCTGGCCACTGTCATTCTGTCGTGGCATTGCAGTGGGACTAGAGGTTATGTGTAGATGTGATACTTGGGGACATGGTTTGGTGGTGAACTCGGCAGTGTTATGTTTATGGTTGGACTTGATGGTCTTGAAGGTCTTTTCCAACCTCAGTAATTCTGTGATTCTGTAAAGAGGATGTTCTTGGCAGCCTCTGGTGTCTGCTGGACTTTCTAATATGTCTGTGTGCATCCTCCAGCTCAAGAACTGACAGGACTCCAGAGCGTGCTCCTGTGAGGTGCCCCAGCATCAAAAAGATTGGCTTCAGAAAAGCATTTAGACCTGCAGTGTCGCCCTTTAGGCCAAGGACCAATGCTGTAACTCACACCCGCAATATGTAATGTCCTGTGGTGGGCATCCTGCAGGACAGAGCAAGAATATATTCAGCACAAAGCTCGACAGCACCAGGCAACTGTCTTGATGGTGGGAGAAATACAAGTAGTCTTCACTTCTTCTCCATGTTCTGCATATGCAAATTATGTTCTCGAGGACCAAAAAGATCTCCTGGGAGCAAAGTGGGTGCAGCAGTGGAGCCACCACTGTGGAAGAGCTTTATAAACAAGGGCAGTGCACAGCACGGTGTTCACTGCTGGAGGTCTGCACTGCCCATGGCAGAGAGAGGAAAAAGCTTTGTGCAAAGCAACTTCAACATTTTTGGCTTTAGGAGAAGATGACCTCACATGTGCAGCCCTTTTGGAGCCCTTACCTTGGGACCGTTTGTGCAAGAGGGCTACAGAGTGGCTCAGCCATCTAGAGATTTTGTACCACCTGCAAACCTGTGCCACCTCAGCTCTGAGTTTCTCTGCAAAGAAATAACCACCGGAGCAGTAACAGTGAGAGATTTGGGTGCTTCAGAGAAGGTGAGCCTGGAAGCAGCAAGTATCTTCATGCTGCTTAGCAAAGCTGACATATGAAAATCACCTAGATGCATATAAAGTTGCATATAGACCTTTTTGACCAAAGGCATCAAGCATGCTCATGCAAAGCCTGTCTTGGAAGCCTGGGGAACCTCAGAGCGTGATGGACCTACTGTACAAATTCACAGTAGAATGGGTTTCGGTAACTCTGGAGGTGCAAGAGACAGCTGGTGTGTATCTGAGGGTCTGCTCACTTCAAAGCCTGGCAGGCTGCAGCTGCTCAGGGAATCCAGCGAAAGTTGGCGGCTGCTGCAGAGTTCTTTGCTCTCTGTAATTTGATGAGCTGTATATCTCATGAAAAAGTGTGCTGTTAATGCTGTCATGGGCCAGGTGCACTTATCCCAAGTGTGATCTGAAGTTCCAGGCTCTATAAAATGGGACTGAAGTCAGAGATGGTCTGAACGAGTAGTAGCAGGGCAGGGGCAATAGGAGGATTGCTCCCTGGAGGAGAAAATGTTTTCTTCCTCGGATTTGCTTTGGATTTATATGCTTGTAGCAACAAACAGAGTCCTGTCTCTTATCATTATATATGCTGGTAGGATGGGTAGGAAAAATGAAGCGCAATGGTGAGCCACAAGCAAGTAGGAATACTTTGAAGTACATAATACATGGGAATAACTTAGAAATGCTGTATTTTTTTTTAAATGAGTCCTTGGAATTATACTTTTCTAGAAAGCAGGGGGAAAGAGCTTGGAATTGCATCTATTAAACAGCTTCCTTAACTGTCATTAAGGAAGAGGATTTTAAGGGAAGTGTTTTCCAGTTTCTTCATTGCGTTGCAGTGCAAGCTGGTGTTTGTCAATGAGTGTCTTCTTCCAGAAAGGCAAAAAATATTTAAATTAACCATATGGTGAATTTATGTTGAACGTCATGAGGTACAACAAGACCAAGTGCAACTATATCCTGGGCTGCATCAAAAGAAGTGTGGCCAGCAGGATCAGGAGGGTGATTCTACCCCTCTGTTCCTCTCTTGTGAGATCCCACCTGCAGTCCTGTGTCCAGTTCTGGAATCCTCAACATAAGAAGGAGATGGAGCTGTTGGAACAGGTCCAGAGGAGGCTACAAAGACGATCAGAGGGCTGGAGCACCTCCCATACGAGGACAGGCTGAGAGGGTTGGGGTTGTTCAGCCTGGAGAAGAGTCCAAGAGGACCTTATAGTGACCTTCCAGTACCTGACGAGGCTACAATAAAGCTGGGGATGGACTTTTTACAAAGGCTCATAGTGATAGGACAAGGGGCAATGGGTATAAACTGGAGAGAGGCAGATTTAGACTAGACATAAGGAGGAATTTCTTCATGATGAAGGCGATGAGGCACTGGCACAGGTTGCCCAGAGCAGTGGTGGCTGCTCCATCCCTGGAGGTGTTCAAAGCCAGGTTGGATGGGGCCTTGGGCAGCCTGATCCAGTGGGAGGTGTCCCTGACCATGGAAGGGGGATTGGAACTGGATGAGCTTTAAGGTCCTTTCCAACCCAAACCATTCTATGATTCTATGATATGGTGGAGGAGAATGTTTGGTATCCATTTTTTGTGATTATAGTAGCTGTTTAAAATCAAGTTACCATTGTATTTGCTTGGTTTAACTCTAAACAGGAAAATAATGGCTATTGTAATGTCTCTATTTAGAAGAATATTGTTTTAAAGCACTTTGGATTTACATTAATGCAAAATGAATTCTTCCTCTAGAGCAAATAAACCCCGGTGGGGCTGAATGCTGGGAGCTGACAGCTTGATGTGGGGATGTGCATCACAGACAGGTCTCCAGGGGCTGGTTCTTGATGGAATTCTCCCTGCTCCTTCTCTTCCCTCCTTCCTTCGCTCACCTCAGTGAAGCAGCATCTCACCCGAGCAATTGGGTTAAAGCCCTTACATCGGAAACTGGAACGTGCTGGGTGGCATGAGGGGTGCAAGCAGTGCTAACTAGAGGTGAAGGGAGCCAAGAAACATCCTCTCTCTATGTCTGCACATGAGTAGACAGACTCTGATGGAATATCTTTTATTTTCTCCTCTGGACACAAACTTACACTTGCAGTTCGAGGTGTTGCTTGTGTGTTTGGGTATATTTTTTTTTCTAACTATACCTGAGTCTTGCAACTTGTGGTGGGATGCAGTAGGAAAGTGCTTACTGCTGATGCACAGTGTGTGTCAGTAATTGCACAAATAGCTCTTAGATGTGTGAGGTGGCTTGCACAACCAGCTGCCTGAGCGGAAAAGTTTCTGTGCACCTAAGTACAGCTCTATTCAAGAGCCAGCTCCCTCGAACTGCAGATGCACACATACGAAGTGAGCTTGGGCCTCTGAAAACTTGGCACAGGTTGATTTTTTATTTTTTTTTTCAAGCAGTATCCAATGATGTAATATAGCAAATATTAGGAGTACAACATCTGGTAGCACTGCTGTCTACATGCCCATTGCAAACAATTTTTCAGACCTCTGTAAATGTTCAGTTTAGTCACATAACAGCGTGGTAAGAGACTCATGCAGTCAAGGCCACCTGCTTGCCTTTTTCCTCTTGCATAAAATAATGAGGTTTTTTTTTGGTTGGTTTTTGTTTCCAATGCTTTAAGTGACACTTTAAAAGCAGCAAAACGCATTCGAAAGAGGAGTCAAGATCTCTTTGTGCAGAAATGTCAATGTTTTTATTTTAAGATTAATGTTGCAGTTAGTTCATTATCTCTGAATTCTAAAACACTGGTGGGGATGACTTAAATATCCTGCTGCAGGGATTAGTTCCTGACTGTGGATGGAAGGTGTTTTCTGTGCCGGGTTGTGTGGAGTGTGGTGCTGGTGTAGATCTGGACTCTGGAGCTCCTGTTCTCCCAGGACACAGGTTTCCAGTCTTGGACGTGGCAATGCCCTTTCTCTGCCCCAGAATGAAACGGTGCTCATGGCTATGAAACTACCAGCGGTGAAAGTGCTGTGCAACCTCCAGCCCTTGGGTTTGTGGCAGGGACGTACCCATAGGATGCAAACCTGCTGACTGTTTTGTAGGCGAACGCATTGGGTGGGAGTGGTGAGTCCCAGCCCTGCGTGTGCGGAGGGGACAGGAGAGCTCTGCTGGCTTCCTTTGTGGCTAATGTGGGCACGAGGCTTGTTTAAACTTAGGAGATTGCAAAAATTTGGGTTGGGTATGATTGCAACCACATGTGGTCCAGCTGAGTTTTGAGGCCCCACATGAAGTAGGTTCTACTGGGCACTGAGCAAACACCTGGCAAAGGATGGTTCTGAAGAAAAATAGCAAATATAAACAAAGATTCTTTAGATAAGTAAGAGATAAATGATGTATCAGTACCAGAGAATTTCTCTCCAGGATTATTTTTTAGATGAATCTCAGTGCTGCAAGTTCTGCATGTCTGGTACGTGACATCTGAGACCACGGTTCTGTGCTCTGTGTGCTGGGAGGTGCCAGTGTCTGACATCAGACTGGTCCTTCCTGGTCTGCTGCGGAGGAAATCATTGTTCTTGCAAGTCATATGCTTGGTGAGATTGCTGCTGGGCTGTGGCTTCTTCCTTCACTTTGATGCGGAGCTGACACGCGGGGAAATCATTAGATGATTGTAAGGAGGTACAGGTGTGATGCAAGTGAGAAAAAATGGTGTAAGCTTCTCTTTAGCTCCAGAAGACTCCTGGAGATGTAGATGCCATCAGCATCCTACAGCTGTGTCATGCAGAGTCTGATTCAGCCACCAGCAGTTTGCATCAGGCTGCTGCATTTCAGCAGCACTGACTTTACCAGAGGCTCTAAACCAAACAGAACTGGCCAGACATCCCTGGTGGGTTGCAAAAACGGGACTTCAGACATCAAAGAATCAATTCCACCTCAGAATTCCCTGGGCACTGCAGTCGGTTAATTTGTGATGTAGTCTCCTGAAGCATGAGGCACATGCGTTATGGTTTTACGAAAATCATCGAAGCTGAAAAATTCATCAGTCCTATTCCTTCCTCCCAGTGACCACACACTTGGTGATATGTTCACCTTCTTCCTTCCCCTTTCTCCCTGTGTGAAATGTCCCATTTTCTCACACGAAATGCTGTGGAGAGCATGTGGCTGCCTGCAGTCCAGGAGCCCTGGGTGCTGCTCTGAGCCACACAGGAGTGTGGCTGCAGCTCTCCAGGATTGCAGGATGCTCCCTGTTTAGCCTGTCATCTGGTTTCTTTTTCTTTTGGAAGGCTGGAGAGGTAAATGGTAAGAGAGGAGCTTATCCACTTTCATGCTCATTTGGTTGCTACGATGGTGAGAGGGTTAATAGGAGAGGTGACCATTGAACTGGCAACCACTGTCCACAGGGGTTTTGCAAGTTCCTAATGCATGAACTTCAGAGCTGGAGTGAGATCCGTATTGATGGTGAATGTCATGATTTGCATGTTTGTCCTTTGTACATAAAAGCTGGGATTTATGAGGGCAGGATAGCACTGATAGAGGCAATTTCCCCAATCCAGTGAATGCACAAGCACTGACTGTGAGCAGTGGAGTCAGAGGAGGGTTCTTTGGTCCCTAACAGGAACCAACATCTCAGTGTTGGCTTGAGTTGGGGGTTCTGCACCTACCTGGGGTGAGAGAGCTGTGCAGGAAGAGGAAGGGGTTAAAAAGAAGTAAACTGTCCAACAGGAATAAGCGTGTAGGTGGGAGGATGGACTTTTATGTGGTGTAATGCTGTTTTCTTTCAAAGGATTGCAAAGATCATCAACCACTGCAGAGATCCCACTCCTCTGCTCCATCCGCAGGGGAGTTTCCACAGCACAGAGGTGGTGCTGAGTCTGCTTCTCCAGGGCTGGGCTTCGGGCATCCTCAATGGCATGAAGCCTTTTCTGATGCTCTAGGCCTCCAGTTTCCTTTGTATTTGCATTGATCTTGGGCATCAGTGGCATGTGTGAACAGGAAGAAGGTAGTTCCAGTTTGCCTATATTTATTAAACTTTATATGAGCTGGCTTCATTTAAAAAAAAAAAGAAAATCTTAAAACTCGAAGCCCAAGAGGTGGGTGAATTTAAGTGCTATTAAGAGATTATTGCTGATGCCCTGCTGCGCATATTGATTCAGCTGTGAGGCAGTAGGAGCATCATCCAGCCTACCCTCTCATTTCTCTTGCAAGTGCAGCTTGTCCCAGGGCTGGGAAGCCCCATCGCTTGGTAGTGAGAGGTACCCGGTTTCTCCCACCTCCTCAACCCTTTTCTTTTTGCTTCTCCCACCTTTGCTCCATGAGCCCTGCCAACCACATCCGCGGGGAGAGGAGGGACGGTTGCCCTGAGATGTCTGTGGTCAAGAAGCAACCCACTGTTGGACACAGCCAAGACGGCGCAGCTCAAAGCTCCCTGTGCTGGGGGCAATACAGCTCCTGGCACTGCTCGTGTGGATGTCCCAAGGCTGTGGCCCAAAACCAGAGTGAGGGGCCTCGCCTGGAGGGTATTTATTTACAGGCTTTGTAGGATCCTTTTGCACCTCCTACCTCAGAGTGTTGATGACAGCGAGTGCTTCTCTCCACCAAGTCCCTTTTGCTGGTGAATTAAATCATTGCATTATTTTTTTTCCTCTCCAATAGTCAGTGTTCTGATCTAAATTAGAATAGAAATCTTTTGAAACTATTCCTTTAATAAAGTATTTAGTTAATAGATGATGCATAGCTCACAAAGCTTGCAAGAATCTGACACGGGGTATCATAATATTATGATATTTAACAGCTAAACCTAGTGCATTATCAACTTACCTCTATAGCATGGAGGAGGCAACAGCTGAGGCATAAAAACTAATGCTTCAGTATGACAGAGCTAAAATTGAACTTGGCAATTACCACGTGCATGATTCGCAGTATTGTGAAGTGAAGCTACTATATAAATCAGCTCCAGTAATCACAGGGTTTAAAATTAGTCGGTTACTATTAACTCTGCCAGTGTTAGTATATGCGGAAGAATTATAAAAGTGAAAGGTATGTAATATCTGAAGTACAGGTTTAAAGTAAACCACTTGAACAAGCTCCCAGTGGGAGGATTTTAAGTTCGTGCAGAGTAAGGTTTTGGGTACTCTGACAAAGGTTTGTGGAACACGTTTAATTGCACATTGCAGTCTAATCTTTTGAATGCTTAACATCCTTTAGAAAGCACCTTTTCATGTTCCCAAGACTTTCACAGTTCACAGAGGGTAGAGTGATGATTGAATTTAATTTTTTCTCCTTTACAGATTTTTTTTTTATTCAGAGCAGCGCTATTCAAGTAGTTTGCAGCGCTCTTCAATGCCAGGCATAGAGAAAAAGGAAACAGCAGGATGATGTTTTAAAATCATTATGGGGAAGTGAAAGGCTGCTCTGAGCACAGCACAGAAATTAGCAACTGCTATGATTGCTAAATTTTTATTCAATGCAAAATTCATGGAATTTGCCACTATGAAAAAGATGGGAGTCAAGTTAGTTAATAGGATTCTAAATTATGTAGGATGCACAAATATTTTATATGGGGCACAGAGCTGCCTGGATTTCTATAGGAGAGCAGGAGCTGGAAGCAGCTCTGCTGGGGTCAGATAGCATCATGGAATGGTTTGAGTTGGAGGGTACCTTAAAGCCTGTCCAGTTCCAACCCCCCTGCAGGGACACCTCCCACTAGATCCAATTGCTCCAAGCCCCATCCAACCTGGCCTTGAACACTCCAGAGGTGGATCAGCCATGGCTTCTCTGGACAAACTGGGCCAGGGAATCCCCACCTTCACAGGAAAGCATTTCTTCCTAAGATTTAATGTAATTCTCCCTTCTTTCAGCTTAAAGGCGGTTCTTTATTATCCAGTCCTTACAAGAGTTCATGTTAATGTTTTTCAACTCGATTTTTGAAATAACACTGGTTTGGTCTAGGTGACGCGTGACTGGGGTGAATGTACATGGGTTTAAAACCTGCGAAAGCTTTTGAAGAAGGGTGAGGATAGGCGGTTGCAGGGTTCATGCCCCTTGCTTGGACTTGCGGCATCAGGAGGATGTGTCACCTCAGGGTGCCTCATGTGCTTTGCAGGGGCCTCGTGCTCATGGCTTTTCTTGTTGGGGCTTTGCTGTCTGTGAATAATTCTGAATGAGTCGCATCCAGTGTTAGAGTGATGGAGGAGGAGGTGGCACAGTCCCCTCAGATCCCTCAGCCTGGCCTGGGCTGCTGCAAGCAGCTCCTGCAGGATGCTTCTGGTGCTGAACCTCTTTTCAAATGCCTCAAATGTCACTTCAGTGCTGGGGAAAGGCAGGCTGCACTCTGATGGAGTTTCCTAGCTGGTTGCTGTTCCTGCTAGTGAATTGAAGAACACCTTTCCTTAACTTCATCCATAGTTCAAGCTGGACCACACCACCCCCCCCCCCCCCCCAGCAGTTCTGCCTCACCCTGCAGCATCCCTTGCAAGGGGATTCCCATCCCTCTCTTCTCTTTCATGCCTGAACTTCGCGTTCTAACCTAACTCACAATGACTTTTGTGGGTATCCTTTTTACCCCTTGCCTCCTGTCCATTCCGTTTTGTTTGGTTGCAGCCTCACCTTGTTCAAGAATGGGCAACTTGTGTCTTAGCAATGTTCCTGACTCCAGTGAAGTGGAAACATTAGAGTTAATCTGTGCTTCGGTCTCTCTTCACTTTTAGTCCCCTCGTGTGTCCTAATTATTTAGTGCAACTCTTTCAGCCAGGGGTTTTGAAGATGCTCATGCTCTGGCAGGGAGAAAGATCAGATAAGGTGGTCTTTTCTCTTTCTCTTTTTGTTTTTCTTTCTCAATTGCTTTTTTAAACAGAGAAATCGGAGGAGTGGTGCACAGCAGCACTGTGCTGTGCTCCTGGTTAACATGGTAGTGGCATGCAGAAAAATGCTTTGTTAATCGAAGCACTGCCGGATCAGATGGAAAGATGGAGAAGTTAACGTCGAGGACTGTTTGGGGGCTGCTCCAGGACAGCAGAGTGGGTCGCTGTACTCTGCGATAAAGATTGAGGACTGTGAAGGTCACTGTGCACAGATGAGCCTATTTGCCATCATATCTGGGACTTGGTATTTTGGAAATAGGCTCTGTTATTTGTCTCACCAGCACCAAGACATTACCTTATCGACCAGAGATAAACCTTGCTGTGTTCCATTAGAGAATTTTGAAATACATGATTTTCAATTGGCTGATACAGGGTAAATTGCCCCCATTTTCTCTGCCAGTAACTTTTAAGAGTCACAAAGAATTTATCAGTACATTTAACACTTCCATTGAAACTATATTTCTGAGGTTATGGAAATGAGCTACAAATGAAAGTCACAACTCAAAAAGCAGGAAACATGCCTGTAAGCGAGGAAAAAGCTGTCACTGGCATTGTGAAGAAAGAGAGGTATAAATAGGGCATTGGGTTAGAAAGCAGGAAATCTGCGTGCTGTGGGTTTTACTTGGAATTTCTTCTGGTGACCCTAGATAAGATTGTTAACCCCTGTCTCTGCAGACAGTTGTACGTGCTCATTTATGGGCTGTTTCTGGCTTTTGGGATTGTCTGCATGAAGTAACTGAAAGTGTAGCCGCTCCATCAATCATGGCTGTGTGGTTTTCATGCTTAGGAAGGATCACTTTGCCAAAGAGACTGGATTTCTCAATATTTCCTGTAGAATATAATTTAGTCGTGTCCCCACATTGCACGGGGAGAGGTGATCTTGAGGCGAAGGGTCTGGTCTTTCTACAGTGGAGAGGGCAGGGTGGGCATCACAGATACAGCAGCAATTCCTATGGCAGATGGACTTAATGCAGTTGATCTTCACAACTTCATGTTGGGTTTTATTTTTATAAATAAGATAAAATAGCATCAATCAGGAGGGATTTTTTCTCCATGGTAAACGCAAGAAGGTCCTTCCATGTGAGCCACTGCCATGGGTATCCATGCGGCTCTGTCCTTGTTGGCAGCTTGCACAGAACCACAAGTGAAATGGCTCCAGGGGGCACAACCTGCCAGAAAAACACAGGTTTCAGCCTAAAATACACTATGGTCATCTAACCTCCTAAAAGTACTGCTGAGTCTATAGCACACTGGCAGAACACGATGTGGTATTTGTCATGCCCTTATAAATCACTTAGTTCAAAGTGTGTTTGGGTTTTTATTATGACATACACCAGATAACAGTGACAGGCTGGGGGGAGACTAGATGATCTTTAAGGTCCCTTCCAACCCAAACCATTCTACGATTCTGTGCAGTCACCGAGGTGTTTAGCTGCAATGGGAAAGCCAAAGAGACAGTACAGGTCACTGCCACTAAACGAGGTGCTGTGGAGCATCCCACGCACGATGAGATTGTGGGGCTGTGCATTGCATCTTGTACTCTTGTGGTTGGAGATGCAGGCATTGGAGCATCCTGGGAGTGTATATGTCAATGTGCTCCAGAGGAGATGCTGCCTCCTTTTCTGCCCACCACCATCGGGAAGTGCTTTCATTTGTGGGGTTCTGTTTCTGGGGATGACCCAGCACTGCTCCACCCGCCAGCCAGGGGAATGCAGCTGTGAAAGAGCCATTCCACTGTGGCCTTCAATGACTTAAAAACCATATTGAGACAAACCAATACTGTGAGCAGGGGCCTGGCCTGACTTGACACTGAGGCTTTTGGTTCCCAGGCTGACAGCTCCAGAGCGTATGCGAGTCATGGGGTCATGTGGGTCTTTAATAAAATGACAAGTAAGTATGATAGTTCTGACTGTTACAAGTTATGAATTTGGCCTAGGGAGTTATTTCAAGCTTGTGCAGGCTAAAATTGTCTCACAGCCTGAAATCCCATCTCAAATAGAAATAATAACCTCTAGTCTCTCTGGTCTTGGTGTGCTCCATAATAAACCAACGGTGACTTCCCTGGAGGTGTTAGCCTGGGAGCAGCAGCACAACCGCTTCCCGCGGGCGCTGGCATGGAGAAGTGCTTGGCTCGTGGATGAAATGCAGGAATCAAGATGTTTCTCACATAGCTCATGATGCTGTAAAAGTAGATTTTAGTTTTTTTTTTTTTTTCTGTGTCTTGGCTCTGATCTCTGAAGGTTAAAAAAAAAACATTAAAGTGATGAATACTTCATACACAGGCAGGGGAAGTGATCAGCTCTTGAAGGCTGAGTCTGAATCTTTCAGAGGGAACCATGAAGGATTCCCAGTGTTTTTGTTCTTTGACGTCCCTTGTACCACCTCACTGCTAATCCTTTCATAGGTGCTTTCATAGGGAGGTTCCTAGCACCAAGCCTGCAAGCTGGGGACTTGGTGCAGGGAGTGACTTTTCTGCCTTTGACTATGACTTTAAACTCCCAAAGCTGAGCATCTTTGAAAAAGATTTTGCACCACTCGCAGGGCCCTTTGCAGAAGCTGCAACTGAAATTGGTGGGAACAGAACAGTCACACCCCCTCGTAAGTAAAAGCAGAATTTGTTTCGTCTCCGGAGCGCACAAACATTTGCTCTGTGGGCTGTGCTGTAGCAGCTCTTCTCTTTGTACAGGTTGTTTTGTTTCCTGTGGTGTCTGTGTTGCTGTTGAGGCAGTTCCACGAACCTCCTGTTTCTCCCAGGGCTGTTTGCAGGGCAGGTGTTTGCTCTGATAAAATATTGACGTGGAGGAGGAAGGAAGGCTTCGTTCTCTTGCCTGTCCCTATCTGTCATTATTTTTCAGGTGGGAGGTACAAAAGAGACCACATCTTTAAAATCAACTAAGAGTTTCTAGAATGGTTTTGGTGCAGCTTGGGAAAACTCTGTCAAATCCCTGACTTTGCTAGAAGCTGGAGTTGGATTCTCATAGGTCTATTTGGGCATGGATAGGGGAGCAGGGCAGAAGATGCGATGGGTGGTGAGGTATCCCGGGATGTGCGTTGGGCGTAGAGCCGTGTGCTGGCTTCTATGGCTGTGCTGGATGTCCCTGCAGCAGAAAGATCCAGAGACATCCTCTGCTGCCCCACCGATGCTGCTGGTCTTCAGACACCCCGAAATGCAGCATGCTCCTGCTCACATTGTCTTTGGTGCCTTCATCCTGTAAGAAAAACTGAAAAAGCATCATAAAAACCTCTGAATTCCTCAATGAGCAGAGCTACCCACTGTCCTCTTAGGCTAGGCATAAGGAGGAATTTCTTCACCATGAGGGTGGGGAGGCCCTTGAACAGGTTACCCAGAGAAGTTGTGGCTGCTCCATCCCTGGAGACGTTCAAGGCCAAGTTGGATGGGGCATGGAGCAACCAGATCCAGTGGGACGTGTCCCTGCCCATGGCAGAGGGATTGGAACTAGATGATCATTAAGATCCCTTCCAACCCAAACTATTCTATGATTTTCTGGAGTTCCTGGATCTTTCCAGCGCAGGCTGAGACCCCAACATGATCCCTGCCCATAGCATGTGGTGGCCCCAGGCTGAGCCCCCAGCCCTCACTGGGACTCTGCCATGGAGAAAGGGGCTGGCAGTGGCTAGGGTGTCAGAACATCTCCGCTTTGGCAACTGGGTTGGTTTGCAACCCTCTAGGACTGTTCCTCCGAAAGCTCGATGTGCAGCTGGAGTAAGATAAAGGGGCCAAGAGGAGCAGGCACCATTGAGCTGGAGAGATGGTGAGGGGACACCTGGGGGCTGGGACAACAACCTGCATTTACTTTTGACTTAGACTCATTGCGTTGCTGCTTTTGTGCTTTTGCCCAAGGCTCTCTTGCATTTTCTTCTTATTTGGTCTTTCTGCCAGTTCTGATTTTCTGCCCCAGCAGGCTGAGGCTTTCCTAGATGTAGCTAAAGGTGGAGCATAGTGCACATGATTTTGTATTCATCAGAGATACTGAGTATTTAGTACCAGCCTGTAACCTGCAAGTAAGAGAGCTTCTCCCCTGACATTGTAGCTGGCAGGTTGGGAAGCCAGGGCCTTGCTCCATCACATTTCTATTTTAATTCTTGCAAAGAAATATGTTGGATGAACCATCCTCCCCTTCCTTCCCCACCCTAAGAAAGCCTTGATGCCTCTGGACCTGCCGCTTTGTGGAGTATTGAGCAACTTCCATGGTGAAATGGGGACAACGGGGAGAAAAACGGATGCATCTGGGTATGGGAGCTGTTCTCTGACAGAGAAGGAGGAACCTTGCTGCAACAAATGCAAAATCGAATGGGGTTTGAGGAAAGTTATTGACAGGCTGAGAGAGTTGGGGCTGTTCAGTCTGGAGAAGAGAAGGCTTCGACATCTTATAGCGACCTTCCAGTACCAGAAGGGGCTACAAGAAAGCTGGGGAGGGACTTTTCATAAAGGTTTGTAATGATAGGACTAGGGGCAATGGCTATAAACTGGAGAGGGGCAGATTTAGACTGGATATAAGGAAGAATTTTTTCACCATAAGAGTGGAGAGGCCCTGGAACAGGTTGCCCAGGGAAGTTGTGGCTGCTCCATCCCTGGAGGTGTTCCAGGCCAGGTTGGATGGGGTTTTTGGCAGCCTGATCCAGTGGGAAGTGTCCCTGCCCATGGCAGGGAGGCTGGAACCAGATGATCTTTAAGGTCCCTTCCAACTCAAATCATGTTATGATTCTATGAATCACTATGTTGCGCACATCAGGGTGGTCTCTAGTGAGACCAGTGACCGTGCACCCGCTCAGGTGAGCCATGTGCTGCATGCTGTCCACCCAGGCCAGGGCTCAAGGCCCTAGGACAGCCTTTGGTAATGTTTTTTTAATACAGAAACTGAAAAAAAACCCCTTGCTTTTGTCTTAATTGAAACAAAACCAGGAGGTGAGTGCCCCAGAAACTTCACTGCGCACAAGCTTTAAGTGGCTGTGGTTTTCGTTTCTAGCGAGGTATAACTATCTGATGAACTGTTTCTCTTGGGTTTTCTTTGCTATTTTTTCTTTTTCTATTTTCTGTGCATGAAGGAAGACAGATATTTTTTTCTGGCCAGTTTGTAACTCTGCTGTTCCCAGCTCGTGCCATTAGTTCGTGCTCAGTGTAAGCGAGTGTGCTCAGAATCCGTGTGCACGTGCCGGGTCTGAATGTGACCTGCAGCAAGGATATTAAATGACTCTAAAAGCCTTTCTGCAGCAGCGCGTGTGTAACATGCCATGGGTTTGGCATTAGTATTGACTGATGGCTATAACATGAGCTGCAGGATGAGGATTGCAGGTTGCTGTGCCCGGTCAGCTGGGCTGGGATTTCCAAGTGCCTCTGGGAATCAAGTGCCTCCTGCATGGGTATAAGGTACTGTCCAGTCTTCTGCTGAAGTTAAATATCTGCTAAGAGTTAAATAAACACTCAATCACTCTTAATGCTGAAGGAAGATGTACCTACGCTCACCTCAAAGGGATGAATGAGTAACTGATACATGGGTTTGGAGTTTATTTTTGTTCAGTACAAGGAACACTTCTGCTTTGTACTTTTTTTTGCTCATTTCTATGTATCTTTGGACTTGTTCTTCCTTGCTCGTGTGCTGTGCTGACCAGGGACTGCTTAACACCCAGCACGAGAGAATGTCAGAGCCGATCCCCTGATGTTGTTTCAGCTGTTTGCAGCTCCAGATAGTATGCCTTTAATTTGTGTCATTATCCAGACATCTTGGCTTGTGTTGTGGGGTGTTTTGAGCTTTTTTTTGAAGCTTCACAACACAATGGCTGTTTCCAAAGGAGAGGTGTTGAGCTAATTGGTCTGACCAGCTGCAGCAAATCCTACAGCACAGGACTACTTGAAACTAGAATGGTGTGCCCGCTTGACTAAGTTGGCATGTGGGTATTGAGACTAAATCCTAGAGCAAAGAGGAAAATGAAATTCAAGATCTTCTGTAGTTGGAAAATTGCAGATACAGGGTCTCTTCAATATTCTGCTATTGAATGGTGGTAACAAGATTTTAATCTTTGTTGGAAAAGCTTTACCTTGCTGCAAGCACTGATCTTGTTGAGATAAAGGTTTAGCAGCTTTTGCTGATTCAGGAAAGTGATAGCTGGGGCTGTCCTTAGAAGAAGACTTTGCTCTCTGCAGTCTTGCACAGTCTTTAAGTGTCAGCACCAAACTGCCAGTATAATAGAAACATAGAGAATATCTCAAGTAGGAAGGGGACCATAAGGATCATTGAGTCCTAACTCCCTGCTTCTCGCAGAACCTACCTATAATGAAACACCGATTAAAAAAGCATAAGTCCCATCTAAACCTTTGAGCTCAGCACTGTCAGCAACTGAGGGAGCTTCGACTCCTAATTTAATACTTGGTTTGTAACTCTTTGTTGTGGTTATTGCATTGGACTTATTCTGATGAGGACGTGCTTGGTGTTAGTCATTGCTCTTGGCTGGCATTGGAGTGGGCTCAGAGAGAAGCTGCTTGCTGGCTTGGTGGTGGTGCTGCTTATACTGTGCTTCTGCTCCATCGCTGCATATCCATCAGCGTGCCTCACTGGAACAAGGCCCAGGGAGCTCATCTCTATGGTTAGAGTATGGCACAAGGACTTCTCCATCCTGCCCTCCTGCTCCAGGCCAGGTCCGCCCCTGGGGACCGCTCCTTCTGCTGGCCCCGTTTGCTCTCACCCTGAGAGATGCCACTCCTGTTGTCACTGACATCTCGTTACCAAGAAACACATCTGCGTGCTATCAGATGAACGGGAAGACATTTCTGATAAAGATATAATGACAAAGCCCGCGCATAAGATTCTCTTGAACGATGAGACCTCTCTGGAAATTGCTTATTCTTAAAGGCTTTCAGCCACCGTTGTTGTGTGATGCAAGACAGAAAGTCCTTGTGCATCAGGCCAGTAGCAGATGTCAACTGAAGGACGTGCTGAATTACAGTCAATTCGTGTGCCAGGAGAACAGGCCAAGTTTATAATTGTGAATGAGGTTCCTGTGAGACTGTGGTTCTTCATTCTGCTCACAGATTGGGTTTTGATGCCGTTAGATTTTACTGAATGTATTTAAATGCCTGGAGGTATTGTTTAAGGAGTAGTTTTGTGTGACTGAATTCCAACCTGCTGGATGTTTGCAAGCAGTTTGGTGGGGTCATTTATTGGTTTTTGTGTGACTGGTGCACAGCTGAATAAATGGATGCTCATTCCTTTTTTGAGTGTTTGCAAGAAGCAGCTCAGAGCCAGCTTGAAGGAACAACCTCAAGCATTTCTCTGCATCCTGACAGCCGTCCTGAACTCCATCAGGAGAGGTGAAAGAAAAGTCACTTTCTGGAAAGGATTGAGAGAAAAAAAAATTTGTGTTGTTTGCAATTTTGAATATATTTTTACATTATATATATAGGCACAGCTTACTGTTTCTGTAGCCCTCGCTGGCCTCTCCTGGGAGTGCCTGCTGTGGTCAGAGGTGCGTTGCTGCCACGTGCCACAGGTCTGGTGTGGTGCAGGGCAGCCGCTGGGTAATGCTGCTGGGATCAGGGACTGCGTGCACTGTCCCCATTAAGCTTATCCTAATGGAAATACTATTTGATACAGCAAAAAAAAAGTGTTAAAGAAGCTTAGCAGTAATGAGAATGTCACAATTTACGCTTAAGCCCATGCTTGTCTGATTGACCATCCTACCTCTGGTAGTTCCCATCTTCCTCACAGTCACCTAGTTGTGTGTCTGGCTGACTTCACTCAAAACCAACTTGTTCTCTTGTCATCCAGGAGCTAGATCTGGTTAAAAGCCACCTGTACCGGCCCTTCTCCTACTCCTGGGACAGTGGAACATCTGAATTCTCTCTAGCCCTCTGGTGTGTATTGGCCCTGGTACGAGCTCTGTGCCCTTTCAGATGCAGAAGCACATTGTTGCCTTGCAGCTACTTCCTTACGTGCTGCCTCTTGAAGCCAGAAGGATGCACCCAGCAAGAAGGATGGGGCGGCAGCGCTCTCATTGTTACAGCCACCGCACACACAAAACACTTGAAGTCATCACTTGCAGATCATTATCCTGCAGTTCTGTCATGTCCCGTAACCACCACCTTCCTCTTCTGATAACGATTGTGAGCAAAATGCAAGATCTGATGGTAAAGGACTACGCGTTCCCAGTCAGAGAGGATTTAAGGGTTAAAGACAATTAGCTTTTATGCTTCTGTGTATGGCACGCGGCTCTGCACCAGCACGGGGCTCGGAGAGCAGCGGCCTCCCCAGCTGGGCAGCGTTTCGGTGTCGATTTAAGCCTCTCCATAAGGCAAGAAGTGTTTGCAATGATACTGTTAATTTAGCAAACCTTTGGAGTGACTGCTGCCCTGCGATACGCATTAGTATAACTTCATACCCTCAGGCAAGATCATCAGCATCCACACCAGGGGGTTTTAGTGGAAGTAGGGCATCCGTGTCTAAACAGAGATGAATGAAACGATGCACAAACCCCTGTGTGGAGAAGCCCGATGTTCTGCGGCAGCTCCTCCCCAGGGCTGCGTTTCAGGTGAGCTCATGGCACCGCCAGCCCGCGGGGACACGGTCAGCGCTGAGTGAGATGAGATGAACAGGGCTCTGTCTCCATTAGCAAAGACTGCACAGAACAGATGTATTACTTATTTATGCAGCCTGGATCCTGGTGTGACGGAGTGCGGCACAAAAACTAAAATGACAGTAATTAGAACAGATCCGCACTCAGTGACCCAGAGAAAAGTGAAAACCAGGGAGGATAATTGTGAGTGAAAAGAAGCAACACAAAACAGAAAATGGTGACGGTTACAATTTGAATGAGAAAACGAGCTCCTAAAGCAAACTAGCTCCTGGAAATCCCATTAACTCTGACAAATATCCAGCTCCAGGATTCAGGAAGTATCACAGTGAACATCTGTTCAGGTAAATAATGAGGATGAATCCAGCTGCTGTTTGAAAATGCTGCCTGCTCTGCTGTTTAAGGTGAATCTGTTAATACAGGCTGCCTGTTAAAATTGCTCACTATCATTACAGTGCTAACAATTATAATATTCTCTGTGGTTGGGGATTATTGAACACCTGGCTCCCCAGTATTAACTGCAGCATGGCACCATAACCACTCCTGCAACAGCAGCTCTGAGGATAGCCTGCGTTCTTAGCCTTAAGGATGATAGATTACTGAAGAGTTGTTGTGTTTGAGTCCTCTAAAATGGGCAAGATTCCAGTAAATGCGAGTCTAGATTCTGTTCTAATTTTCTCGCTGCTCCATCCAGCTATTTCTGGTTGAGTTTTAAATCTAAATGAATTCTGGTTCCCTGATAGTTTTTGAAACTGTTTTGGCTTTGTTTGGTTCTAATAAGGAGGCTTGTGAGCTGAAAAAGACCTCAAAGGCTTTGTCTGAAGGCAGATTATATTGCATTTAAAGTTGAGTCCAGGGACTGATTCAACATCTCCATTTCATAGGCATCCAGCACAAATATCTGTAGCCATAAAAATAACTCTGAGAAGGAGCCCTGTTTGTCCAGGAGAGCTGGGAGGGTTGGGTTGGCTTTGAACTTGGCAATTCTGCTAACTCTGAGGTCTTCTGGTTGGCTTTGATAGTTGCGAATATAACTGGAGGTGGGTTAGAGACCCAATGCCTCTGGGCACATGTGGGAGCTTAGAATCATAGAATCATTAGGTTGGAAAAGACCTCAGAGATCACCAGCTCCAATCGTACCTGCCTACTACTAAATCACGTCCTCAAGCAACTCATCTCCCCACTTTTTAAACACCCCCAGGGATGGGGACTCAACCACCTCCCTGGGCAGCCTCTGCCAGTGCTTGATAACCCTTTCTGTGGAGAATTTTTTCCTAATGTCCAATCTAAGCTTCCCCTGGTGCAGGTTGATGCCATTCCCTCTTGTCCTACAACCTGGGAGAGGACGCCAACACCCACCTCTCTGCAACCTCCTTTCAGGTAGTTGTAGAGAGCAATAAGGTCTCCCCTCAGCCTCCTTTTCTCCATGCTAAACAACCCCAGCTCCCTCAGCCACTCCTCATAAGACTTGTGTGTGTTTGGAGGAGAGGCTTGCCTCTTGCATCCCTGGTGATAAACCACAGTGCAAGCCGGAAAGGGTGGCACTGTCACACCTGATTAGGTACAGCAAAATAATGACAATTTGATTGGAGTTTCCTCTCAGCTGGAGAACAGAGCTGTGTCAGGAGTCCAAAGGCAATGCCTGGCTGTAGCTGGACAGGGAGAAGATTGCAGGCTGATCTGTGTGTGCAGAGGATGGCAGTTTTTCAGGGCTGAGTTGGATGCTTTATTCATGTGTGAGGCCCATTCATGTGTAAAGGAAAAGAGCGTTGCACTGGAAGCACTTTGCTTCTGATCGCTGGAGCCATCTTCTGAGCAGCAGCTCAGGTGGTTCTACTCTCACTGGCATCCTGAAAAATCCCAGCTTTTGCCCTCAAAGTCATAGAGTCGTAGAATTACAGAATGGTTTGGGTTGGAAGGGATTTTAAAGCCCATCCAGTTCCACCCATGCCATGGGCAAGGACACCTCCCCACTGGATCAGGTTGCTCCAAGCCCCATCCAACCTGGCCTGGAACAGCTCCAGGAACGGGGCAGCTGCAACTTCTCTGGGCAATCATTTCTTCCTAAGATCTCATCTCACTCTCCCCTCTTTCGGCTTCAGACCATTCCCCCTCGTCCCATCCTTGCACTCCCTGATCAAGAGTCCCTCCCCAGCTTTCCTGGAGCCCCTTTCAGTACCAGCTCTAAGGTCACTCCAGAGCCTTCTCTTCTCCAGGCTGAACAACCCCAGCACTCTCAGCTTGTTGTGCTTCCTGCAGAGGTCAGGGTATTCCTCAACTTGGGAAATGAGAGGAAAGTTTCAAGCCATGGTGGTTTCAGCCAGCAGCTGACATGGGCTGGACACGACCATGGTGACACAAAGCAGGACCAGGAGGTGGGCTTGGGCCAGGCACCAAATGATCTGTTTGAAAAGAACCACAGTGGAAAGCAATTCAAGCAGCTCTGGTGTGCTCTGGGAAGCCATGAGTGTTCATGGGGATTTCCTGGGGATTTGAGGACAAGTTTAAGTCCAGGTGTTAATCTCGTGGTCTTTTGACAGCAGGAGGTGAAGTGCACAGTGCAACCCTGTCACCCTTAATGAATGGGGTTGGCAGCACCTCTGTGGTGAGTCTTTGCTCATGCTGGAACTCCCCTTCCGTAGATGTCACACACCTTGGAATCATAGAATCATTAAGGTTGGAAAAGACCTCTAAGAGCATCAAGTCTTGTAGCGCATCTCTGGATCCACTGATAACCAGGGCTGTGCCGGCTTTGGTGGCCATCCTTGGTAGCCCCAGAGTTCCTGGTAGGGTAACAACCCTTAAGATCCCTCTGGGGCAGTCTGGCTTGGTCACCTTGGCCACAATGAGCGACCCAACAGCAATGGTCAAGGGGCTCAACCAACCGGGATGAGAGACACCTTTAGAAACACCTGAGTATGGGGAATTGAAACGGCTTATTCAAAGACCCACAGTGTACGTATGTGTGTTAAGAAAGATACTGGACAGGAAAGAGTGTAAACTACACATGAAGGGACATAGTGAAACAGCAAAGGCTCTTGCCTGGCTTGAAGGGGTTTGCGTGGAGCATGGTGTGTGGCAAGCAGCTCAGAGTGAGCAAGGTGTGACAGCTGTGATCCCTAGAGCAGCATGGGCTGTATTTGCAGGATCTAATACTATCCCCGTGCAGTCAGAGTGTTCCTGACATCCTCAGCGGGGATGTTTGCCTGCAACAAGACTCCAGGATTTTCTCTTGGCTTTAGTTTTTCCCAAAGGCAATGGGTGTAGGAGGACAACCCTGCAGGAAGGGAGAGTTGGATGAGATCCTACTTCTCTTCTATTGTTTTATGCTACTAGTAGGAATATTTATTTTTCTGTTTTCATTTAAAGTGTGTTAAATGTTTCAGAAGTGCCAGGGCTAGGCTGGGACCCAGCACGCGTGGAGAACAAAGCACGTCAACAAGTCCCTTGTCTGTGGGCTGGCTGACAACCCTCTGCTCTGGCTCATTTTTGGTGTCATCAATCACAAGTACTGAGACAGCAGCCTCACGGTGCCCTGTGTGCGCCGTAGAGCTCATTGACTGACCTATTAGTGCTTTCAGTTAATTCTGGTGACATATTTATAGCACGGAGATCTACAGCACCGATTTCCTACAGGACGCATCATGGTTTGACATCAGATTAAGTTATAGAGTACCCTTTCCTGGCTGGATCAATGGGTAGAGTCAAACAGAGCTTCGTCTACGTGCCGATGAGGAGGATTAGATTTAAATTGACAAATGTCAGTTATAGCTGTTTTGATTTTTTTTTCTCACCAAGGGAAGAATAGGCTGGGAAAAAAAAAATCTGTCATTAATAATTGAAGTTTATAGAGGGAGGAAAAAAATGAATATATCATATACTGCTCCTGCAGATAACAGGGTCCCACTTTTGCTGATAAATCTGCCTGGCAGACAAGTGCTAAAAAATTATTACGATTATCACTGGGTTTCCAAATCTGTTATGAATCTTGTGCAGTCGTGGAATGTTTTAACAAATACCCTTTTGTAGAAGAGCTGAAAATACTATTGGTAGCACAAAAATGTCCATAGAAAAATACAGGCAAAATAGTTGGAAATGAGAGTTGGTGTGATTTGCCAGAATAAGGAGAATAATAAATTGTGGTGTGGACTTTGTAAAGCAAGGTGGCTGGAGTGGGTGGCCCTTTTCTGGAACAATGGGTGCAGGGAGATTTGGAAGGGCACTGGCGAGCTCTCCTTCACTGAACCCTCAAGAGAACACTTTGGGCTCCCCGGGTACCACAGTGTTGGTGCTCCAAGAGGCTGAGGCTGCCTGGGCATTAGTAAAAGACCTTTGGAAGCAATTAGAAAGGAGCTTTTCAAGCTATTTGCAGTACAGTGTGTGAAAAATTCAGGCTCGAGAAGGAGTTTTCTGTTCTTTTTTATATTTGCAAGGAAGACTCCCAGTGGTAGCAGTGGTTTATGTGTGTGAGCCCTACCTGCCAGGCTTGCTGGCAGGGAACCACTTTCCTGTCATGTGTCCATAAAATGTTTTGGTCGTTCTTTGTTACTGCTACTCTTTATGCTGCCAACAATTTCTCCAGGCTGCAAAGCACTAGAGGTCGTGGTGCTCTGCAGCGAAGTTCTGTGCTGTGTGCTTGCTCGGCACCCAAGAGCCTTAATCCCAGCAAGCATTCAAATAACAACAGCTCATGTAAATCAAGCAGGAAATAACACGTGAAAAGAAGTGAGCATGAATTTCTAATTAACTACATCTGCAACTGGTACACACAAGTTAAAGGACATGTGATTTATCACCTGTCAGTAATAATATTGGTTATAGCTCCTGCTTTTGGTACTGTAGTGTGTACATAGCTCAGCTGTGGAGTTAAAGGACATCTGATTTATCACCTGACACTAGCCATACTCGTTAGAGCCATCACAGCCACGTTGGCAGAGATACCACATTCTCATTTTCACCTAAAAGCTATTCGCTCTATTATTCCAGAGAGAAGACTGAAGGACTTTGTACCAATAAATACATAAATAAAGGAAAGTTACAGTAAGAGCTGCTCTTCACCAGTTGGCCTGGAGCACAGAACAGCCAGTTTGACCAACACAAGGTGATTCCTGAGTGGTTCCTCAAGCATGGCAGTGGGTGCAAGCCCTTCTCCTTGTGTTTCAGGGCTTCGCATCTGATGTTGGCCAAAAGCGCTCCACTAGCCTCCTTTTCCATACATGCAGTTAACAGCCTGTGCCTGAGAACTTGATTTGTGATAGTGTTGAGACCCTGATAGGACTTACTGATAGTTAATCACAGCTGCAGATGGTCACGGATACATGGTTCACTTCAATCCTCTTCTCTGTGACTGGAGGTGTAAGTGGTTACACTGAGACCAGGCTTTAGGAAACTCCTTTAACTCTTGGCTCTTTCCTAGATATTAGGAACTTCAGTTGTGTTTGTTGGCCTCAGTGGAACTGAAACTTTTAGTACTAATGAAATCTAGATCTTTCTTGCTGCTAGCAAAAAGATGAGCAACCCCACCCAAGCTGTGCATCAAAGTGTAGATGAAACTGGTCTGTTCCCTGCTGGATGCCGACGTCATTGGTTTTGATGCAGAATGCTCAGTGCAATTTAAGCATGACCAAATCAGCCCAGGTAGAGCAGATGAGTTTCTATTCTTCCTAGTGAACCTGCACTGAATCAATGCTCCTGCATGGTGTGGGACCTGCGCTGCTGAAGAGGGCTAGCTGTGAAATACTTCTTCCTAGCTCCTTGTCAACCCTTTGGGTAACCCGTCAGATTCCTGGGTTCAGTACGATCTGCCACGGCTTCTCTGTCAAGATAAGTGATTCATGCTGAAAAGCAAAGTTTGAGGAGTGTGAGACACAATGCTGACACCATTCATTCAGTTTAGATCCACTGGAATGTAAACTTATTGTGTTGGATCATTTTAACCTAGACTTGCGATTAAATCTTAAGGTAGTTTGGTTTTGTGTGTGTTATGAAAGTTTTTTGGAGCATCTAGCATAAAACACTGAAAATTCTTCTATAACTGTTTGTGTGTGTAGTCATTGCTGTTGGCTGCATCAACGAGAGGATCAGTAAGAAAGCTCTATGGACCACAAAAACCTCATTACATAATGTCTGGAAATAGAAGACACGTATGAGTTCAAGTAAGAGATACAGTAAATCATGAGGCTCTTGAGGATGGAGGAAACTCTTTTAAGTGGGCTTTAATTACAAAGCTCGAAAAATCTCCTAACCCAATGCCGAGTAGAAATCAGTGCTGACTGGAAAGGTTGGGCACTGAAGCTGATGTTTTCAGCTGAATCGGTTCCTGAATGAAGTCTCCAAAACCCCCACAGAGGAAGAGCAGAAACTCAGGGTGATGGGAAGCAGCATTCCTCACCTGCTCCCCATTCTGCGGCTGCGGGTGGGCTAGAGCAGCACCAAAAGGTCCCACTAAGTGCAAGGAGTGAAGGCTTGCCTCCCTGAATCCAGTTTATCATCACAATCTTCTCCTGGGCCCTCCAGTGCAGTCGTATCATAGAATCACAGAATGGTTTATGTTGGGAAAGATCTTAAAGATCATCCAGTTTCAACCCCTCAGCCAGGCACCGGAACATCTCCCACTGGATCCAGTTGCTCAAAGCCTCATCCAGTGTGGCTTGACCACTTCTAGGAATGGGACATCCATGACTTCTCTGGGCAACCTGTTCCAGTCTTGCCCTGCTTGTGCTGCGTTTTTCCATTTGTGCATCCAATCATTATATTTGGTCCTTCTGCTCCCCTGGCCCCAGTGCCTGGGTCAAGATTTGGTTACTGTGGGCTTCTTAGAAGTTTATTTTCTTCCTCTTCTTACTTTGTGCTTCTCTCTGGACTGTTTTGCAAATTTGGGCTATTATCAGGACAACCAAAATGTGTTACTAGTAAGGAAATAGTCCATCAGCTTTGTATTTTTTCTACATAAAAATAAATGTCCAGTGGAGACTCTAATGTAGCAGGATCTCTGAGGGGGTGAAGGAATGAAAAATGGGCCATGTGATAGCATTTTGCTACTACCTCAGCTGAAGGATGGAGTGAAGCAGGGTAACACATTTAGTTGACAGGGAATACTTTTTGTACCTGGGTAATCTGTTGATCTGTAAATTAAATCACTTTCTTCTTTATCTTCTGTACCATTGATCTCAGAGTCATTAGTGAAGGTACAGGCTGCAGTGGTGACATGTCCTCCTGCTTCAGACAACCCTCACAGAGGAGAACACGCATCAGCAGATGCTTTTATTCATGTCAAATATGGGTTGTGCTTGTGTTCCCAGACTATTTTAGCTATAGACAAAAAAGAGGAGCTGGAGTACTCTTACAAATTTCATTTCTTTTCCCTATTAATTACCTTTTTGCTTCTTTTTGCAGCCGACTCCCATGCAGTAGGGTCTGCTTTGCTGCCCTTGAGTTGGGTTTCTTTGCTCCAGGCACTTGGGTGCTGGTGGCTGTAGAAACCTGGTGGCAGTGGGGCTGTAGCGAGGTTCGGGAAGCTGCCCATGAAGAGCAATGCCTGCCCCTATGCTCCTGATTTCCTGACCCTGCATGAACTGGGCTTGTATAGGACCGGAATAGAGAGTAACTGGGGGCTCAGTGTTTGTGTGCGTATACATATATGGTTGAGTATGTCAGCGTGTGGTTATATTTATACATGTGGGCATAAATATATAATCACAGAATCATACAATCACCAGGTTGGAAAAGACCCACCGGATTATCGAGTCCGACCATTCCAATCAGTCACTAAACCATGTCCCTCAGCACCTTGTCCACCCGTCTCTTAAACCCCTCCAGGGAAGGTGAATCAACCCCCTCCCTGGGCAGCCCAGTGCCCAATGACCCTTTCCATGATTTTTTTTTCCTAATGTTCAGCCTGAACCTTCCCTGGTGAAGCTTGAGGCCATTCCCTCTCATCCTGTCCCCTGTCACTTGGGAGAAGAGCCCAGCTCCCTCCTCTCCACAACCTCCTTTCAGGTAGTTGTAGAGAGCAATGAGGTCTCCCCTCAGCCTCCTCTTCTCCAGGCTAAACACCCCCAGCTCTCTCAGCCGTTCCTTATAAGGCCTGTTCTCCAGCCCCTTCACCAGCTTCGTTGCTCTTCTCTGGACTCGCTCCAGAGCCTCAACATCCTTCTTGTGGTGAGGGGCCCAGAACTGAACACAGGATTCGAGGAGCGGTCTCACCAGTGCCGAGTCCAGAGGGAGAAGAACCTCCCTGGGACATGCCGGTCCCACCATTTCTGAGATATGTAAGAATAAGTGTGTATGTGACTTTGCGTGTGTATGCACATGTAACTTCTGCAATATTTTAGCTCTGGTCAGCCTCACTGCATTTTCTAATCGTGGACATGGAATGCATTTCTGCTTTAGAGAAAGAGATTAAGTTGAAAATTTGAGCATGTCTACTGGAAGACTTAAGCCATGATTTATTTCAACATTTGCTCTGTAAACAGCGTTCCAGGCAATCTTAGAGTTTTAGGAAGAAGCAATACTCCCCCGACTTCATCCACCTTCCACCTGTGTGTTTACTGCCACCCCTTCTGAGCCCCCGTGGGGGTTGCTGCCCCGGTGCGTGCACCTGCAGGGATGGTGTTAGTGAAATACCCCATGCGCAGCGCTGCGCAGGGGCTGAGCCTGCAGCCCTCCGCACTCCTCTCCACGCGGGACCTTCCATCGGCAAAGAGAAACTACAAGCTATGGAAAAATGAGATGCAGTGCATGATAATGAGCTGCCAGCTGAGAGGGACATGGCTGGGATGCTTTCTCCAAAACCCTCGCCATCCGCTCTGGCTGCGGGCACAATGCCACCACCCCCTCCTGGAGCTGCCACCCTCTCCCAGTGTGGCCACTCTCGGCTTGCCAGAGAGGAGTTTTTGTGCTGCTGAAGCCGTTATTTAAAACCCTCTTCTGCTGGTTTGTTCCAGCTGTGAGCAGTGCTTTAGAAACCCCAGTCTGCTATTTGCCCATGAGTGGTTTCGGGATGAAGGCAGCGTGAGACCTGAGCACAGCCAGGGAGCGATGCACCGTAGAGGGGAACAGATAAAGGAAGGTGGATATTGAAAACATTGGGCAAAACCACACAGCAAGTGGTATTTAGGATTGAATCTACAATTTTTTTATTGCATTTAATCTCTGTGCTGTGGGAATGGCTACAGTACGATGCTTGGGTTTGCTCCCAGCTGTGCCTGCAGCGCTGCTTCCTCTACACCATCATCCTCCTCTGGAATTCTTGGCTGGTTTTCATCTGTTTTAGGATGCCAGGTCACCAGGGGCACGTGCCATAAAATCAGCTTCCCATTCCTAGTGGTGCAGAGCATCATCCTGGGAAGCAGGACATGCAGGGAGCACACCCTGTGCTGTTTGTGTGGGGCTGGGGCTCTCCTGCTGCTGGGAGGAAGAAAGAGAAGGGGAGATGAAAGAAACAATAATATTTTTTACACTTATTGCAACTTGGATTCAGTTTCATATTTCATTAATTATTGTTTTGTCATGTTAGGAGCCTGGGGAGGAAAATATTAATCACAGGTTTTGCTGAGTGCTGTTTCAGTAAGTAAATTAATTTCAGACGGGAAACTTGTTTGTGTGGATGTTTGGCTCCTTCCCGCTGTCGGCAGGCAAACTCGCCGCGCTTCCCGGCACCCAGCCGAGCCCTGGGCTGGCCCCCACCCGCTGGCTTTTTGGCACATTTTGGTGCAGTCAGCAGAGCTTGGAGGTCTTGTGTTGAGTTTTCTTTTGTTGTTTTGTTTGTTTGGGGTTTTTTTGTTCTTAAATAACTTCTGGTAGAAGCCAAGGTGAAGAGCTGGCTTTTGTGAAGGAGGTGGTAGCAGCCAAGGCAGGCTACGAAGATCCAAACTGGCCTCTGCAAAACTTTTCTGCCCCATACAAGAGGAATCGAAGAGCAAACAGGAAGGAGCATAGACTCATCGCTCCTGCTCCCTCTCTCCATCCCAAATCATTGCTCTCCAGTTGCCCTTCAGTACCCCACAGCCCTCCTCAAGCACAGGGCTGTATCAGGGCTGTTTCCTTCCCTGCCTCATCATCTTCATTTGCCAGCTCCTGGCACTGGGGAAATTCCAATGACAGGTTTGCATTTTTTTTTTTTAATTCCTTGACAAGGAAGACAGCCCTGAGGTAGATCTGATTCATGCCATGCAGCATGCTCCCCTCCTCCCAAGGATTATTCCCTCTCAGTCATAAAAGCAGGTAAGGAGGTGTGTTGGTTGTATATGGATCAGAGCAATTACATCTCAGCTACTCAAAGCAAACCTCCCAGGTGCTTGTTTTGGGAGAGGGCTTTGCATCCTTTCTCACTTCTGGAGTCCGTGACCCCAGACGAAAATAAATACCATCTAACTGTTCCTTCTCTGAGTTATTTCTGGCAGCATCGCCAAGTAACTGAATTTCAGAGGGCTGTGAGTGTGTGTATATGAAACAGTAGATCTCAGTAAGATAATCAATTATATGCAAGAGGAAACCAGAACTTTTTCCATTGGTTTTATCAGATATTGTGGTCAGTCAAGGCAATTCAAAGCAACTGGGAACCCTATTACATTCATTCTTGCTATAATCACTCCATCTCTGTTTACCATATTCAGTTAAAGTGGCTTGTTTGCTACATCCGCTCTGCTGCCAAAATAACCTCATTTACTTTTGCAAACGGCTTCTGTTGCTGCTGCTGGAGTGTTCCTGCATTGCAAATATATTCTTGGCCGCAGCACTGAGGTTTGGATATATTATTCTTTGAATCTTGCCGTGGTGTTGATTGGCTGGCATTCTCATTCACTTTCAAAGATCATTTGAATGACAGGAGGTTTGAGGGTTGGTTTTTTTTGGAAACTCAGGCTTTGCTTTCACCTGCTGTGGAGCTGAGCGGTCTCTGAGCTTGAGGTTGCTTCACTGGGGTGCTGGTGCTTTGTTGGTTTTCTGTGATTGCCGTTGTTTTTGCAAATGTTATCTTTGAACAGAAGATTCTGAAAAATATTCAAGGCGCTGCCTCATGGAAAGTCGGAGCCAAAGTTGGCAGGAGTCTGCTCCGACTGCAGAATCATAGGCAAAGGGAGGGTTTGCCAGCACAGCATGCAGCCATTAATAACCAGCAGCCAGCGAGCAGCCTCGGCTCTGTGGAGCTCTGTTGTTCAGCTCATTTCCTCCTGCCCCTTGTCTTTGCTGTTGTCACACACATGGAATGCTGCTGCGCTGGCTTGGTTTGGTGCAAGGTGTTAAGGTGAAGCTTGGAAGAGGGGGAAGAAGGGAAGGAAACCTGGCCGAGAGGACCAAACCCTGTCTTTTTACCTTGCAGCCTGTCTTCTTGCTATGGCTCAGCCCTTGCCTCTCACTCTAGAGGGTTGCGTGAGCCTGGCCATTCATTGCAGTCATCCACAGCCGTGCTGGATGCATCCTAGGAGGGAGCAGCAGTTAACAACCTTCCCCTTGGCATCAGCAGTGTGTGGACGTTTGTCCTGTCAAACAAAGATAGGCTGAGACAGCATTGGAACTGGTGTTTTTAGCAGTGTTGTGACCTGTGCCATCCCTTCTGAAGGAATATATTGCTGCTGGAGCTTACTTCATCAGTGATGGGTGATGCTAAGACAAAGAATGTCATAACAGGCTATCCAGGGAGGTGGTTGAGTCACCTTCCCTGGAGGGGTTTAAGGGATGGGTGGATGAGGTGCTGAGGGACATGGTTTAAGTGATTGATGGGAATGGTTGGACTCGATGATCTGGTGGGTCTCTTCCAACCTGGTTATTCTATGATTCTATGTGATACACTCAGCTCTTCTGCTTATCTTTTGTGCATTGTTGGTACAACCACAATTACCTTACCCTGACTTCAAAACCCATGCTGATGTGCAGCAGCTCCTGGTCCCTGAGGCCCAGGGCAATGGGCAGGCTCCATCACCTGTCACTACACCTGGGACAGGGGAGCAGCTGGTGCTGAGCACCAGGATGCTGGACCATGTAGTGGCATTCCATGTCCCTTTGCTAGTTGGCTGTACTTGCTCCTCTTTACCCCCCTGCTTGAGGCACTTGATGTGCACCATTGCTTGGTGGAAAGGAAGAGCTTTGTGTTCTTGAAGCTCAGGAAACAGCTGTGGAAACAAAGACCCCAAAACAACCCAGAGCAGGGATGGGTTTACAGTGGTTATGAGTTTCTCATGCTTCTAGGCTCAGAATGGGATTTTTAGTACCCTGAAATGAACCATCTTGAAACACTGTGGGGTTTTTTTCAATTGTCTAGGCAGGGGGAGGGAAACTTCTCATAGGTATAAATCTAAAGCCAGAGGTGAATTTGTCCCCTTTTGTTTTCCTATAAGTATTATCTTCTGATTTGAGATAAGTAAGTATTTTTTCACCCAGGCTTGCTGTGAAATTCTGCTTTCAGTGATCAAAGCCTTGATTTGTTTCACTATGAATCGTGCCTCTGACCCAGCCCTGAGTGGGAGCTGCATCTGCATTGCAAAACTTGTTATTTGGAGATAGGAAACTGAAATGGCACGACACAATTTTGTTAACAGAGGGTTTCTCCTTCCAGCAAGCACATGTGCTTTGCTGCACACAGGAGCATCACCAAACACCTTGCTGCTGTGCTGGAGATGAGTGTGATCATCCCTATTTTACACGTGGAGAAACCAGTAGCCTTTAAATGAGCCTATTTGAGGTGAGAAGGAGCAGTTTTTCCCTGCCCACTGGGAGTCCTGGCCACTATACTTTCCCAGATGAGCATGGGAAGAGCCCTTCTGCTGGGGATTCACATCCCTGTGTGGAGCGACTTACCAAAATTAGTGATTTTGTATGATGGCATCAGATCTCTTCCACCTGCTTTTTGGCAAAACAGTCTTCCATTTTTCTTCGTGAAATAGCTCGATGTTTCAAATGTCATCTCTTGCCCCAGGGCTCTGATTTCCCCTTTTTCCACCTTTGTTTTCCCATGTCTCTTCTCTGAGGAGAGTGGAGCCGAATTCAGCACCTGAAGCAAGCGTGTGCTGACAGTTTGGGTAACAACATTACAGTATTTTCTCTATTATTTTCTGACCTGTTATTTTTACACTCTATCATTTTGACATTACTACGCTTTCCAGTAAAGGTTTGCATGGAGCGGCTGACGTGATAGTTGGTCTTGTCACTTAATGTTCAGTTAATTTAAACCCTGCTAAACTCTAGAAGGATTTCAAAGTGCTCCTTCCTGCATGGACTATTCTGTGTTTGTCAGCGTAGGTTTTCTCTTGCTCTAATGTTGCCTTCTATTTGGTTAGGTGGCTCTGAAATACCCAGGACTTCCACATTTGTAATTAACCTAAATAATGTTCTTTTCATCAGCAAATTTTGTTTCACTGTGCAGCCTCATTTCCAGATCATTAATAAAGATATTAAGCTACAGGAGACCTGGTTAAATAGTTCTGTTGGTGCGTTCTTAATTATTTCCATATTGAAAAATGAATCGTGTGCTTCGTCATGTCATGGCCCTCAGCAGCATTGGGTCTGCATACAGCATCACCCACATCCAAGCTCCTGTTTAGTTAAACCAAAGTGCAGCTCAGGAGGGGAAATCTTCACGCAGTTGAGATCAGTCTCAGTTTAATTTGGCTAATGGCTATAAACTGGAGAGGGGCAGATTTAGATTAGACATAAGGAGGAATTTCTTCATGATAAGAGTGAGAAGGCCCTGGCCCAGGTTGCCCAGAGCAGTGGTGGCTGCCCCATCCCTGGAGCTGTTCCAGGCCAGGCTGGAAGGGGTTTGGAGCCCCTGATCTAGTGGGAGGTGTCCCTGTCCATGGCAGGGGTGGGACTAGATGAACTTTAAGGTCCTTTCCAACCCAAACTATTCTGTGATTCTATGATTCTAACAGCTGTGTTTAAATGAAATTTCAGTTGAGAGCATCCACACCAGTGGCAGTTGGTGCAAAGAAAATGTACCTCATTGCATCAGGTCGAACCTTGAATGGCAGTAGGTTCAAAGCTTTACATCTTTCTTTGTAGAGAGCTCTGAGAAGAAACCATGGAAAGCATCAACACGCCCGAGCGACTGGTTCTCCTGTACCCCTCAGTTGCTGAGGGTGAGCTGCAGAAGTGCCGTTTCCCCACTCCAAATCGCCACACCAATTTACTGCAGTATGGGACCATCATGATCCTTTACACCACATCGGTGTCTGTTTTGTTGTCACCAGTCTTCCTTGCCCTGTGATAAGGTTTAAGTTTGCTTCCCTAGACTCTCTTAGGGACAGCATAGGGTTTGCAACTGATTTTGCTGGTGACTTCATGCCTATGATGTTTTATAGTTGCTTTTCGGGGGACTGTTGGGCAATAACACTGGTGGCTTTCAACTTTTAGCAACTGGACACTGCTTTATTTTTGTCTTAGAAGGAGAAGGAGCCTATGTCTTAACCCTGGTGGATCTGCAGACTGAACAAGTAGGTTCTCCCCTTTTCTGGGGGGAGACAGAGAGACAGCAGCAGCAGCTCTGCTGCCTGCTGGGTTTTCCCCTATTCCTTAAGCTGCCTCTTCTCCCAAGTGACAGGGGACAGGACGAGAGGGAATGGCCTCAAGCTCCGCCAGGGGAGATTTAGACTGGACATTAGGAAAAAATTTTTTGTGGAAAGAGTCATTGGGCACTGGCAGAGTCACCTTCCCTGGAGGTATTTAAGGGACAGGTGGACGAGGTGCTGAGGGACATGGTTTAGTGTTTGATAGGAATGGTTGGACTCGATGATCCGGTGGGTCTTTTCCAACCTGGTGATTCTATGGTTCTATGAGCTGTGCATACAGGAACCTTGCACAGTGCTTGTTGCTAGGCCTGATATAGAGATAAAGCCCACTAGAATCTTTTTCTTTATTTCTCAGTGGCTCAAACCCTACTGGGCTGTTGGGGCTGGGCATCATGCAAATTAAAATCAGCTGTTGTGGCCCCAGCAGTCAGTGGGGACCTGTATCCTTGGGAATTACACAATCCATCCCCTCCTCTGCTATCTTATCCCTGACCATTAGTACTTAAAAAGATGTTAATAGAGGTACCACCTCTGTGCTGTGGGTGGCAAGAGGGAAGAAGGCTGGTGCAAACAAACTCCTTCAGTCTTTTTGCATAGCCCATTGTCTCCTGCAGTCCCAGTGAGGTCTTCTGAGAAAGCCTCTTCTTCTTGGCGTCACTCCTGCATACCCAACTTTTGCTTCTCTGTCACTTGACTCTCAGTCCTCCTACTTTTCTGCTCATGGTGGATGTGTTAAAGTGCATGCTCTTTTCTCCAGGCTCAGATTTCCAGCATTTCACAGCAGGGATTGGCTCTGGCATATGCCTTGGGTTGGAGATGTTGGTATTGATGTCTCCCTCTCGCTTTGACTCATTAGCTTGAGGGCTGTGCATAACCTGGTGTTTAAGCTGCTGATAAAATGTTTTTATGCATGCTGTTCCGATTCTATCTTCAGGGTAGAGGTGGGCTGAATTCAGAGATCCTGCGCCCCATAGTTGCCCCTCTCCTCCTTCCCCAGCATCACTGGAGACTGGATGAGAAGCCTCAGAGAAGGGGCAGAGTGGCACATCTTTTTCACTAGCTGATCACACCATGATATAGCAGTGGTGGGAGAGCAGAAACTCCCCAGGAAGGAGGCACTGAGCCTAATTGCTGAATTCAGAGGAACATAACTCAGCTGTTGTGCTGGGTCAGGGGGCTGTTGGATGCAGGCAGATGTTGATGGGCGGCATGTCCTAGGCTGCTCTGAGACGCAGGAGATGGATGGAAGGGATGTAGCAAAATGATGGTTTCTGTGCTGCCAGCAGTAAATAACTCAATGCAGACTGAAGGTACAGCCCCAACGAGCAGCAAAGGTAAACATGATTTGCACATGAAGTGTTTGCTTGGGGGTTGTCTGCGTCAGCACATGTGTCCTTCAGGTCCAGCCACATTGCTGTTGTTTGCAGTTTGACTTCCAAAGATTTACATATACATTTTTACACTTAATACACTGTTGTCCTGGGTTTGGCTGTGATAGAGTTAATTTTGTTCCCAGTACCTGCTGTATTTTGGATTTAGTATGAGAATGGTGTTGATAACATATTATTTTAGTTGTTGCCAGGTAATGTTTATGTTCAGCAAGGACGGTTGATTTTCTTCCCAGCAGCTGCTGGTTTTTAAGGTTTAGTATGAAGAGAGTGTTGATGATACACTGATGGCTTTAGTTGTTGCTAAGAAATCAAGGACTTCAGCTTCCCATGTTTTACAAGCATGCAGGTGCACAAAAAGCTAGGAGGAGCGGCCAGGCAGCTGACCTAAGCTGGCCAAAGAGATATTCAATACCATATAGCATCATGCTCAGTGTATGAATGGGAAGTTGGCTGCAAAGCAGAGTTCACTGCTCGGAACAGGCTGGATATTGGCCTCTGTGGGTGTTGAGCATTTGTAATGTGTGTTACTCATTTTGTATATTCTTTATTATTATTATTATTGTTTTCTCTTTGTTGTCATATCAAACTGTCTTTATCTCAACCCTTGAGTTTTACTTTACTCCCCAGTTCTCCTCATCCCACTGAGGGCGGTGGGTGACTGAGAGGCTGTATGACATTTAGCTGCTGGCTAGGGCTAAACCATGACTATTTTGCAAGAAATACAAACTGTGAGCTTTCTGCACTTTGGGAGATTCATTGTGTTTTGTTTAAAGGAACCAAACTTGTTTTCCTATCCAATGAGCACACAAGTGTCCAGTCCCACTTACTGAGTATAGAAGGTGATTTAATTCTTCTGGGTTTGTAGTCAACAGTGAAATACAGTCTGGTGATACGTAACCACCCTGCAGCCTCACTGGGGCTGAATTATCTGGCACATTGGAGGCTATAATTAGCAGGTGGAGAAGATGCTGCATGTGTAGTGTTAGAGGATTGCAGGGGGACAGGTTGCAGGGCAGCTGAGGAAAACAAGAGATTACAGCCAGGCAGTAAAAAAATTAAGTGTTTTCATCTCTCCAGGATGCTTAAATCTTTGTAATACAAAGTCAAATAAAGAAAACTGTTGTCAATGTGATGGAGTTTAACTGAAGCAGAATCTGCAACTGTGGCAGCACGTAGCACGTGGCACTGGTGTAAAATTCCTGTGGCTCCCTGTAGGTTCAGAACAAGGAGGATTCTTTCTCTTAACAGCTATGGAAAATCTGAAAGTGGAAAACAAAAATGGTATTTTTAATAGAGGTGCAGCTGAAATATAAATGAAACCTATCCACTGAGGGCCTGAAATCTTGGCATGACTTCTAGAATCGAGATGCAGAGTGTTGGGTGGAAATCACTTTCCCCTCTACTAAACTCTGTTGGAGAAAGCATGAGAGAATAATCTTGTTGGCCAGTAAATGTGATTTATTTTTTTAAGTGTCTGAATTAGGTACCGTGAGAACTTGAGCAGAGGGTGCCAGTCTCAGGAAACATGGTTCAAAAAGATCTCATGAGACATCAAAGCTGAACTCTAGTATCATCTCAGTAAAGTTTAGGGTCTGCAGGTGTAATGTCTTGATCTGCTTTAGCAGCACATCCTTCCCTGCTATAGGACCTTGAAACTCTTCGTAAGGCTTTGAGCCTCCTGGATGGGCTGAGAAGTCTATGAGGTGGTCCCCATCCCCTGTGTGCCCTTGATGGGCACTGCAATGGTTTGGGAAGCAGCAGGACTAGGTGGAGCTCTGCTGGTTGTCCCCATTGTCATGGTCTGACCTCTACATTCACATGCTCATGGGGTGGCAAGTGTAAGGAGATCCCTCTCTTCCCATGGTGAGGAAGGAAAAATGGCTTCTCCCACACACGCCTTGACCTTGTGAACAACTTCTTGCTTAGTGGTGATGCTGTGCAGATAACTGCTGCTTTGTGAGCTCTTTGGTTGGTGGGTCCAGCCTTCCTGAGCTGGGTGTGCCTTTGGAGAAACACTCCTGATCCTGTGGCTCTGGAAGAAATTGCAACCAAAGAAGAAGGAAATGCTGCTTTTCATGCCCTGTGCTAGCACACCAAGTCAACCTTGACTCTCCTGGTTTTGACCACCAGTTAAAAATAAGTCTCAAAAATGAAAGCATGAGCTCTTTGCAGAAGGTTTTGCCCCTTTGCGTGGGGCCTGGTAAAGTCTTTCTGGTGCCCGGCTGGGGCGAGGCACTGCTATGAAGACACTGGTGGTGAGGCAGTAGCTGCTGCCCAACCCAGCGGGTGTCAGTGGGGTGGACAGCCTGGGAGGTGTGCAGTGGGACTGTGTACCTGGCTCCTCAGACTTTTCATAGAACCATTAAGGTTGGAAAAGACCTCTAAGATGATCCAGTCCAACCATCAGCCCAATGGTACCTGTCCGTACAGCCTCTGTTTGAAGGTGTTGGTTGCAAGTGTGCTAAGGGCCAGGATCCATTCCAGGGCTAAAATCGTACTTAACTGGAGGGAAACCACCTGTGGATTAGTGTACAGCACTCCTCAAGTGTGCCAGTGGGAAGTGCATCATGACAAAGAAGGCTGCTTGCAAAGACTCCACCCTGGAGCGCCTCTGATTTCTTCAGATGATGTTTGCTCCTCTGTGGGAGGCTGAAGATAAAGCTCATGCAGGCAGCTTCTCTGATAACTGGAACAGGCTGCCCAGGGAGGTGGCTAAGTCACCTTCCTTGGAGGTGTTTAAGGCATGATTGGACGAGATGCTGAGGGACACGGTTTAGTGTTTGATAGGAATGGTTGGACTTGATGATCTTGTGGGTCTCTTCCAACCTGGTGATTCTATGATTATATGATAACCAGACCCACATGAACGCTGAGCATAATACTCCATCATACCTCTCATAATTGCCTGAGTTAGGTACAAGAATTAAGAAATTGACATCAATTCAAGTAAAACCTTTGGTGTCAAGAATTGCAACTGGCAGCTAAAGCTCTCACCACTGAGGTGTGTCTCCTCTGTGTGTCCCAATGTGCTGAGCATGAGCTTCTCATCCTCTCGCAAGGTCCATCTTGGACTCTTAAGGGCCGTTCCGGTGGAAGCTCCAGTGTCACTGTTGTGCCCATGGCTCTGCAGGAGGGACGCAGGGTGCTGGAGCACAAGAATCTCTATAGTGTTTAACGTCCCCCTTTGCTTCATTAGTGCTGCTTAGTGGGCTGCACCCATATAAACGATAACAACCGGGCTTTCGGGGTTCCCTCCCCATGGCAAAGCTTGAAGCAGGAAGAGGAATTTCAAAGGCAGTGTAAGGGATAGCGCAGCCATAAATCCTGCATGATTTGAGGTAAGGGCTGCGTGAAAAAGATGGGAACTAAGCTTGTCAAGGATGCTTTTCTGTTTTCCCTTCGTCAGCATGACTTAATGTTGAACAGGGCAAATACTTCCTCGCCAGGAAGAGCCTAGCAAGACCTTATTTGTGAATATATGAATAGCAGTTTTGTAAATAGTACATCTGAATTTATGAATGATTTGACACTGACAGGTTGAAGCGAACACTTTAATTTTATTGTGTCAGATTTAGTACGTCAGATGCACATGGGCCAAGTCAAAATGACCTAGAAAACCTTTCTAGGTCAAACTATTGCTTGAAAAGTTGCCTCTTTCAAAGGGAAGGCCATAAGATTTCATGCTTACTCTACATTTTCCTTCTAAGAGCGCAACATGAGTCTTCAGGACATGGCAGAGAATGTATCTTCTACATCAAGAGGAGAAGAAGAAGAAATGTGAAGAAGCGGGATACTAAATTTCTTAATATAATGAGGCCATTTCTGGCCACTTGTCTTGTCCCAAGATAGTAGATTGGATACATAAGTGGCAGGATTTGGGGCTAGAAGTTGTAACACCACTTGGATTAACACCTTGCTTTTTGCAGCAGTGCTGAAACCTGCCCAGCTCCTGGATGCAGCACCTCTGGCCTGCCCTTGGAGCCCTAACCCTTAATTAGATGTGAAATTATTTATTAGAAGGAGCTTTTTCTCTCCTAAACAGTCTCAGGGGCAGCTGGTGAGGTTTCCACATCATGACTCTCTTCAACAGAGAGATGGAATGGGGCAGAGCTGTGCTCTGCTAACCCGAACATTGGAGCCTGGGAGGCATGAGGGTGGGTGAAGTTGAAAGGACCAAAGCTGGAAGGACTGAGACCCTAGACGTTGTTGTCCAGCAGCTCTATTAATAGTGCTGCAGTCTGAGCAGATGCAGCTTTTGCACTGTTAGAAGAAAGCCTGGACCTCTAAACAAAGCTGAGCTCTTCCTGTGGGTTACATGTTATTTAAAAGTGTGAACATAACTGTGGCTCCAACAAGAGGTGAAAAGAGCTACCTCCTGCTCCATGTAGTTGTGAATGACTGAAACATTTTTCCTGCGGTGCTTGTGGTGATGCTGTGCGATGTGGCTGGACAAGGACCTAGGATTGGTGTTGGTGTTGGTGTTGAGCCCTGTTGTTCAGCAGAACATGCATAGATGCTGGGTGGAGACAGCGGCATCCTTGGAGGCATCTTAGCAGGAATCCCACTGCCCATCTGCCCAAGTCAGGCACGGTTAACCCCAGAATCAAGGCTCAATGCTGGCATGTTCTGGTGTGGGAGGCATCCTGGCTGCTTCCACCAGGTCCCCCGTGTCCAGTGATGCTGCCCTGTCCTCATTCCCAATGCAGCAGCACAACCCAAACTCCACAGGTTGCAAAGCATTTCTCCAGTCCAGCCATGACCTACTTGAAAGTAGCTTTTGCCATCCAGTGAAGAGGGTGATCGGAGGCTGCGGTGCCTTCTGAACAATTACAGCTCACAGCAGTCCAAATGAAAATGTTTGTTGAAAACAACATGTGCATAATTAAGGCTTAATGAGCCCTTGTCTGTTTGGAATCTGCAATTAGATTTATAATAGAAAATACTAGCAAATGCCAAATAGCTTTAAAAGAAGCTGAGATAAAAGATAATTTTGCTGCAAATCTATGGTAATACTGTAATTTAATGAGCTGGAAGTGGTGCAGAGAAAGACTGTAAAAGCTTTGGACAAGTTTGTATTGTGCGTGTTTATCTTATCTGCCCATTTCCCTATCTATAAAACTGCCAGTCTTGCTTTTAAGTGCTTGGAAAAAGGCAGGACTTCGCTAAAATCAGGAAGGCTCCCTTTGTTTATTTTTATTTAAGTCATTAATTAGTTGGGCAAAGCTGCTTTTTCTCTTTCTCATCAACAAGCTTTAAACTTCTTGTTAGGGTTAATAATAGTAATAATGATAATAATAGTAATATCTATTCAATTATTTACAGTGAGGCAGGGACATAATAATCAGAGGTGCTTCTTTCTGATTAGTTTCATTAATTTTAATGAGTTTTCAACTGTCTTTTTATGATGTTGAGATTTTCACGGCTAAGGTGTGTATTTTAGAATCATAGAATAACCAGGTTGGAAGAGACCTACCGGATCATCGAGTCCAACCATTCCTATCAAATACTAAACCACGTCCCTCAGCACCTCGTCCACCCATGTCTTAAACCCCTCCAGGGAAGGTGAATCAACCCCCTCCCTGGGCAGCCTCTGCCAGTGCCCAATGACCCTTTCCACAAAAAATTTATTTCCTAATGTCCAGTTTAAATCTCCCCTGGTGGAGCTTGAGGCCATTCCCTCTCGTCCTGTCCCCTGTCACTTGGGAGAAGAGCCCAGCTCCCTCCTCTCTACATCCTCCTTTCAGGTAGTTGGAGAGAGCAATGAGGTCTCCCCTCAGCCTCCTCTTCTCCAGGCTGAACACCCCCAGCTCTCTCAGCCGTTCCTCATAAGGTCTGTTCTCCAGCCCCTTCACCAGCTTCGTTGCTCTTCTCTGGACTCGCTCCAGAGTAAGAAGTAAACTCGAGGACAGCTTGGCTTCAGTTGGCATGAACTACCTTCTTGTCCCAGTGAAGAGAAGTTAGGCAGCAGTAAAACTTACTGGAAAGGTTAATGAGATGAACAGATAGAGGTCTCAAAGGAGCAAAAAAAAGAGCTGAAATTAATATCCTAGAATCATAGAATGGTTTGGATTGGAATGAACCTTAAAGATCATCTAGTTCCAACACCCCTGCTATGGGCAGGGACACCTCCCACTAGATCAGGCTGCCCAAGGTCCATCCAACCTGACTTTGAAAAACTCCAGGGATGGGGCAGCCACTACTTCTCTGGGCAAGCTGTTCCAGGGCCTCCCCACTCTCATGGTGAAGAAATTCTTCCTCATGTCTTGTCTAAATCTGCCCCCTCTCCAGTTTATATCCATTGCCCCTAGTCCTGCCTCTACAAGCCTTTGTAAACAGTCTGTCCCCAGCTTTCTTGAGCCTCTTCAGGTACTGGAAGGTTGCTGTAAGGTCTCCTCAGAATGTTCTCTTCTCCAGGCTGAACAACTCCAACTCTCTCAGCCTGTCTGTGTACGGGAGGTGCTCCAGCCCTCAGATCATCTTCATTGAGCTGGAGCACGTCCCAAACAAGGACAGAATATCCAGAGGTTGAGGGTGGGAATGAAACGGTGCTGGCTTTGCGCACAATGTGTGGACTGTTGACGGGGAGGAATGAAGTGGCTCTGGTTTGGGGTATGACATGTGGAGCCGATGGGGTGTCGAGGCCACAGGATGTGGTGGCAGGGCTGTCACGTGCACGGCCCCCTAGAAACGCAGCCCAGCGGCTTTGCTTGACAAACCTGACTCAGCACTTCATGAAATAGGACATACAAGGATGTGGTAATGCTGCCCGTGAAGGTATCTTTCCGATGTGATTTTATGGCCCGTGTGAAATGTTGCTGAGCTTCAGCTTCTGTAAAAATGGGTTTGCATGTCTTGACTCTCCGGCGTGTGAAGTCACAACACCAAGGCTGCTTTTGCAGCTCGGAGTGTGCAACATCTACCCACCTCTGGGTTGGCTCCCTGTGACCTTGCAGCCAGCACATTTTGGCTCCAGCAAATGGACTTTGCAGCGGTGATGAGCACCCGTGCCCTGAGCACGTGTGTGCAATCATGACCCTGCTCCCCACCCCCTGCAGCTGCCACCTTGCAGGGTTTTGCGGCTCTCGTGGTCAGAGCAGCCCCAGGACCCGAGTTATTTAACCTGACTGACTGTGCAACACACTGCTTGGGCCTGTGAGGGCAGAGCTGCCCCTCCTAGCCCTGCTTGGGGGGGATATTTCAGCTGTTCCTTGCACCAGGCTTCTAGTAAACTGGCTTTTTCTGCAGAGGGCAGGATTTTAAGGCTTTTGGGGTGATTCCCCCAAGTGGCTCATACAGCTTGCAGCCTCCGAGGCTGTGTGGCTCCTGGCTGCTTGGCCCCACAATGATGCTTCAACAGCAGATCCTCTGGTGATGAAAATCCTGTGCTGCTCCTTTACTTCCACTGCTGGAGGGGCTGTGGGTGGCAGTGGGGTCCCTGGGTGCAGCACGGGCTGCTGGAATGGCTCAGGGTGCTCATTGCTCATTGTTTAAGAACATAATTGTAATTTTTGTCAAAAGGCAGCAGCAGAGTCAAAAGGAAGGCCGTGTGCTGGAGATGATGCTCTTTCTGACAGAGTAGGAGCTGAAATCTGGCCACTTTCAAGCCTACAGGAGACTTTGATCTGAAAAGTGAGGAGGTTTGGGTAAACTGCCTTTACTCCCGGACGGTCTCGGCGTGGGGGTTTGGGTTCTACTGGCACATCCTTCCCGTGGCGTAGTGACCAAGTGTGCCAGGAGAAGCTCACCATTGTTCTGTTTATATCAAAATGCACGTTGAGGTAGTGAGAAGTCTTGTCGGTTTGATTGTGGGGGTTTGGAAAGTATAACAGGGTTGTGAGGTTGGTGGGATAAAAGCCAGCTTTAACTGCATGCTACATTATTCTTTATTGTTTGTTTATATTGGACCTTTCCGGCTCTTGCTAGGATTAAGATCTTGTTAGGTGGTGTAAAAACACTTAGAGAAAACACAGGTGGAGTCTGTGCTTTAAATAAGACAGAAACAAGTAAGAGAGGAGAATACACTGTGTTGTGCAGCTGTATGAAAAGTGGGCAGTGAGGATGCTCCCAGACTTCCAGGATGTAATTTCAGGAATTACATTCCTGTCATCCTTAGTTTGTGGGTTTTGTTATTGTTTTTTTTTTTTTTTTTGTCTTTGCAGGAGATCTCACTTTCAATTAGTGGGTTTTTTTAATCATGAACATGTCCTAACTCCTAAGATAAAATTGTGAGGTGGATTGTACTCTGTCAGCCCAAATTTTTGCAAGTCGTACTATATTTTGGGGCACAACAACCCTAAGCAGAGGTACAAACTAGGAGAAACCTGGCTGGAAAGCTGCCAGGAGGAGAAGGACCTGGGGGTGCTGGTTGACAACTGACTGAACATGAGCCAGCAGTGGCCCAGGTGGCCAAGAAGGCCAATGGCATCTTGGCTTGTATCAGGAACGGTGTGACCAGCAGGTCCAGGGAGGTTATTCTCCCCCTGTACTCGGCACTGGTGAGACCGCTCCTCGAATCCTGTGTTCAGTTCTGGGCCCCTCACCACAAGAAGGATGTTGAGGCTCTGGAGCGAGTCCAGAGAAGAGCAACAAAGCTGGTGAAGGGGCTGGAGAACAGGCCTTATGAGGAGCAGCTGAGAGAGTTGGGGGTGTTTATCCTGGAGAGGAGGAGGCTGAGGGGAGACCTTATTACTCTCTACAACTACCTGAAGGGAGGCTGTGGAGAGGAGGGAGCTGGGCTCTTCTCCCAAGTGACAGGGGACAGGACGAGAGGGAATGGCCTCAAGCTCCGCCAGGGGAGATTTAGGCTTGAGATTAGGAAAAAGTTCTTCACGGAGAGGGTGGTTAGGCATTGGAACGGTCTGCCCAGGGAGGTGGTTGAGTCACCGTCCCTGGAGGTGTTTAAGGTTAGGGTAGACGAGGTGCTTAGGAGCATGATTTAGGGATTGGTGGGAATGGTTGGACTCGACGATCCAGTGGGTCTCTTCCAACCTGGTTATTCTGTGAATCTGTGATTCTGTGATATACCACTGCAAGAGTATTTTGCATACACACTTGAGCGCAGAACCACAAAAGGCAGGTTTTCACCCGTGAGAAATATTTCTGTGTTGGAAACTAATCTCTAAATGACTAGTGTGGAAGCACTCTGATTTTTTTTTCCCCTCCTCACTAACTGCTTTAGCATAATGCTTCTCGTTTTTACTGAAGTTGTAGCAAAAATTGGTTACTAGAATGTGGATCTGGTAGAGCGAGTCCAGAGGAGACCACAAAGATTGCCTGTATGCTGCAGCACCTCCCATACAAAGATTGGATGAGAGAGTTGGGGTTGTTCAGCCTGGAGAACAGAAGGGTTCAAGGAGATATTAGAACAGCTTCCAGTACTGAAAGAGGCTCCAGGAAAGCTGGGAAGGGGTGCTTCATCAGGGAATGCAGGGATAGGATGAGGGGGAATGATTTTAGGCTGAAAGAGGGAAAACTTATATTAGATTTTAGGAAGAAATGTTTTGCTGTGAGGGTGGGGAGGCACTGGCCCAGGTTGCCCAGAGTAGTAGTGGCTGCCCCATCCCTGGAGGTGTTCCAGGCCAGGTTGGATGGAGCTTGGAGCAACTGGATCCAGTGGGAGATGTCCCTTATTTATTTATTTGCGGTTGAGAAAAGATAGAGATTTCCAAAACTATTCCCACACCATGCACGTAGGTTGAACCCAGCGTAACTGCAGCGAGTGCCGGCATGGGGCTGCTGTGCCGACAGCCGTTCCCTTTCCCTGCTCTCACTGCACTGCTACTCCCCACTGAGTCACTTTTATTCATAGAATCATAGAATCACCAGGTTGGAAAAGACCCATTGGATCACCGAGTCCAACCATTCCCATCAATCCCTAAACCCTGCCCCTCAGCACCTTGTCCACCCGTGCTTTAAACCCCTCCAGGGAAGGTGACTCAACCACTTCCCTGGGCAGCCTCTGCCAGTGCCCAATGACCCCTTCTGTGAAAATTTTTTTCCTAATGTTCAGCCTGAACCTCTCCTGGCGGAGCTCGACCCAGGGGGTCTCTTTTAACCCCGGGCTTGTGTACGTGGCCAAGCATCGCTGTCCACTCAGGATCCTTCCCCACTCCCTGGGCCAGGGGCATAAAAAAATAGGATGGGGCAACACGGTAGCTTAAAGTTTCTTCCTTCTGGACTGGTCACTTGTTCCCTCAGCTATATGGTGCTGGTGGCTGTGTGGAGCTGCTTTCCAGCGCTATCCCTAGTTCCTGTTGTTCTGGTGTCACAATTGGCATCTCCAGAGCAGAGCCAGGCTGGTAGCTGCTTGCGAGGCAGATAGGCATAAGCTCTATTTTTATCTCAGCCCTGAGGTTTTATCTTGCAAAAAAACCCCAGTGTTTCTAGGTGCCTCTGATGCTGGCACAGTTCTTGCACGGAGCCTCCGTGGCCTCTTTTAGATCTTTGTATGTTTTCTGCCTCTCTTAGTTTCCTGTGAATTACAAGTGTTGCCAGTGAAGCAGGCGGTGCAGTGAAGTCTCATTATCACTTACTGTATTTGTTTCAGACTGTCTACACACCAGCCTGGTGCCAGGAAATGTGCTTGCATTCATTTGCTGTCCTCCCTCCCCAACATCGCACAGGGCACCAGGCAGTTACAGAGCGAGCTGGTGCCTTCAGCCCTCCTGGTTATTCAGCTGCTAACGGGAGTTAGCAAGGGCCTGGTATCTGTTTGGTTTTTTTTGCAGATAAACTCCTTAAGCACCTGCGTAAGTGTGATAAACAACGCAGGATGTGCTTGTTGTTTGGTTTCGAAAAGGAAGTGATGTATGTGCCAGAGCCTTGCAGCTCTATCGGTGCTATCGCATCTTGCAAAATAAATAGCGTTGAGCATGGGCAGTGATGGGCTGGAGAGGTCCTGGGTGAAAGCAAGGGTGTGCTGGGAGGGTGAGTGTCGGGTGGTGTCGCTCACCTCCCACACAGTCAGTTTTCCTTATCTATGCCCAGACTTTGAGAGAAATTGGGTAGGGTTTTGTCTGGCCAAAGCTGTGGCTCTGGTGAGTTCTCTGCACTACGAGAGAGGAGGAGGATGGAGATCTGTGCACCAGGGCTGCTCATAGCACCACGCAACACTTCTCCCACTCAGCATTACATCAGGGTGCTTTGCAGACTGAAAGCTAAAAACTGAACACAATCATCTGAACGATCGTAGAATCATAGAATCATTCAGTTGGAAAAGACTTTTGAGATCATTGAGTCCAACCATACCCGTCCACTACTAACCCATTTCTGAGCATCTCATCTACCCATATTTAAAAATACCTCCAGGGATGGGGACTTAACCACTTCCCTGGGGTACATCTAATTATCAAATTGGTTTAGATTGAGTTCTGCCCTCAGGGGCAAAACCTGCTAAGTTGGAAAAAAAAACAACCCCTCCTGCGTGCACAGTGTAAGGGTGAGCAACTTTGGCCTTTAAATTAATAGCATGTTTCTTTGAGCATTGTTCTTCTCCCTTGCTGTGTCTGAGAGAAGGTGAGGAGGCTGCATGGAGGGTTAGCTGGTCTTGGCTGCTTTCGCTTCTTTTCAGAGTCGCACATGAAAGGGTTAAGCAGAATTTTGATCTCAGCAATATTTTCATGCTTATACATTCTGTTTCTCATTTCCATGACAAAGATGGTAGGAAGAGCAGAATAAGGTACAGAATTTGCAGAGCAATTTTAAGACTGTAATGAGAACAGAAAATAGTAGGGGGAGAAGAATTGTAATTAGAATATGAACTGGGAAAAAAATTAATCTATTTCCATGTCAGTCTACGACTGAATTCTGCTTCTCCCTGTAGCTTTCTGTGGATGGATTTTTGTGTGTGTGTGTGTGTATGTGAAGAGCTTGAACTCCTTTACAGGCTCTGAAATGTCCAGGTAAATGACTTTAAGTCCTCAGTACCCCCAAATAATGTAATAACAATAATTTTGTGTGCAGTATTCACAGTAAACCAGACAGTCTCTTAGATAAATGAATGCTGTCTCTTAACAGTTATGGCATTCAAAAATCTCTCCAGCTTTGAGTACAGGAGAATAATAGGGGGTGCTGGCGATGTTCTGAGGGTGGAGGTCCATGCGGCTGCCTGTGTGAGCATTGTGTGATCACATATCTCAGAAGCACTCAAACAGCAAATACTGATGGTTGGGAGGAACTTCTGCTGGTCTCAAGACCTCAGGCAAAGCCAGGTCAACCAGGTGAGTTTTTTGAGCACCTGGCACATCTGAACTCCAAGTATCTCTGGGGATGGGAGATCCCACAGCCTCTCGGTCTAATATATGTCCACCTCAATGGTGAAAAAGTTCTTCCAAGTATTTAATGAGATTACAACTACCCACAGAGTGTCCAGCAGCCCACAGATCACGGTCGTCTTGAGGTCAGCAGTTTGTATTTACCATTCCTTTCTAATCTGTCCACTTGCTATCCTGGATCCTTCCAGGCTGTGGCATCCTGCAAGCAAGAGGTTTTGCTGTTGGACTCTGTATAAAGAACTTAGGGGGGAGGTTTTTAATTCCATTACCTGATGATCTCAGGATCTGGCTCCTTGGTTTTGGGCTAAGAGAACCAGAGAAGAGTTGTGCCCTGTTCTCATCTCATGACTTCATGTACATCTCTGTCACATTCCTCTATATCTATCATTTTCCATGTACGCTGTTTCATCACTATGGGGTTGTCCTATGTAGGGAAAGGAGTTGGACTTCATGATCCTTGTGGGTCCCTTCCAACTCAGGATGTTCTGTGATTCTATGACCTTGGACACTCCCTGCTCTTGCCCTCTCCCTTTCTCCTAACTGTACTGATAGCAAAATAATGCTTGATCTTTTATTCTCTGTTCTTTTCCTAATTGCTTCTAAAACCTGAATGGCGTTTTTGGCAGCTGAGTAAAACTTGGAAGTGAACTCTCCAGAACAAACGCACTGTTTCCCTCCTGGACAGTAAGAGCTATTTTAAGGCCCATTGTCATGTCTGTATTGTTAAGATTGCTTTTCTCTAGTGCATTAGTTTGCATTTATTGACATTAAATTTAATCTTCCATTTCCTCAACGCCACTTAGTACTGCGAGAGTCTTAATGCAAAGCCATTCAAAGTCACTTTTAGTTTTGGCTAGCCTGAATAATTTTTGTCTCATTAATAAACTTGAATCCATCTGGATCGCTTACATTAGATTTTAGTGCAGTTGCATTGTGGACCATGATGCTCTTTTTGCTAAAAACTAGTGGGTGTCTTTTCACTGGCTCTGGGCAGCAGGACTTTCCCTTTTGTCCCGCAACAAGTTGCTTTTGGGTTTTATGAGCTTTTTTTGAGGAACATTGTGAGAAGTGCAGCCAGAGAGATCATTTCACCCTTTCCAAGTCCTTGTTGATCATCAGCAAACACTAAAGGGGTTGCAAGGCACGATGTCCCTGGTCTCGGGTGTCTCTCTGGTGCCTCAGTGGATTGTTGCAGCTCCACATGGTGTCATGTTGAGGGATTCAGACCTGCTGGTCTGGTACCTTCCCCTCACCACCCGCATTTGCTTTGGAGCAGAGGCAGCAGGCTATGCACCACATTTATTACCTTGTGTTGCTTTAGAGCAGATGGGCGAATGCCACTTGGCCATGGGGCTTCCTTCGGGGTTTGTTGGTTTAAGTTTTTTTCTATCAGCCATTAGAGTGTGAGAGCTGAGGTCTTCCTAAGGAAGTTGCTCTGGTTTGAGAATCACTGAAAACTCCTTCAGAATCCAAGCCAGCGCATATCATTCCTGTTTTTCACACCTGGTTTGAGACTCTTGACAGTCTCTGTTGTACCTCAGGAGCCCTCGGCACCACAGCTGTGCAGTAGGTTTCCTGCTTCTGGTATGTTTGAGAAATAACTGTTATTACGCTTTTATCCTATTTGTGAATTGCTCTTAAAACAAATAAACCAACTAAACCACTTTTTACTATACGATTTTAAGCCTTAAGGCTTCATCTCTGTCAATCTGATTTTACCCTAGGATAATGTATGAGCATATTGACTGCATGCAGAACACCCGGCTCCCCTAGAGCCCAGGTGACTCTTGCAGATGCTCAGCTGTGCGACCTGTTAAAGGATGAGCTGCCACTGACACCTGCCTTGGTGGGGTGCTCACTTCTAATGATGTTGATCCTGAAACAAATTCCACTGTGTGGCTCGCCTGGGTGGCCGCACGGTGGCCAGGATGGAGATGCAGAGCTTTATTGGCAGGGAAGTCCTGAGGGGAGGTCGTAAATCCAGTGCTGAACTTCTGACCCTCTTTGACAGGATCAACCGAGGGGCTATCCAAGCATTTCAGCGGACAAATAAATAACGCTAAGTAGATCACTTTGGGCCAGAGGTTGTGTAAAGACCTTAGTGGAGAAACTGCAGTTAAAGAGATTAAGCTAACCTCAGCGATGTATTCCCTCAAGAAGCGTGATGCTAAATTAGTCCTCTAGGAAATCAGAGCGGCAGCTCTGCAGGAAGCAGCGCTGACAGGGACAGGGCTGGAGCGAGTATTTCACATCCTAGGGATGTGGCAGAGAGATGTGCTGGCAAAGATAGCCCTTGCCAGCATCAGGGTTGTTGGGTAGGGTGTTGGTGCCCAGCACCTGTAGGGTTGAGCCCAGGGGTGCTTCAAGCTGTGCTGGAGCAGCATTGTGGGAATGCGGGGCTGGAAGTACCACGGCCAAAATGCAGCTACAGCACAAGTGCCCACTCGCTCAGGGACTCCTGATCTAGTAAGACGTGTCCCTGCCCATCACAGAGGGGTTGGAACTAGATGATCATTAAGGTCCCTTCCAACCCAAACTATTCTATGACTCTATTATAATGCTTGCCTTTCTAACAAAGTGTTGTATTTCAATGTGGTGGGTAGGGTGCCATCATCAGAGGGAGCTAAATAAACCCCAAAAACACAGCAACTCCAATGATTTTATTTTCTTTAATGGGGAGTATTAAATACGGCATTGACTGCACTATGCAAGTTTTCTTGTACCCTAAGTTTTATTTGCTTAGACCTATAAAAAGACATTTCTTGCGTGGCATTATTGTGAGTCACTTGATATCCTGATGCTGGTGGTGGCTGGACAGCAAAGCCAGCTATATCCTGAATATCTCTGGTAAAAAGTGATATGCCCAGTGCACCCAGTTTGGAAATGAGATTGTCACGAGATGGGCCTTGCTGTCCATCTCCTGGCAAAACCGAGAGGAGTGCTTATAGCTCTGAGCATTGGAAGCATCCGATTTGTTCTTTGCTGGGTATTTGATAGCTCCTTGATGATGATGGCTTTTAGTCACCACTGGAACTGGATTTGCATTAACAAGTCACTTTTCAAAAGCTCCAGATGCTCAGTGGACTTGCAGTTAAGGTGCTCTGGTCCAGTATTGCCAACGATGAGTGTTAAAATTTAGGTAAAGCTCAAAAAAAAAAAAACCAAAACAAATCCAGACCCACCACACTTTAAAATAAAAATAAATAAGGAATTTGAAGACTTTTGAGAACATGCAGGTGTCATTGAAGCTGTTCCTGGTATGAGCATTGCCAAGATATTTCTTATAAAGTTGAGGTTTTCATCTCAGCTCGTGATTCTCGGGAAATAAAAGGATGTGATGAGATTTGTAATAAAATTGTACAAGCTGGCAGTGCCACCCATGAGAAAGTAACACCTTCTCTGAATCTTGGCAGGAGGTTGTGTTTCTTTCCACTGGGTCTTTCCCAGTTAACAAACATTTATTCTCCATGTTTGCACAGAGCTGAAGATCACACAGCTGCTTTGCTCTGGGGTCTCTCCCAGCTTGCAGCATGCAGCAAGCATTTATTTTTCGTATTCATTTTCATCTTATTAACATGGGACCCACAATGACCTCTGGGCACATTTACGGGTTTGAAAATACCATCATATCACAAAAATAACAAACCAAAGCGAGTCTAGAAAAGCAATAAAAATTAAAGAAGTACTTCACAGAACATGATCTGAATAGAGGCTGCACTCGTTCCCTGTATGATCTGGTGGATGCTCTGCATCCAGAGCTGTGGTGCCAGCTACAGCTCCCCTGGAGGAGCTGAGGCAAAAGAATTGTAGCATTTGAGTAAATTCTTCATGACAAACTGAATTTGTGTCCCAGATACCAAGGCGCTGCTATGGGGGCTGTGTGTCCATCACCCTCATTTCCTGGGGAACCCCTCTCTGAATAGGGAGGACAGTGTCTGGCTGCTTCCCAACCAGTGCCACATGAAGTCACCTCCCATGGCTTGAGACTGGAGCACCCCCAGTGCTCCCCTTCCTTTGACTGGGAGTTCACGGCACCTGCAGACGAAGGCAGCTCACTGGTGTTCAGCTGACAGCGTGCCGATGTTTCCAGAGCTGGCGGTAGGAATTTGGTTGGTGTTCTCCAAGGCTTGTCTCTCTCGTAAGCATATTACATGAGATGAGCTTCAGTTGGGATTTGGTGAAGTGTGAAGCTTTATGGATCCTTTTTGAAGCAGAGGTCCTTGATTCTGGTTGTGCTTGCAGGCAGCTGTTGCTAGGAGGACATTGAGGTCCAGAGAAGGGGAACAAAGCTGGGGAAGGCTCTGGAGCCCAGGAGTTTTGGGAGCAGCTGAGGGATCTGGAGCTGTTTAGTCTGGAGAAGAGAAGGCTGAGGGGAGACCTCATCATGCTCTGCAGCTCCTGGAAAGGATGTTGTAGTGACATGGGCGTTGCTCTTTTCTCCCATGTAGCAAGTGATAGGATGAGAGGAGATGGCCCCAAGTTGCACCAGGGGAGGTTTTGATTTGTTTTTAGGAAAAATTTCTTTACTGAAAGAGCATTGGAATTGGCTTCCCAGGGCAGTGGTGGAGTCTCCATTCCTGGAGGGGTTCAAAAAATGTGTAGCCCTGGCACATTGGGACATGGTTTAGCAGGCATGGTGGGATTGGGCTGACAGGTGGACTAGATGAGCTTAGAGGTCTTATCCATCCTTAATGATTCTATAATGAAGTAAGTCAGTGCAAGCGAAATAAAAATGAGTCCACATCTCAGATGGAGGAAAACCAGTTAATCACATCTTCCTCCCCTCTCCCAGTTTCCCAACTTGGCTACAGAGGGTTTGCATTTCCCAGGTTTTCAAGTGAACACTATGTCTTTGATGCAAACCACTACAAGCTGAGAGCGATCTTGGCTCACCCCAGCTTCGCACTCATTTCATGCAGGAGAGGGTGAGAATTAGCCACAGCCTCTGATTTGTTTAATAGACTGCTTCTATTAGCTAAAGAGTATCAAAAATTAAATAATTACACAAGAGCAAAAGGATGATAAAGACAACTACATCAGAGTACATTCCTTTCAAATTAGGACTTGAAAATTATACCCACTGCTCTGTGTGCATGCATCTTTCAATATGGGTTTGATTGATTTTGGGGGGGCACAGAGGGTGATGAATGGAGGCACCTAGGTCTGGCCCTGCCTGGGAGGCTTTACCCGCACCAGGGGATAGATCAAACTGAAAAGGGAAATGTTAGAATGTCTGTTTCTGCTGTAAATCTACCTGGAATGATGGGGCTGATTGTTTTGAAGTGCATTGTGTAGCGAAACAATAATGAGAAGAGGAAGAGCACATTACTTATCTGCTCTACCTGGCTGGTGTATAAGTGGCAAATGTCTAATTGAAAAAATATCCTGATGGGAGAATTTCTAATAAATTTGCTTGCACTTTCATAGCCTGAAGGAGAGGAGAGGAAAAAAAAAATCCAATCAGCAGTTAGGAAGTTCCAAAGTTTCCATTGCACTTTGAGTCTTGATTTTCAGGCTCACTGCTCAGGCTGGCAATCAGAGACACGGTAATTTTGAAGGCAGGTTTCATTACAGTTATTATGAAGGCATCAAGAGTAGGAGGAAGTGTGGAGCGGAGGCAGGGGAATGGTAAAAAATCATAAAAAATACATTCTGACAAACAGAATGATATAGAGAAAGCAGAGTGCTTGTCCTGCCCTGGATTGCTCCAGAGAAAGATACTTCTTGGTTTTTGAATGTTGATTTCCAGGTGATTTTTTGTTTTCTGGAGAAGAAAGAGCTGTTTCACACAGTTCTTAGGTTAGATCTGCAAAATACAGTGCTGGAGAAGGAAGAAAGCGAGGTGTGCACTTGCAAGGAAGAGGATGGATGGATGTGCATCATCTCTGTGTTTAAATCTCTCAGAGGGGCAAAGCTTTTACCTAGGAAAGAGCTATATTTTCCTGCTCTGTAAGTAAATATTTACACACTACAAATTCCTGACTGGATCCAGGGATGGACAGAACCACCTCCCCACTGGGATGTCTTATCTCTCTTCAGGGCTACTTGCTGGGAAGCTCTTGTGCAGCTCACCTGAAGCCTCTCGGTGTGAAATCTCAAGATACAAGAGCTTTTAAGCATGATGCCACTCGGCGTGTCCGTGCAGCTGACCTGATGCAAAGCTCTGGCACTGCAGACCGGACCCCTGGAAGGGGCCTTACATCCATGTGTTGCATAGCTTTGGGGTGTCTGCTCAGGCTCTAGGATCCACCTGATGGAGTTTTGGTGGGTTGCTCCTGAAAAAAGTTCAGGAGTGTGACCTTGGGGCCATAATTTTGCTTGTTCCAAGAAGATTGACTTCCCAAAACTGTGCCGCTGCCCGTGCCAGGGTCTGGAGAGCTTAGGTCCTGTTGCCGCAGGGCTGAGCTTCTCCACCAAAAAGTACCACCTCTTGTGGAACTTCAGCCTTCTCCGCTGTTGGTCAGGTTGACAGAGGGTTTTCCAGCCGTAGACCTGATTGAGTCTCCATGCCTGGAAGCATGGCAGCTCCAGCTGGAACCATGCTAGCAGGAGCTGGCTGTGCCAGTGATTGTGTTATGGATGGAGGGAAACTCAGTTTAAAGTGGATTGCACCCGGCTGGCTTCTGGGAGAGCCGCTTGTCCCAGCAAGCCCGTAGGGCTGCCAATGCTCGCTGCCTTCCACGGCTCCTGCCTCACTGATGAGTTTAATGAAATCCTGCATTTGTGTAGGGATCCCCTTCCACCCTGCTGTGGCTGCTATCAGTATTAGTTAATGAGTGTCACAATACCTGCTCTAATTTTGCTGCTTTAATTGGTTTGCTGTGCTATCCCAGAGGGTAGTTTGGCAATTAGAGGGTGTCTGACGCTGAGCGGAGCTGTGTTACCCCCACTTGGCTTTACTAACTCTGCTGACTTTAATAGCTAATCCTGTAGCACTGAGAAATGGAAGTGTAATTAATAGTCTACACTGCAAATCTTCACCTGGTTTTATTTGGATTTCTCTTTTACTATTCTTAATATGGCTCATTTCTGTTAAGGCGTAGCTGGTATCAGCTTTAAATTGGAGAGTAAGAGGGATTTGCAAGGGGTGAACGATCTTCAATTCATCATCTGGCTTGTAAGGGTGAGAGGGTCGGCTCTTTCCCTTGTTAAGTGTATCGTGTCATTCACAGCTGGTACCTTCATCCTTGTCTCAGGAGTGTTTTATGGCATAGCCCATTTTATTGCCATAATTAATTTGTGAACTTAGCCTTGAGAACTGCCCCAGCCATACTTTGAGCGGGAGACAATCCTGGAGGGCTTTTTGCCTTCATTTGGAGTGAAAAGCTTCTACTGTAGCTAATTAATAAGAAGAGTTTTGCAGTCCTCCATGGGGGTTTTGTAGCCAAATAAGTGGATTAGCAGTTTGGAACTGGGTGAAGGGAGCAGGCGTGTTTGCAGGAGCTGCTGGGGCACAGGTGAACACACTGATCTCAGGCTGCCCTGTGTCTTGCCCAGCCATGAGTCCAGCAGGACAGGTGGGGGAAGAGGCGAAGAGGGGAAAACGTGCTGCCTTGCAGCCAGAGTTTGCAAACAACAGCAAATTGTTGGGACGGGGAATCAGGATTTGCATAGATATCTCTCTTTGTGTACCATCTGGAATAGTTTCTGTATAGCTGCTGTAGGTTTGCTTTGTCAGAGAAGGAGCATGAAGGTGTCTAGAAGAGGATTGAATAGGATCTGCCTGTCTTGGAAATTTCCATTGATGGAAATTAGCTTTTTTAAGCTGAATAATGGTCTAGTGGGAATTTTAGCCAGAACTTCTTTTGAGTGATCTTTGCTGCTGGGTACAGCTGTGGTTTTGTACAGGTTTGCTTTATTTGCTTAAATTAAAGTGATTAAATCATTATTTCACTGAGATATTAACATAAATGTGCTATGTTACCACACCCAATTGCAATAACAGTGATGTAAGTACACACGCAAATTTTAGAGGACCAGCTTGGAATTTTCTTCTGAAATCCTGTCTCTTTATGTGAAGAGACAGGAAGGTATTTGGGATGCAGCCCTGGTGTGCAGATGGCATTGCACTAACTCTAACTTTCTTTTGTCTTTCTAGTTTGATGGGGAGAACATGTATATGGGAATGAATGAGAACACCCAGGAGTTTTTATCAGCAAATCAGGTAAGCGTCAATTTGCGTGGGTTGGCTGTGCAGTGAGATTGTCTGAGGGACTCAGGCCGTGCTCAAGCACAAATTCTAGGAGCTCTCCAACAGTCTGCAATCCTACAACATCAGGAGGGTCCATGGAGGACATTGGCCTGGCCTCTGAGGAGCAGTGTTGGATGCACTTGGTACAGGGAGACGCTTGCGTGCCAGTGCCGCTGCGTATCGCTGGAGCCCAGCTTAGCCATGGCTCTCCAAAGAGACATCTTTCACTTGAAATGAAGGTGCAATTGGTGTTTCTGGATGCAGTGAGGTTTCCAACTATTGTGCGTTGTGCAGGTGTCTCCTTTCCTCATGTAGAGTATTTCCTGTAGCTAAATTGATTAACAGTTAGCCAGCTTAAGGAGAAAAAGGAATCAATAGTTTCCTGTTTTGGAGTTATAAAACCACACGTGGAGGACCAGAATAGAAGTGCTCACATCTTGCAGGTGCTTTTAGATCACTCTCTCACCTTGGATATATATGAAATAGAAACGTCCATCCTTTGGAGCCCTAAACATACAAATAATTAAGCCCATGCTTAGGTCCTCCTGAGAGGTGAGGACTTCAGCACATGCTTACCTGCCTTCCTGACCAGGAGATGAGAGGTGGTCCCATCTTCATCCCCCTGAGACAGCCTGGCATGGCTAGACCCTGCTGGGAACTTGACGCATCTTTGCGGTGTCTGCTGCTGCACCCTCAGGACAAAGCATCTCATCACATCCCGCGGCATCATGAGGGAAAGTGCAAGTTCATCACTAATTATTTTCAGCATCCCATTTTTGGGCTGTGTTGAACTATTTATTGCGTTGTGGGGCCTTGCAGCCACGTGCATCATGGGCTGTGTAGGGTTATGTTCTGTGGAGCTGGTGGGTTGCAAAATTTGAAAGGTGATGATTTCCATCCAGCCCTAGATGCTGCCAGCTTCCTATTGCCCTGGTCCTGCTGTGCATGGCCTGGGGTGAGGTTACCCTGTGCTCCTGCTGCTGGGATTCGGTACTTACTGCAGCATCGCTATGAATGACAAGGCTAGTGAGTCATCCATGGTGCATCTAACACAGATACCAGCGGTGATTAAAATATATGCATATTACACTGAAAACAGGATGAAAACCTGTTGTTTGCCTTCTTAGAGTGTGGCAGTGCATTGGCTTATTGCTGGGGAGAGTTGTTCCTGTGCTGACTTTCGAAGACGGCAAACAAAGCCACTGAGCCATGGGGAGAGGGCTGGTCTCACATGAGGGGGGTTTCCAGAGGGTGGGAAGGAACCACAACCTCTGTACTGTCGAGTGATTCAGCAGAAACAAATATGTAGTTGAACAACAATGATCATTAGAGCTAAGAATTGCCGGAGGCTGAATAATCACAGATAGGAATCATAGAATCATAGAGTCACCAGGTTGGAAGAGACCCACCAGATCATTGAGTCCAACCATCCCCATCAATCACTAAACCATGTCCCTCAGCACCTTGTACACCCGTCCCTTAAACCCCTCCAGGGAAGGTGACTCAATCACCTCCCTGGGCAGCCTCTGACAGTGCCCAGTGACCCTTTCCTTGAAAAATTTTTTCCTAATGTCCAGCCTAAACCTTCCTTGGCAGAGCTTGAGGCCATTCCCTCTCATCCTGTCCCCTGTCACTTGGGAGAAGAGCCCAGCTCCCTCCTCTCCACAACCTCCTTTCAGATAGTTGTAGAGAGCAAGGAGGTCTCCCCTCAGTCTCCTCTTCTCCAGGCTAAACACCCCCATGGGGGTTCCCTGGGCTGTGCAGAGCCTATGAGAGAGTGGCAGATGCTAAAAGGGGCAATTGTCTTAGATAATCTGCCTTTAAAAACTCCCAAGGGACAACTATTTCACAGCCTCATCAGGGAGGGCTGGCAGTGCCATCTCATCAGCCAGTCACCTCCCCTGGCCATGAGGCACATTTGGGACTGGACCAGCCTGGGCCTGAACCATGATGGCATGAACCATTTATTTCCTCCTCTACATTGACAGAAATCCCTCTGTCAGCCCTTGTCACTTCCCCTACAGGTGGGCAGCGGGAGGGAAATTGGAAGTGATGCTTTGGGGTTGGGAATGCTTTGCTGCACAACAATTGAGGAGGAGGAGGGCTGACTTGCAAATAAAAACAGAGGCTGCCATGTGGCAGAGGATTCGTGTACTGTTTGAGCCTGGGAGAAGGATAAATCAAACCAGCTTAGATCCCTGTAGCCCTGGAAATAGTAGTTTACTCTTCATTTGTTACTTGGTGACCTTAATTTCCTATTTTGAAATGGCAGTTAAGGATGAAAAGGGAGGAAGTATATTTCTCGTGCAGAGGGTGGGAAGGGAGCAGGTTTAGCAGAAGCTCGATGGGAAGTGGAGACTGACATGGAAGGTAGGTGGGGAAGTTTGTCTCATCCTGCATTTCCAGTTCCCCTCCTCGTGCTGCTGTGCTTGGGACTGTCAGAGAGGAGCTGGGAGTGGGCCCAAGGGGTGCAAAGGTGCAAAGGTGGGGCTTTGCCAGGGGGATGCGTCCATGGGATACCTCAGTGACCCCCCCTGCCTCTCCTCGGGCAGCAGGGAGGGACGGGAAGGATCCTAGTTCATGCTCTGCGTGGATGTTAGTGGTGATTCACTCCCAGCATGAGCTTTGGCCGAGGAGGATGGGAAGCAGCCTTCCTCCCTCACCCTCATTAATTCCCTTTATTTACCTCCACATTGGCACTTGTTTACCTGAGAGCACTTTAGAGTATTGGTCATGACTTTATTACTAATAACACAACTCTTCTATCTAAATGGGGGGTTCCTGATGTTTTTCATTGTTTGCGAAACCTGTTGTAACCTGAATGAGTACCTTAAACAGCAGGAGCGTGGTTTCACAATCTCATTTGAGAAGGCTGCTAAATCACCGGCCTCGACGTCTGTGCAGCAGACACAGACTGTGGCTCAGCCCTTGGGATCCTTGGGGACAGACAAATCACACACTAATTACTGATGCCATCACACGGTAATAAATACGCCTGGTGTGTTGGGTGTTTTTCACCATTTTTGTCTTAAACTGGTTGCACTGGGCACCATTAGGTATCTGTACCTCTTGGAAGCGGGTGCAACTTCACACTGAGCCCAGATCAGGCACAGGGACTGTGATGTCCAGCATTAACAGCGGGAAATCTTCAGATCACCTCTTTTAGGGCACACTTGCTTATTTACCCCAGTTTTGCACTACACAGTCAGCTCCCCCGGTACCAGCATGTTTGTGATGACCTGGGGCGAGACTGTCACAATCTTCCAGCCACTCCATGCCTCGAGGTGGTTGAAAAGAAAGCACAAGATTCATCTTTGTGTGTGGGCTCATTTCAACTGGAAAAATGTTCGGGGTCCACAGATGGAAACAGTTTGATACTCATTGTTATATAAAATTCTCTCTTGCCTTGCAAACTTTCGTTCAAATTCCTAGAAGGAGTTAGGTGGAAAGCAGAATCCAGTTTATTGCATCTCCCCAGCCCTGCTTTAAACCCAGAGGGGTTTAAATGGCTCCTGCCTGTCAGTACAGTGCTTTACACTTTCTCCCCAGAGATCCAGCAGCTGCTTAAGCTCTTGAGTCATCCTTCCCCGTTGCACAGATAAGATTATTCTCGTTTTACAACTGCAGCTACAGAGATGTTGTGGTTAGGACAGCTCCTGTGCTGAGCAGTCCTTGGGCAGCATTATGATCCTGCATATCAGCTTTATCTTAGCCCCTTGCATGTTTTTTTAGATCCCAAGGAGCTTCTGTGGTATCTCTTGGCAAGAGTATGGTAAAGCCAGGACTAGGGTCCTCTTCCCTCTCTGTAGAATCATAGAATCACCAGGCTGGAAAAGAACTCAGATCATTGACTCCAGCCATACCTATCTGCCACTAAACCATATCCATGAGTACCTCATCCAACTAGTCTTTTAAGTACCTCCAGGGCTGGTGACTCAAACACCTCCCTGGGCAGCCTCTACCAGTGCCTGATGACCCATCCTGTGAAAAAGTTTTTCATGATATCCAGTCTGAACCACCTCTGATGCAGATCAAGGACATTCCCCTTTGTGCCCGTCCCCTGTCACTTGGGAGAAGAGCCCAGCTCCCTCCTTTCCACAAGCCCCTTTCAGGTAGTTGTAGAGAGCAATGAGGTCTCCTCTCAGCCTCCTCTTCTCCAGGCTGAACACCCCCAGCTCTCTCAGCTGCTCCTCATCAGGCCTGTTCTCCAGCCCCTTCACCAGCTTCGTTGCTCTTCTCTGGACTCGCTCCAGAGCCTCAACATCCTTCTTGTGGTGAGGGGCCCAGAACTGAACACAGGATTCGAGGAGCGGTCTCACCAGTGCCGAGTACAGAGGGAGAAGAACCTCCGTGGACCTGCTGGCTACGCCATTTCTGATTCAAGCCAAGATGCCATTGGCCTTCTTGGCCACCTGGGCACACTCCTCTTTCACTCCTTACCCTGCAGAGCTGCTAAGCTGGGAGGGAAGAAAAATAGAACAGCCTACCACTGGAAAAAAAACCCAAACAAAATACCATCAAACCTATCTGAGAGCTAGCTGATCTGCTCCTGCCCCTCATCTTGCTGGACGTGGTTGCTTCTGTGCTATGGGCTGCATTTCTCATCAACCCAGAAAGGGTTCATCTCAGCTGAGAATGCAGTGCAGGAATACAGGAGCCTAAACCATAATGAGAGCGCTGACAGATGCAGACTCACGTCGGCACAACCTGCTTGGGGAAAATAATTCCTCTTGTTCTATCAAACAGGAGGAACATTTGACCCCAGAAATGAGTCAAATGTGAAATGTAATTCAACCCCCAACAGGGGCCGGAGTATAAAAGCAACTTGACATCTGATCAAACCATCACAGACATTTGACCCCTGAGATGAGTGAGGTATCTGTTGTGTTTCATGGAGTCAGCAGAGCATCATTCCTCACCCCTGCCAATCTTCTTTCTTTCTCCCCCTTCCCAAACAAAGACAAGGAGTTAAGTATTGCCAAAATCCCAAGGAATAGATGGATTATCAACCATGTGAGGTACTCTGAAGGATGAGTAAAAATGCAGTCATGCTGTTAAAAGAAGCAAAAACACTTGAAAAATCACTAAGGGAAGGCATTTATTAAGGCCTTTGTGATAGGCAGAGTAACCCCAGGAAAGGCAAAGGTTGGGAAATTTCTCATGTAGCCAAGCAGGAACGACGTTGGTTTTGTTTGGCATTGAGACTTCTGCACTTGCAGGAAGAGTTCACAGGTGCTTTATAAACATGAATTAACTACGCCTGGGAATACCCTGCAAGAAGGTACCATTATCCTATGCCAAGGGTGAATAAACACAGGAAATTCCTTACCAGGGAGCCAGGGATGATTTGATGTTGGGGCAGGGTGGGGGAACAGCCGGGCCCTGACATGAGTCTGGGGACAGCTGTTCCTTGGCTTGTTGGGATCAGGGATGTGACTCTGTGTCCAGTTCATGGAAGGACATTATGGAAAGCCTTAGGGAAGTGTTTGCCACTTTTCTCCTCTCTCCATCACATGTCTCTGGCTGCTGGTAGGGCAATAGGCAGCTTCAGAGGAGGGAGGAGCTGATTATGTCCTGCTGAGCATATTTGATCCTGCACTCTGCCTAGTCCCAGGAGCTTTCAGTGCAGGGCTTATTCCAGCTGAGCAACATGCCTGTTTCTGTACCAACGAGTAAATTTGTGTGACTTCTTGTGCAAATGCTGTTATACATCCATTTATTTTATTCAGGCCAGGGAGATGCATCAGCAAAAGCAACTCTGCTTTTATAACTGAGAGCACAGATAGGGTCCCACTCCCTTAACTGTGAGCGTTGAAAACATGGTAGTTAAATCAACAGAAAATTATTTGCACACAGTTTCCTCCTCCTTATGCGGTTCTTTTAAGAGTCTCTTGTTGGCACACTCATACCATCCATCTGCATATCAAAAACATCTGGTCTTGGCTGCCAGGAACCATGCATGTTCTGTACATGGGGGCTACAGGTTTGCATGGAAAAAGCATGATGTCAAGGACCCTGCAGAGCAGCAGAGAGGGCTGTGGTTTGAGCTGCATGCATCAGCATGATTCTGGGTAGCTCAGTCATTGGCATGAGACTGGATGGAGTTGCTCACGTTTATACTGCTGAGAGAGTAGATCCACAGGCATAGATGTCTTTGGATGTGGTACCATGTGTGTAAAATAGAAGGTGGGGGTTTCTCTTGCTGCATGCATCGGCAGGAGCTCAGCTGAGTGCGTGGGTTATACTGATGCACCAAGGGAAATGGAGTTGAGAGAGATTGTATTTGTCATGTGCACACAAACGTACACAGCACCTCCCTTCAAATGTGTCACTATATAAATGTTAGTGTGGGGTTAGACATGCCTGCCCCTTTCTGCACGCATGAAATCCATCTGTATATGTGTTTATGCGCTTGGTCGTGTATAAATCAACATTTATCTACTGTGTCTATTGCCCTTTATCTGTTTATCTCCATACATCTTCAAGCTCAAGTCTGTATTAGCCATAATAGATACAGTAAGTCGCTGATCTGGTGGGTCAAATGGTCAGGGCTCTTTGATCAGCCGTCAGGATACATTACCACCAGGGCCTCCGGTGGGGCTTGAATTACAACTTACATCTGACTCATTTCTGGGGTCAAAACGTCCCTCTTATTTGATCGAATGACAGAAATTGTATAATTTGTATATATCCCTGAGCCATATGTGCTCTGAGTGCCACTCTAATGTGTTTTATAAAGGCACAGCTGTCTTGGTGACTTATTTAAAATGGGATTTTGAAGTAGTGTTCTTGCCATTTAATGTCCTCATCCAGGGTTACACAAGGTTTATCAAATAATAAATAACATTCAGAACATTCATTTTAGCATAACAATGGGGTTCCTTGTTATAAGGAACTGGACGGTACAATAAAGCTGTGTTTGGTAAATAAGCAATAATGTAGAAAGCAAGCGGTAGCATAATTAGAAATTAATGACAGTGCAAGAAGCTACAGATACCTTCCTCATGTTCTGCTAATGCTCCAGACTAGGCAGAACTCATCTTGGCAGCCTCTGGTGTAAAATATGCCTTCAGACTTTGTCATAATACCGGCAGACGTGTTGTCCTCCCACCTCCTGGGCCTCCCACCAATCTCGACTGATTTACAGCAGAATGTCAACAGTTGAGGAAATAAACCTAGGTCTGAGGCAGATCCATGCAGGATGAATGCTGAGTGTCCCCTTCCCTACTGGCTGTAGAGCCAGCGTGCACAGTCATGAAGTGTGAGGACAATTAGGTGCTGCTAACAAAGACATGGGTCAGCCTCCCTTGGTTCTTGCACCTTCCTTCCTAAAAGAAAGCCATAAAATAGGACCGATGTGGACTTCCATAGAATCATAGAATCATTAGGGATGAAAAAGACCTCTAACACTTGTCCCCACTTGGTTCCCCCCATGTGTTGTTTTGGAAGAGATCTTCTGTCACTAGCAGTGAAGTGACAGCATGCTCTGATGTGACGTTTTCTCATATTGGTTGGTTCCTGACCTACAAGGGCATGTGAATGTGAAAGAAGTTCCCAGTAATTTGTTTGTCTGTGGAGACTGTAAGTTGTAGAAAGTTGTTTGTGGTTTTGCTGTCTCAAACCTAGATTTCTGTTAGAAGAAAGGCTGGAAGAAACCAGGAGACCGTGTACTTGACTGGGTAAGATACCTTAGGGAGATCCTTCTTGAGTGTTGTCATAGTAAAGACAGCCCAGCAAGTGGTGGAGTTAAAATTAGAGCCCACCATGAGGTTATTGTTAGTGCAATTTCCACTTAAGTCCCCTAATGAACTTCTGTGTTTCTAAGGAGTCTTTGCAAATGAAGAAACTTGTGTCTATTTTAACTCTGAGGAGACACGTCTCGGGGTCAAGTAGAAGGGTTTAAAAGAGAAGGGACCCTGCTTCCCAGATATGGAGAGCTCTGATTCTCCTGAATTTCCAGCAGTATTATGCTTCTTGGATTTGAGTCTTTTAGAACATAGAATCATGGAATAGTTTGGGTTGGAAGGGACCTTAAAAATCATATAGTTCCAACCCCCTTGCCATGGGCAGGGACACCTCCCACTAGATCAGGCTGCCCTTTTGCCTCTGTGCACCATCCTGATCTCTTCCAATCTGCAAATAGTCTCTATTTTTGAAATCCAAAGTCACCACAACAAGGGCAGAGTACTTTAAAGTGAAAAATTGATGACTCCCTAATCCCCTTACAATGATACATTGCAAATTTTGCCAGAAAATAAATATAGAAGGCCCCATGTGAAGAGGAGTGAAAGCTTTATACTGGCTCGAAGTTGAAAAAGAGGATTAAACAGAGGCTGGCTGTTGTCTCAGCTAAAACCGAGCAGTTGGGCTGCCAGTCCCCTTCTTCCACACACCTCCAGGGAAAGGGAAATGAGAGGCAAAAGACTTGTAGGCTGGAAGCTAAAATGAAATGGCTTTACTAAAATAACTATAATTTAAAAAATAAAAAAAGGTATGCAAATATATGAAATTGTGCCCCCACCCATGACTACATCAGCATAAATGCTGCAGGGCAAGCACGGGGCAGTGAGTGGCAGGAGGGAGTTAACTTTCAGAAAATGAAGTTACTCAGGTGAGACTAAGCTGAAAAGTTAGGAACTGCTTCTACTTTAGCTCAAACCACAACAGCAGCTGGGGATTCGTGCTGCGGCAGGCACCCATGCTAAGATACAAATTTTTCTCTTTCCCTGCTGTTCTTTGAGTGATACTGTATAATTTCATATGTTGTGCTAGAGAATAAAAAATAGAGGGAAGACATTGATAGATAGTAAATGCCTTTCTCAGTAGACGACTCAGGAAGAATCTCACGTACTATTTTAGAATGAACAATAGAGTGCTACATGTCATTTATTATAATCAGCAGCTAATGGAAACCCTTCCAGGAGGGGTTATGGAGGTGAGCACAACTACAGCTGATGATCCTGGCTCGTGAATTTTGCATGAGCTCCTATGTGACAGTGAAATTTTTGAAAGGTGCAGTCAGGAAGCGATTCCTGTAACTTAGTTGTACCAGAAGAAGCTTCTGTTGCTGATGTAAGGTCATCTGTAGGGCTAAAATAAAATAATAACAAAAAAATACTGTGGTATTACAAGCAGAACGAACATCATCTTCAAGCCTTGGTCTCGAAGGATTCCTAACTTGTTAACAATAGGGTGTTTGAAAAGCAGCCACCGAGCATCACAGACTGAAAAGCTAATGTAACTGAGTGGCTCCTAGACCAAAATGAATAGTCTCTGTTTCTATTGCATTTACGCTGAGGGGAAAAGAAGAAATAGCATCTCATACAGTTGAAGATATCTGAAGGGTGACACGGAGCGCCTTGTAGGGACAGAAAACTCTGAGGTTGTCATGGTGGTTCAGTTTCATGTGTAGATTTACAGTTCATCAAAGAACTGAGGTTCCTAAATAGATTTTGGTTTAGGGGCAATGGCAGGAGGGAGGAGGAGATCCTTGTGTGCATTGGCAGCCCAAGGGCTCAGCACAGTATCCACGTGCCTCCAAGGTCTTCCAGGTGACTGCAGGCAGCTATGCCCTCGGGTCAGTCTGAAAAGTGATCTTTCCTTTTCTTTCTCAAATTTTCTGGGATCCGAACCAGCTCAGAGGTTATTTTTGACCCCATGATAAAGAGCAAGTTTATTAATCAGCACATCTGATTGTAGCTCGCTCTCTGAGTGTGATCAAAATGTGCATGAGGGTCTTCAAACAGAGCTCTGGCTTGTTTTGTGGTGAAGTCCATGAGCATAACAACAAAACCCAAATCAACCCAGGGGAGCAGTCCAGAGCTGGAGACAGCACAGCTCCAGCTCATGGTCCCACTGCCTGGGGACTGGGGAGGTGGTGGGTACCCAGGGGCTGGCAGAGAAAGGGGAGCAGCAGGAGGATTTGTATCCCGCTGAGGAACAGCATTTGCTGCTGCATCTTAGAATCACAGAATCGTAGAATCACTTGGCTGGAAAAGACCTTTGAGATTATCAAACCCAACCGTACCTGTCTACTGCTAAATCATATCTCTAAGCACCTCATCAACCCATCTTTTAAATACCTCCAGGGATGGGGACTCCACCACCTCCCTGGGCAGCTGTTCCAGTGCCTGAGAACCCATTTGGTGAAGAAAGTTTTCTTGTTGTCTAATCAAAGCCTTCCCTGGTGCAACTTGAGTAGAAGTTTTACATATAGAAAATATTGATACCAAGAGAAGTCTGATAGTTTGACAAGGGTGCTTCTTGGCTCCGAAATGCTGTGATGCCCATCAGTGAGGCTGAAGGAAATGAGGACCTGAGATTCCAGCAATGCCCTCTGTGTCCTGGAGGGTGGAGGAAGCAGAGTAACTGGGACTGCTTCAGAGCACTGTGGAGCACAGCTCAGTTCCAGTGAGACCGAATAACACTGAAGAGGATCTGCTGATCTGCATGGTGACTGCTGTGGCATGAAGAGCTGTAGGCTGGCAGTCCAGCAATGCTGATGAGCTTGTAAAGCCAACGGCTCATAAAATAGCAGCAAAATATAGAGGAAAGTGGTGTGCAATATCCTTCAGCCAACAAAGTGTCACTTTGTTAAAGACTTCCCACTGTGTTTAACACCACTGTAAAGGGACTGTACGCAGTGTATGTAGTGGTGCTGCCTTTGATGGTCAGCGTGGCCCAGGGCAAGGTGGAGACCTACACGTGGCAGAACCTGGGGCAGCTCTGAAGGGATCAGGTTGCCTTTGAAATAGAGATATCATGTGAATGTGGTGCTTGTGTGCTTTAAAACTCCCTGATAGTACCCCTCTAGCCAGCTACCACTGGGTTATCCTTGAGTGGATGCTGTCACTTCAGGCGAAGGCAATCCCAGAGCTTTTATGCACAAGCTGTTTCTGCCTTCAGATCCTCCAGCTCCTCACACTGAGCTAATTCCTCCCTGCTTGTCTCCCGAATTACCCGCTGTGACACAGTGTGATTGGGAGCCAGGTCTTCACATGCTAACAATTGATGCTGAGCTCTGATAATGAGATAACATCGCTATCGGTTTGCTGTGACGAGCAAGATTTTCTAACGCATCCTGTTGGGAGGTTTGGTTTTGGCTTCTGCAGAGGTTGGTTTGCCTCTGTAATGTATCTCTGGGGAGTGGCTTTGGAAAATGATGTTTATTTGTGGAAATGCAGTACTAGGGGCTGCAGGAATATGAAAAAACGCCCAGCCTGTTGCTCTTGGGATTTCCTTTCCCAACTGATTGATTACTTCTTTACTTCTCAGTGGAGCCCTGGCCCAAGCTGGTGTTTGAATCTGGTGTAATAACAGAGTAATTAACCAGGGAGCTGCTTTCTTCCAGCAGGAAAGTGCTATTTTCCCATTCAGAGTCTGGATGAAGACCTGTGCAGAAAGGAAGACCCTCTATAGCCTAGGCCAGCTGTAGAACAGACCCTTCACTCCCTGTAGGCGCTAGGGCTGCCCCTGGGTTCTGTTCCAGCCCCACAGTGGCCTGACCTGCTCAGCATAGCATGTCAGGTCTCTGCAGATCCTGGAAGATGATGAGAGTTGTGTATCCCAAGTGTGACCATCCAGCTTCTCACACTTGGAGTCAGGTGTTCACTTCAGCCTCTACTCGCTTGTGTGGTTGGGCAGAGCTGTGGACCCAAACTGGTGTCCAGCAGTGTTCTCCATGAGAATGGGCTGGCCTAGTACCTGCATATGACAGATCAGTTGCATTAGATCTTCTGCTTCTGCTCCAGGGTTTGTTCAGTAGACCCCTGGGCATCCCTCTTCCTGAAGCCTGAGCAGGGGAGTGTGGATGCCATGGATATCCAAGACACAGGAGTGTGTGCTGTGGATACCCGGAGCAAAGTAGCACGTGTTGCAGGTACCCAGGGAGGAGAACGTGCGTGCCACCAGTACTATGTGGTTCTGCTCCTCTGAGGAAGCCTTTTCCCTATCAGGTGATATACCAGGCTGGTCAAACGATGAGCATCAAAAATCAGAGACAGTTAGGGATGCTCTAGTGTTTGTGCTCTAGTGCTGCACCCACTGCAATCACAGCAGTCTTAGCTCCTGCTAGTGGGGTGAAACGTGTCAAAGCTGCCCCAGATGCATTTGGCACATGCGTGCATCACCCATGCCATGTTTCTTCCAAGGGCTGTGCTGGCTCTTGCTTGTGGGTGAGTTGTCTTTCATGATCAGCAGTCTCTGAGCAAGCCTGAATTAAATTTATCTCAAGCTAGGAGATCCATCAGCAGCCATCAAAAATGTCTAAGCTGGTGCTGCATAGCTCAGGTCTATACATCTGTGTACACTGTAAAGGGCAAAATATGACTTGGCTTTTATTACTTTAATTAAAACATGAGTGAAGAGTATGAGATTCATTAAATTGTATTTTCCTGGCTGCTCTGTGAAGGAGCTAACTGATCTGATTACCATGAAGATTACAAACTATCAAAGTGAAAAAGAGCTTTTTGCAAGTATGTCGTATTAAACCTTCAAACATAACACTTTAAGAATAATTATAGTTGTATTACTGGAAAATGATTCATGAAATTCTGAATAAATATAAGATCCTTAAAGGGAAATGTTCCAAGACCACAGTTTTTGTTCCAATCTGATGAAATTTAGTATCATTTTGCAGCTGTAGAATAAAATGAAAAAAAATATGTACATGGACTGTATTGAGTATATGTCAGACTAAACTAATGAGATTTTTTTCATCAACTCTGAGCACGCACACAGACAAATGGAATAGCCATTCTCATTTTCTGTAATGGAAAGCACCACAAGAGAAAGCAGAAAGGATCTTACTGCTCACAAGTCTTTATTCTACCCTTGATTGTTAAATAATATATTTTAAGTTCTTGTATCTCGCCTGCAGAATGTTTGAACTGACATTAATGGGTATATAAGAGAAAAGAGTGAGGTTAAAAAAAAGCAAGGAAGGGTTAGGATTGGGAATTTTATTAATATTCCCAGTGGGCTGTAATAAAGATACTTTTCACACAATACAGGGAATGTTTACAGCAGACAATTTAGTTTCCTTCCAACAATTATGAGAGAAATTGAATCTCAGGAAATGGTAGTTTTCTCTAAAATTAGACATAACAATGATACCCCTGAAAGTTTATTAAGGAGGGAAGAGGGGGGAAAAAAGTCACCAGTCTCTGGAAGACAATTTAGCAAATGTATTTTAAGAATTCCAGATGACTTCTAAACAAAACCAGACACCTATGTGGCACTGAGGGCTCATACTTGAAGCCAGGGGCTGCTTTTCCCTTGTTGCAGCAATTCCTAGTGCATTTTGGAAGCAAACACCCAAGGTTTCAATACAGGATGGAAGATGATGTGATTGAGAGCTGCCCTGCAGGGAAGGACTTGAGGTGCTGCTTGATGAGAAGCTCAACATGAACCAGCAATGTGCGTTTGCAGCCCAGGAACCAACCGTGGCCTGGGCTGCGTCAAAAGCAACGTGGCCAGCAGGGTGAGGGAGGTTATTCTGCCTCTCTATTCCTCTCTTGTGAGACCTCACCTGCAGACCTGTGTCCAGTTCTGGAATCCTCAGCATGAGAAGGATATGGAGCTGTTGGAACGGGTCCAAAGGAGGTTACAAAGGTGATCTGAGGGCTGGAGCTCCTCCCATACAAGGACAGGCTGAGAGAGTTGGGCTTGTTCAGCCTAGAGAAGAGAAGGCTCCAAGGAGAGCTTATAATAACCTTCCAGTACCTGAAGGGGCTACAAGAAAGCTGCAGGGGAGACTGTTTACAAAAGTTTGAAGTGATAGGACTAGGGGCAATGGGTATAAACCGGAGAGGGGATTTAGACTAGATATGAGGAATTTCTTCGCTATGAGAGTGGTGAGACCCTGGAACAGGTTGCCCAGAGAAGTTGTGGCTGCCCCATCCCTGGAGGGGTTCAAGGTCAGGTTGGATGGACCTTGGGCAGCCTGAGCTAGTGGGAGGTGTCCCTGCTCATGGCAGGGGGGTTGGAGTTGGATGATCTTTAAGGTCCCTTCCAACCCAAACTATTCTAGGATTCGATTCTGTGATTCTATTTACATTAAATATAGCAAAACTGTAGGAGCCCCATTTCATAAAATCAGCAGGATATTTGCTCAGCCAAGTGGTAGGAGGTTGAAAACTGTATTTTTACGTGATTATTTGCATACCTTCTTGCAGGTGCAGGTAACGGTGATGCTCATGCAAAGGTGATGTTTCCTCCACCTCACTGCACAAACGCAGGGCTCTCTTTGCAGTCATGTGTGGGTTTGCATGCACAAAGGACTAGTTCACAAAACACTGTGAGCTCAGGCCTTTAAGTTTTCCCCAAGAAAATTAGTCATGAAATGTCAAGTGAAGAGTGCAAGGAAAGTATCGAAATTATTGGGCACTTGAGTACAAGTTTAGGAATGAATTTATCATGCTCAGACAGAGATGCTGAGGATCAAAAAAAAAAGGGAAAGCATCAAGGATGTGCTGCAGGTGTTAGAGACACCTGCTCTTCTTTTTGTGTGGTTTTTCTTTTGTCCATGTGATCCTTGATTGCCGACTTCTGCCTCACTTTGTTCCAGTCTGGAAAGCGATTCCTGCTAGTTGCTATCAAGATTAGGCATAGGAGGAGAAATGGTGAAGCTGATGCATCTTAGCTTGTAACCAGGCTTCTCTAATAATGTTCCTCAAAAGGTGGTTGATTCACCTTCCCTGGAGGTGTTTAAGGGACGGGTGGACGAGTCACTGAGGGACATGGTTTAGTGTTTGATAGGAATGGTTGGACTCGATGATCTGGTGGGTCTTTTCTGACCTGGTGATTCTATGGTTCTATGATTTTGATCATATTAGGTGCAAGACCGGGATGGTGCTTTCTTGTAGCGTCAAGCAGGACCTGAGGTAGCAGGTTTAGTACCAGTATTGGCAATAGAAACACTCAGCTCTGAGTCATCACAGGTTTGTGGAATCATCTAGGCTTTGTGTGTGCTTGAGTTTGAAAGGTGGCAGCTGAAACCCTTGAGTACACTGTGAATTTTTACGATGGGGTTGGTATTTTGGTTTTGTTACCTGCAGCTGTGTTGTGCTCAGAGAATCTTCCAGCTCTCCATTAGTATCTGCTCTCATTTTTGCTCTTTGACCTCTGCCCATTTCCCTTCGAACAATTCAGGTTTGACTTGGCATGTTGTAAACTAGTGAAAATAATAGAAAAAGCTCTCCAGGTGCTTAACGAATGAAGTGTTTCAGTTGCTTTGGCCTCTGGATGGCTGGAGCTGGTTTTCTTTGGACACAGCTGCTAATGAAGTGCCTCCAACCTCATGCCTTGTGTGGTGGGTTCTGTCCCTCATGGTCATGTGATGAAGGTCATGTTGGTGTTGATGTGAACCCTCTTGCACCTTCATCTTCCCTGTTTAAACAAATGCCATCCATTGCCTGTAGAGCTGCTAGTGCCTTCAACAGTCCTTTCTCACCACTCCCATTGGAGGTGATCACTGCTACAGGCTCCTGGCTGTGAGCAGCCCCTTGGTGCCCCAGCTGTTCTTCTGGGTGGAGATTTGTTGTTACTTCAGGGAAGCATTGCTATTTTGATTGTCAGTTTGATGGTTTTCCTCTTTGCCTTCTGCCTCAAAGGATGGTACTTACACTAGCTTTTAATTTGGCCCAGATTGCTTAATGTTTTAGAAGGTATTTGATGAGTATCTGTGATTTAGAACATCAATGAGCCCATCACAGCGATTTGTGTTTTGCCTTTTTTTAGATACCATATATAAGCCTGTTTTTATTAAAGAAAAAATTGTTAAAATTGTTAAAGATAAAATCTATTTCTTTCCCCAAATTCACATATTGGAGGCTTAAGGCTGAGATTTTCACACCTCTGCTGGGGATTTGGGTACTTGGCCATGCACCATGTCACAGTTCTCGCAATTTTGTCATGAGTCTCTTGGTGCTTTGTGCTTTCCCTAACAGCCCCACCACCTTTGTGCTTTTATGATGTGACAGCTTCTGCTTTGGGTAAGTGAGTACATGAATCAAATTCTTGTACTCATGGTTGTGGAGGAAGGCGTGTAGTTGTGGTGCTCAGAAGCTCAGTAAATGCAAAGGAAGCAGAGATCCCAGGTGATTATCTTGACATCTCATGGACTGGGAGAACTGGCAGGTTGATGACTTCTGCATATTTAGGATCTGCAAGGAGTGAGGCATCCTGATTCCATAGTTAATCTTTAATATGGAATCACAGAGTGGTTTGGGTTGGAAGCTATCTTAAAGTCCATCCAGTTCCAACTTCCCTGCCCTGGGCAGAGACACCTCCCACTGGATCAGGTTGCTTGAAGCCCCATCCAAGCTGGCCTGGAACACCTCCAGGGATGGGGCAGCCACCACTGCTCTGCGCAGCCTGAGCCAGGGCCTCCTCACCCTCACAGGAAAACAATTCTTCCTAAGATTTAATCTAAATCTCCCCTCTTTCTGCTTAAAACCAGGTAGATGCTCTTGTTGCCTCATCTCAACCTTTACTTTGGCAAAGCTGACTCAGAGGTATCTGGCTTTGGCACTTCTCCTGTGTGCTAAAGCCAGATTTTAGGGCTGAGGGTCTTGAAGATAATGTGGGAGGCTGATTTATTGCATTGCTGATTCCAGTTAATTTCCTTCTCCCATTTCGGCAACTTCCCGGCAGTCTGGAATGTTTTGCAGCGCATGGACAGGTAAAGGATTTCAAGCTCCTCTCGGGGATAAAGAGGGGAGAGGGAGAGAAAAAGGTGGCAGTTCACAAAGCATTGATATGTTCCCAATTTTAATAAAATTTAGGGGAAAAAGAAAAGGTAAGCAGCACCTCAGCTGCTAAGGCGACAGGCTCTTAAGAAGCACTGAATAAATACATAAAACATATTTGCTGAAGGCATTTGTCGTTGGAAGTTTAAACATTAAACATGCCTGCTTCGTCTGATACCGTAATAAAGCAGAGATGTTCAAAGAGCCATTAGTGGTGCTCTGACTATGGCTTTACATCTTCACTCTATGTACCAAGGAAGATGCTTTATGTCAGCAATGCCTCAGTGAGTTTTGCCCCCAGAAGGGAAAGTAAGTGAATTCGGGGAGGGATTTTGACAGCCTGGGCTGGTTCTGTAGTGCATTTCCCCTTTCATGTTGATGGATGGGGATGTTCTGGTATTGTTCTTCTATAAAGTGCTGGGGCAGGTCCATGGGAGGCAGCAGCTCTGCTATTGTCTGGGTCTCCCCAGGCTTAGCAAAAGCTGGCTTGGGGGCTGATGAGACAAATAAACAGGTTTGTGTATTTAGTTTTTTTAAATTACAGGATAAGGAGGAACACAGATACTCAATCCATTAAGAAATAACTAGGTGGGTGATTCACTACCATTTGTGTAAATGGCACTAACGCTGGTCTGCCTGCACAATTTATTAATACTTCACGGGAGGAAAAAAAAATTATTTTAATCTCATAATGGATGATGAGCTGTGAAATTGCTTCTGCAGCAGCTGGGCACCCTGGGGGAGGTGCTAGATTGCACCACATTATGCGCGCTCTCCCCACATCTCTACCTTCCTCGTGCTAATCAAACACATCAAATCTGGGCGATAGGGAGTTCTGTTGGAATTTTTTTTTTTTAATATATGTAGTTTTCTTGTCAGTTTGCTGTGAGGGCTCGAGTCTGTCTTTGGAAGCTTGTGGGCTCCAATCTGAGCACGTATGTGGTGAGGAATGCTTTGGGTTTCACAGGTGCTGCCCTGATCCTTGCTGCTGCTGCCCTGGTTCAAAACATTAAATAAGCAGGAATCAAGCAAACATGCTGGGGCTGACCCAGTTTGTGATTTCATCTGGCCAATACCCTCACTTTTTTAGGCAAGAGTGCCAAGAGCTGTTACGGTTGAAGAGCAGCTTTGCTCTGCCTTCACGGACTTGGACTGGATCCTAAGCAGTATTGACACTCGGAGTGCTGTGAAGATTTGTTTGAGGACTAAAAGGACAGCCTGGGGTTAAGCACTTCGGTTACTTATGGGAAGAGAGTGCACATGGATAACGATGAGAGAAAACCACGGGCAGTGCAGGACACTTAGGAGAAAATTGCAGATTGCCCCTTTAGGCTCTAGCAAGGGATTTGCAGTGTTTGCTTCTGCAATTACAGAATCTTGGAATGGTGGGGGTTGGAAGGTCCCTCTGGAGCTCATCCATTCCAAATGGGTCACCTCCAGCAGGTTGCACACGAGCGCATCCAGGCAGGGTGTGAATATCTCCAGAGAAGGAGACTCCACACCCACCCTGGGCAGCCTGTTCCAGTGCTTTGTCACCCTCACAGGAAAGAAAGTTTTCCTCATGTTCAGGTGGAACATCCTATGCTCCAGTTTGTACCTACTGACCCTCATCCTGTCACTGGGCACCACTGAGAAGAGTCTGGCTCCATCCTCCTGACCCCCAGCCTTTAAATATTGATCAGCATTGATGACACCCTCTCTTAGTTTTCTCCTCTCTAGGCTGAGCAGATCCAGGCCTCTCAGCTTCTCCTCATTACAGAGACGCTCCAGTCCTCTCCTAATCTCTGTGACCTCTGTTGGATTCTCTCCAGTTGTTCCTTGAATTTCTTGAGCTGAGGAGCCCAGAACTGGACACAGAACTCCAGATGGGGCCTCTCTAGGGCAGAGCAGAGGGGGAGGAGAACCTCCCTCACCCTGCTGGGCACACTTTTCTCCATGGACCCCATAATACCATCCACCTTCTTGGCCATGAGGGAACATTGCTGGCTTATGGTCAGCTTGGTGTCCACCAAGACTCCCAGGTCCTTCTCTGCAGAGCTGCTTTACAGCAGGTCAGCCCTTCACCTGTGCTGGTGCTGGGTGGTTGTTCCTCCCCAGGTGCAGGACTCTGCACTTGCCTTGGTTGAACTTCGTGAGGCTCTTAATAATCATAAAATCATAGGATCACTAGGTTGGAAAATATAATAAACAGTGCCGGTAGCGTACTCGTAGTTGTTTATGGATGTCTCAACATCTTGCTGGTGGCTGCAGATGTGCCCTGGGGTGGCAAGACCACACAGGGCTTTGATAATTTCTCAACAAAGTTATCAGGGCACATCTAGGGGAAAAAAAACAACCAACCAAATCAACTTGGTTCAAGATAGGTTATGTTGCCATTATAGCTTTGCTGGAGGACCTTGCTGCAGATGTCTAGGTAAAGCAGTATTTTCAGAGTGTGACTCTGTTGGCTGTGTGCAGGGAGCTAGGACTTATCCTTTGAGATAAAACTCTGAAATACCAACTACAAAGCATTCGTGCAAAGCGTACCACAAAGGCTTTTTTAATCCCTTAACCTCACACCCTCGGTTTTGACCATAAGGGAAATAAATACTCTCCAAGATGAAAACCGAAAGGGGACAAGTATGGTACAAAATACAGTTTCCTTCCTGCTCTGGGTCCTTCTTGCTCGACTGAAGTCAGGTTGAATTAATTTCTTAGAGTGCTTTTTACTAATTCTTCCTTGCCTGCGCTCCATTACTGTTTTCAGGCTGCCTTATCTCTTGACCTGCTTACAGTGCATTATACATCATTATATAATGTACCCTTGGCTCCACACAAAATACCAAATCCGTACAGTTCAACAATGAATTTCTGTGAAGTGCACTGATCTTATTATGCAAGTTCAATATGCCATGAGACAAAAAAGGCAATTATGTTAAATCTGTACTCCTCAAATAATTCCCAGAAATGCATGATATTCTTGAGTAGAATATTACCATATTCCTTGTATTCGCTTCCAGGCAAGATACTAGAAAAGAAAAGAAAAGAAAGAGGGTTATATTAGTTTGGCCCAGTCAGTTTAATTTTAGATCCCCATTGGCTCGTCTCTCACTGGATGTACAGTCCTTTCCATGTATTTTAAAAACAATCCAAAGTCGTCATAAGCAATTTTAAAGAGGCTGATTGTGAGACAGATAACGGTGGGTAGGAGCACGGCTCCTACCCCTAGAGCACGGCTACAATTATTCTGAAAAAAATAGGGAAGAATAGCCACAAAAACATGTAGTGAAATAAATCGCTTCTCTCATCAGTGTGGGTAGGTGACTAAAAGATAGGTGAAGCTATGGACGTTCCAGGAGCAACTATGCATCAAACATGCTTTACTACCCTGTCTCTGCTTATGAAGACACCACAAAGGGTTTCAGGAGCTCTGGTTACTGCTGACGTTTGCGTAAGCCGGTATCGAATGCTTCTGAAAACACTGTCAGCAGACTGTGAGCCTTAATGTCCCATCTGCTTGTTTGGAAGGTCTTTGTTATAGGAATGTGGGTTTGCCATCCAGAGTTCAACCTCTAGAGCTGGGCTTGAGGGGTCCAGGTGGAACACCTCCACGTGTCCCATAATGTGAATGCCCCTGCATGGATCAGGAATGCGTGGAGGTGATGCTTGGACATGCTCTGACCCATGAAAATGCCATTTCAGGGAAGTGACAAGAGTAAAACTGCAAAGCAGTAGGTTTGGGAGAATTTTGCAAGGAGCCTGGGTAACTTCCCACTGCTAAATGTTGATGTCAAGAATGTAATAGAGATGCAAGGAGGTGGAAGGACGTTAAAACCAGATGAGGCAAATGAAAAGGAGGGATGAATAATTCTGTTCTCTGAGAAGCTTCCATAATTGCCCACTAGGGATTTTTAGATCTCCTCCAAAATGCTTGCCTGTGCTAGGTAATTTATAGGTGAGCATATTTGACCAGATTAACTGCTGGTCTGATTGTTTACATGGGTCTTGGGTTCTTGGCAGGGTGGTATCTGGTCACAGGTTTCCATTCCTCCCTGCAAGTGGTTTTGAGAGCTTTTCTCCCAAGGATGTACTTGGTGGCGTGAGAAAGGTGGTTCTGGAGGGACAGTTGTCCCAGCAGGTTCAGGTGGACTCTTTTGGGATGTGCTGTGGCTCCGAGAACATCCTTCCCTGCACTTTCTTGCCAGGCAGTTGCTGCCTTGTGATACAGGGGGGAAAGGCTGAGATATCTGAGGTATATTACATTTTTCTTCTTCTTTATTCCTGGGGGTAACTACTTCCAAAACTCATTTTTGTCTGTGTCACTGAGGAATTCAAGGTCTGTCTCTCTGTCTTCCCCAGGAGGATAAACACAGCATTACGAATCCTTTATGTACCGTTGCATGCTGCTCTGCTGCTTCTGTGCATGTATATCTGCCTTTATGGTAACTGTAACCTTTTCTTGAACCAGAGATTTTCCTGAACAAGAGCCCTTGGGGATCTGTGTGGGCTTTCCTGGATACATTTTTAATAAACACAATAATTTGACTGTGGGACCATTACCTCTCCACTGTTTGTTCTATGGGATAGTCATTGCCATGCCTGCAAAACCCATTAACTCACAGGGCAATCAAAGGGAGAATGACAACCAGGACAAACTCGCTCTGTGTTGTGATAAACCAGTCCATCTCCAGCATCATGCACTGTAGCTCTTTATATTACCTGTAAATAATGGCCTCAAAAACATATTAAATCTTTAGAGAAAATCGAGTCTAATTGTAACTATATTTTTGTTTTCCATTTTGGTTTATGTACAGTATTTGACTTTAGCAGAGACATTTTTATTCCAGGAAAATGACAGGCCAACAAGAAGCCATAATTGCACTGATTTTTAGAAGTGCCTGCATCACTACAGATCTGATGTACTGCAAGACATGAATCAGAAAAATTCTATTAAAAATCTCTTGAATGGCTGACACAGGAGTATTATCCACGATGATTAATTTGACTTGGTCATTATGAACACAGACAAGTCTGACAAAATTGCATTTCATTCCCCACTGAATTCATAAAATCACTATACACATAATAAGAAGTTATAGTTCTCTGCTATCCACTATTCTTGACAGGATTCCAGTTCTGGATAAGATACTGATTAAAAACAAAATCTTGGGGGGAGAGAGGGAATTGGGAGCCTTTTAAAAAGCCTACAATAGCACTGATTTCTTTTGCTATAAATCTTCATAGAAGTCTATTATTTTTAGCTTTTTTTGGTGAAGTGGTGATGCAGGTCAACTGCAGCTTGGACAGTATGAAAACTGACTGTAATCTTGTTTTTGGGGAGGGACTGTTTAGAAAGGCTTGTCGTGATAGGACAAGAGGCAGATTTAGACTAGACATAAGAAGGACTTTCTTCACGATGAGGGTGAGGAGGCCCTGGCCCAGGTTGCCCAAAGCAGTGGTGGCTGCCACATCCCTGGAGGTGTTCCAGGCCAGGTTGGATGGGGCTTGGAGCCCCTGATCCAGTGGGAGGTGTCCCTTCCCATGGCAGGGGGTGGGACTGGATGATCTTTAAGGTCCCTTTCAACCCAAATGATTCCATGATTTTACGTTGAAAGCGGTGCAGCAGAAATTTATATACGTGCTTCACATTGTGAATCCCAAGAAGTCCTTTTGGGCTGTACCTGAGGGCATAGGACAGGGACCCAGATTGAATCTCAGGGGTTGTCCATCATACAGATTACTTGTTCTTCATTTCCAATCCACATAAATGAAATATCAATGGACAGATTGAGTACAGAGAGTCCCAAAAAGGTTGTTTCTCGCTTTGGTGACATGTGAAACGAAAAACACTTCTCCAGTGAGCAGCAAGATTGGGTGTATGCCTCCCAAAACTTTATTTTCTTGAATGAACTGGGATTTTCTGTGTCCTCTGAATATTCCCGGCTGGTTCCCTTTGCAAGCACCTTCCTGCTGAGCATCACAACACCACATCATAGCCATCTTTAGCTGCTGTAGCAACTGGCTAAGGAGATCAAAGGTTATTAGGACAAGCATGCATGTCTGGCCCAGCTCTCTTCTGTGCACATGTGGGTTTGTGAAACTTGGAGGTAAGAGACTGGTTTTGTACTGTCAAAATTAGTTGAAACCATCTGGCAGACTCAGTTCTTGGAAGACCCATTGCTGTGTTAGCGCATGTGATTTGTGTCTATAGAAGATGGGACAAGGTAAACTCGTGTAACACATGAGAGAGTTGAGGTTGTTCAGCCTGGAGAAGAGAAGGCTCTGAGGAGATCTTAGAGCAGCTTCCAGCTCTGAAAGGGGCTCCAGGAAAGCTGGGGAGGGGCTTTTGATCAGGGAGTGCAGGGATAGGATGAAGAGGAACATTTTTCAGCTGGAAGAGGGGAGATTGAGTTGAGATCTTGGGAAGAAATGATTTACTGTGAGGGTGGAGAGACCCTGGCCCAGGTTGCCCAGAGCAGTGGTGGCTGCCCCATCCCTGGAGGGGTTCCAGGCCAGGTTGGATGGGGCTTTGGGCAACTGGATCCAGTGGGAGGTGTCCCTGCCCGTGGCAGGGGGGTAGAACCAGTTGATCTGTTAGGTCTGTTCTGACCCAAACCATTCTACGGCTCTATGAAATTTAGAAGGTGACCATCCAGCTCCATTCAAGGGTAAAACCATGCAGTAGCACTGCGGTTGACCTGGAGGATGGTTGTGGTAGCGCGCAGAGCGGTGCCTGCATGACAGGAGGAAGTGCTGAGAATTCGGGGAATGTGGAGGTTTGTGCTTACTCTTCAGGTGAACCAACGTCTGTTTGGGATTTAAATACCCAATACAGGTGTGGAAGAGGAGTATAAAGGTAGGAAAATCCCAGCTTTCCCTCAGGTGACCTGCTGCTCTGCTGTGCTCCCAGCCTCCCCAGTGTGACTGTCTCTTCCTGAAGATCATGCAGACTCTTCCAGTGCTCATTTATGTTCATGCAAGAACTCATTTTTCCCTTTTCAACCACATCCCCATAGTCAAATCCCTGAGCATGTGAAAATTAACGTAGAAGGGGCTGGAAACACTTCAAAGACAATTTGTAGACTGTATGTGACTGACTTTATAAATACTTTTTTACAGTACTCAATACTTTTTTACTCTACCCAAGTAATTCATTTGCCCTGCTCTTCACACGCTGGATCTTCATGTGTGAAGATGAGGCAAATCAATTTCCATTCCTAAAACCCACAGCTGCTGATGCAGAAAATCAGCGCTACTTCACTTCTTGGCACGGGGCTTTAGGAATCACAGGTGCGAGTGCAGCCCTTGGGCATTCTCCTCCGGAGAAGTGGTGCAAAAGGAGGTCTGCACCCCTGCCCACAGCTCCCCAGGTCACTCTGCAGCAAGCACCAGGCCGTTTCCATTGCTGAACCTAGAACATTTCTCTGCAGATTTTGCAACATTTAAGTGGCTTCCACCTTCTCCTGCCACCTGAACTATCATTTTTATCCCCATGGATTCAGTGCTTTGCACTGAGCAGAAGACCTCTGTGGTTCACCTGCTGGAGAAATGTATCATAACCCACTTCTTGCAAATAAGATCATGCCTGTGCTGAGGGATGTGTGGCAAGAGAGCAGTTCAGAGGCTTCCAAGGAAACGCTGGGTGGCTTGCCTTCAGGAAGCTTTTGTTTTCACTTACAGAATCGTTTAGTTGGAAAAGATCTTTAAGATCAACCTAGCACTGCCAAGTCCACCATTAAGCCAAGTCCTGAAGTGTTCATGTTTATTGAACACCTCCAGGGGTGGAGACTCCACCACTGCCCTGGGCAGCTGATTCCGATGCTTCATCACCCTTTTGGTAAAGAAATATTTTCCAATATCCAATCTAAACTTTACCTGGTGCAACTTGAAGCCATTTCCTCTCATCCTATCGCTTGCTGCCTGGGGGAAGAGACCAGCATCTACCTCACTACAACCTCCTTTCCAGGAGCTGCAGAAAGCGATAAGGTCTCCCTTCTGCCTTCTCTTCTCCAGGCTAAACAGCCCCTGTTCCTCAAAGGACTTGTGCTCCAGACCCCTCCCCAGCTCCATTCCCTTCTCTGGACACACTCCAGCCCCTCAAGGTCTTTCCTGGAGTGAGGGACCCAAAACTGACCCTAGGATTCAAGGTGCAGCCTCACCAGCACCGAGCCCAGGTGGATGATCCTTTCCCTGCTCCTGCTGGCCACTCCATGCCTGGTGGCCTCCTTGCCCACCTGGGCCACTGCTGGCTCATGAACAGCTGCTGTCACCCGGCACCCCCTGCTCCTTTTCCCCAAGGCAGCTTTCCAGCTGCTCTTCCCCAAGCCTGGAGCACTGAATGGGGTTGTTGTGATCCAAGTGCAGGACCCAGCGCTGAGCCTTGTTGAACCCCATCCCGCTGGCCTTGGCCCATCAATTCAGCCTTGTCCAGATCCCCCGGTAGAGCTTTCCTTCCCTTAATCCAGCAGATCAACACCCCCATACAACTCTGTATCGTCTGGAAACTGACTGGGAATGCATTCAATTCTCTCATCCAAACCATGGATAAAGATATTGAACAAGACTGGCTCCACCACTGAGCCCTGGAAACACAACCTCTGACTTGCTGCCAACTGAATTTACTTCCATTCACCACAATTTTTTTTTCATTGTGTTTAGACTCTTTTCCTCTTCAAATGGCCAAAGATCAACCCGGTGTGCCCTGCAGCCTTTGTGAACACCAGCATGTAGTGAATCCCTTTGTATGTACAGAAGAGAAATAAGGAAAGTCTCTGTGTGAAAAAGCAACGTGCTTGTCTGGCTTCTGGCCTGATCCAATGCATCATCCAGCTTGTGTGCAATCGAGATATCCCACAAACGACCTCTTTGTTTTTCTGCAGCCCCTTTTCAAACTGTGCTGGTAGAGCTCATGGTGTTGACAGGAGAGGAGCACTCTCTCTGGGGACACAGCCCTCAGGTCTGGCATCCTGCTGCAGTCCCAGTGTCCAGGTGGGATGGTGAGGATTGCTGTTGATGCTTCTGGGATGGTGTGGGCAGCCCGTAACCTCCGTGTCCTCCCTGCTCTTTGTGCACACCAGGAGGTCACGGTGTAGCCTTTGATCACACCTCTCAACCTCATAATTAGCATTATTTTCCTCACTTTCACACCTGCCTGGCTGGTTTTGGTCTGCATAGACCCATTTAATCTCTGAAGTGTTTAGAGGGTCACGTTCCTATGGCAGTAAGCCCTTATGTTAGCTGCAGGAAAAGCCTAGTTAGTAGATGAGGGACGGTACAGAGGCCATGGTGTTTTGTGTCATCTGGATGATTAGGGTGGGATGGATCATACCAGCCTACGTATTTCCATGTACCTTACCAAGAATAAATGTTCTTTCTTAGGCTTATATTTACTATTGAATGTTATTTGACAGGGCAAATATTTACCCGCAATAATACTGCACATCTCTATCCTTCTCACTGTGAATAATATTTCCCTGAATCAATGCTTGGCTGCAACTCTGGATCCTCGTGGATAATAACACAGAACATGACTTGGTGGAAAATTGGGGTCACTGGACATTTGCCATGCTGGTAAGAAGCTTCCCAGGTCTTTGGTCAAATCATGTCCTCTATGATTAATACCAGCATGCAGTGAAGAGATGGTCCTGGCTGGCTGTACAGTCTTTTGTAAAGGACAGCACTTTCCTGTCCTCCCAGGTGGAAACTCTTGGAATGGGTTGAGCCATTCAGACTTTCCTCTCAAATGGATGCAAAGAGTGTGTCTGTAGCCCTCTGCTTCTGAGCTAGGAGGGGGCAGCCAGGAACGTGGTTACCTGTTGTGACTCCTCTTGGTCCTGGATGTGGCCTGAATGTCACTTTGCTGGGAGCCAGACCCTGTTACAGATGATCTACTCCATGTTCCCCCTTGTGGATCTAGGGAACAGTGGCCTGGCAAGGTATGATGAAGGGGTGGCAGAGAAGCTGCATCACATGGGCGTAGCGAGATGGGTGCATCTCTTCATGTCCCCACATCCCCTACCCTCCATCCCTCTGTCCTCTGCAGGCAGACAGAGACTGTTCATCAGGGACCCCTGTTCAAACTTGGATTTCAAAAGGAAGAATTACCCTGTGGCACCGGTGTGCAAGCATGGGACATAGCCCGGTGCTGTGCTCAGGGCTGTTCTGTCCTTGCCTGGTGCCTGCAGCTCAGCCCCTGTAGCTGAGATGCAGAGATGTGCAAGCAGGGAGTTAGAGAAGGGGACCCATCCCCTCTCCCTGAGGGCTTGGGTTTACCCCACTGCTCCATCCCACTGCGGGCAGAAGCAGAGGTCTCACCCATCTCCCCTGCAGCGCGAGCCGAGAGAGGGCTTGCAAGAAGGGACTTGTTGTTTCAGCTGATTTCAGTGTTTTAAGTTGAAGAGGAATAATGTGTAATCACAACAAATGTCATCTCTTTGACAGTGGAAAATCCTAGATCTTCCAGGGTTTTTGTGTGCCATAATGGGCAGCCTTTTAACAGAGCGAGCTTCTCTGCACTTGCATTTGGAGTCCTGCTGGGATAAATGGGTTCAGACCGGCTCCCTAATCTAATTTGTAATATATCCTTATAACATATAATTGGCTGTTTAATTCAAATTAACATAAGAATAGAAAATATGATCTGCGGTGTAGCCCACGTGGTGGCAGAAGGGGGTGTTGGGTATTACTGGCAAAGGGTTTGAGATGATGGGTTTTGTGCAGGCAACGTGAGACCACCCTTTGTGGGGACAGGTACCTCGCCTCAGATGTGTCAATAGGCACCGTGTGTGACAATGAATCAACCCCCTTTCCCACCCCTCCCATTGCCTATCTGTCTCATCTCCCTTCCTTATCTTTCTAGCAATCTATTTTAAACATATATAGAATAAACGTGCCTTGCTTTGGAAAATTGTTTGTAGCGATAGGGTGTAAGAGCTAGCAGGCGCCGGGTCTGATTATGTTGATTGGATATTGTCTAATCTGATTTTGATTGTGTACGGCTTTGATTGTAATTTTGATATGTCGGCACAATACTGTAACTATTCGGAAAGATTTGTGATTTAAACAGGTCTTTTTTCTTCTTTTTCCCCTGGCTGAATAGAGCAGAGGCAGAATTGTGCAGGGGGGTGAGCAGGGTGACGGGGCTTTCATGCTCCTTACAAAACCACCTCAAAGCCCTTCGGTGAGCTGCTCTGCAGCAACACAAGGGACTTGTAGTTTTGAAGAGAGCTTTAGGAAACTTTGAGTGGCTTTTACATAATTTCGTTAAGTACAGCAAAGCCACTTGCTTATATACCTGATATCAAAATAAACCAGTTGGAGGAACAAGTTTGCTGTGCAATGATTTATTTAAATCCCTTTCCGTAAAGCATGGAGCAAAATCCTCTTAAATAACTGGGAAAGAATCGGTGTACCTCGAAGAGCGTAGCCCAAACGGAAACCTAAATACTAGACGTATTAAATGGGATCTATCTGTCTGCTGTTGTGTACATCCTCTCAGCCCCCTGCCTCCCCTGTATAATACCGCTGCTAGACAGAAGCTGGCTGGAAAAATAGCTGGGCTTGAATTTCCCCTGAACGATAACTGTTGGTACAGAGCTATCTCAACACAGGCTCCGTTTTATATTTCTTGCATACTCATGTTTCTCCTCAGCCAGTGGGAATCTCAGGCGAATGTGAAGAATCGGGTGGAAATGCAGTGCCTGCTCTTTTCTCTGCCTCTTTTTGCAATGGGACAAAGGGAGAGGTGGGGGCTGGAGGATGAGCTGCTGGGAGCCCCAGCAAGGAGATGAGGTGGGAGCGAGCCCCTGCTCTGACACCCCACAAGGATGTGTCTCTCCCAGGTAATGCTGGAGCAATCCCGCTGGGAGCCCTTCCACCTATCCACAAACACCTCCTTGCTCCCCGCTGCCTCTCCCACTGACTTCTGTATTCTGGTTAAATATAGGGTATTGTTTCTTTTATTAAGGGTTTTCTCCTCACAATCCGGGGTGATGAAGAGCGTGGATCTGAGTGGGAGCTCTTGGGCAATGGATTAATAAAGCCTACAGTGCTTAAGTGGGTTTGCCCATGTCTGGGGTTTTGCTCTTAAATCAAGTATTAAGTCAAAATCCAACCATGAAACTAGGTGATCTGGGAAATTTAGCTTAAAATCCATGTGTAGAGTACTATGGATAATCAGAATTTCATATGCTATAATCATATGTGAAACAGGAGATGTTTAGAATAAGCCTCCCCTGGCAGAGCCTCGTTACATTTTGCTTTGATAATTAATAATTTTGCATAGATTCACACTTACATTATGAAGTGAATATGGCTTTGTCTGAAGTGAAAACAATTGCACAGGTGCTATTACATATTCATTCTCTATATAAACCAGAATGCTTAGAAGTTAACAAGCCATCAGAAAAACACAGGGAGCACAGGGAGTACCAACATTTCTGTGTGTTCCTGGTCACCTCAAGGGAGTGTTGGTAGAGAGGTGAGGAAGTGCTTGTCCATGTAAAATTTGGATGAGAGTATGAGGAAGGACAAATCTCTGTGTGTGGTGGAATCATGCAGGCTTGCATTAAAGGATTTAGAAAAATGTGACAGCTGTATTTGCAAATCTCTCTCTCCTTGGTTGTAAATTCTCTGTAGAGTTTTGTGAAGAATCAACGGGAGCTGAAAGGGAGAAGATTTAGATTAGACCTTAGGCAGAAATGTTTTCCTGCGAGGCTGGGGAGCCCCTGGCCCAGGTTGCCCAGAGCAGTGGTGGCTGCCCCGTCCCTGGAGGTGCTCCAGGCCAGGTTGGATGGGGCTTGGATCCCCTGATCCAGTGGGAGGTGTCACTGCCCATGGGAGGGGGTGGAACTGGATGGGCTTTGAGGTCCCTGCTTACTCAAACCATACCAGGTTTCTATGATTCTATGAATTTTGTTCCCAAGCACTTGTTATTTCTATGAAGGTAGCTCTTGTAATAACTCTTGAAAACACAAACTGTCGATACTGTAAGAGCTTGAGCTGGGTTCCCAGAGAGGGCTTTGACTTACAAGTGCAGCAACTGGTTGGGAAGTGGCCTTGCTCTTTCGTGGTTATGGGCTCTGCGAGCACAGCTCAGCTGACTGCAATGCACGCATAGAGGTTTCTACTGAGGCTTTGGCAAGTGGAAGCTGTGCTAGAGGGATGCAGGGTGGGAGAGGAGAGCAGTGGAGATGCCCCAGGTGGATCTGAGGTGTGTAAGGACCCATGAAGTCCCTGATGGACTCTCTACTTGGCTCCTATTTAGTTGCAACCTGCTGGTGTCTGGGGCTAGAGATGTCTTTTTCACTAAAATAAAACAATTTTCACTGTGATGTGCTTTTGTCTTTCTTACACAAATTATCACTTTTCTTTTGCTGAAGCAACAAGGCAATGTCACAAAGCCAAATGTCTTTTTTATCTTTTAGACGTATAACAGTCAGAATGAGAATAATGAAGACTATGAGATCCCTCCCATAACACCTCCTAATCTCCCTGACCCTTCCCTTCTGCACTTGGTGGACCACGAAACTGGATATCACTCCCTGTGCCACAGCCTTCCTCCGAACAGCCTGATACCAGCGTACCCCTACCAGAACATGGACCTGCCGGCCATCATGGTCTCCAACATGTTGAGTCAGGATGGCCATCTTCTCTCCAGCCAGCTACCCACGGTCAGTGACTCTTTCCTCTCACGACCTTTCACCAAAGCTGCTCTGTATCTCATGTTAGGAGTTCAGTTGCGTAGAAGGATGTTACTGATGAGATATTTCCATGGGGGGTTGGGAAGAGCCGGTGCCACAACCCAACCTCGCTGCACTGCTGCCAACCAAGGTTGTTGTGCAGTGGTAGACGGTGCCGTCACCTGTGTTTTATGTTTCCAGTTTGGTGTTTTCATGAGTTTTATTAATCACTCCAGAGCGGGGAGCCTGTTTTCCTCTGGGTAGGTAATATTCTCACTGAACTGAGCAAAGCGTGCATGTTCCAACCCCTTGTGAAGGATGATCCCCAGCCCATCTCCCACGTGTCCTGCTGCCAGGGTGGCCCCAGGGGCATCAGCTGGAGAAGCGTGGATGCTCCACGGGGAGAAAGCTGTCCTATTGATTTCAAGGGGAACAGGATCCCTCTTGCACTTGCAAACTCTAATTGCCTCTTGGCTCATGCTGAGGCAAGGGGATACCTTGCGAAGTTTCGAATGACTCTTCTGTAGGAATAAATAAGGCAGGGATAATGAAATAAAGTGCAGCTCTGGGAAGAAACTTCAGGGCTAATTAGACCTTACGACGCTTCTGTGTCAGCAGCACCAGGGAAAGGTTGTGACTTGATTTTGACAGGAGTATTGAATTAATGCTGTTGCCGTTTAATAATATTTTCCTCTTTAGCAGATTTAGCCCCATGGTTGGTTTTCTACATTGTTTCTCTCTAAGATCATTGATTTTCATGGGTGCTGTTGGAAGGCATCAATATCAAAGAGAGTTAATTTTACTTAAATAGCATGCCTGTGAGTCTGCCACTGTGCTAGCTGGAGCACATTTGGTGTTGATTGCTTGAATAGATAACTGTCTGAAAGGTAGTGATATTTAAATATTTAAATGGAATATTATCTCTTAGTCTAGGAAAATCCTAAGGCTTTGTAAAGTCTTGCTGCGTCTCTGAATTTCATTGTTAGCGTGTTGAAGAAAAATATCATATTCTGCCCATCAATATTGAGCACATTTCTGTGGACTTAAATATTACTTAGGAGGCCTCTTTGTTATCTTTTAGGTTCTTAGGTGATTAAAACATTCATTTCTGAGACAAAAAGAGTCAATTTCAGGTGAAATATTTTTCCCTGGTTTAATTTAAAGCACAGCCCCTTTGCCTGACCCCCATTTTCATAACACAATGATTTTATCCTGTGTTGATTGTCTCATTTTTGAGAGGTAATATTGCACTTATAAATCACTTTCTAAAATACCTAAAGAAACTAGAATAGTGGGATTTATTCAGCAGCTTCTGTACATCTGAAATAATTTATTTTTGAGTAGTCCTTGGGAAATGTTCTCTTTCTTACTTTATGGTACTGTTTTACAAATGCAGCATCGTGACAATAAATCAGGGCTGAGCTTGAGAAGATAAGAAGGGGGCTTAGTGGGCTGTAAACGTAGAATAGAGAGATTAAGATTTGTTTGCCCCTTACCACGAAAATAAAAAATCCGGTGAACCCTGAATTTTGCAGCCAGTAGTGAATTGAAACTGTTTAGTTTTGAGTGGAAACTCTTGGAGCTGTAATACATCTTCTGAGGTCCCAGCAGCAAAGGAAGTAGATCAGGGAGTGAACCGTATTGCTGTTTCAGGTCAAAATTAAATCTTGCCATACCCTGATGTCAAAGCCTTTTTTCTAGGCCATCAGACTTCTCCCATGGAAAGGCAACATCTCCCACTGAAAGGCAACATCAAGGCCAGGCCGGATGGGGCTTGGAGCAACCGGATCCAGTGGGAGGTGTCCCTGCCCATGGCAGGGGGGTTGGAACTGGATGGGCTTTAAGGTCCCTTCTAACCCAAACCATTCTATGATTCTATGATCTTCTAAACCTCTGAGCGCTGCAGAGGAGGCACGTGAAGGTTTAGTTTTCCAGGACTGATGTAGCTCATGCAAATGCTGGAGCTGAGAGCCTCTCTCCTCGCTGCTGCTCTTTGCTGTAGCTTGTACCAGTTTTTGCATACGTAGCTATTTCTTGCCTCGGCTGCCATGCCTTTGGACTGAATACAGTGACAAATGAGAAGGAATTCAAGGTAAAATGTTTAGACGTTGGTTATACTCTTCCTCTAAAAATGTAATTTGAGCCTTGAAGGTTTTTAAGGCATCCTCATGAAAAAAATCTCAAGCTGCTGAGAAGACGTGAGCTAGGACTCAATGAGAGCAGTGGGAATTGGAGTTTTCCTCTACAGCTCAAGAGGTGAATAAGGAAAATACAGGTGCTGAGCCCCTCAGTGTGTCTCTTGTGCTGGGATGTCTCAGCATTATCTTTAGATTGAATGAAGACTCCCAGTGCATCTACAAGGGAGAAAGCTGCTGCTCCCATTATTGTCCCATTTCTACCTGGCAGAGAAGGACCTGGGGGTGTTGGTGGCTGAACATGAGCCATCAGTGGCCAAGAAGGTCGATAGTGTCCTGGCTTGGATCAGTCATCAGGTGGCCAGCAGGAGCAGGGAAGGGATCATCCCACTGGACTCAGCACTGGTGACACCCCACCTCAAATCATGGTTTCAGTTTTGGGCCCCTCAGTAAAGGAAAGACCTTGAGGGGCTGGAGTGTGTCCGAGGGAACAGAGCTGGGGAAGGGTCTGGAGAACAAGTAATATGAGGAGTGACTGAGGGAAGAGGAGTTTGAGGAGAAATCTCATCACACTTTGCAGCTCCCTGAAAGGAGGTTGCAGTGAGGTGAGTGCTGGTCTCTTCTCCTAAGTGACAAGTCAAAGAGCAAGAGGAAATGACCTCAAGTTGTGCCAGGGGAGGTTTAGATAGGATATCAGGAAAAATTTCTTTACTGAAACAGTGGTGAAGCCATGGAAGAGGCTGCCCAGGGTGGTGGTGGAGTCTCCATCCCCGAAGGGGCTCAGAAAATGTGTAGCTGTGGCATTTTGGGCCATGATTTAGTAGGCACGGTGGGGTTGGACTGGATGAGCTTAGAAGTCTCTTACAACTTTAATGATTCTATGATTCTAAGGAACGTACAGGTGGAGGTTGCTGACCCCTTTGGCGTGTCTCTTTTCTTGGGATGTCCCAACATTATCCTGCTCTTTCCATCACTTTATTTTCTTATCTGTTGTTTTCCCAGCAGTTTTTAGAAGTCAAAGGAGTTTTCAAACACTGAGAGTAGGGTGCAGGGAGCTGGAGAGGCAGGGCTGGGTGGACAAGAGCAGCCAAAGAGATGGAAGAAGACATGATGGTAGGAGGACTGATGGAGTGGGGTGCAGGGAGGCTGGGAAGGAGGCAGAGCTGGCTTGCTTGGGGAAGGTGTGGGGGTTTATTGTGTCGGTGACAAGAAATGAATAGAAACCCAAGGGTTTTGAGGGAACTGGCGGATGTGCTGGCCAAACCCCTTTCCATCATCTTCTAACAGTCCTGGATGACTGGGGAGGTTCCACTGGACGGGAGGCTGGCTGATGTCGTGCCCATCTATAAGAAGGGGCGCAGGGAGGATCCGGGGAACTCCAGGCCTGTCAGCCTGACCTCGGTACCGGGGAAAGTCATGGAGCGGGTGATCTTGAGTGCGACCATGAAGCACTTGCAAGAAAACCGGGTGATCAGGCCCAGTCAACACGGGTTCATGAAAGGCAGGTCTTGCCAGAGTAATCTGATCACCTTCTATGACCGAGTGACTAGACTCTTGGATGAGGGAAAGGCTGTGGATGTATCCTCCTGGACTTCAGTAAAGCCTTTGATACAGTTTCTCACAGCATTCTGCTTCGGAAACTGTCAGCCTCTGGCCTGGACAGGCGCACACTCTCCTGGGTGAAAAACTGGTTGAATGACCGGGCCCAGAGGGTGGTTGGAAATGGAGTTAAATCCATCTGGAGGCCAGTGACAAGTGGGGTTCCCCAGGGCTCAGTCCTGGGTCCAGTCCTGTTTAATGTCTTTATCAACGACCTGGATGAAGGCATCGAGTCCTCCCTTAGCAAGTTTGCAGGTGACACTAAGCTGGGTGGAAGTGTGGATCTGCTGGAGGGTCGAGAGGCTCCAAAGGGACCTGAACAGGCTGGACTGCTGGGCTGAGACCAACGGCATGAGGTTTAACAAGGCCAAATGCCGGGTCCTGCACTTGGGGCACAACAACCCTAAGCAGAGGTACAAACTAGGAGAAGCCTGGCTGGAAAGCTGCCAGAAGGAGAAGGACCTGGGGGTGCTGGTTGACAGCGACTGAACATGAGCCAGCAGTGGCCCAGGTGGCCAAGAAGGCCAGTGGCATCTTGGCTTGTATCAGGAACGACGTGACCAGCAGGTCCAGGGAGGTTCTTCTCCCTCTGGACTCGGCACTGGTGAGACTGCACCTCGAATCCTGTGTTCAGTTCTGGGCCCCTCACCACAAGAAGGATGTTGAGGCTCTGGAGCGAGTCCAGAGAAGAGCAACGAAGCTGGTGAAGGGGCTGGAGAACAAATCTTATGAGGAGCGGCTGAGAGAGCTGGGGGTGTTCAGCCTGGAGAAGAGGAGGCTGAGGGGAGACCTTATTACTCTCTACAACTACCTGAAGGGAGGTTGTGGAGAGGAGGGAGCTGGTCTCTTCTCCCAAGTGACAGGGGACAGGACGAGAGGGAATGGCCTCAAGCTCCCCCAGGGGAGATTTAGGCTTGAGATTAGGAAAAAATTCTTCACGGAAAGGGTGGTTAGGCATTGGAACAGTCTGCCCAGGGAGGTGGTTGAGTCGCCGTTCCTGGAGGTGTTTAAGGTGAGAGTGGATGACGTACTTAGGAGCATGATTTAGGGATTGGTGGGAATGGTTGGACTCGACAATCCAGTGGGTCTCTTCTAACCTGGTTATTCTGTGATTCTGTGAAAATTCTTAGTGCAGGAGGGAAAGAAAATAGGAGAGCTGTGATTTCCATTGAGAAATAGAAATATTTATGTAAAAATAATCAAAGAGGAAAAAAAGATGTTTTCCTTGGAAAGAGAACGACTTTGCCCACTGCGAACATCCCATCAGTGTTATAGTGTGGACAAGCGCCTGCTGAGATCCCCAGGGAGACCTGCTGGGCGGGGGCCACCCTGGGGCTGGACCCTGGGAGCTGTGGAGACATGGGGGAGAGAAATTACACAAATGGGCAGTGATTGCGGGCGAGGTGGGGTGCCCGCTGGGTTAAGGAGCTGCTGTGAATAAATAAGACTTCAGAAAGGGTTTGACAGAACATATTTGACAGAAACAAAGGGCAGTCAAGGTCAGAGCCCAAGAATCTCCAATACAGCATAAGCATATTTCCATAAATTCTAGATAGTGGCTGAGTGCGCTGGGGGTATCTCTGCTTATCAGGTGGGATGGTGCCCAGTCTCTGGGTGCTGCACTGGGGTGAGGAGAGCTGGGAGCCCCAACTTGGAGGGACAGCACTGCCTTGGAGTGGTCAGAAACCCCAAACCTTTGTGCTCTCAGGCCTGGTCAAAGGATATTGCTGTGGTTGGGCATGCTGAAAAATCCACCTGCTTTCCCATCACACGTGTTGTGGGGCTGCAGCCACCCTGCTCCTTTTCTGCTCTGCTGTGGCCAGGAGAAGTTAGGGCAGAGCTATATGTTTTTGCAAGACAGAAGCATCGTTTTGGACAAGTGGCAGCTGTTAGGAGCAAACGTGAGCTTTGTAGCAGTGTTTAATTAGAGAGACTGGCAACCATCCTTGTGTCTGCATCTTCCTGGTGCATCTTACAATGAGAGATCTTTGTGACTATTCTAAAGGCAGTAACATTTCCTCGAACCCAGTGGGATAACTTTTTTCTTCTTGCATCAAGTTAAAGCAGCAGCTCAAGTGAAAAAAGACTGCAGCCTCAGCCTGGAAGTTATTCGGTTTAGTTTGTGGAGTGAAAGCAGATTTTTTGAAAAATATTAACACTCTCCAGTGACAAAAAGCACATTTGTGGTGTAAAAATGGTATATTTCCAGCTGTCTGTGGAATCTGCTTATGTAGAGGGGAGAGACTGAAGGGCAAAGGGGGCTGAACTGTAGAAGCAGGGATGGGTGCAGCCCTGAAATTCCTAAAGAGTTAATTGGCCAACTTTGCAAACTGAATAGTTGTTTCCAAACACTGCTGGGGCTTTGCTGTGGAACAGGGAGGAAAACACTAAAACAGCTCAGCAGGAACCTGTTTGCCTATTTCCCACGTCAAAAATGGAAAGGAAAAGCAGGCCCTTCACAGGGCTGAGGTGTGCACACACTATTGTGGGGACAGCATAGGGCTCCATGGAGAAGCACCCTCTCTGGTGTCCACCAGAAAACCTCGAGTGTGGTGGACCTCAAGTTGCAAGAGCAGTCCCCGGCCAACTATTTTGACTCCATAGGTTTCTCCCCACCTCCCATCCTTCCCAACACTGCTGGTCCCCATCAAACCCAGCAGCATTTTCTCTGGATAACTCTGGATACAGCCCTAGGAGCAGTCAGGCTGCTCAGTGATAAGCAACACGGTTGGACATGGCTGTACAGAACTGGCAAGTGTTGAAAGTTTTCCAGTAGAGGATGTAAGAAAGAAAGCAATTAGATGCTGACACAAAAGCCAAGTTAGATGTGCCAGCCTTTTATCTACCTCATGGAAATAAACGATCCTAGTAAGCAGTGCAACTTCTATGCCTCAGGTTGTGCCAGAGGAAGTTTAGATTGGATACCAGGAAAAAATTCTGTAACAGAAGAGTGGTGAAGCATTGGAACCAGACAACCAGGGAAGTGGTGGAGTCTCCATCCCTGGAGGGGTTCAAAAACCTGTAGATGTGGTGCTTGGGGACATGGTTTAGCAGGCACGGTGGTGTTATGTTGATGGTTGGACTGGATGAGCTTAGAGGTCTTTTCAAACCTTAACAATTCTATGATTCTATAAGAGCTGGTAAATAGAATCATAGAACAGTTTGGGTTGGAAGGGACCTTAAAGATCATCTAGTTCCAGCCCCCCTGCCATGGGAAGGGACACGTCCCACTAGATCAGACTGCCCAACTGAAATACTTTCAATACAGAAATCTTTCAATAATGTTAAATCACTGCCTGTTAAAGTAAGCTATTTAAAATAAACTATATCCCAATGCAAGGTACTCCCTATAGTGGCCTGTAGAGCAAGTTTACACTCATCAGAAAAATCTTAATAAAAAAACCAAGCAAAAGCAGCAGTGGGGGCGATGCTTGACTGGCTCCATCTACTACAGGCTGGCAGAGTGTCACCAGTCGCCAAGACTTAGCAGAATCTCCTGTGTTTCAGTCCTGAGTAAGTTTGCACTAGCAATTTTGTGTTGTGTGCTCTAAATTTTGACTAATTTGGCTTTCTGCTTATTAATGGTTCAGTATTTAAAAACCAAACTTCTGAATATGAGCCCTTGGTGGAAAACAGTAATGATACAACCATATGTGAAGGGTTCTTTGTATTAAACAGAGCCCTGTTTGCAATTCCCTGCTAGTGTTTTTCTCAGAGGCAATAAATGAAAGAAATATGTCTTTTTAAATTTTATAAAACTCAGAAAAATGGTTTTAAACAGCTTTTCTTCACCTCCTATAATTATTTATTTTCAAACAGTCCTTCAGGGTAATGTTCCGTTTTCTTATTTCACACTCCTTTTTCTCATAAATGAACCATCACTTCAATAAATCATTATGAAAACAGAGACTAACACAAACCCTGAAAGGTTGAAAGATTTATGTAACACATTTATGTTTTCCATTTTCTCATTCTGGTACTCCACTGCTAAAGCTAAGCTAATAAAAGCTGCTATTAATATTTCTTGTTGCCTAGCAACCGCAGAGAGGGAGTAATAGCTTTAGCTAGAAAAATAGATGACCGATAAGGAAAAATTCAATTCTTTTATTATCTCAAGGGAAAATGGGCTTTTACTGGAACATTATGATGTACGAGTGTGAAGTTGAATACAAAGGATATTTTTTCAGTTGTTTTTCTATTTTTAATGAACATTATTTTACCTTCACAAACTCATTTAAGGCATTTGCCCCACCTACTAGTGAGCTTAATTTAGCAACACCCACACATGCTTCTGGTTTTAAGTATCTGTTGGCATTTTCATCTGAAAGCCCCTTTCCCACCTTGTCTCCCCTCAAGTTTTATCACTTGGTCATAAAATTTCACTCCAGGTCGGAACCTGGGAGATAAGATTCCAAATCAAAGAGTAAATTGTTCTTGCATGTATTTAAAGCCACACTTTCTCTGAGGAAGAAGCATGTATTGATAGTTACTTTCTGAAGTTTTAGCCACTGTGGCTGAGCAATCTGTGTTTGGGGAGAGCAGGAGCGTTTCTGCTCCTGCCTGTGCTCGCAGAGACACGACTGCAGAGCTGGAGATGCCGTTGCGGAACTGGTCCCTAAGGGAGATCAGGCCCTCCTCTTCTATGGGAGAGATTCTCCCTGATCACTCTGGTCATCCTGAACACCAGTAGAAGGTCCGTGTCGAGCAGCAGCCTCTCTTTGCACACAGCTGATGCAGATGTTTCTGAGTGGTCCCTGCCAAGTGCTGCTGAGAGAGAACTGGGATGATGGGACTCACAGTCAGGTCCCAATTCCATGAGTGCTCAGATACAACTACCTGAGAGGAGGTTGTAGGAAGGTGGGTGCTGCTCTCTTCTCCCAAGTAACAAGTGATAGAGTGAGAGGAAATGGCCAGGGGAGGTTTAGATTGGATATCAGGAAAAAGTTCTTTACTGGAAGAGTAATGAAGCACTGGAAAAGGTTGCCCAGGGTGGTGGTGGTAGAGTCTTCATCCCTGGATGGGTTCAAAAATCATGTAGCTGTGGCAGTTCGGGACATGGTTTAGTAGTCATGGTGGTGTTGGGCTGACAGTTGGGCTGGATGAGCTTATAAGTCTTCTCCAACTTTTATGATTCTGTAGCAGCAGAGCTTACGAGGGCTGGGCTGTGCATGGGAAAAGGGAACTTGAGGGACCAAGCTCCTTCCAGTACACTTGCATGGTTGGTCCTTGGGTTCACCCAGGGGTATCTCATTTTTGAGATACGGGGAGGTAAGGTGTCATGACACATTATACACACAGGTGAACTTTGGTGATAGCTGAGAAGCAAAGCAGATGTGGGTTTTGGTCATCAGCACCTCTCAGGGCCTATTTCCCTTTGGCATATCCATACAGAGGTGTGCTCCAAGACCTGTGATACACACAGAGTGCTTGGTGTTTCCTGGGAGGTAGCAGAGGTCTTCCTGAGGTTTGCAGCCTTCCGTCAGCCGATGCTGGATTCTTACCTGGGGGGATCCTGCCTTGCTATGACAAATTCCACCTGGCACCTCTCAAAGGACGAGTCACATGGGATCACTGAGCTTTCTATTGAGGTTTCACCCTTAGGAGATTTTCCATGATATCCACCTATAAATTACTTTTGTGCTATAGTATTGCATCACTGTTATTATTGTTGTTGTTGTTGCTGTTGTTGTTATAGTTATTACTACCCTTACATGCTGTTACAATTGTAATGTCATATATATTATACATAGCTGGGCCAGAGCCACAGGTGCTTGACATGCTGCAAACCCTACAGCAAGGAGATACTCCTACCTTGGAGAACTTACTGCCTACAGAGGCAAGACTGGAAATTAATATACAGGTGCAAAATAATAGCCAGAGGTGCACAGGAGATCTGCTGCCTGTAAAACACAGTGCTCTGAAGTCCATACGCCCTGTTTGTCCCACCCCAATCTAGATTTCTTCTTCCCCCTTCCTTCTTTGTGCTGCTGCCACTGCTAAGCGCTCGTGTCCACCCTTTTCTTTCTGTCCCATAGGAAGGGATGTAGGGAAGCATTAAAATGTGCTCTTAACTCCAGCATCACATCATACTCCACTGGAAGAGTCTTGCACAGTGGGAGCCAACAAGTGTGTCTAAGTCTGTCTGTACAAGTGTCTCTCTTGGTTCTGTCTCTTTTTCTTCTGTGCTGTGAACTTGGTCCTTATCTCCCCTTACTCATCACTTGGCCAGGAGGACAGCAGGTCCCATCCCAAGGTGGTGTAACTGCTGCTTTCAGTTAAGCAGCAGCCGTGCGCCACATGGCGATCTAGTTCTGCTACACCTTTTAACTGTTCCATTGAAATACATTGCCCTCATCTTTCCTTTCTTGTCCTTGAGCTGGTCTCTATCTTTCTGATAAGCCAGGGGAGTCGGGAGGTTAAACACCTCCAGGCACAGGTGGACGAGGTGCTGAGGGACATGGTTTAGTGATTGATGGGAATGGTTGGACTTGATAATCCGATGGGTCTCTTCCAACCTGGTGATTCTATGATTGTACGATTCTAATTTGGGCTGCTTTTATAGCAATTTAAAATATCACCAGTTGCGCTTAGGTTTGCATTTAAGCAAACTTCTTTGGAGCAATAATCAGCGCTATAAATGCAGGGTATGCGTGGCACCAAGGAGGAGGCTCATTGTGAACAGCATGTATGTATTAGTAGTGTAATTAAAATATCAATTATGCTGCATTGACTGGTTGCCAAATAACTGGCTTTTGTGCACAGTAAACTTAATCACTCCAAAATCTACTCCCAAGACATGATACAATCTCGATGCCAGACCGGTACAACATAAAAACAGCATTTGCTAAAGCACAGCTTCAATATTACTTTGCGTAATGGTGCTGCACTCCATAGCTGGTATCGTGTTCTGAAAATTATCTTTTAATGTACAATTTGTATTGCTGAGAAATGTCACTTACTTTGCAGAACGTCTTGCCAACATAAAACCTAAGATTTATTCCTGTCATTTTTTGTCTCCTATGCCACGTTGATAATAAGAAGTCTACGTTATGTGTGTAACGCTCATGTCAGTTTGGAAATTTGAGGTTTCATAAAAGACAGTAGGATAAATAAAACATGATATAAATTAAAAATATATTGGAAAATAAAATCTGTGAATTACAGCAGCATATAATATGGCATGAAGGAGGTTTTCAGAACAATAGCAAATAACTGGAGTAAACATGTTCCAGGTCTGGGATGGATCTTCTTTAAGAATTGAATCTGATCTTAAAATGTGTTTGTAGTCTGCAGACATGCAGATGGGTACCTGTTACTTAGCCTAGTTTTAACCGTTTATATTGAGGTTGTATAATTCTATAGGATAACATTTTTTCCCCCTCCTTATCATGCATCCCCACCTCAACAGTTTTCCTTGGGGAAGTTAAAAATGCATTGTGCTGATGTCAAAAAAAAATCCAACAAATGAGAATATGAAGACTCCGTGGTTTGAAAAATGAATTAGAGATTTGGAAGACAGTTTCGTTGGAGTCTGAGATGTGGCTCTAGGGAAAGAGCTACTCCAAGGTGGCAGATTCTTTGCCTCTTCATGGAGGATTTCTCACCTTGGCCCCAGGAGATGAGGGATGGTGACTGTATGAGCTTTTTCCGCCTGCTTGGGCTCTGGCATGGGAAATCTCTGGGGGAGATTGTGGGATGTGGGAGCATTGCAGGAGTTTGGAACCAGGTGGTCTTTAAGATCCCTTCCAACCCAAACTGTTCTATGATTCTGTGATTCTCTCTCTACCATCCTTTCCCTCCTGTCGCAATTGATAAAATCGTAGGAAATTATGTCAAAAGTCAACACTAGAAAGGATAAAATTACACAGAATCACAGAATAACCAGGTTGGAAGAGACCCACCGGATCATCGAGTCCAACCATTCCCACCAATCCCTAAATCATGCTCCTAAGTACCTCATCCACCCTCACCTTAAACACCTCCAGGGACGGCGACTCAACCACCTCCCTGGGCAGACCGTTCCAATGCCTAACCACCCTTTCCATGAAGAATTTTTTCCTAATCTCAAGCCTAAATCTCCCCTGGGGGAGCTTGAGGCCATTCCCTCTCGTCCTGTCCCCTGTCACTTGGGAGAAGAGACCAGCTCCCTCCTCTCCACAACCTCCCTTCAGGTAGTTGTAGAGAGTAATAAGGTCTCCCCTCAGCCTCCTCTTCTCCAGGCTAAACACCTCCAGCTCTCCCAGTCGCTCCTCATAAGATTTGTTCTCCAGCCCCTTCACCAGCTTCATTGCTCTTCTCTGGACTCGCTCCAGAGCCTCAACATCCTTCTTGTGGTGAGGGGCCCAGAACTGAACACAGGATTCGAGGTGCGGTCTCACCAGTGCCAGATACAGGGGGCTGTACATTATTCAACACTCAGCTATCAGTAAGTGTCAGAATTACCCTTGCCCATACAAACTTATTTAGGGCATTTGGGGAAAGGTGCCTTTGCCAAAGAGGTCAAGCTCCTTCCATCCTACTGGGTGTCTGTGCCATAAGTTCCACTCCTTTGCTGTCCCGTGCTACACTCCCCTCTTTGCAATGTGCACTCATTTCCCTGGGAACAATGAGGAGATGTGGTGGGTGTGGGTCTGTGCCATGTGGAAGAGTCTCTGAAAGGCAAGTGAATGTTTTGCATTTGCATCATAACCTCTACTGCACTGTCAGGACTTCATGCTCCTGCACGATTTTACACCTCCCATCGTAAGGCAACAGAAAGTCTTTTTTGAAGGGCATCAGGCAGCTGTACATGGGATCATTTTTGCCAGTTCTACCAGCAGTAACTTGGATGCAGGAAAAACTGTGTGCTGTCAGTTCTCCTGCCAAATTAGCGTGTCTGGCAACTCTTTCCCATCCATCTTGCACATTTTGATCAATGTTGCAACCCATCTTTAATTGCCCTTATCCCTTAAATCAATCATGTTTATCTCTTCACTGTCGTTTGCCTCCTCTTTGCATGTTACCAGGTTGCATTAACCTGCTCCAGCAATCACTCATCGCCTCGGGTTTTCCTTGCTGACAAGGAGGGTCCATGCAGCTTTGAGGTTTGTTTCCAACCAACACACGTGCTGCTCTACATGACTTTATTTTGGTTGTCTTTTCAGAAGTTTCATACTCAAATGGCCCTGAACTGGCTGGATTTGGAGGCAGAGTCAGTGCCATCCACACAGCTTGGCTACCCCCAGCACATCCCTGGGGCAGGAGAGCACAAAAAGGATGGAAATTTCCACAGCTTTTGTTTCAGCTGTAGAGGTTATGATGCTTATTCACTGCTGTAGGTGTGTGCCCGTGGAGTAGGGCTTCTTTTTATCATTTAAATGGAGCCAGTTTTAGAGGCAAATAACAGAAAGTGCTTACAATAAGCATAATAGGCTGTAACAGGCTTTATTCTGCAATGAGGAGATCAAAGAGCTACATCAGCCACTCAGACTGATCGCTTGCAGTGAAGGGGGAAATGGTTTCTAATTGGTAGGTAAGATTTCCTCAGCTGGTAAATATAAACTGTAATCCTAACCTATTCGGAGTTTTCGCCTGCCTGTGAACTCCGTGGGGTTTGCTGTCACTATGAGTGATGGTGGAGAGCAAGGGAGAACACAAACATGAATTTTGAGTCAGATTATACTTTCTTCAACAAAGACTCCAAATCTCTACCTGCCTTTTACCAGTAGGGTAGGGGTGGATCTGGATCTGGACAGGTCCAGCTGCCAAATTCAGACCCCCCAAAACATCATAGAACCATAGAATGGTTCGGGTTGGAAGGGACCTTAAAGATCATCCAGTTCCACCCCGCTCTGAAGCACACCCTGTGAGAAACAGAGCTCCCAGCAGTCCTCTTTTCTGCCTTAGTGGTACAGTCTGAAATGCTTTACATCCCCATAGCCCAGAAAAATCAAAGTTACCATTTAAATGAAGAATGCTACTTGAGTCCTGCCTCTGTGAAGAGGAGTGGGATGCAATGTCAAGAGAAATTATAATGATTGCTACAGATGCAGCTTGTCACAGAAAGAGAAAAATGTTTCTGCATCTGATGCATGGCAGCGAGCCAGTTGGTAATGTTACATGTCCGAGTGTTTCACTTCGGCTCTGCTGGTTGGAAAGCATTCCTTAATGCCCTGCATGGCTGTTATATTTGTCTCCCAGCTCTGCAGAATCCCATTAGGAACATTCTGTTTGCACCATGGAAATTGTTTGGTCTCTCTGAATGGCCGCACAAGGGAAAGAGAAGTGTATTGCTGCAATTCTTCAACATCCGTAAAAATTGCCAGCGTTATACTTCTCACTTATTTCTCTTGCTATGGGCATTTCTCATTATGGATCAAGATGTCCTGTAACCTGCAGTAGGCAGGTGCTGTTAGAGAGAGCAGGATCTGCTCCCTTCCCCTCCGTCTGCTGGTAGCGCAGCATCCAGGGAGAGGGACGCTGATGTTATTTTGTGTGAAGCCCGTTGCTTTTGTGTTGGTTCTTGCCTTGGAGTTGGAGCCCAAAGGCAGCTATGTAGTGGTCAACGTGGGCAGCCCCATGATGGGCATCACGCTCTTGCAGCTCGGCGCTGCGTGGAGTTCCCACACTGACCGATACCCCTCCCCTCTGGTTTCTGCAGAAACTGGTGTGGAGATCATGGGATGACTGGCAAGCTGGTACGAACACAAGGTGCATGAATTTGGGGCAATTTTAAGGTGTTGCAGCAAAAAAAAAAGGGAATAACAAAGAGCAGAGCCAGTCAAGGAGTGGCTGTCCTGACCCAGGACATTTTCTATAGAAGAAAAGCATCTTTTGCCAATCTCTCTCATTCTTTATTATGTTGTTGTCTGCTAAAAGGAGAAAAAGCAGTGATTAAAGACCCATGCGCATCATGATTTGTGAGGGTATCTCAAGGTTTTATTGTTGCCCTGGATGCTGTGTTGTTTATGCTTTTTTATTAGTGATGCTGGATGTAGGCGGCAAGGAATAAAATTTGAGGATGACACAAAGCAATTGGACGTATTTGGGACAGGAGAAAGGGAATTCAGAGAGATTGAAACATAGGAGGGAAATAGTCTGCAGGGTTGCTGAGGCAGTTTGTTCAGTGTTGATAAATATGAATTTGTGGATGTTGAGGAGAAAAATATTCACTTTTCATAAAGCTTAAAATATTCTAAAATAACTTCAAGAAAGCGCACGGGCTGCTTCCGAAAAAACCCTGCACAGGGTCAAGATGTTAGAATACAGGGGAAATCTGTGGGGGATTTTTGGAGGGTTGTATGCTGTGTACAGTGCTGGTCAGCCTGTCTTAGGCAAAGAGAAGGGAAAAAAGGGGCTCAGAGAGTAGAAATTGGAATTATCATGGGTCTGAAAAGAATTGTGGAGTCATTAAGGTTGGAAAAGACTTCTGAGATCATCCAGTCCAACTCTCAGCCCAAAACCCCTTCTATGGTGGCAGATGGTGACTTTTAAGAAGGAGGTGAATAAAAAACCAAATTATAAAGGTGTGTAGAACAAGGAAGGCAGAGCAGCAAGATCAGGAATATCCCTCAGTTTCACAGGAATTGTGATTTGCAAGTTCAGAGCAATAGAAGGGAATATGTTTTTCACACAAGCCAAGATAAACTCCAGGACTCTCTCTGCTGAAAACAACAAAAAGGTGTTTTTTAAATATTTTTTGGAGATAACAAAAAGATGGAGAGTTCCTGTAGTTAAGTGTTAAAATACATGTTGGTGATAAGGAGGAGGTAGTTGCTACATGTAATAAATCCAAAGCTAATTTCTAACTGGAATTAGTCTGAAGCTGAGAAGCACCAGGTCCCATCTCTCCCATACCGTGTCTCATTTAGGGTGAAGTGCAGTGGAATTGGGCCATGTCTGCTTCGGGTTACTGATCACTTCACCCCTACTGATTTCGCTGTAGACCATTGTTAAAATAACAATGCTGACTCTACTATGCAGCAATGCCAGCCAGATCTGTGTAGTTTCCCTCTGCATCAAAGCCTACATCCTCTTTACCTTGACAGAGCAGAAATGGAGATTTGAGCCCATTCCCAAATTAAGCCTCATAGCATTAGTTATTTATTACTTGAAACATTTTTGCTGTGTCTCCTCAGCATCATTTTCTCTGATTCAAAGATCTGTCCCACTGCTATTTAACGGTTCATGTTAATGCCAACCCATTGGGATAGACAAGCCTTTGCAAGCGACCTCGTTGAAGGTCCATTTTTCGTGTGTGCTCAGTTTGCATGTGCAGAAATGGTCTCTGAAAGAGCCAAGCTCCAGATGTTCACACAGCAGAAGTTTCATGGTCTTATTGTGAAATGTCCATCTGCCATTGCCAACCCACCTGCTTTGTCGCAGAAGGTTTCTGCCCAGTGCTGGAGTCAATCCTGCACACAGCTCCAAGTTTCTTGCTATTTGGGCTTTTTCTTGGCATGTTTCCAGTTCTGTATCAGTTTTCTGCGTCTATCCTAGAGACTCTCTGATTATTTCAGCCTGTGTTTTTAGCTGCAGTCTGCAGTCAGTTGACCATCTGGTTACTGTTAATCTGAAGGAGGAGGAGGCACATTTACCTGCAGTAAAATCACCTCCTTTTCAAGACGAGTCCTGTTGACTTTCATGTGCATGTTGAACTAAACTGAAGCCATAGAGTTCTAGCAAGAGGGGAAAAGAGTTAAAAATGGGATAGCTAGGACATGTTCCTTTCCCATCTTGTCCCCTGTGAAAGCCAAGGCTGGTATCAGCAACTGAAGTTGAGTTCTTGCTTTGATTTCCATGTCTTGGTAAGCATGGTGAGATAGAAAGTGCCTTCCTTCTCATGCAGCATGACAGGGCAGGCCACCACTTGGCCTCCAAGTTGGGTGGTTCCAATTTGGTCAGTAGTATTGGCTGTGTTCTCTCTTTTGGGAAATACATTGCTTTTTGAACTTAAGTTTCATGATGGGATTTGTGGGGGCCACAGCCTCAATCCCCTTGTGACTGTCCCATAAGAACATACATTGGGGGTTGTTTTTCTCATACAACAGAGCTGAGAGTACAATCTGGCCTCTCTGAAGGACATTGGAGGTCTGGAGGGTCATTGGAAGGCATTGAGCAGATATTTGCTAGAGACAGAATTGCCTTCCTGGCCCTAGGAGTGACTACAGGGCCCTCACTGGGTGTCTTAGATGCCAGACAGCTGTAACTGAAGAAGCAGTTTAATTTTAATGCATCTGCATTGCAGAATGAAAGACAGAAAGATCTCTACTTATGTCCTCCTATTGCCTCCACTGCATCAACTCACTGAGAGGTCCAAGCACTTCTTGCTCTGCTTTGTCCTTTTACAAGGAGTCCTTCCTTCTTCAGCGACTGTCCTTTGACAGAAGATAGAAATTCATCCCCTCCTTAGTGGCTGGTAGATGCTCTAGAGTGCCTACAGCTCTACAGCATCTACAGAGCTGCCAAGCAAGAGCTACCCTAAGAGTGAAATCCAAACAGTAGAAGCCAACACAGAAAGAAAAAGATTTTTTTTTCCCTTCTTCCACAAAAGCAATGACTGAACTGTTGGAGTCCTGGCTCTGCGAGGAACCCGTACAGAGTTTGTCAGGGAATTTGCAAGGCGGATTAGAGATCCCTGTTCCACCCAGGGTACTGGCTGTTTTTGAACATCCTTCTTTTATTACTCAGCATCTGTGGCTCTGCTATGCTGTTTTACAAGGCAGATATCCAATTCCTGAAGGGCTGGAAGCCAAAGTTCAGCACCGAGTATTATGCCCTGATGAGGGTATTGTATGAATGCCAAATGGAAGAGCAATACCACTGCTGATTTATGGGGTGTGTGCATGTGTGGCTAAGCAGCACGGGTCTGTAAACATTTCCTCTGCTAACCCAGTGAATATTCATTTTGCAGTAAAGATCTGTAACATTAATCTCATTGTGAAAGGCACTCTTATGTGGAATAACACAATCCAGCAAGTGGGACTTGTAGAAGTATGTTTTTTCTCTGGCTTTTCACAATCACAGAACATTGATGAAATGTGGTCTGATAGAGGTTCCCTGCTGTGAATTTCTGAAGGATTTTTTTCAGGGGGAAGCCTGAATCTGTGAGGACCACAGAGTAGACATCAAGGAAAATTTCTTCACCAAAAGGTTTATCAGCCACTGGAGCAGCTGCCCAGGGACATGGTTGAGTCCCCATCATGTTTAAAAGGCGAGGTGCTCAGGGATCTGGTTTAGCAGTGGACAGGTACGGTTGGACCTGATGATCATAGAATCACTAGGTTGGAAAGGACCCACTGGATCATCGAGTCCAACCATGATCTCAAAAGTCTTTTCCAACCAAACAATCCTATGATTCTATGTTCCTTGCACAAGCACAGAATGGTTTCTCTGTGTGTGCACATCTGCTCATGCTGCTGTTGAGCAACTTCAAGGGTGGACAGAAAAACTTTTGCCTGTGGCAATCCTGCCTTTTGGTTTTATACTTTAGTCTCACGCCTCAAAAATCCAGGACTAAATTGAAACCCTATTGAAAATTTGGATTTCCTGATCCATAATGGTTGATTGGAGCTGGAATTCTCCTGAGTGACAGTTTGCTTCATTCTCTTTTGCTTTGCTTTCTCACTGAAGTAGAAAAGTCATATACAGTACAATGAATTTAGTGCAGTCAGCAACAATTCAGCCATGCTGATTTGTTTGAGCCATTCACCGAGAAGTACTGCACTTCTCTGGAAGTGCAAATGCCCATGAATTTCGTGTTGATTTTTACTGTTGCCCATGAATGGTCAAAGGTTTTAGTTATTACAACCAGATTTTTTGCTCTCGTGTCCTCTGGGTGATGCTGACCTCCATTATTCAGCTGTCCTTGGAGGATGCGTGCATGGAAGCAGAGCTGGCTTGGCAGCCAGAGTTCACAGTGAGAAGTCAGGAGCAAGGCTCTTGCAATAATTTTAAATCATTTTCCACTGCATTATTTTTGTGGTGCTTGTGTTGGGTGGGAGGTTGCCCATATGATTACAATGAATAGGTGTGAGGAAGCAGCCAGTAACATTTTTAACACCCAGTCAATTGCTTGGCACACTCTGATGCCATGTAGACCATGAATAATAATAACTGGACTTCAGTTATAGCTTACATTGAAGGTTCACTTGGGAAAAATAAGACGAATAACTACAATTATGGCTGTAGCAAGATGGCTCCTTTGTAGTGCATAATCTACAGTAATTTAAAAAACATGGATCATTAAAATCAATATATATTGCAGCCAGACTTTATGAGCTTGATTCTCCCTTACAGGAAGACATGTCATTCTTGTCAAGAACTGAGAGCCAAAGTTATGGAAAACAGCATTATTAGTTCAAGGAAGGTTGGACTTGCTCACCTTTTCCTAGTTCACTTCTTCTTTGTTTTTATCACTGAATAGAGATGCAAGTGTTTAACATGAGCAGAATTGACAGGCTGAGAGAGTTGGGGTTTTTCAGCCTAGAGAAGAGAAGGCTCCTGGAAGACCTTCGAGCAGCTTCCAGTGCTGAAAGGAGCTCCAGGAAAGCTGGGGAGGAGCTCTGGATCAGGGAGCCAGGATGGGGAGGGCCAGGATGGGGAGGGAATGATTTTCACCTGAAAGAGGAGAGATTGAGATGAGATCTTAGGAAGAAATGTTTTGCTGTGAGGGTGGTGATTCCCTAGCCTAAGTTGCCCAGAGCAGTGGTGGCTGCCTCATCCCTGGAGGTGTTGAAGACCAGGTTGGATGGTGCTTGGAGCAACCTGATCCAGTGGGGGGTGTCCCTGCCCATCACAGGGGGTTGGAACTGGATGATCTTTAAGGTCTCTTCCAACTCAAACCTTTCTATGACTTCTCAGCTGCATAGAATTCAGCAAGAAAATAGCATAGCCTACAGTGCTGCTAAGTAAACAAGAGTTGAGCATGTGTCTGATTTATGGGATTGTCAGGCTTGGGTTTGCAGCCCCTCCAAATGTTGACTGCAAAGGCAAAACACCAGGATGAGTCTCTGCAGTTGTTCATCAAAGGATGGGTTGAGGCAGCCAAGTGCCACATCTGTACCGTAGTACTGCAGCTCAGCCCTGGGAGGGTTAGGAGAACGGCATGTTCACAGGGTGAGGTTAGCCTCTGGTGACATACAAACAGGAGCTATGAATATACACAGCATATTTGTGCCCTCTGGGACAGGCAGTGTATCAAGGAATTAAGAAGAGTGGCAGAACATCCTAGCAGTTGGCATCAGCAATGTGAGCAGGTCCATTCATGTAGAGCCATGGAGGAAAAAAAAGGTGCATCTTGAACTTTTTGTCAGTCCCACAGAGATGAGCAAGAATTTTAAAAGGAAATGCAAGCACTTACTCATGAAATGTGTTGTTTGCTGAAATGGCAAGAACCAAATTCTTCTATAGGTCTTTCCTACTTTCTCCTCTATCTACAATCTGCCAAATTTCACATGCTCAGTGGATCATCTGTCCCCCCTGCCTCTGCAGACCCTGTTTCTGGGCTGGGGGCAGCCCTGGGAGCCCTGGATTCCACAAGGTCCATGAGGCAGGGAGATCCTGCAGGAGCAAAAGGGAACACTTGTAGTGATCCATCCCATTTAGGGTGCTGGATACCAGGATCTACCCCCAGCAGTTTCTCTGGCCTTCATGGAGAAGATGCTTCAAGCTGAACAGAGTAAAGCGACAATTTCCAGTTTACATGAATGCAAATTGCAGAGCTGGGTGAATTATAGAATCATTAAGAAAAAACCTCTAAGATCATCAAGTCCAACTGTCAGCCCAACATGCCTTGTAGGAGCTCGGCTGACTTCCCCCCTTCTCAGAGAGGCAGAACAAGCTCCTGGATTTGGAAGCATAAAAGAAAGTGTGTCTGAATCATGCATTGACATCACTGGAGCACTGCAGCTCTCCGACTCACGTCAGAGCTGAATTGATACGGTTACAGGAGACTGTGTGGCTTTTAATATTCCGGGAGAGCTGCTACAGTGGCAGAAAAAATTATTCATGGATCAAAAAAAGAAAGGCATTAGCAGTACAAAGTGTCACGATTGTCTCTGTTCTACTGCAACGTTGAAACGATGTGCCAGCTGCAGTACATGAGAAACAGCTTGAAGAAACACCAACAAAAATGCACTGATTATTCTTGAAAGACCCATGCAATTCAAGCCAAGGTATCACTTACTAATTTATGGGGAAGTACGGTGGGTGCACAACCCTCCACTGACTCACAGGCGGTTGATGTGGAACAAGAGGCGTCACAACAGAAAAGCGTAACAGTCGCATGCTTTATGTCACTGGAAATAAAGGTTGAGGTGAGCAGAGAAACTGCCAGTGACAAAGCCGTAATTAAGAGATGCCAAACCAGCTTTTTGCTCTAGAGGGGGGGAGCGACAAAGGAATACAAAGTTCACAGAGGAGACATTCATTCCTGCCGTGCACACAGGGGAAATAAAGGAGGGAATAATCTTCCCCACGAGGAATCAAATTCAGATACCAACAAGCAAATGCCACGCTGAATGTTGAGACCTGTGGTGGAAGCATATTGTTAAAATCAGAGCAGGTACAAAATGACCTGAATGTCTTTTACCGGGATCTATTCAGTGTCGCGTGTTAGATTTTAGCAAGGTGAGTGTGGCCGAAGGGTGGTGAGCAATTGTCCACGATCTCCACTGGCAGAGGAGAGTTGAAATTAATATGAAAGACTTTTAGGTGTCTGCTAGAGGTACTGTGAGTGCCTTTTGGAGCTATGAAAACCTGAAGAGGTTGCTATAGGAGAAGGATGAATGGAAGTAACTTTTCTTGACACTGGGTCTAAAAATCCTTCAGGTGACCCTCAGCCAATTAAAATGCTTTGACACAGATAACTGTCCCGCTCTACTCCACACTGGTATAGCTGCACCTTGAGTACTGAATGCATTTTTGGGCACCATGGTATAAAAAGGATCTCAAGCTACTGCAGAGTGTCCAGAGGAGTCCACAAAGTTGGTGAGGAGTTTAGAGGGGAAGCTGTATGAGGAGCAGCTGATCACTTGGTCTGTTCAGCCTGGAGAAGAGGAGACTGAGGGGAGACCTCATTGCAGTCTACAGCTTCCACACAAGGAGAGGAGGAGAAGCAGGCAATGAGCTCTTCTTTCTGGTGACCACTGATAGGACCCAAGGGAATGGCAGAACGATGTGCCAGGGGAAAGTTAGGTTAGATAGGAAGGTTAGGAAAAGGTTCATCCCCCAGAGAGTGGTGGAGCACTGGAGCAGCTTCCAGGGAAGCAGTCACGGGGCTCAGCCTGACAATATTCCAGAAGCATTTGGACAACACCCTCAGCCCCATGGTGTGAATGTTTGAGGTTGTCCTGTTCAGGGACAGAAGTTGGACTCGATGATCCTTGTGGGTTCCTTCCAACTTAGGACACTATGATTCTATGATTTTGAAGTTATTCACTCAACTGGTGCATTTGTAATTAGCATTTAACACTTTGTGACTATGCATTAGCTTTGCTACCCCTCCTGGCTGAAGAATATCATTCTTGGTGCCCAGGAGGGGCCAAGGAGTTGAGGCACTTGCCAGGGTTATCTTGGGTGTGAGCTACAAGCTAATGGGGGTCCCTCAGCCCAGCATTCCCTGCGGTGTTGCAGTCACCTCAGGACACAAGAGCCTCAGGGCTGCTCATGGTCACATCAGCGATCAGCAAAATCCCTTGCTGGGATAAACTACTTGGCCTTTGGTCTTTTCATTCATCCACTTGCTAATAAGATTACCCTGTACAACAGAGAGGCAGTGATATTATTACCTAATTACGCAGGCAGGCTGTCCCATGTGTGAAAATGTCTTGGACAGGTGTTTGCTCAAAAAAAATCTGTATTTTTCTGGAAAGAAAGCAAAAGCTGCTATTTCTCACCCAACAGCTCCGATCTGTGCGGGTGAAATCCAGTGCCCACGAGGCTATGTCTGAGTGCTAGGGATTTCTCTTAGTCTGACCACATTGTTGGAAATACTTCACAGCCCTGTGTGATGCTGAATCTCTGCTACCAAGCCTCTCCTACCTTCGCTGTCACATCCCTGTCCCTGTTTGCAAGGATGGCAGCTGGGGGAGATGTATTTTCATTTCTGAACTAAGCCAAAGTTGTGTGGTGCTGCTGAAAAGCTGCAGATGCTGAGACCTACAATGCCATTTTTACAGTCTCTTCTCAGAGCAGGACCTTGCTTTTAAATGAAAAAGTTCAATCTTAAAATAGAAAACTACATGGAATCATACAGCTACTTGATAATTATTTTTTAGTGCTACTGCTAAAAATGCCCCATTAAAAGACTATAAGTCATCACAGAATGCTGTCAGGCTGCCACACATGTGGATTTTATTTCCAGCTGCATTTTATTTCCTAATTTTGCTGGGCTGAGGTCTTGAGACCAGAGAGTAAATATTTACATCTAGCTGTTTATCTCAGTATTGCTCTTTGCTGTGTGGTGGGGGCAGAGCATGGCGGAGGTGACAGGCTGGGGTACCAGCTCGGTCCTGGTCCCCAGGGACTGCGGGGTGGTGGATCATAGAATCATAGAATAACCAGGTTGGAAGAGACTCACCGGATCAATGAGTCCAACCATTCCTATCAAACACTAAACCATGTCCCTCAGCGCCTCATCCACCCGTCCCTTAAACCTCTCCAGAGAAGGGGACTCAACCCCCTCCCTGGGCAGCCTCTGCCAGTGCCCAATGACCCTTTCTGTGAAAATTTTTTTCCTAATGTCTAGCCTGAACCTCCCCTGGCAGAGCTTGAGGCCATTCCCTCTCGTCCTGTCCCCTGTCACTTGGGAGAAGAGCCCAGCTCCCTCCTCTCCACAACCTCCCTTCAGGTAGTTGTAGAGAGCAATGAGGTCTCCCCTCAGCCTCCTCTTCTCCAGGCTAAACACCCCCAGCTCTCTCAGCCGTTCCTCATAAGGCCTGTTCTGCAGCCCCTTCACCAGCTTTGTTGCTCTTCTCTGGACTCGCTCCAGAGCCTCAACATCCTTCTTGTGGTGAGGGGCCCAGAACTGAACACAGGATTCAAGGAGCAGCCTCACCAGTGCCGAGTACAGAGGGAGAAGAATCTCCCTGGACCTGCTGGTCACACCGTGTCTGATCCAAGCCAAGATGCCATTGGCCTTCTTGGCCACCTGGGCCACTGCTGGCTCATGTTCAGTCACTGTCAACCATCCCCCCAGGTCCTTCTCCTCCAGGCAGCTTTCCAGCCAGACTTCTCCAAGTCTGTAGCTGCACAGGGTTGTTGTGCCCCAGGTGCAGGACCCAGCTCATGGTGCCACCCTGAGGTGTGACCAGGGCAGTTGGAAAAGCTTCGGTTCTGGAGTTGTGATGGGGTAGCTGTGCCAAGCTTTGAAAGAGCGCCAGTACACATTTTCAGGGACAAACAGGAGGGGAAGGATAGCCACCCGATATTAATTATGACTTTTGAAGCTTTGCCTAATTACATTGTCTCTCTTAAGACAACGACACAAATATTTGTGAGTGGGACTTTTTATTCTTATTGTAATCAGTGACATAAATAGGTAACACCTTTATAAAGAGTTAATAAAAATGTGTCAACACAAGCTCGAGCGCAAACTATCGAGCAGTGTGCAGTAAAACATTCCAGTGTTTATTGTATTAAGTGAATATTCATGAGATGCCAATTTAAATTACAGTTCACAACTGTTGCTGTGTCTAATGAATAATTTAAACAAGTGTGGCCAAAGAGATTTCAACGCTGCATTAGCAAACTGCAAGGGATTAAGCAACAGAGAATTTATAATTAGCTTTGTATATCCTATAATAAATTCATTGGAAAGATGGTTTTAATTATCCCACATGTTAATTCAGGATTCACTGCATTAATTTTCGATTGAAAAGTAACCCTTTCTTCCCAGATAATATATTTGTCTCCCCTTCATCTTCGGTATCTCAGGACCAGGATACTCCAAGTGTGGAATGGCCTGGCCTTTGCAAAGCTCATCCATCGTGACACAGCATTTGTTTCTGGAGTAATTGCTTTTTTTGCATTTCCAGCTGGGGAAGCTGAGACAAATGAGTTCAAATCCCTTCCTACCAGTCTGGATCCCAGAATCCCACTGTAGCTTCTCCCAAGTCTGTCTGCTATGACGTGTCCTCTTCTGGCTACTTGGGAAATATTGTCTATTCCTGGAAAGCAAGTCTGTGAAAGTGATAAAAGTTTTTGGCAGTCATCTCCTATCAGCAGCTCTGAGGTTTTATTTAAGAAGCAAGGATGCACATAAATAACTGTCTAAACCACAAAGTTCAAGCTGAGATTGCTGCATTTTTTTGGAGCAGCACAGGAATAGTTTTTCGTCTGTTTAGCGTTTCTGAAGAGCTTTTTCTGTGGGAGAGAGACCCCTTTGCTTATAGCAACAGGGGCTGTGTGGTCCCAGGGCAAGGGGGCAGCAGCCGCGTGGCACAGTGGGTCCAGGGACCATACTCTCACCATGGCTTTGCCCTCTACGGTTGCTGATGGTAAAAAGGGGACAACGATGTCCTCAGCAGCACAGAAAGCTGAGGTCCTCATCAACTATGAGGCCCTTGTGGAGAAGGTGAGCCCTTCAGAGAGGTGAATATTATCTGTGCTTTCACCTGCTTCCCTAGCCTTTTACCATGCAGTTGAGCTATAAAGTCTATTTGTATTTACAGAGACAGCTGCAGCTCTTGAAGAACCAGAAAGCTGAATCTTGCTGGAAGTTAAAAAGCTGGGAAGTATTCCAGGGAATGCAAATCCTTACACCTACTGAAGCCACCCATGTTGAAAGCTTGGCTGGCAAACTCAGAAGGTGATTTTTGGGCTTGCGTCGTGGAGGAAAGCGCTTCCTTTCCAGGTGGTTTTGTTTAATTCCAGGTCAGCAGGTTAATGAGATCTCTGGGATATGCTATTTGATCTAGAATGTAAACATTCACTTGGCATGTGTCCTTGATGTCTGATCAGATGCAAATGCAAATGTGGCGCTGAGCATGGCACGCCATCCAAAATGTTTTGGTGACACAATGTGTAAGACAAAATAACAATCCCTTCTTTAAAGAGCCTAATTGAAATGTTTTCTGTTGCCTTTGAGTCCTGCCGCATCTATCAAATCAACAACGTGGCACTGAAGGTATTATGCCTGTTACAGAGGTGGGAGCTCCTTTGGCTCCCTCGGGAGCACTGAAAACCCAGAGCTGTCCCAGAAGCCACTAGTGAGGCAAAGGCAGCGTTCAGACTTCCCCTGAGACCTTAATTGCTGGTTTAGTGCCTCTGTCTTTTGGGTGAGTGGAGTTATTTAAGTTGATAAATAGATAGCATCACTGTAATGCAGTATGTTGTCGTTGACACTTATTGATTGAACCTCAGGACTCAATTGATCAAACTCCCCAGTGCCAGCATGTAATCCCAGTGGAAAAAATCAAACCTTTAATGGGGTCATGTGTTACTTTTGGTTTTCCACTTGGGGTTATGCATTTTGGGAAGGAAGGAAGTGGTTTTGCTGGCCTGAATCCCTGCTGATACCTGTATTAAATAAAGATTGGCAGTAGGAACACTTGTTATTGTGGCAATCCAGTCTTGGGCAGACCCAAGCCTCATTAAATATGGCATATTTTACCTCCAGGAACTGTGTCATGATGTTAGAAGGAAGGAAAGGAATCTCTCAGGGGTCTGCTATACATCATAAAGAAGCCCAAGAGGACAGAGATGTTGCTGGACTGAATATTCTTTCACCAGTCCTCCTGAATACCACAGCTAATCTAATAAACCATATTGCACAGCGCAGGCAGGCGTTGAGGCAGCTCAGGTTAGCACTACTGCGGGAACCTAAGTAAGCACTTCCTAAAGTTGTATGACTTCAATTCTGCTTTTATTGGCGGTTTTTGCATGTATGTAATTTGTGTTGGAATAGCATCTGCAGTTATATTAGCTAGTTAAGAACAGAGAAGGGTTTGTTGTTGTTGGAAGTCAGAACAGAAGTTACGGCATCTGGTTCTTGCGGCAGGAGCTGGTGCTGGAGTTTCTCCATTCCCTCCTGCAATTAGTTTTGTACATACAGAGTCATTTGGGCTTTTCACACCTATTTTAAAAGCACTCAGCATTTGCTATAATTAAGATGAGATGATAACAGATCCGTGCCTTCTGTTAACAGTTTACGTGATGCAGCAAAGTCATCACATACCTTGCAGCTCTCAGCTTCCCCTCTGCAGAGCAGGTAAATGCTGTGATCATCATTTTGCTGGTGGGAAACTGGTATGCAGGAGATTCTGTTCCCTATCTCAGATTGCTCTGGCAGAGCTGGGGTTTGAAATTCAAGTAGTTTTCCAATGAATATTCAGTCACAGAACCCTCCTTCTTCTCTGGATGCTTGTATTCCTGATAATAGGAGTGTTTTGTAAAGGACTTTTTACAAAACAACACAGTAATCCCAGCAAAGTTCTCCTCATCTTCCTCCTTCTCCTTCTCCTTCCCCTTGCCCTTCCCCTTCCATCTTCCCACTGTATCTCTACGATTAAAAAGTGAAAGCCAAAAATTAAAGAAAATCTGCTGTATTAACAAGTCTGATGCCAAAGAGATTTTTCCCCTTGCTTCTCAAGGGAATAGCTTTGGTTCACCATTAGACCCATATAATGCAACAAAAGTAGTCCCTGAGACAGTTTGTCTGCTCTTCCATCTGTCTCGAGCTCGGAGACAGAAATCTGGAGTAGGAAATCATTCCAGGTGGGCGTTAGGACTGGTGCAGACCCTTCACTGCTCCCAGGATCATCTCAGCCCCCTGGTCCCTACACCTGCACACCTGCAGGTATTTCTCCTCTCCCCCCTTTGCTTCTTTTCCCCTGTGTATCTGATTCTCATTGTTTTTTCTCCTCCTGCCAACATACGCGAAGGGGATGTGACAATTTTATTAAGTTTTATGCCCCCCACCATGGGTTGACAGGGGCTTAAGGTCTGGTAGTATTTAATTACCTCCCACGGCCTGTTACAGGGGAATTCTGGCCCCAGCTTTTGGGACGTGATGGTGTTATGCCTGGATGAGCAGCAATTGCTTTCATCTACAAATGGTTTTTACAAAATCACTAAATAATGTATTCAGAAAACATGCTGGAAATTAATGGAATAGATTATTTGCAAACATGTTCACTGAATTATCAGGCTTGTTCTTTATCCGTAAAATAATGTACTTAAAAAAAAAATGAAGTTTATTGAATATGTTATTTAGAGACTGTTCTCCAGCTGAGAGTTGCAGGAATACTGGTGGAGTGTACAGGCAGCCCAGTGACTGGGGGAGTTGCTCCTTCTCTAGGCAGATGCACAGGCCAGGACTTTGCTTGTATTTTGCTGGACCATTTTTCTCATCCCTGACCTCAGGAAAGTGAGTTAGGAGAGGGACGCGTGTCCCTCCCCTGTTCCCCATGGGAAAAGAAATAATGGTTGCTTTGCTTCATGCATTTCCACCTTCTAAGACTCAGTGCTGCTCCCACTGAAGAGGAAAAATACCTGTACAAAAAGTCAGTGGAGGGGAATTAAGCCATTGTGTGCAGCGTTGTCACATTGTAGTGCCCTGCTCTGTTAAGCAGTGAGGGATCATTTGGGGATGGATGATTTAGATTTCCAACCTGGCCGGTCACCAAACAGCACATCACCTGCAGTAAAGGGAGTAGGACGAGTGGGAACCAACCGTGGAAGGTCTTAGAAGAGGGATGAAGTGTGACCTCCTCATGCCCAGGAGCAGTCCCACCACACTTGGTGGCTTTTGCAGTGGCCTGTGGTATCCATTCTGTTGAATTATTCCCAAGAACCTCCAACGCAAGCAGCAGGGACTATTCCTCCCTCAAGTCAAAGGGACGCTGTGTGACGCTATTGTACAGAGACAGTGTCACCTGTCCACTGGTGATGTGGCAGATCAAGAGCATGAAGGAAGCCCAGGTCACCCTGGGGCCTCCATAGTGCAGGTGAGGCAGAGATGCAGGGATGCAGGAGATCAGCTGTAGGAAGCATTCCATGTGCAGTCCTGGTCCCCATCTCAAGTGTTTCTCCAGCATCACACAGTTGGTGGGATTCAAGGCTCAGGATCATAGAATCATAGAATCACCAGGTTGGAAAAGACCCATCAGATCATCGAGTCCAACTATTCCTATCAATCACTAAACTATGTCCCTCAGCATCTCATCCACCCATCCCTTAACCACCTTCAGGGAAGGTGACTCAACCCCCTCCCTGGGCAGCCTCTGCCAGTGCCCAGTGACCCTTTCCGTGAAAAAAAATTTCCCTAGTGTCCAGCCTGAACCTCCTTAAGAAGCAACAGCCCCCAGGGTGCAGGTCTGCAGCAGTGCTGAGGTGGAGGATAGGTCCAGAGGTTCAGCAAGCCCAGCGTTGTCTTTTCACATCTCAAGGTGCTTTAAAAACTTTTCTAATCTATATGATAACTCCACTGACCCAAGAGAGAGAGATGGACACGTTGAAGCTGAACTCAAACTGTTCTGTATTCCCTGGGGTTGGGAGTTACTGGATTTGTGGCCCTTGGGGACATCTCTGCTGTACAAGGCTACAAAAATGGTATTATTGGCAGGTGACCATCATAGGGAAACAACAAGACTCAGTTCATGCCGTAGCGAGTTGGTCTGTTCCTCTTGGCTGTTCCCTTCGAGCATCGGGAGCGATGAGAAGTATTTCCCATTTGCCAAGCACAGTCTGTATCCTGTTTTGCATCACGGGTCTCACCCAGAAGTTACAGTGCTTTATCTTCATGATGAAGTGTTAATTGTGTTTGGAGGATTCTTTCCCCTGTAATAGCAGGATGTCTCGTAGCAGGAGATCAAAGTGTGGAATTCAGCTTGGCAGGCAGGTGCATTCCCAAACCAGACGTCGGTCCTGCCTTCCCCTGCCCACCCAGCACCCAGGGGCTGCGAGCTGCAAGGAACCTCTCTGTGAGGTGACAAAAGCATGCAGAGGAGGTCAAGGCTGGAAAAGATGTGGAACAGCTTCTGTAATAACAGAAGCAGATCAAAACAAACCCCCAGATAACGGAGATAAACACAACTGAAGTGGGAGAAGCCCTAGGAGCCTTGCCTGAGGGTTAGCTGTATGGCTTCATGGTGAAGCTTCGTAATCGAAATCATTGTGTTGGAAACTGCCAGTATTAATTAGAAAGGTCAGGATTTCAAATTTTGGAGCATTTAAAGCAGACCATAAAACTTTGTTTTCTTGTATATGTCTGCTCAAATCCTCTTTTAAGTCATAAGGCTGAGCTGGCTTGTCTGCACATGGCTTGAAATAACTGTCTGAGGAGCTCTCGGTACTGCTAATGCTGATATTTAGTAATTCTTGGAATATTGGGGAAGCTCTGGAGGACTAGAAAAGAGCTAATGTGCAAATATTTAAAAAGGGAAGCAGAACAGCCCAGGTAATTACAGGCCTGTCAATCTGTCATCAGTCCTCAGCAAAATAATGGAGTGGCAGATCCAGGCCTCAATTAATAAAGAATTAAGGGAAGGTAATATAATTAATGCCAATCATCGTGGGCTGATGGAAAACAAATCTTGTCAAACTAACTTGATATCTTTTTTGATGAGATTACAGGTTTAGGTGATAAAGGTAACTGTGTTAACATAATACACTGAGACATCTGCACGACATTTGACTTGGAAGCACAAAGTACATTGAGAAAGTTGAACAATACAAGATCAATATTATACAAGCTTGGTGGATCGGCTTGTCACTCTGTCTACTTAGAGTTTGTCATATTCTTACCAAAGAGAGCATTAAATAATTGCCAGTGAAGATTGTAAATGATGCAGAGAGTAGGGAAGCGGCAGAAGACAGAGATGCAGAACTTTTAGCATGGCCTGGTAGACTGACCACCGGTAATGAATTTGTGTTTGGAAAACTGGTATTTTCCCATTTGCGGGAGCAAAAAATATCTTCAAGATGAGGACTCTCCTCCTTAGAGATGGTGGCTGTGGAAAAGGGGTACGAGGTGTGGGTGCTGGCTGATGGAGAAGTCCAAAAAGCATCAATAGCAACGAGCAGGGTGGGGAAACTTGGAGAGAGTGCAGAGGACCCCTTCGTCTTTGGCCAAAGCTGGAGGGGTTTGGTTACAATCTGCAGGTGCTTTGGTGAAGGACAGTCTAGTGAGAGCCCTCTGGTCTGGCATGTGATGGGATGCAGAGTTCCAAGGGCTGGCAGCACGGGCTGACCATGCCAGCTGCCCGTAGGACTTGCTCCAGGGTTCACCTGCTGATTTGGCAAGTGAATCCATTCTCATGGGCTTTCAAACCACACCTGGCAGGGAGAGGCTTGGGTTCCTTTGTTGCCTCCTTCCAGCCCCCCTTTCTCTGTCCCACTTTGTGCCCTCTGCCCACGGTTCCTGTGTCGCACCCAGCAGGCTCACAGCGATGCTTTAGATCCCCCATGTCACAGCTAACAGGACAAAAGTAAGAAGGCTCGTGAAGCTGAGGGCCTGGGAAAACTGTGCCTTCAAATCTGTCCTAGGGCATGTCTATGTCTCAGAAATACTCATTTTGAATTGTGAATGTGGATTCTTTCTCTTTGCTGCCTTGCTCTGAATTCAGAGATGCTCCTTCGGATCATATTTGCAAACCTGAGTCTGCAAAACCTTATTTTCACTGTGTTTGATAAAGAAAAGCTGCAATTGCAATAGAATTGCAGAAATTTCTTATGTGCCCAAACCCCTAATGTGGGCATTACCAGTTCCCATGGGCTCCTGTGCTGCCTCTGGGGACCAGGAGCATCCAGGAGGAAGGCTTGTCCCAGAGCACAGCTGGGAACCTCACTGCGTATGGAAAGCCTCTGCCATATGATAAATGCCCCCTGCCCTTACTAAAAAATAAATTGCTTTCTTTTTAAATCCTTTCCTACCATTCCCCTTATATTCGTAATAGGATGATCGGTGGAACCAAAGATGTGGCTGTTACTTTAAAGGATAAATTAGTTTGACTCTTAACTCAATAATTAAAACTGTTATGGCTATGAGCCTGCAGGGATAATGTACTATTATTATAGTCATTTGTTTCAATTAAATGCTTACTGATTTTACAATAGCAGCTGGGCACCTGTGTGAGATAGCTATTACTCTGAACAAGACATCTCAAATTCCAGCAGAAATTTGTCACTGCAGTAAAGCATTTTACATAGACCATGAAAGTTTATTAGGAGCAGTTACAAATCAGGAAGAGAAGGGGTAGTAATTGGGGATATATTTTCTTATCAGCTTCTCTCTGTCCTGCTCTCTCTCTTTTTTAAGTAAATCATCTTTAAGGATTCCAGCCATGGGGATGCGTTTACATTTAAACTTCAATGCAGAAAAAGCCTGCTGGGAAAACTTTGCTTCAAAGCTGTTGAGCAGATAATTTCTCTCCCTGGTTGATTGTGATTGTAGTGGCTTGTTCACAGGAGCAAACCTAGGGAGAGGTAAGCTGTGCCACCAATGAGACTTGGGGCTGTTCCTTTGAATAGCTACACATCTGCCTGGGGAAGGCTTCAGCAGCATTTCTCACCCTAGGAAGGGTGGCAGTCATAGGATCACACAACAGTTTAGGTTGGAAGGGACCTTTAAAGGCCATCTAATTCAACCTTCTGCAGTGAGCAGGGACATCTTCAACTCAGTCGGGTTGCTCAGAGCCCTGTCCAATCTGACCTGAAACGTTGCCAGGGATGGGGCATCTACCATCTCTCTGGGCAACCTGTGCCCATGTCTCACTACCCTCATTGTAAAAAATTTCTTTCTTAAATCCAGTCTGAATCTCCCCTCTTTTAATTTAGAGCTGTTCCCCATTGTCCTATCATAAGATGCCCTGCTAAGAAGTTAGTCCTCATCTTTCTCATAAGCCCTCTTTAAGTACTGAAAGGACACAATAAGGTGTCCCCAGAGCCTTCTCTGCTCCAGGGTGAATAATCCCAACTGTCTCAATCTTTCCTTATGGGAGAGTGCTCCATCCCTCTGATCATTTTTGTGGCCCTCCCCTGGACCCACTTCAACAGCTCCATGTCCTTCCTATGCTGAGGACTCCAGAACTGGACACAGGGCTCCCGGTGAGGTCTCCAGAGAGGGTAGCAGAAGGGCAGAATCCCCTCCCTCGCCCTGCTGGCCACGCTGCTAGAGGTGCGCCCCAGGACTCAGTTGGCTCTCTGGGCTCCACGCACACATTGCCGACTCAGGTCCAACTTTTCATCCACCAATACCTCCAAGCCCTTCTCCACAGGGAAGCCTGGTGCTCCCCGTGTGCTGGTCTCCCCAGCACACAGGGCTGTGCCCCTGGGCTGGAGCTGTGCCCTCTGCCGGTTGCCACTGGTCTTGGCCGTTATCTTTTATGACGCCTCACTTTATGTGGCTCCACTTGAGCTTGGAGGGCTGTGGTGCAGCAGGTGTCAGCCAACACCATGCAGGTACAGCCGAATGTCTTTCTCTCTTGATAGGTAACATCAGTGAGCGCCTTGATACAGATCCCATCTGGGATCACAGCCCAGCCACATATACAGCAAGGGCAAAACGTTCCGTGGGGGATAACACAGAACCTCCAAATTTGTACTTCTGCCACCAAAACATGGTGATGTCTTCAAGGTGTGGCCAAGGCCAACGGAACCAGGAGGAAGAGGAGAAAAATCCCATGCAAAGCGAAGGCAGAAGGTTGTTATGGAGTGGGACCTGCCTCAAGGCTTCAGCTGGGATTTAGGATTTTGCAGGAGAGGAAATTCCACAACAGCAGCCACCCATGCCCAAGCCTGGGACCAGAGCCCCAGGTCTGCTGGCTAATGCTGTAGCCCTTGTTGCTGGGAAGAGCTGCCTTTTATATTGGAATCTGGTGGGGGGCAGCTAACTAGAAGCTCCACTTAACATGTTTCCAAACATTATCTTTGCTTGGAGAGCACCCAGGTCCCCAGCCAGGCTCTTCCTCGTGGCGTTTTGTCCCTTGCACTGGATTACCCTTCTCCCCAGAAACAAGCAACGTGGAGCATGTGCTGTTTGTCAGCCTGTTTTTCTTTCCTTCTTAGGATTAGCTAGGGCGTTTATGGGCCTGATATGCATATTCATTAAAAAAATTGAAATATTGTAGAAAAAAAGACGCTGTCTTTGAGTTAGCACAGCCTTTGGGAATCTGCTAAGTAAGATGCACTTAATTACTTTAGCTATGACTACATCACATTTCACTCATATTTCCTGTGAGATGCAAAACATCTTTTCAGCACAGGCTGCAAACACATCCTGAGCCTTTTGCAGCACCTCGTGGTGAGCTTTGTGCGCTGAATGCCCAGGATGGAGACAGGATCTGACCTGGCTTTTGGAGCTGCACATCCTGGTGATGGAGCTAATAGCATTTGCAGGGCGCTTATTTAATTACACGTGTGCTTCTGTTAGGCTCCACAAAGATGCTGAAAGCTCCATGGAGGAGAAGGACACCGGTGCAGCCTCAGTGAGCCCGTGGCAAGGCTTGTGTCCTACAGGACCAGTGAGCTATGGGAGGAGAGGTGTTCTGCTTTTGCACGGCAAGTGCTGCATTCATTACCTTCTCTCACTTTGGTTTGCCCCCATCACAATTTCATTCCTCATTTACTTGCCTAATTGGGCGGCTTGCTGCAGGGGAGCATCTCTGAGTCCTTCTCCTGGGTTGGAGAAACCATGATGTCCCAGGAAAAATTCCAGCGTCTCGGACTTTTAAGAAGGGGCTGTTGTTGGTTTGCTGTCAGAAAGAGGTTTCTGCATGGATTCTGTGAGCCAAGGGTCAGGTTTCTGTTTTTTCCTACATATTTTCATAACCATTTGCAGCACGTGTCCCGTATCCATAATTGCACTCGTGGACTTGTTCTGCTCTGATGAATAAATAACATTCACTGTAAAGAAAAAGTGTATGATTACTTATTTAATGGATAAATGGAGCTGTTGTGGTCTATTGGCCACATAATAAAAGTTGCAAAAAAATTGTCTTAATACAGTATTTACCCAAGAGACCACCACGGCTGCAAACGGGAACAAGCTATTTTAAATTCTAAAGTTCTTTAAGCCACTTTCATAGCCTTGCCCATTTCTAAACCACCCATCTTTCTAAACTTTTTCTTCATTTAAATTTAAAATCAGGACAATAAATTATTCTTTTCCTTAGCAGCTGGCAGATCTTCTCCAGCATGAAAGGTCTGGATTAAACTGACAAAATCCCACAAAATGTACCTTTTTGAATGGAATTTGGGAAGGAGCTTACTGCTCAGGCAAGCTGACTTGTCTCTTCACCTTGCAGGCTCCTCATCGCTGCCTGTCTCACCCCCAAACTACCTTTCTGGTGACTCCTCTGCTGCCCCCAAGCCTGTTGTCCATCCTCACCTTATTTGGCTGCAGCATGCCCATCCTCAGTGTCTGTTTGGCCAGGATTTCCCACACAAGGCAAGGAGAGATCAGTGGTCTGTGCTAAGGCTGGTTTTAAGAGCAAATAACACTTAGCATAGCTGAAGCAGCAGGGACTCTTCTCAGCTCCGTGATGGTACAAAGCCAGCCCTGCTGCTGCTATAAGCCGGGTTGTCCTTGCAACAGCAATTCAGCCAGGTCTCTGAGTCAGCCTTGGTCAGACTTCTCACGCTGTTGCAATGCAAGATGTTAATTTTCTTAGAATCATAGAATCACCAGGTTGGAAAAGACCCACCAGATCATTGAGTCCAACCATTCCCATCAATCCCTAAACCATGTCCCTCAGTATGTCGTCCACCCGTCCCTTAAACACCTCCAGGGAAGGTGACTCAACCCCCTCCCTGGGCAGCCTCTGACAGTGCCCAATGACCCTTCCTGTGAAAAATATTTTCCTAATGTCCAGCCTAAACCTCCCCTGGCAGAGCTTGAGGCCATTCCCTCTCGTCCTGTCCCCTGTCACTTGGGAGAAGAGCCCAGATCCCTCCTCTCCACAACCTCCTTTCAGGTAGTTGGAGAGAGCAATGAGGTCTCCCCTCAGCCTCCTCTTCTCCAGGCTAAACACCCTCAGCTCTCTCAGCTGCTCCTCATCAGGCCTGTTCTCCAGCCCCTTCACCAGCTTTGTTGCTCTTCTCTGGACTCGCTCCAGAGCCTCAACATCCTTCTTGTGGTGAGGGGCCCAGAACTGAACACAGGATTCGAGGAGCAGCCTCACCAGTGCCGAGTCCAGAGGGAGAAGAACCTCCCTGGACCTGCTGGTCACACCATTTCTGATTCAAGCCAAGATGCCATTGGCCTTCTTGGCCACCTGGGCTACTGCTGGCTCATGTTCAGTCGCTGTCAACCAACACCCCCAGGTCCTTCTCCTCCTGGCAGCTTTCTAAACAGACTTCTCCTAGTCTGTAGCTGCACAGGGTTGTTGTGCCCCAAGTGCAGGACCTGGCATTTGGCCTTGTTAAACCTCTTGCTGCAAGTTAAATCCCTGCACTTTGTAATTAGTACAGAAAAAGGGCAGATCTAGGAGAATATGTTCCCCTGACACACACTCCTCTACTGATAGAGAATCCAAAAGAGAGCAGACCATGCTGTCGGGTGTTGTGTAAAGCTCTTGATTCCTGACCTGCAGGAGTAAATCTGGTTTTATATTTGGATTTATTTCCGCTGAAGCCTACTGAGCCCTTGCAGGTCTTCCCTGGGTTCCTTTCTCTACATGCTGCTAGTGGAGCTGGCAAGCTTCCTCTGGTAGTGAGAGATTGCACCTCAGTGGGCTTATAGGAAGTGAAGATTGTTAATAAATAAAGCCTGGGTCTTTAAACTCATGTTAACATTAATCAGATTAATATAAAAGGGAAAAAGTCTGGAAAAATGTTTCAGGCAGGGTTTGCTCTCTCTGCGTGGCTGCATGAGGCTGGGCGGCAGGAGGCAGCTTGGCTCTGCCCACGGGGCAGCGGTGGGGCTGAGCCATTGGATCCTGGGGTGAAAATCAAGGGAAAATGGTACAAACTGGAAATGGAGTCTTTGTTCAGAAGACAACAGGGCAGCCCCAAAATCTTCCATGCATCTAAAACTTGGCTGGGTTTGTCTCCATCTCCTTTCATCCCTCCTTGACCAGACCGGGGGGGTTTGCTGCTCCCACCTGACTCAACCACTTGAACTTTGCTTTATGCCATGACACAGGGGCATATACCCTCCACAAGATATTTTTATTTTGTCTAATGTAGCGTTCGACATCTCTTATTAGCAATACATACATATATGTTTCATTTTTCTTTAGGATCTTTCAAGTCTGTTGGGCTCAGCAGCCTCGGGAAACGGTACTTGTACCATGTCTGCATGTCCCTGCAGCCAAGTGTGATTAGTCACCTTTCAGTCCCACTAGATGTCCCCTCGCTCTCGGGTTATGAGAACAGATAAATAGCTGTTAGGAAACTCTTTATTTGGAGGGACAACTCTATCACATAGTCACCTCTCTCATGTCTTACCCATGCACACTCATGCATCACTTCTAGTCCCTTCCCTCGCTGGAAGCCTTGACAGGCAGCCAAGAATTTTCTTTGCCAGTGTCTGGTCTTTCTTTCCTTTCTGCCACATTCATTTTGAGTGGGATCAGAACCGATAATGACATATAAAATCAGAGCAGTCATCTTCTGGAGGAGCTGTAATGAGGTGGTGGCCACCAGGAGAGCTTGCGCCCTGCGCATTGGGGTCTGTCTCAAGGCGTGCTGTGGTGCTCACTGCCTCTGGGGCTCGGGGACGTGCAAAGCTCTGGTGTGATGGTAGTGTCACAGCTTTGGGTGGACCAGAATGGTGGGAGGAGGGACTTGGGGCTTCCACTGATGGTTGTTGTGCTTACTACTTCTAGGTTTAACCCTGGTAGCACTACTCAGCATCCATGCAGATGACGCAGAAGCATTGTTTGTGATACTTTCATGAACTCTGACAAGCTGGTATTTTTTTCATCTAAGCAGTTACTAAATGACAACACCAAGTGTTGCTCTGAAGGAGCATGTTTGGGGTCTATGGCCACTGGTCCCTGAGGCAGGCAGGGGCACCTTCTGGACACACAGATGTATGTACAAAAACAGTTTAGCATCTGTCTCTAGTCTCTGTGGTCAGGGTGATGGCAGGAGCAGAGTCCTGGGTGCACGGTACTTGTTTCTTGACCTTGGCTTGTTTGGAAGACTTCATTGCTGTGTAGAATAATTCTACATAAGTCAATAAGAGTTCATCATAAAGTGATTCAACAGTATGATAAATAAATAAATACAATTTTTAATTACAAAGTGATATTCTTCTAACAGATCCAGGAGATGGTCCACTCGGATGCCGCATCCTATGAGTCCAACCGTCAAGTGCCACTGATCAATCGCCCCGGGATGCTGGCCGGCCCCATGAGCGCTCTCAGCCAGTCACAGCTGATTTCTCAGATGGGGATGCGGAGTGGCATTACCCACGGTTCCCCGTCGCCCCCGGGAAGTAAGTCTGCAACACCATCTCCCTCCAGTTCTACTCAGGAAGAGGAGACAGAGTCACATTACAAGGTACGTGCCATCACGCCTGTTTTAACAGACAGCAGGGGAATGGCAGGTGATGTTTTTCAGTGACGGATAAATTGCACTAAACAAGAGACTTTTGATTTATTTATCTTTTTAAGATATATATAGTGGGAGACTTTCCCAAGGATGGGGAGATTGTTTCCAGAATAGAGACAGCACAGCAGGTTAATACATGTGCTTGGATTGTGCGAGCAGCAAGTTTAGCAGTGAGAGTGGTCCTGCAAAAACAGGCGGTTGTGACAGGATTTGAATTTATAACCAGAGCAGCAAACAGTGCAGAGACCAGAAAATGAGAGCTGTTCAAGGCCATGTTGGACAAGGCTTTGAGCAACCTGATCCAGTAAGAAGTGTCCCTGCCCATGGTAAGGGGGTTAGAACTGGATGAACTTTAAGGTCCCTTCCAAACTAAAACATTCCATGATTCTAGGATTTCTGTGACTGAGCAAAAGCCTTTCACTTTCTGCAGAAATCCAGGCAAAGCTATTCCCATCATTCATGTAGTTATTCATCCACTGGCAGCTTTCACTTCAGATCAGGACATTTCAAAGCAGTGTGGACACAAAAACTGAGCTCCAGTGGAATAAGGAAGGGATACATGTGACTGAAAATAGCGGGACTTTCTCAAAGTCCACAATTACACATTTTGGAGACACCGTGGTTGTGCTTCTGGCCTCCATGATGGCCTGTGTCACACAGCATCAGGCAATTAGATGGGAGCCGAAATCTTTCATGTCAGCAGAATATCAGTTTCAGCCTAGTTACACTCCAGGTTCTCTGGCTCTGCCTCTTTCAGCATCACCCACCCAGCTTTCCTTGCAGCTGTCCAGGGCCACAGGAGTCACTGGGGAGGATTTGGCTTGGAGGTTGGATCTCCTGTTCTCATTGAGCCAGCGATGCCTGCTGGGGGTAGGAAAAATCCGTAGATGTCCAGATCATGACAGGGATTTTATCTTTTTCTAATCCTAAATGCACACCTCCTTGTTTTTCTGCCCTGTAAACTACCCAGCAAGACAGATGGAACAATAATGATATATTTGTTGGAGGACAGAGACTGTAAGCGTAAAGAAAGCAGCAGAACTGTGATGTGGCCTGCACGTCTCTATTTGCTTTCTCTGTCTACACAGCTGTTGTATTCACCCATCACTCTTTTTTTTTTTTTTTGTATGGCCATTAACAGCTTTTCTGCAACAGGTCATCAAAGCCATGTCTAGTGAGCAGGAATTAATCTTATGACCATGAAGGTCACACATTAAAGAAAGGGGTCTGGTGCCAGGAGGAGGTTCATGTCCAGCAGGTCCTCAGTGCTAGGGAGCTTGTGATTTTAGGAGATCTCACAGCCTCACTGATGTGTTTACCTGCTTCTTGCTTCAGGAGATGTACACATGCAGAGGTAGTTATTGCCCAGATTCCAGCTGGATTAGTGGTCTCTCTCCATGGTTATCAAAATCCTGGTATACATGAGGTTCCTACCCTTCACAGGTTCAAAAATCTAAGGCAGCATCAAACCAATGTCTTATGGAATTGTAGCTGTCACCTCTGAGTTGTCCCAGACCACATCTGGTGCTGCACGTACCTTCTGCTGCCTCTCCAGAGTGGGTACACGTGGGGGCTGGTGGCCACGTGCTTCATCCCGCTGCACAAAACTTCATGGTCAGTTTGATCATCACTCCTTTCTTGAGGCTTGCTGATACTCTGGGGCAGCGAGGAACTGGCTCACCAGAGCTTGCATTTAGCCACGAACATGGCTTAGGTTGTTCAAACATCTTCTGCAGTCCAGGGCTGGGCTGTTCTCTCATCCCATGCTGTGTCACACCTAGTAAACGGCAGGAAAACCAAGCAAAGTCCTGATCTGCTCCCTCCTGAGAGCTCCAGCTCCAGGCAGCCTTGCAGGCAGCATCTGTTTTCCATAAATACCATTTGCTCTTTGGTGCTGCCTAAGCAGGACTGACTGTAAAAGCGTCGCCGCGGCTGCCGTTGCATTGTGCCTGTTCCCAGCTCCATCGCTTGATCAGCGGCTGTGAGGAGAGCTGGTCCCCCCACAGCACTTAGTGAATCAAACAGGATTACAGTTAGTTAAAATACCATCTCACTTGCTAATGGGCTGAAGCCCTGCCATGCATTTTTTTCCTCCTAATAAGCTGGCCTTTCACCTCCAGGCCTCCCATTCAAGCCCAATTGGGCAATTTTAAATTAAATGCGATTTTTTTTTGGGCTCTCTGCTCATTCACTAATGGTCACTGTCTGTTTGACAAATGTCACTGCGCAGATACTGAACTTAATGACCAGTCAAGAGCTGCTGAGCGGAGAGCAGGAGCGCCGCTGCCCTTTCCTCCCCGTGCATGGCCTGCGCCAGCTGAAGGGAAGGCTCTTAAATCCTGGCGCTTCCAAGCACGCAATCACATCAGTAAATCCATCAGGAGGAAAGGCCTTTTGCTCCCAGCACTCACCAGGGGGCACAGTTTTTGCAGCTGTTTGATGTTTAGACCTGTGTCAATTGATTTTTTCCTATTTCTTTAGGTTTATAAGTGACAAACCAAGCAACTTTCCAAGTAGTGCCCATGCACCTGGGAGAGCAGGGGCTGCTGGAGTCAGGTCCTGGCTGAGCACTTGGTGCCTGAGCTGGGTCTACAGGCAAAGGTGCTGATGCTCTGTTTGCCCTCAAGGGTGCAGAGATCCAGACCGCAGCAGCCAGCTGGCAGCAAATCACTTTATTCTCTGCCGTGTTTAAGCTCCCGCATATTTAGTTTTTCCCTCTGCTCTAAAATAAGAATAATGGTGCTTCCCTGTAGTGCAGGCTTTCACTGACCACAGTTAATGTGTTGAGAGCTTTGATGTCTGTCCAAGTGCTTGCCAGGTGTCCTTCTCACACCTTCACACAGAGGCTTCTGCGGTCTCGTATATTCAACAAGGTGCCCAGGGCATCCTGGCAGAGGCTCAGCCATGGGATCTCCTTTCTGTAATGCCTTCACTGGAAGGCTTCTCTACGGCTGCCTGAAAGGAGGTTGTGGAGAGGAGGGAGCTGGGCTCTTCTCCCAAGTGACAAGGGACAGGATAAGAGGGAATGGCCTCAAGCTCCGCCAAGGGAGGTTTAGGCTGAACATTAGGAAAAAAATTTTCACAGAAAGGATCATTGGGCACTGTCAGAGGCTGCCCAGGGAGGTGGTTGAGTCACCTTCCCTGGAGGGGTTTAAGGGACGGGTGGTCGAGGTGCCGAGGGACATGGTTTAGTGTTTGATAGGAATGGTTGGACTCAATGATCTGGTGGGTCTCTTCCAGCCTGGTTATTCTATGATTCTATGATTCAATGATCCCTGTTTCCAGCCTTGCTGTTTTGCTTCCCAACCTGGTGGCAGCGTCTCGTGCTGAGCAGGCACAAAGTCCAACTACCTTTACCTTGTGTCCTGCTTCCCTTGGTTCAACAACCCAAGTGTGGATACAGCCAGACCTGGTTGTCTGCCTGCACCCAAGCTGTTTGTAAAGAGGGAGTGGTGCATGCAGAGATTTTAATACATAAGATTACAATAGTTTAATTCCTGAAAATTTTTCCTGGATAGGGGTACACACCTGTTAGCAGAGTGAAACACGTTCTGGATGGCCTCAGTGTGATGGTTAATGGGATCCTGGTGCTGCTTGGTCGGTGCTCGCAACCCTCCTGCCTAGGGAGGGGGGAAGGTTGAGCCGCCAGCACACACAAGGGCAAGGAAAGTCAGAAGCAGCTTGCAAAGGGATTGTTAGATTCGAAATCAGAAACCACGTGGAAGCCAAGTTTGGAAAAACTCAAGGCCTGTTTAAGGGGTCTGGCTGAGAAGTAAGGTGTTTGGAGCAGTCCAAGAAGAGGATAAAGGAGTGAGTGAGCTTGTGGTGCCAAGGAGGAGGAGAGGAAAGGCGGTGACCAAAGACAAATGTCTGGAAAGCCTTGGCTTTGGAGCAGGGACCACTGGAGCAGCAAGAGGAGAACCCAAGCTGTGAACCGGGCTGGGAGGAGGCACCTAAACCGGGCTCAGGCACCACTAGCAGTTTGTGTAATGATCCTAGAGGGTCCTGATGGCCAAAGAGATCCCCAGCACTGCTGCCCTCCTTACCACAATGAGAAACTTCATCTGCCTGTGCCTCCTCATCCCCTTTGCTAACAAGCTGTAGCAGGGACTCGCATTGTACTACTCCCAGCTGACTGCTAAGCTTCTTCTCTTGGTTTTGCAGGTTGCTGGAGAGAAAAGACCATCAACAGACCTGGGCAAAAAGCCCAAAAGCCAAAAGAAGAAGAAAAAGAAGGATCCCAATGAGCCCCAGAAGCCTGTGTCAGCCTATGCCCTGTTTTTCAGAGACACACAAGCAGCCATCAAAGGGCAAAACCCCAATGCAACCTTTGGAGATGTATCGAAAATTGTTGCATCAATGTGGGACAGTCTGGGAGAAGAACAAAAGCAAGTGAGTTACTGATCTTTTTTCTTTTTCTTTTGATTTTTGACGTGTGGTTTTCCATGGTACAGAGCGTCAGAGTCTTCTAAGCATGTTAGGAGCATGGCCAGGGACTTGAACAGGCTGAAGTGCTTGCACAGAAAGGGAGGTATTTTCCGGAGCGATGCTGAAGTGCTCATTGCCACTTGAAGCAATGCTTGAGTGGTTTGCACGCTGAGCCCCGAGCTGGTGCAGCAGTGATGTGACCCGATCCTTGGACACCTCCTTGGGGTGCCCTGCACACAGTTCTTTCCACTGAGGAGGGAGGTGTGACCCATGCTGCAGGCAGGGCAGGGTTGGGGCTGCAGAAGGAGGTGCTAAGTTTGCTTTGCCTCCGCCTGTTTTAATAAAATATATGTTGTTACATGAGGAAGAGGACATTTTTATGACAGCTAATTATTCTTCATAAGCTCATACTTTGCCAAAACATCAGTGGCCTTTCCCTGACACAGAGGTTTTACAGCCTTCGATGGGAGATGGGTTTGTACTTGCTTATTTATTTACAAGGAATGACGGCAAACCAGCTAAGAACTGTTAACTCTCTACATCACTGGCCTCAAATCTAGCATTAAGGCTTTAAAAGCTTAGGAAAGAGATGTCTGAAGTGGCCTCACAAAGGAAACCTTCCTGCCCCAAAGCTGTCAACCACTTTCAGTCTGCTTCACACAGAGACGTGTAGGTCCTGCTTTAGCTGTTTTATTGATGCTGAGTCAGTTACAAAAGCTTGTAATTGCTTGTTGCCTACTGAGAAAACCCCAGGGAACACTTTCCGTAGCCAGTATGTCTTTTTATCAGCCTGAGTGAGATCCGACAGTGTGATGTGTCACCGAACCCAAACATGTTTTAACTGACGATCCTCCCCTAAACAGTGAGTCTTTCTCCTAGAGCCTGGCTACCAACTTCAGGCTGGCTCTATCTTCTGTTGTGTGTCCATGGCCAGTATTTGAAGCAGCTACATTTGGGGAGGGAGAAGCAGGGAGGAAGAAAAGCTAGTTAAATGGAAGTCATGCAAGGAAATAGCCTTGCTTTCCACCTCACATCAAGTCGGGAATAAGAGCAAGGCATCTTCTGGGATGGAAGCCCTTTTGCTCATCCTTGGATTCTCCTGAAAAGCCTTGCTTTGATGTTTTCATGATCCTCCCTTTTCCCTTCTTTGGGCAGATCGCTGGGGGATCATGCAGGAATTTCCAGTGCTGAATCATAGAATGGTTCGGATTGGAAGGGACCTTAAAGCCCATCCAGTTCCAAACCCGCACCATGGGCAGGGACACTTCTTACTGGGTCAGATTGCTCAAAGCTCCATCCAGTGTGGCCTGGAACACCTCTAGGGAGGATTCAACCACAAATTCCCTGGGGAACATGAGGCAGGGAGGAAGATTCCCACCTGTGGCAGGTTCACCAGAGCCCTGTTTGCCAGGAAGGTGTGAGGCAGGGGCTATTGGTACAAGGTGTGAGAGGTTAAGGAGTGTGAAGAAGCTTCTGCATCACTTCTTTCTCTTGTTTTTATCCCTCTCAACATCTCAATCTGCCTCTCTTTTACTCCATCTGGTTTCAAATATCTCTGTCGATTGAGCACTGAGCTCGCCTGAAAATGTGGTTTATATAATGGAAATGCTGGTGCGACCCTGACTCAGCACAGTGCAAACGCTCAGCTCTTAATTAACAGCAGGGATTAAACCAGTCCGTTTATCTTCCTTGCTAACTCTCCCTTCTTCTCTTTTATGAGATAGTAGCAGCCTTGCCGTCTCTTTACACACGCTTTCTAAGTGGCTCCATTTCTCCCTATGTAATTGATTTAATTAAGTCATTTGTTCCTTGTCTGAATGCTTAAATATTAACTTCCTGGCTTTGTCTCCAGCTGTATATTTTTCTCCTACAACAGCTCCCTCCCTGCCCGGGACTCAGGCTGGAGGGACACTATTTATCTTTGGCTCTGGGACCATATTGCTGGTTTGTGCAACGTGGCACGTTCCCTCCTGAAGTGTTTGGCTGGAAGGGAGTTTATTTAGTCCCTGTTTGCTTTCCTCTGCCAGCATCCCTAGTCAAGTTTGTTTAGAGTCAGAAGGCAATGCAATGGAAAGGAAAAAAAAAAGGGGGAAGGAAAAAAAAAGGGAAAAGGAAAAGGGAAAAAAAGGAAAAAAGAAAAAAAAAGCATTAACAAAATGTCTTTAAAACGTGAAAACAAGTACCTAAGCTGTCCTGCAGCTCCTTTCAGGACATGATGCTTGCATTCACGATGAAGGCAAGCCCATCCCAAGCCCAGCATTGGTACGGCTCTGGGGAGGGGTGGAAAGGTGGAAAAGGGAAAAATTTTACCTGGTGTGCTGCTCCTGGCTCTATTGACAACAGTTTGAGTGTCCTCATATCCTCACTGCAGAAAGCAGTGCTGACAACAACCCGGGGCTAACACAGCGGTGGCAAAGTAGGCAAGCAAAAGCCAAATCTGGATGTTCTTGCTCAGTTATGAGCAATTGAACTAATTGCTCAATTAAAGAAAGCCTCCCTTCTTCTTAGAATAAGTAAAGAGGGTGGAATTGAGGCTGTAGGGTCTGATCTGGGGCTGGGCTGTGGTCCCAGTCTTGGGTCTCTCACAGCCCCCAAGATGATCACAGTGAGGTTGAGTTATCACATCTCCAGAGGGCCGATGTGCATTCCCCAGGCCGCCTTGCAGTTATTAAATAGTCATTTATATCACTGTAGTTTTTGCCTCAGATTCAGTTTACAAACCTTGTTTTCTGCCTTACAGTGGGCACAGTGCTTCCCCAGCCCTGGGTGCGTCCTGGTTCCTGCCTTGAGGGAGAATTGCAGGCAGAGCAGGCAGGGAGCGACCAACAAGGGGGTTCAAAACCAATAAACCCAACCTCAGCCAGGGCATGTTGGAGTTGTGATCCCCCTCCACATGTCAGCAGCCCCTGGAACATGCCCCACTGTGCCTGCAGACATGCCCATCCATCCCTCCCAGCTCCATCATGCCCAGAGGACCACCGATGACCATCGTGCCAGTGACAAAGGGTTGTGGAAAGCCTGGTGCTGGTGACTTGTAGACGTGCTGCAAGCACAACACACCAGTGCCTGAGGCTGGGAGGTCCCATACCACCCCCCAGGCAGGCAGAGCCTCAGCCCCACTCCACAGACACAGCATAAAGCATTTTGAAGGCAGAAGCAAGATACCACCCCTTTGCCAGGTAGCTCAGGCCAGCACACAGAGGGTTAATCCTCTGCCATTTGTGCTGCTAATGATTATATGCACTGTAATATCAAAGCTGTAGCTATTTATTTGCCATTGAGCAGGTGCTGCTGCTCCCACAAAGCAAATTTGCTTTCTCCTCCTGATGAAACAAGCAAAATAAAGGTTGCTCACGTCCCATTTCAGATATAGTTTTTTTCCCTGTGCACGAGCTGAAAGACAAACACTGAGTGAGAACCAGAACACACATTATGCAAGAAACCATATAATCTAGGAGCATCTTTGATTTGGCTGCTGCTGTCACAGACATGTATTTCACTGAGAGGCTTCCCCCCCACCCTCTCTTTCTTTTGTTCTTACTGGTTTATCATTTGTGCCTTTGTCATTTTGTTCTGTCTTCTTCTCTCCTCGGCCTCTTCACAATGAATCTTCATTTTCCCTCTGACACACTTGTATCTAAATTTCCTTATTTCCTGCCTTTTTTTATTTATATCTGTTGCCTGGTGATTTGATCATGCTGTGGAATACAGGATTAGCAATCTCCGTGTCCTTGGGTACTGCTCAAGGACACCTGTTCGGCAAAGCGCTGTTTTCTTCCCCATTTTAACCCCTTCCAGTGTGTCTGCGCGTGCACGCGAGTCAGAAATAACAATACCTTTAAATATCTCCAGCGCTGCATTAGCGGGACGTTGTAATCTTCATTCTTTAACAGCTGGCATGGCCCTTTCTAAGAAGCTTACGTGGGAATCTGAAGAATGTGACTCGGGGAAAAAAAAATATTAATTCATACTCTTTGAACTTTGCAAATAGTTTAACAGCTGTTCCTGTAGAGATAGCTTAGACTTTGGTGGAGAGGGAAATGCTAATTCAGCCATTATCGTCAAATGGGGTACCTGTCATAGCAATCCACCTGCATCTCCAGGTCCCTGCTGAAGGCTCGCAGAATCCCTTGCCTCAGTGTTATTTTTTTTTCCTTAGTAGATACAGACCAGCACTCGCAGCGTTACCCTGTGAGGTTTGAAAGGACTGCCTGATTTGACAGAAATTAGAAGAATCTGAGCACTAGATTGGAGCAAACCCTGCTAATTCACTAGGAAGGTTCTTCCCCTGGCACAGGTGTAGTGCCCACAGCTTGGTCACACCTCGTGCCACCTGGCAGGGCTGCTGGCCCTCCCTCTCCTTCCACAGGCCACCAGCCCTCTCTGCTCCTGAGCAGGTGACACCCAGCCCTTGGTGGCTGTCCTCTATCAGGGGATTTCATTTGAGTGATAAGCCTGGGAATTCTCCAGAGAAATCAGAAGCAGGAATCTTTCAAGATGCTTTAAGCAATGGTAATTCCTATATTATTGTGGATTTGTCTATCACTTCTCTAAAGGACTGTATCTCCACCAGAATAAAGGAGGAGTTCTTTTAAAAACCATGCAAATAGTTCCCATAGCCAAAGCCTTTTATGTAGGTGTCCTCAGGGATGTAAGATGCTCAACAGCTCCTACAGCAACGCTGGGAGAGACTGGGGGTATTGGAACACTGCTTAACCAGCAACTTCACGATAGGCATCATTGACAAGGTCTCCCGTGTCCAAGCTTATTGACCTCAGGACTTAACAATCCAGACTTTAGCTATTAGTCCGAAGGAGAGGTGCTGAGATTTACACAGCAAATGTAGTTGGGTTAGATGGTTTTAAAGTGGGCAGGGACAGAATAAGTCTTCCCCAAGAAGGGAGCAGAGGGTTTACAGAGGAGAGTGCAAGGAGATGAGGAAGAGCTGGGAAGGAATAAGGATGACGTGGCCGTGTTTGCTCCGTGAGTTTCCGATGGCTACGTGGAGGCCGTATGCAAAGAGAAGGGTGGTGTGGCAGACACCACTGGGCACAGAGGAAGTATTTTTGAGTCATCTTATGAATAAGCCACAAGTGGTGATCCCAAGAGATATTTTGCAGGGAAGTCAATAATAGTTAGAAGAAAACCCCTCCAGATTTACAAGCAGAATAAATTCCAAATTTATACATTCAAGGCGGGGGAAATAGTCGTGGAATCATAGAAAGGAGGACAAGGAGAGACTTAAGAGGTCAACCAGACCATACTGCTGCCTGAAGTCAGGATCATCTCTACTTAAGCCGTTCTTGATGGATGTGTGCCTAATCTGTTCTTAAACCCTCAATGGTAGAGATTACACATCTCCCCAGGCAATCTCTTCCCGAGCTTAATTATCCTTAACTGTTAGGAACACTTTCCTCTTGCTTAGCCAACATTTCTCTTGTTAAAATTTAAGCCTGTTGCCTCTTTTCCTGTGCGTGGTAGATGCAGAGGATCATTCAGTGTCTCCTTTGCTGTGTTGCGTTTGGAGGCTGTGGCTCCTCATGGTCTTCTCTCCTCACTAAACTGAGTCCTTCAACTCTCCTCCTGGACACCTTTGCTGCAGTTTTCATCTCTTCTTTTCTGTTGATTTGTTACTTTTTTTGAAGCAAGATGCTCCAAACTCCATCTAGGATTGCAGCAGAAACCTTTTCACTTGCAATCAGTGCACCCCTTGATTTTTTAGGGAGAGTTTGGGTTCTTTTCATCATTCTCCAGGCTTGGGAAGCAGCATTTCTGCTACAGCAGGCAGGCTGGGATGCAGAGGTTACCAATAAGAGCTCTGGCTGTCACTCAGTGCCTGTGCGACACAGAGCTGTTCGTGGGCGTCAGCAGGGTTTGGAATAATTGTCTTCTCTAATTAACTGGTTATCAAACAAGAACATTTCATTACGGTACAATTACTAGCTGCTTTGCTGAAACACAGAGGTGTCAGGATTACGATCCCAACATATGCTTCTTACAGCTCTGATTTTTTGTTTTCATAATCACTAACCATTCTTGCTTCCCCTCCCAACCCACCCACTCACTTAATGACTAATGAATCCTCCTGCTAACGAATAAGGAAAATAAATCAGCAGGCATGGCAGGTTAGAAAGAAAAACATGCAAAATGTTTTGAGGATCCTTAAATCTGATAAATTACTTTAAAATTAAAATCCCTGGGAGAAAATGGGATTTAATTAGAACGTAACATGGTTTTGTCAATGTTTAAATTAAAATTTTAAAGGTTATAAATACTGCGCTAGAGCTGCCTTTGCACAGAGGATTCGTGAGAAGTTTTGTTCAGATCGACTCTTCCCATGTCACGGCAGCATTTCCCCAGCAGCAGGTGGCGGTTTCGCTGCTCAGGGTCCTCAGTGGAGCTCAGTGTGGGTGCAGAAACCCCCTCATGCAGGGCAGGATCCTGGCAGGAGATCCTAAGGAATGTATTTTTACAATGAGGGTGTTTGGACAGTGGCCCAGGTTGCCCAGAGAAGTTGCAGAAGCCCCATCCCTGGAGGTGTTCAAGGCCCGGTTGGATGGGACTTTGAGCAATCGGATCCAGTGAGAGGTGTCCCTGCCCATGGCAGGTAGGTTGGAACTGGATGATCTTTAAGGTCCCTTCAAACCCAAAACAGAGTCTGCAGTCACAAACCAGATAATCCACCAGGAACCTTCCAGAGCAAGAGAGAAGAAACACCAGCTGGTCTGGCCCTCTTATGTTTCTCTGTGCCGGAGCAGCACAGGGGCTCCTCCTTGGTGTGATCCCTCTCTCCCTTTGGAGGGTGCCCCTTCACGGTCTTTTTGCATCAGGCAGCACCTGCATCAGGTGCCTGCATCAGGCGCTTTCCAAATATGAATCATAGAATCTCCAGGTTGGAAGAGACCCATCGGATCATTGAGTCCAACCATTCCTATCAAACACTAAACCATGCCCCTTAGCACCTCATCCACCCGTGCCTTAAACCCCTCCAGGGAAGGTGACTCAACCCCCTCCCTGGGCAGCCTCTGCCAGTGCCCAGTGACCCTTTCCCTGAAATTTTTTTTCCTTATGTCAAGCCTGAACCTCCTCTGGTGGAGCTTGAGGCCATTCCCTCTCATCCTGTCCCCTGTCCCTTGGGGGAAGAGCCCAGCTCCCTCCTTTCCACAACCTCCTTTCAGGTAGTTGGAGAGAGCAATGAGGTCTCCCCTCAGCCTCCTCTTCTCCAGGCTAAACACCCCCAGCTCTCTCAGCCGTTCCTCATCAGGCCTGAGCGAGGCATTGTCTGAAAAAGCCAGGGGCAGATGGAGTGGAAAAAGAATGGGAGGGTGCAGGAGCAAAAACAAGTGATGGGCATGAAGTTAGGCACAGAGTTTATTGGCTACTCATTTAATTGCATTTAGGTTAAGGAAGTCTCATTTACCTGCCTTCTCACTGTCCATAGGTTTTTCTCCAGACAAGTCTTCCTAATAATTTAACTGGTCTCCACATAGATGTGAATATTTTAATTTCCCACTGTCCCAGACTTTAAAAAAAAAAAAAAAGCAAAAAAAAATCTTGGTATTTTGCTGTAACAGAGGAAAAAAGAAATAAGTATGTTTTCAATACATCAGCACCAGCTCTGGCCACTGTTATCCTGGCCTGAGATACAGGAATTCATATTTCATTGCTCTGTACAGGCATCAGGTACCACATTTAAGACCACTTGCTTGCAGCAGAACTTGCAATATTTTAGAGGAGTTTGGTCAGACACGCAGTGTGAACGTTGTGGTTGTCCTGTGCAGGGACAGGAATTGGACTTGATGAGTTAGGATTGTTCAGTCTGGAGAAAAGAAGGCTCTGAGGAGACCTTATAGCAACCTTCCAGTACCTGAAGGGGCTACAAGAAGGATGGGGAGGGACTGTTTACAAAGGCTTGTGGTGATAGGACTAGGGACAATGGGTATAAACTGGAGAGGGGCAGATTTAGACTAGACATGAGGAGGAATTTCTTTACAATGAGAGTGGTGAGACACTGGAACAGGTTCCCCAGGGAAGCTGTGGCTGCCCCATCCCTGGAGGTGTTCAAGGCCGAGTTGGGTCTTGAGCAGCCTGATCTAGTGCGAGGTGTCCCTGCCCCTGTCAGGGGGCTTGAAACTAGATGATCTTTAAGGTCCCTTCCAACTCAAACTGTTCTATGATTCTATGATCCTGGTGGGTCCCTTCCAGCTGAGGACATTCTGTGGTTCTCTGGTGGGCACCACTCATTCCTGCTTTCCAGTGAATGCTGTAGCAGTAGCGCTGGTGTCATTGCGGTGGGTGAGGATTGTGGAGGGAGATAATGGCTTTTATTAGGGGAATCCATGCAGTTTGAAGAAATAGTTGCTTTTCACAGGCAAACTTTTCTTCAGGCTGACATTTGAAATGTAATTTTGTTCTGAACGGAGCATATATAATACTGCCTGAATACCATAAAGCCAAAGACAAACTTAGGAAAATACTCCGTTTCAGAAAATTACCATCAGAGACCTCCAGCATGTCAAGTCAAAATGTCTCATTACGTGAATCTCTCAGATTTAGCAATGAAAAGAAGATTTTCCAACTATTTTTAATAGAGTTTATCTGTACTGATTTTAAACTGAAATTCAAGTAACTTGAAAGCTTAACCACTGGAAGGTTATTTTCCCTTCAGAGGTCAGTGTTAGGGAGGCTGGGGTGCAGCTGTGGCTGTGGAAATTTGCAGGGGAAAGGAGCTAAATATCCTCACCGGGCTTTGGCATCTTGATTGTTGAAAGCTCTTGTTTTTAACACAGAATTTGCCTTGTATGCAAATCTGTTCTAATTGAAATCAACTTTCAGTGTGCCGCTTGAGGAAGACTTTGAGTTTGCAGTAGAGGAGAGGGCTGGTGGGTGTTTTTCTTGGGAGATTCTGCCTTTTTGCTGAAATTCTTACTCTGCTTCAAAATATTCTTCTCGCTTGCTCGGTTTAATCTGTTTAACCCCGTGGGTGCTCACGCTGGTTGAGGGAGGCTGGATCGCACCATTAGTTTTATACACATGGCGGACCAAGCTCTGGGCACAAAGGGGATGAGCACTGTGAAACAATCGTGAAGCGTGTCTCATTACAGCGGAGAGATGGAAGAATAAACAATAATTTGCTCTTACAAAGCTTTATTATTTTTGTTACTTAGGATAGCAAACTCCCTGTGCTGTCTCCCTGCAAGTCCTAGCTCCACAGGTCATAAGTTCAGGCAAAAATCTCAGCTTTTATATGATGAGAAGGCACTTCCCAGCTGTCAGGACTGCAGAGGAGGGCTGGGGTTTTGAGCTATAAAGGCTTAATAAAGGGAAAACCAAGAAAGCGAAAGAGTAGTTAAGGATTTCTGAAAGTCTCACCGTTTTTTGAGTTAGTCCTATCTTTTGGGGATTTTGGTTCTTGTCTTGCTCTTCCAAGAGCCTGCACTCTCCCCGGTTCCTGTGGGGAAGTGATTTCATTGAATTCACCCTAGAAAATCAGGCTTACAGCAGATGTGTATAAATATCTGCCTAGGCATGCAGACCACTCTGCTCTGGGATGCCTCCAAAATCCCAGCATGGTCCAACCTAGGGGCTTTATTTGCTTGGTTTGGGGTAAATTCCTCTCCAGCAGAAATAAGGTTTTCGTGCCCATGTGCATGCATGAATGGCCTCAGCGGAATGGGATCCCACTGAGCAGGCAGTCAGCAGCACCCTATAATACTTTATTAATTATTATCCATTGCTTGGTTCTTTCAGGCGTACAAGAGGAAAACAGAAGCAGCGAAGAAGGAGTACCTGAAAGCCCTGGCAGCGTACCGGGCCAGCCTCGTCTCCAAGGTACAGCCCACGGTCGCTGGATGAGGCAATGCTGAATGAGTTGCAGCTCACAGGTCTCTCCAGGGAGGAGCAGGTTTATAAGAAATACAAGTGTAATTGTGCTGTCAGAGCTAATATTGGTGTTAGCCACCTTCCCAGGGAGCTAAAAGAAATGCTAAAACAGTTAGGGTGGGTGCCAGGCTGCCTTCTGCTTTTAGCCCCCTGAAATGAGACCCCACTTTGGGTTGTCTTCATCAGCAAGTGGCAGGCAGGGGAGAGATGTCCCTGCTCAGGGGTACAAGGTTCCTGCTGCCTGACCCCTCCTCTAGTGGCTGTTCCTGGCCAATTCTCAGAGTGGGGTGTGACTGTTAGGGCAGGAGGCTAAGGCTCACCATGGGTGACACCATGGGTGACACTGTGGACTGGCCCAGGAGAAGGTGCTTAGGGACATGGTTTAGCAATGGACTCAGCAAGCGCTTGGTTAATGGGTGCACTTGATGATCTTAAAAATCTTTTCTGACCTGAATTATTGTATGATTCTAAGGTGATATCCCAGCCCTGGGCTCACCAGACAGCACTGGTGCCAACACCCTGCCTGCACCATGATCCAGGCACTTGGGCTGTTCTGGCTGCTCAGAACGCTGGGTCCTGCTTTACCTGTGCACACGCAGCTCTGTGCAAGGGTTTAAGGGAGTAAAACCCATAACTGCAGGTTGATGAGCATGTGAGCATGACCCAGAGAGCCAATTTTGGTCCCTAGTAGTGAAATAGGAACTATCCTTCATACAGTTCACTAGGAACTAGTGAACTATCCTTCATACAGGAACTCGCAGTGCCGCAAGGCTGCATCTGGGGCAACGTTTTTTGAGTAAAAAAAACCCAGCAAAGTGTCATCCTGGCTGCTGGGTGAGAAAGGATGTGGAGTATCATTACAGAGCTCATTGCAGGACAAAAATCTCATTGTCCAAGCTAGAAAATGTTCTGTTGTTCTTCTCTCTGTCCTGCAGAAATGAGGTCACCATTGTCCTGTGCATTGTAGACCCCACTAGGGCTGCAGGAACGCACAGGATTAGGAAAGCAGAGATTTTACAATCCCATTTGTTCTCTATTGCAAGCAGAAGAGATTTTTTCACCCACCTATGTGGATCTAAGGACTGAGCTGCAGGCGAGTGGTTTGCCTTCGCACCAGCTCATGCCCCTCCAGTGCTCCAGGCTCTGCTGAAGGCACAGATGAGTTACTGGACTTTAATTTCCCAGCTGTGGATGCTGCACTCAGCCTGCAGTCAGCCAGTGAGCCACGGGGCTGGAAGTGCATGTGCCAGCTGGTGGCAGAGGAGCAGGAGCCACAGGGGGGTTCTCGGGTAACTCAGTTGGACAGATAGACATCTCGAGACATGTATTGATGTTTCTCCCCTTCCTTCCTCATCCTCCTTTGTTCTGTTTTCCCACAGAGCTCTGCCGACCAGGGGGAGACAAAAAGTGCCCAGAGCAATCCACCTTCCAAAATGATTCCTCCCAAGCAGACCATGTACCCGATGCCACCACAGGCTTCCTCGCCCTACCCCGGCCTGGGCTCATTCCTGTCCCCATCGGACCTGCAGAACTACCGTGGCCACCCTCACCCCAGCCTCTCCCGGACCCTCACCTCCAAACCCATGCTGCCCAGCATCAGTGCCTCCCCACCACCCTCCTTCCAGATCAGCCCCCCCCTCCACCAGCAGCTCTCCTTGCACCACCCGCAGAGCTCCCTCCTCAGCCAGCCCCTCAGCATGCAGCAGGTCCCCCAGCAGCCCCTCCTGTCCCCACCCATGGCACTACAGGTACAGCCCCCCATGAACGCCTCTCCTCCTGGGCAGCAGGTAGGTGCTCAGGGGGCTCTCTCTGTACTGTTTTCCCCTTGAGCCTGTACGTTTCTGGGTGGTTTGGGGGATGTTGGATGTTGATGTCACCCCCAGGGGAGTTTTCTTCAAGGACAGGTTGGATGGGGCTTGGAGCAATTGGATCCAATGTGAGGTGTCCCTGACCATGACAAGGGGGTTGGAACTGGACGATCACAAGGGTGATCCGAGGGCTGGAGCACCTCTCGTATGAGGACAGGCTGAGAGAGCTGGGGTTGTACAGCCTGGAGAAGCAAAGACTCCAAGGAGTTCTTATAGTGACCTTCCAACACCTGAAGGGGCCACAAGAAAACTGGGGAGTGACTTCTAACAAAGGCTTGTAATTATAGGCTGGGGTAAAAGGTATAAACTGAAGAGGGGATGATTTAGACTAGACATAAGGAGGAATTTCTTCACCATCAGGGTGGCGAGGCACCAGAACAGGTTTCCCAGGGAAGCTGTGGCTCCTCCATCCCTGGAGGTGTCGAAGGCCAGGTTGGATGGGCCTTGGGCAGCCTGATCTAGTGTGAGGTGTCCCTGCCCATTGCTGGAGGATTGGACCTGGACAATCTTTAAGGTCCCTACCAACCCAAACCATTCTATGATTCTGCTGGCTCCATCACCTTCCAGATCTCATCATTGCAGAGGGGTGTATTCAAGAGCATTGAGCTGGAAGCACAAGCACCCCCACAAACGGGCAGATGTGTGCAACCAGAGCAAGAAGGGCTCCTTCAGTGGGGGAAGGAGCCAGGAGAATGAAAAAGAGGACAGTGAAGAGGGATATAAAACAGATGCTACTTGCAAGAATTTGCATTCTGAAAGGTCCCACCATGGGTAGTTTCATGTCCTGGGCTTGGACACACTGCTGTCCCTGGGCTTCTGCTGCACTTTGCACTGTTGCATTTAATGGCTTTAAATTGGAAGGGAAAAAATTTAGATTAGACTTTAGGAAGAAATTCTTCACTATCATAGAATCATAGAATAACCAGGTTGGAAGAGACCCACCAGATCATCAACTACAACCATTCCTATCAATCCCTAAACCATGTCCCTCAGCACCTCGTCCACCTGTGCCTTAAACCTCCAGGGAAGGTGACTCAACCACCTCCCAGCCTCTGACAGTGCCCAATGACCCTTTCTGTGAAAAAATTTTTGCTAATGTTCAGCCTAAACCTCCCCTGGCGGAGCTTGAGGCCATTCCCTCTCGTCCTGTCCCCTGTCACTTGGGAGAAGAGCCCAGCTCCCTCCTCTCCACAACCTCCTTTCAGGTAGTTGTAGAGAGCAATGAGGTCTCCCCTCAGCCTCCTCTTCTCCAGGATAAACACCCCCAACTCTCTCAGCCACTCCTCATAAGGCCTGTACTCCAGCCCCTTCACCAGCTTCGTTGCTCTTCTCTGGACTCGCTCCAGAGCCTCAACATCCTTCTTGTGGTGAGGGGACCAGAACTGAACACAGGATTCAAGGAGCGGTCTCACCAGTGCCGAGTACAGAGGGAGAAGAACCTCCCTGGCCCTGCTGATCAAGCCATTTCTGATCCAAGCCAAGATGCCATTGGGCTTCTTGTCCACCTGGGCCACTGCTGGCTCATGTTCAGTGACTGTCAACCAACACTCCCAGGTCCATCTCCTAGTCTGTAGCTGCACAGGGTTGTTGTGCCTCAAGTGCAGGACCCAGCATTTGGCCTTGTTAAACCTCATGCCGTTGGTCTCAGCCCAGCAGTCCAGCCTGTTCAGATCCCTTTGGAGCCTCCCTACCTTCCAGCAGATCGACACTTCCACCCAGCTTGGTGTCATCTGCAAACTTGCTAAGGGAGCACTCGATGCCTTCATCCAGGTCATTGATAAAGACATTGAACAGGGCTGGACCCAGCACTGAGCCCTGGGGGACACCACTTGTCACTGGCCTCCAGCTGGATTTAACACCATGAGGGTGATGAAACACTTGCCGAAGTTGCCCAGAGAAGTCATGGATGCCCCATCCCTAGAGGTGTTCCAGGTGTTGAACAGGGCCTTGAAATGCCTGATCCAATGGGTGGGAGGTCAGAACTGGATGGGCTTTAAGTTCCCTTCCAACCCAAACCATTCTGTGATTCAATGATTTTGAGGGCATGTTCATGCAATATTATTAGATCTGCTGTTTCTCCCACTGTATATACTCCTGTAACTCTTTCCTTTCCACCCTGCAGGATTTCTCACATATTTCATCTGAGTTTCAAAACAGTGTTGGACCCCGTTCACCTGGTGCATCAAACCCTCCAGGAAGCACTGAGTGGGACAACGACTACCCCAGCAGAGAGTGTGGGATCAACCACTGCAGGCCAGTAGACAAAATAGCACATTGTTAATGCACTTTCTGTTTTCTGAACCGTAACAGTGTACAGTAGCGGAGAAACTGCCTTAAAATGTACCGTAAGCTGGTAGGCTGATGGTCGGTGAAGTTCAAGGTTTCCTCTTCTCTATAGGCTCACTGAAGTGATGCTATGGAAGCAGGTAGCTTAGAAATCATAGATAAATTCTTCATTGGGCTTGAAGAGGTTGCCTTTTTTTTTGTCTTTCCATACCATTAGCAATGGAGAAGTTGGACACGCTTCCTTCTTGAGCAGGCCAGGGAAGCCCAGTCTCCCAAACAGAGTTCCTGGAGGTTTAAGGTGCCCTGGGCCATAAGCAATGCCCTTCTGTTCCTAAGGGATTGCTCCTATCGCTGAGGCCACAACATCCCATAGTTGTCTCTATAATGGGTCACTTATCAGCCCTGGGGTTTTACAAGGGTTGTGTCCAAAGCCTCATCCTCCACACAGAGTCACACGATGCTCCAGCCGCCTGCACCTTGCAGGAGAAGGCCACGAACACCTGCACGGTCCTTCCCCCGTATGCTCTACAGGCTCTGGAATGCCTGTGCCAGCACAAAGGTCCCTTCAATGCTGTTTGGATTCCCCAATAAATAAAAATATCGAGATAGTCTCAAAACTGGGGAGCAGGGAAGGCATGAAAGCTATTTCCAACCTTTGCCTAACGCACTGCTCTTGGCTTAGCAATGATAGTTTGGAGGTTGCTATTGTGCTCTGAAAAACAGGCATGTGGTTTGCTGGGAGAGCAGGTAGAGAAGGAGGCTTGGTAGCTTCTGAGTATTGTTTGATTTGCTTGAAGTACTGGAACATAGCGCTTTCACTGGAGATAATAGCAAGCTCCCAGCTTTTTCAGAGCACAGCTCCCATCTCTGCCAGCAGTGCACTTACAATTGCTGGGCTGGGCACAGACTGTACAGACATTTATTTATTTCGGGGAAATAAATAACTTGCTGAGCCATTAGAATATTCTGCTGTCTGCCTGCCTGAGGGGGTTCAGCTGTGTGGAATGGTCAGAGACCTTTGCATGGTCCTTCCTGAAGTCTCTGCAGACAATGCAAAAGAACCTTTTTGGGACTCAGTGCTCAAAGTCCCTTTAGATGCTTTGAGGAAAATGCTGAAGATGCTTGGAGGGTTATAGCACATGGATTGCGATGTCAGAGGTGCTGAGCAGAGGCAACCGCCACAGAAATTGCCCCCCCTTAGAAATAACCATCACTACTTAGGGGATCAGCTGGGAAAATGCTTGATTCCCTCTGCAAATCTCACTGCCAGGCCCCATGCAGAAAACTCGGGGCACTCTAGAAACAGGTGAAATGCTCCCATAGTAGTCAGGATTGAGTTTTGTGTTGCTAAAACAAGCTCTGTGACATCTGGCTGGAGTGCCGTATTGTAAGCAGAGGGCCCATGCAATTCATGATCAAAGCTCATACATTTCATGCCTTTGTCACAGCAGAAATATTGAATTTCATGGGTCTATCGCAGCTTCCTGGAAACAAAAATCATTCTAAAAGCAGATAGATTATGCAGAGACTTCCAGATAATTATTGGAGTAGATTATGACAATGGACTTAGATGGATATAGATCAGTACTGCAGAGAGTGCTTAGTGCATGGAAAAATGTTGTAGTCTCTGCTAAGGGAGGAGCCCATCTCCCCTGAGCAGAGACACACGGATTGCTGGCAGCCCAGCTCCCAGAGCTGGCTCTTTCTTATTTTCTTGTAAAGCCTGGTGTGTCAGCATCACCATCACCTCCTGCTCACCCCGATAGTTGCTGCCCGAGCAGCATCCACATACACCTGTAGGACTGCAGCCCTACTGAGTCTCAGGGTTACCCTGATGTCAAGAAAAGAGATGATCTGGTTCTCATCATCTTCCTGTCTGTACTACTTTCTTCAATGTACTTTACACTAATTTGCAAGCCATGTTCAAAGCTGCCCTCAGGCTCCTCCGTGTTGCCGTGCCCTGAGCTGGGTGTGAGGGTGCAGGATGAGCTGCGTTCCTCAACAGCCGTGGCCAATAGCGACTCAGTCAAAGCAGTGGGAAAGGGAAGGCAGATCTCGTTGCGTTTGATTCATTGGTTCAGTTTTAAGTATAACTGGGAAGTCTCTGGATCATATAATTGCCCATTTCAACATCAGAACTGCATCCAGCTTAATTGCAATTAAAGCAGCACTCTGAGGAGCAAAACCAGCCACGGGCTGGAAAGAAAAGGGATTATTTTCTGTTGTGATGTGGTTCATCCGTACAGTCCCAGATTCCTGAAAGAGAGGATTGTACCAATCTCCTGGGCACACATGTATTCCCATCTTGCTCTCTGGGTTAGGATTTTTATTTCACGTCTGACCTTGCTGTTTCTTCAGCTTCAAATGTGTGTTGGAACTGGGTTACTGGGGTAAAAACTCCCAATCCTACATTTCCTTTTGTGTTTGTTATCCAGACAGCTTCTGCAAAACTAACAGGCTTGTCTTTCTCTCTGTCCTTCTCCAATTAATAAGAGAACTACTGTCAGTTTTGTTTTCCCCAGCCTATCACTGCTAGTTAAAATGCCATTAAATGATGCTTCCTCCCTTATGCTCCTCAAATTCAAAGATCCTGTGAGCAGCCACTCCTTAATTCATAACTCAGCCATGTTAGAGAGAGAGAGTTTTAAATGTTTCCTAGCTTGTGCTCTTCCCATTTCTAATGATTTGTGCTTCTGACTTCCATCCAGTTTCCCTAGCTCTTTCTGGGCTTAAGCCCAAGCTCTCCTACATTGCTAGCAAAGACATGGGTAGCATTTCTCAGTTCCTGCTTAGTACATGCCTGTCACTTCCCACAAGCAACCGCAACGTACTATTATATTGCTTTTTGCAATCATATCACAAATGACTTCTACAGTCTCCTGTCTCCCTCACCTGACAGCCTCATTCCTGCACTTGCTCGTTCCTCGGCACCCACTGAGTGTTCTGCAGTGGCTTTCTCCAAGGGAACAAGCTCAGCTGGATCAAGGGTGCAGCTTGGTTTACAATCACTTGCAAATCTTTCTTAATTTCTCAAAGTACGTCACTTGTTTTGTTCTGCTCCATCTTCTGATCACAACTCTTTCCATACCAAAGCTCCAGGCTCTTGTTTATATTTGTCTCCTAGCATTTAGGTATTTTGGTGATAACAACTGGATTCATCTCTGCATCCTTCCTCTCATTTGCAAGGCATGGATTACGTTCTTTTTGGACCCCTCATTTAGCAACTTTTCTCCTCTCTTCCCACTCTCCTTTGGGCTAAAAGATGAGATGGTCAGTTATGGCTTGTCTAGACACACAAAACCATGTACAACCACTTCATCTGGATGCTTATAACCTCACTAATTCATTAATGATGAAGTGATCCTCTCCAAATTAGGGAATCTTCCAAATCAGAAACTAAATGAGCAAACACTGTAAAAAGGCAAGGATAAACCATCACAAATGCACTTAGTTTGGATTCAATTATTTACAGTAATACTTTATAATGAACTGGGAAATGTTCTGTAGCATATTTTGTAAATTAATGAAGTTTTAGTGCTGGAACACCTCTCCGCTGCTCGGTGGCATTAAATCTTTGCTGAGTGCAGTGGGAAAGACTCTGCATTTTAAATGTGGATTATAAAATGTGGAGATTAGCAAAGTGCAGGCTCTTCTGCACTCTATCAGAAAACAGCTCTATCAACAACAGAATTACCGTGCTGTCTGCTATTCCCCTATCATTCCAGTCTTAAGCACACCCACACCGGAATCTCCCAATGATTTGTCATGTTCTTCACCATCTTTTAAAGCCAAGATGTCTTTATGGAGGCCATGATGTTTCCATCAGGTCTGTGTAAATGATGAGACCTGTTAAAATGCCTGGATTTCAGAGCAAAACTGCATAGGGCATCTGTCAGACCACTCAATACCAGGCACTTGGGCTCCTGGCAGAGAGTTGTGCCTACAGAGAGTTGGCCATGTAGAGGTGTTCCTCAGACACTTGGCCATGGAGAGTCGTCCTAGACCCCTACACGGAAGGTTGAAGCACCAGGTACTACAGGCAGGGAAGAGAGCGGTGATACGTATCTGCACATCTTGCTGTAGAGCCATCCGCACGTGGGGAGTCTCAGTGGTGTGAGCTGGCTTCCCTCTCCAGGACACACCTAGATCTCTTGAAATCAGTGTCATCGCTTCAATAATGTGGTCAATTCAAGATCAGATGGGCCAGGGATGTGCAAAGCGCACATCCTGGCTGCTGTTCCACCAGCCCTCCTCTGTAGCCTCCTGCAAGGAAGGCAGCACCACAGTCTTTCTTGGGTTCCTTGTATCTCCTGCCATCTTCATCAAACCCATGGGGAAGATCAACTAATCCTGCTGTCTCAAAGAATTTTTTTCCCCTGACTTCCTGATCATTAATTTTTCTCATTCTACTTATTTTGGGAGAAGAAGAGAGAGGCATCAAGGAGGTGACGTATCCTGCTTTCATGCACTTCAGCCATGAAACTAATGTAAATCCTTCTGGACACCTGCAAGCCCCTTGGGGCAGAAGCCCCTCAGTCATTTTTTTGAGACCCCCTGCTCTTTATGCAGTGTCAGTATGACACATTTTATCTAAAAGCAAGTATACATTTTCTAAATCTCCACGGTTTAGCCAAAGTACAGTGTGTGATGAAGAAGGTGCCTGGTGGCTTAGGAGCTGATTCCAGGCACAGTGCTCCACAGCACAATGATGGAGCTGGTACCAGCATCTGCAGGGAAATCCAGAGTTGTCTCTCCCCTGTAGCAAAAAATTAAGCCACTGGAAGGAACTTAAGTCTTAGCCCTTATTGTAGAAAGTCAGACGAACTAAAATTGCACCAGGCTCTTACTCTTAAGTACCTTCAGCCTGGTCTAGCGGGAGGTGTCCCTGCCCATGGCAGGGCGATTGGAACTGGATGATCTTTAGGGTCCTTTCCAACCCAAACCATTCTATCTTTACGTGATTCTATGGTTCATCTCTGCACGTTCATCCCTGGGTGCTGAATACGTTATGTTTTGCATTCCAGTGTGCCATAAAAACCATGGCATGGCTGAAAAGGGATGTCCAAATGCTCATTTCAGCTCCCCCAAGTGACATCCCTGCCCTGCTCACCTGCTTCTCCTTTCTCTTACAGCATGCTGCCAAGGGACAAGGCGCTCTACCTCACCTAAACTCAACATCTCTTTTCGAGGAGGCTCAGATGAAGGACACTTGAGAGGGTCTATCTTAGAGAGTACCCAGAGAGGCACCGAGCAAGTCGTACAGACGAGAGAGCTACCACTGCACCTCGTCGCTGGCTTCGTTTCCAGGCTCTAAGAGCAGTTTTCTTTGATTAATTTTGAACTCTAAAGTCTACTTTCCATGGGAGCCCAAAACCTCATAAATCATGAAGAACAACAACAAAAAAATATATACACACACACATAAAAAAATAAACAAACAAAACCAACAGAAAAATTTATGTAAGGACACCATTTTTCTGCTTGCCATCAGCTTAGCTACAGACTATTTTCCTAGTGAACTGCTTTTAGATGCAGCATAAGCCCAGATCTGGCGTCCTACAGCATTAGGCCAGCTCAGTAGGAGGATGCACTCTTTTTGACTTGCTAACAGCACTAAACTTTGTGCAAGAAAATGTGAAGTTCGTGTGAATATTGTACATGCAAAGGCCTTGGATGTCTGGCAAAACAAAAAAAAAAAAAGCATACAAAAAAAAAAAACCAAACTATTGCTAAATAGGTGGGGGGAGAGAGCAGAAGGCAAAATCCGAGAGGAAAAATGTGAAAAAGATGATGAAAATATAATTTGTTGGATAGTTGTAAGTAGTTTACTAAGTGTTTTAGAGCTGTGCTAAAGACATCTTTAAGATTTTTTTGTGAAAAGAATTAGTAGTTTACTTTATAGTAAAAGCATTTTATATTAATTGTAGCACATTTTTTAGTTATACATAGAAGGGAGACGTGTATAAAAAAACCAACAAAAAAAGCCTGCCAAACTTGTTTCTATTATTTGTACAGCAAGAAATGGACAATTTATATCCATGTTGTATGGCATTATTATATTTTTTCTGCCATATGTCCATCTATTTAAAAATTGCTGACAATGATTTTAGTCTATTTATGAAAAATTAGAGAGCATAATTACAGTTTCTCATAAGGTGCATTTGGGGTTTTTTTTTATTTTTTATTTCAGTTGATGGTGCTGCTTTCACAGCGCCCGGCACATTCGGTTCACATTGCTTATCTTACATTTCTTTATAATAAAACATATGAAAAATAGAACTGAAGCAGTCTCTCCTTATTCTGAGAGTGTGACCTGGAAATGTCCTAGCCAGCATTGTCCGTGCCTTGTCCCTGTCATAGAATCATAGAATCGCCAGGTTGGAAAAGACCTACCAGGTCATCGAGTCCAACTATTCCTATCAAACACTAAACCATGTCACTCAGCTCCTCGTCTACCCATCCCTTAAACACCTCCAGGGAAGGTGACTCAACCACCTCCCAGGGCAGCCTCTAACAGTGCCCAATGACCCTTTCCATGAGAAATTTTTTCCTAATGTTCAGCCTGAACCTCCCCTGGCGGAGCTTGTGGCCATTCCCTCTCATCCTGTCCCCTGTCACTTGGGAGAAGAGCCCAGCTCTCTCCTCTCCACAACCTCCTTTCAGGTAGCTGGAGAGAGCAATGAGGTCTCCCCTCAGCCTCCTTTTCTCCAGGCTAAACACCCCCAGCTCTCTCAGCCGCTCCTCATAAGGCCTGTTCTCCAGCCCCTTCACCAGCTTCGTTGCTCTTCTCTGGACTCGCTCCAGAGCCTCAACATCCTTCTTGTGGTGAGGGGCCCAGAACTGAACACAGGATTCGAGGAGCGGTCTCACCAGTGCCGAGTACAGAGGGAGAAGAACCTCCCTGGACCTGCTGGTCACGCCGTTTCTGATCCAAGCCAAGATGCCATTGGCCTTCTTGGCCACCTGGGCCACTGCTGGCTCATGTTCAGTCGCTGTCAACCAACACCCCCAGGTCCTTCTCCTCCTGGCAGCTTTCCAGCCAGACTGTCCTCCAAAGCTTTCCCATCCCTTGCTCCTTTCCCGTCCCATTCTCACTTGCTTTCCCTTTCACAGAATCACAGGATGGTTGGGGTTGGAAGGTCCCTCTGGATCTCATCAAGTCCAACCCCCTCTAAAGCAGGGTCACCTCCAGCAGGTTGCACACGAGCGCATCCAGACAGGGTGTGAATATCTCCAGAGAAGGAGACTCCGCACCCTCCCTGGGCAGCCTGTTCCAGTGCTGTGTCACCCTCACAGGAAAGAAGTTCCTGGGCTTCACTTTTTGCCTGTTGCCCCTTGTCCTGTTGCTGGGCACCACTGAAAAGAGCCTGGCCCCATCCTCCTGACCCCTGCCCTTTAGATACTGATGAGAACCCCACTCACATTCTTCTTATCTCCAGGCTGAACATTCCCAGGTTTCTCAGCCTTTCTTCATAAGAGAGATGGTCCAGTCACCTCATCTCTGTGGCCTCTGCTGGACTCTCTTTTGCTGAGGAGCCCAGAACTGGACACAGGACTCCAGATGGGGCCTCCCTAGGGCAGAGTAGGGGGGGGGGGAGAAGTTCTCTCACCCTCCTGGCTGCAAGTTTCTCTATGCACCCCATGATACCATTGGCCTTCTTGGCCACAAGAGCACATTGCTGGCTCATGTTGTCTACCAGGACTCCCAGGTCATTCTCCACAGAGCTCCTTTCCATCTGGTCAGCCTCTCACCTCTACTCGTGCAGGGGGTTATTCCTCCCCACTCTTTGCTCTAGGTCAATACTACCTCATTATGGAAACCCTGACCACCCCCAGCACCTCTGGCACTGAGCAATGAATGGCAGGTGAGCAGTTTTCTTTCATTGTCATGGAAGATGCAAACTTCACGCTCCTCAGAAGGTATTTTGATTTCTCAAGCAATAACTGTTGCTCTATGCATTTGCTTACAAAAGTATCTGCTGCCCCAGCCCCCTTGATCCTCCTCCCTTCTTCAAATCCTTGAGCAGGAGGAAAATGTCCTCACAGACATGAGGATCACTGAGCTGGCTGGTGGCTGCTGTCAGGTGCCCACAAGAGCCCCATTTCCAACTTTTCCTGGGATGGACATAAAAAGGGTGGAAAATCCAAGGATGGGATTGGCATTTCCACCTTTCCATAGCGAGGACGGAAAATTCAAATGGCATAAAAAATAACACAACGTGAAATTTCACACCCTGGGCCACCTGCCTGGAGGACACCTATGAATTAGTGTACCTAACATTTTAAGCCCACTTGTAGACGCAGCTCAGCCACAGGAGTCTCACCACATCATGTCACGACCACACAAGTTACAGTTATTCAGAGAAGGCTTAATTTCTTCCAGTGTGTATTCAAATGGAAATGTGCTTTGGGGCATAGTGGGCTTAGACTATACTATCCCCTGGAGGCCCCCCTGATGCTGGGAAAAGTGAAGATGATGGTACCATGACAAGGGAGAGCAAATCCCTGGAGCAGCAGGACTCCACCGAGGCTTGCAGAAATCCAGGCAAGTCACAGACTCCTTCTGTAATCAGCCTGACATAAAATCTATGTTCTCCTCCACTTCTGAGGCCATCATAGTGCTACTGCGAGGTGATTGAGTGGCAGTCCTCTCTGCTGAGAACATTTGCCTTCTCAGCATGAGAGAGATGTGAAATCAAGATGTAACTCTGCGAATCAACTTTCATTAGAGCAGTTACACTTCTAACCCCAAGCTTTCTCCTCTCTGCAAGTATAAACAGAAAAAGTGATTGTTCCTTGTCCCATTAACTGTGAGAATTCTATATTTTACTCTGGTATAAGCATAGCAAAATCTTACCAACCTGGCACAACTGCATGGGCAAGCGAGAAGAGCTGCTAGACGAAGCTCTAAATCATAGAATCATAGAATAGTTTGGGTTGGAAGGGACCTTAAAGATTGTCCAGTTCCAACCCCCCTGCCATGGACAGAGGCACCTCCCACTGGATCAGGCTGCCCAAGGCCCATCCAGCCTGGCCTGGAACACCTCCAGGGACGGGGCAGCCACAACCTCCCTGGGGAGACCTGTTCCAGTGACTCCCCACTCTCATGGTGAAGAAATTTCTCCTTATGTCTAGTCTAAATCTGCTCCTCTTCAGTTTATACCCTTTGCCCCAGTCCTATCACTACAAGCCTTTGTAAAAAGTCCCTCCCCAGCTTTCTTGCAGCCCCCTTCAGGTGCTGGAAGTTCACTATAAGGTCTCCTCTGAGCCTTCTCTTCTCCAGGCTGAATAACCCCAACTCTCTCAGCCTGTCCTTGTTTGGGAGGTTCTCCAGCTCTCTGATCACCCTTATAGCCTCCTCTGGACCTGTTCTAACAATGCCATCTCCTTCTTATATTGAGGATTCCAAAACTGGGCACAATACTCCAGACGACTATTATCTTCCTCACTGGTGGCCACCATAAGGCTATGAAGCTTCCCTTTTATCTCTGTAATTTTGAGTCTTTTGAAAATAAAATGAAGAGCATAATAAAACTTCCTGAAGAGAAGCAGGAGCAATAACATGTCATCCCAGCTTAGCTGGCAAATGGTGAGCAGATAATTACTCTGCAATACCAGAGATGGGAGATTTCTTCCAAATATATAATTATTAAAATGGGGTGGGGGTGGAATAGGACATTGAGATGAAAACCTGTCTTGAGTTATCACTGCAAGGAGTTATGGCTTATTCCAGGGAGAGTTTCCAAAACGTTGGGTTTTTTGTCTGTGTAGCAGGTAAGTGGCCTTGAGACTCTGAAATCACAGGGAAGCCCTTTCCAGTCCTGGGAGATCTGGAAGATGTCGTCAGTGGAAACATCACATTACATCGGGTCCCTCTGCTTTGGCTTTTCTCAAGGAAGGTGCCCATCCATGATGCCCAGCAGCCCTGTGGACGTGCACCACAGCAGCAGCCCCCAGATGCATCATCTTTGTGTTGTTGGTACAGTGGGTGTGAAGCCATCCAACAGTCTCCACTGAGAAGCTCTCCTTGGTAGCCAGGTGACTTTGCCAATTTAGAAATGACTGTGCAAAGCAATATCTACACATTTAATGACTTTCTAGCCAGCTACCTGTATTACTGCAGGCTGCCTCTTTGTCTGCGGGCAGGCGATGGCAAAGGGTTGGTGGTTGCCACAGGGTAGCCATGCAGAACACAGCAACCAATCTCCACCCACAGTAGTGCAGGAGCCACCTCAGGGATGTAGGGCAGTTGGCTATTATAGAGGCCAGGGCATTAATGAGAAATTGTGAGATGATCTCACCCCACTTTAATCCCTACTAATCCCTAAATTTGCATGATGGCAGCTGTGCTTAAACAGTATCCCAGCTGTTGGCTATTTGTTGTGGATCTGGAATTACTCCAGGGAAGCAACTGGGAGATAAGCCTCCCATCCACCATCATGGTTGGTTCAAAAAATGCATCCACTCTCCACCAGAAGGTGGGCAGGCAAGGGAAAATACCTGTGGTCAATGGTCCAGGCAGTGATGGCGCGGCCAGGTAAGCCTCTCCTTGATCTGAACCTTTGGTCTGTTATTAGCTTGAGCAGAAAATGGGGTAGCTGGGTCTCAAGGAGCAGTTCGATCACACCTTGCACCTCAGGGCAAGGTCAGCTCTTCCTAAACCCTCCCTGTGTACCAAACCTCCCCTTAACAACCTTTACATTTCAGACATATAACCTAAATCTCTCTCCCCTCAAAGCAAATCCCTCACTTGTGAACACAGAGAAGAACTTACTGCTTTCCTTGTTGTGCTAACATTTTCCATATTTGAAGAAGGATATTGGGTCCCTCTCACCTCCTCTCCTCCCATCTGAGGAGCTGCAATTGCAGAGTTTGTGCTCCCAGGCAGGATGAGCTGTGGTGCTTCTACTTTTGGTCAAGAAGCACTAGTGAGGTCCTCAAAAGGCTCCAAACCAGCTTTGGGACAGAGGACTCACAGGGCAGGTGTGTTCTGCAGAGCCACGGGGGAGGAAGGACCTAGGCATGTGTTCCCAGATATCAGGCTAATGATGGAAAGAGAAGTTAAGAGGCACGGACAGGGAGAGACTGGGCTAATTGCCTTTAGTTTATGAAGACATAATTAGCAGCACTGTAGGATGTAATGGGGAGTTTAACAAATCTCATTAGCGGGATCTTGGCAGTATTAACTCTTCAAGCACAGAAATACAATGCTCTGGGCTAGCCCAGGCAGCCCTGATTGGGATGGGATGGGATGGGATGGGATGGGATGGGATGGGATGGGATGCCTCCCAATAGCAATACCCAGCTCTCACAGAAGCACAGATACCCACCAGCATCCCACCACCCCACTGAAACACAGCCTCCCACATGCCTAGACTGTCCTATGGGCTGGTGGTGTGCAGAAAGGGTCCAGACTTTGCCTGTGGTTTCAATTTAAGCACCAGAGATGCCCCAGCAGCAGCGGGAGGACAGTTTTTCTTTGTTACATCTGTGTTATTATTATTAAGATGATGGAATGGAAGGGAAAAGGGTCCTGACAAGCAATATTGAAAACTTTACGCAAGAAAGATCAAAGGAAAGGAGTTCATTTAACAAATCATAGGACCCTGACAACCATGGGACATGCTAGGAGCAGAAGTCCTGTGCCAGCCCCAGTGAGATCCTGGTCCTCCACCGAGGGCAGCCCTGTAGCTTGTCAAGTGGACCCGTTCCCCAAAGGTCCCATCAGGGTCAGGGCTGCTGTGTGGTGCTGGTGGTGACAGCAGTGATCCTCACCATGCTCCTGCTGGAAGCAGAGCGGTCAGACCCAGAGCAAGTCCGTGGTGAAGGAAACATGCAATGGTGCTGTGACCCAGCTCCTGGGACAACCCCCACACTCAGAGCTGGGACCCTTGAATTCCGGCTCAGCAGTGCCATGCAATCAGGGTACGAAGTTGTATGTCAGAGCCAGTGTTGGCTCCTCAGCACCTCCAGCTCATCACCCCAGACATACCTGTGCTTCACAACGGTGGTGGCTACCATCAAATACTTCCATCCATGTCACGAACCAGCCGATTGGGACAGGTATGGGGTTGATGGTGCATGTTGCAAGTAGCCAAGGTAGCTGGAATATTCTTCACTGTGAGAGTGGTGAGGCACTGGAACAGGTTATCCAGGGAATTTGTGGCTGCCCCATCCCTGGAGGTGTTCAAGGCCAGGTTGGATGGGCCTTGGAGCAACCTGATCCAGTGGGAGGTGTCCCTGCCCATTGCAAGGGAGTTGGAATTAGGTGATCTTTAAGGTCACTTCCAACCCAAACTATTCTATGAGTCTGTGAAACTTAAAGTATAAAACTTGTAACTGAAACTGTTCTATGACTCTATGAGCCTCATCAATAGGACCCATTGCCCATAGCCATCACCAGGTGATGGAAATGCTCTACCCATCAAGCAAACATGACACAATGCAGCTTTGCAATCTTTCTAAGGAGAGAAGGACCCAAAAGAGAGATTGTGTCTTGCTGTGATAAGCCACAGCCACTTTGCTTCCATTTCCTACGCTTCACCCTACAATGGGAGCTTTGCATGGCCTGACCCAAAATACTCAGCATCACCTCAGCAGCCAATCACAGTGCAGAGTGCAGGTGAAGTACTTACTCCAGTACACAGGGAGTGCAAAATTATCCATTTGAACAATTATTTTTGAAGAAGAGAAATGAGAGGAATAACAAATCTTCTGGATGAAATGCTGTGTTGGCCAGAAGGGTAATATAGAGTCAGATTCCAGATCAGATGTTTTATCACTGTATCCTCAACTCTTCTTGACTTTCAACTGCAATTTGATAAATCAGCATAATACCTGGCACAGTAATTGTTGTAGATTTTATTCCTAGTGGGGTTACTTTATTACACTGCAAGCACATTAGAGAGCTATCTGTTGCTCTGCCATCATTATTTGTAGGGACAGAAGGTCAAATAATGCAGAATTTACGCAGCAGGCATTTTTGCAGATGATACTGGTGAGCTCATTTGCAGGTATTCATGCAGTTCGTGCACTTTAACTTCCAGCCCATAACTCTTTTTCTCTCATTTCCCTTTCCCTGGTTGGTGGGGAAGGGAATTTGGCTCACAACTGCTGATGTTTACTCCCAATCAAGCTGGGCTGGGGGTAAACTGTGACAAATATCTAGGCAGAAATGGCAATTTCCTTCTAGATTACATCCCGATCACCTGCAGGCTGGTCGTGTCTCACCATAGTGTATGGCTCACTCCATCCCAGATTCAAACCTACATTTCAGTCCTAGGGGGAACACGGGGACCACAGGCTGCACCCTACAACAAGAGTGAGCAAGGAGAGCTGGTAGGAGAGCACCACATGAGCTTTCAGACCCACCTCTACTGCTGTCAACTTCATGCAATATCCCCTCATACCTCATGCAAAGGTGGCAGCAGGAATCTGGTAGCTGGATGTCCAAAGCCAGGCTGTCTCCCTCCATGCTGTTGGGGCACACACGTAACACAGAATCCTTTCAGTTCCCTGATTAGCAGCTTGTAACTCTCACAATAAAGAGAAGGGCTGGAAGAAGGCCCAGGGATTTGGGATTTCTCCAGGAGACAGAACGACTTGGGGGAAGTTAGCAGAGAAACAGGATAAAAGCATTTCAGAACATATTGAACCTTTTTTCTTTTGCTGGAACACACAGACACTCGCTAGATACCGGCTCCGGCAGCACTACGCTGCAAGGAGATTTATTGGCTTGGAGCACAGTTTATACTAAAGTTTTTCTCTAGCAATTTACACAAAATATTTCTGTAGTTATGTGGGGAGTTTTGGTAATTAGTGCCTTATTTGACTGTTTTAATTGTGGCTGGTCTTTTGGCAGAGGGCTTGAGTAATATCACCTTTTAGAGGGTGATATTGTCTCCCACTCACCTGGACAATGCCGGATACAGAGGGAAAAAAGGCCACAAGCACTCCCCTAGTTTTCCTGCCAACACTCTGGAAACAGCAGATGTAGAGGCACCTCCAGCTTCTAAAATTATCAAAGGGAAAAGGTGGGACAGGATGGACTTTAAAGGTCTTTTCCACCCTCAAAACACATCTCGCAGAATTTCTCACATTGTCTCTGTCACTGAGTGAGCGTAGGGGAGGACCATGGCTTTGCTGCCCCCTCTAGAGAGATTCCAGCCTGTAAAGTCAAGCTGAATTAATGAAACCCAGAGCAAGATACACTGATTACGATGTACAAAAAATGCTTCAGCTCCCTCCCTGCTTTCACCTGGGGGGGGCGAGTCCCATCTTCCCCACTGGAGCTTCAGCTGCACTTACTGGGGAGCCAGATACTTGCCAGGACTGTCCCCTTCCCTGGCACCAAAATGCTGGCTCAAATCCGGTGGAAAACTATGTCACACACAAGAACTCTCCAGATTTGGGGGGATGTTTCTGCCAAAACAGCAGGGGCACTCAGGACCTTTCTCAGTAGTTGGTAGTTCCACTAGAAACATGTACAGACCAAAGCCTACATCAGGTTTGGGGCTACAAATATCAAGAGAAAAAGTAGTTAAATACGTTATTTTGAATAGTTGGAAAGCATTCTAAATTTATGCTGGAAAACGACTACATTTACAGATCAGGAAATTTTGATTTCTTGACCCCCACCAGCAATTCAAGGCTCCCAATCTGGAGTTTCATGTTTCTAGGTTGTTTCTTTTTCTTTGACCCCTTCATAACACTGAATGCATTAAGGCAAGAAATGCTCAAGAATTGATTTCTTTTCTTTTCTCTGCACTGGAATGTCTCGACACTTCACTTTTTTACTGTTCAAGTTACCATTTTGACACAGTAGCAGGCATTATTTAAAGCTATAGAGTTGAAAAGACTCAAAAATCTGGAGAGAATAAGTCTCCTGTTCCCTATAAACATTTGCCATCCAACCCTTTGTATTCTCATTCCTGGCACAGAGGGAGAGAAAGAGAGAAACAAGAAAGAGAAGGGAGGAACTGGAGACATGAATAATTTCTTCTTTCTCAAAACCCAAACTGAAAAGAAAATGTGAATAAAGAATGAGACACCAACTTGAATTATTTTTTTCTTTCATCTAGAAATTTCCCATGAAAAGATAATAACGCACTTCCACTGCGTCCTTCTCTTCAGTTCCTCCAACACACAAATCCTTCCCCTCGCAGCCCAGGCAGGAAGGCAGAGGACAGCAGAGCCTCCAAGGGGAGAACCAAAAACCCTCGGGGGTGTCTCTCGTTCTGGACTTGCGTAGGCATTGGCACAGTGGACATACAGCCTCTGCAGGATGCTCCATGCAGGGCAGCCACGCAAATACTTGGTGCACCTCTTTAAGAGTGGAGTGAGCACAAAACGGGTCCTTTCTTCCACGCTTGGATGTTCTTCTTGGGGAAAGTGTTGCTTCACTGCGATGAACTGTGTAACATTTGCTTTTGCGTGTGGAAATAGCCATGCTATGCTTGATCTCAGACAAGAAATGCGACTCTGTAGGACATACCATGGCAGACCCTCAACCCACCGGCAAGTTCAGTTCCTAAACCCCTCACCATGTTCAGTAAGAGCTGCCTGCCTGGTAATGCTCCTGTATGGTCAAGCATAGAAAAAGCAGGTGAGGGTCTTAGCCAGCATCATAGAATCATAGAATGAGTAAGGTTGGAAAACACCTCGGAAATCATCAAGCCCAACGCAACCTTGTCTAATAAATCATGTCCTTAAGTGCCATGTCTACACTTTTTTTAAAGAACTCCAGGCATGAAGACTCCAGCCTCTGCCAGGGCTTCACCACTCTGTCAGTAAAGAAATTTCTTCTAATATCCAATCTAAATCTCCCCTGGTGCAACTTCAGGCCATTCCCTCTCATTTTACCCCTTGTTCCTTGGGAGCAGAGCCCAGCACCTGCCTCCTTACAACCTCCTTCCAGGAGCTGCAGAGAGCGATGAGGTCTCCCCTCAGCCTCCTCTTCTCCAGGCTAAACAGCCCCAGGGCCCTCAGCCGCTCCCTCAGCCCCTGTTCTCTAGACCCTTCCCCAGCTCCGTTCCCTTCTCCAGCTGCACTCCAGCTCCTCAAGATCTTTCCTGCACTGAGGGGCCCAAAACTGAACCCAGGATTCGAGGTGTGGCCTCAGCCCAGGGGATGATCCCATCCCTGCTCCTGCTGGCCACCCCATGGCTGATCCAAGCCAGGATGCTGGTGGCCTTATTGGCCCCCTGGGCAACTGCTCGCTCATACTCAGCTGTCGAATGGCACCCCCGGGGTCTTTTCCACCAGGCAGCATTCCAGCATGAAGGATAATCTCAGCACTAGTTTTGTCAAAGCCTGTGATGAGCATGAAGGAACCAAACAAACGGAGGCAATTCCCACGTCCCTGCTCAGTGCTGCAGGTGCTGGTGGAGCCCATGGGGAACAGACTGCAGGATACAGCCAGGCTCACGTGCTCTCCCAAAATAGCAAATCCCAGCACTGCTTCTGGAGACATAGACTGCCTCTCTGATGGGATATCGGCTTCAGACAAGTACAGCAGCACTCCAAGCTCCCTTGAAGTTCTGCCTTGTCTTATCAAGACCTAAGTATTTGCCCTAGGATAACCTCCAAGCGTATCAAGAACAAAATCCCATTAAATGCTGCTTTTCTGGGAACTGGCTTGACCTTCCCATGTGTCTTCATCTCAGAGGTGCAAAGAAACTGTTTGGCTGTGACAAACAAACCTGAGCAAAGGTTTTCCTCGAAGCTGGATGGTATCGTGAGTGCCTGGATTGCCAGTGCTCAGCTGGCGGTTCCTAGAGAGCCACGGGAGCCTTCTGTTCATGCAGCTTTTCCCTCTTCTTCCTAATTATAACGTTTTAGGCATAAAATATGCTCTGGGGTTTCAAGCAGCAGTGAATCTAATCTGCTGCCAACATGCCTTTGAATGCACACAGGGCTCTGCAGGGCAGGTCTGGGGGGTCACACAGGGCAGGGCTCTCACACCACCTCGCAGGCACCTTTGGGGCACACAGCTCACAAAGTCACTGGATGTTGCTCATGGTGGCAGAGAAGAGGTTTTCAGAGCCTTGTTACTGATTTGTAGAGCTCTCAGTGCACGTGGCATCATAACAGCACAGCTTTCTCTTGGTTTTCTCAAGACTACTCATCCTCAAAGCAGTTTGTCTCTGTGGTCCTCTTGACCCTCTCTATCCTGTGTATGATCAGATGCCTTGCAAACTCCTCTGGGTTCTCATAGAGACAAGGCTCAAAATAATGAGCCAAATGCATCTCCCAGGCTTCAACCACATATAACAGTCTGCAACCAAGTTTTGCAGAGTAATGGTTCAGCAGTGCTGCTTGCACCCCAAAACACAACTGGTTGTGGCCCAGACAGCCACCAAGCAGTGCTGCTCACTTTTGTGCTGGAGTTACACCTGGATGAAAACAAACCTGGTCTTCTCCTGCAGCAGTCGTGGTCCTGTGACAGTCCCTGTCCTGCAGTGGCCTTTATCCTACAGTGGTCTTGTGTCCCTGTCTTGCTGCAGGAGGCATGGATGCAGGAAGGCATCACCACACTGTGCAGGACAAGATGAACCCTGCACTCCCTTCCATGCTCAGCACCCAGCCCAGCTGAGGCTTGGAGAGGTAAAGCTTGCCCACCCATCCTGCTTTTCATTGCTTTTCCTTTCCTTCCTTGTAAGCTTCACATTTTATAAAACCAACCCATAGCCACCCTGGCATGAGGCTGTGAGAGGATCCACTGGCCACCCTGGGATGGACACAGTCACCCTGCCACTATGCTTTCCTTGTTCAAGTTTATTGTTGCCAAATATTAAAATTTTATTTGATTGTTTGGTGTCATTTCACCTTAATTTAGCCTGAGGTTATCATGGAACATATATGACTTTTTAATTTTCCTTATTTGGGTCTTAACAACTTCTTTTATGGACATCTCAGGGGGCAACGAGATGGGCAGGTCCCAGTTCATTCCTTTCTCTGGGAGCAGAACGCACTTTGTAGTTAGGATCCCAAACCCACCAGACAGCAAGTGCAATGCAGGACAAGGTTTACTCTGCTCACATAGAATCATATAATAACCAGGTTGGAAGAGACACACTGGATTATTGAGTCCAACCATTCCTATCAAACACTAAACCATGCCCCTTAGCACCTCATCCACCTTTGCCTTAAACACCTCCAGGGAAGGTGACTCAACCACCTCCCTGGGCAGCCTCTGACAGTGCCCAACGACCCTTTCCATGAGAAATTTTTTCCTAATGTCCAGCCTAAACCTCCCCTGGTGGAGCTTGAGGCCATTCCCTCTCGTCCTGTCCCCTGTCACTTGGGAGAAGAGCCCAGCTCCCTCCTCTCCACAACCTCCTTTCAGGTAGTTGTAGAGAGCAATGAGGTCTCCCCTCAGCCTCCTCTTCTCCAGGCTAAACACCCCCAGCTCTCTCAGCCGCTCCTCATCAGGCCTGTTCTCCAGCCCCTTCACCAGCTTTGTTGCTCTTCTCTGGACTCGCTCCAGAGCCTCAACATCCTTCTTGTGGTGAGGGGCCCAGAACTGAACACAGGATTCGAGGAGCGGTCTCACCAGTGCCGAGTCCAGAGGGAGAAGAACCTCCCTGGACCTGCTGGCCACGCCATTTCTGATCCAAGCCAAGATGCCATTGGCCTTCTTGGCCACCTTCTCCCAGCCTTGCCCTCCTGGCACGGGGGATCCAGCCCTTCTTTCCCAGCAAACACAGAACTGGTACAGAGATGGCCCAGCTGGGAGGAGAAGAGCCATTCAAAAACTCAAAATAAGCTCTGTGCTAAAATAACTGCTTGTGAGAACCCAAGTGAAGAGTTCCCAGAAGCAGGACCCCCTGCCACAAGTCTTGGGTTGTTCATCTGGCTGCTGGGGCTGTGGGAGAGGTGGTGAGGGACATGATGACCAAAAAAGGCTGGAGAAGATGAGGGGCTCTACCAAGTGCTGCTGTTTTGGGGTTCACACCCAGTGTCCTGGCCTCAGTTACGCAAGCCGCAGGACAGAGGTTTCCGCTGATATTTGTAGGGGGAGGTGGAGCCCCCAAGACACAAAGGTCCAACTCCCCCCGCAGACCTTTCCACTCACTGTTTGATGATGCTTGCTTCTCGGTTTATTATCTTGTGGTTTGAAACAATACAGGAAGGACGTAGGTGTTTGCAAGAAGAAAGAGAAAGAGGAGGGGGAAGGGAGGAGGGTTCACCAGCTGCCACTGGGCTCCTTGGCGGGTGTCACTTGCTGGAAAGAGTTCGCCCACATGCATTATTAAAGGTGATGAAATTCATTTTGGGGGAGAACAGAGCAGAAAAGGTTCAGGTTCCCACCAAATCTGGGCTAGGAAGGGCAAAGTGCTCTCATGAGCACCCTCACCAATTGGCGATGGGTACCCTCCAGGCTGGTTCCTCTTAAAAATTAAAAGGAAGCTGCTGATGGGGATGAACTGGGAATGAAGAAGAGACAGAATGAAACTGAGGAATTAGAGTAGCCAGGAGCACAATGAAATGCAGGCAGCCCCTGACAACAAGCCCAGGACTGTAGGAGGTCCAGCAGCGTGTAGAGAGCCTGGGCTGGAAGCCCAGGTGCTGTGGGTCAGTCCTCAGGGATTTGCCGTGAAACACTCAATGTCCTAAGAAACAGAGCTTGATGGTGCAGCCTCCTTCGGGCCCAGCAAATTATGTCAAGCAGGCTCTGAGCACTGAGGAAGGAGTCAAAGCAGAGTGAGGAACAGAGGGGAGCACTGCAACAAAGCTGGTGAAGGGGCTGGAGAACAGGCCTTATGAGGAGCGGCTGAGAGAGCTGGGGGTGTTTAGCCTGGAGAAGAGGAGGCTGAGAGGAGACCTCATTGCTCTCTACAACTACCTGAAAGGAGGTTTTGGAGAGGAGGGAGCTGGGCTCTTCTCCCAAGTGACAGGGGACAGGACGAGAGGGAATGGCCTCAAGCTCCGCCAGGGGAGATTCAGGCTGGACATTAGGAAAAAATTTCTCATGGAAAGGGTCATTGGGCATTGGCAGAGGCTGCCCAGGGAGGGGGTTGATTCACCTTCCCTGGAGGTGTTTAAGGCAAAGGTGGATGAGGTGCTAAGGGGCATGGTTTAGTGTTTGATAGGAATGGTTGGACTCGATAATCCAGTGTGTCTCTTGCAACCTGGTGATTCTATGATCTCACATGGTAATGGGGAACATCACAGGAACTGCAGTGAATAAGTCGAAACCAGTAGCATTCTGGTCAAACACTATGTTTCCACTACACAGCAATATTCTAATATTTCTCCTAAAGCAAAATAAAACAAACATTTGTGTAAAATCCCCCATATTGTGTATAGAATTCCCCCTTAACAAGAAACACCACCAGACCACCATTAGTTTGAAGACTTCACTCTGGAAAAAACATTGAACTGCTCTTTGGAAAGATGTCCTCTTCTTCAAAAATATTTTATTGCATCGGTATTACGTTACTGTCATGTCTGACTTTGGGCTTATACCATGACAGCAACAAATGTTCTCCATGAAGAATTGCTCCAGGCTGTACGAAGCACTGTGGCTGATCCTCAAAGTGCTTGGCAGCCCTTGCAGGTGACCATCCATCTCCCGATGTGGTTTTGTCCCACATCCACAGCAGGACCACAGCACCACTGCTGGGCTAGAGGAGAAAGGCCAACCACGCAGCCCTGGAACCCACACAGAAGCTCAACTTTGCTTTAGGGTCCCCAGGCAGTGATTCCCAGGCACTCAGTGTGACCCCATCCCTGCAGGAGAGGCCCCAGCACTGGAAAGGGAGGTGGCAGCTCTCCAGGTGGGATTTGAAAGGTGTATCACTGCTTCGGTGACAGGAAAGCTGTTCTCTTGAGCGGCGTTATCTCATCTATTTTGCAAATACAAATGTGATAGAAATCTGCAAAATAAGGAATATGCATTAACTTCTGAAAAGTTTTGACTACATATCATTATCTGTAATTTCACTGCTTTGATTTGCATATTCATAAAAGAAACACGCAGCACGGATGTGTCAAAGGCTTTCAGATGAACACGAACAAAACCAGCAGACTTGCAAGCTCAGTTCTGAAGTAATTGCCAAGAAGCCTTCACTTTCCCTGATATTAGTGTGATATTTCGTCCTTGAGCTTGCAAAGCACTTCCTTGGTTCTGCTCTGGTTTGCTTAGCTCCAAGGGTGTGAGCAAGCACTTCGGCTGGGTGATGATCTTTAAGGTCCCTTACAACCCAATCTGTTCTATGTGTCTTTAGGTGCAGGAAAAGCAACACAGCTGGACAATACACATGGCCCACAAGCACTAGCAGGGCAGCCTGGTTGCTGTTACATGGGCTATCCCAGCTTCAGCAGCACTGAGCATCCACCCACAAGTGAGGTGACATGATAAGTATCACAGAATGGTTTCCGTTGGAAAAGACCTTTAAGATCATCAAGTACGACCATCAATCCAGCCCTGCTAAGTCCGTCACTAGACCACGTCCCCAAGCACGACATCTAATCATCTTCTAAACATCTCCAGGGATGGTGACTCAACCATCCCTGTGGGCAGCCTCTGCCTGTGTTCGACAACCCTTTCAGTAAAGAAATTAATTGTAACTCCCAAACTAATTCTCCCCTGGCACATCATGAGGCTGTTTCCCCTTGACCTGTCACTGGCTACCAAGGAAAAGAGACCAAGCCCCCTCACTACAACCTCCTTTTAGAGGAGAGACACCTGACTGGTGAGCTGCACTCCGATAAGTTGAACCCTCATTGCTCTCTACAACTACCTAAAAGGAGATTGTGGAGAGGAGGGAGCTGGCTTCTTCTCCCAAGTGACAGGACGAGAGGGAATGGCCTCAAGCTCCACCAGGGGAGGTTTAGGCTGGACATTAGGAAATATTTTTCACAGGAAGGGTCATTGGGCACTGTCAGAGGTTGCCCAGGGGAGGGGGTTGAGACACCTTCCCTGGAGGGGTTTAAGGGATGGGGGGACGAGGTGCTGAGGGACATGGTTTAGTGTTTGATAGGAATGGTTGGATTTAATGATCCAGTGGGTCTCTTCCAACCTGGCGACTCTATGATTCTAAGGTGCCCAGGTTGTACTTGCCCATCCTTGCTCTATTTGTGTGCATCTTCAGGGATGTTGTGCCTCCTTTATTTTTCAGCTGCGTGACACAAACAGGCAAACCTGATGCAGCTGTCCTTGCAGGCAGCCAGTGAGGCCAGCAGTGCCTGCAGCACAGCCGACAGCAAGGTGATAAAAAGTGCAAGTGATTTGGCTTTCTACTTATTTCCACGCTCTTAAGCTGCCAAGTAGGCAAAGCAACTGCGACTGCTGCTGCACAGAGCCACTCTTTGTGTTGTTACTCTCACTATCATTTATTCCAGTACCACTCCTCAAATCCTGTGTTCAGTTCTGGGCCCCTCACCACAAGAAGGATGTTGAGGCTCTGGAGCGAGTCCAGAGAAGAGCAACAAAGCTGGTGAAGGGGCTGGAGAACAGGCCTGATGAGGAGCGGCTGAGAGAGCTGAGGGGGTTTATCCTGGAGAAGAGGAGGCTGAGGGGAGACCTCATTGCTCTCTACAACTGCCTGAAAGGGGTTTGTAGAGAGGAGGGTGTTGACCTCTTCTCCAAAGTGAGAGGGGACAGGACAAGAGGGAATGGCCTCAAGCTCTACCAGGGGAGATTTAGGCTGAACATTAGGAAAAAATGTTTTACGGAAAGGGTCATTGGGCACTGGCAGAGGCTGCCCAGGGAGGGGGTTGATTCACCTTCCCTAGAGGGATTTATGGGACAGGTGGCGAGGCACTGAGGGATGTGGTTTAGTGTTTGATAGGAATGGTTGGACTCGATGATCCGGTAGGTCTTTTCCAACCTGGTGACTCTATGATACTCTATGATTCTCTATTATTTTGGGGTGATTGTGATCTATCCAGCTTCATAACAGACCTGTACCAAACCTTCCTTTTCCTTACCCTTTCTCTTTACAGAGGAGGAGCTCATCAGAGCTGGGGTCCCCAGAGAGAAGCAGCACCCTTCTGTGCTGGGTGTCCTTGGGCTTTGCAGGTGTCAGCTTCCTCCTCCCCAACTGCTTGCACCCTGTTCCAGCAACACCCTCTGGTGCAGAGCTTGTCAAGATGCTTGGAGAAATGCCAGTTACTGTTGAAGGAAAGCAGGTGTGGCAACAGGAAAAGAGGAAAATGTTATTTTTCAATTTCCCTCTGACATTTCTCAGGCCGGGAGCAGCAGGTTTTTTTAACAGCAGCGAGCAAAGCAGAGCTGACAGCTCAGATACACCCTGCTCTTCAGCCTTGTTTTAGAGGGTGAATGTATGGTTACAAAATAAAATGTTCTGGTTTTGAAAGCTTAACTAACACTTTCCACCCCCAAATACCTGAAATTTAACCACTTTGGCAACATTTTACAGAAATATTTTTTTTATTTGGTACCTGTGCTTCTTGCTGGCTGTTGGATGCAACATCCTGACACAGAAAGGATCATCCCCATGTTCATGGACATAAGGAAGAATTTCTTGACCATGAGGGTGGGGAGGCCCTGGAACAAGTTGCCCAAGGATGTTGTGGCTGCCCTGTCCCTGGAGGTGTTCCAGGCCAGGTTGGATGGGGCTTGAGCAGCCTGATCTAGTGGGAGGTGTCCCTGCCCATCACAGGGGGGCTGGAACTGGATGATCTTTAAGGTCCCTTCCAGCCCAAACTCTTCTATGATTCTATGGGGACAGCAGTAATTTTGCTTAATTGCTACAAGCCTATTGTTTTTCCTGTCATCAAACAGCTTTTTTATAGGACACAAATAAACTTGCCTCTTCACACAGCAAATGTAAACTCAATAAGTAAAGACACCTTTTTAAGTGAATACATCATGGCCATAAACAATGCTGTGGACTTGCTGCGTTGGTGCCACTGGGCTGGGATCAGATGTGGGAAGCACTCTATGCAAGGAAGAAGCATACCAAGGGTTGGCTGGTTTTCCTCAGAAATGCCCCCAAAATATCCCACAGACACCTGAGATCATAGAATCATTAAGGCTGGAAAGACACTAAGCTCATCCAGACCAACTATCAGCCCAACCCCTCAGTGCCTGCTTAATCTTGTCCTCAAGGGCCACATCTACACATTTTCCAAAGTCCTGCAGGGATGGTGACTCCACCATGTCCCTGGACAGCCAATTCCAGGGCTTCAGCAGTCAAGCACTGAATGAGGAGGGTAAGGAAGCCTAAGAGAGAAGGGGAGGTGGGTCAGCCCAGGCTGTCAGGATGAGGATTAATCCATCCTACCTGCCTTACCTCCTGGAGCAAGAGGAATAGCTTGGCTGGAAGTATTTCATAATCCTTTCTTTCTCAAAAAGAGACCCCAGAGAGAGTTTCAGTTCCCAGCCCATGTTACGTTTTTGATGGTCATTACGGTGCCCAACTGCACAGAGGACGGGAGTTACGCTTTGTACAACATCTTCTGAGAATTTGAACGAGAGCAAAAAATCAGGCAGAAAGTCCCTAAAAGGCAAAATTCCAGGCAGAGGTGTTTGTGGCAGACCAAAGGCTTTTACAATGAGATTGATTTCTTAACTATTAGCAATACAGGTTTTACAAAATATGTTTTCCTTTTTTTTTTTTTTTTAGGCCATTCTAAATGAGAGAAGGAAATATTTATTTCTGCAGCTGCTGACTGGAGATATGCCAATATTGCCAGTTATTTCCTTTCAGAGGGAAACAGAGGGAGACCTCCCTGTTTTCCATCTCTGCTCCTGCCAGCTTGCCCCCTCCCAGCCTGGGCTGTGCCACAGAGCAGCCTCTGGAACACGGGGCAGATGCACCAGTTCCTTGTAACCTGTCACCCTGTCCTCTCCTGCCTCACAGAGCAAATGTCCTCAAAAGAGCCAGGTAGTAAGGAACGTGCCCTCCGTGAGACACAGCCTGATGGATTTTTTTATAGCCTCAACAGTCCTGCCCCCTTTGGCTGCTGAATGGGGACAGAGACAAGGGAAATGCTTTAACTGTCCAAGGAAAGTTTGAATTGGAAAGAACAAATGCTGACGACGTGCAACTATCAAAGAATCATAGAGTGGTTTGGGTTGGGAGGGACCTCAAAGCCCACCCAGTCCCACCTCCTGCCATGGGCAGGGACAACTCCCACTGGATCAGGTTGCTCCAAGCCCCATCCAACCTGGCCTGGAACACCTCCAGGGATGGAGCAGCCACCACTGACTGCTCTGGGTGACCTGTCCCAGGGCCTCCCCACCCTCATAGTGAAGAATTTCTTCCTAATGTCTAATCTAAATCTTCCCCCTCCCAATTTAAAGCCATTCCCTCTTTTCCTATCACTACACGCCCTTTTAAAAAATGATGGTGCTGGCTTAACTAGGATGGAGTGAGGAGGTTCAGCCCATCTCTTAGATGAGTGTCTGGTGCCAATTTCCCTCATTGTAGCCAAATTTCCCCTTCCAAGCATTTAGATCAGAGCCAAATCCTGTGAGTAGGATGTGTTCTCAGAGCCTTTTCATGGAAGGGAGAGACTGAGTGGGAATAAATGTTAGTGAAAGAGCATTGCCTTGGGTCTGGCACCAAAGCATCTCCTGTCCTAAGGGCACCTTACGTAAGGAGCGCAGGTCCAGAGCAGACCCCGGCATCGTTTCAGTGAAGTCACACAGGTCACTACTGCAGCCTCGCTTGCAAGAGGATGGTTCATGCTGCAGTTGGGGAAACCAGTAGCCTGGGGAGTAGCCTGAACTCCTACCTTGCATCACCCAGAGGAAGAAAGGTCCTCTCAGCTCTGCAGACAGCAGGACTGGAGGCTGCAAAGCACAGCCCTGTGAGGGAGAGAGCTGAGCTGGACCTGCCATACTCCTGCAAAGGCTGAAGCTAAACCCATCCCCAACCACAGGGCTGCTGGTCCCTCTGTTACAGCCCTTGGTGATTTCCTTTTTCACTCACCTGTAATGCCCCTCCTCTGGCTAGTGTCCAGTTACATACGGGAAGGCAAAAAATATGCTCGTTTTCTGGTTTTCAAGTGAAACCTGAAAAAGGAAACACTGCATGCTCAGAAAGCAAAACTGAATACCCAGAACTCAAAACATATGATTTTAAACTCAGATCTTTCTAGTCATTCACACAATGGGTGCACACATGATAATTTTTGAACATTCAGTATCAGCTCCAGGTTACCAAATTTTGCTGGCAACAGCCCGTCCCCTGGTGCCCAGAGCTGTGTGGAATCCAGCTCAGGCTTGAGATGGAAGCAGTGGGGCTGCCCTCGCTTCATTGCACACCCCTGCACCCTCACAATGCTCCAGCACACTGGCCTGAGCTTGGAGACATGGACTTTCTGTGGCCGGGGCATTGAGTGAGAAATGAGCTAATAAGCAGATGGGACATACTGTGTTTCTCAGAAAGCTCAACTGGGACTTTCCCCTTTTTGCACAGCAAGATGAATCCTGGGAAGGTCTGAGGCACAGGTTGCCCAGTGGCTGCCCCATCCCTGGAGGAGTCCAGGACAGGTTGGATGGGGCTTGGAGCAATCGGATCCAGTGGGAGGTATCCTTGCCCATGGCAGGGGGTGGGACTCAATGGGCATTAATGTCCCTTCCAACCCAAACCATTTCATGATTCCACGTGCGTACTTTGCAGAGCTACAGACTAGGAGATTTCTGGATGGAAAGCTGCCTGTAGGAGAGGGACCTAGGGGGGATGGTTGACAGTGACTAAACATGAGCCAGCAGTGGCCCAGATGGCCAAGAAGCCCAATGGCATCTTGGCTTGGATCAGAAACGGCGTGGCCAGCAGGTCCAGGGAGGTTATTCTCCATCTGGACTCAGCACTGGTGAGACCGCTCCTCGAATCCTGTGTTCAGTTCTGGGCCCCTCACCACAAGAAGGATGTTGAGGCTCTGGAGCGAGTCCAGAGAAGAGCAACAAAGCTGGTGAAGGGGCTGGAGAACAGGCCTTATGAGGAGCAGCTGAGAGAGCTGGGGGTGTTTATCCTGGAGAAGAGGAGGCTGAGGGGAGACCTCATTGCTCTCTACAACTACCTGAAAGGAGGTTGTAGAGAGGAGGGTACTGGCCTCTTCTCCCAGGTGACAGAGGACAGGACAAGAGGGAATGGCCTCAAGCTGCACCAGGGGAGATTCAGGCTTGACATCAGGAAAAAAATTTTCACAGGAAGGGTCACTGGGCACTGGAACAGCTGCCCAGAGAGCGGGTTGATTCACCTTCCCTGGAGGGGTTTAAGGGACAAGTGAATGAGGCGCTGAGGGACATGGTTTAGTAATCGATAGGAATGGTTGGACTCGATGATCCGATGTGTCTTTTTCAACCTGGTTATTCTGTGATCTGCAAGTATTTCTGCCCTGTCTTTGTGTTCTCTGAAGCTGCTTGACCCAGACACGTCTCCAGTATTCCTGGCCAGGGCTGCAGTTCCTGCAACACAAGGAAATGGTCCAGCTGGCAATGGGAACAAACAAAATCATCATTTTTAAAATAATTTTCAATTTATTCCCTTCTCTCTGCAACTCAGATGGGAGTTAAATTGATTTTTTTTACACTGCCTTCATTTAAAGTACACAGCTCTTTCACTCTCTCTGCATCACGGGAAGAAACCTATGAAAATCAGTTAAATAAACACATCTGTGCTCAGAGCCCTGGAAACATAGAGCGGGTTTCTCACTTGGGAAACCAGAATGGTTTGCAGCAACCAAAACCAGACCTGCCCACTATGTGGGGGCTTAGGGATTTCGGTCCTAGAGGAAACCATGTCGATTAGGGCTTCAATTTGAGTCATGATCTGGGTGCAAGCCAAGGATGTTATAGGAACATTCAGAGTCTGGTCTTCTGCTTCAGATCATGCTTGGTGCCCAGAGTGCAGGAAGCACAATGGCAACACAGCCACCCTATATCAGCGAGGCCAGAAGCGTCACACTGCATCCTGCATGTTCTTTCCTACCCTACCTTTCAGCCACTGGAGGCTGTGTTGCAACTTCCATTACCTTCACCATCGACATCACCCTGTGGTCCTTCTGCTGAGTTCTTCTGGTGATGGATACAGAAAAGTAAGTGACAGATCCCACCACCAGCACTGTGTGGTGCCAAGATAGTTCCATGAGTCCCCGCAGAAGCAAGTGCCTGCAGTACAGATGCTGCTCAGCAGGGGTTTGGACATGGAAGAAGCTGGGATTTTCCCAAAGTGACCATTTTGGTGATAGATTTCACCCCAGAAGGACCAAATTGCATGGAAAGCACTGTTGGGAGTGTGCTGCTGAGCAGATCCCCACCCTGGCTCACCAATTCTTGCAGGAACAGGCGTCCTGGCTTTGCCTCCAAGTGTAACACACCACCATCCCCAAGACAAGTCCTCCCAGCCTTCCCCAAGCCCCAGTGACCCATCCTCCTCACCTTGCCCCATCTCTAGGCTATAGCTTAAACTGGAGTCAAACCAAAACTCAGCCTCATTTTTTCCTGCAGGAACTCTGGTCCCACATCTAAGTCAGAATGCTGTTGCAAACCCTAGTCTGAAATATGGGCATCCATTCCCTTTTTGGCAGGGATGATCAGACACTTGGATTAGTTGCTCCAGGCTGCACCTCTGCAGCACATGCTACCATCCCCAAACACTGAGTGTGGTGGGAAATGAAATCTTGCACCAGCTCCAGTTTTCCCACTCTTTGCTTTAGTGGGTAATCTGCTCTCAGAGGATGAAGTGTGTCACTGTTGTCCCAGATTCACTGCAGCTCTGCATGGGACCTGCTCTCTGCCATAGAGCTCCTATGCCATCTTGCAGCAGCAATAGAAGATGCTCTCTACAACTACCTGAACGGAGGTTGTGGAGAGGAGGGAGCTGGGCTCTTCTCCCAAGTGACAGGGGACAGGACAAAGGGCAATAGCTTCAAGCTCCATCAGGGGAGGTTCAGGCTAGACACCAGGAAAAAATATTTCACAGAAAGGGTCATTGGGCACTGGCAGAGGCTGCCCAGGGAGGAGGTCAAATCACCTTCCCTGGAGGGGTTTAAGGGACAAGTGGATGAGGCGCTGAGGGACATGGGTTAGTGATTGATGGAAATGTTTGGACTCAATGATCCAGTGGGTCCTTTCCAACCTGGTGATTCTATGCTCTCTTCAATCCATAAGGCAAGTGAAACAGTTCATCTTTGATATCACAATAAAGCCATCTTGGATTAATTACCCATTCCTATGAAAGGTGTACCACAAGCCAGAGGGAGAAAACATCTCAGGTAATTGTAACAGCTCCCAGGAACAACAATCCTGGAGTAACCAAGTTAGGCAGAAGCTTTCGGGTTCCCATACTATTCCTGGCTCACCAGCTGGCCCCACAAGGGTAGCCAGGGTCCAGAGGAGTCTGGTGCTGGTACATTTACCTTACCTGCACAAGAGACTTCAGCCCTTCCCTCCACATCCAGGCACCTCCACCAAGTGACCCATTCCAACTGCATCTCTGCCCTTGACCCCCCCTCCAGGTGGTCAGCAGGAGCAGATCTCCAGCAAGGAGCTTGAACATCAGGGTAGGAACTAGGAACAGGCAACGTGGAAACTGTCACTCTTGAGCCCTTCATGCAAAGCCTCAATCCTCACCTCACTGTGAGGGAGCAGCAAGAGCAGGGATGCTCCTCAAAGGACAGGGAGCAAGATGAATACGGCAGACCATGAGACAGCAGCCAGGTTCAACTGAGGGTCCAGGTTGTAAGGCAATAGCATAGTGATGAAGCAGGTCCAAGATCAATCCTGGGAGCCAACCCTCAGGTCATACTTAGGACCAAACTCAACAATAACCCCTCCGCACACTTTTTGACTTAAATGCCAACTGCTGAGCTTAAATAGAGCTCCTGGACCTAGGGTTGTGGGTGGAGGATCCAGGTGAGGCTGGTTAGGGCCATTAAGGCTTGTTAGTGCCCTCACAGCCTCAACAAACATCTTTGAAAAGCATGACATATGGAACTGGTTCCATTACTCTGAGGAACCAAAGCTTTCAACCAAAGGTTGAACCAAAGGACTTTTTTTGCTTGGAGAAATGTGATCGCACTCTCCCCAGTAGGTGCCAACCTCATAGCCACCATGCAAAGTAGACATTCTGTGCAAACCCTGGGGGATCTCAGGGTGGGGTGGTACCTCCCTGAGGTGGAAACCCTGCCTGTATTTGCCCACCTGGACCTCCAGGAGTCATGAACACAATGCTGGGTGTTTTGAAGGTAGTTTGGAAGACACAGAACTTCTTCTTTGGGGCCCATTTTCTGTACTGACTATAAATGTCTGCTGGATGAAGACCACACTCCCAGAGGAATGTACCTAATGGATCTCAAGGAGCCACCACTTTGCTGATGGTTCATAAAGAGGAGCAACAATTCAACCATTGGAAAAACATGAACAGAGACTTAATAAAGGCATCTTTCCCATATACAAAAAATTAATGACTTTGTATGGTATTCTGCCTGCAAAAGGCATTAATTTAGATAGACAGCACTCAAGGCTTTAAGAGCTGGTACTGCAGAAGGTGGACAGAATGAAAGCAAAGGAGAGTAAACAGAGGAGAGATTTCTAAGTGCCCATGACATTTGTTCAAATACTTTATTTCAATCAGCTTAAAAGGGAAACATAAAGCTGAGGTTGCTCCTCGGAAAGGGAATGCAATTGAAAACCAAGTAATGCACAGAGAGCAATTCAAAGGGAGCTGAGAGGCAGCCGTCTGCCGCAGACGGGCCGTGAGCAGCCCTGCTGAGGGTGGGCTCTTGCTCTTCCGATGATATTTTTGTTCCTAACACAGACAAAATGTCTTGTCTGTGGAAGAGAAAGTACTCCAAAAAAAAAAAAAAAAACAGTGTCTGAACAGCACTGGGAGAGTTTCTCCTGCACAGACTAAGTAATTCCAGACTTATTTTGTCAAAGGTTTGGGGTGAAGCTCTGAACCAGCCAGAGGAGCCTGTGCTTTGGGAGAGCATCCAGCGTTTAAAGCTCATTTGGGTTTAGAAACACCAAGAACTGTTGCAGGAGGAAAAAAAGCAAAACCCTGAAATATCATCTCAGAAAAGGTGTGAAATTCCACTTTGGTGCTAAAAATTCCTCTTTCCAATGCTCCAGCCTCTTTCATGCAAGCTGGAAGCTTGCCAAGGGGAGGAGCAGTGTGGGAAGTCCTATCTGGGTATGGTTCCCTGAGTTGGCAATGTGTGCTCACAGCTCAGAAGGGCAGCGGTATCCTGGGCTGCATCAAAAGAAGTGTGACCAGCAGGGCTAGGGAGGTGATTCTGCCTCTCTATTCCACTCTTGTGGGACCTTATCTGGAGCCCTGTGTCCAGTTCTGGAAGCCCAACAGAAGGACATGGAACTGTTGGAATGAGTCCAGAGAAGGCCACAAAGATGATGCAACAGTTGGAGCACCTCCCGTACGAGGACAGGCTGAGAGAGTTGGGGTTGTTCAGCCTGGAGAAGGCTACAGGGAGACCTTTGAGCAGCTTCCAGTCCTGAAAGGGGCTCCAGAAAACCTGGGGAGGGACTATTTACAAAGGCATGGGGTGATACAATGAGGAGGAATGGCTTTAAATTGGAAGGGGAAAGATTTAGATTAAACATTAGGAAGAAATTCTTTACAATGAGGGTGAGGAGGCCCTGGCCCAGCTTACCCAGAGCAGTGGTGGCTGCCCCATCCATGGAAGTGTTCCAGGCCAGGTTGGATGGGGCTTGGAGCAACCAGATCCAGTGGGAATTGTCCACGCCCAAGGCAGGGAGGTAGGAACTGGATGGGCTTTGAGGTCCCTTCCAACCCAAACAATTCTCTGGTGCTGCTCTAAAGCAAGAATTAGTAAAGCTGCCCCAATATCCATAACAACCCCACCAGGTCCCACAGAGAGGCACTTACTGGGCTGCCCCTGTGCTTTTGTGGCATCAAACAGCAGCACCAAGGGGGAATATTTAGGTGGAAAAGTGAGTTTTGGGCAAAGTGATACTAATGGCTTGGTTTCCAAGGAAAGTTGTGATATTTTTTGTTTGAAAACTAGCAAGGCATCCAGCTGAAGCAGAAGAAGGCTGCTTATGATCACCTTCACTAGAGTAGACTGGGGATAAAAGATGTATTTGTTCAGAGATGTAATTTACTTCCAGTAGCAGAAGGAAAAGGTGAAGCTATTGATTTATTACTATTTTCTATTTGTTCTCTACTTTTTCACATTCATTAGCTCACAGGGCTCCTTCTGTCTGTGAGCTGTCGCTGATAGCATTCAAAACATTTAGCATTTCTATAAATATGTAAATATATGTTCTGTATGTGTAAACACACACGCATAAATAAAATGGCAATGATGTGTGTATCTGTATTTGTGGATATATAAAAGCTAAATTAGCTCCAATTTATCCAATGCCCTTTATATCTCCTATATGCATTCTATTTCTAAGTCTTCAGAGTTAAATGAAAATGGCACCTATGAGGAATACAGACTAAAAAGTGTTTCTGGTGCATAAGTAACTCCTAATTCCTTAATTTCTTTTTACTAGTTCCCCAGAGCAAGGGAAGATCCATAAATGAGTCTGCACGCATTTCTTTAGCCTCTTTGTTCAGCTGCTTTCCATGTGGTTTATATTGGAGATACCTGAGCTGACAGCAAGAGGAGTGAGTGATTCTCCCAGGAGCTCCTCTGCTGCTGACGCTTTGGTCCGAATCCAGAGCAATGGTTGGAATTATGAGTAGGGAAAATAAGGTTATACCAAACAAAGTAAAAGTTGCAAGGAAGGAAAACATCCCAGGGAGACATTAGGCTAAGTTGTCCTTGGACACTTAGGTCTCTCAACTGTGCACAAAGTGTTGAGGGTGCCTAGGGCTGCACATGATCTCCCACTGGCCCCAACTCAGCTGCATCATCCTAGGGACATTCCCTGTTTTCTCCACAAACACATTTTATCTAAGATACTGTTGAACCTTCTCCTTCTGTTAAAAAAGAAAATCAGATGAGAAAGTTCTCCATCCTTGTTAAAAAGCATGGGATTGCCCAGCAGTACCCCAAGACCCAGCCTGCCTCCCACAGGCTGATGCCTTTGAGTCTCCGTGATCTCCACTGCCACATCCACCCTCTGCCCATCTCCGCAGATGGTTTTGCTGGGGTAAGGAAGAAAATTCCTTCTGTAAATCTGGCCCATGGCCAGGGGTATTTCGTAAACACCAGCAAATGTAGCTTAAAGGACCAAATGGAGCTCAAAGGGCCAATTGTGGCTCGTGGAAACGGACACAAGAAGCAGGAAAATCAGAGGGATTAGTTCAGATGCTGCATAAGCCCAAAGATCTCTGCTTTTTCTGGCTTCCAGGATAAAACAGGGCTCCAGTTCCAGGGGGGAGTTGACTCTCCCAGCTCAGATGGTGCAGGAGCAGCCTTGGGGATGGGGGCTCACTCTGGCTGTATGCAGAGAGCATTGGTGTCAAAGTCAGATGCAAGAGGGTGTAGGGGTGAGTGCAGACACCCAACTCCCAAGGAATTGCCCTTCATCAGCCATTACCTGCTCTAATATTTACGTCAGGGATGTCCCAGGCTGCACCAGGGACCATTAGGAGGGAGGCGTCATCATCCTCCATTTCTCCTCGATTAGGTTGTAAGGTATTAGGTTGGGTCCAGAAGTGGCTACAAGGATGATCCAAGGGCTGGAGCACCTCCCATATGAGGACAGGCTGAGAGAGTTGGGGTTGTTCAGCCTGGAGAAGAGAAGGCTTTGAGAAGATCTTACAGTGACCTTCCAGCACCTGAAGGGGCTACAAGAAAGCTGGAGAGGGACTGTATAAAAAGGCTTGCAGTGATAGGATGAGGGGGAATGGGTATAAACTGGAGAGGGGCAGATTTAAACTGGACATAAGGAGGAATTTCTTCACAGTGAGAGGAGTGAAGCATTGGAACAGGTTGCCCAGAGAAGTTGTGGCTGCCCCATTCCTGGAGCTGTTCCAGGCCAGGTTGGATGGGGCTTGGAGCCCCTGATCCAGGGGGAGGTGTCCCTGCTCATTGCAAGGGGGTTGGAACTAGGTGATCTTTAAGGTCCCTTCCAACCCAAACTATTCTATGAGTCTGTGAAACTTGAAGTATAAAACTTGTATATAATATATATATAGTATAAAATAAAGTATAAAACTTGGACTAATTTGCAAGGGAATGTCCTCCAAGAAGGAGGGGGTCCTCTAAGAGTGTGAGAGGATCCTTCTGAAGGTGCAAGGGGATCCCCTGGAAGCGTTGAAGGCATCCTCCCAGGGTATTAGGGGATCTTCCTGCGGTGTGGGAGCGTCTTCTTGAGGGAGCAAAGGGATCGTCCTGAGGGTGCGAGGGATCTTTCCAGGATGCAAGGGCATCCCCTGAGGGTGCGAGGGCATCCTCCCGAGGTGCAGAGGGGGATCCACCCCAGGGATGCAGAGAGGATCCTGCCGGGCTGCGAGGGGAATCTTCCCGTGGTGTGAGAGCTTCCTCCGGGATGCAGAGGGAATCAGGCTGCCGGGATCGCAGGCTCCGGGCGCTGCCGCACGGCACGGGCTCCCCCTGCAGCCGCGCAGCCCCTGCCAAGGAACGAAGTGAAGCCGAAAATTGCTAGTTTCGAGCCAAGAAGTCGCCCCTGCACTGGGCACCAGGCTGAAACAGGGCATAGGCAATGCTCGAAGGGTCTTCCAGCCCTCCTCCCACTGTTATTCCTCCTGGAAATCCGGATTCGACGTGGATTTGAGCCAGCAGAACCCAAGAGAGACCCACAGCTGCAGCCCAGCTCTGCCGAGGGGTCCCTGGGCAGGTGGCAGGGACACCAACCAAGTCCCCACATCTTCCCACTGCCACCAGACCACAGCATCTCGCTTTTGCCCTTCTGCTCTGGGAAAGTTTCAGGAAGATTTTTTTTTTTTTTTTTTAGTAAGTGCTGAATAGGTCTAATGGAAGTAAAACCAGCATCACCAATTTGGGATTGCTGAAAGATCCATTTCCTAAATGCCACTGCCCTGGGATCACGTCAGTCCACGAGCTGCACTCCATCCCATTGCTGGTGCCTTTGGATGCAATTTTGGATTTGCTTTCAAATTAAGTAGTGAGGTATTTATAGCTCTGATGGGCTCCGCATTTACATGATCCCGGAGCCAAGAACTTTGATTCCTGCTTTTAGGCTCAAATAAATGGAGATCAGTACCTCCCCATGAGCGAAAAGGGGAGGCGGAGAATGCTAAAAGACATATTCAGTGGAATCCAGGACAAATCTCCATCTGGCTGGGGGATGCAGAGCTGGGGTCTCTAGCCCAGGTTCCCAGACCCTGACATTTCACCGAGAATATCAGGAAAGCCTGGCAAAGCCCCACAGCACAGGGCATGCTGCACTTGCTGCTGGCCAGAGAGACATTGCCAGGGACTCTGCAGGCAACTTGTGATGCTCTGGCTTCACTCCAAGATGGGACGGTTATGGGAATTAGCATCCACTCATCTCTCACTCCCCTGAGCTCAGATAACATCCTGGTGACAAGGATGTCAAACGTACCCTGGGATGCATCAAAAAAAGCGTTGGCCAGCAGGGTGAGGGAGGGGATTCTCCCCCTCTGCTCTGCTGTCTGAGACAACACCTGGAGTGTCCAGTCCAGTTCTGGAATCCCCAACATCAGAGGGATATGGATCTGTTGGAACAGGTCCAGAGGGGGGCTGTGAAAATGATCTGAGGGTTGGAGCACCTCCCGCAGGAGGACAGGCTGAGAGAGTTGGTGTTGTTCATCCTGGAGAAGAAAAAGCTGCAGGGACACCTTAGAGCAGCTTCCAGTGCTGAAAGGGGCTGCAGGAAAGCTGTGGAGGGACTTTTGACAATGGTCCATAGAGATAGGAGGAGGAGGAATGGCTTTAAATTGGAAGGGGGAAGATTTCGATTAGATATTGGGAAGAAATTCTTCACTATGAGGGTGGGGAGACCCTGGCCCAGGTTGCCCAGGGGAGTTGTGGCTGCTCCATCCCTGGAGGTGTTCCAGGCCAGGCTGGATGGGGCTTGGAGCAACTGGATCCAGTGGGAGGTGTCCCTGCCCATGGCAGGAGTGGCACTGGATGGGCTTTGAGGTCCCTTCCAACCCAAAGCATTCTATGATTTCATGATAGGAACATGCTGCAGGACAGAGGAGCTAAGATGACTGTCCACATTCTGCATTTATCTACAGGCTTCTAAAATGTCTGTGACGATGACTTCTCCCTACAACAAGGACTGCCACGTAGGGTTTTTTCTGCGTTGCAGATTACATGAGCCCTGAGCCTGTTCTCTTATTAAAGCCCCTGGAGAGGGAGCTCCAACAGAGTATCAGTAGCATTCAGGGATGCCATCTCCCTTCCCTTGGCACCCAGGGGGATCCAGAAACATTTCAAAGTGTTTTGCCCAGAGATGTGTCCTGGGATAAGTGCTGCCAATCTGCCCATGGGAATAGGAGCATGGCAGGGGGCTCCATGGTTCTCCACAGTCAGTATGAGGGAGGAGGAGGGAGGAATAACAGTTAAAGCAAGCTCAGTTTTTGCTGGCATCCCAGAGAGGTTACAGCAGGAGGATGCAGCCTAAAGACAGGGATTTGCATGTCTTTCCCAAGCAGAAGGTGAGGTTAACCCCACCAGCAATTGGTAATGGCGCTGGAGAGTGGTCTGACCTAGAAATCTTGTGGGAAACCAGTGGGAAACGCACTGCTAGTGGTTTGCGCCAGTGGAGGTGTGGTTGTGGCATGGAGATGACGAAGTGCCCATGGGTCCTCCTTCTGCAGAGCTCTGGCTTCACGGGGGATTCACATAAAGGTATTTTTTCCAACTCCATCATTTCCTGGGGTCCATTAGCTGTGGCAGGATCAATGCTGGGCCAAAATGCCAGCTTTGGCAGAGCAGGGCTGGGGAGAGGTGCTGGAAAAAAGAGAGAAGAGACCAAATTAGTGCATTGAAGAAGGGGTGACCGAAAGCAGGAACATCCCTAGGCGGCTGCCATCACCCACCCAGGCGCAGCATATGCTGAGCCCCTCAGCCCTCCACCTTCACCCTACCTGGAGGGAGCTGGCTTGCAGAGAGGCCTTTTTTCCTCCAGATTTGTCGGAAGCAGCAAAATCCATGAGCTCCTTGCAGCTCCCACCAGGCTGCAAAGCAGGTTGACAGTGGCAGGTAGGACAAGGGGAATTAGACCAGAGCTTCCCTGCCACCTAGTGCCCCCAAAACACGGCCACTCCTCTTTGACTCTATCTTTTTGGGCACAATTTTTCCCCTTTTTCTCTCCATTCCTGGGCCAATTTCCCTGATCCAAGCTGCAGACAGCACCTGCAGGAAAGGTTCAGGCAGAAGTGCCCCTAGGAGGGGATTTTACCCCACTCCTTGGTGCTGCCAGCAGGCAGGACCCAAAGAAGCACCAGGTTAAACATCCCAAAATGCAGAGAACACCCTGGAGTATCCCCAAACCGCTGAGCAATCCCCAGCACTCCCAGGGTCCCTCCCCAGCTGGTCCTGCAGCCAGTGGGACCACAAACCAGCATCCCATCCCAGGCAGGCAGTGCCCACTGCAGTGAACTTTTCCATTCAGCTGCTCACCCCCTGCTTCTTGCTGGTAGAAAATACTATGGTGAAAAAGTACAACTTTTTTTCCCCTCACTTCTTTTTTTCCAAAGCATTCTGTAAACCTCAACACATACTTTTTTCACATTGGTGAAATGCTGACTTGCCAAAACCATTTTTCAGCCTCTTTACAAAATTCAGACCCAGGAAAAGTTCAGCCAATACGCTGGTTTTCCATGATTTTCCTCTGTGCCAAAATCTCAAAGCCTTTTTTACATAAGCTGCTGCCGCTCACAGCTGGCTGGCACATGTCCCTGCAGCCAGGAGCACACAGCAGGCTGTGGTGCCACGAGGATGCTCAGCACATATCGAGGATGAGGTTGCCCTCAGCGAGGTTCCTCTACAGCCCACACTGCCCCAAACCAGCACAGCCCCTTAATTTCCAGCTTTTGCCACCAGATTTGTGATGCTCCAGGTATAGACAGTGATGTTTCCCATGGGGTCTCAGAGCACAGAGGAGAAGGAGGCAGTAAAGCCCTGGGTAGAGCTGTGGGATGCTTCCCACTCTTCCTGCCTGTCTGTATCCCCCATCCCTACCTGCAGCAGACTGCGGAACTGCCAGCATCACTTTCTAGACTTCTCTGGCTCATTCTTCTCTCTGCTGCCCAATATTTCATCATCCACCTCAGTGAAATGTATATTTCCCTTTTAAGAGCTCTCCTAGAATAATATATTTTTTTATTATCGTGACAGTGAGGGCTCCTGTTGCTATGGATACATGCCCTTTGCTGGAGCAGGAGCTTTCTGGGGGTTGGAAATCCTGTTTTTTTCCCCTGATCTACAGGATTTTTTTTTTTTTTAATTTAGTATTTATTTCCATTATCATCTCCTGAAACAACAGGTCATTTATATTGCATATGGATAGACCAGTACAGCACAGCCTTCAGAAACATCCTTCTGCTTTTAGAAACAATTTTTTGACAGGGAAAAAACTACCATGCAGCATTGGTAATATACATATAAACACAAAACACAAACTCTGAAAAGGTATCATCTATGTCTCACCACATTAGACATTAAATCCCATTTCTGGCTTCAGGACTCCTGAATGAGCATCATAAAACCAAGTCCAATTTTATATGGGTTTCATCCTGTTGCTGTAAAACAAACCTGTGCTTTCTAGTTGTCAGTTCAGCCATCATACAGTCCTGAGCCTCTTGAAACCTAATCTGTTTGAGGACACACAGAGAGAAATTAAATGGATCCACTAAATGGTGATATAAGCCGAGAGATGGATAGATAAATCAATTCAGCTCTTTACTCCAACATTTCCTTACAGGCGAGTGCTGCACCATTTACATCTAGAAAGGTATCACACATACAAAAACACATTACAGGAAGTTTTCCCAAGCACTTCATCCCTCGGCATCATTAGCAGTGCGGGGCTGTGCTTTGCTTCTGGTGCTCCCACCTGTCCATGCGCACCAAGAGGGAGAAGACCCGGACCCCTTTGACAGGGAGGGAAACTGAGGCACAGAGCCACCCCATACCTGCATCCAAAGAAAAGAGGAACAGAACTAGAGTGTAAACACCTGCCTTACTCGCAACTCTTTCTCCATCCATACGAGCTGCCTTATGTGGTGAGGAAGAGGATTGATGTCACCTGTGGATGTTTCCCTCATCAGGACCAGAGATGCTGCATGAGAACAATTAGCTTCTCTCTCTTTGTACTCCTGGCTGGTTTGTTACTTTTTGGTTTTAATTGAAAATAGGAGAAATTAATCATCAAAGCGGACGTGGGAAATCACAGAGGAACAAAAACTCCAGAGAAGGTCCAAGATTTGCCTGTAGTAAGGAAACTGCTGGAGTGAGATACCAAGCAGATTTAACACTTTATACACTCTTGCATTAAGCAGACACCGGAACTGACTGGGTTTGAAGATTTTAGCTGATAGGAGATGGTTTAGGTGGTTTCCCCAAGCCCTAGTGAAGCCCTTCACCCTGCACAAGGCTCAACCAGCACCTGCCCATGGAAACCCCCTGTGCCCAGCCTGGGCAGCTCTTTGGGCATCACCCACCACCAGGGTCTCTGCAGCATCCACTGTCCAACAGGTTCAGCAGAGACGGGTGGAAGATGACGAGGAGGGTCTGCATCGCTGTGTGTCACCCTGGAGGACTCAGGATGCTGCTGGAGGAGCCTCTGTCGTGGTGGCCACGACTTGTGCCCCCACCCCAGGTGATGCCAGTGGGGAGGGAAATGCTGCTCAGAGCCCCTTCACCTGCGGCTGGAACACACAGGGTAGCCCTAGGAAGGGACATGGAGCTCTTGGAGAGCATTAGAAAGCAGGGAAGCATCAGCTGGAAAAGCAAAATAGGTCCCAGTCCCATGGAGAAATGGGAGTGGGAAACCACTTAAAAGGTGTTAGCATCCCCACCCAAAAACTGCGGAGACACCAAGTGCTGCCAGAAATGGAGACACAGGGAGGTGAAGGGGTGCCCAAGCAGTGCCCGAGGACGTGCAGGGAAAGCCCTGGTTGAACCAGAGGGTCCCACCTGGGCACAGCCTCTCCTTGCCAGCACCCACCAGCTCTGCCCCCCCCAGACAACATGGGCTGGAAGGGGACAAGGAACCTGGCAGGCAGGCACAACACTCGGATGGCAGAAGAAACAAATATCGTAGAATCATAGAGTGGTTTGGGTTGGAAGGGCCCTTAAAGATCATCCAGTTCCAACCTTCCTGCCATGGGCAGGGACACCTCCCACTAGCTCAGGCTGCCCAAGGTCCATCCAATCTGGCCTTGAACACCCCCAGGTAGACACAACTTCCCTAGGCAACCTGTTCCAGGGCCTCACCAACCTCATCATAAAGAAATTCTTCCTCATGTCCAGTCTAAATCTGCCCCTCTCCAGATCATGCCCATTACCCCTTGTCCTATCACTCCAAGCCTTTGTGAACAGTCCCTCCTCATCTTTCTTGTAGCCCCTTCAGGTACTAGAAGGTCACTATAAGTTCTCCTCAGAGCATTCTCCAGGCTGAACAACTCCAACTCTCTCAGCTTGCCCTCATATGGGAGGTGCTCCAGCCCTCTGATCACAGCAAGGGATGCACTTTTGGGGTAAGAATACAGCCATGGCTAAATGAGAGAAAACACCCTCATTATTGCCTTGGATTCTAACATTTAATGTAGCCTCCCTACTCCTGCAGGGCTCCTGCCTGGGTAAGATCACTCCTGTTTACATTCATCAAATGCCAAATACAGTTTCCCTGCATCCCAACCGGGCGATGTTGGTGGGATCACTGGCACCATCGTGCCACACTAACTCCAGATGAATATTGACTTTTTAATGACAAACGCTCTAGTACAAATACCAGACGATGTGATGGAGGCCCGGGCAGATAGCTGAAAGGGGCCGGCACGCCTGTTATTCAGCAAATGAATTATTTGATTCTCTTTCCCTGCAGCATTCTGGCTGATAGGAAATTTTCATTCGGCCTCTCTAACTCAAGAACCAATTGTAAATGTCAGAGCTAAATGCTCAGATTTAAGTGTTAGGTTGTCTTGTTTGATTACAGCACTAAAAGGTCAGAGCCGACTAATGGAAAGTACAAGCGGTATCGGCAGGGAAACAGTGTTCTGCCGTGGGTGAGCAAACACCTGGGGACAACCTAATCACTCTTCCCACGGCATCTCTCTCTTCCCTCTCCAGCTTCTTAATTTGGGGCTGTTTTCCAGGCCTTGTGACGCAGAAAAGTCGTTTCTGGGGAAAATTCCCACTTGTGACGCTGCTGCTGGGGATGCGACAGTGCTAGGTTTCCCCATGGAGGAGATGGAGAGCTCCCCTTGCCCTGTCCTGGATGGATTTTCTCCCAAAGGGCAAGGGATGGCATGAGCTCCACCAGGGGAGGTTTAGGCTGAACATTAGGAAAAAATTTTTCACAGAAAGTGTCACTGGGCACTGGCAGAGGCTGCCCAGGGAGGGGGTTGAGTCACCTTCCCTGGAGGGGTTTAAGGGATGGGTGAACAAGGTGCTGAAGGACATGGTTTAGTGATTGATAGGAATGGTTGGAGTCGATGATCCGATGGGTCTTTTCCAACCCGGTGATTCTATGAGTCTGTGGAGAACAGGGTTGTTGCCAGTCCCACTGTTATCACCTACTGCATAGCTCAGGTCAACATCAGAGCATTTTGGATGCCAATGTCACTCTGCCTTCATTTCCATTCTCACTTTGCCCTCACTCCCTGCCAATCAGCACCCCAGCAGCTCCACACAGAAAGCAAAACCAGGTTTCTGGGGTTTTTCCTCCTCCTTCCCCATTTTCCCAACACTCCCAGCACCTTTGAAATCCCCTTTCCCTGAGCTCTTTCAGACACAGTGGCCAAATAAAACTACAGTTGTCTCAAAGTGACTAAGCTGATAAAATCTGCTTTTTATCTTTGCCCATTACCATCATTCCAGTTCTATAAGCTGAGTTCATTATATTTATTTTAAAGCTGCTTTCAAAAATATTAGTCCTTCTGCCATAAAAGTGCCTGAAAGAGTAAAACTCCAATGAGCTGTTATTGTTCTGGGGGGAATTGCATGGCACGGTCCCAAGCAGGAGCACTCAGCACTCCTTCCAGATGCCATCCTGCACCGGGAACCAGTCCCTGCTGCTGAATCCAAAACGTTCTTCAGGCAGAGAAATTCTGTACTGATTTCAGATGTCTGAATGTTACTGGAGATTTACATTGATGAGAACTGGGAATTTTAGGAAAACTAGGAGGTTTAGAAAATAATTGTAAATTTTTTTCCCATTGAATCACTAAGGATGGAATAGACCTCCAGGCTCATCCAGTCCAACCATCAGCCCATCCCCACGGTGCCTGCTGAACCATGTCCTCAGGCACCACGGCCACATGGTTTTTGAACCCCTCCAGGGATGGAGACTCCTTCACTGCCATGGGCAGCCAATCCCAGGGCTTCACCACTCTGTCAGTAAAAAAATTTTTCCTAATATCAAATCTAAGCCTCTCCTGGTGCAACTTGAGGCCTTTCTCTTTTGTCCTTTCCCTTCCTACTTGGGAGCAGAGACCAGCACCCGGCTCCCCACAACCTCCTTCCAGGAGCTGCAGAGAGCGATGAGGTCTCCCCTCAGCCTCCTCTTCTCCAGGCTGAACAGCCCCAGGGCCCTCAGCCGCTCCCTCAGCCCCTGTTCTCCAGACCCTTCCCCACCTGTGGATACGTTCTAACCCCTCTATGTCTTTCCTGCACTGAGGAGCCCAAAGCCATGATTTGAGGTGTGGCCTCACCAGCACCAAGTCCATGGGGATGATCCCTCCCTTGCTCCTGCTGGCCACCCCATGGCTGATCCAAGCCAGGAGCTGTTGGCCTCCTTGCCCACCTGGGCCACTGCTGGCTTGTGTTCACCTGGCAACTCTGGCATCTCTGATGAGCACTGGCCTCCATCACTCACACCACCCTGGAAAATAACCACTGTCCCTGCAATGCTCATGTTACCTCTCTGGGCATCTTCCCAGGAATCAAAGATGCTGCTGGACAGGGAGAGATTGCCAGGTGCCATGGGCTTCTCTTGAGAAGGTAGTTTCTAAACTCTGTTTGTGGGTAGTTTATGTTACAGGATTCCACATCACCCAGAGAAATAAGAGGTTGCCGTCTTATTTCCAGACTCCTTTCCAAGAGCATCACTGGGAAAAGCATCCCATTATGCAGAGAATGGCTTAGAAGGGAGGTTTAGTTTAGGTATTCAGAAAAAAATCTTTACTGACAGAGTGGTGAAGCACTGGAACCTTCTGCCCAGGGCAGTGGTGGAGTCTCCATCCCTGGAGGGCTTAAAAACCATGTGGCCGTGGCACTTCGGGACACTGTTTAGCAGGCACAGTGGCGTTGGGCTGATGGTCAGACTAGATCAGCTTAGAGGTCTTTTCCAACCTTAAAAATTCTGTGATTCTAGGATGGTGCCAGCAGAGTGAAGCAGCTGACAAATCACCATAAAATACATGGAGTGGGGGGAATTCCCACCCTAACATCAATATCAAATGCAAAGAAGTCCAGGGAAATAAATGCCCATATCTAAATCAAGCTGTTTCCTTCCTAGCCCAGGCAGGGAGCGGGATGCCTGCCTGAGTGGTGCTGGGAAAGGCAAGGCAGTTTGTGGTCTATAAGATTAATAGTAAATTTGCTCTGGATTGGGAGTGATTCCCTCTTTTATTGGAATGAACCCCAAAGAGTAATGGCTCTAGGGCAGGAAGAGGAAGGTAAATTGCAGTAATAATGTGTTTCTTTGTGCAGACAAGCTTTTGATCATAGAAAAATACACCATCTGTTTCTAAATTACTTGTTGTATTGATTTAACAGTTAGTAACATGGGCTTTTTTTCTCTTTTTTTTTTCTTTTGCAAATCCATTTTGCAAGGTCTCCTGGAAATCTGACAGTTATGTGCAATAAAAAGTGGGGGCTTGTTCATCATAAAAGATCACTGCTACCAGGCACAGGGCTCTGCATAGGGAGGAACGAGCTCTACCTGCATGGGCTCCTCCAGCCCCCTCCTCAGCACCCTGTCCTGCAAAATGCTGAGCACCTGAGTGCTTATGTGCCCCATAAAAATTAATTCTTCATGCCAAATAAGCTGCTCCTGGGCTTTTTCCCTGCTCGAACCACATGCACCCTTGCTGCCTTTATTGCTTTGCATTTTTATTGCTTTCCTTCCACTTCTTTTGTAGCTTGGAGGAGAAGGACCTGGGGGTATTGGTTGACAGCGACTGAACATGAGCCAGCAGTGGCCCAGGTGGCCAAGAAGGCCAATGGCATCTTGGCTTGGATCAGAAACGGCGTGACCAGCAGGTCCAGGGAGGTTCTTCTCCCTCTGTACTCGGCACTGGTGAGACCGCTCCTCGAATCCTGTGTTCAGTTCTGGGCCCCTCACCACAAGAAGGATGTTGAGGCTCTGGAGCGAGTCCAGAGAAGAGCAACAAAGCTGGAGAACAGGCCTGATGAGGAACGGCTGAGAGAGCTGGGGGTGTTTAGCCTGGAGAAGAGGAGGCTGAGGGGAGACCTCATTGCTTTCTACAATTACCTGAAAGGAGGTTGTGGAGAGGAGGGAGCTGGGCTCTTCTCCCAAGTGACAGAGGACAGGACGAGAGGGAATGGCCACAAGCTCCACCAGGGGAGGTTCAGGCTGAACATTAGGAAAAAATTTCTCATGGAAAGGGTCATTGGGCACTGGCAGAGGCTGCCCAGGGAAGGGGTAGAGTGACCTTCCCTGGAGGTGTTTAAGAGACGGGTGGACGAGGTGCTGAAGGACATGTTTTAGTGTTTGATAGGAATGGTTGTAGTCAATGTTCTGGTGGGTCTTTTCCAACCTGGTGATTCTATGATTCTATGATCCTGGCCCTGCTGCTCCCTCTGCACCCCAACAGCATCAGGGGCCCCACACCCGGGAGCGGTTCTGCACACTGCAAACCACACCTTCCCAGATCACCTCTCCCACAAGTACATCTTCATGGGGGCAGCCTCTCCCAGCCCCGCTGAGCATGCCTACACTCATCTGCCACAAATTAACTCATCTTCTGCTACAGATCAGCTTATCTGTCATAGGACAAGAGGTAATGGTTTTAAACTAAAAAAAGGGGAGATTTAGATTAAATATTAGGAAGAAACTTGTTATTGTTAGGGTGGGGAGGCCCCGGGAAGTGGTGGCTGCCCCATCCCTGGGGGTGTTCAAGGCCAGGTTGGGTGAGGCCTGGAGCCCCTCATCCAGTGGGAGGTGTCCCTGCCCACGGCAGGGGGGGTGGAACTGGATGAGCTTTGAGGTCCCTTCCAGCCCAAACCATTCTAGGACTCTGTGACCTTGGTTAGGTAAATCATTAATTTCCCAATGATGCATTGAGTTTCTCTCTAACCAGAGCAGGTACCCTGCGGCTCACAGCCTCCTCACCCACTAGTGCCACCTCTGCTTGGTCAGCACTTTGCACAGGCAGCTGATCCCGGGAAACAGGGATTCCCTCTCTCAAAGGAGGCTCCAACAGGAACGCCTGCTGTAGCCTGGGCCATGATGCTGCTGACACACCCCTCTGCTCTGCTCAGTGCTGCACCAGGGAGGACTCCGTACAGTATTATTAAAAATTATACTATTTTTCTGCTATTTATTGAGTATTGCTCAGCCCACAGCCTGAGCATCAGCCTTCTCCCCAGCTAACACCTTTCTTGGAAGCCTCTGGGCAATTCCAGACACAGGGCCAGGACAAAAGGAGAAAGTTAACCCAGAACTTGTCCCTGTGCAGTGCTGTGAATGTGACCTTATCCCACCCCGGTGCCCCTATGAGGGTGTAGACGCTGTGCCAGGAGCTCTGCCGATGACCCAGGGCGCTGGGTAGAATCCCACTAGCAAATCACACCTCTCGTTAAACCAAGCCAACAGCTCCTGGCACCCAAGGGGGTTGGGGGGGACCATTTGGTGACTGACAGCTCTCACTCAGCTCCCAGAGGCCCCTCAAGGGCCAAGGTCCACGCACAGCCTTGGCGTCTCATTAGGCATCTGTGAGGCCAGGCTGCAACACAGAATCATAGAATCATCAAGTTGGAAAAGACTCACCGGATCATCAAGTCCAACCATTCCTATCCTGGGAGCACAGAGAGCCATCAGCTCATTTCTCAAGGAATTCGGCCATTTCTAGGCATCCTCTGTAGCACAACCCCTCATTTTTTGGGTGATAAAGGGCTTTTCAGTACCAAGCTCCATGCAAACATGGTAAGAGTGGTTGAGGTTAACCTGGGAAGCCCCAGGTAAATACTGTGCTGCACACATGCCAGGACCCCGCAGACACCGTAGCCAAGCCATGAGAGCTGCATTTGCTGCCTGACTTTTCCAGCAAGGGTGGCATGTGAAGGGAACAACGTTCGACGCCTCTGCTACCGCCCAGCCAGGCAGCTACTTCTATTGGATAAAAAAGAAAAATATAAAAATCAAAACACACAAAATTTTTCAGTTTGGAAATGATGCTCACCCTCCACTGAGCATCCCAAAGCACAAAGGTTATTCAAACCCACCTGGTGTCTCCAAAGCTGTTGCAGGCATCAGTGTGTCTCTCTCTGCTGAGCACAGAATTGGGCACCTTAGAGAACTTTGTGGCCCCATCTGAACCTCCCTCCAGGGTCCCCAGCACCTCCAGACCAACACTACCAGCTCCCAGCAATGTCCCACAGCCTTTAAGCAAAAACCTTTCCTTCCCCTGGTGGTAAACAGCCCAAGGAACAGCCAAGGTATCACCCACATGCGGATTTCCCACTTCTCCAAGCAAAACCAGGAGACAGATCTTGGCTTCTGCTGGTTGTGCTCTGCAATGTTTATTTGATCCCCTCAAAAAAGGCATTTTCATGCAGAAACTTTTGGTTCATAAAAGAAGTTGTTTCCCAGCAGCCCCCTGACAACCCTCCCCCCGGAAATTGAGAAATAAAGTGACCCAGGAATCAGCAAAATAAAACAACCGTCCGACTCCAACAAAGAAAAGTGGTTCCTATCATTAGGTACAACGTGGGAAAATTTGGCAAATGGAGCTGATCTGTTTCCCATCTCGCAAACACTATAAAACTGGTTCCAATCCCCAGCCCTCCGGCTGTCTGTCTTGGGGACAGACACACATTCTTGTGCTGCAGGACCTGAGGACTCTCCAGAGGGTCCAAGTCAGGTGGAGTGGGGGGGGAAAGGGGGGCGTGAGCATTTTTAACTGGGTGATATAAATATAAAAGATGGATATAAACGGGTTCTTTGTACACAAAATATCATCTCACAAGGCACTGGGGTGACGACCACGTGACCGGTGGCGGCTGGCTCCGGCCAGGCTTCTCCAGCTGCTGCTGAGATTCAGGATGGAGGAAGGAGGGGAAGAAAGGACCGGAGAAGTCCCAGTGCTGCCAATCCAAGAGGGATTTCACCCCACTGCAGCCCTCAAACTTCTTGGAAGTTGTTTCTCCCAGCCAGATGGTGCTTGTCCTTGGCAGGGGTAGCATGATCCCTCAGGGGCTCTGGTCTCCCTGGGGTGGCTGGAGGCTGGGTTTGGCCAGGAGGGAGGTGCAGAGATTGGCCAGGGGCTGGGGCTGCTCTGCCCAGCGCTCCCTCTTCACGCCAGCAGCCCCAGCCGGGTCACCTTGGCTGAGAGAAAGGAGTGGATGATGAAGACGATGGTTTTGGGGCAGGAGTGAAGGTCCAGTTGCTGTAAGAAAGGAATGGAGGGCTGTTCCTGGAGCAGCCAGCTCTCTGCTTGTGGTGGGGGGAGCACCCAGAGCCCCCCACACCCCCCCACAGCTTTACTGGGACCCTGGGAAGGGCTGTGTGCAGCCAGAGGGGTGTGGATGGGCCACACCAGGAGCTCCACGTGCCAGGCAGGATGGATGCTGTGCACATGGTGGGTGCTCTGCTCTCCTTCCCTTCCAGGGGATGAAGGGAGTGGGGGTGGGGAGTGGGAAAGGTAAAGCCAACTCACAATCTCTCCCTCTGGGCCACCAAAGTCCAGGTAGAGCATCTTGGTGCCATCATCAGAGGACATCTGGAGCTTCTCAAAGGGCTGCTGGAGCAAGATGGTCTTGCTGAGCCCAGGCTCGGTGGTAAAGATGGTGAAGCCCTTGTCGATGTGGATGGACAGAGTGCAATCCTGCCCCTTCCACGTGCAGGCTGGGGATGGAGACAGGGACAGGGGTGAGATGGTGGACACCCACCCAACCACCCGGACCCCCGGACCCCCCTGACCTGTCGAGACCTCCTGGACCAGCTCAGCAGCACCGTGGGTGCCGTCCACCAGCAGGCGGGTCCACAGCGCCAGGTCGCGGGGGCTCTCCAGGCTGAAGAGGTGGCTCTGCACGCCCAGCCGTGTGCCGCTGCGCAGCGCGAACGACAGCTCTGCCTCGTACAGTGCTGAGCCCTTAGCCGGCCCCGAGTGCACCAGCCTGCAGCAACATCAGCCTCAGCACTGCACTCCCCCCTCCTCCACAGCCTGCATCCCACTCCACTCTGCATCCCACACCATGTCTGCACTGCATCCCACACCCGCTCCGCATCCTGCACCATGCCCTGCACTGCATCCCACTCTGCATCCTGCGCCATGCCCCGCACCGCATCCTTCTCCACATCACACACCGCTCCCCACTCTGCATGCTGCACCCCATCCCACATCCCTCTCCACATCCCACACTCCGAACCCCATCCTGCATCCTGCTCCACTCTGCATCCCACATTGCATCCCACACCCTATCCTGCTCCGCACCCCACACTGCATTGTGCCCCCTGCTCCGCATCTCACATCGCACCCCATCCCCTGCTCCACTCCACATCCCACATCGCATCCCACCCTGTTTTCCATATGCATCCCACATCACATCCCATCCCTGCTCCCACAGCACATCCCATTCCCTGCTCCGCATCCCACACCATATCGCATCCCCTGCTCCACTCCACATCCCACAGCACAACCCCCACACTATCCTGCTCCACACCGCATCTCATCCCTGCTCCCACACCACATCTCGCTCCCTGCTCCGCATCCCACATCGCATCCCGCTCCCTGCTCCGCATCCCACAGCACATCCCACCCCGCATCCCACACCCTGCTCAGCACCCCACTCCCCGCTCCGCATCCCACTCCCCGCTCAGCATCCCACCCCCCTCTCCGCTCCGCATCCCACTCCGCATCCCACTCCACATCCCACTCCACATCCCACTCCCGCTCCGCATCCCGCCCCGCGTCCCGGTCCTGTCGCGGCGCTGCCGGCAGGGGGCGCTGCCGCCCCGCTCTGCCCTGCTCAGCTCTGACCTTCGGCCTCTGCCACCACCTTTAGACACTGTCAATGTCCCTAAGTGCCCTGCCACCTCCTCTGGACACTGACACTGCCCTCCAGGGTCTGACATGATCCCCAGTGCCCTAAGATCATCCCTAGAGATTTGCCACCATCCCCAGTGCCCTGCCACCCTCTCCAAAGCCTCTGCCACCCTCCAGGGCCGCTGCCATTATCCCTGAGGCTCTGCCTTGACCCTCAGCCCCTGCTATCGCTCCTGGACACTGCCACCACCCCTGGACACTGCCACCACCCCTGGACACTGCCACCACCACCCAGGCTCTGCCACCATCCCCAAACCCTGTGCCACCACCCAGGGGCTCTGCTCTGACCACCAGCCCCTGCCACCACCCCTAATGCCCTCCTACCAGACTTGGACACTGCCACCAGCCCCAGTTCCTTGCCACCACCCCTGGACACTCTCACCATCCCAAGGTTCTGCCATCATCTCCAACGCCTCTGCCAACACCCAGGGGTTCTGCCATTGTCCCCAGGGCTCTGATCTGACCACCAGACCCTGCCACCACCCTTAGGGCTCTGCTACCTCCCCTGGACACTGCCACCACCACCCAGGCTCTGCCACCATCCCCAAACCCCGTGCCACCACCCAGGGGCTCTGCTCTGACCACCAGACCCTGTCACCAGTCCTAGTGCCCTCCCACCACCACTGGACACCGCCACCAGCCCCAGTTCCCTTCCACCACCCCTGGACACTCCTACTATCCCAAGGCTCTGCCATCATCCCCAAAGCCTCTTCCACCGGCCAGGGGCTCTGCTGTGACCACCAGCCCCTGCCAGCCCCCCCCCATGACTGACATCCCCGTCTCCCAGTAGGGCAGGAGGGCGCTGGGCTGGTGGCCCCTACCTGGTGGCAATAAGGGGGTAGCTGTGCAGGGGCTTGCCCAGGGCGTCGCGACTCTGGGGCAGGCTGGGGTACAGCAGCAGCTCCTTCTCAGTGAGGACGGCCAGAAGATTCCTGGTGCCAGCGCTGGGGAGCTGCAAGAGAAGGGGGTCAGGGCCACCGGCAGCACGGTGCTCAGGGGCAGCAGGGGACACAGGGGTACCTGCTCAGTCAGCCAGCCCACGTGCTTGACATCTCGTCCGGCCGCCATGCCAACACCCGCCAGCTGGGCTCGCAGCTCCTCCTTCACTCGCGGCAGCAGCACATTTGCGTTGGCCTGGATGGTGTTGAGCCACGACTGCGCTGTGGCCTCATCCTTCGCCCGCAGAAAGAGGGACACGCGTCCATCTGCTGAGCACACCTCCAGATACCTGCAGGGACACAGCCCTGCTGGGTCCCCACCAGCCCTTGGCACCCCGGGGCACCCACAGTGGCATCACCACCCTCCAGCACCGTGCCCTGACCTGTGCTCTGGGTCGGTGGGGAGGCACTTGCGGGACACGTAGCACATCTTCAGAGGAACAGTCCTGCTCTCCCGGGGCAGCAGGAGGGGGGACGACCGCTTCTGCGGGGTGGCAGGAGAGGGGTCCCAGCTGACTGTTGCTCCTGTGGAGGAGTTCTTGAAATATGGGGAGATCTCCTTCATGTACTTCACTGGAAGAGAAGCAGCACCTGGCTGAGGGCACCATGTGGACCATGGCAGCCTCATCCTGCCCTCTAGCACCCATCTTGCCCCCCTGAAACCCTTTGTGCCCTCTCCACACTGGAGCTGGTGCCTCCTTTGCTACACACATGGGGCCGTCACCCATGGGTGCTGCAGCGGGTCCTCTGCTCAGTAGCCCTGTGGGTGTGAGGAGAGGATGGCACTGGGGGGCAAGGTCATATCAGAGGGTGACATGACACCTAGAACCACCCCAGTCCATGGAACCCCACAGAAGGCATAAAAATTGGCCTTTTCCCCCTTTTTAATTTGCTTTAATCCAGATCAGTTCACAGATCCAAGTCCGACTGGGGCCCTGGTGAAGCACGTGGGTGCATGGGGGTGGGGAATGGGCAGGAGTCCCAGGCCAAAATTACACAGTCCAAACTGGGCTGGTACAGCCGGTCCCACTGCCAACTGGGAACAAGAGCCCTCAAATACCATGGCTTGGCCCCAGGAAAAGCCTCAAAGTGCGTGCTTGGAGCTCACGGAGCTGTGCCCTGTGAGTTATAAACCAGGGACAAGAACTCAGCTTTCAGACCCCAGAGAGTCCGGCTGCGGAGCCAGCACCCTCAGAGCGGAGCTGGGATGGCAGCTGGCTCCCGAGGTTTAGGCGAAGGGGGAGATGAAAGTCACCCTGAATTGATGGGGCCTCATAGGTGCATCCTGAAAATTAGACGAGCAGCATCGGCCAAAGAGCTTCGGCTGAGCCGATGGGGGGAACCTGGGGCAATGTGGGTCCAGGGAATGGCTTCCTTTTGGTGGCCCTAGGGAAAAACATTATGGGACAGACACGTGCCTGTTGCCATGTCCCCAGCTGCCACCACTGGTGTCACTCCAGGTCAAAGTCAGCAGCGTAGGTGGCAGGAGGGGGGACACGAGCTTGGCATTGCAGGCAACTTTTGTAAGGCGGCTGGCTGGGGGACCAGGTCTGTCGCTGCAGCGAAACCACAGGAGCCTGACTTTGTGCCAGAAAAAAAAAGCTCTTTTCCCAACAGGAGAGAGTCCATAGGCAGGACCTATCACCCCCATCCTTCCCCTACCCACCACCACCCACCTTCCCCATCCTTCCTACCCCAGCGAGCTCCCTAAAGCCTCTAAATCCTGAAATCCTGGCAGGAGCTGTGGTGGGACACAGTGGGGAGGCAGAGCCCCGCGGGGAGCCCCGCTCTGCCCAGCCCCAGTAGGACACAGCTATAAACGGCTGTGATGCCGCTGCAGCCCGTGGCTTGAGTTACCCCGCGGTGGCCCCGCAGCACGGCCGTGGCCAAGGAGGCAGCGTGGGGCCACCAGCCTCGTGCACTGCGCCTCCTGTTATAAATAGCCACCGCGTTCCTGCAGGCATTTGAGCCACGTTGGATTTTATCCCAAGTCATTAATCTTGGCAGCGGAGACCAACCATTATCCCAGTGCCTGGGAACTAATTGCAGTTGGGAAAGGTATCATTCAGCTGCTGAAACCTGAGCGGTGTCCCCACGCCAGCCCATGGCTCCCCAAGCACGCCGAGGGCATCACCGGCATTAGCTGCGCAATGGTGGGGTCACATCCCAAAGGAGAAAAAGAGGCGAAGAGCTGTGCCTGGCCCAGGACAGGGCGTGGAGAGGTAGGCATGACCAGTGCAAGTGCACCTCCGACACACGGCTGTAAAGAGGATTTAGGGCTGGTAAGAAAGCATCAGTGAGTTTCCGAAGCACAAGGGGAGCCCAAGCTGGCACAGGGAGCCAGGATGCGATGGGGGCTCCTTGTGGAGCTGTGCACCCAGGGCTGGGCCACCGTCCCATGAGGGCTACTGTCTCCTCCAACGGCAGCAGCAGGCTGCACTGACAGGCTGAGAGAGTTGGGGTTGTTCAGCCTGGAGAAGAGAAGGCTCCAAGGAGACCTTATACCAACCTTCCCTGAAAGGGACTACAAGAAAGATGGGAACGGACTGTTCACAAGGGCTTGTGGTTATAAGACAAGGGGCAATGGGTATAAACTGGAGAGGAGCAGATTTAGACTGGACATAAGGAAGAATTTCTTCACCATAAGGGTGGGGAGGCCCTGGAACAGGTTGCCCAGGGAAGCTGTGGCTGCCCCATCCCTGGAGGTGTTCAAGGCCAGGTTGGATGGGGCCTTGGGCAGCCTGATCCAGTGGGAGGTGTCCCTGCCCATGGCAGCTCCAGCACAGGATGGGGGACAGAAGCAGACACCGGTCCCCAGTGGTCCCTTCTGTGGCATGGGATGGGGCACTGGAAGGGGACCTGGGTGCCCCGTGTTCCATGGGGCTTTGGGCAGCCTGATCTAGTGGGATGTCCCTGCCTCATGCCAAGGGGGTTGGAACTAGATGATCTCTAAGGTCTCTTCCAATCCAAACTATTCTATGGTTCTATGATTCCAGGGACACGTGGCACAGCTGGGGGACACAGTGTGACAGTGCCATCCCAACCCCGCTCTGCAGCAGGAGTCACAGCATCCCTGCCCAACCCTGCAAAGCACAAAAGAAGCCATGGAATTTTCCCAGCACGGGCTTTGTAGTGGATTGACTTACACTTCAGCCAGTTCCTTCACCTGGTATAGAATGGATTAATTAATTACACCCACCTCATTAAAGCAAATGGACCACGTTTTGCACCACCTCTGTTACTGGGAACTGCAGTTCTTGTACTGGTGCTTCAGTGGTTATTTAAATTAACACCTTGCAGTCCTGGGGTTGCCAGGCTGGCTGCCCCTTCTCATTAGCAAGCACCCTGCCAAAAACCACTCGCAGAAATATTCCACCCCCAGCAGGTAAAGGGCCTCTTGGTGCCTGTGGGGCAAATCCATGTGGCCCCCAAAGCCTGTCTCTGGGAAACCTGTGTGAGCGACTGATTGCAGCATCTCTGGAGCATAACGTGCACCTCAAGCCTCACAGTGAGCTGCATCAGGGACAAGTTTAACCAAAAGCCCTAGGTCTGCTCTGCTTTTCTGTCTCTCTTGGGTTTTTTTCCCCTTCAGCACTCCAGAAAGGGAAAAAAAATATAAAATATTAAAATCCCTTGGTTTTACCTATTGAGTAACAGATCCTCCCTCTCCACCAGCCCATCCCTCCCAAGGATAAGGAACAAGCATCGCTGCACCCTCGATCCTGAGTCAGCATGACCTGGCCCATGCAGGCGCTCGTGGCTCAGCACCATCTGAAGCCACGATGCTGACCCTAGAGGGTTTTGTTGAGGAGCCACAAACCTTCCTCCAGGCAGGAAAGCAGCCCCAGCCACACGGACACCCAGCAGCAGGCTGAAGAGCACCTACCTGCTGCTTGAGCCACCAGCTGGGTGCTGACAGGCTCTGCTTCAGCCTGGGGATCCCAGCATGGATTCACAGTGGAGAGGTTTAATCCTGCATTGCCAGTGAGGGGTAGGATGGGTCCTAGTGTTTCACCAGCACCAAGAGCTTTCTAGCAGCATCCGTATGGTGCTGAGAGTCAAAAAGGTCCAACCACACAGATGTGCATCACATCAGGAAGGACCCTAGAGAGGTCCTGGAGCTCCAGGACTGGCCCTAAGGAGATGCTAAGTCCAGGACCAGCTGGTCCCTCCCTGTCTTGGAACATCCCAAAGAGAAACTCTGAAATAACTTGTAAACTTCAGGCTGATGCTGTAACATGCTTCCAAAACACACAACACCGGGGCTGCCACAGCCACTCTGTCCAGCATCCCACCCAGGGACCGTGCCCTGCCCCCAGCTCCAAGCACTGTTTGTCCCTGCTGCCTCAACTCAAACCCTTCTTCCCCAAGGAGGAAGATGCCATGGGATGCTGCAGGGAGAGGGTGCCACCGCGGTTCCTCTGCCCCAAGACCCTGCCCCAGCCCTCAGTGCCAAATGTCCTGCCTTTCCTAAATATTCAGTGGTAACCCAGGGGCTGAGTGATCCCAGGGGGATCATGGAACACCTCTACGTGTTTCCACAGTAGGAGAAATGTCCCCAGAAAACTCACCAGGGAAAGCAAATCTTCAGGACAGTGAGGAGAGAGGAGGATGTAGACCCTTTCTGCCTCTCTACATCACCCTATGGCAAGTCCAAAGCCTCCACCCTTGCTTTGGTTCATCACCACATTTAAACTATAAGAACACACATAGCCTTGAGGGAGGCAAAGCCCAGCTGCTCAGACCCTGAAGACGGTCACATCTGCCAGAAGACTGCAGTGTCCCACAAAGGGCTGGAGGCCACCTCAGGGCTTTCTCTGCTGAAGCCCTTCTGAGCGCCAAAGGGTGGCAGCAACAGGGAACCGCACAAACCCTGGTTGCCACCGTTCACCTCCACTCAAAACCTGCTTCCACTCTTCATTGCGTGTTCTTTACCTCAGAGTCACTCAAATTTTGTGGGTATTCCCATTCATACCATACACATCTCCACCCTCTGCGACTTGCTGAGCTTTCCAGAGTCAGGGCAATCAGTCATAGAATCACAGAGCAATTTGGGCTGGAAAGGACCTTAAAGATCATCCAGTTTCCCCCCACTCCCACCATGGGCAGGGACACCTCCCACTGGATCCAGTTGCTCAAAGCCCCATCCAACCTGGCCTGGAACACCTCCAGGGACTGGGTAGCCTCCGGAGCCAAGCATCCCGAGTGCAACGCAATCCTGCCACCACTTAGCTTTCCTGTATTTTAAGCTTCCAAGTTATTACTTGGCCAAGTGAGTCCTGGAGAGTTGCAACAGCCCCAGGAGCTCCCCTGCAGCCAACAAGCCCCAAGCTGCCCCAGAGGCAAGTTGCCCATGGTTGCCCCAGCTCCTCCTTCCCACTACTCCCAGTTCTCTCCCCCTGCCAATACAGCACAGGGGCCTCATCAGGAAAACCACTCCAGGCACTGAAGCCCTTCCCAGGGCAGCTGCAAAGATGTTTATCAGCTTTTCCTCTGCCGTGGAAGGTCTCTGGATACCAAGAAATGCAAAAAATAAACCCAACAGGGAAAAATAAGGTAAAGGGACAGCAACTCTCCTCAAAATAACAATGTAATATAAATACAGTCAAACTCCTCCTGCAAATATCAAGAGAGTAGTTTGGCACATCCTAAAAAACATCTTGGCAGGACATGCCGAGAGGTATCTGCGTGTCCTCACGCCCGGCCAGCAACGGTGCCAGAAGCCAAGCTGAGCGGCCCGGGGTGAGATCTGGCACGTGGAGCCACTGCTGGTGTTTGGATTAAAACACGGAGCCTCCTAGCTCTGCCCTTTCAGAAAGCTTCACCCCAACTCACCATCCTGACCCGCGAATGCAGCAACCCTAAGGGAAGTCCGAGTTGCTCCTGGTGGCATACAGGGACTGTAAAGCACCTGCTTGATGTTAAGGCCACTGTGTCGCTTTTCACTGAGCCCTGGAGCGAGTCCAAGCAGGAGAAGGGAGCAGGGAGGCTCCCTCTTTGCCACCCTTTGGGTGCTTTAAGGGCTCCCTGTGCTCCCCAGCCCTCCCCAGGGCAAGGTGCTTGGTCAGCCTGCTCCTGGAAAGACAGCGGGGTGGCAAGGACAGAGCAGGGGACACCTCATTGCAAGCAGGGACATCACCTCTGCGGGGCAGCAGCAGCCAAATCAAGACCCCCATCCTCCATGGGCAGGGCTGTGCCGCACTGGCAAACCCAAAACGGGAAGGAGATGGAGACGCACCATGTACATACACAACGTCCACATCACACGAGCAGCAGGGACCCCTGCCCCACTCTAGATGCTGCCAGCAACGCCCCTGAGCAACACCGCAAGATCAAACTAATCACATAGCCTCCAGCATGTCGTGGTGGGAGCCAGCCCAGCCCTGCTCTCCTCCCAAGGGTACCTGCTGGGAGTTTTGATTAATTAAGAAGGCCAGCAGGTCATACCTGAGCTCAGCGAGCTACAACAAGAGCCTCGCCTGCAGCTGCCTCCTGGGAGGGCAACGTGGCAGCAGCTGGTTCCCCAGTGGGATGGAGGAGGAGGAGGAGGTGGTGGTCCAGGGAGAGGAGTTGTTCTCTACAGAAAGTGCAGCTCATCACTACCTCCCACAGGACCTCTAGCAGAAAGGAAAGCCACACCAAAGTAAAGGATGAAAAGAAAATAAGACAGAGAGGGTGGTCTGAGAACAGAGGCTAGAAGGAGGAATTCTGCAGACTCACAGAGAAAGAGGCTCTTGTATTACTCTTTGGTCAGAAAAAAAAAAAAAAAACAACCCCACCAACAATCCTATCTGCTCCCAGCAGCTGTGCAGAGCAGCACATTCCTCTGGCTGAACTGTGGTCCTGTGGCTCCCAGGAGAGGAGGAACCCACAGCAGAAAGGGCTGAGCGAAGCTAAAAATGAAAATCTGTAGCTGAGACAATCAGAGGAAGGAGCAAGAAAGCAAGAACCACAGCGGTTGCTGGCAGCAGAAGACACAATGCGTTTCTTTGTCAAGGCAGAGCCCAGAGCACTGTTCCCACACGAAACCCTGGGATCTGCAGTCCTACAACTGCACGGGGAAGGGTTCTTAGGTGCTGAGACCCTCCTGGTTAGCTGAGCTGGCCCAGGGGACTGGCCAGCAGGGAGCAGATGGGAAGTGTTCCATCCTGAGGGACAGACCCTGGGCATTTCACCCCAGCCCAGCCAACCTGGCAGAGACCAGCGTGAACAGACCTGATGTGTACCAGGAGAAAAGCAGGGCCCTTCCTCCCAACCCAGGAGCCCTCATCCACTCCCCAAGCAGGGTTCGGGGGGCTCCCTCAGCCTACCAGCCTCTGCAGGGAGACACCAGGGACCAGCTTCATGGTACCAAGAAGGAGCCCATTCCCAGGGGACCAGCTTCTGTCTCCCCTGGGAGGGCGAGGGCTGCGACCCCTGGTACCCAGCAAAGCGTAGGGTGCCAGTGTGACCCCCTCCAGGCGGGCAGATGCCTGCAGAGCCGCACAGCACCACTCCAGCCGAGGATGCGAGTTTAAATGAAAACCACAGAAAAAAGCAGAAAGTTTTCCATGGCCCCAGGAACCACAGACCTCAGTGTGACAGCACAGGATAGAAGAGTCACAAACTCCATAAACCTGCCCCACAATTCCCATTACTGCCTGCCCACAGTCCCACAGCAGGGGACGGAGCCGCTGGGCATGGAGCAGTGACATGCTGTTCTCCTTCTCTAGAGGGAGATCCCAGCCCCTCCAGCTCTCGAGATGAGCTGATAAACTAGTCTGCAAATGTTCTTTTCCATTTGAAAGAGTATCCAAATGCTTATGCAGATGACGTGCCACCCTCGAGCTCCCAGCACACTGCCAGCAAGAACAGGGATTAGACCTCCAGAAGCAGGCAGACCCTCATCCCCTCCATCACATCATCATCTCCTACCTTCCAAGACCACCTCCTTGCCCGTCTTCTTCAACGCCTGCACCGCCTCATCGTGTGTCGCCTCAGACAGGTCGGTCCCATTGACGGAGAGGATGGCGTCCCCCACATACAGCGCTTCGGTCTGATCCGCTGCCAGCCCCTTAAATATCTTGGAGATCAAGATGGGCATTTTATTCTCTCGACCACCTTGAAATAAAAGAGAAAGAAAGTGGTTGTGGCTGCGGAAGCACACGGAGTGGGTGCGGAGGGGGATGCTTGGGTACCAGCTGGCCCTGGTCAGGCTGAGCCCTTTTCCCAGCACTCAGAAGTGTTGTGCTGGGACAGCCTACTGCCCCATTTTTTCAAATGCTCGTGGCACGCCTGTATCAACCACAAGAGCCAAAATACCATGAGGCTCTACAACAGATGAAAATGATTGCTCCAAACCCACCCCGAATGGTCGCAGCTTTCCACACAGAGCTGACACATAACCTGGCCATCTCCCCATTGATTCTGGCAGGAAAGCATGTCTTTATCTGCATTATTAATCGTGTGTGCTGAGTAACTATCCCTGCTCCAAGGACTTCATGATCTAAATAGAAAAGAGAGCTGAAATGCTTTTGGAGAGGGGTAAGTGTACTAATCCAGCTGTTTGCTCCTCTCCGTGCAGCAGCACTCTTTACCTGCTGCTCCCCGCTCCTCTGCCCAAAAAGATGCTATTCAAACCTCCTGATGGCTCGAGGAGATCGATTTGCACATTAACTTTTGAACCCACAGGGAGATCTGAGCAGCCTGTGTGCCAGGGAGCCGGGGTGCAGCACCTACAGCCAAGCCCCAGCCTGGGCAGGCACAGCTGGGAATCAGCCCCTGACATGTCCTACAGGGCACAATCTGCCCCAAGAAGCCTCTGAGAGATGATGTCTGGTCCTGGGAGGAGATGTTGAGCCCAGCCTGTTGTCACCACTCGCCATGGGCTGCTCCAAGCTGGTGCCACAGGCATTTCCTCGCTCAGCGCCTGCCAAGCCCCTCGGAGGGCCCTGGTTATCAGCTGTCGGAGGCCCCCACAGGGGATGCTCCCAGCTCGTCCTTCCAGCAGTGGCTCCCAGTCCAGGCTGTCGGCAGCGGGAGCCCCTTGCCAGGGTCAGGAGCCTCCACCAGCAGCGGGCAGGCAAGGCCAGCAGCCACGGTGCCCATCCCCTCGTCGCAGCCCGAGGCAGGACACCTCACTCACACCCCAGTTTGCAGTGAAGCATCCCCAGTGAAACGTGGCTGGCACAATTTTCAACAGGGAAAGGTGAGCAGCTAGGTAAGGATGAGCAATACCCTCCCTAACAGCCTCTAGCTCCCAGTTTGGATGGTGATTACTTTGTTTCCACATATATCACTAGAAAAAATAGTCTTAACTGAGCCAACTGATGTTTTGTCTTTCCTGGGAGAGCCACAGAGCTAGCAATAACTTGGCAGCCAAAGTTATTTTGAAGGAGGCTTTATGCTTCCCAAAAAGAAGGGCTGGCAGGCTCGGGCACCCCACAGCCACAGCCAGCAGCACCATTTCCATCCAGTCCCAGCACCAAAACATTCACAAGGCAAAACCTTCACAAGGCAAAACCTCCTTGTTTCCAGAGGGAGTTGGAGGCTGCGGCCACGTCCACTCCGAGCTGGGAGGAGAAGCCACATCAGGAGGCGAGAGCCGCTGCTGTCAGGGCTGCTGAGCCTGCCCTGTCTTCACTCTGAGCCCTTTGCCTGCCCATTTAATCCTCCTGTCATGGAGTTTCCAATTCGCTTGGAACAGTATGAAAAGTAAAGGTAGGCAGAAACGCCACCCCTGCCCCAAGAAGTTTCCAGCCTGGAGTTTAGGCGAGTTGCCGAGGAGCGAGGCAGCTTGGGAAGGAAAACGGGGTTTATAACATGCAAGCGTCCCACTGCTCAGCTCTCCAGGAGCTGACATCTCCAAGCTTGAGAGCCTTGGTTTAACGCCCCAGCTCCCCATGCCTGGAGATCTCCAAGGGCTTTACAACTGCTTCCTTCACTTTGTTGACAGTTCCGAAGGAGCGTTTCTCAGCATGGAGAGGACAAGGTCACAGTGGCCGAGCCCTCCCTTTGGCTGCGAAAGGGCAGGTTTTGCATAACAGGGTACCCTGTGCGTTCCACCTGCCCCACCTCTACGTGCCTGGGGTGGTGGGAGCCCCCCACAGGTCCCAAGCATGGGGCAGGGCTGGGGGGCAACCGTGGGACCCCTAAGTGCCACTCTGTCCCAGCACTGGGGATGTTTCATGTCCTATTATTTCCACGTCCCTGCCATGGGACACCTCCCTCTGCCATGGGGACACCTTTCCCCTGCCTGGGACCCCCTCTTCTGCCCCAGGGACCCCTTCCCCTGCCATGGGACACCTTTCCACTGCCATGGGGACCCCCTTCCCCTGCCACGGGGACCTTCTTCCCCTCCTCAGGACCCCCTTCCCCTGCCACAGGACACCTTTCCCCAGCTTGGGGACACCTTTCCCCTGCCATGGGGACCCCCTCCTCTGCATCGTGGACCCCCTCTTCTACACAGGGACACTCTCCTCTGCTCCAGGATCCCCTTCCTCTGCCCAGGGACCCCTTTCCCCTGCCCGGGGACCCCTTTTCCCCGCACCTCTCACCTTTGATGCTGATGCCGAGTCCCCCCACGTCCTGCTTGACCACTCGCACGGTGCGGCGGACGTTGGCGAGCGCCTCGGGCACGGCGGAGCCCGGTTCGCCGCCGTTGAGCTGCGGGGCCGGGGCCTCCGCGGGGCCGGGGGCGTCTGCGGGGCTCAGCCCCAGCGCCTCCTCGGCCAGGCTGAGCAGCACCCGCAGCCACTGCCCCCCGGCCACCCGCAGCTCCAGCAGCCCCGTGCGCGGGGCGCGGCGACCCGCGGCCATCGGGCACCCCACCCGAGCGCCCGGCACCGGGACCGAGCCCCGAACCGAGCCCCGAGCACAGGGACCGAGCCCCGAACCGAGCCCCGAGCCTCGGCACTGAGCACCGAATCCAGCACGGCTGCACCGCCCCGAGCCCCAAGCACCGCCCGGAGCACCGGGACTGAGCTCCGCCCCGAGCCCCGCCCCGAGCCCCAGGAGTGAGCACCGAAAGGAGCACGGGAGCACCGCCCCGAGCCCCGCCTCAAGCACCGAACCGAGCCCCGAGCATCGGGGCTGAGCGCCGAGCCGAGCACCAAGCCCCCAGCACCGGGTCTGAGCCCCGTCCCCAGCACTGAGCACAACTCCGAGCCCCGAGCACCGGACCGAGCCCCGAACCGAGCCCCGAGCACCGGACCGAGCCCCGAACCGAGCCCCGAGCACCGGCACTGAGCCCCGAACCAAGCACGGGAGCACCGCCCCGAGCCCCAAGCACCGCCCGGAGCACCAGAACTGAGCCCCGTCCCCAGCACCGAGCATCCAATCAAGCCCCGAGCACAGCACCGAGCACCGGGACTGAGCACCAAACCGAGCACCGGCACTGAGCACCGAGTCCTGGGACTGAGCACCGAAGCGAGCCCCGAGCCCCAGGACTGATCCCCGAGCCCCCAGCACCGGGCTGAGCACTGCCTTGAGCCCTGAGCACAACCCCGAGCCCCGGGACTGAGCACCGGCCCGGGCCCCGAGCACTACCCCCCTCGCACCCTCCCGGACACCGCTCGGTGCACCGAGCACCAAGCACCGGCCCGGGCACCGAACACCACCCGCCGAGCACCCGGACCGCGTCCCGAGCCTCGAGCCCCGCGCAGCTCCGCGACACGGGCGGGGGGACGGACCCGGGACCCCGGGGCTCCCAGCACCCCCAGGGGATGGGGCACAGGGAGAGAGGGGGATGGAGCTGCTGTGGTCCAGAGGGGGCCACAAGGGCGATCCGAGGGCTGGAGCACCTCCCGTACGAGGCCAGGCTGAGAGAGTTGGGGTTGTTCAGCCTGGAGAAGAGAAGGCTCCAAGGAGACCTTGTAGAGACCTTCAAGTACCTGAACGGGGCTACAAGAAAGCTGGGGAGGGGCTGTTCACAAAGGCTTGTGGTGATAGGATGAGGGACAATGGGGATAAACTGGAGAGGGGCAGATTTAGACTGGACGTAAGGAGGAATTTCTTCACCATGAGAGTGGGGAGGCCCTGGCACAGGTGGCCCAGGGAAGCTGTGGCTGCCCCATCCCTGGAGGTGTTCCAGGCCAGGTTGGATGGGCCTTGGGTAACCTGATCTAGTGTGAGGTGTCCCTGCCCATGGCAGAAGAGTTGGAACGGGATGATCTTTAAGATCCCTTCCAACCCACACTATTCTATGATTCTATGACTCAGATCCCTGCTCCAGCACAAGATGGGATGGAGAGAAGTGGGGTGGAGACCCGGGTCCCTGGTGCTCTCTGCTCGGGTAAAGAATGGGGCACAGGAGCAGACACAGGTCCCCAGTATGGCATGGGATGGGGCACAGGAAGGGGACCTGGGTGCCTGGTGTCCCAGGTCTGGCCCTGGACATGCTGGGGTCCTTGTACTGGGCTGCATGGTGGAAGGAGGAGTGGGAGCCAGGCTGGGGCAGCTGGCTCAACCCCTGTACCCTCCCCCCAGGAGCCTGCAGCCCCCCAGCGTTCCCAGCCCTCCTGCCTACATCTTACACCCGTGATGAGGTGCCCACCAGCAGCAGGACTGGATGGGGCTTTGAGCAACTGGATCCAGCGGGAGGTGTCCCTGCCCATGGCAGAGGGTTGGAACCGGATGGGCTCCGAGATCCCTTCCAACCCAAACCTTTCTATGATTCTATGAACTGGTCGCTCAGCAGGACCGCTGAGGTGATGTCAATCTGTGGGGCTGGGCAGGATGCTCGAGGAGCCCAGGGAGGACCCTGTTCCCACACCCCTGCCCAGCCAGACCCTGTGGGGTGCCTCAGCATGGGCACTGTGTTACAGGGTTCCCATGCCACATACCAACTTCCCAAACCACTTTTGGCTACTTTATAGGGGCCAGCGGCAGCAGAGGAACAGGCAGTGGCTCTGGAAGCCCCGTGGGACAGGACAGGGGCTGCCTACATCCAGCACTGGACCAAAGAATCATAGAATCATAGAATCTCCAGGTTGGAAGAGACCCATCGGATCATTGAGTCCAACCATTCCTATCAAACACTAAACCATGCCCCTTAGCACCTCATCCACCCGTGCCTTAAACCCCTCCAGGGAAGGTGACTCAACGCCCTCCCTGGGCAGCCTCTGACAGTGCCCAATGACCCTTTCCGTGAAAAATTTTTTCCTAACATCCAGCCTGAACGTCCCTGGTGGAGCTTAAGGCCATTCCCTCTCGCCCTGTCACCTGGGAGAAGAGGCCAGCTCCCTCCTCTCCACAACTTCCTTTTAGGTGTATAACAATGAGGTCTCCAAGAGATTCTGGGTATCTGGTTTCTCCCTAATGACCTCAAGGCAGATGCCTCTTATCAGCCCCAGTGGGTGTAAGAGAGGAGAGAGGCAGAGGGAGATGGTCTTCCCAGACATTCAGAACAGTCTGTGTCGCTTTTCCCTTGGTTGTCCTGGATCTTGAAAACGGGAATGATCTTTTGTTTCCTTTGTCAGAAAAGTGTTTTATTCTGCATCCAAGAGGCATCCAAGAGGCAGCAACTGCAAGCAGCAAATACCTTTAGGAGTGAAAATGCCTCTTGGTGCATCTGCCATACACTCCTAGTGCTTTGGATTGCGCCAGAGGTCTCTGGGATGGGCTTGCTGAGGTCTCTGTGCCTCTGCAAAACACAAGGAAGATGATTCAAGGGCTGGAAGATGATCCGAAGACAGGCTGAGAGAGTTGGGGTTGTTCAGCCTGGAGAAGAGAAGGCCGAGGGGAGACCTTAGAGCAGCTTACAGTGCTGAAAGGGGCTCCTGGAAACCTGAGAGGGGTTCTGGATTCAGGGAGTGCAGGGATAGGCTGAGGGGGAATGGTTTGAAGCTGAAAGAAGGGAGATTGAGATTAGATTTTAGGAAGAAATGTTTTCCTGTGAGGGTGGGGAGTCCCTGGCCCAGGTTGCCCAGAGCAGCCCCATCCCTGGAGGGGTTCCAGGCCAGGTTGGATGGGGCTTGGAGCCCCTGATCCAGTGGGAGGTGTCCCTGCCCATGGCAGGAGGGCTGGAACTCGATGATCTTTAAGGTCCTTTTGACCCAAACCATTCCAAGATTCTAAGATTCAATGACTTGTAAGAATTCACTAACATTTACTGCCGGCTGGGGAGGGGACACAGCAAGGGGCTGCAGCATGTGCTGCTCTCGCAGCCTGTCCCCAGCGAGGGAGCAGAGCCAGCCCCGAGCATCGGCCATGCACAGAGGGGAAAAATGCTCCCCGGGCTCCCTCCCACACAGCAACAGCTGTGGAATTTCTTGAGGTTGCAGCAGAGGAAACCCTGAAGGTTATTTTTTCTACAGAACATATGCTTTACATACTCCTGATTTTCTTTTGGCTGAAAAGTCTAGGGTTTGGCTTAAATGACTCCTCACCTTTGTGGGACAGTGCTGCTCACTGTAGCCAGCACTTCTACCACCCAATCACCCAGCCAAAGGTATTTCCCTATGATCCCATCCCCTCCACACCCCATGGAGCCGTCCAGGTCTCGTTCCAGCTGCCCATGCTGTTCAGTTCACATACAGCAGAAGGGAATTTTCTCCTTTCATCCTCAAGAGGAGACAGGGCTCGTTTTCCCCATGCCACCCACTCTGGGAGCACTCACTTTACGTGCCAGCCAGGCAGCTGTAATCAGCCGTTCGATGGGGTCTTTTTCCTTCCCAGTGCTGCTTTTGATATTTCCAGCCTTTAAAGTTACACTCCCATCTAAGGTGGCAGTGGGAACCCTAATAGTGCTTTTAGTGCTTCAGAACAGCACCATTTGAGTTGTTTTCTTTCATTTCTCAGCTCTTGTGCCCAGCAGCAGGGATGCTGAGAATCACAGCCTGGATGTATGGAAGCCACCTGGAGGCTTGGAAGCCACCTGGATGCATGGAAGCTACGCGGATGGCATTAATGCCAGGCAGAGGGAGAAGCCCTGCCTTTCCCTGTTCCTCTGCTGGGATGGAGAAAACACCATGGTCTCTGGAGCCAGGGCACCACAGGCCAATTTCACCTTCCTCAGAGAAACAGCCTCACCCACTCATCCACTCAGTGAGGCTGATGTGCAGGCGCACACACAGACCCTGCACTGCTCCTGTTCCAGCAGCAAATTTGCCTCAATAAAAACATCATTTATTTCTCCTGAGCCACTCCAGTTCCCTGCCCCAGGGCTGAGGGAGCTCTGAGTTTGCAGAGACAATTGCACTGCATCCCCACCAGATCTCCCCACATCCCCCTATAGACCAGCTTCATTAGCAGACGGGCTTTGTTAGCATAAAGGCAATGAACCTGAGTAAAGCAGGATGCAGGACACAAGGAATTGCCCTCCTGGAGCTATGGGAGCTGCAGATAAAACAAACCTGTTGCCCCAGACATGCTCGGAAGCTACTAGAGCCATTGGGATCACATTAGAAAGCTCATCCCATGGCCACCACTTCAATACAGCTGCAGGACTTCTTCTGCAATTAATATTCCTTCAGTAACTGCATCAATTATTTATGTGGGATGAAGACCCGATGCAAAGTACTGCAGGTGTCAGTTTCTTCCAATGCAAATCAGGAATCCAAAGCGCCCTTAAGACCTTGGTCCTGAATTGGGAAGCTGAGCATGAGCAAGCGCCACGTCAGGCGTAGAGCGATGCGACTCAGCAGACAGGCAGAAAATTGGAGTCTTGGCTCCAGGCTTTAATCCAAGATAAAAAACATGTGCTAGCTCCTCTGTGCAGCTGGGTCAGACAAAAGCAGCTTCCTGGAGAGTTTGGGCACCCGAGGATCTTACTGGGGTCCCTGGAGTCCCCCAGCCAGAGGTTTTGGGGCGCTGGGGGCTTTCCTTCAGGCTTGTCTCCCCAGCCAGGCTCTCAAAAGTGCTTTTGCTCTAGCTCCTGCACTTCTTAACAGGTTGCTCAGAGAGGCAGGGGATGCCCCATCTCTGGAAACATTCAAAGTCAGGTTGGATGGAGCTCTGAGCAACCTGATCGAGTTGAAGATGTCCCTGCTCACTGCAGGGATGGGCTTCATGGTCCCTTCCAACTCAAACCATTCGATGATTCTTAGGAGCACTGGGAGACAAGCACACAAGGTGGTTCTGGTTCAATTTGACCCTCTGCAAGGTACCGTGAGTGTAATTCCTCTGCTGCCGTGTTGCAGGACAGACTGCAGGATAGGAGGCTGGAAGATGAAGGCTCTGGCCAGAACTAGCTTGTGGGAGCGAGTCACAGCTACCAGGCATGCCAGAAGCCTACGTCAGGGCTCCTGCTGAAGAGAAGCAGGCAGGGAGGAGTTACTCGAAAAATCACTATTCATAGAAACAGTAACTTCCCCCAGAAACATGTGTGAGCTGGTGACAAAAGCCCAGCTGGGAATTTCTCCCTGGCATCAGGAGCAGTGGGAGGAAAAGGGGCCGGGGAGCACAGGAGGCTGCAGTGCGGGGCTGGGGGTGCTGCCAGCCCCCTGACCCCAGGCCCGGGGGTCATTGCTGCTTTTCAGCTGGAAGGAGCATCACTTGCCTCCAGCTGCCATCCCAGCCATCCCCAGGAGGTGGATGGGGTGGCGTGGGCAGTGGTGGGCTCCACGCCTCCTGCCCAGGGGCTGTGCTGAACTCCTCTGTTCAGTGATGCTTCCTCAGTGACCTGTGTAGATGCTGCTTCCCCAGCTGATTTCCATTATGGGGTTCAGCCTATCCTGGCATCTTCCGTCCACAGTCTCTCCAACCCCTTAATGGCTCAGAGCCCCATCCAGCCTGGCCTGGAACACCTCCAGTGGTGGGACAGCAACCACTGCTCTGGGCAACCTGGGCCAGTGCCATTTAAAGCCATTACTTGCATTAGTTTAATTAATTCCTTCTGAAATAATAATAATAATAAAAAAGACCTTAAGAGCTCACGTTCAGTCCCTGGGGCAACATTTCTGATCTGGAGGGATGCAGGTAACAACATCTCAGGCTGCTGACGCTCTGACAGTCCATAGCCCTCAGCACCAGCAGGTGATGCTCTGCTCCATGTCCCCTGAGACTTGGGCAGGGTGTGAAGGGGACATAGCACCAACTCTGCCCTGCAGGACTGAGCCCAGTGAAAACCCTGCAAGGGATAGAAAGGGAAATAGAACAGATTTATTATGTAAATAGAAATTCCTGTAGATAAATTTTCATACAGATAGATTTTAATATAGATATTAATAGAAATGCAATATGTATTTAACTGATGGATTCATTCTTTGTTAGGCAGGAAATGCAGCAAAATGTCTGACCTTAAAATCATCAACATCTCTGAGTTCTTTAACATGAGAGCACTTTTTCTTTGCTTTGGGATATAACAAGTCTCTACAGTTTCTTCTGTCTCAGTCCAGACTCTTCTCTCCCCAGATCCCTGTAAGAAAGTCACGGTCAACTGGGCTCTCATAGTGTGAAGATACTTTTGCTACCACATGAGCAGTTCTTAGGTTATCAGGGCAGGATCATGTCTATCAAAGAACAAGGAACTGGAAAGAGCAGCACTCAAGGAGCTGAAATAGCTTCGGGAAAGGCTATAGTTTTCTCACATTGAGGCCAGATATTCACTGCCTGTTGTAGATTCTGGTGCTTAGAAGCTGTAAGACCAAGTGGCTTCAGTGGCAGAGACTGCAATCAGCCTTTGGGGTAATTTAACAGACATAAATTAATCATAGAATTCAGCACATGAATTGCAGATTGTAAAATGTTTGCAGTGTTGAGTGGGCTGATTCAGCCCACTGGCCTCTTCCACAGGGACTGGGGCAAATACCCTGGGTTTTGGTTAATTTGCCGCCTGCAAATGCAAATGTTGTTCCCTCCCTGCTGGGCACTGGGGAAAAGGCATAGCTCAGATTGCAGAGCTGGTGGCACACACCGCTGGAGATGTCACCCATGGTTCTGTAGGTTCCCTGCCACAGAGTTTGCAGTATTAGCAGCGGCAGAGCCAGAGCTCATGGGGAAATCGAGTCACAGGGTGAGGGTAGGTAGGTCCAAGCTCAAACCAGGGAGCGCTGGGTGCATCATTGCTGTGTTTTCTGGTTGTATGGGTGATGCACAGGGACTCAGAGATGTTGTCAGCTGGCCAGCACTGGTGATGTGGCCTCACAGATAGTATCTTCCCTCCAGGTAACATGTGCCCAGGCATCACTGTGTGCCAGGGCATTCAACCCCCAAGTGCTTTATTTGCGATATCAAACCCTTCCCTGCTCCCTTGCTGCTCCAGCTCAGCTTTAATTGCATCCCACATGTTTCTAGGGGGGAGGCTGCTAAAATCCTGAGGCAGGCTGCAAGATCTCGGGGGGCAACGGACAGACAGACAAACACACTTGCAGGAAAACTCTTGCTCCCTGGTAAATAATGTCCCATGCACAGAGACAGCTTCTGGCTGCGACCATGCAGACAGGGAGCTCTGCACACCTCTCCTGGTGCCTCTGTGCCCGTGCAAACACAGACGTGCCCTGGCAAAGCAGGGGTTGAAGACTCCATCCTCTCCCAGCTGCTCCACCACATTAGGATGCCCTTGGGAAATGCCAGGTTCCCTGGCGCAGGGACCTGTCAGCATCCCACAACTTGCAGCTCCCCAGGGCTTTTTTAGCTCAGCACATAGAGTTTCAATAAATGTCACTTCTTTCCACTGTCATAATTTCTCTCTGATGGCCCTTCAACATGACAACACTGAGGTTCTCTGGAGCAAGAGGACTTGATGGATGTTATCCCGTTCTCTGGCTCAGGGAATGCTGCAGGAAGAGACTCCTGTCCCAAGCACAGCACATGGAGGCAATAAGGATGGGAAGAGCCTTGTGCCCTGGGAAAAGTCTGTTTACGAGCCCAGAGTGATGTTCCTCCGAGTCTGTCTGGAAAGCCACCTTCAACGTCAGATTTTTGAGTTCAGCACATTCTTCCACCATCCCTACAAGGCCTTTTGGTTGCTTCTTATCTGTGGATGCTGCAGGTGGATGATGGGTCCATCCTCTCAGAGAACATTTGTCCTTCCCCAGACATCGAGGTCCTGGAGTGCATCCAGAGAAAGGCAAAGAAGCTGGAGAAGGGGCTGGAGAACAAGCCTTACGAGGAGTGGCTGAGGGAGCTGGGGTTGTTTAGCCTGGAGAGGGGGAGGCTGAGGGGAAGACCTTGTCGCTGTCTGAAAGGAGGTTGTAGCGAGGTGGGTATTGGTCTCTTCTCCCAGGTGGCAGGTGATAGGACGAGAGGGAACGGCCTTAAGCTGCACCAGGGCAGGTTCAGATAGGACATCAGGAAAAAATTCTTCACCTAAGGCGTTCTCAGGCACTGGCAGAGGCTGCCCAGGGAGGTGGTGGAGTCCCCATCTGGGGAGGTGTTTGAAAGATGGGTAGATGAGGTGCTCGGGGATATAGTTTAGTAGTGGACAGGTATGGCTGGAATTGATGATCTCAGAGGTCTTTTCCAGCCTAAGGATTCTATGTTTCTATGATTCCCACGAGAGGGCTGAGGAACAGCTCGTGGTCACGTTTCCGTATTGCTCCGTGGAAAAAGGCAACTGCGAGATTTCAAACTGACAGCAGATGCCAGCAAAGAGCCGCTTTGCAGCCAGCCCTGAGCCTGCTGTGGGCTGGGGGTGGTCTGAGTCCTTTTCCCTGGGCACCGGGGAACCCTCAGCCCAAACCCACCCGTCTGGCTGGGTGCTGCCTGCTGAAGGACAAACCCCTCCTGGGACCCGCAGGTTCTTTGCAGCAGCCGAGAACCTTCAAGCTCTTCTCACCCACTGTAGCATCCACCCTGACTCCCCTCCCATCCTGAGGGAGCAAGTGGGACAGTGGCTGCTGCTGGACTGGTAGCACCAACAAGAGAAACTGAGGGTGTTGCTGCCTCTGTCTCATCTCACCAGGCTCAGCTTTGTGCCTCAGAGCCCCAGGACAGCACCCAGAGGGGGCCGGGGGGACACTGTGTCTACAGCCTGTTGGTTATCATAGACTCACAGAGTGGTTTGGGTTGGTAGGGACCTCAAAACCCATCCAGTCTCACCCTCCTGCCTTGGGCAGGGACACCTCCCACTGGATCTGGTTGCTCAAAGGCCCTTCCAGCCTGGCCTTGGACACCCTCAGGGATGGGACATCTATGACTTGTCTAGACAAGCTGGGCCAGGGCCTCCCCACCCTCATTAGGATAAAATTCCTTCCTTATCCAGGCTAAAGGGGCACTGAAGAGGGATTCCCACCTCTTCCACTGCCCCAGCCTGTTTCTTTGTGGGGTGGTGTCCAGCAGAGCCCCCTTGCATGCCCTGCCTTCCTGCTCATCACCATGGCCCCGCAACCCACCCTCCCCTTCCTCACTAAATTCCTTTCATAAGGACTTGGGGGGCACCTCCTGCTCTCTCTCTGCTTGGCAGGCATCCGTGACGTTCCTGCTTTGCAACAAGAGCTATTTTTACCCATAGCTGTCTGCCTGCTCTCCCCTGTCTCAGCCTCCTGCCCTCCCAGTGCCAAGCACCATCCCCAGTTCCTGGCTGGAACCCCACTGCAGCTGGGACCAGGCTCCACTTGCATCCCTCAAGCACCCCACAAACAGTGGGGACAACGCAGGAGGAGCCCCTTCTCTTTGTTTGCAGGCATCGTTTCTACAGGCCCCATCCATTGCCACGTGCAAAGCTCTTTTCAGCCTGACCAGTAGCTGGAGCTTGTTTTACACAAGGATGCATAGCTCTGCACATATATATATACACACACACACATATGCATATTTATGCATGTCTATGTGGTCTTTGCTGTTTCCCTGTTCCCAATGGTCTCTTCATGTCCCTAGTGCCTCAAGCAAGCTCAGGGGTCCCCAGGTTCTCAGTCTTGAGAGCTTTGCCAGCTCTTTTTGACAGTCAAAGCAGGGGTCTGGACCTGGAAAAGCCCCAGCTGCTTGGGTTCAAGGGCCAGGCAGGGGCTGTGAGCACTCCCCATCCTACTCCAGGCTGCTGGACCCTGGCTGCCTTTAGGAACTCATCACAGCCCCACACCCCAGGCTGCTACCAACAGCAGGACGGATGCTGCCCATCTCAATGCCACTTTTAAGTACTCCCTAAACCAAGCATTGGGGCAGCAGCTTGAACCTATATGGCCCGGGGAAAGCTGAGCAGTGAGGTCTATCTGCATTCTAACGTGGATGCTTATGAGTCCAGAGGGGGTGGAGGGGCTATGACAAGGGGATGGGGGCATCACCCATGCTATTGACCCCATGGCATCTCCAAAGGATCCCCCCCAACATGAAAAAAGACTCAGGGATTGCAGCAGTGGCCCCCAGGGAAGGACACCATGGATATCACCCACTGCCCTGGGCTGGCCCCTGCTCAACCCTGATACACCCCTTGCTCCTTTCCAAAGAGAGGTTTTCATTTACCCTCTTGGCTGGTGAAATCCTATCCCAAGCAATTCCCCGGCCGTTCCTCCAAATCACAGTAATTACCTCATTATGTTGATATTAATAGAATTCATACAGCCTGGAGAGGAGGATGGAAATGAGCCCCTGGCCTCTGGTGACAGGGAGCAGAGTGGGCAGTGGGTCCTGATCTGTGTGAGGGGTGCAGGGCCAAGCCCTGGCCAGATCCTGGTACCCAGAGCCGGTCCTGGGGCCAGGATTGCCTGATCCCAGCTCCAAGGCTGAGTTATCACAGAGTCAGAAAATGTCCTGAGTTGGAAAGGGCCCACAAGGTTTATTGTGTCCAGCTCCTGGAGTCTGCCCGGTGGCACCAGAAGTGAGTAAGCAGGATGGATGCCCATCCTGGTCCCCATCATCATCCATCTAGGAGGATGATTGGCTAGTCCCTGCCCCTGCTCTTGCCTTGCTCACCCTATTATTGTCCCTCGCCTTCTCCTCTGGCCATGGGGGTTTTCCCAGAAAAAGAAAAAAAAAAAAAAAAAAAAAGATTGATTATGTGGACGAGCAACAAGGGCAGTGTGGTGCTGAACAGCTCTGGCAGGCGGTGCTGGCCCGGCAGACGGTCACTGCCCTGCACAACTGTGATGGAGACATCCCGCTGCCCCTCCGGCCGTGGACCCGGGTGGCTCCCACCCCACCTGCTCCCTGTCAGATGGGAGCTGACCCCGACAAAGGCTGGGGCTGCGTCTGCCACCCTTGGGCTTTGCCCTGACACGTGTCTCCTTAACCTCTTCCTTGGGACCAGCTGCTGCCAGGGGACCCTCCTTTGTGGCAGACGAGGCTCCCCATCTGGCCAGCAAGGCCTCGGCTGTTGGAGACCCCCTGCCCTGGCTTATAATGGCATTAACCCTCCCTGCTTCACTCTGCCCCACTCCCACCTCCCTGTCAGCCAGCACTGAGAGCCCCAAGTCCCTGTGGAGCCATCAGGCTGGGGACAGCCTGCACTCTGAGTTCACCACCCAGCCAGCACCTCGCAGGGACAAGCATCCTCGCCTGTACATCCAACACCGCCTACCTGTGGGCTAATCTTTCCCTTCCCTTCCCTTCCCTTCCCTTCCCTTCCCTTCCCTTCCCTTCCCTTCCCTTCCCTTCCCTTCCCTTCCCTTCCCTTCCCTTCCCTTCCCTTCCCTTCCCTTCCCTTCCCTTCCCTTCCCTTCCCTTCCCTTCCCTTCCCTTCCCTTCCCTTCCCTTCCCTTCCCTTCCCTTCCCTTCCCTTCCCTTCCCTTCCCTTCCCTTCCCTTCCCTTCCCTTCCCTTCCCTTCCCTTCCCTTCCCTTCCCTTCCCTTCCCTTCCCTTCCCTTCCCTTCCCTTCCCTTCCCTTCCCTTCCCTTCCCTTCCCTTCCCTTCCCTTCCCTTCCCTTCCCTTCCCTTCCCTTCCCTTCCCTTCCCTTCCCTTCCCTTCCCTTCCCTTCCCTTCCCTTCCCTTCCCTTCCCTTCCCTTCCGAAAAGGAGATGAGGTCGAGGTTGCACCCCCTGCCTGACAGAAGCTCCATGGGCTCCTCTGCTCCATCATTGGTGTCCCCAGGCCAGGGACAAGAGGCAAGACTCTGCCACTGCCACCTCCCCTGCCAGCCAGCCATCCCTGAGGAGTCCTTATCTGCCTCTAATGCTTCACAGCAGCTTCCCCAAAGCTTGCGGGCTTGGCAAGATGCTATGAAACTGCATTTGCTCCAAATGGATTGTAGCAGGGGGAGAACAAAGCACTGGAGAGTTTTCAAAGCAAAGTCATGATCACATCACCTCCTCACTGGGGGATCAGTGCGGTGCTGGCCCAAAACCTGGCCTCTGCCCAGCTGCAAATTAAATAATAAGGTTGTTTGGGGCAGTTTTTCCTCCTCCAAAGTTTCTTGGAAAGCTGGTGTAGGCCAGGCTCTGGAGCAAACTCTGACCTTGACATTAGAAATTGAAAATTAGGAAAAAATATTTTCATGGAAAGGGTCATTGGGGACTGGCAGAAGCTGCCCAGGAAGGTGGCTGAATCACCTTCCCTGGAGGGGTTTAGAGGACGGGTAGATCAGGCGCTGAGGGACATGGTTTAGTGATTGATGGGAATGGTTGGACTCGACCCAGTGGGTCTTTTCTCACCTAGCGATTCTATGATTCTATGATTGTGCCACCAAGCTGGGGGTGTTGCACGGGTGTTCACTCGCTTCACTCCCCACCCCTGGCACAGGCAGTGTCAGGCTGCCATCCCCAGCACAGAGCAGCTAGCAAAGTGGACTTTTTTCTTCCAACATCCTCTAGGGATTGGGAGAAAAAAAGGGAAATATGCTCTCCTCCATCAATCTTAGCGTAAATTGCAGTTGTGATGTCAGGAAGGGTTCTAATGTGGAGGTTTTCCCTGCCCAGCTTGTGCTCTGAGCACTGGGACCGTTGGCAGAGACAACAGTAGGTGATGCCAGGACTCACTCAGAGCGTGAAGGACACATGTTGCATGAAGCAAGATGTGCCCCACTCTCAGGGCAATGTGTCCCTGAGGTACTGACGACACAGTCATCAGGAGGGATGGAAGGAGAAGAAGGAACTGTGTAGGCAGAGGAAGGAATAAGACCAGAAAGTCAAATTGGCTCAGCTCCCCCTCCAATATGCGGAGAAGATGGTGTCAGCAGTGAGTCAGCTCCAGGAGGTATGTGAAATCATAATTGAAGAATGCTGAAAAAACAGCAAAATCCCACAAAATAAGTCCTGGGGAAAAAAAAATCCAACAACCCTCAAGCAAAAGCAGCAGTGATGGCACAGATCCCAGCACCTCGGCACTGGGCAGAGACTAAAGAGCATGGGTTCAACAACAGGACCCTCTTCAGGGTGCAATGGGATGATGACAAAATTGCATCAAGGCTGGGGAAAAAAGGAGAGCAAACCCAAGGGTAGCAGCTTTCTGCTGCGGAGCAGTCAAAGGGCATCACATTTGGCCTGGGCTGGAAGGACCCGCATGAGATCCCAGAGCCTCTCACAGCGCATTCCCAACCCACAAGGATTGCAATGTTGCAACTGTGAGGGCTCCTTTGAACAACTGTCCTCGAGAATCTGGGGAAACAATAGAGCCCCACAACGCCAGGCTCTGCAAAACGCCTGACTCACGGCACTATCGCCTCCTGAACGACAAACTCATTTTTGCCAGATGAGGGAGAGGTGCAGGCGCTGCTCCGGGGGCTCAGATGTCCCCATGGCCATGGCCAAAGAGATGCAGAGTAACCGAGCAGCCTCCTGCAGACAGTGAGGGGTGGCTCACTGAGAGCCTAGGGGAAAGACGTGGGGAAATCTATCAAAATGTCACAAATTACGGCCTCAGGTTGTGCCTGGGGAGGTTTAGATTAGATATTAGGAAAAAATTCTTAGCTGAAAGAGCGGTGAAGCACTGGCAGAGGCTGCCCAGGGCAGTGATGGAGTCTCCATCCCTGAAGGTGTTCGTAAAACATATAGACGTGGCTTAGTAGGCACATATGGCTGACAATTGGACTGGAGGATTTTAGAGGTCTTTTCCAACCTTCAATGATTTTCCAGTTCCATGGAATTCAGAAATTCCAAGACAAATGTGTAACCAGCGGATGAAGGGAGGTCTGTTCATCCTGTGGGGAGAGGTTGTGAGGGGAAGAGCATTGCTGGGGGCTGGGGGCTGCACAGAGGGACAGTGCAGGATGGGGACAGGTCCCCATCGCTGCTAGGGACTTCACTCAATCCCAACCCCCCTGGAAGGCCCCAGACACCCAGCCAAGAAAGGGAGCGGGGTTCAAAAGACAGAGCATTGCACAGTCCTGGTGTGAGTGTAGCACAAAGCAGGGAAAATACCAATGCCAAACTCAGAGCTGCAGCAAAGCAGCAGGAGAGTGAGCTTCAGCTGGGTGTCCCCGCCAAACAGGGCTGTGAAACCTTCTCCATCTGCACATTGGAGATGGCTAGAGGGGTAGGGGAAATCCATATTCAGCAGTGCCGCAAACCCAGACCCCACAGGGTCACAGAATCACTTAAGCTGCAGAAGACCTTTAATATCATCGAGTCCAACCATTGCCACAGGTACCAGGGAGGGCTTGAGGCTGCTGCCCCAACGTCACAGGACTGCCACAATGAGCTATAGTGGGTAAGATCAGGTCACACACAGCACTCCACCCAAGACAGGAACTCACCCGTGGGGGCACAAGCCTCCCTTGCCCACTGGGGGAGCACCCATGCCCTGCAGCAGCCCCAAGGACATGTGAGCTGGGCACCAAATGAAAGCCGCAGAGTCCCAAGTGGGGACAAGGGCTCAGTGCTGGAAGCCAAAGAAGTGCAAAATAGAAATGAAAGATCGTCTTTTATTATCATAAATAAATCAAACAGTCCACCCAGTTCAATGTACCCTTTAAAGTGTGTCTGCTGGATAAGAGAGAAATGATGGCAGGAAGGAAAAATTGTGTGAAAGGGGTCCCAGCCCACGCTGAGGAGCAAGAGTAGGTAGGAGGGAGCACCATAAACTGCATGTTTCATGGGTGTAAGCATCACAGCGGTGAATGTTGCTCACAGCCATCATTGGAGAGACGCTACTCGAGGTGACTGACACATTCCCAGTGCTTCCCTGTGGATGCGGCCATTGGCCACAGCTCTGGGTAAGCAAAACCCCTGGTAGAGCAGGACTAGGCTGTGGCTTGGTGCTAGATCCTTGCTGGGCTCCCCAAGCCTGGGATCTGCCTCCAGATAGCTAAAAAGCATATGGGAATTGCCCACAGGGACTGTGGAGGTCCTCCTCTGGTGGCTGGAGCCCTGGTGTCACCATCTGTGCGGCTGCAGACCCACCCCTCCAAACTGTACCAGCCCCACAGAGCTTCTTGCCCTTGACAGGGAAGATGAACAAAGAGGTTTTACATAATCCCATATGATCTGCATAACACATGGCTCCCGAAATGTGCCACTCTGATCCGCCACGTCGTACAGAGCTCGTGGATGTTCCTCTCTCTCCTCAGCCTGTTTCCCATTTCCCTGGCCATGTATTAAAGCCAGGATAGCAACCATGCACCGAGTAGCTCTGCCAGCCCTTCAGGCACCGGTACTCCCAGCCCGGCACATTTGGGGCTGCTGCTGGAATCACCCATAGTCCGTTTTTGCAGTTTTTGCAGGCAGTTTTTGCTCTGGGGTGTAAACACCACACAGTCAGCCTGGGGGAGACCAACTACGGAATGCTGCCTGTGGCTCATCCATAAAAGTACCCTTCTCCGCTCCCTGCCATCACCTTCACCCCAACCCTGGGAAAGGAAGCTCTTGCTGGAGCACAGGTGCTGGGCTTCAGTGGTGGCTGAGCATTCCAAAACCACAAAATCCAGCCCCCTTGAGCAGAGAAAAGAAGCTGCCCCTTGGTGATGGCAGGTTTTGATTTAGCATGCAGAAGCAAAGCAAAAAGTGAACCTCACTGGCCCCTGCAGCTGATTCCAGTGAGCACAGAAGATGCAATGCCCGGTCACTGCGACCTGATTTGTTTGCAGGGCTGGGAGCGGCTGCATCCAGCACCCACACTGGGGCTTGGCACAGCCCTTCCCCTCACTGCTAGCTGTGACAATACAGTGAAAGAAACTCAAGGCAGCTGGCTGCAACGGTGCCATGAGGAAGCATCCCAGCAAAAAAATGCCTCTTTCCCCATAAATCATCCCAAAAGGAGGTTCCACCCAATGGCAGCAGCACAGACCCAGTCAGGCATCACCTAGGGATGCACCCAGATAACCACTCGCTGTGGGACAGGTACGTGTAGATCCAGTAGCATCTCAGCATCTGCAACCGTCTCTATCAATACCACTTGGAGGCTCCAACATGTTGGGGAAAAAATAGATATAGCTCAAAGGAGACTAAGAGATCGAAGGAAATGGCCATTAGCAACCCTCCATCTTCAGTAAAAAAACCTAGCCATGTCCGGCACTCCGGATCTAATGGGTTTTTAATATTCTCGTGGCACGCATGGTGGTATATATGTTAAGAGACACTTGGAGGTCTTACATGAGCACCATTACTCGGGGGGCTGCTCGTGGTGTTCAGGCTCTTCCTTTCCCTGCCAGCTGCCTTGTAGATGTAGATGTTTCAATTATTCTGTCAAGCTGCATATTCCAAATTAAGGCCAGAGAAGTGTCTCTGTCTTATATAGAAAGGGGGAAAAATATATCCCTAAAAGGAAAAGAACTGAACTCAGAAATTAATAAGGCTGATTGACAATGCTGCTTTGGAAACTCTGGTACCATATGGCATCCTTGAATGGCTGCAGTGCTGTTAGGATGGAGCTGACCAGCTGGAGAGTTACTGTGGGTTGTTTGTAATTGTAATAATGGATATCAGATGGCTGGTGTGGAGCAGTTTATAAATGAGAACAGACAATGAGCCGCACTGTTTGTCAGGAAATCATTGGTGATATGGGCTTTGCGCTACCCACTGCTCCTCGTTTGAGCTGGCTGCTCCCAGGGCACCCTGTGCCGCCGGCTGGTCCAGCTCCGTCCGGGAGAGAAATCTCAGGGTAGGTATGAACTGATGACCAGGGCAGGTGGGCCAGCCATGAGCACAGCTGCCAAAAAAAACCCTTTTGCTCTCCTGGTACTTTGGACCAAGCCCCAGAAGCCACTCAGAGATGCCAGCAAGGTGGATGCCCTCATCCCTGGAGGGGTTTAAGGGACGGGTGGACGAGGTGCTGAGGGACACAGTTTAGTGATTGATAGGAATGGTTGGACTCGATAATCCAGTGGGTCTTTTCCAACCTAGTGATTCTATGATTCTGTGTGAAAACTGTGATGTGCAGCCAGGTGCCTCTAAGGAAGCCAAAGCAAACGAGGTCAGGCTGGGGACTCACCAAGGCCTCAGGAGGTGTCTAGGCTCACAAGGCTGGTGGGGGCTTGAGTGCTGACACTTCCAGGCTGGTTTTAGTGCTGAATACCCAGAAAAAATCATGACATTTCAGGATTTGCCATTTAATGGACCTTTTTTTTAAAGTGGGTAACAGTGAAATTCATTCTTTCCATTCATGCCGATCTTCAGCTCTGTGGCTGATCTCACAAAACGAAGCCTGAGTTTGAAATGAAAATGTCACATCTTTGTTTCCTCATCTTTTCCAAAATTTTCATTTTCCATCCAAATCAAGGCAGGGCATTTCCCAGCTGAAATCTCCCCTTGCTCCCGCAGAAGCCACCATGTGCCACATTGCCTGGCAGCCGAGGACATTGAGCCCCAGGCTGCTGGGACCAGAGCAGGAGATGGCTAGGACAGAATGCTTATGTGTTTTGCTTGTTTTTAATTCCCTAGCACTCCTGGATTATTATTTAAATAAAAAAACTTACTAAGAAAAAAGCCACAAGCAAACTGGATTAAGCACTCTCCCACCAACAGCAGAGCCCCTTTCTGGTGGACGTGCCAGAAGCTGCAGTGGTGGCTGGGCAGAGCCAGGAGATTTGTAAGGGTAGGAATAGTGCCTCCAGCTGTTGTTTAACTCTCACACACGCCCATGAACACAAACACACCTGGTCACTGTGGCAGGTCTTAGAATCATAGAACATCTCAAGTTGGAAGAGACCCATAAGGATCATCAAGCCCAACTCCCTGCTCCTCATAGGACCACCTAAAACTAATCTGTATTGAAACACATTCAGGTTTCAATCTCAAGTCTAATGTATGTCAGCCACTGACCACCCAAGAAGTCTTCATCATCTTTAAAAATTTCCTTTTATAGAGAGAAAAAAAATGTCCCAGCCCAAACTGTTGTAAACAACTGTAAGGGGAGGGCGGGGGATTTTCCTGCAGTAAAAAGGGACTTCCCTGCATCTGTAGACATAAAGCAACTGAGGCAGCTGGAGGATGGTCTACTTTTTCCAATAAGAATTGTCGAAGATTGTCTTAATTTGGAAAAAGGGTCAACCCCTTACAGATATCTATGATATCAAATTCATATGAAGAAGGGGGAATCTTATTTCAGTCTCAGCTCCCCTGGCACAGGGATGGAAGGAGTCCCAGCACTGCTGCGTGTTCTCCCTGCTTGGCTTCAGGCTGATGGCATCTCTGGTGTTGGAGCCAGGGAGCAGTGGGCACTGCGGGACCAGCCACTCAGGAGCAGGGAGAGCTTTCTAGGAAAGCAAATTCTGTGGGAAGGTGGACAGAACTGGAGCTGGAGCTATGGCATGTGCCAAGCACTGGGCAGAGCATCCATGATCTGACATGCCCCACTGAGCTCCTCTGCATGGCATCTTCATGACCACAAAACATTCCTACCGTGCTGTATATCATATAATTAAATATTTCTGATATAAGTATTTTCTATATATTATATATATAACTCCTATATATACTCTTATCAAAATAATTTTTTCATATTATTATTATTATATATTATGTTATTATTTCTTAGAAACACTAGGGCTTACAAATCCTCAGCCAAAATCCTTTGTCAAGCTGGAAATGAGCAGAAAAAACAATTAAAGCCCATGATCAAAGTCAATAGGCAGGAAAAATTGCTCTAAACCATCACCCCACACCAAGCTCAGCAGTTATTTTCCTAAAGAAAGGTTGATTCCTGCTCCCAGCTCTGAAAATGTGCCTGATCACTCCTAAATTTCTTTTTTTTACAGTTTGAGAGGGTTGTTTGAGTCTGCTTATTCAGTGCCTCGGTTTCTAGGCTTTCATATTAAATGCAAGTAACCCATTTACTTTAATCGCAGAGATTCCGGGTTTGTCTTATTTATATCAACCATAAATCTGCATTTGATTGCCATGCACCAAACATCACAACCAATTGGCTGGAATTAGCAAGGGGATGCTGAGATGTGGCACAGACTGGGGATGACACTAAGCTGGGTGGAAGTGTGGATCTGCTGGAGGGTTGGGAGGCTCCAAAGGGATCTGAACAGGCTGGACCACTGGGCAGAGTCCAATGGCAGGAGGTTTAACATGGCCAAATGCCGGGTCCTGCACTTGGGGCACAACAACCCTGTGCAGCTACAGACTAGGAGAAGTCTGTCTAGAAAGCTGCCAGGAGGAGAAGGACCTGGGTGTGTAGGTTGACAGTCACTGAACATGAGCCAACAGTGGCCCAGGTGGCCAAGAAGCCCAATGGCATCTTGGCTTGGATCAGAAACAGCGTGGCCAGCAGGTCCAGGGAGGTTATTCTCCCTCTGTACTCGGCACTGGTGAGACCGCTCCTCGAATCCTGTGTTCAGTTCTGGGCCCCTCACCACAAGAAGGATGTTGAGGCTCTGGAGCGAGTCCAGAGAAGAGCAACGAAGCTGGTGAAGGGGCTGGAGAACAGGCCTTGTGAGGAACGGCTGAGAGAGCTGGGGGTGTTTAGCCTGGAGAAGAGGAGGCTGAGGGGAGACCTCATTGCTTTCTACAACTACCTGAAAGGAGGTTGTGGAGAGGAGGGAGCTGGGCTCTTCTCCCAAGTGACAGGGGACAGGATGAGAGGGAATGGCTTCAAGCTCCGCTAGGGGAGGTTCAGGCTGGACACCAGGAAAAAATTCTGGCCAAGGCCCAGAAGCCACTCAGAGATGCCAGCGAGATGGATGCCCTCATCCCTGGAGGGGTTTAAGGGACCGGTGGATGAGGTGCTGAGGGACATGGTTTAGTGTTTGATAGGAATGGTTGGACTTGATGATTTGGTGGGTCTTTTCCAACCTGGTGATTCTATGATTCTGTGATTTCACACACCAGCACCGGTGTTGGACCTGGCCCAGGAGGTGGCAGGGCTGGTGGCATCCCCAAGACCTGGCTGTGACATCCCCATCCCCATGCTTACAGACCTTCGCGTGACCATCCTCTCGGCTTTAGACTGAAGTTGTGACTCCTAAGGAAACCCCCCCACCCCGCCTTCTCCAGCTTAACTTTGGCTGACCTCATCAGCAAACTCGACTAATTGAAGTAAGTGAAGTCAGAAAACAGCCCAACGGCGCTTCCTGATGAGGCGATTGCTGTCAAAACTTGTTCTGCACATCACCCCAGCCCTGGTCCTTCACCATGAGCTGGGGGTTCCCCATTTGACTTTGACAGCGCAGATGCGTTGCTTACCGCTCGCTATCACATTTTAAATCACTGTAACCGCGACCTCCGTCATACATTGTAAGCCCTTTAAATGCAAAGAGGTTTAGATTTCAAAAGAAAGAGGGATTCAGCATGAATCCTTACTTGAATATACTGTTTTTCCCAGCACAGTCACTCTGGAAACGCTGAGTGCCACAGGCTGGATGCAGCCCTTCACTCGTGTCTGAACATCCCTTGGCTCTCCAGGCAACACTTTTGGTGTGTTATCTGTTTAATCAGTCCTCATCACTCCCCCCTGCCTGCAAATGGGCCCCACTTGCAGCCGTGACAGTGTCGTTGTTGGTTTTTATTTTACAGGGTAATAGATCCTACCCACATCCTCCTGGCTCCAGCCCGAACCGGCTCCCACCCACGCGCTGCCAGCATTAATGGGTTTACTTAGCTGCGCCTGGCAGGTAACGACCTCCAAAAGCGGGTGTCAGTTTGTCATCCCAAGGTGACAGCTGCATGGCGGGCAAGAGGCAGTTGGCAGCCCCAAGTCCCTTCATGTGAGGTGCGATGCTCTGGGATCGGTGTATCCTGGAGGGCTGGGTTCACAGAATCCCAGAATGGTGGGGTTGGAAGGTCCGTCTGGAGCTCATCCAACAGGGTCACCTCCAACAGGTTGCACAGAGACGTGTCCAAAGCAGGGTTTTAATCTCTCAAGAGAATGAGATTGCACACCCTCCCTGGGCACCCTCCAGTGCTTCAGCGCCCACAGAGGAAATAAGTTTTTCCTCATGTTCAGGTGGAGCTTCCTGGGCTCCAGTTTGTGCCTGCCACCCCTTGTCCTGTCACTGACCCCATCCTCCTGACTCCCATTCTTTAGATAATGAAGAGATGCCCTCTCAGTCTTCTCTTCTCCAGGCTAAACAGACCCAGGTCTCTCAGCTTCTGCTTATAACAGAGATGCTCCCATCCACTCATCATCTCCGTGGCCTCTCCACTGGACTCACTCCGGTCATTCCTTGTATTTCTTGAGCTGAGGAGCACGGAACCAGACACAGGACTCCAGATGAGGCCTCTCCAGGGCAGAGTAGAAGGGGAGGAAACCCTCCCTCACACTGCTGGCCACACTCTTCTCCACAGACCCCATTCGTCTTCTTGGCCATAAGGGCACATTGCTGGCTCATGGTCAGCTTGGTGCCCACCAGGACTCCCAGGTCCTTCTCCACAGAGCTGCTTTACAGCAGGTCAGCCCCTCACCTGTACTGGTGCAGGGTGGTTGTTCCTTCCCAGGCACAGGACTCTGCACTTGCCTTGGTTGAACTTCTTGAGGCTCCTCTCCATTCAGCCTGTCCAGGTCTCACTGAACAGCAGCACATCCTTCCATTGGATCAGCTGCTCATCCATTTTTGTGTTATCAGTAAACTTGCTGAGGGCAAGGTAATTGATGAAGATGTTGAACAAGACTGGGCCCAGTACTGACTCCTGGGGAACACCACTAGCTACAAGCTTCCAGCTAGACTTCAGAACCCTGGTTCTGCTGCGAGCCCTGCTGCATCCCCAGCCCTATCAGCTCCCTGTGCTCCTTCTCTCCCCTTCCAAGGGAGGCTGAAAAATGCACCAAGAATTTGCTGGAGGGAGTTAAAAGTCTAAGGCAGGAGCCAGCTGAGCACTGGGAGGCACATGGTGGCTATGAGCATGATCCCCACACAGCCACACCAGCCTGAAACCCTCACTGAGCTGCTGGGTGGGACAAATGCACCACAGCCAGATGTGGGATGGACAAGAGGATGAGCACCACAGCCAACCAGGAAGAGCCATCTGCAGCTGGGAGGAAGAGGATGAAAGCACAGTGCTGAGAAGATGCGTTAGGAGCAGAGGGGTGAAATAAAGTCAGGGACTGGATGATGGCAGATGTGGCGAGCTGCAAGATGCACCTAAAGCTCCTTCTCTTTCTTGTAAGAAAGGTCCTATTAAAACTGAAATCAACTCCTATCCCTGTATCCACTCGTCCTCATATCTGTGAGATCCTGAACACCTACAGGGCAGAAGCTGGCTTTCGTGTGGTGTTTGCATCAGGCACACATGTCCCATTGCTGGAAAATTATAAGAAATCATAAAAACACTGTAGCAGAGCCCAGAAGAGGTCTGGGTGCACACAGGAGCATGGGGATGGCCATGAGAACTCTTTATGGAGGACTAGCAGAAAGCAGGGGCACTCTGAGGGTGTGCAGTGAACCCCCTTCCCGAGCCCGGCTGTGCTTTGATGGGGCATTCGGATGTGATTCACAAAGCTATCACCTCTGAGAAAAATTATGGGATTTACTCCACAGGTGCAGATCCGGCTCAAAATGAAGCACAGCAGCCAGGCTGGAGGCAATGCTACCACCAAAGCAGCATTTCCCATCATGGGACAGCCCTTCTGCCTCCCCAGAGACCCTCAGGACAAGGGTCTGCTCTGAGCATCCCCAAACCCTTCATCCTCCAGCCCATCTGCCACTCAAATCCCTGCTCCCCGGCTGCGACATCAAGGAGGCTCCTGCTCCTCATTAGAGGTCACAGCCCCTAAGCAAAGATTAATCTGGCGCTTGTGCGAATTTATCTGCTTGAAAAGAGAGGGACGGGATCTGACCTCACAGTCTGGAGACTGGTGGGGAGTTTACTGTCCCCTGAGCTGTCGAGCCAATTCCCCATAGTACCAAGCTGTTGTTCTTGGCATCTGCTAGGCAGAAAATCTACGAAACACCCCAAATATCTGTTTGCTTTAAAAGGTAAATATTAATTTCAGGATGCTGTTTACATAACCAGACTCTTCGAGCTTGAAGTCGTTGCCTTTTGCTAGTTGTCACATGGTATTAGTGTGTGTTTAACATTTATTTAACTCTACTTGGTCCTGCTTATGCCAGATGGCAGGCAGCCTGTGTGGTTAGGGACAGGCTTAGCTGCGTGCTGCTCTGAAGGGAGAAGAGAAGGTGATTTAAAACTGAAAAGGTAAAAGATAGAGCAGATTTGGGGCTGCGGGTTCCTGAGTAGCAAGGATGCTACTGTAGTTCCAACTTCCCTGAGGCTGGGTGGTGTCCCTGCCCCAGAGCATGGCAGAAGCCAAAAACAAGACAACCTGGGAAAAACAACACAACCTGGACAATGTCATCCTCTGACAAGTCCAAACCAGTGCAGGGGCTGGGCTGTCCACAGCTCAGAGCCAGAGCAGGGTCTGACAATTTGCCTTTGACTTGTTGGGTTTGCACCATTTTAGCCTGATCTTGCCTGGTGCTGAGCTCACTATGGGGTGAGGGTCCATGGACCCTGGCAGAGAGATGCCCCTGCAGAGACCATTGTGGTTTGCATGCACTGGGTGGGAAACCAGAAGCTGAAGACCTGAGCTGCAGAAGTGTGGGTGCCCAGGACCTTCTTGCTGTCTCCTGGGATCCTGTGTGGTGAGTTTCTTCATCTCAGTCAAGAGCTAAGGGATCTCACAAAGTGACACACATCCCCAATACGCAGCGCTGACTACTGAATGCTCACACGTCTCTTTTCCACCCCTCTGGTTATTTACTCTCCCAACCCAGGGCATTTTGGGGATAATGCAGCACTGCCAGTGTCACTGCTTTCTCAAATAATAAAGAAATACAGCCAGATAGCCTTTGGAAAACAAATATGATATTCAAGACAGTGTCACCATCTTTATGGCTGTAGCGGGCACCCATCAGCTTGATTATACAAACAAGGAAGATCTGAGATGGTTTCAGGGAAAGAATTACAGTTTTCAAGTTGGGCTGGATATTCTCAGGTTCAAACACTCATTTTTGAAGAAAGGGACTCATGCGATAAACAATGTCCCCAGATTTCATAGAATCATAGAATCACCAGGTTGGAAAAGACCCATCAGATCATCAAGTCCAACCATTCCTATCAATCACTAAACCATGTCCCTCAGCACCTTGTCCACCCATCCCTTAAACACCTCAAGGGAAGGTGACTCAACCACCTCCCTGGGCAGCCACTGCCAGTGCCTAATGACCCTTTCCATGAAAAATCCATCACAGAATTATTGCCTGTTTGGGATCAAAAGCTGCTGTACATTCTGCCTCCCACCTGGTGAACAGGTCTCATCCCATTCCTCCTGTCCTTCAACAATTTCTTGCTCAACAAGATCCCATCCTTCTCCCACTCGACTTGCCTGCCTCTCCAGGTAACTCTGACCTGCCTTTGTGCACTTGCATCGTTCCAGGAGAAACAGACCAGACACCAGGACTGACCTTGGGAAAATCCACCAAGTTCTAGACCTCCCCTTCTGGCATAATCTGCCTTGCTTTCCTTTCACACAGTTCTCGACCTTGTTAATGTTGCTTGCACTGAACTTTCCATTTTGCCTTGTTTTGAAAACCAGTTCCCAGTGAAGGAAGCAGGCAGGTTACTCTGCCATGACCTGCCGCTCGAGATAAACCCTTTATCTCATTTCCCATTCATTTTTATGCCAGTAATAACTCTTTTTTTCCAGCATTTTTAGAGCCACACATGCCTGAGAGATGAGAGATTTCCAAATAACATTTCCTCTTGCTCTTGTGTTTGCTGTTCTTCGATCAGATTCATCAATCCTTGCCACCAGATTTGCTTCCCCGCAGAGGGAATGGGAGGACTGAGTAGGTGTGGGACTTGGGAGGGGACAGCAAAGGGATGAAGAAAAGGCAGGATAAGGCTGAAGGAGCTGAGCTGTGGGGAGCAGGAATGGGCATATGTCTTTGCTGGGGAGGGTTGGTTCCAGCTCAGGGCCATGGTCACCAGCTGAGACCTCACCCCACCTGGGACCCATCCTGCACCCTTCTTTTAACACAGTGCTGCAGAGAGGAGAACAACTTTTGATTGTTACCTCACCAGCTGCAGGGACAGAGTCTAGGAAGGATATCTAAGTGTTTCAGACCTTCTGGTGACTCACTTCAGTCTGTAACCTGTTGTACAGGGCCTTCCTTGGGAGGAGGACTCACAGAGATCCATATTTTGGAAGAACACAATTAACGCTGTGAAGTCCCACTCCCAGAGACTGATCTTCCCACTTGCAGCCACGTTTGTTGTGGCGGTGGACAGGCTTTACTCAGAGAGGGGCCTAATGCCATGCAGTGAGGGAGGTTTCCTTTGGTAGGACCTTTGGAGAAGCTGGAGCAGAAGCTGGGAGGAGCCCAATGAGTGAAAGAAGGTCAAAGCCAGAAGGGTGCTTTACGTTGGTCCTTGGGCGTGGGTGAGAATCAGAGAATCACAGAACGGTTTGGGTTGGAAGGAACCTCAAAGCCCATCCAGTTCCAGACCCCCTGTCATGTGCTGGGACACCTCCCACTGGATCAGGGGGTCCAAGCCCCATCCAGCCTGGCCTTGAACACCTCCAGAGATGGGGCAGCCACAGCTTTTCTAGGCAACCTGGGCCAGGGCCTCCCCACCCTCTCAGGAAAACACTTCTTCCTAATTTCCTCTCCTTCCTAATTTCCTCTTTCAGCGTAAAACTGTCTCTCCTCATCCTATCACTGCACTCCCTGATAAAGAGTGAATAAAGAATGCTGCAGGATAGCAAACAGAAATGAAAAAAAAACCATCCTCAGAGCACAGCTCACTCAGCAGGGCACGAGCCGTGGTGCAGGATGCCAGCAAATAAGCAGAGCAGATGCCAAGTACCTGCTCACACAGCGGGCACCGCTCCTCCACACTCCAAATGGAGACGTGCATCATGGAAAAACACAGGCAGTGGCTTGACTGTTTGTCTGATATGCAATTAAAAGTGTTAAAGGTGATGGGAACATTTCTTGACTTGTGGAGTACATGTATGGATTTTTAAGAGGGGAGGAGGTTTACTGGCCATAGATACATAATGTGTACAGTGCCTGTGTATTTATAGTCCTAGAAATGCTTTGCAGACCTGTGGATGCTCAGTTAGCTGTGATACATGTATATATATATTCAGACATACATATCAGCCTCTCTAGGATGTGTGTGTCCACACACTGTGCTGGGCTGAAAAAGTGTTCTTTTTGTTGTCTCAAATACATCACCATTAAATGACAAAAAGGGTTCCAAATAAAGTCCATGTGCCTGTAGAGTTCCTTCTCTAATACACAAGCCTGTTTCAAGGACATGTACAAGCAGCAGTGAAGTGAACAGGTGTTGCTCGGTTGGACACAGAACATAAATCTATGCTTGTAAAGCCTGGGGTTTTTTCTCTCCAAGCAAATAAACCCTGCTCTGCGTAACGATGTACCAACAGAGGAAAAATTGTAACTGACCTCTTCGTTTGATGACTGTTGACATTTCCCAATGCATACCCCAGCTCCAGAGAATCATAAAATCACTTGGTTGGAAAAGACCTTTGAGACCATCGAGTCCAACCATACCTGTCCACTGCTAAACCAGACTCCTAAGCATCCTGTCTACCCATCTTTTAAACACCTCCAGGCATGGGGAATCAACCACTGCCCTTGGCAGCCTCTGCCAGTGCCTGAGAACCCTTTCAGTGAAGAACCTTTTCCTGCAGTCTAATCTGAACCTGCCCTGGCACAACTTGAAACCATTTCCACCCATCCTGTCACTTGTTAATTGGGAGGAGTCATGCTCAGCCATGCTCAGCTTACTGTATGGCTCAAAATCTAGGGGGCTGGAGGCAGGGAAGGGGCATTTCCCATACTGCAGGCTTCAGCAGCAGGTGCCCCAGAGCAGTGCAGTCCCCTGTCCCCTCCCAGCTCCATCACGACAGAGCTCATCCTCCACGGTCCACGACAGGACCATGCCCATGCCCAGGGTCTCACTCACAGCCCTGGCACCACTTGTCTCAGATCTCCTGAGAAATAGCACAGAGAGTCTGTTCTCTGCTCACACGTCTCCATCTCTCTGGAAGATGCTGGAGGAGCGTCAGGATGGCCACATTTAAAGCACGAGCATGTTTCTGTGTGGAAGTTGCAGATAACTATGGAAATGTCCCCAAAGCTGCTGTCCTGAGCTCCTGTGTCTTTCATCGGGATTGAGGTCTGTCAGATCAGGCCCTGAACACACCCTGTCCTGGTACTCTGTGGATATTATGAGTGTTATTTAGCACAATCCACTCCTCTTTGGAGTTTCCCTGTGCAGCTTTTTCATCTTTAGAAGCAAAGCAGCAATGCCTGTAATGGAGCTGCTCTGTGCCCACCATAGCTTTATGTTGGCCAACACTAAAGCTGTTGAAAGGAAAGGAAGATAAAAATACATTAACTGCCCCTTCAAAGCTTTCCCAAGCACATCTCTGCCCTCTGCTTTCTGGTTCCTCCTCACCTCCTCCCCATCCCGAGCAGTGACATTCACACCAGGGCATGTCCCCCATGGCTGTGGTGCCCAGGATGGATGGGACATGGAATAGGGCAGCAAAAGCCCCCACATCGCTAGCAGGGCAGTTTCCATCTCCTTCTCTGGTCTTGGGCACATTGATGGCTCTAGAGTGAGTGAGCGTTGTGGGAAGCCAGGCTGCAGGTGGGGAGCACAACCAGACAGCTTGAGAACCTGCTCCCATCACATTGGTGAAGCCTCTGAGTGCTGCTGCAAGGATAGAGCCCAGCCTGCAGTTTTAACAGGCTTTGGAGACCAGCTAAATTAAAAAGAAGCCCTTATCAGCACCCTACACAACAGCTCTTTCTGCTTCACTAGCATCAATTTGGCCGCAGCAAGGCTCTAGATGACACTGAAATGAAGTGGTGGTAAACACAGGCCAGAGCCAAGCTGCAGCCAGCGCAGCAGGAGATAAGAGCTGCACAGGGGATGCAGGATCTGGTGGACAGGTTGCTCCAGGGAAGCGCTGGTGCCTCAGAAGGGGAGGAGGCAAAGCCACAGAGGTAAAATGAGGACAACGGGACAAGACAGATTCTCCTGTCCTTTTAGCACGAATTTGGATCTGCTCCATCAGGGAACATCTGGGCCCAAGAGATTCCTGTTCCTCGCCAGCAAACTTCAAATGAGCCCATGGGTCCCTGAGTACCTAGAGTTAACCACTGGCAAGCAGTGGTGCACTGCGGGGATAAAAGATTGCACTGTCACCCGTATGCTGGGACAAGCAGTCGATGCCTTGGCATACCGGCGATATTAGCAGCAAGCACAGAGCAAACAGCCGGTGTTCTCACACTTGCGGGCTTGTTGAGACCTTGGAATCTTTACCAAGACCCGTGAGTTAGTAAGAAAAGAATGCATTAGACAGAAAACATGAAGATAAGGGGCACATAAGTGGTAAATAGTTAGTTGCACTCTATCACTGTAACTATGGGATTCTTAGAGGTAGAAATCCACTGGGGTAGCTGCTGACTGGGTACAGAAACACTATATAAGGTTTGCGTCCACTCAATAAAGTGATCTCATTTGTCGCCGCAGAATGGGATCTGTGCCTCAGTCATAGAACCATAGAATCATAGAATTACCAGGTTGGAAATGACTCACCGGATCATTGAGTCCAACCTATCAAACACTAAATCATGCCCCTCAGCACCTAGTCCACCTGTCCCTTAAACACCTTCAGAGAAGGTGACTCAACCCCCTCCCTGGGCAGCCTGTTCCAGTGCCAAATGACCCTTTCCATGAAAAATTTTTTCCTGGTGTCCAGCCTAAACCTCCCCTGGTGGAGCTTGAGGCCGTTCCCTCTCATCCCGTCGTTACAGTGCGCCACAGTTCAGCTGGGCTTTCAACAGGCTGGTGATCAGCAACCACCAGCCCAGAACTGGTGGAGTTCAAATCCAGTTTGTTGGGAGCATGGTCCTCTTGGGAAATAGCCACCCTGACCTGTGTGCCCTTTTTATTTGCCAAGAGCAAAGCAGGACTCACAGCTCTCACTGACTTGATTACACAGACAGTGACTTGAGGGGATGGATAGTGCTCTAGGGCTGCCAGGTTGGATCTCTTGCTCTATGCTAAGAGCTCTCCTTCACTGGTGATTAGCTCTGCCAAGGCTGAACCAAGAGACAGCAGGGCAACAAGAGCCACACTAGTACCAGCATGACTTATTAACTGGTGGTGAGGGCATCCATCTAGGATGGGAGAGTGGGTTCTGGCCCTGCTTCCAGGACTACATACACCTTTTATTGCTCGGAACAGAAACCCTGAATTTGTAGGCACATGATCTCCCTCCTACAGCTACTTTCAAGTCTTTGGGGAGATCCCTGACCCAGCTGGTCTACTCGTGGTTTCCCTACGGAACACCTCGAGCACTGCATCTGGTTCTGGAGCCCTCAGCACAGGACGGACATGGATCTCTCAGAGTGAGGGAATTCACATGCAACCCACTCACTGCCTGTCTGAACACATTTTTGGTCTGGATGCTACTGATCCCACTGGCCTGCTCCCAGCTTGTGATGGGATGATGGGGGATGCAGGCAGCAGCTCTGCCACTTCCCACCCACCCGGTGCTGGGACATGAACCCCAACAAGCCTGGGGGTAACGGATGAACCCAGTGGGGCTGCTCCGGACGAGTTCCGCAGGTAACAGCCTTCCAGTTCTACAAAGGGGCTACAGGAAAGCTGGGAAGCTGTGTGGATCTGCTGGAATGAGTCCAGAAAAGGCCATTAAGATGATCCGAGCATCTCCTATCTGAGGATAAACCGAGAGTTGGGGTTCTTCAGCCTGGAGAAGACAAGGCTGTGGGGAGACCTTAGAGCAACTTCAAATACTGCAAGACGGGGAGGGACTTTTTACAGAGGGAGGGAGTGATAGGACGAGGTGGAATGTCTTTAAATTGGAAGAGGGAAAGATTTAGATTAGACATTACGAAGAAATTCTAGACAATGAGGGTGGGGAGGCCCTGGAAAAGGTTGCCCAGAGCAATGCTGGCTGGAGGGGTTCCAGGCCAGGTTGGATGGGGCTTGGAGCAAGCAAGTGGGAGGTGTCCTTGTCCATGGGTGGAACTGGATGGGCTTTGAGGTCCCCTGGAAGCCAAATCATTCTGTGATTCTAAGATATTAAACGCTTGGGTTACGATACTGGAGGACCGGGTGCTGGGATGCGGACTTTTGTCCGCATCCCAGCACCCGGTCCTCCAGTATCGTAACCCAAGCGTTAGAATGGAGATTTCAGCGCAGTGTGGGACGATAAGACGCTTTGGAAGGCCATAAACCCCAACGAGTCTCAAACCGACAACCACAAGAACCCCGCAAGACCTCCCCATCACACCCCCCCCCCCCCCCCCCCCCGAACCTCGCCTCCATCTCCACCCCTCAGGGCGGGCCCTGCAGGCCTCTCCCCCGCTGTCGTCACGGCGCTGGGGCGGTGGGAGGAGGCTCCGAGGACCATGGTGGGGATCCCGGGCGGCTGCCAGGGTGAGAAACCTTCGTGGGGCGAGGAGATGATGGGGAGGAGATGCGGGGTTGGGGTGGGGTGGGGTGGGGGGGGACCCGAGCGGCGCCTTCTGGGGCGAAGGGCCCTGAGCGGGGGGAGCGCTGCAGTTTTATGCCTCGGGGCATAAACCTCCACAAAATACGGGTCGAGGGGGGTTTTCCCGCAGCCAGGAGCGGCCTGGGGAACCGCGATAGAATCGTGGAATGGTTTAGGTTGGAAGGGACCTCAAAGCCCATCCAGTTCCAACCCCTGAGCCACGGGCAGGGACACCTCCCACTGGATCCAGTTCCTCCAAGCTCCATCCAAGCTGGTCTGGGACACAACTTGCTTGGGTGACCCTTGCCAATGTCTCCCCACCCTCACAGGAAAATATTTCTTCCAAAGATCTCACCTAATCTCCCCCTTTACAGCCTAAAACCGTTCCCCTGGCCCTATCCATGCACCAGAGCCCCTTCCCAGCTTTCCTGGAGCCCCTTTCAGTCTCTAAGCTCTCCCTGCAGCCTTCTCTTCTCCAGGCTGAAGAACCCCAACTGTCGGTTTATCCTCGGATAGGAGGTGCTCCAGCCCTCGGATCATCTTTATGGCCTTTTCTGGACTCATTCCAAGAGATCCACGCCGCTTCCCATCTTTCCAGTAGCCCCCTTGTAGAACTGGAAGGCTGTTACCTGCGGAACTCACATGGAGCAGCCCCACTGGGTTCATCTGTTATCCCCAGGCTTGTTGGGGTTCATGTCCCAGCACCGGGTGGGTGGGAAGCGGCAGAGCTGCTGCCTGCATCCCCCATCATCCCATCACAAGCTGGGAGCAGGCCAGTGGGATCAGCAGCATCCAGACCCAAAACATAAGCTCAGATGGGTAGCGAGCGTGCCATACCGTGCCGTACGTGAATTCCCTCTGTTGCAGCATCCTCTACCACAGGGTGGTTGAGAAGGTGATTAAGTGGAAGCTTTGTTTTCATTAATTTCTCCAAGCAGGAGGTTTGTTTCTGGAAGAGTTGCGCTTTCTCTGAAAGTCACGAGGTCAGCTGGAGAGCAGGGAAGAACGTTTCTGTTGCCCAAGAGCAGAGTAGATGGTTGTTAGCCTGTGCCTCTTGACATATTAACATCCTGGTCATTTTTCTCATCAGTGATTCTCTCTTGGGCTGAGAAGCATGGTGCCCAAGGGCATTTTGATGTCTATGGGTAGCAGATGTCCGGGCTGAGGGAGCCACAATGTCCGTAGGTAATGGATGTCCAGGATGAGGGAGCCACGATGGCTGTGGTTGATGGATGTCTGGGCTGAGGGAGCCACGATGGCCATAGTTGATGGATGTCCGGGCTGAGGGAGCCATGACGGCCGTGGTTGATGAATGTCCAGGACAAGGGAGCCACAATGGTCGTGGTTGATGGATGTCCGGGCTGAGGGAGCCATGACGGCTGTGGTTGATGGATGTCCAGGACAAGGGAGCCACAATGGTCGTGGTTGATGGATGTCCGGGCTGAGGGAGCCATGATGGCTGTGGTTGATGGATGTCCAGGCTGAGGGAGCCACGATGGCCATGGTTGATGGATGTCCAGGCTGAGGGAGCCACGATGGCCATGATTGATGGATGTCCAGGCTGAGGGAGCCACGATGGTCGTGGTTGATGGATGTCCAGGCTGAGGGAGCCATGATGGCCATGGTTGATGGATGTCCAGGACAAGGGAGCCACGATGGTCGTGGCTGATGGATGTCCAGGCTGAGGGAGCCACGATAGTCATGGCTGATGGATGTCCAGGCTGACCACCTGGATGGGCCATTTACACCTGGGCTGGATTACAGCCTCAGAGCAACTCTTTTTATAACTCATAGATCAGTGAATGGAAAAAATTGGTTCAAAGCACATCCCAAAGCTCAGAGGACATGAGGGAATTTTAAAACGCAGTGTGATTGCTCATAGTGAAGCAACTTAAAGACAGATGCCTATGCTAATGTGGAAACTATGGTGGGAGGAGGGCACAGCAGTGAGTAAGCTGTGTTAACATCCATGTGGGTGTGCCAGGCCTTGGTACCTGACTGATGGGCTGCCAGGGGGGCTCTTCTTTTTGTCAGCTTTGGGGAAAAGACCCCATGGAGCCTGGATGGGATTTCTGCTTTAACCTCGCTGTCCAGAAGTCAGCCCTCTGTGCCTGAACTCCTACCTCCAAGCTCCCTTTACAGTAACAGTGGAGGAACAGGCGCTTCTGAAGGTGATTCATCCCAGCAGTCTTGGACATCTTGCTCTGGATGAGATGGATTAGGCACTGAAGGTGTCTGGGCTTTTTCATTGACTGCAAGGGCAGTCTGGGATAGCTGGCTCAGGCTTTGGCAACGAGGAATTTGATGAAACAAATCCCACTCAGTGTGTCTGCTCATGGTGCAGCTCAATAGTTTATACAGAGACTGGTCAGATTCCCTGTTTCTCTTACACTGAGCGCTGGGAGGACAGACAGACCTTTGAAATCCTGCTCAGAAAGGAGGTTGTGGAGAGGAGGGTGCTGGCCTCTTCTCCCAAGTGACAGGGGACAGGACGAGAGGGAATGGCCTCAAGCTCCACCAGGGGAAGTTTAGGCTGAACATTAGGAAAATTATTTTCATGGAAAGGGTCATTGGGCACTGGCAGAGGCTGCCCAGGGAGGAGGTTGAGTCACCTTCCCTGGAGGAGTTTAAGGGACAGATGGACAAGGCGCTGAGGGACATAGTTTAGTATTTGATAGGAATGATAGGAAAGATTGGACTGAATGATCCGGTGGGTCTTTTCCAACCTGGTGATTCTATGATTCTGAAGCCATAGCTTCTGGGTGGATATGTGAAACCAGCTCCCATCTCAGCTGTGGCACTTTCTGCAACCTAGGACAAGTTGTTTGAATGCTTTTCTGGTTTGGGACTGGAATGTGCATCAATGTCCCTGTAGCCACTCAGCTCAGCATTATTAAGCCATGTCTGAGAATAGGGCTTTTCAACTGGGTCCTGCTGACAGGACCAGGATCAGGAATCGACTGCACTGACCTTATTCCAGCGGGTACCTCAAGGCCATAGCCCCTATCTAAGGAGGGTGACTAGCACCTGGAGTGCTTTGGGGGACTCAGTGGTAGTGAAAGTATCGTTTCTTATGAAGCTTTAATACACTTGTGGCTCCACATCCATTGGTGAACTGCTAATGATAGCTTCAGTGATCCATGCAGCTGCTTTTTAAGGATAAGCACATATGCGTTACGGCCTTCAGCAGCTCTATGGGAAGAGCAGGTAATTACGTCCTGTTAGTGCCAGTCATTGAACAGGCTGCAAGCTGGCACACGGCATCACTTCAGTCCTGGACCTAGCATCTACCCGAAAACATTGTTGGATTTTACCTTTGGGCTCAAGAAAGGGAATGATCAGCTGTAGACTCATCATTTTTATAAGCATAAATTATATGCATTGCCTTGGTTATCAGCATGGTGATATATGCTGTATTAAAAATGGCAATACTGGCAATTCCAGGAGGTTGCTTCATTTCTTTGGGCGTGTATTGCAGAGAAGTGGTTCTCTGTGAACCCAATGATCCAGAAAGAAAGGAGAAATTTGGGACTGCTTTGAAACTTTGGGATGTTCTATATGAATTGAAGGCACACACTGGGTCTCATGAACATGCCTTTCTTACTTTGATATTTCCCGTGGGAAGGATCTTTCAGGGACTTACTCTAGATTATCATATGCTATAAAGTAAATGGCTTAAGGTGTTACTCTTCCCATGCACCAGTGTTCTGGAGAGTGAAATACACTGATTTTTTAGAGCAGTCAGAGAAAAGAGAGAGGTTTTTTCATCTGCAGCTTCTCTGAGGACAGCAAAGAGCATGTACTTCAAGTAGAGCTCCTGTAGTTAACTCTTAAAAGCAGGTCTGGACTAGTGAGCTGAGTATGGTTTCCATCAGCTGAGCTGCAAGGGTTTCGCAGCTACCTCAAGACATTGCTGTAAACTGCTGGAGTAGGGGAAAGGACTGCTCGGGTTTCCCTTTTGCTGGCCAGAATCAGAGGTAAACTCCTTGACTGGAGGAGGAGGTGGTGGCTGTAAAACACATAGAGATGAGAAGTGGATCCATTTCTCCCACTCTGATGTAGAAAGTCCCAGAAGGAGGGCCTCCACCCAGGCAGGCGATTTCCCTGATGGCTTCCAGACTGAAAGCCACCTTCCTGAAGGCACTTGTCCAGCCCGTGGCTGGGGCAGAAAACTTCTCCTGAGTCCCTGTCACCTTCCCATCCCTCCCTGGCATCCCACCTGTGTGCACACCCATATTTAGTTCAGCTACGAAGGTGCCACTGGACATTGTTTTGGCTGTGTTTGTGCACTCCAGATTATTCAACCCTGACCTTAGAGCTCAGCTGGAATGTTCTTCACTCAATTTAATGTTCTTCTAAAGAGAAAAGTGCTAGCTTCTATAGGCAGTAACTTATCTGGTGATTGGACTTTGAGGTCAAAATCTGCATGTTTTCCTCAAAGATGTGCCTTGCACTCTTAGTATAATTTAAAGGATTGGACTCTTCAGGCAGAGATTGTCTCCAGTGTAGATTTATGTTGGTATTTAAGATAGTAGTTGATAATGGCCCTCCCCTTTGGGCAGCAAGGGTATTTTCAGAAGATAAATGGCGTGCTGTAGTCTTGATTTTGTGTCCGTAGGTGAAGCTTTTTGCACTGTTATTGAATTCTCACATTACATGGTTTTGAAAGGAAAGGATAGTTTGAGGCATTTTTTTCTGTGGATGCCATAAAATAATTGGGCAAATACTTTGTGAACGCTTGCAGAATTACTGCTGCTTTTCTCTGGGAGACATGATATCAGTTTGCTAGCATCAATACTAGCTTCTCTCTGAACTAAATAAATCCATATTTTTTAATCCTTGTGATCTCTTGGGAATTGATCTTTCACTTCCTAATAGTGCACCTAGTTGCTGTGGAAGCAGATTCCTCCAAAGATATCACCTGGGATGCTCCACCTGGCATTTGTATGCAATTTATTACACTCTTTCTGACAGGAGGCAAGAGGAGGAGGAGGAGGAGAAGATATAAAATCCTGAAGGAAGGAGAGCAGGGAGGCCGTGTGTGGTTGGTGTAGGTGGAAGTAAGCTGGTCTGGTGAGGGTTGAGCAGTAGCCGGCACTGGTGGAACTGGACTGGTGGCAGAGCTGGAGAGTGGATCCAGAAAGGAGCCTTATCTGAAGTAGTGAGCACACAAACTTAGCCTAATAACTCTCTACATCCTGACTGTCTTTCGTGTGTTAGTCAACAAACATTTGCTTTCTTCTTCTAAGTTGTTGTGCATCCTGCCTGCGGAGTCTCCTTGCATCTGGCTGGAGGGGCTTGACCAAAGGCAGATGGAACTGGGGCTGGAGTATGGGCTACATCTGTATGGTCCTGAGCAGGCAGGCACTCCTGATTGTCTGCTTAGAGCACGGTCAGCTTGCTTGTCTTACATGCCCATTGTGGGATGCAATATTCTGTGGCTGTATTCTTGGGAGCAAACACTTCCTGGGTCTTGGGTAACAAGAAACTTAATTTAACACCTTTTTAAAGGATGGAGATATTTTAGCCTGGGGCATTTCCAAGTGCCGATGACATTAGTTTGCTTATCTTAGGTGGTGGTAGGTAATTGCGGGTGGAGGGGAGGTATCCTAGTCAGGATGTTCAAACAAAGAAGTCAAACAGGCTCCCATCTTCCTCCCCCTGCTGTGCAGCTCTTTTGCATTAAAACACCCTATCTGTGGCAGGAGCCTTCCCTCCTCCTCCTCCCTGATTAGATTTGGTGAGGCCCAAGAAGCCACTGATGAATTGTGACCGTAAAGTGCTGAACTTTGAGGAGAGATTAAAAAAAACCCTTTGAAACTTTGGTGTTCTGTGGGTCAGCGATGGGGTTTGTCTTCTGACATCATCAGCATCTCTGACATTTCTAGCTTAGAAACAATAACTCGCCTTATCCGTCGTCATGTTTTTCTAATTAAAGACAAAGCTTGGTAAATATTTTTTAAATGATTGAATTTCCCAAGTATGGAAAACACATGTCAGGAGTCAGGCTGGCTGCGCCCAATGCGCCTATCCCAGAGCGTCCCTCGGAGCACACGAGTGCAAATACAAATTTAGGGCTGTGGGTGACAGGTTTATCTGGGATGATTGGCAAGGATTTATAAGCCAGGAGGGATTTACATGCTCTCCCTCCTTCCTCTTCCCCCTTCCCACCCCCCTTCTCCCCCCCCCCCACCTTCCCCAGCCCTCCCCCCCCCCCCCTCAGAAATAGGAAATTGGGATCACATTAAACCCTAATTGGTTTGGCTCCAGCGCTGGGTCGGTGGCTGCCAAATAGTTAATTTATTGCGTGAGAGTTTGGCCATGTGTTGAGAGGCAAATTTGCTTCAAGCAAGAGATCTTTGTGAACTGTACATCCATTCCCGTGCCAGATCCTGTTTACAGCAGCGCCGGAGCGCCGGAGTGGGATGCGAGATGCATTATCCGTACCCACCCCAGCAGGATGGGGAAGGGGGAGACCCTGTGGCGGGGCTGCCCTTCTGCCTCCCTCCCTCCCCAAGCAAAATGCTTTTGGGAATAGTTGCCTAAAAGAGCTTAAAGTGGTTTTAGCTGGACTTGGCAATCGAGGTTTGGGATCTGCCAGTGAGATAAGACGTGGGAGGCTCTCAAGAGAATCGATGCTGGGCCAGGTGGGGAGTCCTCAGGGGTGGCAAGTTGGCTTTTGCTGGATGATGTGAGGAGAGGCAAACGGGAAGCAGGCAGATCTAGCTGGCTTGCAGTGGCCCCATGGAAGCTCTCCTTGTTCCTGCCCTTCTCCAGGACGTTGGTGTTGGGCATCCCAGATGTGTCGTTGCTCGCTGTTGGATCCCAAGCATCTGTCTGGGTTTGGCGCTTGTGAATGATAGAATCGTGGAATGGAAGGGACCTTTGAGCCCATCCAGTTCCAACTGGGCAGGTACACCTCCCACTGGATCCGGTTGCTCCAAGCCCCATCCAACCTGGCCTGGAACACCTCCAGGGATGGGGCAGTGACCGCTGCTCTGGGCAACCTGGGCCAGGGCATCCCCACTCTCATCATCAAGAATTTCTTCCTAACTTCTAGTCTAAATCTTCCCCCTTCCAATTTAAAGCCATTCCTCCTCATCCTATCACTACCTCCCATAGTAAAAACTCCCTCCCCAGCTTTCCTGCAGCCCCTTTCAGTGCTGAAAGCTGCTCTAAGGTCTCCTTGGAGCCTTCTTTTCTCCAGGCGGTACAACCCCAACTCCCAGCCTGTCCTCGTAGTGAAGGTTTCTGGAGGTTGAGCTCCAGCAGAAGAACTTGCATGGGCATGGAGGACAACCAGCCCTTATTTAGGCTGTCACCGACACTGAATTCGAGGATGCTTGAAAAGGGGATTTCTTTGAGTACAGAGGATGCTGCAGCCTGAGTTAAAGCCACACTGTGCTAGCGTTGTGGCAGTTTTGGAGTATAACTTGAAAGAGGCTGTGTAAAGAATAAATCCATGGCTGTGGCATTCTCTTTCATTTCTTGCTGAGTTAAATAACAAACTTTGTATAAGGGAGCCTCTTCCAGCTCTGAGGCAACAGAATTATCACTGTTGTGCTCAGCAGTGCCCTTTCTGTGTCAGCTGCTATTTCCATTGTGAACTTGATACCTGAAGGCTCAATATTGTGACCCTTTAATTTTCAGCTGCTGAAACGTAGCATGCGAGTTGGCTGAAAGGGAAGAACTTGGAGGGGAATTTGAAATAGCTAAGCTGTGGGAGCACTGTGATTCTTTGGGTATTTCTTAAGTGCTGAGTGTTCAGGAGAAATTGATAGGTAGCAGCAAAGCCCTCTTAGCAATACTTTTCCTTCTGTAGCTCTTGCTTTCTGGGATGTAATAAAATCCATTAAGTTCTATTTATGATCTAAGGCCCAATATAGTAATAGTTTTATTTGGATAATTGTGGCTGTTTTACCGATAATCAGAACAGTTAATGCTTCCAGGCATACTGCAAAACTCTGTATTTAGGGTGGTGCAGGGTTGGCACAACCAGATTTTTTTCAGAGTCAGAGAGACATCAGTCTGGATCAGGCCGAGCATCTTTGTTGGAAGGCAACTCCTGCTGTGCTGGGGCTGTTCTGGGTTTACCAGCCATCGCGTGGAGGTGCTAGCAGGGTTCATAGAACAGAATCACAGAATGGTTTGGGTTGGAATGGACCTCAAAGCCCATCCAGTTCCAACCCTCTGCCATAAGCAGGGACACCTCCCACTGGATCCGGTTGCTCCAAGCCCCATTCAACCTGGCCTGGAACACCTCCAGGGATGGGGCAGCCACCACTGCTCTGGGCAACCTGGGCCAGGGCTTCCCCACCCTCAACGTGAAGAATTTCTTCCTAATTTCTAGTCTAAATCTTCCCCCTTCCAATTTAAAGCCATTCCCCCTCATCCTATTACTACCTCTCCTTGTAAAAAGTCCCTCCCCAGCTTTTCTTCCTTTCAGCACTGGAAGCTGCTCTAAGGTCTCCCTTCAGCCTTCTCTTCTCCAGGCTGAACAACCCCAACTCTCTCAGCTTATCCTCATATGGGAGGTGCTCCAGCCTTTGGATCATCTTGGCCTCCCCTGGAACCTGTTCCAACAGTTCCATATCCCTTTTATGTTGCGGATTCCAGAACTGGACACAGAACTCCAGGCGGAGTCTCACAAGAGAGGATTAAGGAGGGAGAATCTCCTCCCTCAATCTTCTGGCCACAGCACGGTTAGCAGGCAAAAGGGAGACAAAATGGGCAGGTATTTAGAGCAAACTGTGATGGTTTGGTTCACAGAGCATCTTTTCATCCTGTTGTGTGGATGCAGGTTAAGGGAGCTGCTCCCTGCTTGTGCATCTCCTGCTTCGTTTGAAGTACAGCCATTTCTGGGATGAGCGCCCATAATTACTTTAAAGTACATCGTACTTCCACCACTGTTGGCAGGAAGGAAGGAGGAATACTGCACTCCATCGCCAGACAAAATAGAAATCAACAACTGGGTTTTTTCTCAATGAGCGGATCTATCTTCTCTGCCATTAAATCCTAGTTGGATGGAAGCCTTGTGCCCATTTTGCTTTCACGCTGCAAGCCTGGCATTCTGCAGCCCACAGCCCGTGTTCATGCGAAGATTTAAAGCAGCAAATTCCAGCCAGAAATTCTTTCTAGCGCTTTACTTTCTTTCTGTTCTTTGCTTCCCTCTTCGCACTGCAGATGCTAATGGATCACCTTCCCATGGTGCGTAACGATACAGATTGTACTTTATGTTGTGCTGAGAATATCTGTCATCTTCAGGAACATTCCTTCAGAGATGCATTCCTGCTCCTAAACCATCGCAGGTCAGGCAGCACTGAAAAACCTTCAAGTGCAGCTTGAGATCCTTTGTGTCAGCCTGTTTGAGCCTGCGCACATACTTAAGAGAGTGAACCAGTGCGTTCTTTACTCTCTTATTCCTTCCCCTTCATAGATGGAAGTTATATTAAACGTGATGCCCTCATCACAGAGTCATCCACTTCCCAGGACCAAATTTTTTTTCACCAGACCTGCTTAGATGTGGAGAGAAAAGGCAGCAATCAGGAGGATGGTTTCTAGGAGAAAAAAATACAGCAAATTTGTGGCAACCACAAAGGAAACAAGTTTAGCAGATGTGAGAGAGCATACCCAGGACCTTCACAGAGATGAAACCATTCAGGGCTGTGAGGTGGAGAAGTCCAGAGGCAGGAACAATCCTGTACCTGGTTTCTGCTGTCATCTGTGCACCTATTTCCCCAGCCAAACCACCCCTCACCTGGAGAGGTGCAGATGGAAAGGAGGGGTGGGAATTCAGAGATGCTGGCAGTGGCTTGTTCATGGTATCAGGGACTGCAGATCAGCATCGCACAAACCCGGAGCTGTGGTGGATTGTCTGCATCCATTTACTACTGTTCCTTTACTGCTTTGCTGTGACATACCTGGCTCCACATGGTGGTACACTAGTCAGTGCCTTTTTTCCCCCCAGAGGATGATTTTCCCTGTGAAGGTGAGGTCTATGCTTTGTAGTGAGGTATGCTTGAGCGCCTAGAAGTTCATTTGATGGCATCTTCTACACGGAGAAGCTTGGACTGCAGCGGGTACCCCTCTTTGGGGAAGCCTGTGGATGAGGATCTTGCAAAGGGAGCGGCAGAGGCGACGTGTGCCCAGTTTGATTTTAGCATTTCCACCCCTGCCACCATATCTCACAGCACCCGCTTGGCCTTGCACTTGTTTTGCACACCTAAAATATTCACAGGCACTTGTCCATCCTTTTTCTCCTTGGCTATACTTACCCCATTGAACAAACCTTGGATTTCTCCTGTGTGGTATTGATTTTAGCAAGATTTAAAATAAAACCTCTTTGTGTACGTGAATGGGTATTCAACCATCAGAGCACACAAATGAGGCAGGTGATTTTTAGATGTTTCTTGATTTGCCTGCTACCAGTTTTATTTAAATGTTAAGCCTTCAGTCACTGCAGCTGCTGTGTTCATCAAGTTTATTTCCCATTTAATAATTACAGCGATTTCCCTTGAGCCCTGTACCTCTAATTAAGAAAGCTAAGTTAGATATAAAGTTAATTCAATGAAGTTTGTTTTATTTTTATAGTAAAGCATGCTTGCAAAAATAACATTTGTAGACTTAGTCCCCATTCCTGAATATTGTTTATCATGTCTCCTTGATCCTCCATCAGCGCTGGTGACTTTTCTGATGGTGTATGGAGCAAACCATCAGAGATCAAGAAGTCTTGCCTGGTCTCACAGATACCAAGCAAAATAGTTTGACTGCCATGGGATCGCCACTTTCCCTTGCTATGTGTCAGAAAGGATTGCCTCACTTCACACCAGCACTGCACCTTTGCTGTCCTGGTGGTGCTCTTGGTGATGGCACATGGCCCAGGAAGCCCTGGAGAACCTGACGGCACCACATGGAGCTGGTCCTGCTATAGGTGGACTCTGGGCAGTTGGGATGGGAATCAATGGCACTCGTGGGCTTGTTCAGGTGAACATATGTAGTAGCCTTCTCTCTGCTGACTCTGCTTCTCCAGTATGGGGTGAGTCTGTAGATCAGCAGGAACAACCAGGGTAAGGAGAAGCCAACTGAAATCCATCACCAACGGTATAATCCAAACGGCTGTGCTTGCCATGAATGGAGATGCACCTCTTTGCACCTGTTTTATAACACAGAAGCAAAATATTCGGGTTATCCAAAGAGTTTATACCCTGACAAACAAATTCTGGCAGTGGTAGTGTGAGTTTCCATCTCATTAAGCTGTTGGCAAAGCTCTGGTAATTCCAATCACTGATACAGTGCAAGAATTATCCCTCAACACAACTGGTTGTGTCAGGTCAGAGCATTACTGTTTTTTCTCAGCAGTTGGGTGTTTATCTTTGAGGGTAAAAGAGGGTGTTGAAATGTCAGTTCATTGGGTTCTGGTCTGGTGTTGGAGCAAGGTCTCATGAGGTCAGACAACAAGTGCTGAGGATTCAAGCATAAAGTGAATTTTTACGTCTAATTCGTAGTGAGGAATTGTTTTCAAATCTGGTGGGTTTTTGTAATGCAAAGCCTGGCACCGCTTCTCAGTATTGCACAGGCTTGAAGGTTCAGCTTGGAGGCCACCAGCTCAACTGCAGCCTAGGTTTGCTTTGACAGAGTTCCTGCTGTCTCACAGCTGTTTGTTGCTCTATGTGAAATCAGCTGGTGGGTTTGTTCCACTTCCACGGGGACATGCCGGCTGTACCCCTGCTGGTTCCGTTTTTGGCAGGCAGGAGGTGTGCCATGAGTTGGAGAAGTGGAGCTGGATGAGCTGCAACCTGTGGTATCTTCTGGCTGCTCAGGCAGGCAGAGGATGAGGCGTTTTGTTTTTGGGGTGGCACGCAGATGTCGGTAGGCATGGGAAGTTTCTCTCCAGTGCTGTTACAGATTTTACGGTGCCTTGCAAACAAGAAAGAAAAGTCTGGTCTCCCTCCTCGCGTTCTGTTACACAGCTTGAGACAGGCGCATGCAAAATTCATTTTAGAGGTCCATCAACCAATCCTGAGACTGAGGAATGTTTTAGTAGGGCTTTCATAAAATTTATATGCTTTATCAAAGGTCCTATTGTTTCCTCATTAAAGTAGGATTATCCCTCTGGGATGAGCTGTTCTGCATGGGTCAAGGAGACAGCCACGCTCCTTTTTCATGGTGAACTTCTGCCTATGCTGTGAAGCGACTGAGGCAAGTGGGAGGCTGAGCACCCAGGAGACACATAGTGTGTGGAAACAGGACCCAAGAGGAGCATTTACAAATGTTGGATTGATTGGAGACAACTCTTGAACACATGGAAGTATTTTAGGGGGCTGTACCTCCAGCTCTACTTCTTACCATCCGAACATGCCATCGTGGAGGGTCCTCCTGATGTTAAACAGCCTCTGGCGTTGGTGTAGACCTTAGGGAGTGAATGTGGAGCTTTTCTATATACCTAAACAAGGAGCCTGGAAAGCTTTTTAATGTACACAAGAATCTTCTGTAGTCAATACAAGTTGACCCTGCAGGTCTTTCTTTAACTAATTCCTGCCAGTTTGGCCTTGCAAGATCTAATTTTTGCCCTCAGATTATCTCCTTTCTTCCAAAAGTTGACTATATCTCATGGATTTTTTTTTCCCATATGACTATGATTCTAAATTAGGTTCAGTTCATCTAAAAATCACTGCTAAGTAACTGATAGCTTCTTTCACTGATGGTCTCATGTCCAGACATTTGAAGCCTGTTGGGAGGTGGTTTATTCTGGGGTTTCTTTAAGTGCACTGGCTGTCTCTACAGTCTGTAGCTGCATAGTTGCATATTCTTGTGTTCCTAATATATATATTGCCGTCACTGAACAAAGACTTGCAGGAAAATGGTGAAAAGACAAGCTGAAGCAGCACTGCTAACCAGGTAGATGTATCACACCGCTGTTTAGTTATAAGAGGTCTCCAAGAAGAAGAATGAACTCTTGGACTGCAAGCCTGCTCAGATTGCAGTATTAACTTGAAGAGAGGTGTTATTTGAAATGGCTGCTGTAAAAATTGCTCAGAAAAATGGTTTTATTACTTCTCCGGCTCTGCTCATAATGACGTTCCCTAGAGGATATGAATTTGTCACCATTTGTCACTGCAGAGAAGTAAAATTCAAAGTACTCAGGCTGTAGCTTGGAGCCTCAGGTCACAGATGAGCAGCACACGTGGTTCTGCCTTCCCCTGTGCCAAGGAGAGCGTCCTGCAAGCCTGGCTGCCAGGAACATGCCATGGTGGAAAATGCGAGGATGCTGGAGGAGCTGCGGTGTGCTTTGCTCCCAGCCATCTGGGCAGGGCTGACTCCCACCAACAGACCTGGGTTGTGTGAGGGGTATGACTGATTGCAAGTGTTTGATTGTTGGGGCATCCGTGGTGTCTGCAACCATGAGTAGGACAAGTGGTGTATCTGTGGCTAGACCTTCCACTCCACTGCAAGGTGGTTTTGATGGCTGGTGAAGGGAATACTGGCCGTTGTCATTAAATGTGTGTAAATGATTTGTGATGAGCTCAGTGTGTACAGCGTTTCACATTATTAACCATAATCACAGCAGGTGAGGTCTCTACTCTAGTGAGATTGCACCTGGAGTCCTGCATTCAGTTCTGGAGTCCTCAGCACAGGAAGGACATGGATCTGTTGGAGCAAGTCCAGAGGAGGCCATGGAGATGATCCCAGGGCTGGAGCGTAGGCTGAGAGAGGTAGTATTGTTCAGCCTGAAGAAGAGAAGGCTCTGGGGAGACCTTAGAGCAGCTTCCAGTGCTGAAAGGGGCTCCAGGAAAGCTGAGGAGGGGCTGTGGATCAGGGACTGCAGGGATAGGACAAAGGGGAACAGTTTTCAGCTGAAAGAGGGGAGACTGAAATGCATCTTGGGAAGAAATGTTTTCCTGTGATGCCCTGGCCCAGACTGCCTAGAGAAGAGGTGACTGCCCCATCCCTGAAGGTGTTCAAGACCTGGTTGGATGGGGCTTTGAGCAACTGGGGGAATCCAGTGGGAGGTGTCCCTGCCCCTGACAGCGGGGTTGGAACTGTATGGGCTTTAAGGTCCCTTCCACCCCAAACCATTTGGTTATTCTATGATTTCTAGTCAAAATACAGATAGGGGCTTAAGTAGGGCAGGAGCTGCTGTAGCTCTCATCCCTCTGCAAGGTGGGCAGGGCTGCAGCAGCCTGCGTGTTTGCCACTCACTGCAGCTGCTCCATCTGCTGAAACAGGTGGAGACGTTCCAGACCCTCAGCAAAACACAGCTGGGAGAAGTTAGGAGAAACCCCACAGCCTGATATTTCACCTGGGCAGAGTGCCCTGAAGCAGATTTGCCAGCATGAACACTGCTTCACCTGAGCAGCAGCTCTGGGTAGGGTTAATGCAATGAAGAGGAACTAAAGGTATGCCTGAGCTGGGGTTTTCCCCCTTTTCTCAGTAACAGCACAGCCCTATCAAACCTGGTAATCTCAGAATGCTGCCTTTTAAGACCCTGTGCCATCAAATCCAATCCCCTTTTGAAGAAGCCTTGCTGATGAAAATCTCTTTCTCCTCTCCTGTTCCAGGTTTTTATTGTCATTTTTTTAAATTAAGATGTTTCTTTCTTATTCTTTCACCCTGAGGGTTTTTTTTAATAACTCCTGGTTTAGAAAATCAAGATTTTTGGCAGTTGTTGAAGTTTCAAGTTTAGTAAATCTGAGGTTTGGATTGAAGGTAGTTTTGATCTCTTCCTTTTCCCCCTGTGTGCGTGCTCATTAACTTCAGAATACAGACGTTTGATTTATTGCTTCTGATAGTTGTCTGTGTCCAGTGCGTGGACCTTTGACTCCTTTAATGCAATGCTCTCGCCAACCTACTGAAAAACCTTCTCTTTCTATAGTCTCAAGTGTTTTCTACCATGCTCCCCACCAGGACTGTGGGAGCAGGTAGAAGCCAGGGGTGCTGGGTGCTTGCTCTGCTGACTCTTTTGCTGCAGGGAGTTTGCCAGGAGAGCACAAAGCATAATTGGATCCACCTTTCTTCTGCCTGGGAAAGATAAGAGATCTGATGTCTCCTGTCCCTTGTGTAGGGATAGTGTCATCTGGACATCAACTGCTCATATGGAGGGAGGCAGGCAGCTCCTCGTTAACCGTGTTGCTTCCTCCAGAGCACTTTAGGTGGAAAAATAAGTCTGGGGAACTTTGCATGAGACTCTCCTCCTTGTCTCTCTGACTCTGTTGGGAATCCTGTTAATGCTGCTGGGCCGACATGGAGACAGCTCAAATGCCCGGGTAATGAGACGTGCTCCTTGGAGTGAGGTGGGTTGCCCTGGATCTGTGCTGTGGGCACCTACAGCTGAAGGTGTTGGGTACAGACACGGTGGCACCTCCAGCAAGGTTTGGTCTCCACTGTGGCTTTTACGTGTTAAATCTTGGAAGCTTTTAAGGGTGGGTGGGTTGTGTGCTTTGTCAGCCTCGTTTTCTTCATCTGTTTCTCTTAGTTGTGAGACTTAATTTTCCATACCTGTTGTGTTTTGTTCAACGAGTTTCTTCCAGAAGAGACTTCTGATTGAGTCTTTCTTCTGTTGGAAAGTGTCCATTTGTCAAGACAGAACCTTTGCCTGAGACCAGCATGTGGTTAGGACATCAGAAACCACCCTAGGCACTCCACAATTGTATTTACTGAACTGTACAACAGGGCTTAACTAAATATTTACTGATTTGAGTATGGCTCTGGTAGAGCCCTGGTTGTCCTGATGTTGCCTTGTTTTGTGTGAGTTTTGAAAGAGGGTCGAGTTTTTTGTTTGGTCTGTTGTGGGGTTTTTAATAACCATATGGAAGGAGAAGATTTTAAGTCCAAGTTTTGCAGGCTGGGGGTGTCTCTGCCCAGGCCTCCTCCTTGCTGAAGGCAATGGTGCCCTCAGCTCAAGGTTTAGCATTCCAAGTTTGGCTTGGACAATGTGGCTTTTGTGCATGGGGCAGTTGCTGTGGAACTCGGCTGGAGTTCCCAGCCCAGGGCATTTTGTGTGTCTCCTCCAGGAGCACTTGGAGGTGGCACTTCGGCCTGAGATCTGCTCTTCTGCTGGCATGACCCTGCTTCAGGCTTAAGGCAAGCGGCTGCTGCCTTTGTGTCTGGTGGTTTCACAGCTTGAAGCTCTTTGGTGGCTGTATGGAAGAGAGGGCTTGATCTGAGGTCAAGCTTGGAGAGGAGTATGGATCCTGGCAGATCCTCATGGATTCAGCTGCACCACCAGACACCGTGATGGTTCCATGAGAGGGAAGGGGACAGCCTCATGTGTCAGAGCAACGAAGTTGAAGAGCATGGAGCCCAGTGGTTATGGGCAGTGGTGGAGGGCTCTGGGGATGTTTAGGCTGGAGAAGAGGAGGCTGAGGGGAGACCTCATCACCCTCTGCAACTCCTGGAAAGAAGGTGGATGCTAGTCTCCCAAGTAAGAAGTGATACAATGAGAGGAAATGGCTTCAAGTTGCACCAGGGAAGGTTTAGATTGGACATCGGGAAAAATTTGTTTTCTTACAGAGTGATGAAGCCCTCCAACTGACTGCCCAGGGAAGCAGTGGAGTCCCCATTCCTGGTGGGGTTCAAAAACCGTGTGGTCATGGCACTTTGGGACATGATTTAGTAGGCACAGTGGGGTTGGGCTCACAGTTGGACTGGATGAGCTTAGAGGTCTTTTCCAACCTTAACGATTCTATGACTGTGGGTTGAGCTTGGCTGCTGACCCTGGGAGGGACAGTGTGATGGGAATGAAAAGGGGTTTGGATCAGAGGAAAAAAATTCATCTTAGTGCCTGGCTATAGTTTTTCATTCTCTTAAAATTCTTCTGTTTCTTTGAAGTGTGAATCCCAGATGCTAAAAAAGTATTTTTCCAGACATGGCTATGCTGTCTTGCTGTGTATTTTCCACCAAACTGCTGAATTATTGTTTTCCTTCTGGCCTTCAATTTTTGTTTCATAGCTTTATCTTTTTTGTCTGGATGTTTTATATGGCTAAAACTCATTCCTGCTCAGGATCCCGATCCGAGAACTCCCACGTGAGCCGGCGTCCCCTCTCAGTTATCACATAGGATAGGAATGCTGCCTTTTTTTCCTGGAAGCTTGTAAACATGAACTTCCTGTTGACGAGAGCTGTAAATCTGCAAATAGTTTCTGCTTCCCCCAGAAGATGAAGGTGATAAAAATCTTAGGTCCTTCTTCACTGCGCCTGGTCCTCCTCGAGCCCCAGAAGCAGTGGAGGCACAGAGGCGCGGGAGGGAACCTGCTGGTTGCTCAGCACCTCAGAAAATGAATCATTCCATTTATTTTTCCCTCTTTCCTGTAGGCACCCAAGTATGAGTGCAATCCTAATAGAAGCCGCTTGGAGAATCTCAGAACCCTAAAGGCTCTAAAATGAAGCTTAATCGTTTGTTTTCACCTTTCCAATCTTGCACCACAGAATTAATCTGCAGTTTTGAGGAGTTAACTCTGTCCTGCATCCAAATCAGGCCTTTTTTGGATGATGAAATCTTCAAATTCTGGCAGCTGTTAGAAAGCTCTGCATTTTACCACCCATGTTCACTTAATCTTGCTGTCATTTCTGCCTCTGCAAGGAGGGTCTGGTGGGACACAACCCACGCTAGGTTGGGTTTTCCCATTCTATACTTCTCTGCCTTCTAATGTCGGTCCCGTGTGGAACTTGGACCAGCGAGCTGTGTGCTTTACTGTCCTCCTGACACCAGGACAAGCATGCCCACAGCTCGCTGGAGAAGAATCATAGAATCACTAGGTTGGAAAAGACGCTATGGACCATCGAGTACAACCATTCCTATCAATCCCTAAATTATGTCCCTCAGCACCTCGAGGCAGTGCATGGAGAACAGCCCCCTGGGTCCCTGTGCTGGCTGGTTTTTGGAGGCTGACAAGGGGTTTGTATCTGGGTAGGGAGTAGGTGGCTGAGCTCAGCAGGGCTTATGGTGGTTGAGAACTACCATACTGATCTTCAGCATCAGCTGTTGGAGCGAGTCCAGAGAAGAGCAACGAAACTGGTGAAGGGCTGGAGAACAGGCCTTATGAGGAATGGCTGAGAGAGAGCTGGGGGTGTTTAGCCTGGAGAAGAGGAGGCTGAGGGGAGACCTCATTGCTCTCTATAACTACCTAGAAGGAGAGTGCTGGCCTCTTCTCCCAAGTGACAGGGGACAGGATAAGAGGGAATGGCCTCAAGCTCCCCCAGGGGAGGTTTAGGCTGGACATCAGGAAAAAAATTTTCACAGAAAGGGTCATTGGGCACTGGCAGAGGCTGTCCAGGGAGGGAGTTGAGTCACCTTCCCTGGAGGGGTTTAAGGGACAGGTGGATGAGGTGCTGAGGGACATGGTTTAGTGTTTGATAGGAATGGTTGGACTCGATGATCCTGTGGGTCTCTTCCAACCTGGTGATTCTATGATTCTTCTCCAGCAAGCTGTGGGCATGCTTGTCCTGGTGTCAGGAGGACAGTAAAGCTTCTCCATGCTATTGGGGATGGCATGAAGGCAGGCAAGGGGCTGGGAGATGGTGGAAGCTGAGAGTGGAGCAGGAAAGCAGAAATAAGGCAAAATCCCCCATATTAAAATGATAGTGGGAAGGGGAAAAGGATATAGGAAGGAAGGAGGAGTGGTTACAGGACATGGAAGTGAGGAGCAACCTGCGAGACAGAAGGAAGACCTGAGTGGAGGCTGAACTCTCTTAATAAGCATCCCATTAATTAATACTCTCTCATGCAGCAGTACTGGGGGGTGGATGAAATCCAGCCCTTCCCAGCCTGACCTCTGCGCTCTCCCCGCTCTCTGCGTGCTGGTTTCTTCTTGGCTTCCCTCCCTAAGTGAAACCACAACCTTTCCGACTTCTCCGGGGCCGAATGAAAGGCGCATGGCAGCGGTGTAAGAGGAGCCTCTCGCAGTCGGCTGTGCTTGGGTGGGCGTACTGGTTCTTTCGTAAACTAATAGCTCCCAGCAGTGCTACTAAATCAGACTTGGTGGAGCCGGGAGCAGAGAGTTGGAATGCTGGACCAGGCGCAAAGGGCTGTGCTGGGTTGTTCTTTTTTTTTTCCCCTCTGTCTTTCCCCAAATCCACCGTCAGTTAGGCCCAAAGGGCCAACAGACAGCAGGGATGGAGTCAGCAAAAAAAAAAAAGAAAAAAGATGTTTAAAAAATAAAAATAAACCCCCCAAATAAATATACCCCCTAACCCCTGTTTAAAACATAATTGTCTTTGTTAGGGAAGGTGGAAAGCGAGAGCCCTTCTCTTTCCTGCAAAGCCAACAAACTCGGATGATACGGCTTAAAATCCTCAACTAGGGGTTTTTCTTGGTAACATGAAGAAAACAAGAGGGGGTGGATGGTTTTTTTATTTTTTTTTATTTTTAGCCTCTTAAAGGCAGGCTGCGGTTTGGGTTGTTTGTTTAAAATCAAGGTTACCAGGTTAGTGATAACCAATTATCAGGAAAATACACCTCCTCTGGTGCCTGGCTGATGGCTCAGCGATGCGATGGGGAGCAGACATCTCCTCTGAAGGGCCAGGCAAGGACCAGAGCCCCAACAGCACCAGCCCAGGGACTGGAGGGGAGGGAAGCGCAGCAGGAAGGGGAGAAAGGATTCTGTTAAAGGAGCCCAAGATAGAGAAAAGCTGTTTTCGGGGGAGAAAAGCCACAGCCCGTGGGAAAGAAGTCACCAGGGGAAGGAGGTGCAGGAAGCGATCCGTGGTGCAATGACCTTGTTGTAGGAATGGGCTTGGGATCTGTCACCTACATTTTATTGTTCATATTTTTGGTTATAAACGCTGCCCTTTCTGTGATGAGGCCAAGACCGCAAGTCCTGTTAACAACTCCTGGTTTCTTTCTTATTAAAGATCTTCTAGTGGGGAAGTGGTGAGGAGCACCCAGAGCTCAGGCTTTCTGAGTGGGGTGTCTGACCCAGGACATGGCTCTCAAAGCCATCATCTCGCCTCCAAAAGCGAGGATTTCTGCTTCCAAAGCTCATCCACAACATAAACACGTTCTACGGGGGCTGTTCCTCTAAGGACTCGGGTGAAAATGTCAGCTCTAGGCAGGTAACCAGGTTCGCTGGGTGGTGCCCAGCTCGGCTGCAGCAGAGAGCTCTGTCAGCACAGCTTCTGAAACCAGAAATTCTCCTCATCCCCCACCTGGGGCTTTGGGCAATTGAAGTTGAAGGCCACCAGAATTACAATTGGAGGGGGGTGGATGTCTGTATTCTGACAAACCTCTGTAATCGAAGGGAGCTTCTATCGATCTGGAAAATATTGTGAAGCTGCAGAGCTGTTGGACTGGACTTAATCCTCTGCAGGCTGGGCTTTGCTCTCTCCAAATAGGATTACTCATTTTTTCCATATTTCTGTGTTTGGTTTAAACACCCATGACGGCTACAGAGGCTTGGATTTCTAATCAGAGCAAGGGCATTAGAATTAGGAATTGGTGTGTTGGTTCTGGGAGGAGGGGTTTGGATGGGGCATGAGTTACTGGGTGTTTTTTCTTTACATATGCGGTCGTATAGCAGGAACAAGTTCACTTTTGCTTAGGTGCCTCCCTTCCACAGCCCTAAGTCAGTGGCCAGGAGTAAAGTTGCAGTAATTTCTTTGGGTTGTAATTAATTCCTTGTTGCATCTATGCTCCCACTGGGTTTTGGGGTTTTTTTTTTGTTGTTGTTTTTTGTAATGTCTGATGCAAGTTCGGCCAGCTCAGTTCAGGCCAACTTTTAATACATTTTTTCGCTCTGTCTGGGCAATACTGAAATGGCACAAAAGCCAAACACTGCTCACCTTCCTTCCTGAAGGAGGCAATCTGATGAGACTTACTTGACAAATTAAGCTTGTTAACATCATCTGCCCTGTGCTCATTTAAATAATGGATGTATTGAAAAGAGGATGTTTGTTAAAAGTGATAAATTTGCTGGGAATGGAGAGGTCCAGCCCCGCTTTGTGGGTGTGGGGTGTGCGTGGCTCTGTCTGCAGAGCCTGAACACAAGTCCACGAGCCTCCTGTGCAGCCCCACCAGCAGCACTTCAGATAGTCCCATCTTGCCTCCGCTGACTGGTAAGGCAGGCAGAAAGAAGGCAATTAAAATGTTAGACTTCCCTGCCAGACCTGAGCCTGGAGGAGGAGGAGGATCCCAATTGGTTTCCATCAGATTCCAGTTAACATGAATTTATGGTTTCCACTTAGCCTGATAAATAGCTTTGGCTGCCGTGGTGCATTTGGATTTATTATTGGATGGAAAGTGGTCAACTTAAAAAGGCAAAGGCTTTCCAGGGTTGCTGTGAATACCAGAGAAACTTCTTTCCGAGGTAAGAACACAGCAGGCAAAAAAATAAAGCCACGGCACGTCATGAAATATGGGTGGAATGGAAGAGAAATTAGATGTAGTTCGGGTCTGTGTGGCAATGGGCTATGATAAGCATAAAAATTCCACTGGAAACTGGAAAAATTCTTCAGATTTCCTCGCTTTCCTCAGAAACCACACTTAGCAGCAGGTATCAATAGCTCCCAGTGTTCAAACTTTGTTTGCATCGTTCTTTCCATGGAACGTTCCCATGAGAAGAAAGCAAAAGCAGATTAATGCGGCCAGACAGGGAAAGCAGCTTCCCCTGTGCTGCCTGCACTCCTTCCTTCCACTGGGGTGGTGATGTCTGGGCTACAAAATCTGCTTTAAAACGCATTTGGGGAGCAGGCTGGGCTCTTGGTCTCACACAGGTGCTGCTTGAGAGCAGATAATGATTCCCAATGTCTTCTAGTAATGCAATGCCTCTGCTCCCCTGGCTCTATTTCCAGAGGTGGTGGCTGAGCAGGGCACGGCTTGCTTTGAGGTAATGGGAGTTGCTGCTGGAGAAACCAGCTGGTGGTGGCATGTTTGTCGGTGGCTCTGCAGATCTGCCTCTGCCAGTAGCGAGCTTGGGAATGGAGTCGTGATGTGGGTGAGCTTAGGGACGTGGTCATGTTTTGGATACAATCCATGCATCGTTCAAAGGAGGCTTTGCAACTGCTTCTCTCAGGGCACCCAGATGTCTCCACCTTTAGGTTTTTTTATGCTGTGAGACCCCCAAAACATCATCTGCATCTTTCTTACTGAGGACGTCTGTCCTGAGGATGCTGGGGTTTGGGTAGAAGTTGGCCTGTGGACACTATGGAAAAGGTTGTACATTTTTGTAGAGATTTATGAAGTCAAATCATTGTAGCTGTACTTAAAATATTTGGAATGGACTACATTTTTGATGTTTCAGCCTGCTTTAGGTTGCGAAAATAGCAACAAAACCTGTTTGGCCATGGGTTCACAAAGGGTTATCCCAACCCTGTTATCATAGTTGGGAGAGCTTTTGTTTATATCCAGCGAAACACACTAACTGTTGAGGTTCTTGAGTTAAAGTATGAATAAAAGAGAAGGTGGGGGAACATGTAGTGCTAGTTAACCTATTCCTACCCCGGGTCTTCCCATGTGCATTCCAAGAGGGCTTTCTCAGATGGTTTTGACCCAGAGACCTTATAGCTCCCAGGCTGCATATCTTGGGCATCTTCTTTGTCATGCAGCATCCCCTACCGCTTTTGTGCTTGAACCAACATCAGCTTTTGAATTTGCTGGCTGGTTTGGTGAGGTCAAGACAGAGAACGGTGATATCTGATGCTAAATGTTTAATGCCTTAGGCATGGATGGGCTGCATCCATCTGCCTGGTGTCTTCTCACTGGGCACAAAGCTGCAGCCTGTGCTTGCTCCTTATAAGACATCAGAAGATCCATATGAGAGCCACTGCTGTTGGGACAGAGCTCCTGTTGAGGACCTCACAGTGTGAGCTGCCAGGGAGCAAAGCATGAGATGCAAATCCATTGGAAAATAACTTTATTAATTCTGGTGGTGCTTGTTTTTTGTCACCCTTCATTGTCTGTATAATGTAGAAATGATTTTTCCATCTTAGCTTATGAAATATTGAAAGTGTCAGTATTTTACGCAACCTTCATCAAAAGTGTCAGAAGCCCCAGCCAGCTGAACTTTCTGAAATGAAATGTTTTCTTGATGTGCCTTGCCAGCAGCAGGGACTGGGGCAGGAAGAAGAGGATGCTGGGAGGCACTGGTGGAGAAGAGGAGGCTGAGGGGAAACCTCATTGCTCTCTACAACTACCTGAAAGGAGGTTGTGGAGGGGAGGGATCTGGGCTCTTCTCCCAAGTGACAGGGGACAGGACAAGAGGGAATGGCCTCAAGTTCCACCAAGGGAGGTTCAAGCTGAACATTAGGAAAAAATTTTTCACAGAAAGGGTCATTGGGCACTGGCAGAGGCTGCCCAGGGAGGGGATTGAGTCACTTTACCAGGAGGGATTTAAGGGATGGGTGGATGAGGTGCTGAGGGACTTGGTTTAGTGTTTGATAGGAATGGTTGGACTCGATGATCTGGTGGGTCTCTTCCAACCTGATGATTCTATGATTCTGCTGGTTCCCAAACACTCTGCTGCGTGAGCATCACTTCGCAGGCTGCTTCAGGTATCTCTGTACTGACATTGGATTGCGATTCCTTCTTTTTTATTAACCGAAGTATGTGAAATCCCTGCTTTTTGCTGAGGCTTAGAGGTGGCAGGGTAGCTGTAAATCTGTGCTCCCTTTGCCTGCAGCCAGGCTGTCGTGCTCAGAAGGATGTTCTCCTCAGCCACGACTGCAGCAGCTTTGTGTGCTCCTACAACAGCCCAACATGTCCTTCCCAAATGCTTCCCCCCAGTTCTCACCCATCATCCTGCCTGCCCTCCCTCTGTGGAAGGAAAACATGCCCCCTGTCTTCATGAATGCAAACCATGCCTGCTCACAGAGGGCTTTTTAATACTTCCTTTCAAGCACTATTTTTTTTTTCTAGCTTTACAGCCTTTTCCCCTCCCAAAGGGAAGCAGAGGTACCTTAAACTAATTAGGAGTAAGAGGTGGAGAAGCTGGGGGTGAAGGGTTATATGGGATGCCGGGGGGCAGTACTTGTAGAAGGTTTATGGACATGGCTTAGCAGGTAGCAGTAGCCTACCAAAGTGTTGGAAATTCCATAAAAAGAAGCATTTTGCTGTCTGTGAGTGAGTAAATATCCTGTCATGCTTATACCAACTGTGGACAATTCTGCTGATGTGATTTCTGGGCTTTTGGAAAACCAGCATCACTCAGCAGGCTTTTAGTTTGCTATCCTGGCCAAGGTATGTTGGTGTGGAGGAGCTGGAGGGAGAGGTGGTGGTGCCTGGAAAGACTTGGGAAGGATTGTATTGAGACCTGAAGCCACTTGGCTCAGAGAAATATGGACTGGAGTGTTGAATCCTTCCTGAGATCTTAAACTGTGCCTGTGCGTGATCTGCCAGCGAAATGCAACCATCACTTTTCCTCATTCTGAGGGAGCTGGGATGGAGCTGGTACGGAGGAGGATGGTTTGGGGCACCGAGGGGGTGGTTGCCCCTCCTCTGGGGCAGTGCCACAAGCAGTGAGGGTCAGCCCAGGGGCACCTCGTCTGCGTGGCGAGGGATGCTGCTGTGTAAATCCATGTTTCCCCAGAACCCGGCTGGCGGTGAATGGTGCTGGGCTGATGAGATTAGTCAGGGGCCCCCAGTTAATGTCTGTTGTTCACGCCCGTACATTGGGGAGCAGCTATTATTCAACAGGACCAGGGAGGTTTGTAGGTATCGGAGCTGCCTTGTCAGTGTATTAATGGGAGGGGAAAAATGATCAAATATAGTTGTGTCCCCAGGATTTGTGCTTTCAGCTTCCCTTTCTGCTGTGAGATCCCGGCTTGAGTTCACTCCCCGATAAAACATTTTGGATTTACATTTTCCTTTAACACTTCCTCTTCCATCTGAGTAATCTGTTACACATTTAATTGCTCGTCCTTTGAGTTTCCCAGCCCTGCTTTGGTACCCTCGCAGCATCAGTATCTTGTTATCTTGTTGTTGCTTCTAATTGCTAACACATGCCAGCTTTCCAGCACTGCAAACTCTGGCGCTGGGGCTTGGAAGGGGAGTTTACAGGGAAGATTGACACGCATGGGGAAACCTTCAGAAAATTAATTTGCTGGTTTACCCAACAGCTTATCCAGATTTCAAAATTGAGGGCTAAGATGAAGGCTGCCTCGCACCCAGCGCTGCGTCAGGGAAGGGACCCGCAGCGGCTGTGTCGGTGAAGCCCTCCTTTCCTCTCACCGTTATCACTGGCCATAAACAAATTCTGTGTATTTACCAAGCGAGGGTCAGCCGGGCGGCGAGGCGCTGGTAGGTGTGTGCTTGGTGACATCAGCTGGCGAGCAGCCTGGCAGCAGCGCGGTGCAGGCAGGCAGCAGGCGGGGAGCCGAGGCGCTCTGCCTCTAAGCTGGGTATTCTGGCAAGGTGGAGAGCTGGTCTGTTTGGCAGGACCTTCCCATCTGGGATCCATCTGTGTTTCTCTGGAATCGGACAGGCGGCTCCAGGCAGTGAGAAATCGCAGATGTGCGGGACCTGACACATGTCCAGCTAATGAAAGGAGAAGGCAGGCTGGGCTCCGGCTGCGCTCGAAGATCACGAGCAGAGGAGTAGGAAGAGCGCTTTTATTTATATTTCAAAGAAATTAGGTGTATTCAACAGCAGCTGGATCCTCGCAACCTTGCTGTTTAGGGTAAGCAATAGACGGGTCTACTTTTAAACAGGATTAGATCAGACGCAGCGTATCTGCGAGCAGCGGGAGATGCTGGGGGGAGGTTTCGGGGGGATGCTCGGCTGCCGTGCTGCCAAGCGGGTTTGAGGAGCAATGTGGGTTTCGCCGGCCATCTGGGGAGAGCCTCAACCTTGAGCACAGGTAGAGGGAGAGGGTGGGAGCAGCGACGGCCGCAACATTTCGCCACACAGCCTGCTGCCGGTCGACTGCAGTGGCTCTGCTGGGGGAAAACTTCAATAGAGGAGCTGGCTGCATGCGTGGATGCTGCAGCTGAAAAAATACTGAGCTTTCCCCGAGGAGAGCTGTGTTACAGCTCTCCCTATGTTGCTATGGAATGGTTTATTATTGCTTTTTTGTATTTTTATTTCCCCCTGGTGAGCAGGAGGCTGGGATTCGGCATTTTCTGGGGAAATGGAAGAGCAGGAAGGGTTTTTGTATTTTAGCAGACCGTGGTTTTTTGCTATGCCAAGCCTTACTCTCACTTGTGCACACTGATATTGGAGCTGGGGGGATGAATCTGCAGAGGCCGATTTCTTCCATTGGCTCCCAAATTTCCTTAATTCCCCCTGTGTTTCTAGTGCTACTCTGCATTGTGGCAGAAGCTGCTCCCTTTTTGTCTTTGCGTTTCTCGAGCAGCAACTGATGCTCCCAGCATCTCAATCTCTCAGATCAGTTCTGTAAGACTGGAACAGATCTCCCTGTCCTGTGTAATTTTGCTGTCAGGCTGCAGACTGCTGTATTTTCTTTTATTCCATTGTAGTCTCCCGATCCTGAATATGCATTTGAAACCTACCCTTTCCCCTCCTCTCCCTGTTTATTGGGAAGGTTCAGCTGTTGAAATTGCTTCTCCAACCCTCATGAGTAGCTCGTTGTGAGGATCCTCTGTTGCACGTCTGCTGCGCCGCTGCCCCGGGTATGTGCTCTGCAAAATATTCCCAGCTTTTTCTCTCCCTCCTGCAGCATTTGGCTTCTGCACAATGGTACTCGCTGTCCTTTTCTTGTGCTGGAGAAATCCTACCCAGTGCAGGAGATGCACCAAAATCGGCACTGAAAGTTTGGGGAGCTAAAATGTGGCTGAGGATCACTTGCTATGGAGCTGGAAAGAGGGAGAGGAATGTTTGCTAGGCTGTCTGGTGCAGGATGATTCCCTTTGAAGCACTTGGTTGTTGCTTTGTCCAGGTTAGATTTAAGCGTGCAGGGTATCCCCAGGGAGAGCACGGTGCAGGCTGGCGGGGCGCCCTGGCTGGGTGCTGCACTGCTGCATGGGCTGCAGCTCTCTGCTCATCTGCTTCTGCCACTGCGTGGGCCACCGTGAATTTTTTCCTTTTCTTGCAGCATGCAAGCATTTGGTTATAGCCTTTTAAACATATATATATTGTAAGTCTGCATCTCCAGACGCGCCAAACGCCTCTTAAGTGTCCCTTGCTGTCCCAGGAGAGAAGGCAGGAGGAATGTGTGCTGCCTGGTGCTCTGACTTCAATGCCTCTCACCCAGGCACAAAGGAAGAATGAAAACCAAAATATCTCCAGCGAAGTGTGTGACAACACCCAAAAGCACAGAGCAGTGCTCCTCTGCTGCGTCTTCCCCAGAGGCTTCCCAAATTAGTGAACGTGGCACAGCGTGTTGGGGCATCTGCTTCTGCGATCTCCGTGCAGGTTGGGCTCTGATGAAGCAAACTGAAGTTTTGCCAGCATTGGGGCAGCGTGATTTGGCCATTAAACAACCAATTTGCCAGTGTCTTACTTGAGCCCTGCCAGAAACTTCCTTTCCTCTCATGTTCCTCTATTTCTTCTAAAGAATTTGGGGTGCCCGATGAGCTGAGGGCTTTGGTGAGAGAAGTGGTTGTGTTTTGGGGAAGAAGGTGGCTTGAAACTCGGTGGTCAGTCATAATAATTTTATAGAAATGGGGTAGCGCATCCTGTTTTTTTTCAGAATTGTCTGCTGGACAATGTGGTTTTCACTATTAATATGGAGAAGATGCTTAGTCTGATTTTTTGGAACTAACCTGGCTTCACCTTGGGTCCACCCCAGCCAGGTACCCAGCATGTCAACTGATTACAGAGACCAACAAATAACGCAAAGTAAGAGACCCCAGTGCAAGAAATGAGGGGAAAAGGAATAAAGCAGAGGCAGGTTGAGCAAATACTGCCAATAGGGAAGTGCAGTGAGCCAAGGGAGGGATTGGAGAGGATCTGAGGAAGAAGCAGAATTGCTAAAGGCAAGGAGAAGAAATCATTAATCTGAGAAGTCTATTACACTGGGAATGCCCCGAGGAAAAGAGCAGAAACTCCATTTAATAGTGAAAAGGCCAAACCCATGCTGCCAAGTCGGGTTCTGCTCTGCCCAGGGACTGGAGCCACGGCCCCTGCTTCCTTCCAAGATGCTGCTATTTTTGCAAGTCGCATCTGCTAGTTTTTGCAGAGGCTTGTTCAAAGCTGCTGATGCCAAAAGCAAAGGGAGCTTCTCACTAGAACCATGGGTCAGGCTCATGGGGTTTTTTTTCCTCATAGTTGTACCAGGGGTTTTTTTTCCTCATAGTTGTACCAGACCAGCGTCCCTGAGAGAACTGGGTTTCACTTCCTAATGCCGCCTTGTCTGTTACATCAAGTATGAGTCTTAGATTATTTTACTGCTGTGTTGCAGGGCTTTGTCATGCTTCGCTCGCAGTGGGTTTTGGCTTGTAGAGGTAATCACTGGGGGACAAGAGAGAAAAGAGCATGGTTTGCCTTCAGGAGCTGAGTTTTCAAGACAACAAGCTCTTCAGTCCCCAAATGGACCCATAGATGCAGTAGCCACCGGTCGTGTTTCACAAGAGGCAAATGCACTGGGATGGGCGAGCTAGGTAGCCTCTTATTTCTTCCAGCTCTATTTTCTTAGGGTTTGAACAAAAAACCCAAGATTTGTTTGACATGTGTGTGTGATGGTTGTAGTATGGCTGGGTAGCTGAATAAAGTCATTTGAGGATTTAGGCATATGTGGCAGATTTAAGGCAACGTTGGCTGGTTCTGAAATCTGAACAGGAGAGGGGTGTAAGCTGTTGTCTGTTGGTGTTTTTGCCATAAGAAAAGCTGGTTTATCAAAGCTTGTTCTGGGCTAGATTATAAGCTTGTCTTTATCCTAGCATCAAGTGACTATTTCCATATCCGATTGCTTGTTAGAAGCTAGGTATGAAATGTGTTTTGACAGACAATCCAGAGTGGTCCCTGGGAGCAGCATCAATGCAGGTCACTGGGAGACTATTCAACTTTTATTTTTATGATAGACGTGGTCTTAATTCATGCAGCATTCAGGCAACGGCTGGAAAAACCTTTGTTTAGAGCGAGAGCAGAAGCTGAGAAGAACTGGTGAGAGATGGTCCTGCAGTTGAAGTGCAGCGTGGAGAGGCCTGGATTCAGTTCTTGGGTTTGCAAGACCTTGACCTTAGAACCGCTTGGTGCGTCAGCAGCTTATGTCCAGAAGGACAATACCAATTTCAGAGGTTTCAAAGCATTTTAAAGTGTAACTGTCATGCCTTTTATTGGGCTGGGCAGTGGCTTGTCTATAAGCTAAGCTTAAGGTTTTGGAATAATGTCTATTGAATTTCCTTGGCATGCTCTTGGCGGCAGGAATCCTGTCTTTTGTGCCCATGGCAGAACTTTTGCTTTTAAAGGATGACAGTCACAGGTGGCCAGATCATAGACTCACGGAATCGTAGAATCACCAGGTTGGAAGAGACCGACCGGATCATCGAGTCCAACCATTCCCATCAATCACTAAAGCACCTCAGCACCTCATCCACTCGTCCCTTAAATCCCTCCAGGGAAGGTGACTCAACCCCCTCCCTGGGCAGCCTCTGCCAGTGCTCAGTGACTTTCTGTGAAAATTTTTTTCCTAATGTTCAGCCTCAACCTTCCCTGGTGGAGCTTGAGGCCATTCCCTCTTGTCCTGTCCCCTGTCACTTCAGAAAAGAGGCCAGCACCCTCCTCTCTAGAACCTCCTTTCAGGTAGTTGTAGAGAGCAATGAAGTTCTCCCCTCAGCCTCCTCTGATGACCACTGAGAAGAACCAGGACAGTTGGTTACTCTCGTGGAAACTACAAAGACAAGGGTCTGTCTTCCTTCCGGCAACAGAACACCCCAGCCTAACGGTGGGATGGTGTATAGCTGTACTTTTCAATGGCATCTCCTTCACCAAAACAAAACAAGAAGAAAGCCCCAGAAGTATTGATAACCACCACTGAGCTCACCCCGAATGGGAAGAAGAGGAGGAGGAGCAGCATGCTACAGCCCTGACACAGCTCGAACCTGTTGCTCCGCAGCAAGCTGTGAATGTTTAAAGACCCGGTATTACTTAGGATGCTGGCGGAGCATGGGGGGGAGCGGGTTATTGTGCGAGGAACAGATGTGCCGGGCGCTGTTGCCGTGTGCCGGCTCTGTGCCGCTGCTCCCAGCACCAGGTGCAGCCATTGTTCCGGCTGGTCCCTATTCATCCGCCCTCGGCTGCCGCTCAGCGCCCGCTCCCTCATTGTTTCTCCAGGAAATTAGCATTAAAAACCCATCCAAAACCCCCACGTCCCTCAACTGCAGGTGACTGTTATTGGCCCCAGCTGCCACCCTTGTGCTTGATTACTTCCATATGGGGTTGTGGCGAGAAGTAGGATGCGCTTATTGATTTTTTTTCTTTTTAATATATTTTTCCCCCTATTTTTATCTCCCCACCCCACACAGACACTTCAGCACTCACTAGGAACAAAACCCTGAAATCTATTAAGTCCCCGATAGTCTCCAGTTGCCATTACAACTGGGATGAACGTTTTACAAGCAAAGCTAATAACACCCTCTCATTCCTTTCTTCCTTTTTCAGCCCCAGCCCCATAAATGCAAAATAGCCCGAGGGCAACTGGTAGTAAATTAAATCTTTGTGGTGTCCTGAGAGGAGGATTTCTGGCTCACAGGAAGAAGTCTGCTGGGCTGTAGCTGTTTGGTTATGGGGGTGGGTTTTACACGAGGACATGGGAAGATATTGACCAAATGTGCTGCTCGCTACCTGTGTCTGGATGGAAAAGAGAAAAATAATTGAACAAGTTGGTTGTTGATTTTTAGGCATTGTCAACTGCTGAGAGGAGCCAAGGACACCACACACCAAAAGGTATTAGCAAATTCTAGGAACAGTGAGATTTGGTGGGTTTTTTCCTGGTAAGATTCATCCACAGGACGGCAGGTTGTATGAAACCCCAAACCCTCGGTCTCTCTTCAGGATTTCCCAGTGGCAGAGTAGCATGGAGCAGCCTGGGTTTGCCTTGAGATGAGGTGTGCTGTAGTCAGTAATAGTAGAGCTAGGGGAGCATCTCTTGCTGCTCTGCCTAGGGCTGGAAAATGGACCTGTTCCTGTGGATGCAGAGAGCATCTCCAGTGAAGAGTACCAGTCATGTCCCATGAGGAGGAGACCAGCCCATGCAACCCTGACCTACTTTGTGCCAGGCAGGAATGGAAGAGAGTGGCATCTGGTCTCTGTGGTGGAGGCATTGGGGGTAGCTTTCCTCTGTGCTTCTGCCCAAACAACTTTGGTGACAAAGCCCTGGCTGAGTCTGGAGGTCAGTCAGTTGGAGTACCTATCTCTACGGGTTTCTCCTGGGACATGCTGGATCTCCCAGAAGGAGTTTGGTTATGCTGCAGCATTGCAGTTGACGAAGTTTGTGCTGGTGGCTCCTGACAGAGCAGCTTGCTGAGCGGTGATGGTCCTCAAAGTACCTCAGCTGAGGCATTGCATGCTGCTGCTTCGACCTGAGCAGGCTGCTTGAAGATAAAAGCCCACCAAGACCCTGTAAGCTTCTTATGAGGTGATTTCATAGGTAAACAGAAGGGCTTGTGTCTTTGTGTTTTTGGTGGTGCCCCAGCAGCCACTTCCACAGGGTCTGTCTTGTTGCCTACTGGAGATGTACTGCGCAGCCCCAGGCAGGTTGTGCTGGGTCCTGGCAGGGTTCTCCAGTGTAACAGTGGTTCTACAGTGCCCTGGTGTGGTACAGACATAGGTATGCAAACCTCTGGTCCTCATTGTGCACCTCAACCCACAGCAAGGGATGGAAGGCATGTTCAAACCAGAATGACTTTTTATTTAGATAACACAGCCCCTTTTGGCAGGGTCCCTCTTGCCAGTCTGGCAGTAGATGCGGCTGTGAGTCTTTGCCCAGGTATGCAAGTCCTTGAGAATGGCTGAGGCTTGGCTGGTTGAACTCAAGACTATGAATGCAAACTGACTTTCTGGTGGGAAATGGACTTGCCCTGAGACTTTCTGTCTCAGCCTTGATTCTTTGGCATTTGTCAGGTTATCTCCACCTTGAGGTCATAGAATCATTAAGACTGGAAAAGATCTCTAAGATCATAAAGTCCAACCATCAGCCCAATCCCACCATGCCTAATAAACTATGTCCCAAAGTGCCACATCTACACATTTTTTAAACAACTCCAGGTATGGAGACTCCACCACGCTGCCAGTGGATGTTGAGGCTCTGGAGCGAGTCCAGAGAAGAGCAACGAAGCTAGTGAAGGGGCTAGAGAACAAGCCTTATGAGGAGTGGCTGAGAGAGCTGGGGGTGTTTAGCCTGGAGAAGAGGAGGCTGAGGGGAGACCTCATTGCTCTCTACAACTACCTGAATGGAGGTTGTGGAGAGGAGGGAGTTGGGCTCTTCTCCCATGTGACAGGGGACAGGACAAGAGGGAATGGCCTCAAGCTCCACCAGGGGAGATTCAGGCTTGACATCAGGAAAAAAATATTTCACAGAAAGGGTCATTGGGCACTGGCAGAGGCTGCCCAGGGAGGGGATTGAGTTGCCTTCCCTGGAGGTGGTTAAGGGATGGGTGGATGAGGTGCTGAGGGCCATGGTTTAGTGGTTGATGGGAATGGTTGGACTCGATGATCCGGTGGGTCTCTTCCAAACTAGTGATTCTGTGATTCACCATTCTGTCAGTAAAGAAATATTTCCTAACATCCAATCTAAACCTTCCCTGGTACAACTTGAGGCTACTTCCTCTCATCTTATCCCTTGTTACTTGGGAGAAGAGCCCAGGACCCACCTTGCGACAACCTCCTTTCAGGGAGCTGCAGAGAGCGATGAGATCTCCCCTCGGCCTCCTCTTCTCCTGACTAAACAGACCCCTTCTCCCTCAGCTGCTCCTCATAGATTTAAAATTAAAATTCTGGTTGGTATCTGAGAAGATGGGTTTAGCTGAAGCACTCGGATTATTTTATGCGCAACCCTGCTTCCTAATACCAATCTATCCTGGCTTGGCTGCCTGGTGTGGAGCAGCCATGTCTTCCTGGGAAGCAGCCATGCAGGGCTGTAGGTTGTGCACATTTGGTAGCAGACTTCTACAAAACCCAGCCCTGCAGAGGTGGGGAGAGGCACCAGCTAAAATGGGTCAGAGGGGTGGGAGAAGCTGGCACGGCAACCTGACAGAGTATCTTGAGCGATTGTCCTCATACTTGTTCTAAACCCTTCAAAGTCAAATCTCAAACTTAGGGGGTTTCTTCTCCCTAATTAAATTAACAGGCCATATGGTGTTTACTGTGAGCGCCTGCAATATGGAAGGCACTACCTCCTGGATCACTTTCTTTTTTTCCAAAGAAGCTGCTTTACCTGATGTTGCTGCGCTGAAATGTTCTTTTCCGCAGCGGGCACGAGTGGCTGTTTCAGCCACCTCTGTGCTGGTGGTGGCACCTTCTGATCCTGGGGATGAGCTGTGGCTGCCTCTGCAGCCTCATTTGTCTTCTTCTGGCTTTGGTAAAGTGGTTTTCCTGCTTGGTTGGAGTCGGGGGCTTTTCATATGCAGGTAACCATTCTTATTCTTGGAGCTGAAGAGCACAGAAACCAGCTTGGGGTGGTGGGGATTTTGAGGAGGTGGTGTTATTTTTAACTGCTAAGATTAACTTTTTGTTGAGGGTAACATTGCAGTCTCAGGAAAGTGTGAAACTGAAAGTTTTGTAGACTTTTGTTCATTATTAATTGGCAGCTTAAAAAAAAAAAGAGGTGCATGTGCTGCTTTTATCTTTACATGAAATCTGGAGGAGGAAATGAAGACTTCGAGGAAGAAAACATTGGTTTATTATCAGCCCCTTGCATTTAGGTGAACAGGAAAGGAGGATACGAATCTCTAAACCTATAGGAGAAATGAAGGAATGAAAGCTCTCAGATTTTGTTGTCTGTTTGCAGCTACTCTAACTCATTTAATAGGATTTTTGGTAGATATAATTTGTGTTTGTGATTGGACTTGGCCATGAGCTTGTCTGGTCTCTCTCCTGTGGTGTACGTTCACTTTTTTCTCCCTTTTCTGTAGTAGCCTGGTGTTAAAGAGAAGCTGGGTGACTCTCTAACCTTAGCCAGGCTCAGCTTGTTCTGGGGTATCTGAGCTCCAGAAACAGAGACATTTGTGTCCGCTGAGAACACCCTGCAGCATTAGCATATTCCCTGTAACGTATGCTCCAAGGGTGTTTCTTTGCAGAGAAGCCTCTCTAAAGATAGCACCGTGAAGTTCTGTGTTGTCAACCAGGGACACTTGATCTAAAAAACAACATTTGATACACAGACAAGGTTTGCAAGTGCCATCTGGATTCTGGGAGATGAGCTAGGTTGTCTCTGTTTTGCATACACTTGCTGAGGAGAGAAAAAAAAGGACGTGCGGACAGATTAATTCTTGAGGATCACCTGAGCAGGACTCTTCCATCCCCACGAATGCCCTCAGTGACACTGGACACCACTGTAATCCCACACCACAGGGCAGCATCCACTGGGGCACCTTCTTGGGGTGCTGGGAGTAATTCTGTAGGTCAGTGGTGTATTTTTTGAGACCCAGCTGGGTCTCAATCTAAGTTCTTTGGGCCGGGAATATTTTAATCCACTCTCAAGCAAATGGTAAATCAGAACCTTAAACTGATGCACGATCCTATGAAAATGGACATATTTTTAGGGAGGTGGGGTTGCAGGGTAAGCAGATGTCTCTGTCTGGCTTTGTGTGGTGGAGAGACTGTTCTCAAAACCACACTGGTACTAAGAGCAGAAACATGGAGAGCATGGACATCTAATGTAGCCCTAAGCAAACTTACTGCCCACATCTTCCCAGGGACGTGTAGGTTGTAAAATGTATTTTACTTCAGGGCCTATTTCTTGACTTTCTAGTTATCTTCTCATATACAAATCTAATTTGCCTAATGGGCTGGTGAGTGTAATTGAAAGGCAGCCTGCACTTACAAGATAGTGGGAAGTCTCACCTGTGCCCAGGCACAGATGGATCTCTGCCTGGCTGCAGCATTATTAGAGGAAATTTATAGGCACTGTGTCCCAGGCTTTGCTGTGTCCAGGGCAGGAAAATAGCAATTTAAAACAAACTTGGGGCTGTGCTGGTTTTTTTTCGTTTGCAGAATGGGCTTGCACTTGTTGGTTAACGTAGTCTTTGTCTTTTCACTTGGGCCCTGGCTGTTGCTGAGCAAGCTAATGCAGGTTACTGGTGACCAGTTTAGGACAACCCTGAGAAAGATGTGTTGGAAAGTCTTTTTTGTGCTGCCTTGCAGCATGATGATGCCTTGAAAGCAAGTGCGTCAGCAGCTGAGCCAACACCTTCACCCTGTGGGCCCTGCGCATCACTGCATCTCCAGAGGTTCTCCATGGAAAATCTCCACCGCTGTGGCCCATGAGACAGAGAGGAAGGAGGCACAGCAGAGGCAGTCCCTGCTGTGCATCCATCTCTGCTGGGGTTTTTCTCTGAAGTGACCAAGAAGTAGTGAGCTTGAATGGCTCTCTGTCCATCCCATTTCTCCATGGGCTATGCAGGAGAGGCTGGTTTACGATGCTCCAGCATCGCACCAGTGGCCCTGCTCCTGAAGGTGTGTGGGCACCCATCTACATCATCAGGTTCCCAAACGCCTCTAAACCCCATTCCAAAGTTTGTTGTTCTTGTGCTTCCAGCCTGCAATGTGCTGGTCAGGTTTGGGAAGAAGAAGAAGAGCCATTTGTGTAGCGCTGTGAGGAGCGTTTTTAAGAGGCAGAATTGTCGTCTTGGCAGGGCTCCTGTGTGTGCCATCGATTGGGAGTGGATATTAGCTGGGCAGCAGCTAATGTACTTTGCGCCCAAGTGATTGAGGCTCTAAAGAGAGCCAGGGTGAGTTATGGCACGATTAGCAAGTCTTGGCTACCTCAGATACACTGATGGGATGGCTGAATGGGTGTTAGCACGTGTAGCACTGCCAGCATTGGTGCAAGGGCTGCGAGGTGAGGAACGCTTGTGGTCCTCCATGTGGACTTTGGCACTTGTAGGGTGTTGTAAATAGCAAGGGTAGAAAAGACTTCCCAAGTTCCTCCTAGATTTCATGGACGTCTTGCCCAGTTCTGGTTACAGCTTGGTGGAACTTCAGTCCTGGAGCTGGCTGGTGATGTCTGAGCTCTTCAGCCTCCATCCCGAGAAGGGAAACTCTGTTGGACTCCGTACTTGGAAAACAGAGCAAATGATGTAACTTCTGGAACCCAAGGGGGATTGTTTTACTGTGTCCATCCTTGATTGCTTCATTTTGGGTTTGTGGTAGAGCTGTCTGTGAGCTTCTGGACTGCTTCCTTCTCCAGGTGGTCAGGACTTACCTGTTCTGTGCTTAACAAACAGTTCTGTCTTTTTCTACTTTTTTCTAGTTGAATTTGGGCTTTGGGGTGAAGCTTTGGGTGTCCTTGGTACTATTTGTGTGTCTCTGTTGTCTAATTGACTGTTGTGGATTAAATGTGGTGCTCTGCCTTGAGATCTTCTCAATTCTTTAAGAAACAGCCTTGCTTTGTTTTAACTGGCATTTTTTGCCAGTTACTGGTAGTGGTGCTTGAGCTGCTGGTGCTGCCGCTTTAGGTCTATCTTGTATGCACAGGCTTTTTTATCTCAGTTCCTGTATTACTCTGTTTAATCATCTTCTGCTCACTGGATGCCCTCACCCCTTGGGCACCTAGTCTGATGGACCACTTCTTCTTAGCTTCAGATCCTCTGCTCAGTGGTGTTCGTGACGCTGTAAGAAATCCAGATTTGCTCAGTAGTGGCTATTTTTTTGAGCTCAATGGTGGTTTTTTTTACATTGATGTCTAGTGGTGAGAACCAAATTGTCAAGCAGCAGGGCTTGGGAGAAGGAGGGTTGGGACAGATGTGCATTCTGAAATTGTTGTTTTGAAGCTCCTGACTTAAAACTCTTCCCGTACATCTTTAGTAACCAGGTTTCAAGTTCTTCAGTCTTCAGTTACTGCATGATTTTAAGGCGAACTTGTGGCGATTTTGAATCCATCCTCTTATGTTAAATGAGGCTATTTCCTCCTCTAATGCTTTTCAAGCTGTCATCCTTTTACCTTGTGCTGTATGAGCTTCCACGGTGCTCAGGGATTTCTTTGCGCTGCAGAGGCTGTGTCCGTACTCGCCTCTCCAGCCTGGCTAACTGAGAACTTGTCCAAGTCAAGGACAAAACCCATATTTGCTGTACCCAGCGTGGCAGAATGGGTGGGAAGGTGCAATCTAGTCTCAGGGATGCTCAGGTAAAGAGACAAGCTTATCTAGACAGGGGCTGGTTTTCCCTGAAGGAGGCTTGAGTTTTTCTCTTGCTGCTGTGGTTGAACTTAGTGTAGTCTCAAAATCACTACCTCTAGTCCTTGTGTGAGACTTCAATTTCCCAGATATAGGCTGGGAGTATAATACAGCAGAAAGGAAACAGTCCGGGAGGTTCCTGGAGTGTGTGGAAGACAACTTCCTCACACAGCTGGTGAGCGAACCGACAAGGGACGGTGCCCTCCTGGACCTGCTGTTGGTGAACAGAGAGGGACTGGTGGGGGATGTGAAGGTTGGAGGACTCTTGGGGCAAAGCGATCATGAGATGATAGAGTTCTCAGTGCAGGGTGAGATGAAGAAGATGGAGGTGAGCAGAACAGTCGCACTCAACTTTCAGAGAGCAGACTTTGGGCTGTTCATAAGGCTGGTCGGAAAAGTCCCGTGGAAGGCGCTCCTTGAGGGCAAAGGTGTCCATGAGGGCTGAGCGCTCTTCAAGAAGGAACTCCTAGCAGCTCAGGAGAAAGCTGTCCCCAAGTTCCGGAAAAGTAGCCGGCGGGGTAAGAAACCAGCATGGTTGAGTAGGGAGGTCCTGAGAGACATCAATAGGAAGAGGAGGGTCTACGACCTCTGGAGGAAGGGGCAGGCATCCTGGGTGGACTATAGGGAGGAAGCGAGAATGTGCAGGGAAAAAATCAGGAGGGCTGAGGCCCAACTAGAAATGCAATTGGCCAAGACTGTGAAAGACAACAAAAAGTCTTTCTACAAATACATCAACAGCAAAAGGAGGGCTAGGGAGAATCTCCAGTCCCTAGTAGATGCAGAGGGAACAAGAGTAACAGGGGACAAAGACAAGGCTGAAGTGCTCAATGCCTACTTTGCCTCAGTCTTTAACAGCAAGGAAAATTGTTCCCTCTGTGCACAACCCCAAGGGTTGGAAGAGAAGTATGAGGTTCCCAAGGTCCAAGAGGAGGTGGTTAGAGACTTGCTTGCCCAGCTAGATGCCCACAAGTCTATGGGGCTGGATGGAGTCCACCCAAGAGTTTTGAGGGAACTGGCGGATGTGCTGGCCAAACCCCTTTCCATCATCTTCCAGCAGTCCTGGATGACTGGGGAGGTTCCGCTGGACTGGAGGCTGATGTCGTGCCCATCTATAAGAAGGGGCGCAGGGAGGATCCGGGGAACTACAGGCCTGTCAGTCTGACCTCGGTACCGGGGAAAGTCATGGAGCAGGTGATCCTGAGTGCTATCAAGAAGCACTTGCAAGAGAACCGGGTGATCAGGCCCAGTCAACACGGGTTCATGAAAGGCAGGTCTGGCCAGAGTAATCTGATCACCTTCTATGACCGAGTGACTAGACTCTTGGACGAGGGAAAGGCTGTGGATGTATCTTCCTGGACTTCAGTAAAGCCTTTGATACAGTTTCTCATAGCATTCTGCTTCGGAAGCTGTCGGCCTCTGGCCTGGACGGGTGCACACTCTCCTGGGTGAAAAACTGGTTGAATGACCAGGCCCAGAGGGTGGTGGGAAATGGAGTTAAATCCAGCTGGAGGCCAGTGACAAGTGGGGTTCCCCAGGGCTCAGTCCTGGGTCCAGTCCTGCTTAATGTCTTTATCAACGACCTGGATGAAGGCATTGAGTCCTCCCTTAGCAAGTTTGCAGATGACACCAAGCTGGGTGGAAGTGTGGATCTGCTGGAGGGTCGGGAGGCTCCAAAGGGATCTGAACAGGCTGGACTGCTGGGCTGAGACCAACGGCATGAGGTTTAACAAGGCCAAATGCCGGGTCCTGCACTTGGGGCACAACAACCCTAAGCAGAGGTACAAACTAGGAGAAGCCTGCCTGGAAAGCTGCCAGGAGGAGAAGGACCTGGGGGTGTTGGTTGACAGTGACTGAACATGAGCCAGCAGTGTGCCCAGGTGGCCAAGAAGGCCAGTGGCATCTTGGCTTGGATCAGAAACAGCGTGGTCAGCAGGTCCAGGGAGGTTCTTCTCCCTCTGTACTCGGCACTGGTGAGACCGCACCTCAAGTACTGTGTTCAGTTCTGGCCCCTCACCACAAGAAGGATGTTGAGGCTCTGGAGCGAGTCCAGAGAAGAGCAACGAAGCTGGTGAAGGGGCTGGAGAACAAATCTTATGAGGAGCGGCTGAGAGAGCTGGGGTTGTTTAGCCTGGAGAAGAGGAGGCTGAGGGGAGACCTTATTACTCTCTACAACTACCTGAAGGGAAGTTGTGGAGAGGAGGTTGCTGGGCTCTTCTCCCAGGTGACAGGGGACAGGATGAGAGGGAATGGCCTCAAGCTCTGCCAGGGGAGATTTAAGCTTGAGATTAGGAAAAAATTCTTCACGGTGAGGGTGGTTAGGGATTGGAACAGTCTGCCAAGGGAGGTGGTTGAGTCGCCATCCCTGGAGGTGTTTAAGGTGAGGGTGGATGAGGTACTTAGGAGCATGATTTAGGGATTGGTGGGAATGGTTGAACTCGACGATCCAGTGGGTCTCTTTCAACCTGGTTATTCTGTGATTCTGTGAAGCATTTCTGGGTTCTCTGATGACTCAAAACTTCCCAGACCTTGCTGCCAACACCTGTTTGCCAGCCTGGGCCATGCCAACACTCATGGCATGTGGGTGCTATTCGTGCTCCCCCACAGGGTGCTGTGGGGGCTGCCTGGCCAGGAGAGCCCGCAGCGGTGCTCTCTGCAGCAGGAACTGCTGTGAGGGTTTCTCGGTGCCCTTCCTGGTTCACGTGGGCTCCGAAGAGCAGCAGAAAATCTGCAGTTTTGATCCCCAAAGCTTCCTGGTTAAGAAGTTCACCCATCTTGTGCCAGGGAGCAGATGGGTGTTGAACTGATTTACTGGAGACCTATTGGTCCAAAAGATCCTCTTAATCCGTGGGAGCTTCTGTCCACACCAAAGGATCTGTACACGTCCCAGTAGGAACTGGTCCTGGATATGATCACGCTGGTTCCCAGCAGCTAACAGGGAGCAGAGGTGGGCAGGACTCAAAGCCCCAGGAGCTGTGGTGTTGGGACCTGAGCTCTATGACACGAGGCTTCACACCATCGCTTAGCTGCTTGGAGGCTGGGGTTAAAAATGCACCAGCAAGTGAAATGACCTCTGCCTGAAGTGATGCTTTTCCCAAAGAAAACTTTCTTCACTGAAAGGGTTGTGGAGCACTGGAACCCAGGAAGAAGTGGTAGAGTCCCCATTGCTGTACATGCTGAAAAGACATGTTGATGTGGCACTTAGGGACATGGTTTAGAGGTAGAGTTGGCAGTCGAAGGTTAAGAGTTGGACTCAGTGATCTTAAAGGTCTTCTCCAACCTAAAAGATTCTGTGGTTCTAAATTATTGCTCCCAAACAGGCAGAGGTTCCTCCTGCAGGGAGCAGAGAGGAGCCACTGCTGGGAAGCCTTTAAGCCACGGGGCTCATTATGCTGACCCAGAAACTGTGTCTTTCGCAACATCTGCTAAATTCCTTGCAGAATTGGCTAGAAAGTCCTCTTCCACAACTTGATTTTTCCTGTTGAAGCTAAGAGCTGGGATATAGAACAGCAGGTGGTGAAAAGGAAAGGTCACTAGCCTGATTTGTCAGAACAGACCATCACTTTTTCTTTCCCAGCTTCCAGGAATGAACCAGACTTGCAGTGTGGAAGCTGCAGGACTCAGCAAAAATCCCCTGGGAAGGAGTTTGGGTGGGAAATACTGTTCCCCTTGGGAAGCCACGGGAAAGGTGGACTCACAGTGCTCACCTGAGTTTTTTGCAGGGCAGGGAGAAGGGGGCTGTGGTGTTGTAGCTGTTGCCTTGCTGTGCAGCACGGGCAGCTCTGGTGCTGCAGAATTACAGCAGTGCTGCTGCTGAGGTGCTTTTTTTGTTTCACAACAGATTTGTTAAAGAATAAAGTAGGGCAGGCGAGGAGGCATGGGGTTCCAGGCTTTTAAATGCAGTTTGTTGAGCGGTGGTGATTGAATCTGTGGCTTAAACCTTTTCTGTCGAAGTCTCTCTAATGGATTTTAAGCAACAAGCATAGCTGATGTATTTGCTCAGACACCTTGAGTTGAGTTGCAGTGTCTGTGTGAGAGGCTCTTCTGCAGGGCGTGTTGTAGAGAAGCTGCACAGTGGCCAAACCCATCCATGAACGCTTCCCTTGGGCAAGTCAACCTTGCAGCTTCACTAAGATTCCTCCAAACCCATGCCTTATGCCCAGAGCAGCCCAGCAAGGGCTGGAGAGGTGGTGCCCCCTCACTGGTTTCTCCAGAGGGAGCTGTGGTGGTGGCCTGGACTCCCTCAGCTGAGGTGGGGTCATTCCTTGGAGTCTGCTGAAGTATCTCCACTGCTCCAAAGCCCTTTTAATCAGTGGATTCATTGTCTATTGACCCTTAACAGCTCTGGAAAGCCCCTCGGAGCTAATTAGTAATAAGAGAATGCCAATTATACGTGTCTCCCTGGGCTCTACCACTGCTTTTCCAATACTGCTGGGTTGGAGAGGATGGTAACGAAATGGAACTCAGTGTGTATGTGTTTCATCTGGAGAGCAGAAGGGTGGAGCTGCTTGTTAGACAGCCAGCAATCCAAGTTTTAAAAGGATTTATGAGTGGTGCGTAAAATCGTATCCTAAAGACTGTCTCAAAGCCTCTGTTTAAGGTGAAAAAGGCTTTCAAAAGTTAGAGCTTGTGTCACTGTGTTTTCTCCCTTTTGAGTTGCCATAAATTTTACAGGTACAAAAGTTGTGGGTTTATTTCCTCTCTAGCATTTGGCCTAAGCAATAAGAAAATAAGGTTTCCACTCCCAAAATTAGAGTGCTCAGTTGTTCTTCTATGCAACCTATGGGATTGGGGGAAACAAATTGTTTTCTTTATACCTTAGTAGACTTTAGGACATCTTTGGTTTAAAACCAGTGCTTGCTGAAGTCTAACATTTTAAAGGCTCCCAGCAGACCTTAGAGCAGCTTCCAGTGCTGAAAGGGGCTCCAGGAAAGCTGGGGAGGGGCCCTGGATCAGGGAGGGCAGGGATAGGACGAGGGGGAACAGTTTTCAGCTGAAAGAGGGAAGATTGAGATGAAATCTTAGGAAGAAATGTTTTTCTGTGCAGGTGGGGAGGCCCTGGCCCAGGTTTCCCAGAGCAGTGGTGGCTGCCCCATCCTCGGAGGGGTTCAGGGCCAGGTTGGATGGGGCTTGGAGCAACTGGATCCCATGGGAAGTGTCCCTGCCCGTGGCAGGGGTGGAACTGGATGGGCTTTGAGGTCAAGTTTTCTTTTGTCAGTACTTGGATCCTGTTTCAGAATAACCTGCATTTAGTGTTGCTATGGTCCTGCGCAACAGGCTGGTGCTCTTCCAGAGTGTTCTCACACCAGCTGAAACTGGTGGGTGTTGAACAGACATCAAGAACTCGGCCACTAATTAGAAATAAGAAGATTATATGAGTTGCTTTAATGAGTACCTCTTGCATGGCTGTGCTGTCGAACAGTGGCAGAACTGAGCGTTACTGCGCAGCACTTCCCTTTGGGCAGCATCGTGTGTGCACAGGGGGATGGTGAGGATGGAGCCTGGCCGGTAACTCTTGCCTGCCTTAGAATCCTAGAATCACTAGGTTGGAAAGGACCCACAGGTTCATCGAGTCCAACCATTCCCATCAATCACTAAGTCATGTCCCTGAGCACCTCATCCACCCATTTTTAAACACCTCCAGGGAAGGTGACTCAACCCCTCCCTGAGCAGCCTGTTCCAGTGCCCAATGATCCTTTCTGTGAAAAATTTTTTTCCTGATGCTGAGCACGATCCTAAACTGCAGCAGAGGTCAAAGGATACTGATAAAAGGAATGGACTTAGGGACAAGCCTTGCTGGGGAGGCTGGGTTGGGGTATCCCTCAGTGTGGATTTCCCATGGGTCTGGTTTCTTTGTACCCTCTGGACCCCAGAGGGGTGATTCACCCCAACCGTGCCCTTGCTGCTGTAGTGATTTCAGACCTTGGGTGGGTAATGACTTAAAGCCAACCTTTTTAATACCTTTTCATATCTCAAAGTAGCTGAGATGATAAAAGTGCTGTATATCATTTATATGAGCATAGTTAACTCAACTCTTCCTTTTCATGTAGACATTTACATACATTTATAGACATTACATAGGCATTTACTATCAGTGAAACCTGGGCTCCTTTTTAACACCTCTCTGTATGTACAAATCCCACAAAATAATCTTGAATAAACCCATCTTTGATAGCGAGCTGTTGCTTTGAGTCTCTTTCTAAAGGCTGTCCCTTTTGTACGTGTTGTGTCTGGGCTTCACCGGCCTTGGGTGCCATTAATCTTCCAAGTGTTTTCTTCCCTGCGGCAAATGAGAGACAGATGTTCCCATCTGGAAAGTTTGCTCCCGCCACCGTTCTTTCACTCGGAGTCAGAGGATTTGGAGAGCAGTGCAGCAGGCTGAGACTTTTAAGAACTAATTTTTCCATGATTGTGATAATTGCCTGTTTGATATCCGGAACTGCTTTCATTTTTCATTCGGAGCGCTTTAGCCTGATAAGTAAATAGTGCGGAGGAGTAAATATTGCTTAATATTGTAACAGTGGTGGGTGACTGGAAAAATAAGCAAGTTTTAGTTCTGTAACTTTGAATGGAACACTGCAATAGTGAGAAAATTACCAGAATGCTTTAGCAGCAGCTGATCAAAGGAATGAGTGAACATCCCTGGCTTTGTTTGGACACAGCTGCCCAGTCTCTGGGGTTATAACCTCAGCCAGAGGGGGTTGTCGGGGGGGGGGAGGAGCGCTCATACTGATTCCCAGAGCACTTCCCATCATAAAACCAAAATACTGGCTGCTCTGTAGGCTTGGAGTTGGGGTTGCTCAATCCAGAGAAGAGATGGCTCCAGGGAGACCTTAGAGCAGCTTCAAGTAATGAAAGGGGCTCCAGGAAAGCTGGGGAGGGGCTCTGGATCAGGGAGGGCAGGGATAGGACAACGGGGAATGGCTTGAAGCTGAAAGAGAGGAGATTGAGATGGGATCTTAGGAAGAAATGTGAGGGTAGGGAGGCACTGGCACATGTTGGCCAGAGAAGTGGTTGCTGCCCCATCCCTGGAGGTGCTCGAGGCCAGGTTGGATGGGGCTTGGAGCCCCTGCTCCAGTGGGAGGTGTCCCTGCCCATGGCAAGGAGGTTGGAACTGGATGGACTTTGAGGTCCCTTCCAACCCAAACTATTTAGTCTGAGTGCAACTGTTCCCTCGCTCCTTCATGGAAAAGGGAGCAGGCAGGTTGAGGGTATCACGCCAAAGTGGTTTGTGTTCTTGAAGAAGCAAGACAACCAGAATTTGGTGGGTTTGATTTATACCACGCTCTGGGGGCTGTTGGATGTGATAGTTCATGGGATGGATCCTTCATCCATGGGTTTGCACTGCAGGCCCTGGTGTGAGTCCAGGGACCAAGAGGAAACCAGATCTAAGGAGACCAGGGTGCTGTGTTGGATGAGTTTGTGCTGAGGGGTCTGACACAGCCAAGGTTAGGACAGAGCTGGAGCTGCAACCATTTTTTTCTGGGTGGGAACAAGAGAACTGCTCTGAAGTCCAACCTGTGCTACTGATGAGTTTGTAGAGCCAGGCACGTTAATAGGTTTTTATAAAACTCACTGAAGGGCAAGGCAGATAAAGATCTGCAGTCTGCCTTCAGGAATAAATTATTAATCTTATTTCTCTTATTAACTGCTTTCTGGACTGGTTGAGAGCGATAACATACTTTGCTCTTTCAAGTTCTCCTATCTGAGTTTCACATTGAATTGAGATTTAAAGTGAAACAGCTGTGTGTGGGAGAGGAATAGATGGCAATGGAGATACACGCATTTATTTTTGATTTATAAAATGCTTATCCCAGGCTCAGCAGCTCCCTCCTGTGTGATGCGAGGCTCTCCTGTGAGGTGCCGAGTCCTCTCCACTCCCACAGCATTTTACAGCTCAGGAGCCTAGATAGGATGAGGGGGAACGGCTCTAGATCGGAAGGGGAAAGATTTAGATTAGAAATTGGGAAGAAATTCTTCACGATGATGGTGGGGAGGCCCTGGCCCAGGCTGCCTAGAGCAGTGGTGGCTGCCCCATCTCTGGAGGTGTTCAGGCTCAGGTTGGATGGGGCTTTGGGCAGCCTGATCCAGTGGGAGGTGTCCCTGCCCATGGCAGGGGGTGGGACTGGATGGGCTTTGAGGTCACTTCCAACACAAACCATTCTGTGATTCTATGTGCTATAAAACCAAGGTAAACAGGGTAAAAGTAAGCCGGTCGCATTAAGTGGAGGAAGGATCCATACTGTAACCAAAGTTACTCACTGCAACTGCTGCCATAGTGTCACCTCAGCCAGCTCCATGCTTTGGCGTGGAGGGAGAACCATGGAGAAGCACCTCAGCTGACCAACATTTGCACCTGATCTGTTGATATGACACACTTGTATCTCTCAGTACTGGTTGTACTTATCATTTATTGACTTAAGCAAAGCGAGAACCGTGGAAACCACCCTACAAGCAAATAAATGTCAATATTTGTAAAGAACATAAACTTGACTGCAAACCTTTTAACATCTCCTTCTCCATCAAACTAGGTCTAACCCAATCATCCTTTTTTTTTTTCCCCCTTAAGCCTGCTTTGTTTCTGATGCTTATCTTCAGTCTTCCCCTTCCATTGCTTTTAGATGCAGTGAAGCTGCAAAAAGATAAAATGTTGGCTCTTTCCTTGACAATGTGATTTCAGTTTGAGCTTGGGGGAAGCTTGGGAGCAGGTGATGGAAGGATTGCAGTGGAGTCACAGTAAAGAGCATCTTCAGGAAGTCTGAGTAATGATGCTCTTGCTTTGCATGTAGATAACCTCTCATCTGCATGCCTTGGAGAGCTGCAGAGGTGCTCTACAGATGGCTCGGAGCCGTCAAGGGGAGGGAAAGGCAACCTTAGAGTGCAGGAAAGATGTTAATAAAATTTAAATGTAATTCTTCCCATTTCTCAGTTCCTAAATGTGAAAAATATTAGCTTGGTGGAGACTGAAAACAGATGGTGAGCAGTTGGAGCAGATAAGCATGTTATTCAAAATAAACATTCGCCAAAGCTGGGGAGGTGGCGAACCATATTTCATTTCACCCTATTTACATTATCAGGTCAGGTTACACTGATGCTGCCTCTCGTTTGCATTCAGACTATCAGCAGGGAACCCTGCGACGCAAGCCAACTGCAGCATGTCCTTTGCATCATAGGCACGTTCGGACTGGAATGGATGGGTTTGGGCCGTTTCCCAGGCTTTTTCTGTAGAATGTTACATTGAGGACCCTATAGCAGGGTCCTACCAGCCACCGGGGAGGGCACCAAGGCACATCCTTCCTTTGTTTCCCTCCTTCAAATGGTCTCTTTATCGATTTAGACAAGCTTTGCATTGCTTTGTCTTAAACCAGAGGTTCTTAACCATGTAAACAGTGGGGAAACCAGCCTTTGGCTCAGAGGACTGTTTCTGGGAAGGGTTTGTTTTGCTGACTTGTACGTGATCTACAATTCATGCTCCTAGTTTGAGTGGTCATAGAATTGTAGTTGGAAGGGGCCTTGCAGCCCACCCAGTTCCAACCACCTGCCATGGGCAGGGACACCTCCCACTGGATCAGGTTGCTCAAAGCCTCATCCAGGTGGTCATCTGAGGTGTTAGGGCCAGTGGAAAGCCATCTGGAGTGTGGCTTATCTCCCTTACTTTGATGGATGTTTTGGGATGTTCTCAATCCTTTTTGGAGGTGTCTCATCTGTCCAGTGGCTCCAGAACAGGCTCAGACTAGCTCCTGTTTGACCAAAGAATTTCTCCTGCCAGACCTACCCTTGGTGGCTGCTGCTGGGACAATTCACCAGTCCTTTCCTCTCTAGAGGCTAGTATGAATTTTGAGCTCCTTAGCTTTTGGAGGTGAGGAGTGGCTTTTAGGTTATGAGCATATTCTGTTTGCTGTAGGTGCAGGTCAAAAACATCTGCTCTTATTGAACCTCTCCTTTCTGTATCAAACTGTTACGTGCTTTCACTCATGAAACTATGAGCCACTAAGCCAACCCTTGTACAGAGTCTTTGGGTTTAGTTGTTGTCTGTTGAACAAAAACTTATCAATTTACAGACTTTGAATCTAAGGACTGAGTGGTCAAAGCCTTGTTGACCAAGTCTGATTTTGAGTTTGCTCTCTCCATCCCACAAACTGCAAACCCATACCCATGCGTACCCGCTGGTTCTGCTGTGCTGTCTCATGTTTAATGTGGCTTTCTCTTCTTTTTTCCAATGTGCTTCATCTTTTGACTTCTAGAAAAAGCTGGAGAGCTTGAGTCTGGCAAGTGGGTTTGGGAGAAGCAGTTCCCACTCCAGGTAGCTTATTCATAAATGGGATCTACAAAACCACTCGCAGGGCATGCAGGTTCCTCCTCCTCTTCACTCTCCTGACAGTGAATTAAGGGGTATCCTACACCTGTGTCGGGAATGGCTTGGAGATATCAATGTTCATGTTGTACTTGCCTTCCAAACACCCAGCCACAGACTTTAAAACCATTTCCCATGAGGGAGGAGGAAAGGCTTTACTGTCTTCAGCTGATAATGGGATTTAAGAGGCAACACGTACTCCATGTGCTCGCTCATAGAGGTTGTTAAATTGTGCCTATGCTATTGTGTGAATTCAGATAAAGTATCCACGTTTTCTGCACTATAGCAGCGCCTCTTTCTCCCTTCCCTTGCTGTTGGCAAGCTAGCAGCTCTGCCATCGCAGCTGGGTCAAGGCTTTCTCTAGAGCATCCTTGTGAAGAGCGGAGCCTCTCCAGCCTTGGTCACTTGATAACTGCCTGTCACCCCTTTGAAATGCCACCGTGACTCTGGGAGATGCAGCCCAGGAGCTGCGGCCCCAGCAAGGATGCGAGGCAGGTTCACCCTCTGCTTTTTGTTGATAGATATAAATCTCCCATCCTGCCATCTGTTGGAACTGTGTTTTGAACTTTGGAAAGTGGATGAGGGGGAGACCATTTGTGCCTGTCTGCCCTTCGGGGTTATTGCTGGTACTCTTCTCCAGTTCCCTATCTTGTTGTTCAAGGAAAAGAAACATCCAGTTTTCCTCATGTAGTGTTTTGATTTCTTTTTAATCACTTAGTTTATTCTCTAATTGCCAAGGGCATTTAAGGATTAATTTAAATTCCAGAGTACTTCAGATACTCCCTAGCTTGTCACTATTTTTATTTTCTTGTGCCTTTTCCATTTATTAAACCCACAGGCATGGCTTCTTTGTATGGTTTACAACATGAGTAAATGCTTGCTGTTCTTCAGAGGGTACCTGTCACAGCAACAATATTTGTACTAAACACCATGGGTGGAAGATTTCATAAAGTCATAGAATCCCAGAATGGTTTGGATTAGAAGGGACGTTAAAGCCTGTCCAGCTCCAAACCCCCACCCTGGACAGAGGGCAATTCCCACTCAGTCAGGTTGATCAAAGCCCCATCCAACCTGGCCTGAACACCTCTTGGGATGGAGCAACCTGAGCTTCTCATCTCCCAGCACCCCAAGTTCTTCTCCACCAAGCCCTTATTTGTGCTTTGAATTGCCCTGACCCAGGTGAAGGACCTTGTGTTTGGCCTTGTTGAGCTTCAGGAGATTCTTTTTCATGAACGTTTATTCTTTTTCATGAATGTTTCATGGGGTTCTTCATGAGGACTTCTTTAAAGAAAATGCATACAATGAATCTGTCTTAAGTGGTGGTGAAACTGCCCCCTCTGAAATGTGCTGCTGTGTGGAAGAGCTGGAGGCTTGGTCCTCTCGGAATGCCGGAGTGGGTCTTCTATAAGGACCAGTCAATACCTCAGATTTTCTGCTGGGGTGTTCTCCTTAGTTTCTTCTCCTCTCCAGAAAAAAAAAAAAAAAAATCATCAGCTGCGCTAAAGATTAACATATGCTCCTTTTTAATTTGTTATGCTAGGATGAGAACTGGAGCAGCAAGGGAAACTTCGACAGTCAATGTGGAGAGGCAAATAAAACCAGGGCCTTCAGCACGTTGCTGGAGAGCAGAGGGATGAAGGGATTCAGGTGTGTTCAAAGCTCTGGGGCTTTCTAGTCTCTTGCACACCTGGGCTCCTTAAATGGGACACATGGATATATAGGGCAGGCGGCAGAATCTGCTCTGCGCCTACAGCTGTCCCGACCCAGGCAGCAGCCTTGTGGCATCTGAAAGCTGCAACTCCGATCGCTGTGAAATCTGGTCTTCAGGCTTCATCAGCTTTTGGAGAAGATATCATTTGTATCAAGCCAAGACTAAAACAGCATCTCTATAATCACGTTTTGTTTTACTCCAAGTTAATTGTCTTCCTGCGCACTGCAGTGCGTTCAAGGCTGGGAAGGCAGCCAGGTGGCCACTTCACTGCTGCCTCTTTCCTTGGGGAGCGTTTGCAGGACCTGGGAGCAAAGTAGAGCGTGTGTCACTGCAAAGTTGTGATATTTGGCAGCTTGACAGCAAAAGTGTCGACCATAAACACGTGCAATCTGTGTCCTGTAGGCACCATTGAAAAATAGCAACAAAGCACTTGCTAAATCCAGGTAGGGTTTGAAAGGAGAAGTTTAGGCTTGGAAGTGATCTCAAAGCCCATCCAGTCCCACCCCTGCCACGGGCAGGGACACCTCCCACTGGATCAGGGGCTCCAAGCCCCATCCAGCCTGGCCTGGAACCCCTCCAGGGATGGGGCAGCCACCACTGCTCTGGGCACCCTGGGCCCACCCCCACAGCAAAACATTCCTTCCTAAGATTTCATCTCAATCTCCCCTCTTTCAGCTGAAAACTGCCCTATCCCCGCACCCCCTGATCCACAGCCCTTCCCCACAGCTTTTCTGGAGCCCCTTTCAGTACTGGGAGCTGCCCTAAAGCCTGCCCAGAGCCTTCTCTTCTCCAGGCTGAACAACCCCAGCTCTCTCAACCTTCCTTTTTGTGAAGGAAAACAGCTCAATGTTTCTGGTTCAGTCAGGTCCCTTCTTTGACCCTTGGTGCATTCAGTCATTGTCAAGAATTACTCCTCTTAGAAGATCATCCAAAAGTCTGTTAACAGCATTTGACTCTTTAGCAGGTGACTGTGTCAGTGGAGTGACTTGCTGGTGTTTTGAGGAGCATCTCGGCATACTCTCTGCTCCTGAAAGCAGCGCCAAAATGTTGCTATAGGTGAGCCAGTAAGTAAGAAAGAGATGGGGAAGGCGGTGTTCCTCCAGGGACCATCTCACTGGCTCATTTTTGGATCCAGGTCAGCTCAAGGCTGACTCAAGTCTTCCTTCACTGTCTGGTCTGCTCACATGATTTTCATTAAATGCATGTGTTTAGGCTAAAACTGAGGAGCTTTAGAAAGGTGCTTTTTATCTGCATTTATAGATGCCCCCAGGCATTAAAAGGAAGCTTTTAAATTTAACGGTCCTGTTTATTTCTTGTAGTTGGAGTGAGTTGGGTAAAAAAGGTGTTTTTTTCTCCTGGGCTTTGGTGTCTAGTGCAGCAGCCCAGCAGTAGCTGGTTTTATTTTGGGGTTATAAATTCCACGTGACTTTTTTTTTTTTTTTTTTTCCCCCTGTAAATTAACCAAATTAGTTTTGCTTTCTTAATATGCCTTAGGAGCATTTTAGGAGGAGAGAGGAAACCTTAAGGATTGCTTTCATGCTCCGCTTCTCTCCAGAGCATGGCAAAACCAGGCTGCCTGTATACTCCTGGGGAGCAGGGTTTCAGAGGAAGGAGGTGAAGGAGATAAATGAGGCAGGCGCTGGCAGTACGTTGCTGTTTGGGCTGTAGGGTAGGAAAGAGCTTGCTGTGATGCTCTTTGGCATTCCTGTAGGCATAGACGTGAGCAGATTGCTCACGGAGAAGAGCATGAACCACATCTTGCGTCTCCGTCCCTGGACGGCGTGCAAACAGGTCATGGCTCTTGCGTGTGAGCTTCCAGGTTTGCAGTTATTCCAGATTCTGAGCAAACAGGTTCCATCCCTGGACAACCATCGGGCAGCTGGCACCGAGCGGTGGAGAGTCACAATTAGTGCTGGTTGGATTGAAAACCTTGGGTCACGTAGGAATGCTTCCTTTCTCTGCCTGGGTGAGCGAACTCAGACGTTTTGTGGTAGAAAAGCCTCTTAAGTGAATGCACAACCCCTGCTCTCTGTTTTGCTGCATTTATTTTGAGTGGGAGGAGAGGCAGGGGGTTGTCTTCTCCTGCTCTCGTGATCAACTCATCTGCTGGAGTAGGTACCTACAGGCACAAATGATGTCCTGTTCCTGCATCCATGTATTGTCATTCATTGGAATGTCATGTTCCTGCATGGATACGGCAGGGAGGGTCAGCACATCAGTGTTAAGCCATATGAGAGCTGGACCACATGTATGTGAAGACTGGTTGCAATATTTTATTGATATGGTTATGAGATGTTAACAGCAGTTTCGCACAACTTCAGTATCTCCCTACTGTATTCATGAAAGCAAAGCCTAGAAACTTGTTTTATTTTTTGAAAACAGTTACTTCTCCCAAGTAACAAGTGATGGAGCAAGAGGAGATGGCCTCAAGTTACAACAGGGGAGGTTTAAATTGGATATTAGGGACAGAGTGGTGAAGCCCTGGCAGAGGCTGCCCAGGGCAGTGGTGGAGTCTCCATCCCTGGAAGGGTTCAAAAAGTATTTGGTTGTGGCACTCCGGGACATGGTTTAGTGAACACGGTGGGGTTGAGCTGACACTTACGCTGGATGATCCTAAAGATCTTAATGATTTCATGATTCTAAATAAATAAGGACAGAAACCTGCTGTCATAGAACTATTGTGGATGCAAGTTTTATAGTGATTCCAGCCCCACCGCTCCAGTTATTCCAGCTGCACGGAAAGAGCAGGAAAACATGGATTTTTTCAGCCTATATTCATCTCTGCTCTCCCTTCCATGGATCATCCTGTAAACAGGAAAAAATGCTAGGAATAATGAACTGCATTTGTTACCTCGCTGACATTAATGATGCCTTGGCATAAGGAAAATAAATGAGCCAGTATGTGCCAGGTATGTGGTGGCAGAGCAGGTGCTGGTGGCTCACGGAGCAGATTCCAGTCTCGTGGCACGAAGGGCTTGGGTGCCGGTTTGTATCTTCTCTGCTCACAAAAGCAGCATTTTTGTTGTCAGGAGTTGCAGGTTTTGTGGTTGGATTTCAGTGCAAACAATTGCCATCCATTCAATGCTTCCCTGCTTCATGAGGATTTAATCGGTTTATTGGGAGTTGAGAGCAGAATTCCTTATAGCTGGTAGATGTTTGTAAAAACCCTGGATTACTAATTAGATTGTAATCTAATTTGATTAGATTATAGCGTTGCTTTATTGCCTTTTCTCTGTGGCTTAAAGAGCCATCAGGGCTGAACACAGACACCCAGAGCCCCTGTGCATGTGTGGTTTCTCTCTTGGTATGAGTGCTGTGTCCAAAGCAGCGTGGTTGCCTGAAGCTCCAGCAGGCTTTACTGCTCACCAACAGCCAGGAAGATTCCAGCTCATTAGTTGAGGCTCTGGAGTGAGTCCAGAGAAGAGTAACGAAGCTGGTGAGGGGGCTGGAGAACAGGCCTTATGAGGAACAGCTGAGAGAGCTGGGGGTGTTTAGCCTGGAGAAGAGGAGGCTGAGGGGAGACCTCATTGCTCTCTACAACTACCTAGAAGGAAGTTGTGGAGAGGAGCTGGGCTCTTCTCCCAAATAGCAGGGGACAGGACAAGAGGGAATGGCCTCAAGCTCCACCAGAGGAGGTTCAGGTAGATATTAGGAAAAAATTTCTCACGGAACGGGTCTTTGGGCACTGGCAGAGGCTGCCCAGGGAGGGGTTGAGTCACCTTCCCTGGAGATGTTTAAGGCACGGGTGGATGAGGCGCTGAGGCGCACGGTTTAGTGATTGATGAGAATGGCTGGACTCGATGATCTGATGGGTCTTTTCCAACCCGGTGATTCTATGATTTTAATGGAACGAGGCGAGCAGTGTCTTGAGGAGTAGGAAGTGGTGACAGCGTTCTCGGAGGGTCAGTTTGCCTCACATCATCCAGGGATGTGGGCTCCACAGCAGGTGGGCACTAGCAGCACAACAGTCAGAATCCGTAGTGTGTGATGCTGATTTCATGGGAGTCACCTTTTTGGAGATGCTTGGGCTTTTTCTACTAAGCTGTCTGGTTTTAACAAAAACAAACCAAAAAAAAGTACAAAACACCCCCTCCAAAAAAACCCAGGGGCTTGCATAAGGACACACTTACTCCTTTTCTGTCATTTCCCTTGAGTCTGATTTCAGCCACACTGGAGCCAGGAGTGAAGCTGCACTATTGAGCTGGGATTGGGGTGTCCCACTAGAGCTGGGGTCCACAGCAGGAACCCTCAGAGCAGTGGTGGCTGCCCCATCCCTGGTGATGTTCCAGGCCAGGTTTGATGGTGCTTGGAGCAACTGGATCCAGTGGGAGATGTCCTTGCCCATGGCAGGAGTGGAACTGGATGAGCTTTATGGTCCCTTCCAACCCAAACCATTCCATGATTCTATGCTAAGGCGCAGCTGAGAGATCAGGATGGCAAACGTGGGTGCCCTGAGCCTGGCCTGTGATGCCTCAGGACACCTGCTGCAGCCTGGGTGCTGCTGCCCAGCTTGGGCTGTACCCTGCTGCTTCCTTGCAGCAGCTCAGGGCTGTGCAGAGCAGCGTGGGAGCCTTGAGTGACTCCCCCCTGCTTCTCAGCCTCACTCAGGCAACTGTACTTTGTGTGCTGGGTGGGGAAATGCTTGTCCGTGACCATCACTGAGTGCTACTGCCTTCTTTTACTACAGTTGCTGGTGAGAAGAGGGTGCCAGTGATGCCCGGATCGCCCGTGGAAGTGAAGATACAGTCCAGGTCCTCTCCTCCCAACATGCCGCCGCTGCCTCCTGGGAACCCCGGTGGCCCCCGGCCCGTGTCCTTCACCCCAACTGCACGTAAGCCCCCAGTTCCGCTGCTTTTCCCTGGGTTGGGCTTTAGCCAGGAGGAAAGGCTTTGCTGGTAGAAGTCACCAGGGGTGTCTCGTCTGTTGGTCAGGGCTGCCCACCAGCACAGGTAGTGTTAGCAGTGCTGCCTGGCTGTCAGGAATGGGGGGGATAGGGCTTTCCTGCTGTTCTGCTATGTACCTAGGACATACAGCAGAATCTGTAACCCCCTCCTACCCACCCTGCTTCTACCTCGCCCCCAGAACTGCCTTGAGTCCCTCTCCTTGCAGGTGCAGCCTTGATTTCCACCATAAACTCCTTAAGAAATTGAACTCCCTTATCAAGTCGACTTCAAACGAGCCAAGAGCTTTTCACCGTATCTCTTGGAGGAGTTAATTCCCACTCTGCTGTATCTCGCTTTGCAGACAGCGTTGCTGCAGCCGAGATTAGAAAGTTTCCTTTTTTTGTTTTTTAATTCCCCAGCCACTGAAATTCCTCACTGTCCATCCAGCTTCTCCTTTCTCCATCCACTCTGTTCAATCTTTGGTGTTAAGCTGCAGTCAATCCTGGCCCTGCCCAGCCATTCCCCCTAGCAGGGTATTGCTCAGAGGTGACTCTGCAGACAGGATGGATGCTCAGCTTTTTCTTACAGCCTAGAAACACCCTTTTTTTCCTCCTGTAGCCAACATTTTAGCCATTTAATGTCTTTCTAAAAGCCTTATTCTGGAGCAAAGCTGCTTTACTTTGTTAGGCATGGAGTTATCTGACCCCTGCACATGGCATGTACACATTTTCCCTGTGCTGAGCGTCTCCCTGGCTGGCTTGGCATTGCTTTGCTGTCCATGACAGTGCCTGGGATATCTCACAGCTTCACTCTGACAGTGGACTTTGGAGATTTACAATCCAACCTCTTTCAGGACACGCGCTGATGTATTGCGTGATGCTGGCAGTAGCACTAATCGCTGGGTTATCCCGCCAGACACATTGTCCCCGGCTTTATGTGCTGAGGGGTTTTTAATGACTCTCCTTTTGCTCAGGCAGAAAAAGACCATTAGCAAAGTGACAGAAATTAATTTTTCCAATGAGGTTGCTTGGCACGCTGCTAAGGGCCAAGAGCCTGGATCTGCTGATTGCAGATGACTTAATTGCTGCTTTCCAAGGCAGATGAGAGATGCAACCTCTGGTGAAGTTTGTTCTTGCTTTTCACTTTTCGGTTGCTCCACAAGGTCTTGGTCAGAGTCAGCAGACGTTTGCTGCTCTGTAAAATCGCATGCTTGAGCAGGCAAGAAGAGGAGAGCATGCTGAAGGAAGGCCTTATCGAAGGCTGGTAACAAAATGGTCAGAGAAACAGAGAAAGCTTTCAAGTACTGAGGACCTAAGGCAGAATTCGATAGAACAGCCCTAGACAATGACTTCTGCGTTCCCAGAAATTTAGCGTTCTCCTCGTTCCACAGCTGTAATCCCACCAGTCTCTGTATGCCAGCTCACTTGCTTCATCACCATCTTGTCACCTGGAAATAGAGGTGCCATCCTGGCGCTGTGGTCTGTGGCGATGTACAGGATCAGATAACTGCAAGCCGCCCTGCGGTAATACCGTTTGCAGGAGGGTCAGGCAGAGTAAGCCTGAAAATGCAGAGAGTGGTTACAGGGGCTGTGTCTAATGGCAGCCCTGACCTGACCCAGCTCGCCTTGCTTCCGTGGCATCACTGAGCTACATCAAATCCCCTGCACCCATCCCTGGCAGCCTCTCCCGAGGGTCCCATGCATCCCCCAGCCCCTGGGTACGTCACTCAGCCTCTACTTCTCCTGGGGTATAAATAGAGCCTATTGCTCTCCTGAGTCTTTCACTTGAAAGACTAAGAGGAAGCGAAATAGAGAAGGGGGTAAAGTGCCTGGGTCACAGCTGCGCGAGGAGCAGAGTTGCACAGTCCTCTGCTGTTTGAGCAGAGCTTCTCTGGGTGGCTCTTCCCTTATTTGTAACATTTGTATTGTGAAATAAATGCTCTTCGTGAGTAATTGCCAGCAGCCTTGCCTTTCGCACAGCTCTGTGTTTGCTGTTAGTCCACAGCAGCTAACCCTGTGAGTATGTGCCATGTCCCCAGAACATCCCTGTTCTGCTTTGGGGAAGCCAAACTGACCAGACTCCTGTGGACTGGAGTTTCTCGGGTTGCATTGCTCCGTAACAAAGCCATAAGCCCTCTTTGCCATTGCACCTCCATTGTCTCAGTCCCAGCCTTTGCCTTTATTTCATCATCTCTCTCTGTCTGCAAAAGGACACATCTTTGTTCTGCTCCAAAAGAGCCCCTGGTTATCAGGAACCACCTTTGATGGGCTCTTTACTCTTATCTTTCCCTTGCATCTTAACTGACTCTGGTTAATCTCCTGGGGATCCCTTGTGTTCTCACCACAGCAGTTCCAGGTGCGTGGAGCCTTTCCAGCCTCCAACCCTGGTGTGCCTCAGAGCGGTTTAACTGTTCAAGTACCTCCTGCCGTCTTCAAAAACCCTCACTGGGGTTTGGGATGGATTTGGTGTAATGCTCGCAAAGCTGCAGTGGAAATTACAGCATCGTTTTTTGCAAGATGCTGCTCCATCACCAGTACCTTCCCCTGCTCCACCTGCGAGAGGCAGCTCTGTGGGTAGCTTCAGTGCTCCTCCTTTGAATACCATGGTTTGAAATGGGTTCTATAGCTTGTGGCCGTCTCTTCACCACTTATACCCATAAGGGTTTCATACACTCACAGAGTCATAGAATGGGTTTGGTTGAAAGGGACCTTAAATGTCATCCATTTCCAACCCCCCGGCCATGGGCAGGGACACTTCCCACTGGATCAGGTGCTCTAAGCCCCATCCAGCCTGGCCTGGAACCCCTTCAGGAGTGGGGCAGCCGCCAATGTCTCACCACCCTCATTGTGATTGTCCTAATGTCTAATCTAGATCTTCCTCTTTCCAATTTAAAGCCATTCCCCCCTCATCGTATCACTCCATGCTCTTGTAAAATATCCCTTCCCAGCTTTCCTGTAGCCCCCCTTTAGGTACTGGAAGGCCACTATAAGGTCTTCTTGGAGCGTTCTCTTCTCTGGGTTGACCAAACCCAACTTTCTCAACCTGTCTTCCCAATGTATCGGCTAAAATGGGATTTACAGTGATGTACTTTTCACCTCTGAAATTACGTCTTTATCCTGATTTGGGGCCCCAGCACACAGCTGCTCATCAGACAGGGTCTAGATTGCACAACAGCCACGCAGAGATGCCAACAATTTATTCTAATCCTTTGCCGAGTTCCCAAACTTCCAGCCCTTCAGTCTGTTTCAACACGCTCACTGCTTACAGGAGGCAAAGTTGCAGATGGGACCAGGTTGGAAAAAACAACTGTTTGTAAAACCGCCTGTAAATCCTGAGGGATTTACTTCCACGGGGCAGGATGCTGTCAGCCCTCCTTGGGGCAAGATGGAAGCACCTGAGCTGCAACATCTGCTGCTGGGACCCTGGCTGTAGTGAGCAATGATGGTTTATTGCAAATGATGCATCCAGGAAGGAACGTGGGATTATCTAGTGTAATTTTCTGCCTGATGCAGGCCAGAAAACACTGATGGGTAATTCTTGCTGAGAGCTGTAAACTTCAAGCTAAAGCACATTTAATTCCTTGGGCTGAGTGTACAACATGACTCGGTCTGCTGCAGCGGCAGCTTTTTTCAGCCTGAGCCTGTGTGCCCCCCAGGGTTGCATCAATGGAGTTGTGCCTGCTCCGCTGATTCTGCTGGTGTTTGGTGGCCCTGGATATGAATCTTACTGAGTGGAGGAGAGAAATGCTGGGGAAGTGACTGGCTGAGGTGTAAATCACACCAGAGCAATCCCATAAGGAAAACTCCTGCAGGTGCCTTGGCTGGGCATGTGGGTCTCACGTGCTTGGAGCTGCAGAGCATCCCCGTGAGCTCAGGAGAAGGTGGAGGAGAAGGCACACGTGTTGCCAGTGACCAGCTCCATTGCTGGGTGCCCTCCAGTATGGCATGAGGGCTCTGCTCTGGCCATAGCTCCCTTTTCTGATCCCGGCCAGATCAATAGCAGCAGCACACTCTTGGGTGGTAGGTGGGACCTCTTAAACATCAGACTGCTGGGATGTGCCTGTATGATGCTCACTATCGCTTCTGTCTCCCATTTGCAGTGCCCAACGGAATAAATCACTCTCCCCCAACTCTGAACGGGGCACCATCCCCACCCCAGAGATTTAGCAACGGTCCTTCCTCCTCCTCCTCCTCCTCACTGACGAACCAGCAGCTGCCAGCCACATGCGGTGCCCGGCAGCTCAGCAAGCTGAAGCGTTTCCTCACCACCCTGCAGCAGTTCGGCAACGACATTTCCCCAGAGATTGGGGAGAAGGTCCGGACCCTTGTGCTGGCATTAGTGGTAAGCACCGCTTTGGTGATGCTGTCCTGGCATCCAGCACGTGACATAATATTATCTCTTTGTGTCCTTAGAAGCAGAGCTATTGATGGAGCAAGACTCCCTTTCTGGTAAACTTGCTGGCTTCTTTTTTTCTTGCCTTTGGTGGGTTTCAGAAAGCTGTTTCTCCAATGCCTTTGATGTGAGCTTGCATGCAGTTAAATGTAAGGAAACCTGGAAGGATTTGGAGAAAGCTTTTCTACAAAGGCCACGGGTTTGGTGCCCTAGGCTCGCTGGAAGCCATGGACTGTGCTGGATTTCTCCATTTCCTCTTGTAAATGAAGCTTTCCACACAATTCCACACAGGTTGTAGTGTTGTATTAGGGAATTGGGTTTTTTGCTTGTGTAGACTGATGGTTGCCTGACCCGACTGTGGATCAGGGTACCTTTGATCAGCTTCCTTACAAAGAAATGCCAGAAATCCAAAGAAAATCAGCACAGGAAGGACGGGGATCAGTTACAGTGAGTCCAGAGGAGGCCACAAAGACAGTCTAAAGGCTGGAGCACCTGCTATCCAAGGCCAGGCTGAAAAATTTGGGGTTGTTCAGCCTGGAGAAGAGAAGGCTCTGGGGAGACCTTAGAGTAGCTTCCAGTACTGAAAGGGGCTCCAGGAAAGCTGGGGAGGGGCTCTTGATCAGGGAGTGCAGGGATGGAACAGGGGGAAATAATTTAAAGATGAATGAGGGGAGATTGAGATGAGATCTTAGGAAGAAATGTTTTGCTGTGAGGGTGGGAAGGCCCTGGCCTAGGTAGCGCAGAGCAGTGGTGGTTCCCTGTCCCTGGAGGTGTTCCAGGCCAGGTTGGATGGGGCTTGGAGCAATTGGATCCAGTGGAAGGTGTCCCTGCCCATGGCTGGGGCTTGCAACTGGATGAGCTTTAAGGTCCCTTCCAACCCAAACTATTCTATGATCTTCTGCATTCCCATGCTGGGATTCACCAGATCCAGGGTTGGTGGCAGTGTGTGTGTTTGCAAGTAGTGTGTGTGTGCTCTCGTGCCCTCAGCAGTTACAGTCAGCTGAAAACACCCTTCGAAGCCGACACAAACAGGTCTTATGGTATTGTGTCTAATGCCTGCAAGTGTACAGGCTAGCTGCTAGGAATGCAGCGCAAGCCCAGATGTTGGACTGAGACAGGGCGCAGCTCCACGGTGCCTGCCCTGCTGTGTTCCCATGTGGTGACCAGCCCCGTTCCTGAGCTGATCTTTGTTTTTTGGCACATTTCTTTTGAGGCTCAGCACACAGACTGCAGCAGCCTTGGAGTATTTCTACTTCCAAGGTTAGCGAGGGTGGAGCAAACATGAGTCTGTCCATGGCCTCAGGGGTTTCACGGTGCTGGATGCAAAATGCTGCTGAAGAAGGCAGAAATACCTCTTTCCTTAGGTAGTAGCTTAGCTTACCGTTTGGGGAAAGAAATGATTAGCTGTCTGGGTTCCTCCTACTGTCATTATCACCACTGATTGCAGTAATTGCTGGAGAGAAGGTTATCAAATGCTGCTTATCCAGCCTGAGCTGCCACAGGGGATGCAAGGGGAGCACCCTGCTGGTGTGGGGAGCAGCAGGCTCAGGGAGACTTCATGGACAGTTAAAGGAGGTGAGCTGAAAGGGAGAGAGGAGGAGAGGAAGGTATGCAAGCTGGAATCGCTGCCTGGCTCCCCGCAGCCTGCTCCAGGCCACCTGGAAAGGGTGTGGGAGATGCCAGCTGGGTCCTGCTGCCTCCCAGAGCCAATCTGTGCCTCCCAGCCCCAGAGCTGAGAGGATGCTGGGCCAGGCAGCACCTGGTTGTGCGCAGAATTCACCCCTCACCTAGTGCAGCATTTCTATTCCATCGGCCTGAGTCTTTTTGTCCGCATTGGGCAGGATGCGATGCAAACGTTGTCAGCCTTGTCATGGAAGGTGCTATTTCCCACACATCTAAAAACGTGAACAAATTGTCATGTCATTTCTTCATTTCTTTTCTCAGAACTCAACGGTGACAATCGAGGAATTTCACTGCAAGCTGCAAGAGGCGACAAACTTCCCTCTCCGGCCATTTGTGATCCCGTTTCTGAAGGTGACAGAGCTTTGCTCCATGTGCTGGGCTGTGCCACTTGGCAGCATCTCATTGCTGGGAAAGCTCGCATTTCAAATGCCCCAGCAATTTTGTTGAAGTCCAAGACAGACTGCACAGACTGTGGCAGTGGCCGTGTGGGACTGGCTTGTGCAAAGCTAACGTTCTAACGAGTGCTGTGTGTGTGTGTGTGTTAGGGATAAAGGAGACAAACCGAGTTCCAATCGGCAGCTTCTGATCCTATAATCTTGTTTGCAAATGTTTAGATCTAGAATATTTGAAGCGTTGGCACATGGAGCGTGTCTGGGGTGGTTACAGGCTGGAAACGCTGAGCACTTTCTGTCACACTCAATTTTTGGGTGCATCAATGCCAGGTTGTCCTCTGCTCTTGAGAAAACATGGGAAAATCTGACACCAGGAGCCAGAGGATGCTGAGGAGAGGGCACAGGCTCTAGTAGTTATTGCTCTGGGGTATTGTATGTGCTTAGCAAACCCTCTGGGAATGTCTGGAAACACCTGCCGCAGCCTGTGTAAATCAGAGCCGTGTTTGTTTTCCAGGCCAACCTCCCCCTGCTGCAGAGAGAGCTGCTGCACTGCGCCCGAGCGGCCAAGCAGACACCCTCCCAGTACCTGGCCCAGCACGAGCACATCCTCCTGAACACCAACACCACCTCCCCTGCCGACTCCTCTGAGCTGCTGATTGAAGTCAACGGGAATGGGAAGAGGCACAGTCCGGACAGGTAAAACCAGCTTTTGTTGCTCTCCCAAGTTCATGGAATTGTTAAGGTAGGAAAAGATCTCCAAGCTCATCCAGTCCAATCATCAGCCCAACACCACCATGCCCACTAAACCATGTCCCAAAAGTGCTACATCCACATATGTTTTTAACGTCTCCAGGGGTGGAGAATCCACCAATTCCCTGAACAACTGGTTCCAGTGGTTCACCACTCTGCCAGTAAAGAAATTTTTCGTAATATCCAGTCTAAACTCCCCTGGCAAAACTCGAGGCCATTTCCTTTCATCTTACCACTTGTTACTTGGGAGAAGAGACCGACACCCACCTCATTACAACCTCCTCTCTAGGAGCTGTGTTTCAAGTTCCTGTGGCTTTTGTTTCAACTTTGCTGCTGTGAAAGCTTCAAGCAGCATCCAGGGCTAAACCATTGGATCTTACCCCTCCTGGTTCTGGCTCTTAATAAGACACCGTTGACTGCTCCTCCTGCCCTGCAAATTCAGGTTGGGATGCTCTTCCAGGCAGGTTCTATCCCAGAGGGACTTGTGGGGCAGCTCTGAAAAGCTGAAGCTGGATAGCTGAGTGGTTCTCCACCTCCCAGGGTGGCAAGCGGAGGCGCTGTCAGGGCTGGGAGCAGTGTGGTTCGTTCTCACCACTTTTAACTCCAAGTAAAAGTTGTTATGTAATTATGTGGAGCCTGCCTCAAATGTATAAAAACTGTGAAATGTTAATTTGGTCACGCTCCGAAAGATGAATCACAGCACTCGGCCAGCAAGAACTTATTCTTCGACAGGGTCAGTGTGTGGATTTGTTCACAAACTGAGCAGGTTTGGTTTGGCTCTTTGATTTTACTCCCCTGGAAAATCTTTGCTACCCAAACTCTGCTGTTTCAAAATCTGCATCTTTCCGAGTACTTTTATGCGGTGCTAACGAATACCTGTCTCTGCTGTGTGGTTGCAGAAGGGAAGACAGCAGCTTTGAGAGGGAGCCGCTGCTGACGGAGCCTCCAGCCAAGAGGGTGTGCACCATCAGCCCCGCACCCCGGCACAGCCCTGCCCTGACAATCCCCCTGATGAACCCCGGCGGGCAATTCCACCCCACCCCACCACCCCTCCAGCACTACACCTTGGAAGATATCGCCACCTCCCACCTCTACAGGGACCCCAGCAAGATGTTGGAGCACAGGGAGATTCGGGACAGGCACAGCAGTCTTGGTGAGAAAGCCCGGACAGCTTTTAGTTGTAGAAGCTGGGAAATCCAGCAGTTGAATCATAGAATCACCAGGTTGGAAAAGATCATCAAGTCCAACCATTCCTATCAATCACTAAATCATGTCCCTCAGCGCCTCATCCACCCATCCCTTAAACCCCTCCAGGAAAGGTGACTCAACCCCCTTCCTGGTCAGCCCAATGACCCTTTCTGTGAAATATATTTTCCTAATGTCCAGCCTGAACCTCCCCTGGCGGAGCTGAAGGCCATTCCCTCTTGTCCTGTCCCCTGTCACTTGGGAGAAGAGCCCAGCTCCCTCCTCTCCACAACCTCCTTTCAGGTAGTTGTAGAGAGCAATGAGGTCTTCCCTCAGCCTCCTCTTCTCCAGGCTAAACACCCCCAGCTCTCTCAGCCACTCCTCATAAGGTCTGTTCTCCAGCCCCTTCACCAGTTTCATTGCTCTTCTCTGGACTCGCTCCAGAGCCTCAACATCCTTCTTGGGGCAAGGAGCCCAGGCTGAACACAGGATTCGAGGAGCGGTCTCACCAGTGCCGAGTACAGAGGGAGAATAACCCCCCTGGACCTGCTGGCCACGCCGTTTCTGATCCAAGCCAAGATGCCATTGGCGTTCTTGGCTTCAGCATTGGTCCCTGCTTGGCCACTGGCACCCATGCTGGGCACGTCCTTGGAGTTTTTGCAGGAAATTCAGAGAAGACAACTGACTGTGGAAGGTTAAAACCAGGAAGATTTAGAGTTTGTATTTCCCTACGTGCATGTAAAGGCTGAAGCCACTGAGGATGAGAAGGAAGGACCCCATGTGTGAGTTCAGTCTAGCCAACCCAGCAGGCAAGAACAGGGAAATAGAAATTAATTTTTCCAAGATCACTAAAGCAGGCGAGCAGAGCCTGACCCCCTGCCCCGTTTCTTCCTCAGACTGTGTGGGAAGTGCACGAGGTGTTTCCAGCAGGGCAGCCTGAATCACAGCCTCTGAGCACCTGTGGGTTTATAATAAGGGCACCAGGACAGGTTTTTAAATCTCGGTTATGTGTAGATGGAAAGACTTTATTATTGCTTCGGGGTCACCTTCCCTCACCAGCACTGGAAGCACGCAGTCTATCTAATTGCTCCTCTGGCTGTGGTTTGTGGCAGGATTGAATGGAGGATACCAGGATGAGCTGGTGGACCACCGCTTAACAGAGAGAGAGTGGGCCGACGAGTGGAAGCATCTCGATCACGTAAGGAATGGCAGGAGGTGTGGGAAGCTCTGTGGGGTGCAGCCACCCAGTGCTCTGCATGCTCCCAATTTATTTTCATAGAATCACAGAGTCATAGAATGATTTGGGTTGGGAGGGACCTCAAAGCCCATCCAGTTTCAACCCCTCTGTGATGGGCAGGGACACATCCCACTAGATCAAGCTGACCAAGGCCCATCCACCCTGGCCCTGAACACTTCCAGAAAGAGGGGAGCCACAACTTCCCTGGGCAACCTATTCCAGTGCATCATCATTTTCTTGTTGTTGATGCCACATCCAGGCTTTCCTAATGGCTCGTAGAAGAGCAAGCCACCACAAGAAGGTGGATGGTGGGTGGAAAGGAGCAGTAGTGCTTTCCTAGCAGGTTTTCTCTGGCCATGGTCAGTGGAAGCAAAACCTCTCTGGGTGATGTTTCTGGAGCTGGGGAGCTTCTGCAGAGCAGGGCCGTGTGTCACCCTGGCTGCCTGGGTGGCAGCGCTGTACCGATGGATGTGCTACATGCAGCAAGAGTTTACAGAATAAGTAAACCCAGCATTATTTCTAAAAGACTTTTTGAGTGGCCAGCCTCAACTAGGTACCAACACAGCACCTGGTACTTCTGGCAGACCCTGCAGTTTGTTTTTTCCCTCTGTGCTCATCCAGGCACTTCACTGGAGTGTTTCTCCTGAAGAGATGGGATTGAAATTCGACTTTGATCACAAATGCAGAGACATCCTATGCTTGCTTATTCTTTAAAGCTGATATTTGGCTGGGGCATTGTGTAGAGTAGAGGCCCTGTAGCTGAATATTTGCAAGTTGAGATGTGGCTACAGAGAGCAGGATCACAAGGTCATGGTGTAGACATCCCACTTCCACAGAAAAATGGGATTTTTCACCTGCTTCTGTAGAAGCTTGGCCCTAAACCTCCTATGATGACTGTGGTGCTGGTGCCGCTCAGCATCGCTGCTGTGCGCTTGGGTATGGGACCCAGTCTTACCCGCCTGTTTGAGTACTGCATCATCCAAAATACTGTGCTCATGTTTCATCTCTTTGGATGCACCTTGTGGTGCCTCCAAGAGAAGTCCAGGAGGTGACTGGTGACCTTGTGAGCAGGCAGCAAGACTTTAACCGTGTTCCTCCCTGCAGGCGCTGAACTGCATCATGGAGATGGTGGAGAAAACGCGGCGCTCGATGGCCGTGCTGCGGCGTTGCCAGGAGGCCGACCGTGAAGAGCTCAACTACTGGAAGAGGAGGTGCAGCGAGACGGCCGAGCCACGGAAAGCAGGCAGCGAGCTCATCTCCAGGCAGCACAGCCCCAGCAGCTCTGACTCCATCGGCAGCGGTAAGTGAGAGGCGGGCAGGCTCTGCCAGGGGAACCTTTCTAAGTAGGTGTCTAATTATGACAAAGTGATGATAATGTATGCAAATTATAATAGAAATGAAATACTTAAGCAGCGCATAGCTGTTATCAAAGCTTTGAAGAGAGAACAGTCCTTGGAGGCATGGGCGTTCCTGGGTGAGCTCCTGGGAGCAGCATTTGCTGGCATCGGAAGGGTAGTAGCAGCACCTTCTGCTGCTCCCAGGGGAAGAGCATCTTAGAAAAGACCTTTGAGATCATCAAATCCACCCATGCCTGTCCACTACTAAACCATATCTTCCTCCTCAGCAAGTTTGCCGACCAAACTGAGACAAGTTCATTCAGACCTGGGAAACTAGAGGTGAAAGAGCAGGAGAGGTGGCTGGTTCCACTCCTCTTCCCCTCCCAGTCTGTCTCACCTAAAGGCTTTCAAATGTCAAGGTCTGCTAATTGTAAAAATACCAAAGACTGTTCTAAGAGCTGCTACCTGGGTTATTAATTCTATTTTGGTATCGTGAGTCACTTTACCTTTATTAAAGCTGACTACTTTACCACTCCAGTATGCATGGATTTTGACCTTATACAAAAAAAACATTCTAAAATGCTGATTTTATGCAGTTGGATGGAATTCTCATTTCCATCTAAACAAATATGCTGGAAATCAAATGCTGGAAAAAATACCCTGATCATTTGATAATAAAATAGATGTTTTCTAACAGTAAGATTAGATGTCAAAAATCTCAATTTGGTACATTGGTTTGCACCATCTCAACTTCTTTGTATACAAAGTAAAGAGTGAGTCCTCCTTTCAAAAAGAAACATCCAGATTAGAGCCTAGCCCAGATTTAGCTGCAATTCAAGAAGTTCCCGGACAGCAAGAATGAGTATTTCTTGAGGAAACAATAACAAGTACACCAGCAGAAGGAATTAAAATAGACTGTATTAATCCAGGTTTCTCAGAAACCAAGTGCCCATGGCACCAGCTGTAATTGCAGAGCAGCATGAGGCGTGTGGGATCTCTTGGTGAGCACTGCCAGCATTCAGCCCTCTATATTTTATATTATGATCATTACTATGCTTACAGGCCTGTGTTAAAGGTGATATAATTTAATATTTTAATTATAAATTTGGAATATTGATTGTTGTGAGAAGGTGCAGTTGAACGTCAGGAAGTATCCCCAGGTGTGCAGGCTGAAATTTTTTCCTGATGTCCAGCCTAAACCTCCCCTGGCAGAGCTTGAGGCCATTTCCTCTTGTCCTGCCCCTGTCACTTGGGAGAAGAGGCCAGCACCCTCCCTTCTACAACCTCCTTTCAGGTAGTTGTAGAGAGCAATGAGGTCTCCCCTCAGCCTCCTCTTCTCCAGGCTAAACACCCCCAGCTCTCTCAGCTGTTCCTCATAAGGCCTGTTCTCCAGCCCCTTCAAAACCTTCATTGCTCTTCTCTGGAGGCGCTTCAGATTCACAATATCCTTCTTGTCGCTTGGGTAGACCCTTCAGAAAGTTACTCTGAAGTTACATCCTTAAATAAAGGATGCAGGAGCACTGGAGGAGGCTTCTGAAAGGCTTTCCTGTGTGCCCACGGTCTGTGTTTAGGCCCTAGGGTGACCATCTCATTCGGTCTCATCAGCTCTTTGTAGGCTGATGGGTGCTGGGGAGTGTATAAACCTTGCCATAGGAGGTCTTGCAGGAATTACAGAATCATGAAATTCGGAAAAGACCTTTAGAATCATCCAGTCCAACCATCAGCCCAGTCCCACCATGCCTACTAAACCATGTCCTAAAGTGCCATAGCTACACATTCTTTGAACACCTCCAGGGACAGAGACTCCACCACAGCCTGTCCATCGGTTCAGGTCTTCAAATTGACCCTGGGAGTGGAAAATGCAGGGTTTTGATGTAAACTGCTGGGCACGTAGATAGGTGCTCAAAGTGGCTGGACAGTGTGGATGTTGAATGGCACATATTTGTAAGCATTGCCTTTTGTTGTATAGTACCAGGAGATGGAAATGGGTTATACAGTGTCATGAATTATGCAAGGCACTAATTAAATGTTGTAATTTATCATCTGAGTGTTTGATGAATGGCTTTAACTGTAGGAATCCTCTGCTTTGAGTTTTAGCTGGTTAATTCTGCCCTGCCCCACCATTTACAGAGGTACCGCTGGGTACTTAAGCAGCAGTTGGCTGAGAAGAGGTTTTGCCAACCTTTCCCTGTGTCCCTTATTCCAGCAGATTCGTTGCGGGAATTCAGCAGCAGGTCGGGAACAGGCTATGTCACCGAAGAGATATGGAAAAAAGCTGGTAAGTGTTTGCTAGTGATCTCAGCAAGGGATTCTGTGGGATCGGTTGAGGTAAACACAGATGCTGCAGACTTGCTCTGCAGACGTAGGCGAAGCCCAGCTGCAGGAATGCCCTGGGATGTCCACATCTGGCTACCAATGCCCCCATTTGGGTTTTCTGAAGGGCTCTGCTCCTTCTGTCTGATGCCAGTGGGGATCCTGTAGGGCTGAGCCTGGCTTCGCTGTGGTGGTGCTGGCACTGAGTAGGAACCTGCAGGCATCCCAGCTGCAGGGAGGACGCCACAGCATCCCAGTGTCTCCAGGGGCCTTCCCTGCTCCTTGGGCAGGTGAGTGAAGCTGCTTTTTTCTTCCAGAAGAAGCTGTGAACGAGGTGAAGCGCCAGGCCATGTCGGAGGTGCAGAAAGCAGTGGCAGAGGCTGAGCAGAAGGCGTTTGAGATGATTGCCTCCGAGAGGGCTCGGATGGAGCAGACTATCGCAGATGCCAAGCGCCAGGCCACTGAGGATGCTTTCTTAGTGATAAACGAACAGGAGGAGTCTACAGAGGTAAGGTGGCAGGGGACATCCTAGGAAGAAACTTCCAAAGACTCTCAAAGTCCTGGTGCTACCCAGCAGTGACCCGGAGCCTGCAGATTTTCCTCCCTTCTCCTTTTAGAGGTCTCCTTCCAATCAATAGCTAAAGGCATGCACTAGGTCCATAAAAATCCGTTTTGCTTTTTGGTTTGCTGACAGGGGAATTTGCCTTAGCAGTATCTGTGGCACCTGTGTGTACGCAGCAGCCGCGTGAAGGCACCACTGAGCGCCGTGAGCTGGACCCAGTGTAACAACCAGGGATTCCTTGGGGATTGAGGGAGGTGTGGACGTAAAGGGAAGGGAATACAGGTGGATGCAGCTCTCAGTTTAGCTCAGAAATCTGCTAGTTTGGGGTATTTGATAAGAAACTGCTGATTGTGGGCTTTGAAATGGCGCAGGGTAAAAACTAAGCTGCAGGTGAAGCTTTATGTGTGTGATGGTCTCTGCCCCACCCTGTGTTGGTGTAGACTAGCCTGGTGCATACCCATTGCCTTGGTTGGTGCTGTTTCACTGGCTCCTGAACCAGAGGCTGGAGCAGCATGTGGTCACCTCACCTCCAGAAAGCAGGTCCCCACTTCTCTCGCTGCGCCGCTCCCATGTGAACAGGGATCACGGGAAGCACCTGTACGAGGTGACTGTCCCTCATAGCACCTCAGGAGATGCTTGTAGGTTGGAAAAGAAGGGTTGGCTCTTCATCTGTCATAGCCAGCACCTCCTCCTGAAAGAGTCCTTCTTCTATCTTCAGCATTCATTATCTTCCCTGTTGTTTCACTGGAAGTTTGTTCCATTGAGCCTTGGAGATCTCATCTGGACTGGGCAAGGAGAACTGCATGGCCAGTTCCTGCCCTGCCACATCCCATCCACTTGTGTGCTTCTTGCTTTAATTTCTCTCCATGTATGCAAGAGCTGAGGCTTTGTTTCTGCCGAGTGCAAATCTGCCAGGAAGATGGAGCTAAAGTCTGCTGGGACAGGGTGGGCAGCAGGTCCACTTCCCTCCTCCTGTGAGGTTTCCATCCCTGCTGCTGGCCAGGGCTTGGGAAGGTTCGGTGCTGGGTTCCCTGAGCACGGTAGGAATATTGGGTGGCTCTTCCAGAAAAGGATGCTTGTGCTGTTTTCCTGATGGAATCACTGAAGGGCGAGTGCACCAGTCAGTGAACACATGATGGGAGTGGGTGGAACTGCTCAGGAAGCCAGGGAAGAAATGAGACAAGTAATGATTTCTCCACAGGGGAATAGAGGAGTGTCCTCCTCCTCTGGCTGTCCTGGGGAGCGACTGAGCAGCCCCAGCCAGTGCAAGCCTTGTTTCCCCAGCACCCAGAGCTCTTCTCTAAAGGCCACATTGAAAAGCCACCACATATTGTGGCGCAGTGTGTAACCTTTGAAACAATTTGAAAACACCCTTGAAGTGTAAACAGCTGTAAACAGTAACTCTGTTTTCCAGACGTAACTTTAGGCTTCATTGGGGGTGGTTTTGGTCATGAGCCCTGCTCTGGGAACGTGGTCTGGTGGCAGATTTAGCAGGGCTGGATCGGTGGTTGGATTTGATAATCTTAAAGGTCTTTTCCAGTCGAAACCATTCTGGGATTCTCTCTTGAGACAGAGCCGCCTCGGGGACCTGCTGGCTCTGGAGCAGCTCGCTCCCTACCAGCTTGCTTTTTCGCTTTGTGGCCAACCCATAAATCATGGCTGGGAACTGGTGGCTCTGGTGCAGGTGCTCTAGGAGCAGGGAATCTCACTGCCTTTCTCCACAACAGGGCTGTTCGATACAGGTGAGCATCTCCCACCAGCCCATTTTCCTGCTCTGACAGCTTCTTGCTTGTGGCCACGGAAGTGAAAGGTGCCCCATGGGGCAGGATTTGAGACACGCAGGCTCAGGCAGAGGCTGTTTTTCCGCAGCTGAGCTTGCCTTCCCCAGTATGCGACTGCTAACGCCTGAGTCCAGCTGCAGGAAAGCTAATCCACCCGCTCCCCATCTCAGAGCAGCTGCAGCCGCAGCTCCCGGCACTGGCCCCTTGCCCCCACACTCATACGGAAGCGGTGGCAACGCCATAAGCCCACCAGCTGACACCTCTCCCAGCGGCCAGAGGGGCTTTGCTCTGCTTCCAGATTGAAGCTCAGGCTCTGGCAGTGCTTCCACCTGGCTGGGAGACTTTCAAATGAGCTTTTTTTTCTCTTCCAAATTAGCCTACACTGACCTCTTGTGCAGCGAGGCAGGGTGCAAAGCAAATGGTGCCTGTGCAGCGTGCGGTAATCCCTGCAGAGAGCACTTGGCTGGGAGCGATACCAAAACAGAGCTGCTTAAAACAGGAAATAAAAAGATAGAATAGCAGCATCTGCAGCGTGTTTTTCAGCTCTTGCCTGCTGTTTCCTCTCTGCGTTTGGATGGATCTAGGAGAGAGGATGTGAGCTGCGTAGTCTGGCAGGCGGGTTTGGGCAGAGCAGCAACGTAGGGGTCAACACCCCCAGCAAAGGGCTATGAAAGAGCAGGAATTAACGGATTGCTCATTTTATTACCACTAAATCTAGGCCAGAGGGCAGTGAACGGTCCCCTTGGAGCTGTTGACTCAGTCCAGTCCCGCAGCTCTTGGAAGCTAACCCCGTGTTCAAGTGTGACGTTTTGGTCTTGCAGAGTTGCTGGAACTGCGGTCGCAAAGCCAGCGAGACGTGCAGCGGCTGCAACATCGCCCGGTACTGCGGCTCCTTCTGCCAGCACAAGGACTGGGAGAGGCACCACCGAATCTGCGGCCAAGGCCTGCACGGCCAGAGCAAGCCCCTGGCTCTGGCCATGGGCCGCTCGGCAGCCACCAAGAGCCTCGACAGCATCCCCAGCCCGGCCCTCGAGAAGACTTCAGCAACCACCTCCCGCTCCTCCACCCCGGCATCCGTGACAGCAATAGATACAAACGGGCTCTAAAGGGGAAGCTTTGGGTCAGTCCGTTTGATTGGGTTCCCTGGTTGTTTTTTTTAGCCAAAAATAAAACCCACAGCATTTTATCACTTGACACATGGACACTTGGCACCAGCTCCTTGCAGCGCTGACTCTCAGACTTTGCCGTCTCATCCTGCCTCATTTCTTTTGTGGTTCAGGAAGAACTAGGGCCAAGCTCGTCTCTGCCCGGGGGACCAGAGCATCATTCGGGACCTGGAGGAGGCTGGACGCTCGCTTGGGAGGATGTGGACTCAGTGGAGAGTGCAGGCAGCACACACAGGAGATGCTGATACCCATCCTCATGGATCAAACATGTTCCAGTTCCTTCCCTGCAGTGTCTGAGCCGCCACCTCCCTCAGCTCCTTTTCTTCCATAATATACATCTCTTTTTTTCCTTACTCCCAGGCAGTGATGTCTCAGGCGGCTGTGCTGGCCGGTTGTGGCTGCGAACAGACAGGAGCCAATTTCCCAGCAGGAGGACCTCATCTTCCAGTGCAGTGGCAAAAGCCGAGTCCTCTTCTCTCCTGCTGCCTGCAGCTTGGCAGCTGAAGATTACAGAGGAGGAGGAGGGTATTTGTCTGCTTTAAACCAAATGTCAGTACAGGGGAAATCCAGTCACTGCTGGGGGGCCTGGACTTAATCCCGTTCTGTGACCGAGTGGGCTCTTTCCCAGGGGAAGCATGGAGCAGAGCTGGACTGGGGGTGGGTGATTATTGCCCTTTGCACTTGGCTACTTTGACTTTGCTATGCAGAAAGTGGGTTTCTCACTGCATGGAAGTGGTTGGTTTGGGAGTTGCTGCTGTTTGTTTTGCTCATGAAGATCCTCAGGCACTGCCGTGGGTTACAGTCCGTGCTCTCCACTGTTAAAATGAACACAGGGCTCTGTGTCTGATGGTGGTTCTTGCCCCCTCCTCCAGCCCCGGGGGTGCTTCTCTGAAGCTGCTCTGACACCGGCTGCGCTCCTCATCCTGGAGCTGCCCAGGGATGCTCAGCCACCAGCATCCAGCCCTTGGAGACCATCCCAAAGGGCATCTTGTGTGTCTTCTGGGGGAGATCATCGCTTGGAGAGGCCCTGCTGTGGCCTGGACAGAGGGATGCAGGGCAGTGCAAACCCCACAGCGATGGTGTTCTAGATGCAGCAGGGCTCATCCTTGGATGCTTCATGGATCATTGGAAGCGCAGCCCGTGGGAGGGGTAGGCATGGGCCCTCGGGGGAGTCGCACCAATTTCCCATGCTGCAAACAGGCTGTAGGAACCCATCCATTCAGCAAAGCCGTGTTTCCGTGACGGGTTTTGTGCGGTTGCTGGGCTGGAGCCCAATGAGGCGAGTAATTCCCAAATTATTTTTGGTCACTTTTCCAATTGGAGGCGAATAATAGAGATGTAATGGATCCTCATTGGGCTGGCAGCAGTGAGCTGGCTGCCCCGGGGATAAACGAGCAGGGAAAGCTTTTCCTTAGAGAAAGCTCATTTGGAAGTTGCTGTGGTGGGAGAGGGTGGATGGTTCCCGTTTTATTTTGCAAGAAAAGCCACCTGGTGTTGAGGACAGCTCGCTGTGGCAGCTGGGACTGTCCCAGCACTGCTGGCTCTGCAGAGCCTGGGATGCAGCCACGGCTCCTAGGAACCAGCAGGACGGTGCTGTGCTGCTGCAACCCAGGAATGGCATCCCCCCAGCCCAGGGATTTCTCCCCCAGGAAAGTCAGAGGCAGCAGGGTCAGCCCCAAACTGCAACAGCCCTGGGAAGCAGCTCTCAGCAGCACTGCAGCTAAAGCCAAAGCCTTTGCACTGCGCCCAGGGCTGCAGCACGGAGGAGTCGGGAGCAGCAGCCCACGCTCGGGGCTGCCCTGGCATCCCCAGTCTTCTCCCAGGAGTTTGCAGAGAGGGCTTCGCTGCGGGGACACGTGTGCATTCGGAGCTGCCTCAGGTAAATAAAATCGGGTTATGACATCCCAATCCTGACCGAACACTGTGGGTCAGCAGGCGAGGGAGGGTGAGGAAAGAGGAGGCTGGAAAGGAATTGCTTGTAAATAGGTTGTCTTCCATAATTCTCATGCAACTTTGATGGCCGTGTACTAAAATTAACCCCAGTGTAAATGACCAAAATACTAACAGTCATCATTAGAATGAGATTTCTTCTTTTTTGTTTTCCTACCATGGAATGATAAATGTGAAACTCAGACATGGGATGCCGTTGGGGTGAGATTTCTGTTTTTTTTTTGGTTGACATTTAATTCTGTAATAGAAATCTGTTACTTCATTCCTGTGCATAACTTATTTAATGTACTGTATAAAGGAACCCCAGCTGTTGCAGATGTATTTAGTTTGTTCTACTCAAAAGTAGTCAATAAAAGACTATATTCATCATGCAGCCCCCCCATCTCTCACAGAAGGAACCGCAGTTGCGGCAGTGACACTGCCAGGTTAAAAACCGCATTCCCTCTGGTGCTGGTGGCAGAGCGAAGCCTGAGACCAAGTGCAGGTGGAGCCACCATTCATCCCCGTGCTTGATAATTTGGGATGTGGGGAGGTTCATGTTGAAATATGTTCTTTTCTGAGCACAGGAGAGCCTGCAAGGTGCCTGTAGGGCCAGCCCTGTGCCCCTTAGCCACTCGAGGATGCCCACGGAGAACACTAATCCAGTGATTAAAAATCCAAAATCCGGGGTTGAGCCTGCGGCAGCTCTGCTGTTTGTGGGTCCCTACCCTGGCACCTCCGCGGTTCTCTCATCTGTGGCTCCCCTGGGGCAGCGCGGGGCTGGCAGAGCCGGGTTTCAGGGCTGCCCAAGCAGTGGGCTGAAGCCACCTCTGCTGCCCTGGGATTGTGGCTTCAGTCTGGAAAAGGAGCAGTTATCAATAATCAGGTAAATAATTGAGTGTTCAGAAGAGGGGGCCAGGCTCTGTACTTGCCCCATCCCCAGAGGCCCAGTTGGGTGGTGCCCATCGCAGCTGGACAGCGGCTGCTCTTCCCTATTCCTCCAGCGATGAGTTTTCCTCATCCCCTCTCCTGGCATCAGCCAGATCCCCTCCCCGTACCCCCAGACCCTCCCCCCTGCTTGTTGTGGCCCCACAACAGTGAGACAGGGGTGACGCTGTGCTGGAGGTGCCCCTGGGCCGTGTCCCCAGGCCAGAGAGTCACCCATTGCCCCTTCACAACAGATTAATTGCATTTTAATTACTGCACCCAGCAACTAGAGGAAGAAAAGGTTAATGCTTCTGGAGGTGCTGCTGAAGAGCAGCATCCACAGGGAGTGGGAAAGGACAGGGCAGGATAGGGCTAAGTGCCCAGGCGAGGTTTGGGGTGCAGGCACCCGGGGTGAGCCAGGCAAATGACACAGGGTGGTGGGGACAGGCAGGGAGCGAGGACAGTGGCATTTTCAGTGCCAGGAAGCACTTGCCTGTAGATGTTCCCCGCCTGGCCTGGCCTTACAGGTAAATCCACCGCACGCAACCCCCAGAGCAGGTGGGCTTTGCTGCATTCTAGCCAAGGGGCTTCCCTGCTCATCTCGTGCCCCTGTCACCATTAATTCAGCCACAACCTGATGCTAATGCTGGTTTATGTTAATTGAGCCGCAGGATAAAGCAATAGAGCTGTTAATTGTCCACGCTTGCCTTTCTGGGAGGTGGGCAGTAGGTTACTGGGGATGCACAGAGGCTGGAAGGGCACAACTCCACCTCCAAACCCACACCCACAGCCGCGGCTGCTGCTGGGGCCAGATCCAGCACACCTTGCAGGAACACTTCACTACACTTTTTTCTATAAAACACTGTTGCTCTATCTGTACGAGATCACCTGACTCCAGGGCAGAGCCACTGCTGGCCAGAGCAGCCCTCGTGGGGCAGATGCAGGGATGCCAGGGCTGCCAACTCGCCCCAGTGCTGCTAGGAGGGTCCCCGCTCCCCCACTGGGCAGCAGGGAAGCTGTCACAGTGAGGGGGATAAATAAATCAACAGGAAAAATGCAAAAAGGTAAAACACTGCCAGGGATAAGAGGCAGGCAGGCCCTGCCAGACCATACGAGGGGACAACAGACGAGGTGACAAATGCAAGGGCTGAGCGGAGGGCTCTGTCCTTCTGCATGCTGATGGCATCCCGGGAACAGGCGCCTGGGGTCAGTTGTTGTTCATGATCCACCAGGAAGCTGGAGAGAGAGAGGAGAAAGGGTCAGGGATGTGCAGTTAAACGGTGGAGCAGGATTAGGGGAGGCAGAGATGGGGGATCGCGGGCAGCAGAGGCTTTTTTGCAGGTCCCTGGCACGTGGCTGCAAACCCACCCACTGTTCTGGGGTGGGGAGCATGGCCTTGGTGTGACCCATGGAGGATGAAACCACTTGAGCTGTGCGACTGCTCCAGGGGAGCACTGCCAGCATGGGATTTAGCCCAAATCAATCTCTATTCCCTCATATTTACAGATGACCTAAAAGTAATGGCAAAGCGGGGCTTCATTTGCTCTTAGCTGTCACCAAGCCTTCTCCCAGTTCCTCACGCTGTGGTCAGATTCATACTGGTGCCACAAGGTATTCTCCCTGAGCTCTTCTCTGCCTCAGCATCACAGAGGCATAAAACGAAACGGGGATGCAGACCCTGGGACTGACCCAGGAGGGCCAGCGCTTTGGACAGAGGGTGTAAGGGAAATAAAATGAGGCATGAGGCATCTTCAAGACAGGGTTATCTTCCTCCTAGGATCTGCTCCCAGCTGCACAGCTGTCCAGGCTGGAGCACACCCTGCAGTGCTGCCCACACACACACAAATAGGAAAAGCCAGGGAAAGTCACGGAACAGGTGATCTTGAGTGCTATCAGGAAGCACTTGCAAGAGAACTGGGTGATCAGGCCCAGTCAACACGGGTTCACAAAAGGCAGGTCTTGCCAAACCAACCTGATTGCCTTTTATGACAAAGTTACTTGACTACTGGGCGAGGGAAAGGCTGTGGATGTATCTTCCTGGACTTCAGTAAAGCCTTTCACACAGTTTCTCACAGCATTTTGCTTAGGAAACTGTCATCTCTGGCCTGGACGGGTGCACACTCTCCTGGGTGGAAAACTGGCTGGATGGAGGGCCCAGAGGGTGGTGGGAAATGGAGTTAAATCCAGCTGGAGGCCAGTGACAAGTGGGGTTCCCCAGGGCTCAGTGCTGGGTCCAGCCCTGTTCAATGTCTTTATTAATGACCTGGATGAAGGCATCGAGTGCTCCCTTAGCAAGTTTGCAGATGACACTAAGCTGAGTGGATCTGCTGGAGTGTAGGGAGGCTCCAAAGGGACCTGAACAGGCTGGACTGCTGGGCTGAGACCAACGGCATGAGGTTTAACAAGGCCAAATGCCGGGTCCTGCACTTGGGGCACAACAACCCTAAGCAGAGGTACAAACTAGGAGAAGCCTGGCTGGAAAGCTGCCAGGAGGAGAAGGACCTGGGGGTGTTGGTTGACAGTGACTGAACATGAGCCAGCAATGGCCCAGGTGGCCAAGAAGGCCAGTGGCATCTTGGCTTGTATCAGAAACGGTGTGACCAGCAGGTCCAGGGAGGTTCTTCTCCCCCTGTACTCGGCACTGGTGAGACCGCACCTCGAGTCCTGTGTTCAGTTCTGGTCCCCTCACCACAAGAAGGATGTTGAGGCTCTGGAGCGAGTCCAGAGAAGAGCAACGAAGCTGGTGAAGGGGCTGGAGAACTAGAGGAGCAGCTGAGAGCGCTGGGGGTGTTTAGCCTGGAGAAGAGGAGGCTGAGGGGAGACCTCATTGCTCTCCACAACTACCTGAGAGGAGGTTGTGGAGAGGAGGGAGCTGGGCTCTTCCCCCAAGTGACAGGGGACAGGACGAGAGGGAATGGCCTCAAGCTCCCCCAGGGGAGGTTCAGGCTGAACATTAGGAAAAAATTTTTCATGGAAAGGGTCGTTGGGCACTGTCAGAGGCTGCCCAGGGAGGTGGTTGAGTCACCTTCCCTGGAGGGGTTTAAGGGATGGGTGGACGAGGTGCTGAGGGACATGGTTTAGTGATTGATAGGAATGGTTGGACTCAATGATCCGGTGGGTCTTTTCCAACCTGGTGATTCTATGAAACCTGCCAGGGAAATAAGTCTGGTGTGAGAAACACAATTCAGGTGACCCCCCCCAAGTTGATCTTTTGCACTGGTGCAAGCCAAGGCACCCGCTCCCCGCACTGCTCCTGCCCTCTGCAGAACACCCAGGGCAGGAGAGTAGGACTGGGGAGGTCCTGCAGCCCCCCAAGCTGGCCCCACAGCCTCCTCACCTGGGAAGAGCATGGTGGTCAGCAGCTCCGGGGACTCCAGCAAGCTGATGATGGACCGCTGGAAAGTCTTGCTGCAGCTGGACTGCAAGTGGCTGTAAAAGATGTAGGGTTAGAAGAGAGGAGAGCGGCTGCGTGCCAGGATACCTGCTCCCAAATCTTTTATCAGGGTGTTCGCTCCCTTCTTCTGCAAACAGCCCCGTGCTGGGCTGAGCAGCAAGGGAAGGGAGCAGTGGGGTCCCAGGGGAGCCCCAAGAGGAAACCCCTTTCATCCACCACGAGCATCCAGACCCAGCCCCACACAGGGAAAGGCTCCAACCTTCTCCATGAAGTCACGTCCTGCCAGAATTCATACAGGATGAAGCAGGCCTCGTCCGTCAGCTTGCAGGCAGACACGCTGCGGGGACAAAACCAACCCTGAGGTGGGGGGTCTGGCAAACTGTGGCCATGCTGTGCCCACACTGGTCCCACCAGACCTAGGAGAGAGGGCACAGCTCCACAAAAGCCTCACCACCAGACTTTTTTTGGATGTGTCCACAATTTGTGGCAGGTGGCACCACGGGATCCCAATACCAAGTCCTTCATGCTATGCAGTTCCTGCAGCCAGGCAGCAGAGGAACTTCACAGCTATCAAACCACTTCTTGCTGCTGTTCAGAAACCAGCGTGTTACATGTTTTATTAAGTATTTCTTAGCAGGTTCCTAGCATGCAACTTGGTGAATGAGCCCATCCTTCCAGCCCTTTGGAACATGTGTGTGTCTTCCTTCATTCTTCACATGGAGAGAAACTGAGGCACGAGTGCAAGGAACTGAGATAACAGCATAAAACCACATCTCCCGGCTCCTCAGAAGTGATGCCGTTTCACCAGGCATGCTTCTCATGCTCCCTCCTACTGGAGGAACAGGCATGGGAAGATGGAGAGGAAGCAAGAGGGAGGCACGAGAGCAAGGCTGAGGGTGCTGGGCCTGGGGACCATCTGCACTCAGCTGCAGTGTCAGGAATTCCAGCTGAGGCTGAAGGTTTCCTCCAGCTGCTGCTAAGGGCTTCAGGAGGGAGAGCAAAGCAACTCAACTGGCAGCTCGGAGGCTGCGTCTCTCTGCGTGGGGGCTGCAAATGCTTTGCAATTCCCTGGAGTGAGCCAGGACAGGGGAGGCTCCTGGGGCTTTGCTTCAGCTTTCAATTCACAAGGAGAGTCTGCTCGTGCAGCATGATGGCAGTTGTCTATGCTAATGTTTCTCATGGCAGAAAAGCCCATCAATTCCAAAGGAAAAACACACCATTCTCTCTGCCACGTGTTTCAACAAGCATTTTGTTTGGATTGAAAACACAATTTTGTCCTGTTGGAACTGAAGAGCTGGAAAATGACACTTTAAATGGGAACAGCGCGAACACTTCCCACTGAAAGCAGCTTTGAAATCTCCCGTGAGAGACGGAAAGCACTTCTCAAAGCGCAGCTGTGCCATCTCCAGGGACAGACTGGCAGAGGCACATCACCCAAGGCAGACACAGACTTGGTTTCACAAGGGGGCTGATGCTGTGTCATGAGCTCTCCCCTTGACTTTCCCCCCATGACCTATTTGATGCCCACCCACATACCAACCAGCACACAAAGCACTCTGAAAACAAACTTCTTGTCCCCCAAGGGTGCCGTGTCAAAGGCCACTGTCCCTGGATGAGCCATGGAACAAACAGCCCCACAACTGCCCCACTTACTGCAGGCAGCTGCTCTGCCCGGCGGTGACCTCGGTGTAGGACCTGAATGCCTGGCGAAACTCCTCAATGCCACTCGTCGCCACCGAGATCTGCCTCTTCGCCACCAGGATGTGCTGCGAAGGGACAGTGGATGAGACGTACCAGGGACTAATCTGCCCGTCCCGCCCTCCCCGCTCCCACCCAGCTGTGGAACAAGGCAGTGCAGAGCAGGGAAAGCTGTGCAAGAAGGGGCTGGCACCATGATGGTGCTGCGAGCCATAAAGTGGCTTCTTCATAAAGTGGCTTCTTCCTACTTGGACAGGTTACCTTCCCAACGGGGATGGCACCAGCAGGATATGCTCTGTCCCATAGTGGTGGGATCCTGCTTTGGGGCTGCTGCAGTCCTTCCCCAAGAAGAAAGAGGCCCTGGGGCTCTGAATGGTCTGTGGGAGCTCAGAGCAAACCTGGCCAGTTTGGGCACTCAGAAGCAGAGCGTTGGTTTCCTCTGGGTTGGCCATGGGTGCTGCCCAGGGTTTCATGGACCTGATGGAGCCGTGTTGCCCTGGAGATGGTCCCCTGCCCACTCAAAGCTCTGACTCCCACCTAGTTGCATTACTAGGCAGCAGAACCCAAAGCCAGCAGCTCCCCGAGGCAACTCTGCTCTCAGAGCACAGGGGCTACACGAGCACACGTGTGTGCGAGAGAGGGGATCTGCGCACACTATGGGGCTACCTGCAAACAACAAGCAGCAGGACAGGGACTTACTGCATCTCTTCCTTTGCACATCGCTTCCTCCTTCAGCGGCTCCAAGCGTGGGCTCTGCATTCCACACCCCAGGAAAAATCATCGTTACCGCAAGAACTTTCATAGAATCATAGAATCACCAGGTTGGAAAAGACCCAGGGGATCATCGAGTTCAAACATAACCTTGTGACAAGATGTGGCAGTAAGCCACAACCCAGCCCAGCAAAGCGTGACAGACTGGGACTGCTCAGGGGACATCCCAGCAGGAACCCAAGGAAGAGAATGGACATGACCTGCATGTCTGTGGGGCTTGGTGGGTCCAGGTGGACTTGTCAGACCCACAGGGACAACAGAGAGGAAGGTCAGCAGAGCTGAGGGAGAAAGGGGCTTTGAAGACAGCAAGGGATGAGCAGCCTAGCGAGTCTGGGTCTGGGGATGGGTGCAGCTCGGTAACGATGCCAGGACCGACTCCCAGGGCTCCTGCACAAGGAGAGGTCCCAAGCCAACCTGGCCTGTGCCAAGGTGTGGAGCAGCCCTGCCCGCCTCCACTCCACCACGCACCTTGCACTCCAGCTTCTCGATGAGCTGCTGGAGCCTGTTGATCTGTGCCATCCACTGGCTGTTGTCTTCAACACAAACGCCTACATGGGGAAGGGCAGAGAGCTGTCACTGAAAAAGCTCGCTTTTTTCTCAGAAAAAGCTTGCTTAAGACTCAGAAAAAAAAAACCAATAAAAGCTTCAAAACCTCCAATTTAAACCAAAAAACCTATATGGTTTTCTCCCCAAACCTTTCCCAGTATTCAGGAGATTCAAAATCCCACAGAAGCTCCAGCTCGCATCTGGGTGCAATGGTCCAGGCTGTCCCAGAGGAGGCCCCACCACGCCGTGCTGCTGCTCCCACACCCACTCCAGGCTCCAGTGGGGCACGGGCAGCGACACCAACCCAAGGGTCAGACAGGCTGCAGAAACCTACTTACAGCAGCCTTCCAGCACTTAAAGGAGCTCCAGGAAACTGGGGAGGAGCTCTTGATCAGGGAGTGCAGGGACAAGACGAAGGGGAACGGTTTTTAAGCTGAAAGAGGGGAGACTGAGATGAGATCTTGGGAAAAAAATGTTTTCCTGTAGGAGTGGAGAGGCCGTGGTCCAGGTTGCCCAGGGTAGTCGTGAATGCCCTATCCCTGGAGGTGTTCAAGGTCAGGCTGGACGAGGCTTTGAGCAACCACTGGAAGGTGTCCCTGCCCATGGCAGAGTGGGTGGAACTAGAGGACCTCTAAGATCCCTTCCAAACCAAACCTTTCTAGGATTCTACCTGTTGTCAGCATCCCAGAATAGGGATCTGTTGGAGAGAGACAAACGTTCTTCTGTCCCCTGCGCCCACATCGCCTCCCTGACTTCAGCCCAACCGAGGTCTCAGATTTCTTTATGTCCTTTCTGAAAGAATAAAAGACAAAAGGGAGGGCTGGAGTCAATCACTCTATGGGTCAGCTTCACAGCAGGCTTGGAAAGCGCAGATCCTATTTCCAGATACCCCTCCCAGGGAGACCTACAGATTCTCCCTGGTGGTGCTGGGGAGAAGGGGAGAATCAGCATGTCCCACTGGGTTACCTCTCCCGTCCTGCCTGCTCCTCCACCGTGTCCACGGCGCACTCGAGCGAGGTCTGCAGGGACTGCAGTTGGTGCATGGTTTCACGCAGCAGGAAGCGGGTCAGGAACTGCTCCATCTTCGAGGAGGTCTCATACCTCTGTGGAGAAGGAGAAAGGATCCGTCAGATACCCTCAGCTCTGCGCACAGGTAGCAGCGGTGAATCTGGAACGGGCTTGCTCTTAAATAAATCCACATGGAAGGCACTTCCCGCAGTGAGCAGGTGCAGACTCACTTAATGAGGCATATTCCCATCCCCGACACATCCTCCCTCGGCCCCCATCGGGGCCGACTGTGGCCTCCACAGCCTTGGCATATGGATGCTTCCCCTTGCACAGCAGCTGGATGCTGCTCCCCAACAGCGTTGCTCCCCTTCAAAGGGCCAGGCACTGGGAGAAGCCCCGGCACCACGCCAGCCTCCCAGCACTCCCTATCCTCCTGGCTTTCCAGGGCCCATCCTGAGGATGGCCTAATCCTGACATCTTCTGCAGACAACGGCGATGGATGCAATTTTATCGCAGAAGCCAGCAGCTGCTCCCACTGACACAACGTTATGGCTGCAGGAGGAACACTCAGCCCACCTCGTGCCCGACAGCTCATCCCAGCACAGTCTTTACCCCCCAAGCACACAGGCACAGACACCAGCCTGCACCGTGTCCCCCCAGAAATCCAGCTACCAGCCCAGGGCATGCTTGTGCTCAGAAGGGACTCGGCTCTGAAGCTCACAGTGTTCACACTCCTGGTCCCAGCACACCCCAGCTCACCTTGCAAGGGCAAAGCAGGATCCCATGTGGACGCATCAGTATTTTGGGAGAGTACGGCACAGGACAAGCCAGCTGCTGCCCGCCTCTCGCCTCGTCAAACACAGCAAACCCAGGGGAACGCGCAGGAGAGAAGGATGGAAATAACCATCCTCAAGAGAGCCCGAATGCTGCTTCACCCTGCAGCATCAACTTGGAAGAGTTCATGCTGAGGGAGGGAATTGACTGAAAAATGCACCTTCCCTTCAGTCCAACTGCCCTGCTCCCTTCACATGTCTCGCCTGGAGGCTAACAAGCAAAACCTTCTAGTCAGGTAGCACTACATGCAGTTCAGATCCCTCTGTAAACACAGGTTCAATATGAAATCCGTCTCATTGAGCGCTGTGTTTTCTGCTCACAGCAGAGACTCATGCAAAAGAGTCACAGAGGAAATAACCCAGCAAGCACAAGATAAAGCTTTTTGGTCGGGGACTGGTATTCCAGCTCTGTTGACCCAGGTGAAAATCCCAAAGTTGCCAAGAGCTGCTCTAATTCTGCTTTTGAAAGGTTTTATTAGTTTCCTAGGATGATAGTTAAGCTCAGGACAGAGTGGAATAGATGATCGCATGGTTCCTGCCAAAAGAGAAATAGGAGCACCTGACATGGAAAGGTCTTTATGGACTGGTGTGCAGTGTCTGCAAACTAGAGAGAGGAAAGATTTTAGCATACAGGTCCTCTGTGTGAAATATCAGACCATTTCTCAAAATATCTCCCCAACTCAACTCTTGCTGTGACACTATTGTATGGCAAATGCAAAGCACAGCCACAAGCTCAGCTGTATTTAATACATGCAGCACAGCCACCAGGTTCTGTTTCACAAATATAAGTGAGAATGACAGAATTTGGAGAAAAACTCTCTTTTCTCAAAAAGGCATCTTCTCTTTACCATGTTTCTATCACCTCAGTGAGGAAGGATGGGAGTGCACGAACTCCTAATGATCTGGTTTCCTCCTGCCAACCTGTGGATCCATCCCAAAAACCAGGAGCTGGTTTGCTTCCCACGCAGACATTATTTCCTACAGTCACTGCAGTCACTTACACAGCGAGAAGGATGAATTTGGCTCATGTTTCTGATGCTTTATCACAGTGTTTATCCTGCACTTGACAACACGCATGGCAGGGAGCAGCTTGAGACACGCTATAGATCCAGTCCAGGTACCCTGGCTGGCAGTGCACAGAGGAGGGGATCCTCCACTTCTTCAAACCACAGCTCCCAAACACAGAACCACAGCATACTTCCTCCAAGCCTTAGTTTCCTTGTTTTCCCATCTGTCCCCCTGGAGCTCATTGCCTTGGCAAGGTCTGAGCAAGCCAAGGTCATCTCCCAGGCTCTGCTTTTGTTGGCCTAAAGAAGCAGCCCAAGCTCTCCATTTTCCTGCTTGTAAAGCAAGCTCCTTACATGAGCCTAGTTATGGCCTCGGGGCAAGTACCTGGAGGATGCTGGGATGAACAATCCCATGGGAGCAGAAGTAAGGAACTACAGCAGATGGACCACGTCCTACCCAGGAGATGCTGTGGTTCAGCTGGTGAAACCCAGCTCACAGAATCATAGAATCACCAGGTTGGAAGAGACCCACCAGATCATCGAGTCCAACCATTCCCATCAATCACTAACCCATGTCACTCAGCGCCTCATCCATCGGTCCCTTAAACCCTTCCAGGGAAGGTGACTCAACCCCCTCCCTAGGCAGCCTCTGCCAGTGCCCAATGACCCTTTCCGTGAAATATTTTTTCCTGATGTCAAGCCTGAACCTGCCCTGGTGGAGCTTGAGGCCATTCCCTCTTGTCCTGTCAAGATCTCAAGTCAGAGATCGCCTTCTTCTTCCAGCTAGTCTGCATATTGCTGCTCCCTCAGGAATCACACGAAGCTCTCAAGTCTGGGGAAGTCTGGGGAAAAATGGGCAGAGACTGAAGATCCTCCAGCATGTGTTGGCCCAGCAGCCCTGCTCTGGAAGAGAAGCTTCCCAGTGGGAGCCAGTGGAGCAGACAGGTCTCTTATTTGCTCGGCAGCTCCCTGGGGTGAAGCCTCATTTGGCTCCTACAGGTGGCTGGACCCTCTGCCAAGCTGGGGTCCCCGGCCCCAGTGGCATTACTGGTGTGTGAATCAACTCAAGTGAGGGGCAGACATTTAATATGGGAAATCTCTGTTCTCTGCCCCTTCCCTGGCTCAGTAACAGGTAAGCTATGGTCAAACTCCAACATAATAAACCCATTAATCCTGTAACAATCCAAGACAGATTCCCATTCTGGAAACACAAACATAGGAATATATTCAGGTCACAGCAGGTAGGATTGGAACATTTATCTCTGCCAGCCTCCAGCAGTGGCAGATTTCCCAGCAAAAGCCCTTTCCACAGGGCTAGAGTGTTGCCTTTTCCCCAGCGCAGAGCCCTGAGGATCAGGGAAGCACAGGGAGATGCTTCCCTGGAGGGTCAGTATCTGCAATGGGGCACTCGGGAGCTCCAGGCTGGGACCAAAGCACCCAACCGGCATCAATCTCAGCCGGGTGAGAGCAGTGCTGTGAACATCAGGCTGCCCCAGCTCCCTCACAGCAGGCAGATCCAAACACAGGTGTTAAAATGACTCCACAAAAATCTGTTTCAAAACCTGCTCCTCTTTCCCAGGGAAAACCTGTGGCACCAGAAACTACTAAGTGAAGGAATACATCACGCCAATACCGCGAAGCAGGCAGTAATTGCGCTGTCCTTTGGAGAAACACACGAATAAACAAAATCATTACAATGCAAACAACAGAAAAGAACTGAAATAAAGCACAGCTCTCTGAAGAGAATTCATTCTCTCCTTCTGGACTTGTATTTAACAAGTGTGAAGGAGGCCAGGCAGCTGAACCAAAGAGAAAGTGCATTTTCACATAATTCCCTCTCCTGGCACGGAATTTCCTGACGTACGGGGAGACGCTGCTGAGGCTGGGTCTGGCCAGAAAGAAACCTGAAGAGAAGGCAAGGCTGTGACCAACACTAGAGAGGCAGAAACACTTCAATGACTGCAGAGCTGGCAGCGGAACCATTCCCCTTCGCTTCTCTGCTTGATCGGTGGCTCAGAGGATGGTGTCCACGTGGGCAATGCCCTTCATCTGCTTCTCACCAAGCATCGAGCATCGAAGGGAAAGAAAGGTTCAGCCCTTCCTACGGCCGCAAAAGAGCAGCAGCCTGAAGCACAAGGCTATACCATTCAACACATTTTGGATGCAAAGGGGTCCCCAAGGATGGTCCCTCCCAGGACTGAGCACTGCTTTTCCATGGCTGTATTTACTCCGTGATGCTGTGCTCTGCAGACCGTGATGAGGGGGGGCTCATGAAGCAGGAGGCTGCTTGCCCTAATTAGCAGCCTCCGATTTGCTTCCCATCGGCATAAGCTGCAGGGTGAGAATTCACTGCAAAGACGAACTTTGGCAGAAGGCTGCGAGTCAATTCCACTCTTTCCTCCCTTCTTCCAAGTACCTCACCACTTCCCAAAGCAGCATTCCTGCCACAGTGGCTCCCATCACCTTTCCAGCAGCCAATTTCTGTCACTGTGAGCACAGGCTACATTGAGCACAAGCTGCTGGGGTCCATCCAAAGGATAATCAACCTCAGAGCCCCCATTTCATACCATACTGCTCTGTGGAAAAGAGCTTGGCTTCGTCTCAGAGACAAAACATAGGTCATCAGTGATGCTTCCAGAAACTGTGTCCCCAGGCAGGACCCTGCAAGTGGTCTGCAAGGAGCTGTTGGAACAACCGCTGCAAGACCCTACGAAGAAAGAGAATCCAAAGACGCCTCCAGAGCACAAAAGCACTACCCTACCCTTCTCTTCACTCCTCCAGGCACGCTGCTGGCTGTGCTGCCGCAGCACTCATTATGCATGGAGCCAACCAAGCACGCAGAGGAATCCCACTGATCTGGGAGGCACCACGTTTGCTGCCTTGGACACTGAAGTTCAAAGCTAAGCAAGCAAAGATCACACCACAGCTTCCTTTACGCACCTGTTTGCTCACCGCCCTCCCACGGTCCCATCCTTACCAGCTTGGTTTTGTCCATGGCTGCAAGGACTGCAGAGTTGAGGGTTTCCAGGGCAGAAAGCACATTCCTGTATTCTCCGAGATATGCCGAGAAATAATCTGAAGCAGGAGAGAAGACAAAAGTGAGCTTCCCAGGCACCTCCCTTGTGCTTTCTACCCACAGCCCAGTGCTGCAGAGGGACATTCGCATCCCTCTCTGGAGTCACATTCCCACTTGGACTGAAATGAAGAGTCTTTTCCTATCCCCAGGGACAAAATGTCCCATCCCCTTGGGAAAAGCACATACGTGCTCAGTGCTGGGATTCAGGCACTGGGATTGTCAATTCCCTGTTCTTGAGAGGGAGCCCTTCCAAGGCAGGAACATCACCCTACTTACCACACAATTTCTCCGTGTCCACATTACTGCAAGAAACAGAAAAACAAGCTCTTGTTAGACAGTGGGGCTGCTTCGGAAGAACCAGTTGTGGAGCAGGGGCTTGAGGGCTTGGCTTGAGCCCTCAGTGGATTTACTGCTCCCCTCACATATTCTCCAAAAGCTGTATTAGAAAAATGAAAAACTGCTCAAGTTTAGAGCCAGCAGCTCAGGAGTCATGCCCAGCGCCTGTAGCACTCCTGCTCTGAGGGCCGAAGGAGCAAGCAAAGCTGCTCCACCATCTCCTGGAGCTGGAATGTGCTGGGAAAGAGCAGGATGGGGCCAGGACAGAAGTGAGGGGAGGCTGGCAGCCCCGTTTCTGAGCCCTGGAGCTGATGAGCCCCAAAAGCTGCAGCTTCAACCCAACCTTAGATGCCAAGCATTCAGCCAGGGCTTTCTCCTCGCGTCTCCCCTGACATCAGCCCAGGTGCTCCCTTGTGGCTGCCCCATGGCATCAAGCCCCCTCCTCTCTCATTAAGGTCATTAAAGCAGGGATCCGGGTCCAATAACGTGGAGATGTTCTGCCTCTTTCTCATTAACAGAGGGGACACGCTGGAGAATTGATGCTGGCATCCCTGCAGGGCTTGGACCTGTCCCTCTTGTTGCTAATAAAAGTTCCTGCTGGGGTGAAAAAGGAGGAGAGAAAAAAAAAAAAAAGCGGTCAGATCTGCTCAGGTGGGCAAAGCCACAGAAGGCAGAGCTGCTTGCAAAGCCCAGCATCACCTGCAGAGCCCGCAGGGAAGTACCCCAAGATATCAGTTATCCAAGTCAGCCTCTGCTCAAGAAATCCTACCATCTCAAAGTCAATTAAATGATTACAACCATTTTTAAGCCTGATTGGGAAAATGGAAGAGAGCATGACAGTTTTTGAAGTGTTGAAGTGCTGTCACACATGGAGGAACCAGTGCTACCTGGAGTTTGCTGGGCTCCAAGCACAAGGATGGCTGCAGCGCCACTGCCCAAGGGAAGGCAAACCAGGGCTGTGCCACATGGCCCCACAGCTGAGAATGCTGACAAAACAATGAGATAAAACTAGAGGAGAATGTAGGAAAGGTCCACAATGCCATGCCGAGAACAGCTATAACAGCTGAAGCAAAATCTTCCTACAGCTTTTCCCCCAAGACATGAAAGGCTGGGGTTTGTGCCTCTCATTCTGCTGAGTTTCCATTTAGTGTATTTTAATCAGGCAGTGCTTCGAATCCTGGTTTGATGTGAGATGCCCCAGCAGACCTGCAGCAATGGGAGTTCAGACCCCTGCGTTCAGCTCGTTGTGTCAGGCACCTTTCTCAGATGATGGGCAGGTTTCGGATGTGATTTGGCTCGTCTATTTTAAACACCTACCGCAGGAGGTGATTAGGCAGGGCTCTGGCGCACTGTCCTGGCACTGCAGGCAGCTTTTAAAGCGGATTTTTAAAAAAGTGTTTCCCCTGAGACGCAATACTGATCATCAGCAAAACCACAGCTCCTTCTTCTGCCAACTCCACTCCATCAAACTTTGCTGATCCCATCCCTGAGCAGCTCCACGCATCCAACCACAGCAACGCTGGAGAGTGATTGGGGTTGGAAGCACAAATTTCAATTGGAAAAATGTCTGATTCCTTTGTAATTCTTCCACTTATTTCTGAGAGCTGCCCGGAGCCTGCAGAGCCACTGCTGCTGCACTGCCACAAAATACCTGGCACCACAGCACTGCTTGTCAGACCCGTGCCTGAGGAATCACTGCAGCCGCTGGTTTTCATCCAAGAAATGGGTGAAAATCACAAAAGAGGGATACAGATGTGAGATAAAAAGATGCACAGTGGAACACCTAATGCATAGAATCACTAGCTTGGAAAAGACCTCTTGGATCATCGAGTCCAACCATTCTTATCTGCCAATAAACCATGTCCCTGAGCAACTCGTCTACCTTTCTTTTAAACACCTCCAGGGAAGGTGACTCAACCACCGCCCTGGACAGCCTGTTCCAGTGCCCAATGACCCTTTCCATGAAAAACTTTTTCCTGATGTTCAGCCTAAACCTCCCCTGGCGGAGCTTGAGGCCATTCCCTCTCATCCTGTCCCCTGTCACTTGGGAGAAGAGCCCAGCTCCCTCCTCTCCACAACCTCCTTGGTTGTAGAGAGCAATAAGGTCTCCAGAATGTGTCACCCAGGCACTTGCATCTGTCCTCAGTGGGAGCTTGAGGCTGGGACCAGTTTCACCAGGAGAAAGAAGGGGCCACTAGCCCACCCCACCCCACAGCCCAGTTCCCACCTTGGCTCTAGCAAGCAGGCATCAACACCAGCCCTACGGCTTCTAAGGAGAAGCCAGTTATCAACAACCCTTTCTACCTTGTCTATTTGATGCTTTAAAACACACGTTAACTCACCAGTCACCAAAATACTGAACAGTTGAACACTGAACCCATAGCCAAGATCTTGCAGCAGCAATCAGCCCTTTGGGGTTGTCCAGTGGTTCTGCTCCCATCCCAACACAGCCTGCTCTGTCAGCAGCCCCATGCTGCCAACTCTTCCCACACTGCACATCCTGCAGCAAATTACACGACTGATGGTGCTATTTTCAAGCTACCAGAAGCTACTTCATATCAGGAGCTCATGTGAAGAACAGGCACATCAAATTCTGACCCATTTTGCAGGGCTGCAACAGGGCAGCTGGTTTCAATCTGCTCCTCTCTCTGCCATCCCCTCTCCCACTCCAAGAGAAGAGCCATCCTCTGCCTCCAAAGCACTCATCCTGAGAGTCTCCACATTTCCCCGTAGCTGTATTTTGACTGTGCTCAACCCACTGATTAACTGTAATTAAGCTTGAACTGATGGTGAAGGATCTTGTCATCATTATGTTGTTGGGATTTTGTCAGAATGCGCCTGGAATTTATGCAAGAAAACAGCAATCAGCTTCAGCAAAGCAGATGGGATCTCTTTTATTTTTATCACCTATCACATTGGGAAACCTCTGCTGCCATCACGGACTTGGATTCCAAACCTTTCCAGCGTGACCCAGAGCGTTTCAGTTGCTCGCTGGCATTCAGAGACTGGCAGACGCTGTGGCTCAGAGTCTCTGACTAAAGAGAGGGAAGGAAAGCTCACACGGAACCAGAAACCTGACGTTATTTCCACTGAGAGTTCTTAAAATCCACTAGGTTAGGGCTGTAAGAGATTGAGACTTTTTTGCTACCTCAAACCCTATCGAGAACGCTGCACTTGCTGCCCAGAGGGGCCACACTGCAATCTTGCTGGTAGGGAGAGCAGGGGCAGAATGGTATCTTGGACCCCAGAGCCCCCCCAGGCTCCCTCTAACTCAGTTCCAGAACTTTCCTAGAAGTGGCACTTAACAGTAAAAACTATATTTAAATATAAACAGCACTTACTCTGCAAGAGAGGCATTTGCAGCACACCCACCATCCTGGGAGAGAGAAGAGGACCAGACCCCAGGTGGTGTCCTTGAACTTTTCTCTCTCTCCCTCTCTCCCTTTCTTTCCTTTTCCCTTAACACAGATTTAGCAGCCAATCTTATCCCTACGAATGCCTGTACAAATAAATTCCTTTTAGATAATAATAATTGTTCTGCCTTCATTTTAAGCTCATAGTGAACCCATAAATTTTATGGGGAGATCCAGTGACTCTGGACTGTCCAGACTGGGTCGAGACAAGGACTCCCACCTCTTTCACTTGTAGCTCCAGGACAAAGACAAAGGCTCTAGGCAGTCCATACCTGATTCCTGCCACCATCTGACCACTCTCATAAAAGGACAACTTCCCAGACCTTATTTTAGTAAATTTTCCCAACGGATGCAGGACAGAAAGATACACGAGGTCCACACAACACTTCCCTGGACAGTTTCATAGTCCCCTGCAAAGAGGAATAGGCATGCAACATATGCAATGTTCAGTCCAAAGCTCTTTGTGATCGATTCTCCACTAAGTTTTTCTCACAAGACCCTGGGACCTGCTGCAGGTGGACGCACGGCTGCTCAGAGAGCAAACCACACTCCACAACTCTCAGGATGCTGCTGCAGCAGTGGAGCTTCTTAATCCTTCGATAACATGTGTCTCTTCCTACCCAAACTTTGCAGTGGGTGAAAATACACACTTCCAGGAAGAAGAAACTGCTCTGCACCATCATTGCCAGAGCTGGTGTGGAGGTTTCTGACAAGCTAAATGAAATGCTGGCCTCAAGATGTGCCGGGGGAGATTTAGGTTGGATATTAGGAGGAATTTCTTTACTGAAAGGGTTGTCAAGCATTGGAACCGGCTGCCCAGGCAGATGGTTGAGTCACCATCCCTGCAGGTGTTTAAAAGACGAGTAGATTTTGTACTTGGGGACTTGGTGGACTTAGCAGGGCTGGATTGATGGTTGGATTTGATGATCTTAAACGTCTTTTCTAACTGAAACCATTCTGTGATTCTATGATTAAATTGCAACAAAAGGTTGAATTTGGTTTCAACGTAATCACCTCCCACTGGATCAGGTGATCAAAGCCTCATCTAACCCTAGGGATGGGGCAGCCACCACTGCTCTGGACAAGCTGGGCCATGGGCTCCCACCCTCACAACAAAACATTTCTTCCCAAGATCTCACCTTTATTTCCCATCTTTCAGTTGAAAACTGTCCCCCTCATCCTATCCCTGCACTCCCTGATCAAGAGCCCCTTTCAGCACTGGAAGCTGCTCTAAGGTGTCCCCAGAGCCTTCTCTTCTCCAGGCTGAACAACCCCAAGTCTCTCAGCCTGGTGATGCCTCCTACCAGACAACACACTGAGCACCAGACTCCCTGTCTGGGAGGTCCCACGTTCTCCTCCACAAGGTGGGGATGAAGCTTAAGAAATCATGTACAGTTCCATGCTGCCACCTCCCACATCCTGTCCCGCTCACATGAAACTGTCCTATGTGCATGGACCATGTCCCAGACAGGGACAGAAACAAGAACTATCCCTGCACTGGCCTCAGAGCTGGAATTTCCCTTCTGCTCTCAGAGGAATGAGGGCATCCTCACAGGGCTGGAGGCACAGTGCCTCCTACACTTGCTTGAAGTCACTGAACATAGAAATTTGGAAATCAGCTCTGTCCACAAGGGCCCTTCAGCTCTTTGTGGCAGAAAGAGATCAAAGACCCAACGGTCACGCCTTGCTAAGAGATGTCACCAGCTCAGTAACACAACTGCCATGTTGTCATAGCTACCGCATCGTCATTACCAGTAACGAGTTATAGAGAGCACTGCTACAGTCAGGGCCAAGCATCGCTCTCGGAGATGCCTGCTGCCCCAGGGTGGTCTGTGAGCACAGGATCCTTCAATCAGTCCAGTTTATCTGCTCTGGGCAGACAGAAAAGGCCTGACCTGAAAGCAATGGAAAATCAGGAAACATTCACCATCCAGTTAAGGACATGGTTAGAACTCTCTGTTTTGCTGTAACCCATGCTTTCCAGCAGTATTTTGTTGAGGATGACTCCAAGGCCACAATAGAGGAAAAGGAAAGGAGTATTTTGCAGAAGAAATGGAAGAGCTCACTGCTAATGCCCTGGGATCACAGCTCTAAGATGCAGAGGAGGTATTTGCAGGAGATACCTCCTGCTGCCCACACCTAACAAGCCCACCTGGCTGAACAGGGTTCAAAGGACACACCAGCCCCTTTCTCTGCTCCATCACTGAAGCAGGAGCACCAGCTAAAGCCACCACCCCAACACTTGGTGGGAGTCAATCACCCCTCCCTGGAGGACGATGGAGGACTTGCAGCCAGGGCATCCAAACTTTTAAACAGCTGCCTTCCCCCAGTGCCAAAACACGCTTGTTTACAGCGGCCGACATGGTAGAGGGATGCCAGCCACGCTCCGTTGATATCTGAAAGACTGGGATGAGAAACAGAGCTGAGCCCAAGAGACTCCTCTAGACAGCAGCAGTCAAGAGGAGACAAGGGCTAAGTGCAATTACTTTTTCCTGTTCTTTGGGGGTTTCTTTTTTTAAAAGTAGCTGGCCTAAATTCACAGTTACACTCATCAGGCTCACTTCTGACAGAAAGCAGCTCTTACATAAGTGAAAAGTGGTTCCCTGTGTCAGCAGTGGCAAAGTCTGTGACTTTGCATGCTCCATGCATCGTCCTCACCCCACCACATGCTCCTCCAGCAGACACGTAAGGAGCTCTATTTTTCAAAGTAACGTAATGTAATTTTAAATAGATCCTTGCTTTTACAGAACCGCAGCAAATCTGATAACGACTGTTCTCAAAATGTCTGGCTTCTCCCATCACCAATGCTTGTAGCTGGTGTTCAATGGGCTTTAACATCTGTGTGTTACAAGAGGAAGGTTTATCTCACCCTGACTATTTATCACACCCGCCTCCAAATGTCCTCCATCTACAGTCAAGCAGTTTTATCTCCTCCTTCATCTCCTCTCCTCCGTGTCACCACGGTACTTACTCTGAATGACGCCTGTCAATGCCACTGAACAACTCCCACAGCTCCTCCGAGCTCAGGATCCCATCAGCGAAATAGTTCTTGAACTCCTCAAATGATAGCTTCCCATCATCTGCATTTAAATAAAAGGGAAGAATAATTATATATCTGCAGAAAGCAGCGCACAGGCCCCAGCAGCCTCTCCACCGGGAGCGTGGGACGGTTGGGTGTGTTGTGCATTGTAATTAGAGCAGCTATCTCATTGAAAACATGTCCAACCAGTCTCCATCAAAAACCCAGCAGTGCTGGCAAGCCGCTGCTGGAACTTGAGGTGGGAATCTCAGCCCCTTCCAAAAGACCCCACTGCGACATTTACAGATGCTCTGCACTTACACGGCTGTCCAAGCTGGCTCTCTGAGCACAGAGCCCATTATCAACAGCACAGCGAGGACAGCATCAGGCTTTTGTGGAAAGAAAAATCTCTCCATTGACTCAGGAGCTCTTTCCTTCCTTCTTGTGGAGGATTTCAGCTCCTGGACTGCATTTTGATCTGCAACAAAAGTGTCTCCTGGAGCGTGCAGTGTACCACGAAGGAGAAGCGTCCAAGAGGGGGTGAGAAGGCTCAGAGAAATGATTTATGACTTTGGACTTCTTGGTTTCTGGGTGCTAAATTAAAAAGCAGGCAGCAGAACGCAACTCTCAAACACCAGGGCTCCAGCAGGCACACAGCAACAGGACCAAGGACCACAGGGATACATGTAAACCCCAGACTGAATCGATCTTGCAAGGGACAGAGAAAGAGTCGATGGCCACTGGGTTGTCTCCTCCATAGCTATATTTGCTTTCCCTTCTCACTGCTAGCGGTGCAGTTGAGACCGTGCATGTGCAGGCAGAAGGGCATAGAAGAGGCTCTGTGAGACACATGGATGGTGAATTGGGGGACCCCACATCCCTAGCCCCTGGCCAGGCTCTTTGATCTGGTGCCTCTTCCTCCAGGAGGAGCCAAAAAAAGCATTTTTTTCCTGCAGAACAGAAAGCTGCTCGCCCTTCTCCTTCATTCTTTCAGCAAACCTCTCAGCAGGGACAGGCTGTGCTGCTTTGCCCAGACCCAGTCAGGGAGGAGGAGGCAGCAGCAGGGAAAAAGCACTCACCATTCTTATCGGCTCGACGGAATATCTGCAAGAGAAAATATGACAGGGTTTAGTGAAGCAGCAGGGTGAGCAGCACAGCTGAGCCAGGTAGCATCCAGCCCTGCCACTGCAGGAAAACCACCTCCTGGAGCCCAGGGAGCTGCGGAGAAGCCCCCATTGCCAGGGCTGCACAGGCTGCTGGGGGAAATTCCCCTTTGCAAATGATTAAAATCATCTCTCGCTTATAACACACAAAGCTCTCAGCAACAGCCACCAGAGCCCAAGCGAGCCCAGAGCTCACACTGAGCATCTTGTAGAGAACAGAGGGAGATGAAACAGAAAGGACTTTGCTACACCCTTGTGATGGAAAGTGTTTAATTTTTCAGACCCTTTAAACGAGAGAACATTAAGCACAAAACCACTTCATAATCGGAGCGTTTTGTGCATCATCACTGACACTTCAACCACCTGCTCCGAGAAGCAGCTCTTGTCCTGCACTTTGTAATCACAAGAATCTTTCCTCTGACATCTTGACATGCATGCACACACACTGTAATTAATAATTTATGAATTAATTAGTCTGTAACTAATTCTGCCACAGAGCACAGCTGGAGAGCTGCTCCAGTTCAGTTTCTCAACCCAGGTTCCCAACCGCGAGGCTTCTGCCCGTGGCCGAGGTGAAAGCTGGGGCTCCTTATCCCTGCTTGGCTCCTCTCTCACCAACAACTGTCAGAAGGTCCGGAGGAGACGCTGGTGAGGAGCAGCAGCATTTCAGAAGCCTATAAACATCTCACCAGACCAAGCACTACCAGGCTTTGGCCAGCTCATCCTAACAAAGCTGATGACCAAAAGCTGCAAGTGTATCAACATTCTTTTTAATCACCCTGACTGATGAAGAAATCTGAAGATGTGAAATGGGGATAAAGGATTTTTTAATATTCTTTTCCACACACCTGCAAAGCAGAGACAAAAAGGACCGTGGACCAGCTCTACTCCCTGTCACAGGAAGATGCAGGGCTGCCAGCTGCCCCTCCACCCCCAGCTCCCTTCTGCATCGCAAGCTGACAGCCCTGCTGCCTGTTCTGAGGGTACGAGCCCATACCCAGCCATTGAAATGTCCCTGGAAAACTGCTTTGAGGTGAAGAAACAACTGTCCAGAGAAACCTCTGCTGCTCGCTCTGAAGGACGCTGCTGACTTGCAACTGGACAGAGGCTTTTCTGATGCCGATTCCAGATGGGAGCTCCTGGTCCTTCCCCACGCCAAAATGGGGAGCAGGGACATCTCCTTGGATGCTCTTCCGAGCAAGGTGAGCTCCTCCTGAGCAGTTGTAGGGAATGGAGGCTGCCCTGAACAGACCAACATTAGGTAACCATCCCTCTGGGCTTCCAGGCTGCTTCCCTTGCAGGAAAGCAGGGCAGGCACTCTCAGAACACCCGGCAGGACTCACTAGATGAGCTTTGGAGCTTTATTGCTCCCAGCTGAGATGGGAACCCACAGATCCCACATGCTGGGTTTTAAAGGAAAGCTTTCCCCAGGCTGAAGGGTTCGCTTGTGCCTCAGGGCTCCCTGACAATGACACATCCCTGCCTCGGGCACCCCACCTTCCAAGGCAAAAGCTTAAACCTGCAGAGCTCTCTGTCGCCAGAGTCACTCGTGGCTCATGCACTGACATCTGTACAACTCCAAATTACACCATGGCCAGCCAGCTTATCCCAAAGTTGTCATGAAAAGTGCTTAAGAAACACAGATTCAAGTGAGGTCAAGCATTACCAATTCCCAGTCTGGCCTTGCTCAGCAGGGTCCGTCTGCAGGCTGAGGGAGAGGGCACAATTTCAAGGGGGTTCCCACAGGGCTGAGGAGGTCTCTAAACTGGGGTGAACCCGTCTCAGATTCAGCACAAACCTCAGCAAACAGAGCTGACGCTTCTCTCCCACACCCGGGATCCTCTGCTCCAGTGGTGCATTAGGAAAGCCCTGCCAATGCACCCATGACAGCTGCCTGAAGCCTAAAATAAATATACATGGTGCAAGAATAGGAGCAGTGAGAGCAAGGCAAGGCAAGGCCACATCTGCTCCATGTTCCCCAGGGATGGTGGGGCTCCTCGCTGCCTCCAACGAGCGCATCCTCAGCCAACCCCGGCTGCTTGGTGAGCGCTGCACACGGCGGAAAACACCCATGGCTCCCGTGCATGAGGCAGGATCCAACTCCAGCCAAGCGAAAATAACACAGAGCCACCTCCACGCTCCACCCGGCAACTGCTGGGGTGCAAGCAGAGCAACAGCGGGGAAGACAAGACAAAGGCCGCCCAGGGAGGGGGTTGAGTCACCTTCCCTTGGAGGGGTTTAAGGGATGGGTGTACAAGGCGCTGAGGGACATGGTTTAGTGATTGATGGGAATGGTTGGACTCGGTGATCGGGTGGGTCATTGCCAACCTCGTGATTCTATGATTCTATGAAAAGCTGCTCCGGGGCAGGCAGCAGCCCAGGGAAAAGGGATGCAAAGCCATGCTGGGAATGGGATGAGGTCCGTGTTGGCTGCTGGAGAGGCCCTACAGGCAATCCCTTGCTTGCACTCCGTGGGGCTGGCAGTCTCAGAAACACACAAACACTGCCTCAAGCCCAAGAGACGCATTTCCCTTAGCTCCTGGCTCTTGAGCTCATGTCCAGGTGGCCACAGCCCCACTCAGTGCCTGCAGCAGCAGCCAAGATCAATGGAGGAAGCGCTGTATTTCTGCAGGGATGAACCCCCCAGCCCTGGGAAAGAGGGATGTCACAAGGCTTCGGGGAGGGTACAGCTGCCCTGGGGACACAGTGCTCTGCAGCTGAACATGGGCTCGCCATAAATGGCCATAAATGGCGAGCTGTCCCAGCAGCTTCTCCAAACCGAGAGAGGAGCACGCAAGCCCCAAGCACCATCCTGGGGGATGAACCTCCCTGAGGTTTTGAGATGTCTGCACAGAGAAACAACCGCGATGGCAGCACTGCAGCTCATACTGCGCCTGCAGGAAAGCATCACAGGCAAAGCCCTCCTCCTCCTCACCTCCCCTGAAGGTAGGCGATGCACGGTCAGGGAGATGATGGTTATGATCCCAGGGGAAGCAGTGGCAGCCACCTCAGATCTGCGGTGCTCAGCTCTGTCTCCCTGCTGCCTGAGGGGCAGGCTGGGATCTTGTCCTGCTGTGACAGGGAGGGAGCTCACCCTGCCAAACCTGGCAGCTGGGGACCAGCCAACTGCCCAGACCCAAAAGCAGAGATATTAAATAAACTCACCCTGCCAAGCTCCAGAGCTAAAGCAGGAGCAAAGGGAGCCACAGGGAAGAGGAAGAGAAGCCGCCAGAACCCGGAAAGCAGCCGCTAGCTCTGTTTACATTTCCCATTTTAATTGCCTTAATGACACCCTGAGGGATAGATGTGGGACTCAGCCAGAGGAGCTGGAACACAGCTGTCACCACCAACCCCCCTCCTGCCCATCTTCCTTCAGCCAAGTAATTAGTGTGGTTAATGATGCTGGCTGGAGAGCCCTGCAGTTCGAAATCCCCCCAGAGCAGGAGAGAGACCCTTGCCCTCCGCTGGGAGCATCATCACAGTTGATTTCCTGCTCCCCTGCTCTGGGATGAACTGGGACACGGAGGGGGTGGCACTCCCAGATAACAGCTGGCACCGTCCTGGGCTGTCCAGGTGCTGGGACACCACACCAACCCTCCCCCTGAACCCTCGCTTGCTTTCTCCTACAGGAGAGGAGGTGCTGGGGCACAGGGTTCCACAGGGTGACTTAGACCCTGGTGCTGCCAGACACAGGGGAAGGCGAGGGCTAGTGGCTACCCGGGAGATTCGGGTGCTGCCAACCTGACCCTGCAGCTCCCACAGGGCAGCCAGGAGCAGGAAGGCTAATGTCCCTGACATGTTCCAGCAGCAGAGGTGGGCTCTGATGCAGGATGTGCCACTTGCCCTGGGAGATGGCCAGGCACGCAGCCCCCTGGATGCCACAGTGGGAACAGCATCGCCTCCCCCAGTGTCCTGGCACACAGCTCGACAGAAGCATGCTCACCACAAGGCTCGAGGGACGCAGCATAGCAGGAGGCATAGAACCATATAGTTGGAAATGATCATCAAGTCCAACCGTACCCGTCCACTACTAAAACCACATCCCTAAGCACCTTGTCTTTTAAACACCTCCAGGGATGGAGACTCAACCACCTCCCTGGGCAGCCATTCCAGCACCTAAGAACCCTTTTGGTGAAGAAATATTTCCTAATATTCAACCTGAACCTCCCCTGGCACAAACTGAGACTATTCCCTCTCATCCTATCACTTGTTACTTGGGAAAAGAGACCAGTACCCACCTCTCCACAACCCCATTTCAGGGAGTTGTAGACACTGATAAGATCTACCCTCAGCCTCCTTTTCTCCAGGCTAAACAACCCCAGATCCTACAGCTGCCTCTCATTAGGATCGTTCTCCAGCCCCTTCCTCAGATCTGTTCCCCTTCTCTGGATGCACTCCAGCCCCTCAGTGTCTTTCCTGGAATGCAGGTCTCAAAACTGAACACAGGATTCAGGGTGCAACCTCACCAGCACTAAGCATAGGGTCACAATCACTTCCCAGCTCCTGCTGGCCACACTGTTTCTGATACAGGCCAAGATGCCATTGGCTTTCTTGGACACTTGGACACACTGCCAAGTGAAAATGAAGACAACCACCATGGGCATTTTCATCTCCAAGCCACCCACAGCCACCAGGACATCCAGGCAACCTCCGACCTGCACCAACATCACCTTCCTCCACCACTGCTGGCACAGTCGCCGTGGGACTGCAGCAGGCGCACTCTGCCTGCGGGATCCCACGGCTTTTGGCAGCTCAGCAGTCCCTGCTGCAGCTTCCCTGCCAGCCACGCACCACAGTCACGACAGCGCTTCAGGAGGAGCAGGCTATTCCAAGCCACCTGGAGGCCCAGATCTCAGAACAAGACACAATGCAGAGCATCATTTCATAGAATCACAGAACAGTTTGGGTTGGAAGGGACCTCAAAGCCCATCCAGTTCCACCCCTGCCATGGGCAGACACACTTCCCATTGGATCCAGTTGCTCCAAGCCCCATTCAACGTGTTCTGGGACACCTTCAGGGATGGGGCAGCCACTACTGCTCTGGACAACCTGTTCCAGCACCTCCCCACCCTCACAGGATAACATTTCCTCCCAAAATCTCATCTCAGCCTCCCCCCTTTCAGCTGAAAACTGTTCCCCTTCATTCTACCCCTGCACTCCCTGATCAAGAGCCCCTCCCCAGCTTTCCTGGAGCCTCTTTCAGAGGAAGCTCTGAAAGGGTCTCCCTGGAGCCTTCTCTTCCTCAGGCTGAACAACCCCAAGCCTCTCAGCCTGGGCAACCCAACCCTGATTGTGAAGAATTTTTTCCCATCATATCATCTATATCTCCCCCCTTCCAATTTAAAGCCATTCATCCTCTTCCTATCACTCCATGCCCTTGTAAAAAGTCCCTGCCTGCTTTCTGCTCTTTCTTTTTTAAGCTCTTTCTGCTCTTTTTCACCAAGTCATTGTGCCCCATGCCTGGGTGGGATGCAATTGCAGGAGCAATTCCCATCCTCAGCCCGTGCGAGCAGCACCACTGTCCCGGGGGGCAGAGAAGGGCTGGACCCACGGTACTCACGTCATGGAAGATGGGGAGCGGCTGGCGGCAGGGTGCAGGGCGACGGTCAGCTGAGAGCAGGCACACGGCCAGCAGCTCTGCACATGCCATCATCGCCCCGCTGCGGGGAAGCTGGAGGAGCGATGCTCTAGGTCTCAATGAGGTCCTGTACAGTGTGATGCTGCAGGTCTCAATACGGTGCTGTCGGGCTTAATAGGATCCCGTAGGATGTGAAGCTCTAGGGCTCAACGAGGCTTCGCAGGGTGCGATGCTGCAGGGCTCAATACGGTGCCGTCAGGCTTAATAGTCACGCAGGATACGACGCTCTAGGGCTCAATACGGTGCTGTAGGGTGTGATGCTGTAGAGCACAATACGGTCCCGCAGGTCACGGTACAGTGCCTTAAGATGCTATAGGGCTCAGTGAGGTCCTGTAGGATACGTTGCTGCAGGGCACAATACTGTGCTGTAGGGTGTGATGCTCTAGGGCTTAATATGGTGCTGTAGGGCTTAATATGGTCCTACAGGATACAATGCTGTCGGGCTCAATACGGTGCCGTAGGGTGCGATGCTTTAGGGCTCAATACGGTGCCGTAGGGCTCAATGACGTCCCATAGGCTGTGATGCTGTCGGGCTCAATACGGAGCTGTAGGGTGCGATGCTTTAGGACTCAGTACGGTGTCATAGGGCTCAATACGGTGCCGTAGGATGCAATGCTCCAGGGCTCAACACGGTGCTGTAGGGCTCAATGAGGTCCTGTAGGGTCCGATGCTCTAGGGCTCAACACGGTGCTGTAGGGCTCAATGAGGTCCTGTAGGGTCTGATGCTCTAGGGCTCAACACGGTGCTGTAGGGCTCAATGAGGTCCTGTAGGGTTCGATGCTCTAGGGCTCAATATGCTCTGTAGAGTGTGATGCTGCAGGGCACAATACGGTGCTGTAGGGCTCAATACGATGCTCTAGGGCTCAATACCGTGCTGTAGGGCTTACTAGAGTCCTGTAGGGTGCGATGCTGCTGGGGCACCGTAGGTCACTGTTCGGTGCTGTAGGATGCGATGCCGTAGGGCTCAATGAGATCCTGCAGGATGCGACGCCGCAGGGCTCGGTGCGGTCACTTAGGGCTCGAGGAGATGCAGTAGGACTCGAGGAGGTCCAGCAGGGCTCGGTGCGGTCCCCTGGGGCTCGGTGCGGTCCCCTGGGGCTCGGTGCGGTGCCGCAGTTCGCGCAGCTCCCAGCCGGTCCCGGCGCGGAGGCTCCGCAGCCGCCGGCAGCTCCCGGTGCGCCCAGCGCCGCCCCCGCCGCTCGGCGATTGGCCGCAGGACCCGGGGAGGAGCTGCCGGGGGGGGCGGGGGCGGCGAGAACCGGGGTCGGTAGGGGGTCTTCTCAGCCCCACGGTAACGACGTTTGTCCCAGTTGATCCCAGTTTGGCCATGGATACTCCCAAGTGTGGTCACTGTTGGTTCCAGGGTGACCCTGGTTGCCCTAGTGTGGCCCAAACTGGTCCCAGTTTGGCCATGGGTGGTTGCAGTGTGGTCACCGTTGCCCCAATCAATCCCAGTTTGGACACAGGTAGTCCCAGTATGGTCCCTTTTGGCCTCAGGGTAACCCCAACTGCCCAAGTTGATCCCAGTTTGGACATGGATACTCCCAAGTGTGGTCAGTTTTGGTTCCAGGGAAACCCTGGTTGCCCCATTTGATCCCAGTTTGGCCACAGGTGTTTCAAGTGTGGACCCTGCTGGCCTCTGAGGAACCCTGGTTGTCCAATTTGATCCCAATTTGGCCATGGATATTCCCAAGTGTGGTCACTGTTGGCCCCAGGGTAACCCTTGTTGCCCCAGTTAATCCCAGTTTGGCTACAGGTATTTCAAGTGTGGTCCCTGTTGGCCTCTGGGGAGACCTGGTTGTCCCATTTGATCCCAGTTTGGCCATGGATAGTCCAAGTGTGGTCGCTGTTGACTCTGGGGTAACCCTGGTCGCCCCAGCGTGCACCCATTGGTCCCAGTGTGGCCACAGGTGGTGTCAGTGTGGTTGCAGTTAGCTCCAGAGTAGCCCTGGTTGCCCCATTTGATCCCGATTTGGAAACTGGTAGTCCCAGTATGGTCCCTGTTGGCCCCAGGGTAACCCCAGTTGCCCCAGTCAATCCCAGTTTGGACACAGGTAGTCCTAGTGTGGTCCCTGTTGGCCTCAGGGTAACCCCAGTTGCCCCAGCTGATCCTGATTTGGCTATGGATAGTCCAAGTGTGGTCACTTTGGGCTCCAAGGTAACCCTGGTTGCCCCGTTTGATCCTAGTTTAGCCATGGATAGTCCAAGTGTGGTCCCTGTTGGCCCCAGGGTAGCCCTGGTTGCCCCAGCGTGGACCCATTGGTCCCAGTGTGGCCTCGGGTGGTGTCAGTGTGGTTGCAGTTAGCTCCAGAGTAGCCCTGGTTGCTGTAATTGGCCCTGGTAGGCCCTGGCTTGGCCATGGGTGGTCCCACTGTGGCTGACCCTGGGGTGGTTCCCCTGCCACCCAGAGAGGTTTCAAATGCCTTTCTGGTGGTGCCATCTCCTCCTTTGTTCAATTCTGCTTCCCTCCAGCGTGGCGTGCTGGGCGGAGGGGATTGTATCGATGCCGCTGGGTCCCCAGTGCCTCAAATGGGTCTAAAACTCCCTTCCCACCCCAGGCAGGGTGTGCAGGAGGAGTGGGGGAGAGCCGGGCTGAGGAGGAGAAGGAGCAGGAGGCAGGAGCTGCCTCCATCCTGGCACAGAACCAGGAGACCTGGAGGCCTGTGCTTGTGGAGAGGAACGGGGACAACATCTAAGTCCATTGTCTGCTTGGTTTGGGTTGGAAAGGACCCTAAAGGTGATCCAGTTCCAATCCCTGTGCCATGGGCAGGGACACCTCCCAGTACACCAGGCTGCTCAAAGGTTTTCACAAGCAAGAAAGAGATAATTAGATAAATAAACCAGTTAAAGTCATGTCTGGGCAAATCTTTGTGCTGTTCCTGGGGTGCACACAGTGTAGGGACTTCTCAGGGTGGTGGGTTTATTGAGAGTAGAACAAGGGGTGGTGGGTTCCTCTCAGAGTACCCTGGCATTTTACTTAGAAATAGAGGCGTGCAAGCACTTCATCTGGATGCAAAATCCCACACAGGCTTTGCCTCCGCCTGCACCACCTCTCCCTTCACACAGACCTCTCGAGGTCAACCTGTTTTGCTGAGCTTGGCTTCTCTCAACCCGGCTCCAGAAACAGAGACACATCCTTCTCCCAACGTGACTGAGCCGCGGCGTGTGTCACTCACTCGCTCTCCTCCTCCCCCAGGGAGCTCGAAGTGGTTGCGAAGATGCATCACAGTTATTTTTACCATCTCCCAGCTGCTCCGGGTGCGCGCAAGGGAAAAGAGGCAGAAAAAGTGCACCTGGGACCTGGCGGGCATCTCCGAGGGCTCTGGGGAGCACGTGCACCCAGCCCAGGTGGCGCAGGGCTGTCCCCTGCCCCAGGGAGGCAGAAAGAGCTCCTCGATTCAACAGGGCCAAGTGCCAGGTCCTGCATTTTGGTCACAACAACCCCATGCAGCTCCAGGCTTGGGGAAGAGCGGCTGGAAAGCTGCCTGGGGGAAAAGGCCCTGGCAGTGCCAGGCAACAGCGGCCAAACACGAGTCAGCAGTGGCCCAGGTGGGCAAGGAGGCCACCAGCCTCCTGGCTTGGATCAGCCATGGGGTGGCCAGCAGGAGCAGGGAAGGGATCATCTCCCTGGGCTTGGTCTCCAGTCGTGGTTCAATTTTAGGCCCCTCACTCCAGGGAAGACCTTGAGGGGCTGGAGCGCATCCAGAGAAGGGAACAGAGCTGGGGAAAGGTCTAGAGAAGAGGGGTTGTGGGAGCAGCTGAGGGCTCTGGGGCTGTTCAGCCTGGAGAAGCTGAGGGGAGACCTCATCGCTCTCTGCAGCTCCTGAAAGGAGGTTGTGGGGAGGTGGGTGCTGGGCTCTGCTCCCAGGAACAAGGGATGGGACAAGGGGAAATGGCCTCAAGTTGCACCAGGGGAGGTTTAGATTGGATATTGGGAAAAATTTCTTTACTGACAGAGTGGTGAAGCCCTGGCAGAGGCTGTCCAGGGCAGTGGGGGAGTCTCCATCCCTGAAGGGCTTCAAAAACTGTGTAGCCATGGCACTCTGGAACAGGGTTTAGCAGGCATGGTGGGATTGGGCTGATGGTTGGACTGGAGGAGCAGAGAGGCCTTTTCCAACCATGTTGATTCTATGATTCTCTAAGATCCAGTGCTGTTGAGCGTGGCCATCATGAAATCAAAATAAAATGGAGGCAGGTTCCAGAGAAACAGGCAGCAGAGGCCCTGTGGCTGTGGAGACAGAGGATCCCCCTGCCCAGGATCACGACAAGAGGTTTAGGGGTGGCAGGGCTCTGCTGTGAATCAAAACAAAGCCTTGGGGGGGGTGTCTTTCTGCACTTTCATGTTGCTAAAATCCATGCTTGGTCCCCCTCAGGCCTCTTTGAAGCCACCACGAGTTTCAGTGTGGGAAGGAACAGCTGGGACGCCAAGACTGTGAAGTCCAGGGTCAAACTTCAGCTGGCGGGAGGAGGCAGCGAGTGCCTCCAGCTCCTTCCAAAGCTGCTCCGGGAGGCACCAGCAGGGAAGGGAGATGCAGAGGAGAGCCAGGACTTTGCTCTGCTCCCTGGGGACGCAGGACCCCAATTGGGTGAGGAATTAAACAAAGTACCAGCTTACTGGCATCTCGTGGGTCGATGCTGCTGGTCTTCCACTTTTGGAAAGGACGTGAGTGGTTCTCATCAGTGGAAGTGTTGAAGTGTGGCACGGGATGGAGAAGCAAGACAGCAGTCCTGATGGGGGCACAGCACCCCAGCAAGATGTCTTCAAGAACAAATCCTTCCCAGAGCCTCCAAGGGGCATTAGAAAACAGCTGTAAATTCTGTGTCAGCTTCTAAAGCTGCTCCCTGCCCACTGCCAACATTTCCTATTGGGCTCTCCTGACTCCTCCAAGTCCCAGCCTTGCAGCACAGGGACCGGAGGCCTCCTCAGTGCCCGGCTCAGCACTGTGCCCGCATCCGGCACAGCTCAACTGGTGCAGCTGCAATATTCCTGGTGCCACCACAGCCTCACAGCACTGGGCACCCCCAGAGCTGGACGGTCCCTGCAGGGTTGCTGCTGGGGACAGGGAAATGGGAGCAAACAGGAGCACAGGACCCACAAGATGTGTGCTGGGTGCTCATCTCGAGCACTGCATCCACTTTGCCCGATGAAGAAAAGCATCCGTGGCACAGACAGGTCATAAAACCAGGCAGCGCCCAGGGCCACTTCCCAAAACCCCTTCCCAAACCTGTCGCCTGCTCTTCTGAAGCAAAAGCCCCTGCGTGAGTTACCACTTTTTTTCTCCAGCGATTCAAAATAGCAGGAGGGGAGCCCTTCAGCTGCATCATGAATCATCCCCGAGAGGCAGAGCAGTTATTTTTATGGTGCTCTGGCTGGCGTGGAGCCTCCAACGCGTTCCCCCAGAGATGGGCTGCACTGCCGCAGCGGGGGATGCGGTTCTGTCCGGGACCAGGAGCCCCAACGGCTCATCATCCCATGAGGCTCCCTATTAGGGGAACGGGATGCCGCGTGCCATCAGAGAGGCTCGCCTTTGCTCAGGGGAAAAGCTTTTTCAGCTGTGCTGCTGCTGTGGGTTGGCTTGTTCATGAGAGGAGCTTTGCAGGACTCAGGGTGCTGGTGTCAGTCCTTTCCCTGCACACACTGGCTCCTGTGGAAGCCAGAGGCCACTTTCCCCTTGCTGGGGTGTCTCTCTTCAGGCAGTATTGCAGATCACGGGGACATTCAATGAAAATGGAATTAAAAGGGAGAAGAAATTCTTCATGATGAGGGTGAGGAGGCACTGCCACAGGTTGCCCAGGGAAGCTGTAGCTGCCCCATCCCTGGATGTGTTCAAGACCAGGTTGGATGGGGCTTTGGGTGATGAGATACGGGCCCAGGCTGCCCAGAGCAGTGGTGGCTGCCCCATCCCTGGAGGTGCTCAGGGACAGGTTGGAAGGGGCTTTGAGCAACCAGATCCAATGTGAGGTGTCCCTGCCCATGGCAGGCGGGTGTGTGTTAGTGGGCTTCAAGGTCCATTCCAACCCAAACCATTCTATGATTCTATAAATGAAAGAAAGGAGAAAAGAAAGGAGAGAAGGGGGGCCAGATCTTGCAAACTGCACGGATGAGGATGCGTTGGCACATGGCTGGGCCGAGCATCCCACAGTAAATCATAAAAGCTTCAGCACCAGGGTCATCCCAGCTGACAAACATTGACCTTGTAAAGCAGGATGCAGCAGGCAGCGGAGTGGGGGCCATGCCCACCCACCTTGGCTCCCTCTGGAAGGCAGCGGCCAGGCAGGACAAGACAGCAGGAGTTCAGTTTAACTGCCTGAAAAAGCCCTGTTTGATGCCGTGACGCTGTGACAGCAACCACTGCCTCATCCCACTCAGGGACAGGGGACAGGCCGTGTGTGCCATCACCAGCCTGGATGCTGGGTTTTGGAAGGGCATGGCACGCTCCCCGGCTTTTGTCCAGCCACCATCACTGGCTCTGCACCCCCAGCCACTCCCCAAGCCCATCGGGAAAGTGCCCACCCTTGCTCTGGCATTGGAAGATTTAGACTAGGCATCAGGAAGAAATTCTTCATGATGAGGGTGGGGAGGCCCTGGGCCAGGTTGCCCAGAGCAGTGGTGGCTGCCCCATGCCTGGAGGCTACCCAGTCCCTGGAGGTGTTCCAGGCCAGGCTGGATGGGGCTTGGAGCAACTGGATCCAGTGGGAGGTGTCCCTGCTCATGGCAGGGGGTGGAACTGGATGGGCTTTGCGGTCCCTTCCAACCCAAACGATTCTGTGATTGCTCCAGCCCTAGGATCTACACCCTCCACACTGCCTGGCTTCACATGGCTCCTCTATCCCCATTCCTTAGCTCTTTTCCCTCTGATTGCAGGATGGCGAGGGGGCTGGGAGTGGAAACAGTGCAGGGAGGTGACAGCATGGAAGGGGCTGAGCCGTGGCCATCTGCAACCCCACCCCAGGGACACCAGCACCCTGCTGTCCATGCGTGTCCTGCAGCAAGACCGACCCTGGGGCAGCACCAAGTGCCAGGATTGTGCTCAGGCATGGAGGTAGCAGGATGGAGACAGGGAGAGGGAGGCTGGAGATATGAGAATGGAAGCAGAAGGATGGAGGCAAGAAAGGAGGCTGGGCAGCACTGACAAGTTTGTTGTGCCACCCAGCCCAAACCTGAGCTCCCATTCCCTGCAATGGGAGGAAGATGAGCTTATGTGACACAAGCCAGGGTGAAATATTTATCAGGCTGCTTAAAGGAGAAACTGAAAGAGGAGGGGAGCGAGCACACAAAGATGGGAAGGAAGTGGCACATCCCTGCCTGCCACCACAACAGGGGCCCCTCCTGGGCCTGCTCTAGGCTGCCAGGGGGTCCTGGAGTCTCCAAGCATCCCTCCCCAGTGTGTCCCTGATGCCCCTCCATCCCCAAGAAGGGGACAATGTGCTGCAGAGTGGGTTGGAGGAACCCAGGGTCAGAGCTGCCACTTGCAGCCAGCTCATCCCCAGCAGCCTGGGACGTGGGGACCTGAAACTGTGGGCTACGAACTGGTGCTGACAGCTGCCTGCAGACAGGATTGAGAGAGCTGGGAATTACTGGGAACCTGCTGGTGTGGTGGATGCAAACTGGTTTCACACAGGCCCCAATGCTGCCTTCCACCTCCCAGCACAGGAGCTGCTGCTGCAGGCACCCCTGCTGCCCCAAAGCCAGGGGAGGGAGACAGGGGCTGACAGAGGATGGGAGAGGTGAGCTGCTCATCTCCAGTGACTTTCCCAAGGGAGAAACAATCCCCATCCAGACCCACCAACCCCTTTGGAGGAGCAGGGGGCACCAGGATCAGCCGCAGCTCCCATCTCACACAGCAAAGTGTATGGAAGTGCAGGAGAATTAAAAAAAAATAAGAGTCCCAAGAAGACAAAGCACTTCCTGCAGCTCCAGGGGACAGTGACATCCCTGCTCCTGGCTCTTCATGTTCAAAAAGGTCAAAAAAGCACAAAATAACCTGAAATCCCTTGGTTTCTTGGATTGGGGTCCCCACCATCCCTAATAACCCAAGCAGAACCCTGCACTGGCAACCAGTCAGTAAAAACCTTTATTAAATTCGAAGCTCAGAGGAACACAAGCTTGGTAAAAAGGCGGTAAAAGTGAAAGTGCGTCTCCAGCCAAGCCCCTGAACCCCACCTCTCTGAGCCCCTGTGGTCCAGAAAAGGGGGGGACAGAGCCAAAAGGCTGAGCGGCTGCATGGGGAGAGGAAGAAAATCCTGGAGACAGCATTGGGTCCTTACCCACAGGGTGCACACCCTCCTCTTGGGACAGCCCTGTGTCCCCTCTGAGGGGACACACACACAGTTCTGAGGCCATCAGCCCTGTCCCCTGTCCCCTGTCCCCCAGCCACCCCCCACCACGGTGGCCCCACCAGCAGCCCCAGTTTGGCCACGAGCAAAGCTGGGACGTGCCAGCAAGCCCTAGGCGGGACCTTCTGTGTCCCTCCCCGCCAGCACAGTCCCCCCGCTCCCACTTTTCCCCCAGCATCCTGGGAGAGCTCCCACATGCCATAAATAATAAATAAATACCCCACGCTCAGCCAGGCTGTGGGCATCCCCCAAACAAGGGGGACAACCCTGACCCAGCATCCCCCGTGTCTCTGCCACCCCCTTCCCAGCAAAACCTCTCAGCACCCCCACTCCGCTGCACAGCCCCTCCAATCTCCCCGGGAAATTCAACGCTGTCCCCAGGGGACAATAATAAATTAATCAAATCTATACACAGGACTTGCTTAAAGCTCCGGAACAGGCAAACGGGGGAGGAACAGCTCTGCCCTGGGCAGCCCCTCCCTGTGGTCAGGGCCCTGTTTGAGGGGGTGCCCTGAGATGGGACCCCCACCCCAGCTTCCCCCTTGTAAGACTGGAGCTGGGGATGCCTCCAGCCCCCACCAGGCTTGGAGGGACTGGAGGGACAATGAGAAAATATTGCAGAACAGGAGAGGAGCTACGGACACTGCAGCTGGGGGCTCACCCTGCCCATGAGGGCAGGAGCCTTGGGGGTGCCCCTCTTGCCTCTGGCACCTCCCCTGCAAGCACCCCAGCAGAGCATCAGAAGTCCAAAGGTGTGAAGTCCCCAAAGTCACAGTCAAAGAGCTCGCTGATGCCCTCACCCTCCTCCAGGCCGAAGTGGTAATCCTGTGCCCGTGGCGGCGATAGATTGATGAACTCATCCGCCAAGAAACCTGAAAAATCCTCCCTGCTCTGCTCCAGGAGGGTGTCCATGGAGGCCAGTGGTGAAAGGCTCACCTCCTCCGCCGAGCACTTGCTGGGCAGCGCGCTCGTCCCTGGCAGCAGCGTCTCTGCAGGGGTGGGAAGCATCCATAAATCCCACAATAGTTGCAAACCCCCACCCTGAAAATCAGTTTTGGGCTCTGCAGGAGAACCTGCCTCCCTGCGGTGCCCAAGCATCACCCCAGTTCCTTGCTTGTGCCAACAGCAAAGGGGCTTAGAGCTGCAAACACAGCAAGAGACCTCACCACGCCAGGACCCTGTCCCCACGTCCCTCCTGTCCCAAGCCCCGGCTGCCCACCTTGCTCTCCGGGCAGCAGCGGCATATTCATGTCCTGGGCTGGATGCAGGAGTGGGGAGGCTCTGGACTGTGAATGGCTTGGAGGAGACTCCTCTATGGAGCCTTTGAAGGGGCTCTTGACGGGGCTACAGACCCCCGAGCTGTCTTCGGGGCAGAGGAAGACGTCGATGGGGCCCTGAGTGCTTCGCACAGAGACCTGGAAAGCCTAGAGAAAGGGGAGAGGAGTGAGACAAGGAGGCACGAGGATGCTTGGGGAGCCTGGGCTGGGCTTTGCAGACATGGGGAGCAGTCGGAGGCCTCAGCTCACCTCTGCTGGGTCCGCGACCTGCAGCTGGGTCTCTGGGGGAGCTTTGATAACCATCACCATTTGCTCCGAGGGGTCCACAATGCTCCGGAGATCCTGGCAGGTCACGTAGGCTGCGGTGTGACGAGTCAAGGAGCAGATACAGAGACGCTTTCACATGGCAGCAGAGCAGACAGTGAAACACCCTGCCTGCAACGCAGCTGGGCTCATCTTAGGGCTCAAGTGTGTGTCCCCACCACCCAGCCAGCCCCATCCTGGCCCCGCACCGAAGGATATTGCTGGTTGGCAGGGTCCTCAGTGAGCAGGCGCAGCTGCACCGTGCACATCTGGATGAGGTCGTCCAGCTGCCGCTCAGCCGCCTGCAGCTCCCACAGCTCCTTCTCCAGCAGCCGGTGCTGCCCAGGAACCCCCACGGTGTTCTGGTTGCCCCTGGGGAGCATTGTGGCCATCAGGAGCCAAACTCCAAACTTGATCATCTTTAAACACTGTCCCCACCTGGGCCAGGCTAAATCCCATCCCATACCCAGGGAATTGGCTCTGTGGGGGTTTCCCAGGAGGACACAACCCTGGGGTCTCCTCTCCAAGGCCAGATGCAGCTCCTTTGTTTCCTAGGTTAGCTCTTGGTGTCCAAAGAGGATTCACAGCCAACAAAAGGATATCGACTTTTCAGAAGCCACCCACAGCCAAGCCACAGACCACACAAACAGTGAGCCACCACTCAACCCCCAAGCAGTTCTAGTCAAGACCACCGAGCTTCTCCATTCCAGTGAGACCCTGCTCCACTCCAAGCTGGACCCAGGTGGCTTCCCCATCCCAGGGGACAGCCCAGCACAACCCCATGAGAGCCAGGCCTAGGAACATACAGCCACTGGATGTTGTTCTTGGACTTCTTGGTGATGAGATGGATGCCCTCCAGGACATTAGTGATATCGTAGATGCGCCTTTTCTGCACCTTCAAGACCTCGGCCGCCCAGTTGAGGTCCACCACGCCATCGGGCGACTGGCTCAGCAGCTCCAGGAAGCGCTTGGTGGTGAGGTTCAGTGAGGTTTCGTAGCGGGACTTCTCCCCAGGAGACTTTGCCCCTGCCAGCCACAAGGACAAGCATGATTTAGCCACAAGAGAAACCCAGTGGTGGAGCTGAAAGGTCCCCAAAACATCCCCCCTTGCTCACAGGTGGCTCACAGACCAGTGATGCTGAAACCCATCCGCTATCCAAGGGCAATGGGGTGAGCTCCCTGCATCCTCCCCATGAAGGATGCTGTAGGACCTGGAGTGGCTCTGCCACCCCTGCTCAGTCATGACCACAAGCTTGGTTGTGACACCAACGTCCCAGGCAGAGCTCAGGGAGGAGGTGATGGAGGGTCCACCTGGAACATCGTGCTGGCAGTTATGGCTCCATCCCGCAGGGAGGGAGGGAGCTGGGGTGGTGCCCAGCAGACAGGCAGGACAACCGTGCCACCAGCCCAGGGGCCAGCAGCACAGGCTGGAGAGAACTGCCAGGAACAGGCTGGCTCCAGGAGCAGCCTCTCCAAACAGACAGGAAAAGACAAGAAGAAGCTGCCAGAGATGAGGCTGGAGGCGCAACACAGAAGATGGGGCTGCAGGACCCCTTGCTCTGCTCTGGGCTGGCTCGGGGGAGGCCGGGGAAGCGGAGCTGGTACCTTTAGTGGGGTTCCTGGCCTTGCCCCGGCCCACCGTCAAGCTCTCTGCTATGTACTGGTGATCCGTCTCCAAGTTCAGCTTCCTCTTCACCTGCAAGTAACGAGGCTCCTCAGAGGGGTGGCCTCCACCCCACGGTCCCTAGTGCCCCCCCCGCACTGGTAACAGCGGATGGCTGCGAGGGCCCCCTGAGAGATCCCCCAGGGCCACAGCGACGCAGGGCACCAAAGCCCCCACTCCCGGCAGGAAGGGGTTGACAGGAGCGGCTCCCTGGCAGACGACACGGGGGAGTTGGCCCAGCTGCGGGGAGCGCCCCAAAGCAGGCAGGGGCCGCAGAGAGGGGAGGCAAAGCTCGGCCCAGTGCTGGGTGTGCGGCTTCCGCAGTGGCAGCTGGGGAAGGGCTGCGCTTGGCAGGTGTGCAGCGTGGCATAGCCTGGCCGGGAGAGCGTGGTGTGACACGGCATGGCACGGCTGCTATAGCATGGTATGGCACGGCACAGCATGGCATAGCACAGCCTGGGAGAGCACATGGCAGGGTTTAGCAGGTCACGGCACAGCCCAGCATGGAGCAGAGCAGGGAGTGGTAGAGCAGGGCCTGGCACAGCACAGCCTGGCATCATATAGAGGCCGACCCAGTACAGCGTAGCCTGGTATACCGCCTAGTCCAGTACAATGCGTAGCCCAGTATGGTGCACAGCTCCATCCAGCATAATTTACAGCCCAGTATAACGCACACTTTGATCGAGTTTCACGGACAGAGTGACCCAGTATAATAATTTACAGCACAGTATATGGCACAGACTGGTCTAGTATAATGCACAGCCCAACATAATGCACAAAGACCAATCCAGCATAATGCATAGAGCGACCCAGTATGATACGTGGCCAGGTCCAATACCATTTGCAGCCCAGTATAATGCACAGAGCGACCCAGTATGATACATGGTCAGGTCCTATATAATGCACAGCCCAGTATAAAGCACAGATCCGTCCAGTATAACGCACAGAGTGACCCAGTATAATACATGGCCAGGTCCAGTCCCATTTACAGCCCGGTATAACACACAGAGCGACCCAGTATGATACATGGCCGGGTCCTACATGACGCAGAGCCCAGTATAAAGCCCAGATGGGTCCAGTTAAGCGCACAGAGAGACCCAGCACGGCGTGAAGCCCGGTCCCCCGCCCGGCCCCAGCCCCCACCCCGCGGTTACCGGCGGGCGGCCGAGCGCGGGCCGTCTGGCGGCGGCCCCGGGGCGTTCCGGTTGCGGCGTGGCGAAGAGCAAGAGCTCGGCGTCGTGCTCGGCGCCTCCCGCGGGCTCCTCGGCGGCGGCGGCGGCGGAGACGATGAGGAGGCGCGGGGAGGCGCTGCCCAGCAGCGCCGCCAGCCCCGCCGCGCCGCCCGCCGCCATGGCTCACATGGCCACCGGGACGACGGCGGCGGGCGGCGCGGAGGGCAGGGAGGAAGCGGGGCTGCGACCCATGGCGGCGGCGGTGGGGATAGGCGGTCGGTGGCCGGTGGGGGACCGGGCGGCTCCGTTCCCCGCTCGGGTTCCGCCGCGGCGGCTGCGGCTCCTTCTCTCTCGATCTCCCGCGCGCGCGCGCGCGCCTTTGCGCGCCAAATCCTTTTTGCCGCGAAAGCGCCGCGCGCCGCCCCCGCCGCCTCCTCATTGGCTGAAGCGCGGGGCCCCGCGGCTCCTCATTGGCCGGCGATGACCAGCGACCAATCAGCGGGAGGCAGGGGCTGCGGAGGGGGGGTGGGGGGGGCGGCCGCCCCCCCCACCCCCCCCTCCGCAGCCCCTGCCGCCCCCGGGATTCCTGGGCGCACAAAGGATGAGAGAAGGAAGAAAGCAGATGAATCCCGTCTCCAGCACAGCTGCAGCCTCCTCCGGGCCTCGCCAAGGAGTGGTGTGCGCCCAGGAGGCTCCGCAAAATGTCCTGTCTCCAAAGCTCTCTCGGGATGGGGAAGGGTATTCGCTTTGTACCCCAGCGATTTTCTGTGATTCTGTGTGGCAGATCATAGAATCAGCAGGTTGGAAAAGATCCACCGGATCATCGGGTCCAAGCATTCCTATCAAACACTAAATCATGTCCCTCAGCGCCTCCAGGGAAGGTGACTCAACCACCTCCCTGGGCAGCCTCTGGGCAGCACAATGACCCTTTCTGTGAAAAATTTTTCCCTAATGTCCAGCCTGAACCTCCCCTGGTGGAGCTTGAGGCCATTCCCTCTCATCCTGTCCCCTGTCACTTGGGAGAAGAGCCCAGCTCCTTCCTCTCCACAACCTCCTTTCAAAGTAGGACTGGTTGGGCTTGATGATCTAAGAGGCTTTTTCAAACCTGGTCATAGATTTTGTGAGGGCTCTGGCTGCCTCGCACGCTGGGCAGACTCAGGCCGAGGGGTGTCTGCTGGTCCTTGCACTAAAGGAGAAGCTGCATCCCTGTGCTGGCAGATGAATCCCATCTCCTGCGCAGCTGCAGCCTCCTGGCCCCACCAGCCTTGCCCAGGAGTAATGTGCTCCAAAGATGAGCTGTCTGGCAGGTGCACTGCAAAGATTAATTTTTCAAAGCCCCACTTGGGATAGGGAAGGTTATTCACTTTGTAACCCAGCAGTCATAGATTTTGTGTGCGCTCTGGGTGCCTTGCACGCTGAGCAGACTCAGGCCGAGGGGTGTCTGTTGATCCTTGTACTGAAGAAGCTGCAGACTGGGCCAGAGCTGGTGTCTGTGCTGCAAAATCATCTGTTGGCAGTGAGAACAGGAAGGAAAGCAGGTAGGGTGCAAACCTGCATCCCTGTGCTCACAGATGAATCTTGTCTCCTGCACAGCTGCAGCCTCCTGGCCTCGCCAGCCCGGCCAAGGAGTGATGTGCTCCCAAGACTAGCTGTCTGGCACGTGCTGTGCAAAGATAAAGTCGTGTCTCCTGAGCCCCACTTGGGACGGGGAAGTTTATTCACTTTGTACACCACCAATCACCATGTTCAGGTGAGTTCTGGCTGCCTTGTAAACTGGGCAGACTCAGGCCAAGGGGTGTTTGTTGGTCCTTGCATGGAAAGAGATGGTGCAGACAGGGCTGGAGCTGGTGCCTGTGCTGCAAAATCATCTCTTGGCAGTGGGAACAGGCAGGAGAGCTGGCAGGGCGCAAACCTGCATCCCTGTGCTCAGTTCACCTCGGCACATAGGTGTCCTAGAAGCGTATTTGCTTCCTTGTTTGTAGTGTGGTTCTGCTGAAAGCCTCGCCCATGTGGACTGTGCTGTCGCTCTGGACCAACTGCGGTGCATAAGGGTAAGTGTAACTTCCCTGAGCTCTGCTGACAAGGCTCCTGTTCCCAGCACTCCGGTTCAGGTGACAGCGAGCTGGCAGTGTGGCACCCACAGAGGGGACAGACAGACCCAGACCCCCCAGCCTCCTGCTATCCCACCCTTGCCGCTCTCCACCTCCATCACTTCAACCATTGCCTTTGGGAGCCAAAGTGATTTTCTGATAGCGCAAATAGAAGAACTAAAGCTTGCTTGCAGCAGGGGCACCACTGGTTTGGGTGTCTTCTCTCGGATTCCACTCCCAAAAGCCAGGAACTGCTTGTTCCCTGGCGTCCTGTCACAGAAGTCACCAGCAGTTCTTCTCCCAGGACATCAGGTCAGCTACTCTCTTGGCTGCTGGGGACAACACCTTCAGCAGGGTTTTCTCCTCCTCTCACACAATGGCATATGTTATTAAAGCTTACATTGATCTGTAGTCTTTCAGTAGAAGAGAAAGGAGCAAGGAGCCCGCTCCCCGCTCTGCTCTTCACACCCAAACAGGGCAACCACGTTCCAGCCTCTGTAAGACAGAGAAGGACAAACGCAGGCTTTCCACACCAGTTGCTAAAAGCCACTCTGATGAGACTCTCTTCTTTCACTCCAGGCCTGTGGAGGAATGGAAAGGCTGAAGTGTTTCTCTCCTTGAATCACTGGTACATTGTGCAAATACACGGGGAGTCATCAAGCAGAATAAATCATGCGGGAAGAAGGTCCTTTATGTTGCCTCTGCTTTGACTTTTACCTGGATTTAGTAACTCAAGCCAGTTTAGATTCAGGGTACGGCCACCGGCACTGCAAACCCAAAAGGCAAGTGAAGTGTCAGAGCAAAACCTCTAGCTCACTCACAGCTTCACATGGAATGGGAGAAGTGCTCAGGTACAGTAGGACGATTTGAGGTGGTGCTGGGGGAACCCTTTAAGATAAGGACTGACATCATTAATTTGGCTTCCCCCTGGCCAGGACAATGGCATTCCAGGAGGTTTTGTCTTACAGCTACCCAGTGCTCCCCTCGCAGAGGGACCCTCTCTTGCTGGGGACCAGGACCTCCCTCATCTGCCTGTGTCACAGGGTGCCCCTCATACAGAGACTGCTTTTATCTCCACTACCACAGCATATTCCCTTTGCAGCTCTTACCTGAGAAGAGGCAGCAAAATCATCTGTGTACATATTTATCTTGTCCATTTTGTGTATGTCCTGATTTTGTTTAGCTAATGGGTTCAGACTACTGTCCAGCACCTTGTACCTCTGCCCTGCTCTGGCAGACGGTCCCGCCACCAGCTTTCTGCCCTGAAGAGGAATATTTGGGCAAGGACCAAGCAGATAGACAGAAGCCAGGCTCCACGTGCATTCCTGGTGGTTCCAAGGCACCAGGGAGCAGTCTGCCCTGTAACTGTCACCCCAGGAATGCCCAGTGGGACAGACAGACTCTTCGCTAGCTGGTCACACTCTTTCCCATTTACGCTGTGTCTGAGTGTGCCCAGTTTGCACACACCATGAACCCCCCAGCCTCACCCCCAATCTGACGTTACAACCACTCTAAACGAGCCCAACAGCTACAGCACTGGAAAGTTCATGCTTCAAAATTAAAACCCAGCCACCCCAGTTTGTCCTTGCAGTGAGGATCTGAGCCAGACAGCATTGATGTAGGTAAATGTGGTGGTGTGGTCCAAACTGCCTCCAAGCTGGTAATGTGAGGGCACAACTGATGCCAAAAATGCACTCTGTGCGTGACTCTTCTGCATATTGGATGAGTAACACGCAATAATTAAGCATTAGTGAATTTATCTCAGATTAATAATGATGACAGTAACAAAAAAAGGCAAAAGATTAGGTTTTTATTATTCCTATAGAAAGCACAGTATTATATTGAAGGAGTGATTATACAGCAATAATTTGCACAGGGGCTCGGTAGAAAGTCTCTGATCAATGTACAACATGGACCACGCAAGAAGTCAACTCATAGCAACAGAGCAATTTTCACAACCCACTGCCCCCTCTTCCACATGTTTTAAACCCAAACCCTGAGATATTCCTACAAGCATTTGGATCAGCATAATTACAAATTACCTGAGTTAATGTTCTTAACTTTATTTTATGCTGTCAGAAAATCAGGGCCTAGATTACAAAGCAATTATGAACATAAAACATACCAAAAGCATAAGTAATATTAACTTGTATTAGAGAGCATTTATTTTGTTTTTCCCTCTCCTCATCACCAGCCTCACAAGGAAATGAGGCAAATAAAAACGCTGCTACGTGAAGAAAAAAGTTACCTCTTCCAACAATCTGGTATGAACACACAGGTTGAAAATTCGAGATTAGCACCCCTAAAATATTAACAGTGGCAGACAGACATTGCGCTGGATGTTTTCTCTCCTCCCTTATCTGCTGGATTTCAAAACCAGCATCAGAGAACCGAACATGTTCTGCTCAGGTTGGCACGATCTGGGAAGACAAACACAACCTGACAAATAGGAACCAGCACATGGCTCTGGGTGCTATCCAAAGGTCGAATTTGTGCTGAGGCAGTGAAAAGGAGCTGGAGTCACAGCAGTTTCTCCTGTGGAAGGGTATCTGCCAGGGGTTCTGGTTACTCTGCCAGCACCAGCCATCCAAGACTGCTCCCACCTGAAGAGCTTGGTGTGCTCAGGGGTCCCAGTGGGTGCCTGGTTTTGATCTGCTTCAGCATCCAGAGATCACCCCTGTGCCTCACCCCCACTCAGCTTGGTTTAAAGCAGAGCTGGAACTCTACCAGGGCAAGAAAATCTCACAGCACTAATACTGAAGCTGTTTTGCAGCCCCTGCCTCCCAACTTCGCTGTTTGGAGCAGGGCTGGTTACTGCCCAGACACACGGAGGGTGATGGGACAAAGCCCACTGCCACTCTGCGAACGCAGGCTCAGCCCTTATGGCAGCCACAACCTCCGCAAACACTCCTCTGTAGCACTAATTGGACAAGCACAAGGTTTGCTTTTGGAATCACCCTCCCCTGAACTGAAAGGATCAAACACAGCACGGAAAACCTCCTCTAACCCAAATATCATGCAGCCATTTAATTGTCACCTTTGTTAAATAATGCAATTGTCCCAGAAACTGCTCTGCAGCCACCTCGACAGCAGCACTGCCACGCAAGCTACCCTCCAAAGGGAGGGGAAGCACAGTGTGCATGCTAGGGCAGCATGCAGCGGCAGTAAATAACCCCGAGCTTGCTTTGTTCCTTCATAAAATGAATGATTAATAGCTCAGCATCACCACTCTGCTCTTCAAGGCTTGCTGAAAACTTTTGATCAGTTTGATTCATTAACCTTTAAAACTGCCTCCAAAAGAGGCTTAAAATCTGGAGAAGGAGCATCACTTTAAAATGAACGCTTCCAGAATTCCTAATTTTTGACAAACCCCTAATTTTTTGAGACACCCCTCACACACATCTCCATGTCAGGTGTCAAGGAAGAAATTACAAGGGAAAATAAAGCTGATGTAGACAAACAAACCGAAGTTCATCTTAAAATTCAAACCCATTCAGGGCTGGTGGGGAGAGAGAATGGCACTTCTTTGTGATTCTTAAGCATTTGGCCGATTCGCAGGTGGCTTCCCAACTGCCCCTTTATTTCTTTTGGTTTTAATGCTAATAAAAAAAGAACACAAACAGGGACTCAATTCCCCAACACAATGCACTGGGGGAGGGCAGGGAGTGTTAACTTATATATCCAAAAAGTCTGACTCAGACAAATTACTTCTAGTTCACTTCCTTGCTACACACTCGCATTGTTCCAGCACCTCGGCAGCATAAGGGGTTCATCCCCAGCTATCTGGTCACAGGAACAGCGATGCGGGACTGGTGCCGTTAAAAAACTGCTCCAATTACTTCCCTGGGGAAAGAAGTGACTTGCAGCTTAACGTCCTGCCCTGGCACAGCAGGAAAGCCAACCGTCCCCTAACACGTGGTTAATGGCTGCGGCTACATGGATCCCGCTCCCCGGATGCGTGCAGTTTGCCTTCCAGGGACGGCAGCTGGTTCCTGGATCAAAGTACAGATGGTATGAGTCTCGGGCACAATTTGCTTTGAAAGCAAGGATGGTGAGAGATTCCCAAGAGGAAAAGGGTGTTTTGGAGCAAGGACGACTGGTGGCCAGGTTGATCCTGTAAACTTGGTTTTGCCATCTGTACTCGGCATTGGGGAGGTCGCACCCCAAATCTCGTCTTCAGTTTTGGGCCCCACACTACAAGGACACTGAGGTACTGGAGCATGTCCAGAGAAGGGGAACAGGCTGGAGAACAAGTCTTCCGAGGCGTGGGGTTGTTTAGCCTGGAGGAGGCTGAAGGGAGACCTTATCACTGCCCACAACTGCCTAAAAGGAGGTTGTGGAGAGGTAGGTGTTGGTCTCTTCTCCCAAGTGACAGGTGACAGGGAAAGAGAGAATGGCCTCACACCACAGCATGTTCAGATTGAACATTAGGAAAAACTTCATCACCAAAAGGGTTAGCAAGCACTGGAACCAGCCGACCAGGGAGGTGATTGAGTCACCATCTCGGGAAGTGTTTAAAAGATAGGTCGATGAAGTGCTTAGGGATATGGTTTAGTAGTGGATAGGTATGGTTGGGCCTGATGATCTCAAAGGTCTTTTCCAACCTAGTGATTCTATGATCTAGAGGACAGCGATATTCCGGCAGCATAGAAAGTCCCCTTCACACGGCCAGAGAAGCAATTCACAAGCAGCCACATGGCTGCAGTGCTAGAACTACAAGCAGAAGAAAATTATTTTGCCTCTAAGGGAATCACAAGCCTTTCTCAGATAAAGGAATGCTAGCTATAAATTAAAAAGGTTAAAAACTTCTCAACCTCACAGGGCTCACATAACTAGACTGCACCATTTTCTACTATATTAATTATAGACAGTCAGGGTCTTGCAAGTCTAATAGGACTCAGGAGAAACTCCAAGCCATGTCTACCAGAGTCTGGAAGGGTTTTCTGAAGTCATATCAAAGCCTGTAGGGATTCAGCCATATTAGCAAAATATTAACATTCTTAAATGGAACAACATTGAGGCTTCTGACTTAAGGGTGCTGCACTTGCACTGTTTCAGCTGTCCTGTGGTGCAAATAAAGATACAAAGTCTGTAAAGAAATCAAACTCCACCTCTAAGTTCACTGTTTTTTCCTGTACGTGAATCCTAAGGCTCATCTACAGTAAACAAAATATTTTACTACAAATTTAAAAAACCCAATTCCTAACTTCTATGGCTTTCTTGTGGTCTGTCTGATTAAACACTGAGTGGTGTTCAAATTCAAGCATCTAGCACAGACAATAATAGCCGGTGATGTTAAAAGTTGAAGGTACCATGAGCAGTTATTGCAGCAATATCTTGTCTGATGAGCACGTCATGGATTCGCATCAGATGAGCACAAAGCTTCCGCCTCCATAGTGTATGATTTTTCAACAAACAGAGTCAGATTCAGCATTAGGTTCAGTTTAAGAGACAGAAGACTCTGTTCCTACTTGACCTGAAACACTCAGGATGTGGTTCAATCTCAAACATCACGGTACCAGACTATCACAAGGGAAACTTTTAACTCTCTCTTGCTGACAGAGAGAGGATGACTAAAGAGCAAAGCAGCACTCAAAAATGTAGAACAGCAACAGAAGAGCTTAGGAGGACAAGGAAAAATGACTTAAGAAATCCTGAGGTTTTCTGCTCAGAAGCTACCTGAACTTAAATGTAGTGTTTTGTTTGTACCATTAAATATGACAATCTGCTAGGGCCTGGAGCATAAAGAGGCTGCAAATGAACAGCAGCAACATAATTATTAAATGACAAGGTCAAGACCTTATAGTGGCCTTCCAGTACGTGATGGGGGCTACAAGAAAGCAGCGGAGGGGCTCTTCACATGAGCATGTAGTGATAGAGCAAGGGGGAGTGGTTTTAAATTGGAAGGGGGAACATTTAGATTAGACATTTGGAAGAAATTCTTCACGATGAGAATGGTGAGGCCCTGGCCCAGGTTGCCCAGAGCAGTGGTGGCTGCCCCATCCCTGGAGGTGTTCCAGGCCAGGCTGGATGGGGCTTGGAGCAACCGGATCTAGTGGGAGGTGTCCCTGCCCATGGCAGGGGTGGAACTGGATGCGCTTTGAGGTCCCTTCCAACAAAAATCATTTTATGATTCCAAATTAGGATAGAAAAGCAGGGACGTACAGAGAGAACTAAGTTTTAAACAGGGGAGAAATAAAATCATCCTGATGGATAAGGGAATGATTAGCACAGGGCGCTTAGTGAATCTCTTGCGACATCACCACATAAAACCTGTGTTTCAGGAATTATTTTAAATGTACATCATTAAGTAAATAGTGTAGTGTTACACAGCAGTGTAAGTGCTTTGTGCTATTAACAGTTTGATTTCATCAATTTTAAAGCAGTTTTTGTTCTTTCTCAACTCTCCAGTCTGTCTGTCCCTGGGGCCTAGGAGCATGTTTTTAAGAGGAAAATTCACTCACATATTCATTCGTGGCCTCAACATGGCTCAGCACAAAATACACGTACCTTCAAGTTTGATTACACCAAATATATGCCACTGCTGTGGAGGGCGGATTCTGGAACTAAGAGAAACCCATGTGCTTATCTTCCACCAAAACATAAGTGCTTGCTAAAAGTGTTGTTTGCTTCTACGTCTAAAGCACCCAGCGTGATATCTGAGGGCGTGTGATGCGCCTCAGCCTGTTTCCACAGGAGCCTGAGTTGCATAACTGTTTTTGGTATTTAGTTCAAGCAGCTTTTAAAAAGTTTACAAACAAGTTTAAAATGATTACAAGGTATTAATTAGCACACTCTGAAGAGGGACATATTCAGCCCAAGCGCATGAAAGAAGCCACGCAAAAATAGTCCTTCCAAGCCCAATTTAACAGGTTTTCACCAGTCTTACCAGTCTTGTTCTCAAGCATTTCATTGTCTCCCTGAGGGGAAACTGCAGAGAAACTCTCTTACGTAGCACACAAGTACCCTTGCAATAGTTTAAATGAGATTTCCAGTCATCCACAGGAATCAAGACATTACATCCCTGCGTTCAGACCTGAGCAGGTCCCTATTCCCATCACACCACAGTGAGCACAGCAGCATGGAAAAACACCTCTGCCTTACGAGCATACAGACAACCCCTACCGCACTTTTACATGATTAGACACGCTCCCCACTTATTGTCAGGCTGTCATTTTGTCAGTATATTTAGTTTCTTTAATAAATAAAACCACACATATGCATGGAAAATAAGGCCTCTCTTAAAAAGACTTACTTTATCTCATTCCCAAGGAATCCTCTCACTGAGGACTGCAACAAGTTTCTGTGGGGTATTTGCTTGCTCTATACAGAGCCAAGACTTATCATTTTGCTCAGGACACAAGAACTAACTGCGCTCGATAGATGTTAATTTAAAATTCACCAGTCAGGAGCCACAGAAGAACCCTTTCCCTCAGCTGCTGGAAGGTACCATCTCATTCAAAGGTGTTTTACAATGAACCACCTACTTGCTGTCTGTCCTCTTGTTGTAAATGAGAAAGTCGGAAACGTCATGCCATACGTTACTGTCATCATACAGGTAGGTCATGGAGGACTGCAGAGAAGGCTGCAGAGTTTCCCGGTGGTATTCGAAGAGCCAGAGAACTATCCCCCATATCAGGGCAGCAACAAGCGGAAAGGGATCCTGCTTTGGCTGTGGGATGTAGCCCTTTTCGACCGCCAGCCGAGACAAGCCGAACAGGATACGGGACAGCAGGTACATAATGATCTGCATGGAGAGAAAACCCAAAGAACATTAGGTAAATCACTTGACCAGATACAGTACCCAAGTTAAGTAATTTAGAAGCCTTAAGACAGGCAAGAGGAGTGGAAATTATTTATACAACTTAACAGTGAACAGGCTGTAGGGTCACATAATGAGCAGCCTTTATAACTGGAGATAATAGAACGGTTTGGGTTGAAAGAGACCTTTACGGGTAATCCCATCCATCCCCACTGCAGGAACAGGGACATACTCAACTCAATCAGGTTGCTCAGAGCCCCATCCAGACTGGCCTTGAATGTTTCCTTCCTGGGTAACCTGTGCCAGTGTTTCACCACCCTCATTGTAAAATAAATCTTTCTTATATCCAGTCTGAATCTCCTCTCCCTTAGTTTAAAACTGTTACCCTTTGTCTTGTCACAACAGACCTTGCTATAAAGTCCACCCCCAGCCTTCCTTGAGCCCCTTTCAGTCCTGGAAGCTGCTCTAAGGTCTCCCTGAAGCCTTCTCCTCTCCAGGCTGAACAACCCCAACTCTCTTAGCCAGTGCTTTCTCCAGATCCATAAAGCCCTGCTTCTCTGCTGGTGCTCCAATGTAGCAATCGATAAGTTAGTCTTGATGCAACATCTCTTTGCAGTTGCAAAACTTTTATCATTGCTCAGTTAATACCATCTCCCATGCTGCTGCTGACGGAATTGTCCCTGCTCACCTGGCAAGTAGACACAGACTCAGTAGACTGGACACATCCTAAAACCAGACCGAAGGCATTGTCCTCGCAGAGGACTGCATAAGAAAAACACCTCTGATGAAACTGCAGCTGTGTTTTACTGACTCATTCATCTGTAACTGTGACTTAACCACCAAACCTGAGTGGCTTTCGTCAGTTTAACCAGTTCAGTTCTGTGTAGCTCAGTGACTGACTGTGCTCTGCAGTCAGTGTTCCAGCTACAGGGTTTAGTCACTTACCACAGCCCAGATGACATCTCAGGTAACCCAACGCCTTTGGATTGCTTGCCTACCTGCCTTTCTCAGCACACAGTGCAGCTCTGGAGCTAAAGCTGGGCTCCTAGCTCTCACACTGAACACACCGCTCTCAGATGCATGTAACCACCTCTAGTATCTGAGTGTAGCGCAGCCAGAAACAGAACTTGTGTGAAGAGAAATACAATAAAAGAGTAAAGCTACATGGTAAGAACCACAGAACTGTGCAAGGCTACACCAACCGTTTCCTGGCACACAGGCACCTGCCACCTGGCTTTTCTGACAAGGAAACTTTCAACAAGTGCATTTACCTGGCTGTTGATGGGATTATTCTCACCAAACACTAGCCAGCCTCCAACGCAGGCTGCAAAGAAAGAATGAAATGGAATTTTTTTCCCCTGTAGTTGGGCCTGCAACGCCATCAGCCCCTTGTAGGTGAACACAAAACACGCCAGGTTCCGGGAATGAGTGTACGTAGCCTGAGCAATCGATTTCAATTTCTCTTTTAAGCTGCGGAAAAGAAGCAGACGATTAGAAGAGGAAAAAGGCAAAACTGTGGCAGTCGCTCAGCCTGGACACTATGCCCCTCTGGCCTGCCCGTCTACACCGACCACTTGCTCACCCCACAGAACAAGGACTTTGTGAGGGATGACAAACCTCTTGACACCCAGCTCATCTGAATACATTCAACAGCTCCGTTTAGACTGCAGGCTGTGCTTCTCTCCTATTCCATCAATTGCCAATAAGCCTTATTTTATTTTTCATTATTGTTAATTTTTTTGCCTAAGTGCCAACCTCTGGCATAAGTGGAGAAAGCCATGACACATTACTAAAGCTTGGCTTCCCTTATCTGAGCACAGAGCAGAGTGTTACTATTTGCAGTTGCTAATTTCTCCTCTGCCCAATGATTCTCATCAACCATTGCACAAGCAGTAGACCCCCCATGCATACGTATATTTGTGTACGTGTCCATATACACATTGCCTGTGCTGCTATCAGAACAGGCTGTTACCACAGCTCATAAATATTTTTGACTTTTTAAGCCCTCTGGAAAAACAGAAAACCAAATGCTTGAATGAAAGCACTCTAGACAGTAACACAGAAACACAGCACTGTGGTTCATACCTTCCACTTTTGAACAAGAAAGTCATCACCAGGGCATGCGGGGCTCGGATTTTTGCTCCATAACTACAAAAGTGAAAATATATTTCAAACTTTTTGCATTACACTGTAAAACGAGGGTATTTCCATTCTACTGGCTGACAAATAGTGCTACCTAAGGAACTACATCTTACTCTTAAGCCAGCCCAGAAGCACATGAGACTGGAAGGAACCACACACTTAAAGAAATTATAGAATCATAGAATGACTGAGGTTGGAAGGGAATGGTTTGGGTTGGAAAGGATCTTAAAGTCCATCAGTTCCACCTCCTTGCCATGGGCAGGGACATCTCCCACTGGATTATGGTACTCCAAGTCCCATCCAACCTGGCCTGGAACACCTCCAGGGATGGGGCAGCCATCACTTCCCTGGGCAACCTGGGCCAGGGCCTCCCCACCCTCTTTGTAAAAAAATGTCTCCCTTATATCCAGTGTAAATCTCCTCTCCCTTGGTTTAAAACCATGACCCTTTATCCCGTCACAACAGTCCTTGCTAAAAAGCCCCCTCCCAGCTTTCCTGGAGCCCCTTTCAGCCCTGGAAGCTGTTCCACGGTCCCCTAAGAGACTTCTCCTCTCTAGGTTGAACAACCCCAAACACCTCCAGGGATGGGGCAGCCAGCACTGTTCTGGGCAACGTGAGCCAGGGTCTTCCCACCCTCACAGCAAAACATTTTTTCCTAAGATCTTATCTATTTCCCCTCTTTCAGCTGCAAACTGCCCCCACCCTCCATCCCATCCCTGCAGCCCCTGACCAAGAGCCCCTCCCCAGCCTTCCTGGAGCCTCTTTCAGCGCTGGAAGCTTCTCCAAGGTCCCTGTGGAGCCTCCTCTTACCCAGGCCGCACAGCCCTCGCTCTCCCATCACTCACGGAGAAGCCTAAAGGGACCCCAGGCCCAGCCGAGCCCTGCAGCGGCCCCAGCCTCCCCTCCGGCCCCTCCGCACTCACACGGCCCCGTTGCGGAAGCCCTTGAGGACAGCGAGCGCGGCTCGGTACCGGCGCTGCCTCAGGAACGCGTTGGCGGCGCGGAGCAGAGCCCGCAGAGAGGCTGCCCCGTCCGCCATGGCGCGGCCCGGGCCCCTGCGGCAGCGCGCGCTCCCCCGGGCGGAGCCGCGCCCGGCCCTCATTGGCTCTGCCTGGTGTCCATCAGGGGATCTGGCCAATGGGAGCGCGCCTCCGCTTCTCATTGGTGGGAGTTGCGGCGCCGCAGCCAATGGGAGCGCGGTATCGCCGCTCATTGGCGGGAGCCCGGGCGCCGCAGCCAATGGGAGCGCGCGGAGCGGTCCCGCCCCCTCCCCAAAGCACGGCCGCCGTGGCTCCGCGTGGGGATCGGGGATGGAGACGGAGACGCCGCACCGGTAGCGGCCGCCCTGGGGTCAGCCCCGTGTCACTCTGGTTCCCTGAGGGGACGGCGGCCTCCGCGGGCCCCTAGGGCGCTGCTAACCGAGATAAGCACGCACCGGGGGCACCGCAGACACCGGGGCTGCCGCGCGCACCGGAGGTGCCACACGCAGGGAGGGTACCGCACACACCGGGAATGACGCTTCTCGAGTTAAGCACACACGAGGGTCCCGCACGCCCCGGGAGTGCCGGTGCCCAAATTAAGCACCCGCGGAGGATGCCGCGCACACCGGCGGTGCCGAACGCACCCGGTACAGCAAATAAGAGCGAACCCCGCACACACCGGGAACCGCAAGCCCCGGGGATGCTGATGCCCAAGATAAGCACGAAGCGGGCACCACACGCACCGTGTACCGCACGCACCGAGGATTCCGCTGCCGCTGGGCCGGTTCCGCTCCCCGGGCGCCGCCCCCCGTGCCTGTGCCGGGCGCCCCCTGGCGGCGCCGCCTCTCGCTGCCGTTCCCGGCGGGGCCGCCGCTCTCCAAGATGGCGCAGGCGATCTTCGAGGCGCTGGAAGGTAACGGGGCGGCGGGGGTGGGGGGGGGACGCGCCCGTGCGGGACGGGGCGGGGCGGGCACCGGGGCCGAGGCGGCGCTCCCCGGGCCGCACCGAGCCCAGCGGCCCCCGCGCCCCCAGCCCCGTGCCACACACCCCACCGCCCCCCACCCTGCGTGCCCCACCGCCCCCCGCCCCGTCCCCGCGCCCCTGGGCATCCCAGTGCCCCCCTGTCCCTGTGTCACCCACCCCAGGGCATCCCTGCGCCCCACTGTGCCCCCTACTCTGGGCTACCCCATCAGCATCATCCCTGTGCCCCCCACTCTGGGGTGCCCCATCGTACCTGTGCCCGTGCCCCCCATCCTGGGCTGCCCCATTGCCCCCCCTGTCTCATACCCACACCCCGGAGCATCCCGGGGCACCCCTGTGCCCCCTAAACTGGGGCACCCTGTGCCCCCCTGTTCTTGTGCCACCCACCCCAGGGCATCCCAGTGCCCCACGGTGCTCCCCATCCTGGGGTGCCTCATCACCCCTGTCCCTGTGCCCTAGATCTCAGGCTGCCCCATTGTCCCCCTGCCCCATGCCCACACCCCGGAGCATCACGGAACACCCCGTGCCCAACCCCCGGGGTGCCTCATCAGCCTGTGCCCCCCATCTTGGGCTACCCCATTGTCGTCCTGTGCCTCCCACTCTGGGGTCCCCCATCTTCCCATGTCCTTGTGCCCCCCACCCTGGGGCATCCCAGTGCCCTCCCCATATTCCCCACTTTGGGGTGCCCCATTGCCCCCCTGTCTCATACGCACAGCCCGGAGCATCCTGGGGCACCACTGTGCCCCCCAACTCTGGGGTGCCCCATCAGCATCATCCCTGTGCCCCCTACCGTGGGGTGCCCCATCAGCTGCATCCCTGTCACCTCCCTCATACTGTGTCCTCCATCCTGGGGTGCTCTGTCACCTCCCTGCCCCTGTGTCCCCATCCTGAGGTGCCTTGTCACCTCCCTCATCCTCTGTCCCCTATCCTGAAGTGCCCTGTCACCTACCTTATCCTGTATCCCCCATCCTGGGGTGCGCTGTCACCTCTCTCATCCTGTGTCCCCTATCTGAGGTGCCCTGTCCCCCCCCCATCCTGTGTTCCCCCCCTCATCTTGTGTCCCCACCCTCATCCTGTGTCCCCCATCCTGGGGTGCCCTGTCACCTCCCTACCCCTGTGTCCCCATCCTGGGGTGCCCTGTCACCTCTCAAGTCATTTCTTTCCTCGACTGGGTCACACACCTATTTTCCTTTACGTGAGGGACACCACATACTGCAAGGGCCTCGCCACAGGATCGTCACCCCCCTGTGCTTTTGCTGGAAAGAGAGCAAAGGAGAAATTTTCCTCTATTTTGTCAGGTTTCTTGGTGCGTTTGACAGCATTCTTTGTGCCATCAGGTTCTCTGTTTCCTCTCCATCTCCTTGTCAGGTTTCCTTACAGAATTCAGGAAAGCAAAACATTTTAGCACATTGAGAAAAAAAGCGTGTTTTGTTTTTTTTTTCTTGAAGCCCACAATATTTGGCAGCTTTTAGTAACTGAATGTGTTTGTTTTGTCTTGTTGGTTCCATTACAAATCGAAGGGGACTTGGCACCCGTGTGTGGTGCTGAGAGTAGCTGTGTCCTCAGCGGGTGCAGCTTCACCCCTCACAGAAGCGCCTGCTGCTTGTGGTGGCCAAAAAAAAATCTGAGTTTGTGAAATTCAAGGAGCGAGGGAGAAGTAGCACTGGGGTGAAAGGGATGGTCTTATTTCCCTCTTTAGACTGAGTGACATCTGAAAGGGGAAAAAGGGACACAAACCGGTAGCTCTGCGCTTTTATCCTGGCGTCTCCAAATTGCTGTGTGCTGTGGGGAAAGCTAGGAGAGAAGAGATGGCGTTTTAGTTTAGGTTTCATAGAATCATAGAATCACAGAATCACCAGGTTGGAAAAGACCCATTGGATCATCGAGTCCAACCATTCCCATCAATCACTAAACCATGTCCCTCAGCACCTCATCCACCGGTCCCTTAAACCCCTCCAGGGAAGGTGACTCAACTCCCTCCCTGGGCAGCCTCTACCAGTGCCCAATGACCCTTTCCATGATTTTTTTTTCCTAATGTTCAGCCTGAACCTTCCCTGGTGAAGCTTGAGGCCATTCCCTCTCATCCTGTCCCCTGTCCCTTGGGAGAAGAGCCCAGCTCCCTCCTCTCCACAACCTCCTTTCAGGTAGTTGTAGAGAGCAATGAGGTCTCCCCTCAGCCTCCTCTTCTCCAGGCTGAACACCCCCAGCTCTCTCAGCCGCTCCTCATCAGGCCTATTCTCCAACCCCTTCACCAGCTTCGTTGCTCTTCTCTGGACTCGCTCCAGAGCCTCAACATCCTTCTTGTGGTGAGGGGCCCAGAACTGAACACAGGACTCGAGGTGCAGTCTCACCAGTGCCGAGTACAGAGGGAGAATAACCTCCCTGGTTTCATGACTGAAGAGCATCCTGCAGGCTGATGCTGGCTGAAATCAGTGCAGGATTGATCCAAAGCTTTCTTCTGGAGCCTGTGGACTACCATGAACGGCATCCATGAAACCAAGTATCTCTCCCTGCTTGTCTTCACGGGTAGCTGAAACTCGAACGTGGTGAATTCCTGCTGTTAAGTGTGGTGTTGAGCATTGACCCTGGGACTGCAGGCTTTCTGTGGGTGGTTGCCTGAATTCCCAAATTTCTCTCCAGCAGAAAGCTGGATGCAACCCCAGCGATGCTGCTGCAGCGTTGTTGCCTGTCTTCAGCTCTTGGCCTCTCCTCAAGCTTCTTCCTGCTAGTGAGATCAAAGGAATCATCTGGCTTTTTCACTTGGAAGATCTGTCTGTGTGCCAGGACGAAACCCAGTTGTCCATTGCTGGGCACATCAAGAGTGGCATTCTTGATGCAAGCTGTTCTTAATTATCTTCATGATAGACTAATATGGAATTTTTGGTCCCCCTAGAAAGGGGGATGAAAACTTTTGTGTCCTGCTGGCTCACTTATAGAATCACTAAGGTTGGAAAAGACCTCTCAGCTCATCCAGTCCAACTATCAGCCCAACCCCACCGTGCCTGCTAAGCCATGTCCTGTAGTGCCACATCCACATGTTTTTTGAACCCCTCCAGGGATGGAGACTCCCCCACAGCCCTGGGCAGCCTCTGCCAGTGCTTCACCACTCTTCCAGTAAAGATTTTTTTCCCAATATCTAATCCAAGCCTTCCCTGGCACTTGAGGTTGTTTCCTCTCATCCTGTTACTTGTTACATGGGAGAAGAGCTCAGCACCCACCTTGTTACAACCTCCTTTCCAGGAGCTGCAGAGAGCGATGAGGTCTCCCCTCAGCCTCCTTTTCTCCAGGCTGAACACCCTCAGCTTCACCTTGTAACACTTATTCTCCAGACCCTTCACCCGCTCTGTTGCCTTCCTCTGGACTTCAGGTGGAGATCAGCTGCTCCATTTCACAGTCTAGTTTGGATTTGCCAACAAGAGCCTGCAGAGAGTTGACCAACAAGAGTTGACCAGGAGGTTGTTTATAGAAGAGGAGGTGTATTTTAAAGGCTTTGGTTAGCATGAGAAGATCGACCCAAGAGTGCTCTGTGCATTTTGCTGGTGGGGCTGTCCCACAGGGCTGGTCCCAGCTCTCTGCAGAAGTGAAGTCTTGCCAGACTGGAGCTCTGCTGTGTTTCTGTGAGATATATGCGAAAGGGTTCCCGTAGGCATGGGGGTAATTTCATGATAGCATGTGAAGTAGTGTGATCTGCCAGTAGCTGCTTGTGCCAACCCCCTTGCCAGCAGCATTGCTCTCCGCTGTCTGATGACACATGCAGCCTTTGCAACCCCTTCATGGTGAAAGGTGATTGATGAAAAAGGTGTTCACAGAGACTCGGTGTTGCTTGGTTCACAGTGGGGATGCAGGAGAAATGAGTATTTAGAGTGTAGAATGCCATAGATTATATGGAGGCTCCCCATCAGGAATGGGACATTGTAAAATAGGTTGGAAGAGACCTCAAAGCCCATCCAGTTCTAATCCCCCTGACACCTCCCACTGGATCAGGGCCTCCAACCTGGCCTGGAACCCCTCCAGGGATGGAGCAGCCACCACTGCTCTGGGCAGCCTGGGCCAGGGCCTCCCCACTCTCACTCACTCTGCTACTCCGACTGGCCTGTGGCATCCCAAGTATTCGATGTGTAGTTCTTTCACACCTGCTGTTTGTAAGTATCCTTCTCTGCAGCAAATGCCTGAAACCAAACCTTTCAGTTTTCCATGTCCTTCCTCCCTTTTCTCTTATCAAAGGAGTGTATGGAGAGAGATGGAAGTGCTGCTTTAGTTGGTAGTTTGGTAGTTGACACCGTGGAGTAGAAGGAGATAATAAGGAGGCAAGAGTGGCTCTGCAGAAGAAAGTAGCAGATGCCAAGTGGCTTCTCTCCATGACTCATGAGCTGAGTGCTCCCTGTTCAGGCTGTGTGTGATTTACCTCTTGTGCTTGTGTCTCCTTTCAGGAATGGATAATCAGACGGTGCTGGCTGTGCAGTCCTTACTGGATGGTCAAGGAGGTGTGACGGACCCATCTGGTCAAAATGTCAACCCTTCCACCGCCATCCAGCCGATGGGTGAGTCCTGGTAGCAACAGGAGAGAGGGAGGAGGGACAAGGGTGGCAGGTTTCTTCCTATGACTTGTGCTTGTGACTGTCAGAACAGCAGGCAGAGCAGCTGTATGTGTTGGGTGCTGCTGCGGGTATTGTGTCCCTTAGCAGGACTTGGCACAGCAGGAAGAGGGAGACAAGTGCCCAAGCAAGCAGAGAACCCTTTGGAGATGGTCATAACAACAGGTTTTGCAGAATCATGGAATGGTTTGGGTTGGAAGGGACCTTAAAGCCCATCCAGTCCCACCCCCTGCCATGGGCAGGGACACCTCCCACTGGATCCGGTTGCTCCAAGCCCCATCCAACCTGGCCTGGAACACCTCCAGGGATGGGGCAGCCACTTCCCTGGGCAACCTGGGCCAGGGCCCCCTCCCTCACAGGATAACAATTCTTCCTAAGATCTTATTGAAATCCTCCCCTCTTGACTGTGCCTTTCCACTAAAGGCATGAAAAGGGGGTGCAGCCGTTCATACCTGCCACTTCGTACTTGTTACTGTTCCCATTTCTTCTATAATGAGCCATTCCTTATCCTCTGGGGATGTACAACTGTTGCAGTCATTGAGTAGCTCATCTTATGCATGAATACGAGAACTAGTTGTTCATGTGCACATGCAAGCTTGTTGCACTTGACCAAGGTGAATACCAAGTGATCCCAAGTTATTTAGGCTGTGAATCAGCCTTGTGATTCCGACTGGCTCAAGTGCAAAGTGGTGTGTGCTTGTGTGGTTTGCTGTTGAAGCACATTTCATCCAGGACATGGTGACTGCGTTGTCTTCTTTCTGCTTCTAACATTGAGCAGAATCACCAAGAACCAGCTGTTGTGAAGGGGGTGGCTTTTGGACACAAGCTGCTGTCGGCTCTGTGCCCTGGTCCAATTTACTTCTCTTCCTTAGTGCAATTTGAGTAAGAAAATCTGCCTCCCCCAGCATAACACAGGTGCTTCAGATGAAGCTGGTTTGAATAAAAGCAGAGGGTGCTGTGGGAGCAAGGCCAGGTTGGGTGTTCCTGCCTTTGGGATGAGGAGACAGACAATGGGATTCAGTTTATCACAGGGAGATGGTGGGTTTCGTATGTGGGAGCCGGGCAGAGATAGGTTCAATCGCATCAGCTGGCTATAGGGAAAGCTTGGGATTGGGGAGGAGGGACAGTTTGGCCTTTACAGCTGATGACTCCTGGTGATGGCCTCAGGCTGCGCCAGGGCAGGTTCAGATTGGACATCAGGAAACATTTCATCACCAAAAGGGTTCTCAGGCACTGGAATGGCTGCCCAGGGAGGTGGTTGAGTGCCCATCCCTGAAGGTGTTTAAGGGACAGGTAGATGAAGTGCTTAGGGATATGGTTTAGTAGTGGAGAGATATGGTTTGATTTGATGATATCAAAGGTCTTTTCCAACACAGTGATTCTATTATTCTAGGATTCTATGATGATGTCCTTGAGGAGCTAAGATCCAGAAAGGGTCTTTTCTTTCTGCTGTGGTTGCTAAGTGTAGCACCAGGGAATGCAAGAAAGCCTGAAGCAGTGATCTGGTCCTTTTAATTACAGATGACGAAGACGTGTTCCTCTGTGGGAAGTGCAAGAAGCAGTTCAACTCACTGCCTGCCTTCATGACCCACAAGAGAGAGCAGTGCCAGGGAAATGCCCCGTCCCTCTCCACAGTCTCACTGGCCAACAACAGTGTGTACAGCCCCCCCATCACATCTGTGCAGCAGGCTCCAGGCGCTGGCCGGCAGGTACTGTGCTGCAGGCAGGGGCTTTGCCACTCCTCTGCTGAGGTTTTGGTTTTGGGGGGACCTCTGGGTGATGCTTTTATATCTGTTGACGTGTCATGACTGACCTCTCTTTTGGGAGGCTCGGCTGTGGTCCTGTTGCCTGGTCCTCTGCAGTGAGATGTCCTCCAGCATGAGTGCCTGACACCCCTTTTTTCAGAACAGGAGCAGGGTTTGTGTTGTGTCCGTGTTACAGTCTTTATTACAGATGGTGTTACAGACTTTGGCTCTACTGGAAAGCTGCGATGTCCTGGTCCAGCAGGCTGACCATGTGCCTGAGAGCTCAGAGTGGAACAGCTCTTGGTGTCCCCTGGGCTGTGACCTGGCTCGTGGCATAAGAGGAGGGCAGTGTCTGGTAGCCTCATCTCTGCATCCCTTCATTCAGGCTCCTGCAGATAAGCCCATCTAAGGAGGTGTGACGAGCGTGAAGGGAATATCCTCTCTGGAGGAGCTCCCCTTCCCAACAGACTTCTCAGGAGCGAGTCCCATGTGCCTACAGTCGTAGTGGTTTCCAAAGGGCTTTGAAACCTATTTTTTCCAAGTTAACTTCGTACCAGTGGATGGTGCTGCCTAGGGCTGCAAACACGGGTTGTTTCTACTCGGAAGATGAGACAGCCTTCCTCTAATCCGACTCCAGTCTGAAGGGATGAGCCTGACATTCACTGTCTGCACCCAGAGCATCTCCCCTCAGTTCACCAGCATCCCTAACTCAGGGAAGCACGTCACAAAGACCTGGACTTGTCTGCCACCAGTTTGTCCTGCAGCTCTTGTTTAATAACCCATGATTCAAATTGTAGCCGCTGGCCACTTTCCTGAGCCACCATGATCTTTTTCACCTCCTTTTCTGAAGAACGTTTGTGCAGCTGCCTCATTGTTACAGCTGGAAACTGCCATGAGCTCAGCTGGAAGCTGTAGATAATTCTTGTGGCTCACCAGAGGCTGTGAAAGCAGAGACTCCGCGATTCAGTGAAAAGCAGTGTCATCATTTTATGTTTTTTGTTTTGTCTTTTTGCTGGTCAACAATAAATCCTTTTTTTTCTTTCAGCAAATTTCTACGTACATCACCGTTCCCCCATCACCTTTGATTCAGACCCTGGTGCAGGGGAACATCTTGGTCAGCGATGAGGTGCTGATGTCAGCTATGTCAGCTTTTACATCCCTGGACCAGCCCATGCCGACAGTGCAGCCCCCGGCGCAGGTAAGGAGCACGTGTGGTTTGGGAATTCCTGCTGTGTGGATCTGAGCTTGCTCTGCAGGACAGTCACATGGGATCACAGAATCGCTTAGGTTGGAAAAGACCATTAAGGTCATCAGTCCAACCATAAACCTCAAACTGCCAACTCCACCACTAAACCATGTCCCAAAGTGCCACATCCACACATCTTTTCATAGAATCATAGAATCACTTGGTTGCAAAAGACCTTTGAGATCATCAAAATCCCTTATTTTAAATCCCTTCAGGGATGGTGATTCCACTACTTCCTTAGGCAGCCAGTTCTGGTGCTTGACAGCCTTTTTGGTGAAGTAATATTTCCTAATCATAGAATAGTTTGGGTTGGAAGGGACCTTAAAGATCATACAGTTCTAACCCCCTTGCGATGGGCAGGGACACTTCCCACTGGATCAGGCTGCCCAAGGCCCATCCGACCAATATCCAATCCTAACCTCCCCTGGTGCAACTCGAGGCCATTCCCTTTTGTCCCATTGTGTGTTACTTGGGAGAAGAGACCAACACAATCCTGAGCATCTTTCCAACATGACAGCCAAGCTTGGGAAGGAGTGATGGATAAATGACGGGATAGCTCCGGGGCCTGCTCTCTCCTGCTGTCCTTGTTGCTAGATGCTCAGATCTTTGCAACATGGTCTCCCCAGCTTTTTGTTGTGTCCTCATGTAATGATTGGCTTCCAGAGCACCTGTCAATTTGCCCCATGGATCCCTGTCCTCCTGGGATGATTGTTTTGGGCTCTCCCAGTGGCTGGCCAAGCTGTATACGCTCTCCATGCTCTGAAAATATTCTTTGTTGACAGAAGGATTAAAAGCTTTACAAACAAAGCAAAAAAAGCAGTGGGGCTTGAGTGCTCGGGGTTTGGAAGGGACAATACCTGCTGGCAGGTCACGCAACTGCTATATTTTCAGCATCCTGTCTGTCTGTCTCTCCCTGTTCTGGTTTTAGAGCAGCTTAGGTATGCACGCTGGGGCTGGCTACCTCTCCCAGCCACCCCCGCCGCCGCCTCCCCCACCGCCACCCCCTCCCCAGCCCCCGCCGCCTCCCCCTCCAAGCATGGGGGCTCCGGGACAGCCCAGCGCTGGCGGCAGCGGTGTGGTTGAAGTGTACAGTGCGCCCGCTCCAATGGCAGCAAACAGCACGGTGGAGATCCAAACGCTGGGGATGCAGCCCTATCCACCCCTGGAGGTAAGGTCGGGGGCTCTGTCCTCCTGGGTTGCTTCTAACAAGCAATGCTCAGGAGTCACCTGGACTGGAAATGTAGAATTAGTGTCTGAAAGTATGTGTTAGGTTATTTGAAATGATTACAAGGTCCGACATGAAAAACCAGAGGCTGTGCCTGTAACTCTTTATTTAATGAATTAAGGAAATCAGCTGCAATCCCCTTCACAACAGTTCCCTTCTGAGCTGGCACACGATGTTGTCAGTGCTCAAAGCAATTCTGCAGATCATTTTCTGAAAGGCTGGTGCAGATCTCAGTTGTTTGTGCTTTTACATCTTCTACCCACAAAAAAATTAGATTCCTTTGAGCAACGACTGGATCTTTGGGAAGAGGCAGCCACATCTGGAGAACAGGGTGGATGCTCAATCTCAGTGATGTTGTTGCAAGCAAAAAACTGCTTTGCAGACAAGGCGTTGTGGGCTGGCATGTTGTCTTGACATGAACTTGCGATTCACTCTTGCACACCTTTTCTGACCGAGGGTAGGAAAACATCCCTATCCGAACGTGCATCCACTCGTACAGTTTGAAGCGATCGAGCTGAGCTTTATCTCACTGTGACAGGCCAGAACATGTTCTGTACCCTTCTTTGTCTCTGCCCTCCCACCCTTGGATCCCAAGCTATAGGGTCAGTCTGGTTTGTGTCAGACCTCGCATTTCCTCTGGGAGAAGGTGCTGAACAGAAGGATGGGGGTTCAGAGATAAGAGATAGAGGGCTTGACTGGCATAGGCTTAGGAGGCCTGAATGGCTGCTGTGGTTGAGGGATACGTGCAGGTGTTGAGGGTGAGAGGGAGTTGAGGAACTTGCCTCCTAGAGGGTTGCAGGAAGGTGCACCTTGTGCACTGCAGGGTTATGTGGAAAATAAAAGTCAGTCTGACTATCGGTGAGCTTGACCAGGCAGCTTTCCCTAATGAGAGGCACAGGTAGGGCTGGATTTACTGGTGGGTCAGCTGTTCACAGCCTCCACGTTGCCATTCACAGTGGAAACAGTGGGGCAGAGGTTTGTCAGCCTCAGCTTTGTAACTGGCATCTGATCTGGATGTGCCAATGGGCAGGGATGTTGGATACGTAGTGCTCTGTGTTAGTTTATCAGGGAGAATGACAGAAACACCCTTAAACCGCATCACCCCAGGCTGGTGCCTCGTTTTCTCTGAGAGTCCTCTTCTGGTGCTGCTGTAAATAATTCTGCTTTGCCACCTGGAGTGTTCTTGTTTTTTCCTTCCCTCCCGCGGTCCTGCCAGAGCAGGTGGGGGGCTCAGAGATTCCTGCTTTTGGGTTATGTGAACACAGAGGGTCAGCGGTGATTGTTCTGATGACCCACTTCAGAGGGATGAGAACCCTTCTAGGGATAAGACATTGATGAGGGACTTGACGGCTCCTTCAGAGTGTTCCTTTACTGCCCTGTTCCTGCTGTAATAATTCCAGGATGCTTGGTGATGCCTAGCAGGAGAGCTTCATGCTGTACAGGGTGTTAGTTTTAGTTAGAGGCACATTGCTGGGCTGGTGAACCAGCAATTTGATCCAGTTTGGCAGGAGGCTGAAAACTCAGCCAGACTGGTGTGGCCTTTGCTGCTGGAGATGGAGGGTAGGACACAGCACAACTGCAGAAACCAGTCCACTGATAAATTGCGCTCTTGCAGGTACCGAGCCAGTGTGTGGAAAGTCCTGTGTACCCTTCTCCTCCTGTGTACAGCCCTGGGAAGCAGGGGTTCAAGCCCAAGAGCACCAGCCCTCCTGCACCTTTGTCCAGCGCAGGAGGAGGTGGTGTGGTTGGTTTTGATTCCACCTCCGCTGCTAAAAGTCGACGCTGCAAAAACGAGAGCGGGCTGCAGGAAGGTAGGTGTCCGTAGAGGATTCACCTCGCTAACCTCCAGCCCTGGTCTCTCCAGGTCCAGTGGGGTGGCTTTGGCTGTGTGTTCACCTCCAGAGCAGGAACACAAGAGCATGATGCCCTGCGTGAGGCTATCAAGAGCAGGTGAAAGCATGACCATGCTTTCTTCTTGCCCGTCACCTCTGAGCACATGTGAAGGACTTCCACTGTGCTGCTGTGTGGGCAAGCTTGTGCTAAACCTCTGCAGCTTATTGGATCGCACCTGAAATGGGGAGATCCTGCCAAGTAAGGTGTTTAGCCTTTTAACACAAGGAAGACTGCTGAGCCACAAGACCAGTCTCCAAAGGCTTGGAGACTCTTCCCAGGGACTCAGCAGACCCGTCCCTGCCGTGTGTTTTGATGCCTCCCCAGGTGAGGCAGGATGGGGTGAGCCCTGTGACAGGATGATCCCCCACTGGCCAAGCCTGTGGGTGGGATGCAGGCACCCATAGCTTAGTGACAAGGGAGGTCCTAGGTGTGAGGTGGAGGAAAGCCAAGTCGCCTTCCTCCCCAGGAATGCTGGGTCTTCAGAGTTGCAACCCTATGAGTGCTGGATTTTAACGTTATTTGCAGAGGCGAGAATGATCGTACTGGCTGCAGCTCTCAGTCCAGATTGTCCTAGAGCAGCCCTCAGTTCTGGTGTTTCCCATTGGTTTATACCCATCATAGTAGACAGAAGATGTGACTGATGTTCTGAATGGGAGAAACATGCACATATTCTGGCTGGTGAGTTCGTCAGAGAGAGACAAAACTGGGGCCCTTCATCTCACTAATCCTGTGTGTTTTCCCAATGTCCAACATGCCTTTAAATTGGGTGTTTTGTAGCATGGCTGGAAGACTCCCTGGTGTGATTAGTGCCTGAAGGTGATACCCTGCCCCTCACTACTGCTCTCAGTACTTCTGGAATTAGCTCAGGCCTTGTTGAATACGTGTTTGTGCCCATAACCTCTCCCAGTCTGGCCAGACAGATCTTATCCTTTCTTAAGCTCTTTATTCCTGGTCTTGAATAGACATATCTTGGGGTGAGGGCTCTGCTACCTGATCTCATTCCTGTGTGTGCCCTTGCTCCTTCAGGCAAACCCAGGTCCCCCAAGCTGAAATGCACTTACTGTGACAAGGCCTTCACCAAGAACTTCGACCTGCAGCAGCACATCAGAAGGTAACGGTGCCATGAATCCAGACACAGAAGTGTGCGTGGGGTGGAGGTGGGCACAGCCCACTGGGTGAGGCTCCACTTCCTGCTGAGGGAGTCTGTGCAGTCCCGTAGACTTTGTGTTTGTCATGTCCCAGAATATGTGCTGTGCTGGGAGGTGATCCTCCATCCCCCTCACTCCAGGACACCTTCTCCCCAGTGGCTGGGATAAAGGCCACGTCATGGATGTAATCTTGCTGGGCTGGGACTGGAGGCTTGTTTTCTTCATTGATGAGACCTTGAAAGCCAGACTTGTTGTCACCTGATTGCTGGAGCAGCACCATCTCCACTGCTTGCATCTGCCCTTTCCCCTGCTCTCCCTCCCTAGCAAGCAGCAGCTGTCGTGTCTCCTGGTTTTGGCAAACCATAATTGAAGCTCAATGTTTATGTAGGGAGCTCTTCTAAGAGAGCTTTCCTCTGGCAGGAGGCAGTGTAAATCTTCAGAATTATCCCTGCAGAGTCTTCTGAACTCAGGACAGATGAGAAAGAACAAGTGGTGGTTTTGTTCCCCTTCCCAGTCTGGACTCTTCACCTGATGTACTGCACGTATTAGAGTCCAGTCTTTCTCCTGCTGCAAAAGGGTGTGGTGGAAAGACTGTTCTGCTGTGGACAGAGGAGAGCAAATTCAGGGAGCTCAGGGGGCTGCAAGCTAGAAGCCACGTATGTTCAGAGGAGGGAGAGGTGGCAGGGAAGAAAAAGGTTGTAACCCTGAGGAAGTGATGGGGTCCCCCAGGTCTGTGCAGAGACCCTGACAGCAAACACCCTGGCGTGAGCGTTTTGTCTTAATCCGGTCTCACAGCCCTGTTTGACCGGTTCAGGGGCTGATCTGAGTGCTTAGTGCAGTCCTGCAGTGGCTGCTCCAGCACCGTGTGCCTGGGGGCTGCTTCCCGTCTCTGGCGGCTGCTGATGTGGTGCCTTCTGCCTTCAGTCACACAGGCGAGAAGCCCTTCCAGTGCATCGTGTGCGGCCGAGCCTTTGCCCAGAAATCCAACGTGAAGAAACACATGCAGACCCATAAAGTGTGGCCTCCAGGGCTGGGCTGCACCATCTCTCGCAACTCCATCACAGTGCAAGTCATGGCCTTGAACCCCAGCCAGCCCGAGGATGAGGAGAACACAGGTTTGCTGGGGATGGCTCGTGCTAGGGACAGAGCAGCTTCCAGTACTGAAAGGGGCTCCAGGAAAGCTAGGAGGCACTTTTTACAAAGGCATAGAGTGCTAGGATGAGGGGGAATGGCTATAAATTGGAAAGGGGAAGATTTAGACTAGACGTAAAGAGAAAATCCTTCACAGTGAGGGTGATGAGGCACTGGAACAGGTTGCCCAGGGGAGTCACAGCTGCCCCCTCTGGAAGTGTTCAAGGCCAGGCTGGATGGGCCTTGAGCAGCATGGTCTAGCGGGAAGTGTCCCTGCTCATGGCAGAAGGGTTAGAATTAGATGATCTTTAAGGTCCCTTCTAACCCAAACTATTCTATGAGTGTATGATTTGCTTGATTCCTGCTGGGAGATGCATCCTTGGGTACCTACAGGGTGGGGGATTCAGGTGCTGGTGGACACAGCAGCTCCAGAGGCTGTGCCAAGATGTGCATGGGGACAGAGTGAGATGTTGTATCCCTTCTCACTCTCTGGTAGGTGCAGCGCGAGTCAAGCTTGGCAGCTTTGGTCTAGTGGCCGAACAAGCTGGCAGTTGAGCAGAGCCCAGGGCTCTGGCTTGTTCACAATGTGCGAGTCATGCCCAGGCTGGGTTTGGCTGTGATGGCCGATGGAAAATGCTTGAGGCAGAGGAGAGCTCCTTGCTGGCAGGTGGTATCTGGATGCCCTTTCTGCTGGTGGCCTCAGTCCCGGTGGAAGGGAACACAGTGAAAATGTCACATCTAGCTCTACTGGAGCTGCTGTCTGCAGACATCATGGGCTGTGAGCTGCTGGCTGGATCTTGCTTCCCAACTCCTGCCAGAGAAAGTTTGGCTCAAGTTCACTGATGGATGCCAGCCCTGCTGACTGCTCCACAGAGCACAGAGCCCTGGAAAAAAAGAATGGGTTAAGGGGAGGAAGACAGAGTAGTTAGAGCTCTTAATCTGTAGACAAATTTAAAAATACCCTGAGGATAGTAACACTGTCCAGAGGAGGCTATGAAGGTGATCCAAGGGCTGGAGCACCTCTGCTATGAGGACAGGCTAAGAGAGTTGGGGTTGCCTGGAGAAGAGATGGCTCTGGGGAGACCTTAGAGCAGCTTCCAGTACTGGAAGGGGCTACAGAAAAACTGAGGAGGGTCTTTTTACAAGAGCATGTAGTGATAGGATGAGGGGGAACGGCTTTAAATTGGAAAGGGGGAGATTTAGACTAGACATTAGGGAGAAATTCCTCAAGATGAGGCCCTGGCCCTGGTTGCCCAGAGCAGTGGTGGCTGCCCCATCCCAGGAGGTGTTCCAGGCCAGGCTGGATGGGGCTTGGAGCAATCAGATCCAGTGGGAGGTGTCCCTGCCCATGGCTTAGGGGTGGAACTGGATGGGCTTTAAGGTTCCTTCCAACCCAAACCATTCTGTGATACTGTTAGAGAGTGAGATGTGTCTGATCTAAAGAAAATGCCTTTGAAAGGAAGGAAGAGCCTGGATAAAAAGCCAGCCTGGTGGGTTCTTGCAGAGCAGCTTTCAGAGCTGTCTCATGGCAGGCTGTGACTTTCTCTCTCCCTTTCTCCAGGGTTGACTCAGTCCTCGAGGAACCCTGCACACCCGCCCCAAGACATGAGCCCCTTGGAGGACAGTGAAGCAGGCAAACCAGAAGCCAAGCAGGTTGTCTTGATTGATAGCTCTTACCAGTGCCAGTTCTGCCCCAGCAAATTCAGCACCTACTTCCAGCTCAAATCACACATGACACAGCACAAGAACGAGCAGGTAGGGACAGAGGGTGCCCCGTGTTGGTGGTGAGATTGGTATGAGCTTCATGAAGTGCACTGGCTCCCAGGGTCTGTCCTGAGCCTCTTGCTCTGTAAAGCTGCCAGCGCTTCCCCTGCAGCTGGGCTCTCTGCCTGTCTAGTTTCCAGCTCTGCGGTCTGGGTGGCTTTGAAAAACTCCACTGCCTCCACCCTGCTGAGCGAGAAGTCAGCCAAGCAGGTTTGGGTGGTAGAGGAAAGGCAGAGGAGTGAAGGTCAAAATTTTCAGTGTAGGTGGCAGCTGTCGGCTTGTGGGACAGTCCTTGCTGGGATGCTGTGGGCTTGCCCACTTGAGGGCTTTCAGGTGCTCACACTACCACCCCTTTCTCCCACCTTCTTCTTTCTTAGGAGAGTGCCCTGACAATCCGTGTTTGCAGAGTGTTCAGCTCCCTGCAAGTTCTGCTGTTGTCTTCAGCTGGAGCTGCCAGCCACTTTGTGATGCTGAGCAGCTCTGCGCTGTGCTTTAAAGACCCTTCCTCTGGGAAAGGGGATGTTTTACCACTATGGTGTGTCCTGCTGTAGTGCAGGGTTTCTCTGCTGTGCCCTGACTGAGCACTAATACAGCTGTGAGCGTGGTGGGATGCTCTGGGAACTGCAGTGCTGCTTTGTTATAACATCAGCTCAGCTGTTCTCCAGGGCAATGGGTGAAGGGGCAGTTGTCCCTTTCTGTAAATGACCCAGTGGCACCGAATTCCAGAAAGGAAGGCACTCTGTCTGCTGGCAAGGGGTTTCCCTGCTCATTTCCATGATGGAGCCACTCCAGCTGCTCCCCCTTCTTTGCCCAGGTATACAAGTGTGTGGTGAAGACCTGCGCTCAGACCTTCCAGAAGCTGGAGTCCTTCCTTGAGCACATCAAGAGCCACCAGGAGGAGCTGAGCTATCGCTGCCACCTCTGCAGCAAGGACTTCCCCTCCCTGTATGAACTGGGCGTCCACCAGTACTCTCACAGCCTGCTGCCCCAGCACAGCCCCAAGAAGGATGTGGCCGTGTACAAGTACAGTAGCAATCGGTGCTCGCAAGGCTTGTAGGAGTGAGTGGGTGCAGAGAGTGTTTGGCTGAGAGTGGTGGGGATGTTAAATGGGGCTGTGTGTTCAGTGGCCGCGGTTCTTCTGGGCACCCAGGTGGCAAATGGAGAGTCCCTTCACTGGGCTGCCAGGGCAAAGCACTTGGAACGCAAGAAACCTTTTTGGAAAGACAATGAAAGGCTTGGTCGGTTACATGGGAAGATCCCATCACTGCAAGTCCTCTGAACTCCAGCCAAGAGTGAGATGGACACAGCTGAACCTACACTGGGCTGGGTCAGGGACCCAGGGAAACCCCTCTCCAGCCTGTTTTCTGTGATTCTTGACCCCCTGCAGCCAAGGGATTGTGAGTTGTAGAACCTATGCCCAGATACAAGTTTTTTCACCTACCCCTTTGCTATGAAGGGATCTATTACTTGGGAAAACCTTTCTGTTGGTGTAGATGGAAGGAGTGACAGTTTACATGCAGAATGCTCTGGGGCTTTTGAAATGCTTGTAGAGACATCCAGGAAGAATGGTTGGACTCGATGATCCAATGGGTCTTTTCCAACCTGGTGATTCTATGATTCTATGGTGATTCTAAGAGCAGGAAGCCCAGAGGAAGTTCCTAGGAGTTTGATGGAATAAATAATGTGCTGTTTCTTAGAACAGACCATAATTTCTAGTTATTCTTGCACTACGGAGCTTCATCCTTCAGCCTGCTAGTGCATATCTTTGAGATTGGAGCCCTGTGTATCTTTGAAGAGGTTTTAGTCTCATCTAAGGAAACGAGGGGGTCACAGGAGGTAACACGGTGCGAGCCTGTATCCATTGTTGGTGGTGCCTGTTCCCATTGCCCGTTTTCAGTCAGCTTTGGCAGAAGTCTCTGGCAGAAATACTGCTGGGATGTGTGAGTTGGGTGGAGAGGGCCCCGTTGTGGCTTTGAAGAGCGGGCAGCATGAGATCCGACGTGGAAGTGTGTCACCTTGGGGCTGCCCCAGCCACCGATAACGCTGCTGTTACACTGTGACCCCACTCTCAGCTCCTGTCTTCATGCAATGAAGATGGAAGGAGGTGTTTTAAGTAAGGTGAAGTTGTTACTTAGGGCCTGTCTCCGTCAGGAAGCAACATGGAATATGTGCTGCGGTCCCTGAGTGCTTGTGTGGAAGAGCACTAGCAGTTTAAAGGCTTCTTCACTCAGTTTCCCAGCATCTCCCCCTCGTGAAGGATGCTAAGTGTGACTGTGATCCAGGTTGCTGAGGTCTGAGGGATGCTGAGAGGTGGTGTTATTGTCTGTACCAAACTGATCCTGTCAAAAATCAACCCAGGAGGTGGCTGGTGACTGGGCTGGGGTCTGCCTGCGGTGTGGAGTTTGCTGGTGGAAGCCTGGTTCACATCCTCTGTGCTTTCTCTCTGCATTCAGGTGTGTCAAGTGCGTAAATAAGTACTCCACGCCCGAAGCCCTGGAGCACCATCTGCAGACAGCAACGCACAACTTCCCCTGCCCTCATTGCCAGAAGGTGGGTGGGTGACAGCTGCCTGAGCCTGTCCTGACTGTGTCGCTATTATGGCTTTAAAGCGAGACAGGAACCCTCGTCTCCCTTTCCTCTCCCTTCCTACCTCGGTGTGGACTGGCAGGCTCACCAAGTGGCTTTTCACAGAGACAGAGGTGGTTGCCCCCCTGGCCTCCAGCTCTGGCCTCTCATGCAGAGCATGTTCCTCCCTGCAGCGCTGGCTTCTCTCCTGGGTCCTTTTGCTGAGGAGAACTTGTCAGGGGAGCTCCTTTACTCCCATGACAGCACAGGACTGCATGCTCTGGGCTGCTGTCCTTATTTCTTAAAAACACATGTATCAGGCTGGTTTTGGGAAGTCTTAGGGGTGGTTGTGCCTTTGACCCGCTGTGTCTGGCTGGGAAGTAGGGCAGGAAAAGCCCTGGGTCCTGGGGGAGCTGGTAGAACTCTTGCTGTCCTCCTCTCCCATTGCAACAGAAGTCTCTGGGTTCCCCCTCACTCCCTGCCTTTGGATGAATGTTTTGTGTCCTTGGCGAAGAGTAACTTTGAGTGATGTGACTGGGACTGGAACGATGCCCGGGTAGGTTTTGGCTGGAAAACTCTCTTCAGCACAGCCCCTGAGGGGGATTGAGAAGCAGGACTTCATGGGATTTGAATTCTAATAAATTAGTTTTTTGAAATCCAACCTAAAATTTGGACCCTTGCTCCTGTGTTTGTAGTAAGGGAAATTAAAGCCTCGCAGTGGGGGAATGGGTGATCTTAAAGGGGTGTCCACTCTGTACGGAGGTAGAACAGGGAGGGAAGATCCTCTCCTGTCATAGTAACCCATCTTTCTTCACCTGTCTTCTCTCCACTTCCCCACCAGGTGACAGATGTCCTTCTGAGCCTGGGTGGGATCTGCAACCTGCAGCATGGGGAAAGCCCATTATCTGCAGTGGTGTTTTTTACTTCTGTTTGTTTTCTTACTAATATTGCTGATTTGTGGAGATGGGAGAGCACAGTCCTGGGTACCAGAACTCCTGACTCTTCCATGCTCCCTTCAGATGTGTGCTTGTAGCATTCTCTCTAGAAATTCACTGAGCCTGGTATTTCCAGTATCCCCATTTCCAGTATCCATATTAGCCAAAGGAACCATTCTTTATAAAGACCATGAATGGAGCCTTTGGTAACAGACGATGGGGAAGCTCAAACTGAAGTTAGTGCTGTGGGAAGGTGGTAATGACTGGAGGGTCCTTGCCCAGCCCATCCTGCTGCTGGCTCCAAGACCAGCATCCCAGATGGTCCTCAGCAGTATGGTGTTACAAAACCTAGCAGCAAGGCTTCAGCTTTTGTGATTGTTAAGGATAAGTAGGTTTTAGGTTTTGGGGGTTGACTTTTTTTAAAAAAAGCTCTATCTGTACTTTCATAGAATCACAGAATGGTTTGGGTTGGAAGGGGCCTTAAAACCCATCCAGTTCCATCCCTGTCATGGGCAGGGACACCTCCCACTATATCTGGTTGCTCCAAGCCCCATCCAGCCTGGCCTGGAACACCTCCAGGGATGGGGCAGCCACCACTGCTCTGGGCAACCTGGGCCAGGGCCTCCCCACCCTCACAGGAAAACGTTTCTTCCTAAGATCTCATCACAATCTCCCTGCTTTCAGCTTAAACTGTAGCCCCTCCACAGCTTTCTTTATGCAAACTAAAGGTTTCCTTGGTGTGTCCTTTCCAGGGAAGCAGTCACCATGAGCTTCAGGTGCTTTCTATTCTGGTCACCCCTCCCATGCCTGTGGGGGCTCAGTGATGTCCCTTTTGTGCCGCCAGCTCTGAGCCTTGTTTTCCTTGTGTTACCAGGTGTTCCCTTGCGAGAGGTACCTGCGCCGCCACATCCCCACGCATGGTGGGGGCAGCAAGTTCAAGTGCCAGATCTGCAAGAAGTTCTTTCGTCGGGAGCACTACCTCAAGCTGCACGCACACATCCACTCGGGTACGGGCTTTTCCAGCACCACAGTGCTCCTCACCTCCGTATCGCAGTCCTTAGTGCCCTGTCTGTGTTCCTGATCACCGGAGTAACGCAACTGAGTCTTTGAGTCACTTGGAGTAACGTGGGGTTTAGGGAATGGATAGTTTTGGTTCAGCCTTGTGCCCAGTACTGTTCCAGTGAGAAGCAGAGCACAAAGTGGCTTCCCCGCTGATTGTGGTTGCAGGAGCTAAGGAAGCTGGTCCTGGAGAGCAGGAGCAATGCTCTGCAGGGTGGGTTGTATCCACCCATTTATCCATCAAGCAGGGTAGGGAAGCTTGGGGATGTTTATAGAAAAGCAGAGCATGGCAGTGCTGTGACTGCAGCTGCCCTGGGTGACTGGACTCTCCCTGACTCTTGGTCTCTTTTTTTATCCAGGTGAAAAGCCTTATAAGTGCTCAGTGTGTGATGCAGCTTTCAATCGGAAAGACAAACTCAAGCGACATATGCTGATCCATGAGCCTTTTAAGAAATATAAATGTCCCTTCTCGTACGTAGTTTGTCTTTGTCATAGTGCTGTGTCTTAATGGGGTTGAGATGGGGTTTTGAGGGGGGAAGAAATGTCTCCTGGTGGTACCCGAGGGTATGTGTGTGGCATCTACCGATCCACTACTGCTTGGGAGGCAGGGATGCTGTGTCCTGTTGAACTGGGAGGTGGGGATGCTGTGTCCCATTGAACTGGGAGACCAAAAGTCCCAGTTCTTTGAACTTGACTTCCTGTGAGGCCACATTGTTTCATCTCACTTCATCAAGCCGTGTAAAATAATGTCTGCCTTCGTGGGAGGCTTGGTGGGGAGCTCTGGGGAAGAGAAGGCGTGTTATTTGACCACAAAGCATGGGATTGCTGGCGTGGTGGGCTCTCCCTGACTGCTGGGTCTCAAAAAGCACTTGTCAATACAGGATCTGATGGATGAACCAGAGGAGCCCAGGATTGGAAGGTACATGCCCAAACCCATGGCCCAGCCTTCTGAGGCAGCCAAGACTGACTGGCTTCTCCCTGCTCCAATATCTTGTAGCTCCCTCTGAAGTATTTCCTTCTCTGGCTGAACCTGCTGCTTTTAGAAGTATTGATAGTGAAACACGGACCGCGTGTGGTCCAGCAGAAGCTACGTGTCTCTGTGGCAGCCTGTTTATTTCTTGCCCTCTCCAGAAGGGCTCCAACTGTAGAGCTCCTATGGAGGCTGCACCAAGGGACACATCTGGGTGCTGCTAAGGAGAGGGGTTGTGGATCTCTCGATGGGCCAGGGTCTGTTTGTACATCAATCCTCTGCTGATTCGTGCTGCTCACCAGCATTTGTTGTTACAGAAGCCACACGGGCTGCAACAAAGAGTTCAACAGGCCGGACAAGCTGAAGGCTCACATACTATCTCATTCGGGTAAGTGCAGCTCTGGGAATGTGGTGTCTGGGATTTGCTGTGGTGTGCAGGAGCGTGGTACAGGAATAAACCTGAGAAATGAGAGAAAGCTAACTGTGAAAATGCTGCTTGGTACCCCTAGAAGCACAAGATGTTCCTTACAGGTGCTTTCCCCTTGTGTCCCTTGACCCATTGCTCAGCTATCACGGCTCCTATGAGAGAGTTTTCCACCACGTGTGGCACAGTGCTTCCCAGATGTAAGCCTAAATTCTTAATATCATTTATTTACTGTAGATTTTCTCTGTGATCTGCTTTCTAAGGCAGAGTAACTGTGTTGGGCGCGGAAGCAGGGCTGGATTACTCATTGTGTTTGCTATCAAACAAATATCCAGAGTGCTCTGTCCACTCTTCCCCAATCTCAGCTCACATTCAGAGGGAGATGTGTTAGGATTTGATTCTCTTCTCTCTGTCGTTCAAAACCGATGCTCCCACTCCTAATAAAAACAAATAATTTATTCCCATGCCCTAGGGAACGTTGTGACTTTTATCTCACGGGGTAAAACTGATGGTGTTTTCTTGTGCATGTCATGTCCAAAGTGCTGCAGAGTGTGGTCAGATGGGACTGTGCTGACAGCGCAGTGGGTGGTTTGTTCTGTGCTCTACATTCCCATGCCTGTGAGGAAAGAAAAGTGATTTTTTTTTTTACTAGCCACATACAGTTGAAAAAAAAAAAAAATCAGAGTTTTAAGTTTGTTTTGCATTTTCATCACAATTGTCTGACATTTTTTTTTCTGGTGATATTTTAATCATCTTATTTGAGGCAAGAACTGTTTTTTTTAGCCCTTCATAAACATAGACGGACATTCATAGAATCCTAGAGGGGTTTGGCTTGGAAGGGACCTTAAAGCCCATCCAGTTCCAAGGCCCCTGCCATGGGCAGGGACACCTCCCACTGGATCAGGTAGCTCAGAGACTCAGTTCAAGATGTAGCCACTCCCCCTTTTCTGACTGCAGATTTGCCTGGCACAATATCTCCTCCCTTTAATCAGGGAACATCTCCTTGGAAGAGGGGATGGACCTGTCAGGGTTTCCGGGAGGTCTGTATTAAGATGCAGGATCTCTAACTGAGCTCTCTCTCCTCCAATGCTCTGTGCAGGGATGAAGATCCATAAGTGCCAGTACTGTAACAAGTCCTTCAGCCGACGAGCCCACATGATAGAGCATCAGCGCTCGCACACTGGCAACTACAAATACCGCTGCCCCACCTGCAGCAAAGGCTTCACACGCCACAAGTACATGAAGGACCACAAGTGCCGGCTGGGCTCACCCAAGGACAAGGACCTGCAGCTCAGGAAGCCCCAGAAGAAGCGGGTGGTGCGGGGACGCAAGGGGGGCCTTTCCCTCCCCAGCCATCTGGGTTTGGGGGAGCTGAAGGACGGTTCTGCTGGGGAAAGCCCTCCCGAAGGTGGCCCTAACAAAGAACCATTCCAGGAGTCGGATGCAGTCCTGTCTATTGTGGTTGGTGGGTCAGGAGCTGCTGACTCAGACCTTGTTGTTCCTCGGCAGCCCAATAGCATTGCGTCCAATTTGTCCCTAGCAGAGCTGCAGACTCCCTCGGACAGCCCCTGCACCATGCTAGCTGTCCCTGTTTACATTCAAACAACAGAGTGATAACGTTTAGAGCCACTGTGTGGCTGAGGGCTGCTCTGAGGTTTTCAGACTTGCTGCTGAAATTTTTCCCAGTGAAAAAGACCAAAGCTCCTGTGGGGAGGTAGATGGATATGGGAGAGAATGGCTTTCACCTCCACTTGTTCTTCCCATCCTTGGGCAGAGGACTGCTTGGAAGCCACTGACAGCTACAAGGCACTGAAGAGAATGGCTCCGTTATTTCTTGTCCTTCTGCATCACTGGTCAGCCTAGGGCAAGAAAGACTAAGATCCCTGAATCAGGGTAAGAAGAAGGAGCATGCAAACTTGCAGCAAACAGAGCTGCTGAAATCAGGTGGCTTTGCAAATCACAGCCTGTCCCATCTGTGGTTTTTCTGGCCTAAGTATTGCCCAGTATTTGGGTGGCCTCTCCAAGAGCAAACAATTGATCCTTCCTAATGGAAGCAAGTTCATCCTGAGATCCTTTGGGAACATTGTTCAGAAATACCCTGATAGACTTTTCTCTGGTATCTTTCTCCTCTCTGTATCTGTCAGCAGAAAGATCACCTTGTCTGTACTACACGTGTTATAAACACCATGGACCTCATGTGCCATGTGGAATTGCTGAATAGAAGCACGTGCGGGTGTTGCCTCCTGTCTCTGGTTGGTATTCCCTCCACAGTGTTTGTCCTTCTCATGGTTTTTCTCCATATCCAAGGATCTCCAAGTGCCTTATAGACCAGTGAGTCAATCCTTGTGGCAGTTAAATGTGACATCTGTGTGTGCTGTGAGGGAGAGTAAGGTCTGGGTGAAATCACCTGTCCAGGGTCACACAGGAAACCTGTGATGCATCCACAAGCCAGTTTTCCAGCATTAGCTCTGGATTAGGTGTTAGGGTTCTTCTGTGTGCTCCTCTGTCAGCTGCTTCCCAGCTCCCTGAGCTCAGCTCTATGAGCCAGTTAGGAGCGTCACTGCTCAGCGTGGTTAGAAAGCAAGAACATCTGGTGTGACTGGGACAATTTCCTTTGCCCACTTGGCTTCTTCTCTTTGATTTCCCAAGCCGGAGTCCCAAATCCAGCACGTGAGCACCAGACCCAGGAGCTGAAAATTACCGTTGTGCAATGTAGGTAAGGGAGGTTGCTGTGTTCTGCCATGCTTTATTCCTGCTCCCTGCATAGCCCAGCAGAGCTGAGCTTTCCCCAGTGAATTTGAGTGGTAAGCTACTAAGTTGTCTGTAGGTGCAAAATGCTGTGTTCCCAGCCTGTTTCTCATGGGTGGTGCAAAGCAAAGTGTGGGCTCAGTCAGTCCTGGGTGCCAAAACTCTGTCTGCTGTCTGAGAAACATAGAATCATAGAATCACGAGGTTGGAAAAGACCCATCGGATCATTGAGTCCAACCATTTCTATCAATCACTAAACCATGTCCCTTAGCACCTCATCCACCCATCCCTTAAACCCCTCCAGGGAAGGTGACTCAACCACCTCCCTAGGCAGCCTCTGCCAGCGTCCAATAACCCTTTCCATGAAATTTTTTTTCCTAATATTCAGCCTGAACCTCCCCAGGTGGAGCTTGAGGCCATTCCCTCTCGTCCTGTCCCCTGGGAGAAGAGCCCAGCTCCCTCCTCTCCACAACCTCCTTTCAGGTAGTTATAGAGAGCAATAGGGTCTCCCCTCAGCCTCCTCTTCTTCAGGATAAACACCCCCAGCTCTCAGCTGTTCCTCATAAGGCCTGTTCTCCAGGCCCCTCACCAGCTTTGTTGCTCTTCTCTGGACTCGCTCCAGAGCCTCAACATCCTTCTTGTGGTGAGGGGCCCAGAACTGAACACAGGATTCAAGGAGCGGTCTCACCAGTGCCGAGTACATGGGGTGTTCCTGCCTACTAGACCAGTCTGCCCAGTGATACTGGTCTGACCCACCTGCTGTCTGCCTGAGCTCCAGCCCGTTGTTTGACTCCAAGGTCTCTTTTCTGTCTCCTTGCAGGGTTTTGCTCAAATCTTAGCAACAGCTTGCAGACACGGGGCTGGGGCAGTGCTCATCGTGGTTTCTCCTGGTGGGATGTGCTCCTAGACTGCGCTGGTTCTCAGAATGGCTTATGCTGTCACCCCTGGCAGACTGTCACACAGGTGCAAGTCAGAATGGGTCCTGCCACCAGTTCATTCTCTCTCACTTTCCTAACTGATTTTTTGCCCTTTTCTCTGTTTTGTGATACTTCAGTACCTCCTGCCATTGTTGAGTGTTCGGAAAAGGAGCATGGGTCTTATGAAGGGAGGCTGAGAGAAGGCAAGTTGTTCAGATTTTACAAGAGGCTCGGGAGAGGTCTTGCTGCTGCGTGATGGGAGGGGGTGGAAAAGTTGGAGCCAGGCTCCTCACAGGTGCACAAGGGATGGGACGAGAGGCAACAGGGACATATTGGAACATGGCAACTTCAGACCTGATATAAAGAAATTCCCACCAAGAGAGATGTCAAAGGGTGGAGGCCACAGAGAGGCTGTGGGATCTTGATGGTGATGCTCCAAATCGGGTAGAGCATCCTGCTCTGAGCAGAATGGCTTTGGAGGAGGTTGTTAGGCTGGAGACCTCCAGATGGCCCTTGCCACTTAGGTGTTTCTGTGCTTCTGGAATGCCTTGTCTGCTTTGGAGGGCAGAGTTTATTTGCCCACAGTGTTTTCTTTAAATACGCAGCTCTCACAGGAGGGGAAGAGTACCAGGAAATAGTTTTCTAAATATGTTTTTTCCATTTTCTTCCCCTTTGAGCCTGCACTGGATGGTGTCATTATGTGGTCCTTGCTGCTTGCTGCAGCGCTGCAGTTGGGTCTGTTTGAGGTGGTGATGTGTGCTGCAGCACTCCTTCAGCTTGGAGGCACCGTCTGCAGGCCTGGCCCCTCCTTTCTGGCCCTCACTTTCCACCAGCCCTGTGCTCCAGCCAGTCTACATAGAATCACCAGATTGGAAAAGACCCACCAAATCATCGAGTCCAAACACTCCTATCAAACACTAAACCATGACCCTCAGCGCCTCGTCTACCCATCCCTTAAACCCCTCCAGGGAAGGTGACTCAACCACCTCCCTAGGCAGCCTCTGCCAGTGCCCAATGACCCTTTCTGTGAAATATTTTTTCCTAATGTCCAGCCTGAACCTCGCCTGGCAGAGCTTGAGGCCATTCGCCCCTGTCCTGTCCCCTGTCACTTGGGAGAAGAGCCCAGCTCCCTCCTCTCCACAACCCCCTTTCAGGTAAGTTGGAGAGAGCAATGAGGTCTCCCCTCAGCCTCCTCTTCTCCAGGCTAAACACCCCCAGCTCTCTCAGCCGTTCCTCATAAGGTCTGTTCTCCAGCCCCTTCACCAGTTTCATTGCTCTTCTCTGGACTCGCTCCAGAGCCTCAACATCCTTCTTGTGGTGAGGGGTCCATGAGATGCTGGAAGCTGGTTCCACTGGTTACATTGCATGTAATGTGGTAGAAGTGGAAGCAGAAGCCATAAACCAGCCTCGTATGTGACTGGGACATGGGGCTGAAGGATGTCACGCTGTTTGCTTAAGAGGCATTTGTATGTGTGGTAGATTTGACCTGAAACAAGTTTTATGGGGTTTTACCTAGAGCATAAATAGAACCTTGAAGTGATTATGCATAAGATAACAGAGGTCCCTGCACGGCCAGGCAGCTGGTTGCCTTTGGAAGCTCTGTGGATACGTGTCCTTTGCGTGTCTGACGGATGCTGCAGCCCCATGGGGACTGGCAAGGGAAAGGATGGGCCACTGTCTGCTAAGCGTGGTGGCTGCTGTCTCCTGCTTCTCAGCTGGGGTGGTCACACTGGAGCAAGAGCCACTCCTGGAGCCTCACTGCCCTTCCTGTGGCAAGGGAAAAAAATGCAGCTATTTAAATGAACAGCAAACCCACCCCTCTCCTCCGCACCCATGCTGCCTCAGATAATATTCTGCCAGGGAAGGAAATGTCACGGGGAAGAGAATTTAATTAGGAGACTAAATGCCTAATTCACTACATCCCTAGTTACGTGTAGCCCTCAGTACTGTTCAGTATGGGGAAGGGCACATCACAGCAGGCCATGAACTTCAGGAATTCTGTTTCCTGCTGGCCAAAAGGGAGGGATGCTACCCAGAATGTCACCCCATTTCTGTCTCTGTAGCGGGGGCTGGATCTGAGTTGCTCAAGACATCACTTTTGTCCCACCACCTTTCTGCAGGATTGGTTCCATCCTATGTCCTGGGTACAATCATTCCCTTTACAAAAGCCCTGTCAGAAGCATCTTGGCATTTTCTGGAAGTACCCTGGAGTACTGGAGGGCCAGAGCCACTCCCTAGAACAACCGGAGCCAATTCCGGATTGGAACAAAGCTCTGTGGTGCTCAGCCTCCACTTCTGACAGCACGTTCTCATGTGATAGCTTTGCGTCCCCGTGTACCCTTCCAGCCTCCGATGTCGTCAGCTGGGGTGGGTGTTCCTGCCCTAGGAGTGGTTTCTATAAATCTCCGTGGATTTTTCTTGTGTATTTTCTTCCGTATCACCCTCCACAGTGTTAACAAGGTGGGATGAGGCAGAATCCATCACACAGCTTTGTCGCTCATCTCCCACCTTGTAGTAAAGAGTCTGTCCTGTCTCTTAGTTACGTTAACCAGTGTGGTGCCATTTCCCACTTGTGGGCGTGGAAAGGCTCTCTTACCCAATAAGCAGTTTTGGGATTCATTTTCCCTCTTTGCCATTTGGGGGTGTGTATCCTGGTGTATTTACAGTGCGCTGACTTGTCCAGCCCTGCTCCAAAGCAAGGATTAATTTAGGTAGGTCCTTTGCAGTGGTGAAAATTACCATTGTAGTTATTAATTAGTTTGCTTTCACACCACCACTGTCAGTTCCTGGAGTAGGGGGGGAAGATCAGTATTTTGCAGATGACAGAGGCCAAGCGTGAAGAAACAGAAGTCAGAAGCACCCAGCAAGGGTGGGTACCACGCAGAGGAACCCAAGGCTCAGTTTCTGCATTGGACTTTGGACTCTACACAGGGTCACGCAGCCTGGTTTGATGTCCACACTGCCTCTGCAAATCAGGGTGTGTGACTCAGTGCCTAGGAAAGAAGGAGCTCACAATTAGTCACCACCAATGAAGCAACTGTGACTTAAATACTTTGTTTTGTAGTGCTGACGTGTAAAGAAAGGGAAGTTTAAAACCCAAACTGTCCCCAGCTGCCACCCTGACCCCTCAGTGCTGGTTCTCACCCTACAAGGCCAAGTGCAAGGTCTTACACCTGGGTCAGCACAGTCCGCAGTTTCAATACACCATGCGAGATGAAACAATTGAGAGCAGCCCTGTGGAGTACAACTTGGGGGTGCTAATTTGATGAGAAGCTCAATGTAAGCCAACAGCCCAGAAAGTCAACTGTATCCTGGGCGTTATCAAGAGAAGTGTGGCCAGCAGGGTGAGGGAGGGGACTCTGCCCCTCTGCTCTGCTCTGGTGAGACCCTACCTAGAGTTCTGCGTCCAGTTTTGGAATCCCCAATACAAGAAGGAAGTGGAACTGTTGGAATGGGTCCAGAAGAGGCCATGAAGATGATGCGAGGGCTGAAGCACCTCCCATCTGAGGGCAGGCTGGGAGAGTTGGGGTTGTTCAAACTGGAGAAGAGAAGGTTCTGGGGAGAACTTGTGGAGAGGAGCTTCCAGGACTTAAAGGGGTTCCAGGAAAGCTGGGTAGGGGCTCTTGATCAGAGTGCAGGGATAAGATGAAGCAGGAACGGTTTTGAGCTGAAAGAGGGGAGATTGAGACGAGATTTTAGGGAGAAATGCTTTCCTCTGAGGGTGGGGAGGCCCTGGCCCAGGTTTCCCATCCCAGGCCAGGCTGGATGGGCCTTGGAGCAACTGGATCCCATGGGAGGTGTCAGGGGGGTTGGAACTGGATGGGCTTTGAGGTCCCTTCCAACCCAACCTGTGGCTCCACGAATCTCTCCCTGGACCCAGGCGAGGGCAGCCGGGCGCTACCACCCCGCCACTGTCCCGCGGGGGCCCAGGAAGCTCCCAGAGCCGGGCCGGGCCGCACCCGCCATGGCGGCGGCTGCTCCTTTCCGCCTGGCGAGTGACGCCAGCGCGGCGCGTGACGCCGCTCTCACGTAACGCCCCCGCCTACAACTCCCGGCATCCCTCGCGGCGCGACCGCCGTCTGCAGACGGCGGTCGCGCCGCGAGGGATGCCGGGAGTTGTAGGCGGGAGAGGGAGGAGCGGCGCGGGGCGGGGTGAGGCGAGGCGGAGGCCGGTGAGGGAGAGAGCGAGCGGCGGCCTGGGTCGGCGGGTGGATAGACGGACAAACAGACAGACAGGCGGTTTGTGAGGGGTCCCGGTGCCCCGCGCCCGTCCTCGCAGCCATGTCGGGGCTCCTGGGGAAGCTGTTCGGGACGGGCGGCGGCGGGAAGGGCGGCGGGAAGGGCCCGTCCCCTCAGGAGGCGATCCAGCGGCTCCGGGAGACCGAGGAGATGCTCAGCAAGAAGCAGGAGTTCTTGGAGAAGAAGATCGAGCAAGAGCTGGCGGCCGCACGCAAGCACGGAACCAAGAACAAGCGAGGTGAGTGGCCGGGCTGGGCTGGGCAGGGCTGGGCTGGGCTGGGCTGGGCCGTGACACCGAAAATACCAGCAAAAAAAAGTCTCGAAGACTCGATTTTGGAGTTTTAAGAAGCAAACAGCCCTTCAGTTCATCGAGGGAGTGATGGATGAGAAGCTAGATGTGAGCTGGCAATGTGCGCTCGCAGCCCAGCTCGTGTCCTGGGCCGCATCAAAAATAGCGTGGCCGGCAGGGCGAGGGAGGGGATTCTGCCCCTCTCTGCCTCTCTCGTGAGACCTCACCTGGAGTCCTGTGTCCAGTTCTGGAATCCTCAACATAATAAGGAGATGGAGCTGTTGGAAAGGGTCAGGAGGAGGCTACAAAGATGATCCGAGGGCTGGAGCACCTCCCATATGAGGACAGGCTGAGAGAGTTGGGGTTCTTCAGCCTCGAGAAGAGAAGGCTCTGAGGAGATCTTTTAGCGACCTTCCAGTGCCTGAAGGGGCTACAAGAAAGCTGGGGAGGGACTGTTTATGAAGACTTGCAGGGACAGGACTAGGGGCAATAGGTATAAACTGGAGAGGGGCAGATTTAGACTAGACACGAGGAGGAATTTCTTCATGATGAGAGTGGTGAGGCTCTGGCACAGGTTGCCCAGAGCAGTGGTGGCTGCCCCATCGCTGGAGGTGTTCAAGGCTAGGTTGGATGGACCTTGGGCAGCCTGATCCATTGGGAGGTGTCTCTGCCCATGGCAGGGGAGTTGGAACTGGATGATCTTTAAGATCCCTTCCAACCCACACTATTCTATGATTCTATGATTTCCTTAAATCCTGCAGCAAGACTAGGGCTGGGACAGAATGTATTTCATACTTACATTCATATGGATACGTTTTCGCAGACCTTTGTGTGTATGTTTTTATGTATAAGTTTTCCCATCCCCCAAATGGCAGAGGAAAAATCAACCAGATAGAGTTTTATATCTTAGGCCTAGAATCGTTTGGTTGGAAAAGACCTTTGAGATCATCAGGTTCAACCATACCTGTCCACTGCTAAACCAGATCCCTGAGCACCTTGTCTGCCTGGCTTTTAAACATCTCCAGGCATGGGGACTTAACCACCTTCCTGGGCAGCCCCTGCAAGTGCTTTACCACTATTTCAGTAAGGAATTTTTTCCTGATGTCCAGTATGCCTCCTTTCAGGCAGTTGTAGACAGTGATAAGATCTCCCCTCAGCCTCCTTTTCTCCAGGCTAAACAACCAAGTTCCCTCAGCTGCCTCTCAGAAGGCTTGTTCTCCAGACCCTTCACCAGCTTCATTGTCCATCTCTAGATGTGCATCAGCCCCTCAATATCTTTCTTGTAGTGAGGAGAGCGCAAGTATTCTTCTAATGCAGGCCGGGGCAACATGAGGGAATGATCTCCAGCAGTCATGTTCAGCGCGACAAGACCTGGTTACAGAATTTATTTCCCACTTATATGCATATGTATATATTTTTCCAGAAATCTTATGCATGCTCTGTTACTTTCCAAGGACTCATTTTAATGTTATTATTAACTTCACAACAGTCAGATCTCTTGCTAAGTGGAGCTTTGGAGCCAGCTCTCTGTCTGGTTGTGTGTTTGAGATAGGGAGAGACTGCAAACAGAGGTGATTATAGAAGACGCATCTGTTCAGCACAGTTCATACTTAACAGAAAATGTTATAATTTCCAAAAGAATGAAGAGTGTAACAGTGTCTAGAAAACTTCCCTGGCTTTCCCTGGCTCAGGAAGGGCAGCCTCTGTGGCCAGGAGTGCTCTGACATCGGTACATGTCACTGCTGCCCCATAACAGTATCACGCTATGGCTCCGCTCTTCTTTGCTAGGTTCACTTTCTGTTCGCTGTGCCCACATCTGGGGAGAGGCCAGGAGAATCTGGCAGAGTAGAGGCTGGGGTGATGCTGGTTCCGTGCAAGAGGAGTTGGAAAAGATGTGATCAGCCTGGAACAAGGACTGGCTGTCCGATGTTTCATCTTCTAACAACCAAAACTCTTTATCAAGCCATTGCTCAAACCGAGGATTTGGCTAAATACATTTTTGTTGTGGTCAGGGTATCCTAAAGCTGTAGGTGGCTCATAAATGAGTGTTACAAATTCACATTCACTTGGCTGTCCCAGGGAGCTCTGTCCCAATGTTTGCAGTCAGTACATGGTGGGCAGTGGTGGTCAGGCAGCCCACAGGTAAGACCAGGTTTCTTGGCTCATGTATTTCAGTGCCCTTATGTGCTTCTTGCTTGTTTTACAACTATCATTTAAAGCAGCGTTTTCAGGAATGTACATTTAGAATTTTGTGTTGACATTGCCCTTTTTGTGCAGGGTTTCAGCAGAGTGTGAAGCAGGAGCAGTGGCTCTGTGTGTGGCACTGAGAGCTGCTGATGCACAAGTGTTGGCTAATCAGCAAGGGTTAATTTACAGTAATTACCCACAACAGCTTGTGCTTCATATCACCACTTCAGTCAGCATTTTAAGCCTCCTTTCAAACTTCAGAGCAGTCTGGTACCTCAGGGCTTCTTGCTTGTGCTGGTGCAAACAGAGCAAGCTCGGGATTGGTCACTGAGTTGGTGGGCAGTGATGGTGTGGCAGGGACCTCGCTTGATGCCCAAGGCATCTTCTGAAGGACCTCAAGGGGGCCTGACTTCAGGCTTCTCTATGAGTTTCTAAATTTAGTGCAGCAGTTGTAGTAAGTTTGAGTTTCTTGTGCAGTTTTTGGCCTAGTTTGGTTATGAGCTTAAAAGGAGAACTAAAATACACCTCTTCCCAGCCTTCCTGTAATGCCGTTTGTGCGTGTTCCGTCTTCCTCTCGTCCTGTTTAACCTCTCCTAAGCTTCTCTGTCTGCCACTGTTGTTCAGGGCTTTTCTGTCAGTCCCTCTCCCTCTCCGCTCTGCTGTGCGTGCTGCCTGGCAGTGTGCTCTGGAGTGCTTTGGGTAGCAGAGGGATTGCATTTCTTTGGAGGTGGAGGAAGGAGAAAAACCTGCCCAGGATTCTGGGTCAGACTAATTGAGGTCTCGCAGGAGGAGAGGATCCTGGTGAGTAATTGAGCTGTGAAATGGAGAAGGGCTAGGAGTGGTTTTCTGCTGGAAAACAAAACGTCGTGTTTTCCAGAGAATTTCTGAAACTTGGAGGCCAACTTTTGTTATTGGGCTGCTGGGAAGGACAACTGGTTATCTGCAAGCTTGCTGGGGAGCAAGTTCTGCTTAGGATAGACTGTGGCACTGCTCATTTATTCTGGGTTCACATGTCAGTCATCATCTCGTCTCCAACAAATTGTGCTTGTATGCAGTCGTTTGGGTTTTCCCCTCTCTGATTTCAGCCTGGGTTATAAGCTGGAAATGATGTAGTTTTGATGCAAAGTCATTTAAACCAACAGTAAAAGTGAAAATAAAAATACGTTGATTTTTATATGTGAAAGTCTGTCTTTTGAATGTCAAAACTTTAATGTAGTTGAATGATTTAAGTCAGACTGAACAAAAGTTAATTAAACAGGGATTTTTATAAAGTATTGCATCACCTTTTAAAAAGTACAACTTTAAGGATCTTTAAGCTTTCTTAGTTTCTTTGTATCCTCGCCCTCTACAGAGAAGCGTGCTGTGGATTGTGCACGTGTGTAATGCTCAGCTGGGCAGTCATGCTGGCATTAATGGAAGCTGCTATGGAGAAGCTGGGAAGAATGATTTGGGTCAGAAGGGACCTTAAAGATTATCCAGTTCTAGCCCTGCCACGGGCAGGGACACCTCCCACTAGATCTGGTTGCTCAAAGACCCATCCCACCTGGTCTTGAACACCTCCGGGGATGGGGCAGCCACCACTGCTCTGGACAACCTGGACCATGGCCTCCCCACCCACTCACAGCAAAACATTTCTCCCTCAGATCTCATGTCAATCTCCCTCTTTCAGCTGAAAACCACCCCCCCCTCGACCTATCCCTGCCCTCCCTGATCAAGAGCCCTTCCCCAGCTTTCCTATTGCCCCCCCTTAAGGAGAACACATGTTGCTGCAGCAGCAGGGAAGGAGCTTACTTGAAAGTTTAAAGCCACCTTGGAAAACCTGGAATGATATTTTTGTTTTCTCAGGGGAAAGAGGGGCATCTGGCACACTGAGAGTGACAAAAGGAAACGTTCCCTGTTCTCCAGCACACTGTGCGATTGTTCGGGTGCCAAGTCAGCAGGTTTCTAAAGGCTCATTGACCGATTCCCGCAGCACTACTGGCGTCTAGGGGGAGCACAGAGACTTAGAGGCTTCCTGCTTGTGCCTGTCCCAAGCACATGCAGGGTTTTATAATTTATGAACTTACTTTGTGTGTGTATTTTCCGTAGTCTGTACTCAGGATGTCCAGGCTGTGTAATCTCTCATGAAACACTGAAGTTAAAATGAGTGACTAATATATAGTGACTAGTATAAATTTCCTCGGTTGATGGTGTTTCTTGGCATGGGAAGCTTTCAGCTTTTATTAAAAAGCTGAGTTTTTTTCTGGGTCTTTGTCTTTTCTGGCAGCACAGATGTGGCAATGCTGTGATTACCCTGATTTCTGGAGGAACTGGAGTAATTTTAAGAAACAGTAATAATTTTCCTTCACTCTACCAATTCCTTCTCATTAGTCCACAGCTCCTGGAGGATGGAGAGGGTAACAACCTCCAAGAGTTTGGTAGGTGCGAAGGCACCTATACTGCTTCTGGACATGTCAAGGAGACCAGCACTTATGGCTTCGGTGAGCTGTGGGATGAAAACCCACTGAGAATAAGACTGATCATCTTTAGAAGGGTTTCTTGAGAAGATTCAGGTTCTTTTAGGGAGATTTCCTTCTTTTAGGGAGGAGTTGGGTTATGCTTGTGTTTTCTTTAGTGTTATCTCATGGAAGTGCTCAGCCTATTCTCTGGAAAACAGTCTGTTTTCTGGTGGTTATCTTTTTGTTTTCTGTTCTCAAGAGGCTCCTCAGCATTTTTGCTCTGGCTCATGAGTAGTGGACCTACTCCTCTTGCTGAAGTTAATGAAGCAGCAGGAGTACAGCAGGGTTTCAACACCAGTCAGCCAGCTTCTTCCTGTGTTTTCAATCTGTCCTGAATGCTTTAATAAAAGGAACGTGCAGCTGTGAGCTTGACGGTTTGAAGTATTGTGCTGCTGCTGCTGCATCCTTTTATTCCGCCCCAGTTTGTCGACATGGCATTGTTGCATTCAGTCTGGAATATTTTATCAGGCACTCAAACCTCTTGAAACAAACAGAATGGCTAGGTCCTGCCAAGGGTTATGAAGTTCTGGTGTTCAGTATTCAGTTTCAGGGTAGCTCAAGCTGATCTTAATCACTGCGGCTCTGGCTTTACTTCTTTCCTTGTGGCTGTTGCCTCATCCTTCAAGAGCTAGCTCATAAAGCCAAGCTGCTGGAGAAATAGTGTACACAACCAGAAAAGCAACGGGTTAGTTCCTTGATCCATAACTATTTTGGGTATAATGATTCCAGAATCTGTTTCTGCATTATTTGTTATTTATGCATTATTCTGTATTGTTTTGGCCTTCCAATACCTGAACAGGACCCACTAGAAAGCTGGGGAGGGACTTTTTACAAGGGCGTGGAGTGATAGGATGAGGGGGAATGGCTTTAAATTGGAAGGAGGGAGATTTAGGTTAGACGTTTAGGAAGAAATTCTTCCCGATGAGGGTGGTGAGACACAGGCCCAGGTTGCCCTGAGCAGTGGTGGCTGCCCATCCCTGGAGGTGGTCCAGGCCAGGCTGAATGGGGCTTGGAGCAACTGGATCCAGTGGGAAGGATCCCTGCCTATGACAGGGGGTGGAACTTGATGGACTTTAAAGTCCCTTCCAACCCAAGCCATTCTGTGGTTCTGTGATTACTCAAAACTCAAAGCCCAAATGCTGTTTGAGTGTGAGGATTACAGCAGGGAGAGAAACTGTGTGCTCCGTTGGGGTGCCCCTTGTGCAGGTTGTACACTCCAGAGGTTACATCCAGGGAGAATTGATGCAGTTGTAAAATCCAGTGGCAGGCAGGAGCACATCTTTGTTAATGAGCACTGGGTCCACACGCACTGGAGTGAGCGAAACACTAACATGGTGCTAATATGAAGTAAAATTATTCCAGCTTTAGTAGGATACCGACATTTCATGGGATTTCTGTCAACTCTGACTGTTAGTTAGCTAGTTTTCTTCTCTGATGTCAGAGTTTCACTGTAAATAAATAGAATCCTGGTTTGTTTTAAGCACTGATGACTGAGTACAAAATGGATGCAAAACCACTGCTAGATTCCTGCTGTATAATTCAGGCTTTTCCTGGAAAGAGAGCGCTCCTGTGCTCCAACCCACACACAAAAAACCCAGCAAACAAGAAAGCTGGGTGTAGGCTGAAGCCAAAAGTCATAATTTTATGCCCACCTCCGGCTTGCAGTAGGTGATGGTGCTGCCACAGGTGAGTCAGCGCTGCTGGCTGATCTGATGGGAAATTAACTGTTTGTGTCCTTGTCACAGCAGCCTGTTGCAAAGACACTGAGGGGCTTGAGTGTGCCCAGAGAAGGGGAACAAAGCTGGTGAAGGAGCTAGAGAACAAGCTTTGTGAGAGGCACCTGAGGGAGCTTGGAGTAGTTTAGCCTGGAGAAAAGGAGGCTGAGAGGGAGACCTCAGCGCTCTCTGCAGCTCCCCGAAAGGAGGTTGGAGTGAGGTGGTGGTTGGTCTCTTCCCCCAGGTAACAAGTAATTGAGAGGAAACTGCCTCAGGTTGTGCGAGAGGAGGTTTAGACTGCGTATCAGGAAGAATTCCTTCACCAAAAAGGGTTATCAGGCACTGGAACATCTGCCTAGGGGAGTAGTTGTGTCCCCATCCCTGGAGGCATTTAAAAGTTGGGTAGATGAGGTGCTCAGGGATCTGGTTTAGTGTTGGACAGGTGTGGTTGGACCTGGTGATCTCACAGGTCTTTTCTAACTAAATGATTCCATGAACCGGGCCACCACCCTTGGTAGCACCTTGTCCCACCGGCTCCCCTGTGCTGCTGTTAGCACCAGTGTGGGCAAGGCACCAGCTGGATTAGTCGGCTGATCCAGCCAAAACCTAACTGTTAATAAAGATAAAGAGGAAAAAAACCTGTTTTCTGGGCTTAACTGCACAAATGCCAGAGCTGGCAGGAGGAATCAGGACTGTGACTGGAAGGAGGAGGGCAGTTCTGCCTTTCCTGGCAACAGTCCCCTGCTTGGTCAGTTTAGGGCTGTTAGTTGAGATAAAATCTGAGTGACTTGCAGTCTCCTGGCTGATCATGAATTAAAAAAAAGGAAGCCAGCCTGCATGGTGGTGTGGGCTTTTTTTATTTAGATGTTTACAATGATCTGGGATTCAAGGAAGAGAAAGCTGCAGGCTCAGACTTGGTACGGGCAGAACTCCAGTGACCTGTGACCATCTATGTAGGGTCTTGGATGTTCGCGCGTTGCTTATAGACGTGTTTTTAAAGCCCTGCTTGACATTTGGCAAGATAAGTGATCTCTGCTCTTAGAGTCAAATAACATGAGCCTGGTTTTGATTCTGTGAATCATAAGATTCATGAAGGGGAAGCAGGAATCCTGCAGCAAACACTGTCCAGCCCTTCTTTTTGTATTTGAGGCTGCTGTTTTGGTGTTTTACGTCATGTGAAATATGTCTGTGAGTTCCAGGTGCCAAACTAAACCATGGCTGCAGTGCAAGAGTACTGCTAGCACTGCTGGCCCGAGACCTTCATCTCCCCTGAGGTTAACGAGTTCAGCATTAATGGCCTGGCTTGGAAGAAGTGTGATAATTACTCTTTATAAATAGAATCACAGAATTAGGAGGGTTGGAAAAGACCTCTCAGCTCATCCAGTCCAACCGTCAGCCTAACTCCACTGTGCCCGCTAAACCATATCCTGAAGTGCCACAGCTACATGGTTTTTGAATCCCTCCAGGGATGGAGACTCCACCACTATCCTGGGCAGGTGATTCCATTGCCTCTCCACTCTTTCAGTAAAGAAATTTTTTCTAATATCCAACCTAAACCTCCCCTGGCACAGCTTGATGTCGTTTCCTCTTGTCCTATCCCTTGTTACTTGGGAGCAGAGACCAGCACCCACCTGCCTACTGCCTCTTTCCTGGGAGATGCAGAGAGTGATGGGGTCACCCCTGAGCCTCCTCTTCTAAACAGCCCCGGGTTCCTCAGCTGCTCCAGCCCCTTCTCCAGCTCTGTTCTCCTTCTCCAGATGCAGTCAAGTCCCTCAATGTTTTTCATGTACTGAGGGGCTCAAAACTGAAGCCAGGGGTCAAGGTGCGGTGTCACCAGTGCTGAGTACAGGGGGATAATCTCTCCCTGCTCCTGCTGGCCACCCCATGGCAGGCCAGGATGCAGGTGAAATAGGCGTTTAAAACTGAGGAAACTTCTAGTTTATAATTCCATCCTACCCGCATTTAATAGAAGCTTTTGGAGAGAGGTTGTTATGGTATGGAACTGTTTGGGAGGAATCTGGAGCTTTATAAACACCATTCAAAATGGCTTTAGAAAGAGGCATAAATATAAACAAAAAACCTGCTTCTGCCAGATGTGTGTTGGTAACTGTATTTGATGCAATACATCCTTCCTCTGTTCCTGTTCCCTGTCAAGCCCTGTCAAAGGGAAGTTTGCAGCCAGCAATTTTGTGTTTATTATCTCTCCAAATGTATCAGATGTTTGGTTCCAGCATCTCATTAAGCTTCAGCCCTGGTTACTGAACCCTACTTAAGGGCCCCTAGTGCTTGTTCAAAACTGTAATTTGCAGGTGATATGAGTTGTTAATTTGTATTAACCCTCCTTTACTTAATCACACTTGTGCAGGAAACTGCCAGGTTGATTCTTTGGCACAATTTGTGCAATGTTTTTCTGTACCAGAGCAGTTGCCAGGCTTTGCACTTCAGACCTCTGTCAATCTTTTCTTGCTCCTTGTGATTGGTTGCTGATAAGAACCATGTGCTTGTACTTCAACACCTTTGTTCCTGGGAGCATCAGCAGCTGAGGGGATGCACTTCAGGTCCTCGCTTGGTCTAGCTGGGAAAAGATCACTGTGGTGGTTCTGGTAGTTTTTGCTCTCCCCTGTGAAATCCCCAGCTGCTTTCGAAAAAACCCAAAGTTTTTAATACTGCCCTTTCTGGTTTTTGGAGTGCTACCTGCAGCTTGTTGCAGAGACTTTGCATGGGATGTGGTCTGACCTTCTGCAGGCAGCAAGGCTTCGAAAGAGAGGGAGCGTGTGCGTGTGAGGGAGGAATGGGGTATGAAGTCTAATCTTGCTGTTTGCTCGTACTACTTACAAATGGACGATTTTTGCCAAACTGGGAGTTGGAGCAGCTCAGCTGCTTTAACATGCTTTCTGTGAAGTTTGCAGTCCAGCAGACAGGCTTTTCTGGCACAAAGTGCCTGAAATAAAAGGGTTGTAGTTGGAGAAACCCAAATAGGCCATGCATTGGGTGTTGGTAGACCTTTTCCTCAGACATCCCAAGGCAACCCAGAAGATGTTGGAAGACTTAGGCTCGTGTTCTCACAAGGAGGTGGCCAGGTTGCAGGTGATGATCCTGGATTGTGCTACTCCCACTTGCAGGATCACATCTAGAGTGGTAACCAGCTACTACCACCTCTGCTGTGAGTGTTTTCCAGGCAGCAGTCGCTTCAAAACTGAACAGAAGATTAACAAGTCCCTGTGCCTTAGTCCCTTATCCAGAAGGTCTGATGTGTTGAAGTCAAGTATTGGTTTAGGCACAAGATAAACCAAGAATCTTGCTAATGTGGTCACCACCCTGCTGGCATAAACCCCTGAGATTAACCTGGCAGTGATATTGGTGAATTTGGCTGTGTAGCTGCATCTTGAGCTTGTTTGAATACTTGCTACCAGGTTACTCAGTGCGTGCAAAGCCTTGCAACGTCTTTTGCTGTAAAACCTGCTTTTTGGAGTCCCTCTCTCTGATAAGGCTGTGATTGCTTGTAATGGCTGTTTTACTGAGTTGGTGGTGTTACCAAACATCCATATCATGCGTGCTCTTCACAGCCTGGCAGGAGCTCATTCAGGTTTAAGGATGTCAATGTTTACCTCCAGGTGACTGCACAAAGGTTGCTGTGGAACTGCAAAGAAGCATCAATGCCAGGGTAACAGGAACATTGACTGATAATATTCAGAAACTTGCAGATGATTTTTGTTGATTACGAAATAAACTCAGTTGATATGAAGTTCATAGTGAGCTGCCTAGAGCTGTGTGCAGTCCTTGCATCTGCTGTGAAGGTGGTACCCCAATAACATATCTTGACAGCATCTGTGTAGTAGGCTCAGCTTGTGCAGTGTTCTGGGAGAAAAGCGAATGGTAGAAAACATCTTCTGCTAAGTGCTTCCCTGGCAGCTCCACCAGCTTGTGATGGGAGGGCTGCGGTAGCAATGTTCATTGCCAAACCGAGCTCCAGGAGCTCATCTCTGCCCAAGAGTGCGGGAGCAGCATTGAAAAATGAAATTAATGAAATTCTGGCCTTGAGAGATGAACTACAGAGGTGCCCATTAAGTGTTTAGGGGTTGATTCAAGAAGTACGAAGTGTTTTTTGGAAAATAAATATGGTTTCTTTGATTTGTAACTTCTGGCTTGCTGAAGGTTTGTGTATTTACCCTTTTCCCCTCAGTCATTATGTCGGAGTCTGAGCTGTCATGAAAAAAAGTTCAAATTTTCACATCTTAAAATAGCATAACTTTGCCAGATGAGATGTTTGGAGAAATGCTAAATATTATGACAGCTTTAGCATAATTCTTAAAACTTGGCAACAGTCTAATGATAATTGCTGAAAGATGGAAAATGGAGGATAGGTCACCCAGGAACCCACTTTTTCCTTTCCCCACAAAGAGAAGGGCTTGAAATGGGCTACTTAAGGGTAGAATCTTCCAGGTTTTTGACTTAATCACAAAAATATTGTTGAGCGCAGGGAGTGCGGTTGTTTGGATTTCTTCCCTGTGAGAAAAGAACATTTTGAGATACTGAAGAAGCACTACTTCAGTTCTTGTAAAGCTGAACCTCTGCTTGATAAGTCCTGGCAAGGATTCAAGGTAGGATCATAGTCTTTCACTGGAATTCTGTTCTGGAATCCCCAGCGTAATAAGGATATGGATCTGTTGGAACCAGTTCAGAGGAGGCCGTGAAGGTGATCCAGGGGCTGGAGGACTTCCAGTACAAGGACGGGCTGAGAGAGTTGGGGTTGTTCAGCCTGGAGAAGAGAAGGCTCCAAGGAGAACTTGAAGCAGCTTCCAGTGCTGAAAATGGGCTCCAGGAGAGCTGGGGAGGGACTTTACAAGGGCATGTAGTGATAGGATGATGGGGAATGGCTTTAAATTAGAAAGGGGGAAATTTAGATTAGACATTAGGAGGGAAATCTTCACGATGAGCATGGTGAGGCCCTGGCCCAGGTTGTCCAGAGAAGATGTGGCTGCCCCATCCCTGGAGGTGCTCCAGGCCAGGTTGGATGGGGCTTGGAGTAACCTGATCGAGTGGGTTGTGTCCCTGCCCATGACAGAGGGGTTGGAACTGGGTGATCTTTGAGATCCTATCCAACCCAAACCATTCTGTGATTCTAATTCTCTTTTGACAAGATATCTTCAGCAATCACAAAATAAAGAAGAAAACCCATGGAGAGTATTTGCAGGCTGTGAGAATCCTCAGGAGTCCTTAAGGACTGTACTTTCTCATCCTAAAAGTTAAAACATTTGTTGAATTTTGAATAATGATCTCCTTTTGTATCCATATAAAATTCTGATGTGTGATCAAGTGCAGATTTTAACAGCAAAGTTATTGGGCAGTTTAAAAGGGTAAGGGGGGATTAATTACCCCAGCAGGCTTAGAAAATACCCAGTTTTATTTGGAAAGAAGAAATGTGTTTGGGGTAAATCAGTTTTGGAGATGCCTTGCAATTCCCTGCTGTCTTTCAGTGATGTGCAGATCTGAAAATTGGAAAATGTGGCCGAAGCTTTCTTTCCAGAGGGTAGAGCAGATTTAATGTAACTGTTGGAAGCCTTGGGCCTAGATGGTGTTGGCTGGTGCAGTGTTTGTTAAGCTCTCTCCAGCTCCTGGGTGGAACAAACCTGTTAGCTTCTTTTTCTTTCCCAGGTTTATTATTTGGGTTACAAAGCTTGCTGTAGTTGACATTTTCCTTTTTTTTTAATTGGATAAAACTGCTCCAGACTCACCTAGAGGTTATTTTACAGCGGATTATTGACCAGAGGGTCTGTTGCCTTGGTGTTCAAGGGGCAGAGGTATCAACTTTCTTGGGCTGAAGGCTTGCTGGCTTTCAGGACCATCCACCTCTTGTCTGAGGTGGAGGTTCCTCAGCTTGTGGATCTGCATCCCAAGTGCAGTACGTTTCCATCTGTAACTTTCAGCCTGAGCAAGTCACTCACTGCTTCAATAGTAAATAGCATTGTAGTCATGGACTGTAACCTTTGGAAACACACTTTTTGCACTCCATGTGAAAACAGCTGCTTGTGACTAATTTCTGAAAAGGAAGTGTTACAAGGGAATGCACTATGCTTTGAGTACAGCTGCTTATGTCTCAGCTCAGGGATCATAGAATCATGGAATGGTTTGGGTTGGAAGGGACTTCAAAGATCATCCAGTTCCATCCCCCTGCCATTGGCAGGGATCCCTCCCACTGGATCCGATTGCTCAAAGCTCCATCCAACCTGGCCTGGAACACCTGCAGGCATGGGGCAGCCACCACTGCTCTGGGCAGCCTGTGTCTCACCACCCTCATCATGAAGAATTTCTTCCAAATGTCTAATTTAAATCTTGCCCCTTCTAATTTAAAGCCATTCCCTCTCATCTTATCACTCCATGTCCCTGTGAAAAGTCCCTCCCCAACTATCTTGTAGGCCTCCTCCAGGTACTGGAAGGCCTTCTCTTTTCCAGGCTGAACAACCCCAACTCTCTCAGCCTGTCCTTATACAGGAGGTGCTCCAGCCCTCTAATCATATTTGTAGTCTCCTCTGGACCCATTCCAACAGTTCCATATCCCTCTTATGTTGGGGATTCCAGAGCTGGACACAGGACTCCAGGTGTGGTCTCACAAGGGCGGAGTAGAGGGGGAGAATCACCTCCCTCAACCTGCTAGCCATGCTTCTGTTGATGTGGAACAACATCAGGAACTGCTGATGTGAAGGCTGAGTTGATGCTGGTCAGAGCACCGAGCAGCACTGAGGGGGTAACAATGTGAAGGAGGTAGTTGTGGGATTATTTGGGTAAAATTTGAATCAATGCTTTGATAGCTTTTGCACAGGATGCTCTTTTCTGTATTTTTTTTTTTTTGGCCATTGTGTATTTCTAGATTTTTAGACCAGGAATGTGTTTTATTTAATTCAATCTCTTGCACAATAGACTAAATATTCTGGCGCTACTTTGCTCAAGGGGACGTTGTGTAATCTCGTTGTTTCACATACAGATAGGACAGCAACCTCCTTGTATTCTCTGCCTGGTTTGGATGCTTTATTGAGTTGTTCCTATCAGTTATTTCAACTGTGAGCTGGGAATAGTTGCCTTCCATTGAGGAGAGGGGTTGGGAACTTTGTTAGGTGTTTAGTAGCCAGACATCGAGAGGTGGAGGACAAATACTTGAACTCTTCTTGTGATTCCCTGCTAAAACACAGCATCTCCCAAAAGAAAGACAGAGGAGGCTGCTGCCAGTTCTGCAGGCTGCTCTCTGGGAACCATGCTGGAGACGTTAGGCCGGACCATTGCAGGGAAATGTGCGATAATGGCTTCAGACATTCAGCATAAAGTGACTTTTAGGCCTGTGTGTATCCTCTAGACATCATAAACCTCAGCAGATGATCCTCACAGGAAAGGAAATTGTGCTGCTTTGTGCTGTGTTACCTTTGGCATTGATGTGAATTTATTTTTAACAATGCTTTAGTGCCTCTGTCTCTCAGCTGCTGTCACACCATGATGCTTAAAATCAAGGCTGACTTCTTGGACCTCTGACGTTTTGTGCTGTGTCATCAGCTCGGCTCAGTGTGTCTGAGTATTTATGGGTGGCCAGGAAGGGATGGGTTTGGGGATTGGCTCAGTGGCTGTGCTTGCATTCTTCCTCTTCAGTCTGTACGAGGCCTGTACGGTTGTATCTCTGAAAGGCTTTACTATTCTTCGCATGTTGAGAACTGTCACCAATGTGCAGGGGGTGGGCAAGGCTCGTTGGATGCAAAGGAAGGGTAGGAAGTATTTCCAGAACTGGAAACAGCAGCAAACCAAAAATGCTCAGGCAGAAGCTTGCAGGACGAGGGTGCTCTCTATCTGTTAGATCTACAATAGTTACATGGGGTTCGAAAAACCCTGAGAGGTTTTGGAAAACACCCTGAAGAGATGTGAACTGTAGGACCGTGAACAGAAGGGAATTCAGTGTTGCCAGCATCTGCATCCTGTAAGGCTGAAAGGTCTTGGACCAGTATTCCCTGGAATGTGCTGTGGATTTGTTGTGTCAAGATGCTGCCTGGATGCTCTTATGCTCTTTGAACCAACACACGTTCCTCAGCTGGTTAGCAGTTCCTTGAGCAAGCAAATCCCTGCAGAAAGATGGTTATCCAAGGCCAACTCAGTGCTTTGAAAGAGGTTTGGTTAGACTGTAGTGGAATTTATATAGAATCATAGAATGCTTTGGGTTGGAAAGGACGTTTACAGGTCATCTAGTCCAAACCCTCACAGGAGCGGGGACATCTTTGACCAGATCAGATTGCTTAGAGCCCCATCCAACCTGACCTTGAACGTTTCCAGGGAAACGTATCCACCCCTTTATCCACTTGAGGATATTTTTTACCTTTTTCCTTCTTAGGAGATTTTTTGAGATACTGTAGGTGGTTTGCTGGTTCTCAGTAGATTGAGAGCTGAGTGCATGGTGCCTGAGATGAAACTACTCCCTTGCAGGCGAAGCAGCCAACTACTTCTTGCACCTACTGGTGCCTCTTGTTTATCCCATTTTAAGGACAGTGAGGATATTTTCCATGATTAAATTTGCTGCTGAGGTAAGTGCCAGGAATGGTATTTCCAGAAGCAGCAAAAATAATGAGGTTTCTTTCTGTTGAGCACATTCTAGCTGAATACACTATGTGGTGTGCAAGAGCTCACCTGGTATTAAGGTGGTTGTGTTGGTCATCCCTGGTGTCTGGGCTGTCCAGGTGGGGCCAGGAGACTCCCATCAGGAAGCCCCTCTGTACTGTCTTGTGCTGCTCGTTTTGGTGTGGCTGTTGCTGGCTGTACGTTATTTTTGAGGCTATTTTGGAGTATTTTATCCCATATTAAACAGCTGGTGCCTGTCCACAGTGGCATCTCTGCTGCTGCCAGTTCTTCTCCTCCACCAGAGAGAATCAAAGAATTAGAAGTGAGAGTAGATTATTTTCCCTTTCAATTGGAGCAGTCGGAGCTCTTAGCCCATGTATTTCCTCTGGGTGAGAAGCCTTTCTGGTTTAGGTATCACTGTGATTTTTCACAGTTCTTTGCAGAGGCCGGTGTTGGAAATGTGCATGTTGTGAGCCACCAGCTGGGACAAATTCCTGGGGTTCACAAATGCCTAGGCCATGGCACAAGCATGGCTTTGAATTCAGGGAAACTCTTAAATTGTATTCACAGTGGTCTTTGAAGGGATGGGTCCTCCCACTGTTCACAAGATGAGATGTGGTTTTGGTACCAAAACTTTGGAGTTGCAAATATGTAGAAAAAGAAACCTTGGGTTCTCCCTTGTGTTTATCAATACTTTTCTATTAATGACATTTAAAAGCGTTACTTCCACAGAATTGCTGTATGCATCAATATTTATTAACCTGACTTGTCCTACAAGTGTGTCAACAGTAATTATTTGCAGGAGAACTGTTGATTAATGAATTCCCTGACATGTCCGTAGTCAATGTTTCCTCCCTCAGTGCAGTACCATTTAGTTAAATAGTGTTTTTATTATCCTGCTCACTTCTTAGCGCAGTGAACATTTTTCTTATTTAGCTAACAAACTGCTATAAGCATTGCAAAGAAGAATCATAGAATGGCTTGGGTTGGAAGGGATGTCGAAGCCCGTCCAGTTCCAACTCACTGCCATGGACAAGGACACCTCCCACTGGATCCAGTTGCTCCAAGCTGCATCGAACCTGGCCTGGAACACCTCCAGGGATGGGGCAGCCACCACTGCTCTGGGCTACTTGGGCCAGGGCATCCCCACTCTCACAGTAAAACATTTCTTCCTAGGATCTCTAAGATCTCATCTAAATGTCCCCTCTTTCAGCTTAGAGAGGGTACTCTTAAGACTTACAGCAGCTCTGTTAATAATTTGCTTGTATACAGATTGAAATACTTTAACAATATGTAAAACTAAATTCTTACAGATAGCGTTTCCTGAGAACGAAGTTAAATTATTTGGGTGAGCAGTCATCCTTTTCAGAGTGCTGACAAGGGGGGATGGTCTGGCTAAATGTCTGCCTTCACTTGTGAGTGTTCGTTAGTCAGAAAGGGTAATGACTGAAAACCATAGCATGAGTTCCTGCTTATCCACAGTGCTGGAGGGCTGGGCACTGCCGTGGTGGGCATAGCAATGAAACCCTTGCTATTCACCGAGGTTGAACAGTAAGCGTAAAGCTTCTGCTTGGGTCTCTAGAGGGTGTTATTGCAGGAATTTGAATAAATAGAACATTAAAAATAGCATTATGCAGTTCAGCAATTGAGGACTGTAAATAAATAAAAAGCCCTCATCAACACCCAATAGCTCTGTATGTATTAAAATTAAATTAAACTTGTATGTTTGAGTTCGTTAAAAAGGCTGTAAGATGTTCTTCAAATGTACTTTTATGCGTGTTTTTATGTTCAAGTGATTGAAGCAGCCAGGCCAGATCTGACCACTCTGAGCTCAGTTGCTGTTGTACCAGACTCGCTCTCTACTCTGGAAGCTGATTGTTGCTCTGGGAGAATTTTTGTGTCACAGAATAACCAGGTTGGAAGAGACCCACCGGATCATCGAGTCCAACCATTCCCACCAGTCCCTAAATCATGCTCCTAAGTACCTCATCCACCCTCACCTTAAACGCCTCCAGGGACGGCGACTCAACCACCTCCCTGGGCAGACTATTCCAATGCCTAACCACCTTTTCCGTGAAGAATTTTTTCCTGATGTCCAGCCTAAATCTCCCCTGGCGGAGCTTGAGGCCATTCCCTCTTGTCCTGCCCCCTGTCACTTGGGAGAAGAGGCCAGCTCCCTCCTCTCCACAACCTCCCTTCAGGTAGCTGTAGAGAATAATAAGGTCTCCCCTCAGGCTCCTCTTCTCCAGGCTGAACACCCCCAGCTCTCTCAGCCGCTCCTCATAAGGCCTGTTCTCCAGCCCCTTCACCAGCTTTGTTGCTCTTCTCTGGACTCGCTCCAGAGCCAGTGTCAAAACGAGCCACAAAGTTTAGAGGCTTGTTCTTATTAGCACTGAGACTCTTTGTATGACTTTGCCAGCGGAAAAGAGCTCATAAACTATTCATATCCACTTTAACGGGTCGGAGTTCTGTGGTGAAATCTTTTGGAATAAAAATTGGCTCCAACAGCTCAGTCATAGCTGGTAATAAAGACAATGAATAGATCAAAATGTCATATGGAGAAGATCGTTCTGAGCCTACTCATCATCTTCTAATGGATGACAGGAGTCACCTAGTTAGTTTTAAACAGATTCAAATCTATTACCTTTAATTTCCTTACAATAATGTATATATAACTACTTCTTCCCCAGTGCCTACTTCTTTATGCATTCAGCTGAAAATGTTACTAAAATTCCAATAAAGTACAACTGAATTTTGTTGTACTGTTATCTTTTTGTTGTGCCATTATCTTTTTTAGAAGATATTTTAAATGTATGTGATTCACCAAGCAGGTTGGGCTCAGAAGGTAAGCCACCCTTGGTGCCTGCTCTCTGAGATCCTGTCTGTTCACTGGCAGGTTCTTGCTGTCATCTTGTGAAAACGAACTTCCCACTTAATGACCAAACTTATTTACTACCGTTGAGGCTGCACTGATTCACTAAGCGAAGGTCAACTTAGATGTTAAGCTTTTTTCCTTATTAAATAGTAAATTCTAAGCCCACTAACGGTTTTCTTGCATCAGTTTATCCAGTCATAGAATCACAAAATCATTAAGGTTGGAAAAAGCCTCTAAGCTCATCCAGTCCAATTGTCACCTCAACACACTGTGCCTACTAAACCCTGTCCCCAAATACCACGGCCACACGTTTTTTGAACCCCTCTAGGGATGGAGACTCCCCCACTGCCCTGGGTAGCCTCTTCCAGTGCTTCACCACACTTACAATCAAGAAATTTTTCCTAACAGCCAATCTAAACCTCCCCTGGCACAATTTGAGGTTGTTTCCTCTCGTGGCTGTTCAGCAGGTCGGGAAGGGATGGTCTGTCAGTTTGTTCTTTTCAAATGACTTGGCACCTGCTGCGTTTTTCTCTTGTGCAGCCTATGGGAGATTTGAGCTAAAAAAAAAGGAGGGGGGGGAAGAGGCAGGGGAAAAAAGAAGGGGGGACAAGGAAAAAAACCCTCCTAAACCAACCAGTGATTTGAACTGGTCTTACTGTTTTCATATGCAATAGGGATGTTCCAAGAACAGGTTAACCCCACCCAAAGGGAGGATGCTCTGGGAGGAGGAATTCTGGTGTTATTGAGTGACATCACTGGAAAGTCCCTTTGAACCCTGACCCTAACTACCTGTCCTTTTTCCGTACCTGCTGCTGGTGTCCTTTGTTACCAGTCCTGTGTCTGGGGAGGCTTCTATACAGAGCGATTTCCTTCAGTTCTGTGCTAGAGCAATATCACTGAGAGCTGTGCCCTGCTCTGTACTCACTGCCTGTGACATGCTGGACTTACCAGCTGTGCTTGAGTAGATAGTGACATGGAGAGACCGTAGTGGGGATCTTTGTGCATTATTCTGTATAAAAGCAGGCATTTCCATGAGAAACACACAGCCACAGTATGATGAGAGCAAGCATCCAGCCCCTATTCTTTTTGAGCCTCTGAACATCAGGCCCTCTGCTCTGAGAGTCTGGTCCAGTGATCTTGTAATCTCATACAGCTTTTTTCTCTCAGATAAGGAAATTGTTGTGCTGTTAGGAAACTCAGATCAGCTATTTGCAGAATGTGCTGGTGATCTCTGGCAACAGGTTCTGGTTTGTGAGTGGAGTCTGGCTGCATTGAAGAATAAATGCATTAAACTTAATTTATGGTTGCAGGTCCTGCTGAAGCAGTTCCACAGCAATTAAAGCTGGGTATTAAATTACATTGCATGCTGATGTAATTACTATCTTGGAAGCAGTAAAGGCATAATTAGGGGTGTGGGTCCTGAGGGTGCCTCCCCCATGGCTGCCAGCCTGCATGAAGAGTAGAGCTGGGCCGTGATGCCCTTTGACTTCAAACACACATCTGCTTCTTGCATGTGTATAGAACAGTGTGATGCTAGAGGACACATTTATAGCTTGCTGTCTCTTTTTCATACTTACTTAAAATTCTGAAAACTGTTTTTTTTTTTTTTGAGAAATAGTGCCAGTGTCATTACCTACAAATTAAGTATTTGTAGCTTCGTCTTCAAGAAGGACTTAATGGAAATGTATTACTCTGGCATTATGTGAGATTTCAGTAGGTATTTATGTAGATGGTAAAGGCTGTTGTGCAGGAAAAAGCTATTAGAACTGCTCACCAGTTTTCAGTAATCGATGCTTAAATAGGGGGTAGAGATAAAGTTGCTGTAGATCAGAACAGAATTGCCCCCTCAGATCAATATCTCCATCAGACACGTCCACTCTGTGAAGAATGTGAAGTGTGATAGCAACACATGGAGAATTTGCAGACCTGTTCTTTGTGCTGGCAGGAACTGGTGCTGGTCCTGTGCTTCAGGCAGGAGTTGGTGGCTCTTTTTCCTCTTCCTCTTCACGCAGAGGGTGTCATGGCTTTTGTTTTGCTTACAAGGGGCCTTTTCTTTAGGAACTCCTTGTGATCTCTGAGCTGTGGGTATTGTGCTCTTCATGAAATATCTGAAAATTGAGAATTCAGTACTGAGAGATGGAAAAATCAACTGAACTGTAGTGGACATAAACGAACATGATTTTAAGTATTTCTCTTGAAAAAACTGGAATTAGATATGGAGAAATGATCAGTTGGCAGCCTGGTTTTGGAGCTGAGACTAACAGAGCATAGAAAGGTCTGCACTGATCCCAGTAGTCTTCACCAAGCTGGTAGAGATGCAGGAATCATAGAATCATAGAATGGTTTGAGTTGAAAGGGATCTTAAAGCCCATCCAGTTCCAACCCCCTTGGTATGGGCAGGGACACCTCCCACTGGATCTGGTTGCTCCAAACCCCATCCAGCCTGGCCTGGAACACTTCCAGGGATGGGGCCACCACAGCTTCCCTGGGCAACCTGGGCCAGGGCCTTCCCACCCTCATTGCAAAGAATTTCTTCCTAATGTCTAATTTAAATCTTCCCCTTCCAATTTAAAGCCACCCAGTGTTCTCTGAGTTGCATTTACAGCCAGACATGAGTGCCTGGCAGCATCTGCAGAAGGGGCAGCGCTAAAAATTGCAATAAGGAGAATACTGAATGTAAAGTGCAAATACTTTTCAGTGGGGCAAAGAATATGGGAAACAAATTTCCAAAGCTCTCAGGATGAAATGAATGCAAGTGACCTAAATTAACTTGGTTTTTATTTTTTTTTTTGGCTTAAGGAGATTTCCTAGTTATGAACAAGGAGACACAGATGAAAATAAATTGCAGGAGGTTATGATCATCTAATTGAGGACACTAAATGCCTTTTTCTACATCCCTTAGTGCTTCAGAAAATTGCAATCTCTGGTAATAAATTTTCTTCACTGCAGAAGTTTGTCATTTTGATGTTAATCAACCTGTGGTAAATGTTTTTGCTGAAATGCACAGGAGCTTTATGTGTGGCCCTGTGTTATTGCTGGGGCTGTGGTCAGACCTTATTCCTTTTAGGCTACTGATAGAGGCATCTCGACCAGTCGGTCTTCAAGTAGGTACAAGACATGCACTGTGGCCATGGGAGGCTTTGGCCTTGTGTTTGCCATATTGGAGAGAGGGAAAATATAAATATCTTCCGTGGTCACTCTTGGTCCGAAGGAGCTAGAAGTGTTTATAGAAAATACCATGAATCCATTATAAGCTTTCACTTGAAACAAGGTGAGTTTTAAAACATAGATGTTTATTTTCCCAGTCCTAGGCAGGGATCTACGTGCCAGGCTTTTGACTGTAGCAGATCGGAGCACGATGGGTGCTTGGCTGAGAGCTCCAGGAACTCAAGGGGGCTTGGCCAGAACTCAGCTGCCTGAGCTGGGTGGGAGACGTGTGCTGTCCTTGAGGTCTTGGGGGGGATCTCTGCTCAGTTCTGCAAGCTGGAAGATTGCATACCATGATTTTGTAAAAGCAGGAGCCTTGATCTCTATATATGAGAGAGAAATTCAACAAGGAAAGGATTTATAAAGGAGATTGAAGGCTAGGGAGAGCAGTTCTGATACACTGAGCTGGTATGTGTGGGAGCAGGAGGGGCAGAGTTAGCCAATAGTCCTGATAGAGACTCTTCTGTGCTGATGCTTGCCATGTTTGGTGTCTGAGCAGCTTGTCTTAAAAGTGCATAAACATGAAATGTAGATGATCTGTAGCCAGAGAAGGCTGTAGTGGGGAACTGTACATTTGGAGTACTTGTGTTTGTGTAACGTTAACAAAATCTCTGGGTTTGCCAGCAATTGCCCATGATGCACAAAATCCTCTATTGCTTCTTGATGCTGTCCCAGCATCTCGCTGTATAAGCAGCCTGCTAACAGTTTTATCTTTGTGAGGGAGAAAACTTCATATATTCTTAATGAAGCCATTAGCGCAAAATTAACCAGACTCAATATACCAGAAGTGTGTTGCTCATCCCTTTATGAGCTGGCATAAAGCTGGAATGTTTCAGATGATATTTGTGCTGATTCTGCAGAGCAAATGTTGTTCTTTGTGTTACACAAACCCCCAGTCCTGTTCCCACTTCTGTCAAACAGGAATGGATGTTAAACTGGCCCCAGAATAGTGGGGTGGTTTCCTGGTGACTGGACTAAAAGCTGGTACAGGGGCTCACTTGGGGTCTTTGGCATCACAGAATGTTTTGGTTTGGAAGGGACTTTAAAGCCCACCCAGTTCCACTTCCCTGCCACAGGCAGGGATCCCTCCCACTGGATCCAGTTGCTCCAAGCCCCACAAGCTGGAACCCCTGCAGGGATAGGGCAGCCATGACTTCTCTGGGCAACCTGTGCCAGTGCCTCGCTGCCCTAATTGTGAATAGTTTCTTCCTAATGTCTAATCTAAATCTTCCCACTTCCAATTTACAGTCATTACCCTTCGTCCTGTCACTTTGGTTTGTGTTGGAACAGTGCTTTTGTGTTTGTGATTGCTCCTGTTCAACCTGTGCTCCTCTGTGTGCTTGGCAACCTCAGCGGCATCTTCACAAAGTACTTTTTCATTCTCTAATCCATCACTGTAATTTGAAAGCAATCAAATACAGTGTATCCGTAGCCAATTTTAGAACTGTCGGAATAGGTAGGGCTGCTGGATACCAGAACATTATCTTGAAGGACTGTCAAGCTTCTCAAGATGGCATCTGACAAAATCCACAGGGTGCCTGCAGCCTTAATCCGCTCTTAGGAGAGGAACCGTTTTGCTTCTGCTGCAACATACTCCTCATGTCACACAGTAATCATCCCTCTAGTAAGGGAGATAAGGGAAGCTTTCTGCTCTCGGGTTTTCCTACTCCTTGTCCTCCACATCCCCACCCCTTCCCAGTCTGCTGTGGAATCATGAATAGGAACCAAAGGTTAGAAATAACACCTTTAAATGTTTTATTTGCCACCATTCCTGGTGTGTGTGACTACTGTGTTGGGAGGTCCAGAATGCTGATTTTTAGGAGAGCGTGTTCAGTGTGTGGTACACTTGTGCCAGCTGTGTGGAAGAGCTGATGTGGTGACACATTCGTAGTTGTGTGCTGTGAGTTTCCCAGAGCTGAGAGCATTGAAGAAATGGAGTGTGCACGTGGCTGAATTCAGGAACCGCAAGTAAGGCTGTTGGGGCAGCAGCTGAGTTTTTAAATTAGCTGAGTGTATTATATGATCCAGTCTGTCACACAGTAGACAAATCTGTTCATCTCAGCAGAGGAGATAGAAATGCTGGGAAGGGAAGCTCTCGTCAAATGTCTGGCTCCATCTGCGTTTGTTCATCAGCCAGTGGTGCTCAGTGCTTGGTAGGTTCTGCCCACACTGGAGCTCCTACCAAAACTTTGAGCCATGTAAGTCTAGTTTGTGTTCACTGTTAGTGATGGGGAATGACCATACACCAGTCTGATGTCTGTCTGGGGAAGAGGTGGCTGTTCCCTCTTGTCACCAGTGGGACGCATACCTGTGGGTAGATTGGAGCTGAGCGTTGAAGAAGGAGCTGGAGCAGCTTAGCTGTGTGGCGGGTTGGACCAGTCCTGTGCAGGTGATCCAAGTGCAGAGCTCTGGGCAGGCTCCTCTTGCAATGAGCAGGCATTGGACAAGCGGCGGCAAGCAATAAATTGCTCAAACCAATGCAGATGATGGCATCTCCTCATGCCTGAAAGTAGAGACTGTTGTGTAGGCAACACCTTGTAGCAGAAGTAATAGGAAACACAGAGTTCGTTTATATATAAATATTTCCATATGTGTGCAAATAGGTGTATTTCATAGAATCATAGAATGGTTTGGTTGGAAGGGACCTTAAAGATCGTCCAGTTTCAGCCCAGAAGTATTCGTCTTTCTTAGTATTTCAACGAGTGGCTTCTCCGAGCTCCAGCCCAGGAGTTCAGCTGGGTGTTAGGGACCTGCAACAGCATTGTAACCTCATCCGACAGGAGCTTCACCGACAACAAATTGATCAAGGCTGATGGTGAACAAAGATGTTTTTAGGTTGATCAGCTTGCATGTTGAAGCCTGCTGTTTGTTATATTGTAGCCTCTGGTTTGTGGTATGTTGTGAGCGAATGGATCCTTGAGTTGCTCCTTGGCTTGCGTTCCTTGTGGGGCAGGGGATGGACAGTGGGCATCTGGCCACCTGTGAACAGTTTTGTTGAAGGAGGCCAACACAAGGCTTAGGCACTTAGTTTACCTAGGAAGAAAAGCGGACAACAAACAACAGAATGTGCTCAGTGTTTCTCTGTACTGAGTGACACAGTACAAAATGTGAATGGCTGTTCTGGATGCAATCTCACAAGTCCTACTCTTTTCTTTGTTGTTCAGCTGCCCTTCAGGCCCTAAAGCGTAAGAAGAGGTACGAGAAGCAGCTTGCACAGATAGATGGCACGTTATCCACAATTGAATTCCAGAGGGAAGCCCTTGAGAATGCCAACACTAACACTGAAGTGCTTAAGAACATGGGTTTTGCTGCTAAAGCGATGAAAGCTGCACATGACAACATGTAAGTTATTCCCTTCTGGACCTTTCTGTTTGTCATTTGTTTGATCTGCTAAATGCTAGGTGGTTTGTAACCAAAGGTGGAGATAGAGTAGCAAACTCGTCTTTTAAAAGGCTATACATGAAATTAAACTAAAATACTGGATGTGCTTTTGTATTGCACAAAATATACAAGTGTAGACGCTTTCCCAGTTTGCCACCATTTCACATGGGACATAGCCACTGCCTTTGTCCAAACAAAGGCTGGCAACAGTGTGGTCTAAAGCAGATGGGAAGGTACACCAGTTACAGTTCCACTGAGTAGCAGCAAGGATTTTACGTCTCAGTGGGACACTTAAACTTATTTCTGTTTTGTGGAGTTTGCGTATTAAGCAATAATTAAAGGAAACTGCATTATGGGAATATTGTACTGCTCCAAAAGGAAGTATTGTAGATAATATAATAATGCTGGATCAGGAGACACAGCAAATTATTACTAATACCAGTAATGTAGAACAAAACCTCTTCATATGTAGCCTCTGTACGTAACTACTGTGAGCTTTTAGGGAGAAGTAAAAAATACAAGCATAATTTTGTGGAGACCAAGGGAACTGAAATTCAGACTTATATGCAAAGTATATTTTGGGAAAGGACCTTGTAAAATGTCACCATGGCGTGTCATTTCTACAAAAACCTAAGTAATACAGTTGTAAGCGCTGACTGGGAAAATACCTGATTGTATGGAACTCCTTCCTTTCTTTTACAGGGATATTGATAAAGTAGATGAATTAATGCAGGACATTGCAGAACAGCAAGAGCTGGCAGATGAGATTTCAACAGCCATCTCAAAGCCAGTAGGATTTGGGGAAGAATTTGATGAGGTAAGCTTTACATTTGCCTCTGTTTATATCGTAAAATCACAGAGTCATTTAGGTTGGAAAAGACCCTTGAGATTACTGAGTCCAACCCTTCACGTAATGCTGCCAGCTCCTCCTCTAAGGCATGTCCTTAAGTGCCACGTCTACACATTTTTTAAATCCCTTCAGGCATGGTGACTCATGAGATCTTTCTTCTAAGACCTATGTATTGCGTGTGTCTAGTGGAGTGTAAGGTATGAAATCTTTCCTGGAACTTGTTACTGGCTGTTCCTACCACTGTGTAGAGCAGCTGGGACCCTGACTTCACACTGAGAATGGTCTGGATGGCCTGATCTCAGAATGTTTGGACTTGGATTTCTTCTCTTTACCACTTTCCCCACCTTCCTCACCCTCCAAGATGTCACATTCAGATGAAAATTCAGACTCTGTTTGCTCTGATGGCGTTTAAGCTGTTTGCTTTAATAATATAGAATTGTTTGCTCATTTAGTTGGAAAAGACCATTGAGATCATCAAGTCTAACTGTACCCATCCACTACTAAACCAGATCCCTGAGTACCTCATCTACCTGTCTTCTAAACACCTCTAGGGATGGGGACTTAACCACCTCTCTGAGAGCTGTTCCAGTGCCTGAGAACACTTTTGGTGAAGAAATTTTTCCTGATGTGTAATCTAAACCTCCCCTGGCACAGGCTGAGACCATTTCTTCTCATCCTATCGCCTGTCACTTGGGAGAAGAGACCAGTACACACCTCACTACAATAAGGTCTCCCCTCAGCCTCCTTTTCTCCAGGCTATACAACCCCAGTTCCCTCAGCCTCCTCTCACAAGGCTTCTTCTCCAGCCCCTTCACCAGCTTCATTACCCTTCTCTGAACATGCTAAAGCTCCTCAATGTCCTTCTTGTAGTGAGGGGCCCAAAACTGAACACAGTCTTCAAGGTGCCAGCTAAACGTACTTGCTAATAAAAATGACTGTAAAATTTCTCTTCTTTGTCTCCTTTAAAAAACAAGGATGAACTCCTGGCAGAACTAGAGGAACTAGAACAAGAAGAACTAGACAAAAACTTGCTGGAAATAAGTGGTCCCGAGACAGTACCACTACCAAATGTGCCCTCAATATCAATACCGTCAAAGCCAGGTATGTATGGACCTTCACCAGAAACACCTGGGATTGGTAAAAATAGGCTTATTTACCAGCAAGTTGGATTTGAGACATCCAGCTGCAGGCAGCACAGATGTTTTCTTCAAATTGCTTCATAAATCACAAATCCCATCTCGTGCTGAGCCTTTGTGAGGATAACCTGCCTTTCGTAAGAGCCATGAAGATCAGCAGTTGTTATCTATTCTAGTTATCTATTCTATCTATTCTATTCACTACCGGTTTATACAGTGTGGATGATGCTCAGGGCAGGGTGGAAGAGGGAAGCCTTCTACCAGTTGCTGTTGGCTCATCAGGGACACACAACAGGACTGTAAAAGGAATGGGAATTAGTCCCAGGCTGGTTCAGATACCCACATTGAACCAAGCTTGCTTGCTGCTGCTTTGTTTGTTAATTTGATCCCTGCTTTTCTGGCTTTTGGGAGGAATTAACCTCAGAGTCCCCTCTTTGGGGACAGTTGTGGCCTTTCTGAGGTCTGCATGTACTCACGCCAGGCAGTACCAAACTTTGGGTCACCCCAATCTTAAAGCACATATAACCAGGAAATTTTAGTTAGAGTGATGATTTTACATGGAAAAAGGGCAAGAAATGTTTGTATTTACACAGACGGTTCAAAGATGCTTTTAAACCTTTACTGCCCACTCTTTTATGAATTAGTAGTGATACCCTCTGAAACACAGCTGAGTTGGAATACCTCTGGCACGCATTCATGGGATGCGAAGCTTTACTAACCTGTTTTGCTGCATCTGCCGTAATGTATCAAGAATAAGTTGTAGTCTTTGCAGCTCTATTTTATGTGCTTACTTATGGAAAGAATGTTGAAAGAACTAGCGAATGAAAACAGTCCCAATAGATCAGTGTATCTATAATTATCTTGCTGCCTTTCCAGGCTTAAAAGGACCTGGGGAGCAGCAGATGCTGCCAAACAGCAAGGTTCTGCTTTAGGTGGCGTGCTATGAAGTTTGCTCCTTGTGCATTGTAGTTCTTTTATTTGTAGCACAATTGATTTTGTGTTTCTCTAGTGCTGTTTTGCTAAGCAGAATTGCTGACAAGCATTGATGAGAGGCAAGTGAATTTTATCAAAGCTTCTTAAATCAGAGGCTTTATTTAGATTCAGATCCAACAGCAGGAGAGAGTTTAAGTAAACGTGTGTATTACCTCTTTATTTCCTAGCTAGCTTCATGAAGTTTGCTCTCTAATTATGCTTTGAGTATGGACATTAAAACAGACTAACTTGATCCCAAATATACTTTGTGCTTTATATTAGGTAGTAGGAACTGCACACATATAAGAGACGTTGTAATTGTGCATATATTTAAGTAACTACACAGTGTAAGATGTAGGTAGACATAGCACGTCCTGAAGTGATATAGATAATCAAAATTATGAATGTTTTTGCAGTAAAACTATGAGTGTAAAACTCAGTGGTTTATAGGATTAATGCTAAACTGCTTTGGATGTAAATTAGAATTCCAGTAATGTATTTAAATGGCAAGCTACTTAAATAAAACTGCCTCCCAGACGTGCATTTGGGAGACCTTGGGATTCTGGGGTGATGGTGGGTGGGGATATTGTGTGCAGGGCTTTTTTTTGTTCATTTGTTTTAACCTGAATTGTTTTTCACTTAAAATTGACTTAATAGACACTGGGATTAAAAGTTTACTTCTGTTCATCCTGGGTTGGACTTTACCTGACCACGTAGGCACATGATTACTGTGTCTTTTGGAGAGAAGAAATAGTTCTGTGGTAGAGCTGACTCTTACTGCTTCCTTTTTGTTCATCAAATGGAAAATGAGCATGACCTTTCCAGCTTTTCCAGTTCTCAGGAGTCGTTTGGATTTTAACTTAATCAGTCTGAATGAGAAATTTTTCGCTGCTGCCTGTCAGCTAAATTGATGTCAGAAAAAATTCAGGCAAAAGCTGTTTTGTTTAATGGAGGCCTAAGAGGCCTCCTTGTGTTTGATGGAGGAAGAGTTTAATTTAGGGAAACAAATTCCAAACTTGTACAAGTGGTAGATCTGGAGTTTGACTTAATGCTGACACAGTTCTCTTATGTAAATATTTCATTTGGACTAACACAAGCCATTTTGAGCATGAATTGTTTGAGACATGACCTCTTTTTTTATTTGTTTGGTATTTTCCAAAATTATTGCAGCTGTTTCTGGGTTAAAGCTTGTTTTACTGAGTGAATAGTTTTCATCTCCGGAAACTGTACTTGTCATGTTATGACAAATAGCAGCACTTGCTTCCCTAGATGGAGCAAATTGATACTGGGGCAGGATGTAGGGTGCTGCGGAGCATCTGTGTCCAGCCAGCAACTCATGAGAAGGGGAGCAGGATGTGCCCAGTGCCTGTTACCTCTTTAGCCCCTGAACAGCTTGGACTGACATGAGGTTGCAGGCCTCCTAATTTTGTACCTCAATAGATAAAAACGCCATAACCTCGTGTGTTGCACTTTGAGGACTTCGTGATGGAACAAAGAATTCTTTAATAGGGGAGCAACTGTCATACTGGAGGTGTCAGACAAGAAGCCAAAAACTCAGGGTCTTCTGCTTAGAGGTCTGTTGGTTATGGAAAATGATACACCCCACTGGTGTACACATCTTACCCTTCACGCACCTTCCTCTGTGAGCTGTTGTCTCTTTCCATGCCATCAGGAAGCTTAGCCCATTCTGGCTTTTTCATAAGGCACCTTTTCAATTCACAAAGGTGTTTTTTTCCTCTACAGGCATTTGGTAATTCATGTATTGGTTAGGTCAGGGGCACAGAGGCTTCTCTGCCACAAAGAATTGAGATGGGGTTCTGTCAAGATTCCCACTAATTTGTTTTCTATTAATTTTTGCAGCCAAGAAGAAAGAGGAAGAAGAGGATGATGACATGAAAGAGCTGGAAGCTTGGGCAGGAACCATGTAACCACAGCAGTAACTGGCTGGAAAAAAAGACTTTGATTACCTATTCTGGGTGCAAATGTGTTGTGTTGAGGAGAAAGCATAAGCAAAATGTCTTTATCTTTACTTTTAACCCAAAGCAGTGGGAACTGCATTGCTGTTTTCTGCATAGCATGGTCTGCACAAAGAAAAGAAGGGGAGCAGGGGGAATTGCCTGCAGTTTATACAGTTGAATTTCTGTAAAAAGATATTTGCAAAATCAAACATTCAGCTTTCGGACTGTATTGCCACTCCTGGATCTTCATCTTCAGAAATTTGGGCCATATTGAATTGAAATAAGCTGAAAAACACTCTGTAATTTTAAGTCAGTTTTAGTGTGTCTAGGAGTCTCGTAAAGCATTTAAAAACCAGGACAAGTTGTAAGCCACCACCGGCTTCTTATCGTGTTTAGGTGCAAGAATGCTTTAGGTTTTTAGTTCTTCGCAGTTCTATTTATATCCCTCAACTGATGTGTGGCCAGCCTTGTGTCTGTCACCGCAGCAATGTAGTCACTATTCCCATTTTAATTGGTGATGATGATTTGCAATTGGCAAATGCTCTTTGGAAGTAGTGAAGATTTAAATTTCAGTTGTACATTTTTCTACATAGCACTACAGTGTTTATTGCTTTTTTGTGATAATGGATAACCCGTTCAGATACATGCACACAATTATTTTAATTAAGAAACTACTATGGATTGCACTGTATTAAATATCTTGATTAATTTTCATCTGTGGCTGCTGTTGTCAGTTTTTTGTGATACTTGAGTTTTCTGACTATAACTTATGAGCAGTTTGGCCTCTTTCTATGAGTGACGTACACTGTTTAATGCTGACTGAGTTTTTGGTTGTAGCTTAGCTGTATAAACTACAGTCTTAGCTGAGCAAAACTGCTGGAGGGCTGCTACCGCTGCTTGCTTATTGTAATGGTATTCTGGTCCACCTTGTCAAAATCCCCACGCTAAGGAGGTGTCAAAGCTGAATTAATAGTAGAACCACAGGCTCAGGGGCAGAGCTGGGAGCTCTCTCTTGTCATGGAAAAGATAGCTGTTCTGTGCTGTGCTACTGTATTTTAAAGCATGTTATAGAGCTGTGAGCGAGCATCTCGTATGCAGTGTGGTGTCTTAATGGAAGTGTTCAGGTGTAGCTGGGAGAGAAGGAAATCTCGTCAGCACTGTTAATGCTTGTAAGGTTACCGATGGAGAAGATGAGAGTCTGACAGAGGCAACACCTGACAGCCCAGCTGTTTCCTGGCCTGTGTTGTCTTTCCTGTTCATTGAGCCAATTGCTTTAACCCAAGGAAGAACTCGGTCTGCACAGCACGAAGAATATACAACAATGAGCATTTGTCATGATTCCTGGTTACTTTTAGCCAGACAGTTGAGACAGCCTGGGTTCTTATAGCGTGTTGTTTCATGATAATTTTAATAAGCAATGGGGTGGTTTCTTAACCCTGCGGTTTATTGGTAGGTCTGAGGACTGATCTGCTTTTGACTGTCATTGAATTCCTTGATATATTGCATAATATCTGTGAACAGCTAAAATGCTTAGAGTAAAACATTTTCCTGCCTTGCTCAGACCCATTCTGTGGGCAAAACTTACCTATAAGGAGCACTGGGATGCAGTGTAAAAGGAAGCAGCTCTTGACTGCCAGCAGGCTTTTTGTAGCTATGCACTCGCTGGCCAGGATTCCCCTGTCCTAGGAAAGGCAATCTGGTTCCTGCTAGAAAACTATGAAGTCCAACACAAAAACCCCAAGACCATTCCTGTAACTCTTCTTATTTAATTAATTAAGAAAATCAACTACAATCACCTTCACAAGAGTTCCATTCTCAGCTGACACATGGCTACACACAGTGCTACCAATGCTCAAAGCAATTCCACAGATCATTTTCTGAATGGCTGTTGAGGGTCTCCATCAGTTTTGCTTTCACATCTGCCTACAAAAAATAAGTTCCTTTGAGCACTGACTGGATCTCTGGGAAGAGGAAGAAGTTGCAGACAAAGTGTTGTGGGCTGGCGCGTTGTCTTGATGTGAACTCACTGTCCACTCTTGCACACTAGCATTTTCTGGCTGAGGGTAAGAAAATGTCTCTATTTGAACACGTGTCGACTTGTACAGCGTGAAGCGATCGAGCTGAGCCTTGTCTCACTGTGACAGGTCAGAACATGTTCTCTCTTGTCTCTCGCCTCCCACTCTTGGTTCATGAGCTGTAGGGTTAGTCTCATTTGTTTTGTGTCTGACCTTGCATTCTCAATTAACTTGCCCTCATCAGGCTGCTTAATTTGCAGCAGCGTCGGTGTTTTCTCGTAGAGCTGATGTTTTATGTTAAAGGTTACAAGCAGAAAACTAGGATCCAGGTATTTTCAGTTTGTGGTCGATCCTTGTTTTTTCCTGTAGGGAAGGTAAAAAGCGTTGTCAATGTTGCATGCATGTATGAGACTGAGACATCTAAAGCAGGGCAGAAGTGTAGTCTGGGCTTATGGAACTTGTTACTGCTTATCTCTCCTAATGATTTCAGCACTTTGCAGAGGGGGTGGCTGTTATCTCTCCTCTGCTGGCAGAAGAAGCAGGACCTTGCGTTAGTACTTTGACACTTCAGCCAGGAGTGGCAGGGAGGCGTTTTGTATTTACGCTGTGTGCTCAGGCTGGGGGAGTCAGAAAAGAAATTGCTGCATGGTGGCTGCCCAAAGGCTCAGGATTTCAAAGTGTCTGTACCCTTAGATCAGAGTGAAAGCAGGGCCAAAGCAGCTGAGGTGGCTTTGCTTTCAGCGCTGTGTCTTATTAACCTTGGCAGCTGTCCTCCTTGGGGCTGGAGAGCACTTGTGTGGTACAGCAGGTGACGTGGCTGCTCCCTCCGGGAGTAATGGAAATCCATAGCTCTACCCAATACCACTCTATGTGAAACCCATCAGTAGTGCTGTTCCATCTTGGCCTTTCCAACATGCATAAATACCTTCTCTAGTCTTCTCCCCGACAAGTGGAGACTGTTTCATGGTACAGACAGGTAACCGTAAGAGCCTTCAGTGTGACCTTAAATCGGCAGGGGATAAGCAGGGACTCTGCTAGCCACAGGTGCAAGTTGTTCACCAGTTGTTTAACTCATGAGGTGTAAGCAAATTACCCTCTTGGTGCAGGCCAGCAGTGGGCTTTTGGGAAGCACCTCATGGCATGAGTGGTTACAGGTCGCTGAAGAGTGCTCAGCCTTGTCCACAGCTCCAGGTGTAGTGGGAGCAGAGAGGAGCCTTGTGCAGAGATCATCCTCTGTTCAACCCCACCATGGAAATCCATCAGATTCTCCTGTGATGCTGCAGCTCCTCTATTTCCAGGCACAAGCCCATCACCTCCCAAGGCCACCTCCATCATCCTGCACATCACTGGTGCCAGTTGAGTGGTTAACAGCACGGGGCGTCCAAAAACCAGAGCGGGCTGGAGAGCCCCTCAGCTACACCAGGGCAGTGGCTGTGCCTGGCCACGGGGTCTCTCCCATCCCTCAGGCCCTTCCTGGGATGCTGGCTCTCCTTGGAGCAGTGCAGGCTCTCCACGTCATGTGACAGCCTCCTGGGCTACTGTGACAAGGTGGCTTCATCCCTGGAGGTACGTTACTAGTTGCAATTCTCTAATCCCTTTGCAGACATATACTTAAATCCTGACCCTTTCACTAAAACTGATCAGCTTACTGCAGCCTCTGAACACAGCCTATTTACGAAATTAGCCTGCCTGTAAGGATGAGTTTCTTCTCTCTCAAGAGGTGTAACACCACTAGTAGATATAATAGGTTAAACCCTTTTATTACAACTCTGCTGAGAGGATGTGGAGTTTGACATTTATATGCTGCACTCAACACTCCCTTCCTCCCCTGCTAGTTATTTTTATCATTATTTTGGTTCTTACGACAAAATTGCACTCTGCTCATCTGGAAAGCTCTTACCCCTCCAAATCCTGCTCGCGTTCAGCTTACGTTCAGCCCTGTGGCAAATAAAGAACTCTCTTGACTTAATTTTCAAATGTCAAGGTCCATTAAATCAAAGAGATGCTTTCCACACCTTGTGGCTCTCAGCAACCCATCTCCATCCCTCCGTCTGCTGCCTCCAGGTGTTTCAGCTCTGCTGGATATCTCCTGAGCTGGTCAGCTGGCAGGATGTTGAGGCTACATTTTAGGGTGTTATCAGAAGTTTTTCTTATCTTGCCTGCACTGTGGGAACCCAGTAACTTCCTCCAACACATCATCTTGGAGCTGTGGCCAAGAGCATCCCTTGTTGGCTGTCCCACGGTTGGCCAGATCCAGCTGCATCTGGTGCCGGTTCATGTCACTCTTATGCTGTTCTTGGGTTTCATAGAATCACCAGGTTGGAAGAGACCCACTGCATCATCGAGTCCAACCATTCCCATCAGTCACTAAACCACGTCCCTCAGCACCTCGTCCACCCGTCCCTTAAACCCCTCCAGGGAAGGTGACACTACCCCCTCCCTGGGCGGCCTCTGCCAGTGCCCAATGACCCTTTCTGTGAAATTCCCTCTCATCCTGTCCCCTGTCCCTTGGGAGAAGAGCCCAGCTCCCTCCTCTCCACAACCTCCTTTCAGGTAGTTGGAGAGAGCAATGAGGTCTCCCCTCAGCCTCCTTTTCTCCAGGCTAAACACCCCCAGCTCTCTCAGCCGTTCCTCATAAGGCCTGTTCTCCAGCCCCTTCACCAGCTTCGTTGCTCTTCTCTGGACTCACTCCAGAGCCTCAACATCCTTCTTGTGGTGAGGGGCCCAGAATTGAACACAGGATTCAAGGAGCGGTCTCTGTTGCTGTTTGCTTAGCAGTTCCCCTGCGCTCATGCTCCTGTTCTCGTTACCTGCTCCGCTGACAGGGTGATGTCCCCCATCCTCCTCCCCGACTGGCTCCGTGCATGCAGTCTGAGGGGGTTTTGCCAAGAGCGGTCAGTGGGCAGGATGGACATGACACATGGGGCCAAACGACCCAGACAGGTCTTCCCTGCCCATGGTGAGTCTTTAAAATCAGCTGCCTTCACAGCTCCCATCCCCAGCTAGGGGAGTCATTCCTTGGGAGGGTCGGGGGGCGACTCTCCATGAGGACATCCCTGTCCCTAATCCTAACCCTTGTGCCGAGCTTAACCCTAACTCTATTGGCTACCCACGGAGAGTTGGTTGTGGAGAGTTTTCCCTTCCCACCCCAGAGACTCCTTATTGGCACAAGGGGGAAGATGGCTTTGGGGTTAGATGGAACTGAGACTTTCAGGGCACTTTGGGGTAGGCAGCACCCCAGCTTAAGGGTCCCGAATAGCCCAGGAACCAGGGGGTTTAAGGCGGGTTATCAAGCAGAGAGGCACAACCGAAAACATTGTCCTGCTGCCTTGGATCGTTCCATCCTCTCGGTTGCGCTTGCACAGCAGGCGCTTGTGTGTGCCCCTTCTCCATGCTGGGCTGCCTGCTGCAGAGACCACGCAAGCGGGATTTGCACGTTGTGCTGTGCTGAGCAAGAGGATGAGACCACCTAATGCCATCCATGCAATCTCCTGCTCGAACGCTTGGAGGCAAAACTGCATTTCTGGACAGATGTGCTGACAGCGAGACTTGCCGCACGGCTCGGGCTTGAGCTCAGACACGGCAGAGGCTCCTGTAGACCCTTCCAGGTCTGCCCTTGACACTGGAGGAGGCGCTGACCCCGCTGCTGGGTGCAGCCTGGGAGCAGGGCACAGGGTGCTGCCCGCAGGCTCCATCCCGCTACGATGGGTTGGGATGCTGGTGGTGCTGCTGCCCATTGGCCAGAGATCCCCCTGCTCTGGAAAGCATCTCTCAATGAGGTTTGCAACCATAAAACAGCTCCTTTATCTCTCTCCTGAACTCTGTTAAAATTCTATGAATTAGAGACTAATATTTGCAGGCTGGGAGGGGGTGACTGGCTGCCAGTTGTTAATGAAAACCATTTTTTTCCCCCTTTAATTTCCTTCTTTCCCCAAGGGTGAAGCCTGGCCCCTGGAAGGCTCCCATGCCCTTTTCCTTCCCTGGCACAGAGCAACCAGATAGAAACTTCCTTGCTCAGACCCTTCAGCCAAGGACAGCGGCTCCGCTGGGATTTGACCATGGGATGCTGTGTGTACCCAGATGAGCAGCCACAAGGCAGTGGAGAAATGTGGCAGGGAAAAGGTTTATCCAGGAAGGATTACCAGCAGAGGGCAATGCCGTGATGGATTTTCATCTCTGTGCAGTTCAGCAAACATTAAACCAGAGCTGATCCAGCTTGGGAGGGGATGGAGGGGGGTGGTGGGACTGCAGTCCCCCTGGCCCTCTCAAACTGCCTCAGCCCTAGGATGTTTCCAGGACCAGGCAGGAGGCACCTTCTTGCTGGGACCTGAGGCTCAGAGCTTCCTCCCCGTCCCACCAGTGAGGGATGGAGGTGACGGCGGGGAGCTATTTCTCTGCCAGCCCAGAATCAGGGTACCCCAAATCAGGGTAGACCAAATCCTGGTTGATGCTGAGTTTTTTGACTGCTTTCAAATATCAAGGTTTGGGCTTTGCTGCTGGTCTGTAGCCCTGAAAGCAAAGCAGAGCAGTCTTGTTGGTTCATGTGGTTTATGGGTGAGGAAACCAAGGCACGGAGCGGAGTGCTGCACAGCCACCGTCTTTGGCCAGGGGCATCTCATGCTCTGTCGGCATTGTGACTGGCAGCAAATCCCCCTATCTTGGTGCCATTGCTGTTAATTAACACTCCCAGACCTTTCTCTCCTTCAGCTCTGCTGTAAGATGAGAGAGTGGAAATTTGCCATATGGTTTCTTGATGGCTCCTTGCTGTAAGAGCTATTCCAGATGCAAATGAACAGTTTTAAGCAATGAATGTGAAGCCCAATGGTAATGGGGCGCTTGTTTCCTTTGTGACACTTTCCCTTTGGCAGAAGCCTGTGCAGCTGCATCCTCCGGCCAATGGGTCGGTCACAACAGGACTGAGTTCTGGACAGTGTTAGGATGCTGAGCCTGGAGGCATCACTCAAACAGGAAAAGGAAATGCTGTGCTGACCATCCCCGAAGCGCGAGCCCAGCTTCTGGGAGGGGGCCCTTTGCAGTGTTGGAGCCTCTCCCTCTAGGCACCTTGCAGGTGTCCCAGCACTGGGGCTGTTCATAGAATCACCAGGTTGGAAAGGACCTACTAGATCATTGAGTCCAACCATTCCCATCAATCACTAAACCATGCCCCTCAGCACCTCATCCACCCATTCCTTAAACCCCTCCAGAGAAGGTGACTCAACTCCCTTCCTGGGCAGCCTCTGACAGTGCCCAATGACCCTTTCCATGAAATATTTTTTCCTTATCTCAAGCCTGAACCTCCCCTGGTGCAGCTTGAGGCCCTTCCCTCTCGTCTTGTCCTCTGTCACTTGGGAGAAGAGCCCAGCTCCCTCCTCTCCACAACCTCCTTTCAGGCAGTTGTAGAGAGCAATGAGGTCTCCCCTCAGCCTCCTCTTCTCCAAGCTAAACACCCCCAGCTCTCTCAGCCACTCCTCATCAGGCCTGTTCTCCAGCCCCTTCACCAGCTTCATTGCTCTCTGGACTCGCTCCAGAGCCTCAACATCCTTCTCGTAGTGAGGGGCCCAGAACTGAACACAGGATTCGAGGAACGATCTCACCGATGCCGAGTACAGAGAGAGAATAACCTCCCTGGACCTGCTGGTCATGCTGTTTCTGATCCAAGCCAAGATGCCATTGGCCTTCTTGGCCACCTGGGCCACTGCTGCCTCATGTTTAGTCGCCAACACCCCCAGGACCTTCTCCTCCAGGCAGCTTTCTAGACAGACTTCTCCTAGTCTGTAGCTGCACAGGGTTGTTGTGCCCCTGTTGTGTGCAACAGGGGTAAAGGAGAGGTTGCTGGGCTGATAGTTGTGGCTGTGCTGGAGCTTTCTGCAGCCTGTGAGACCCATAAACATTTTTAATGTCTGTTGTCCCAGGCAGATCTTCTGCTGGGTCTGAGTCCCTCTAGCAGCAACAGCACGTGTCCATCCTTGTCCTTGCCTGGCTCTGCTCCTCTATGACTGCAGCGTACAGAACAGAAGCCCTTCGACTGACTCCCAGAGGGCCCTGCTGGCATCTCTGGGCACGGGGAGGAAACAGAAACCTCCCAGCCCCGGGAGAGATGTGCATGGAGGTTTCATCCCCATAACCCTGTGTGCAAGGAGAGCAGGAGCATCCCGGCTGTGTCTGTTCAGGCTCTGCATTAACAGCCTGCTGCCCGCAGGCACGAGCTGGGGAGCAAGAGCTAAATCTCTGCGATGGGACACGTTCCCAGCAGAAGATGCCGACACGTGTCCCACCGACTGAGGAGGTGCCCGTGAGAGGATGTGCGGCCATCTGTCACTGATGTCTAATTAACGCTGGGTTTGATATGAAAATGAAGTCTGACTTTTGCATTAATGTTTTGCTAATTATTTACAAAAGTGTTTTGGATACCTGTCATCGCGTTGTGCAGAAGTGATATCCAGCAGCCAGGTGGTGGGCGCTGAGATGAGTGTGGTGATGGGCTGCGGGGCCAAAGCTGCTGGGTAGCAGGTGGCCCCAGGTCCCCCACATCAGCAGGGTCTTTTTGGGAAGGTTCACATCCCACAATAGTAGGATAGGGGTTGGGAATGGCTCTGGGCCTTGACAGCAGCTCTCCTCCACCATCCAGAGAATCACAGAATCATAGAGTGACTTGTGTTGGAAGGGATGTTAAAGATCATCCAGTTCCAGCCCCACCGTCATGGGCAGGGACACCTCGCACTGTATTCCTGATTCCCAGCACTCTTCTCCTCCTCCCAACCTGCACGGCTGCTGCCTTGGGGTTGTTTTTCTCTCTGAGTCTGGCTCCTGCTGTGAACAGAGCATCCTTGAGCTTTCCCCAAGCTCGGCCTACAGGAAAGCAGGGGAGGGGCCTTTTATTAGGGAGGGCAGGGATAGGATGAGGGAGAATGGTTTTCAGCTGAAAGAGGGGAGATTGAGATGACATTTTAGGAAGAAATATTTTGCTGTGAGGGTGGGGAGGCCCTGGCCCATGTTGCCCAGAGCAGAGGTGGCTGCCCCATCCCTGGAGGGGTTCCAGGCCAGGCTGGATGGGGCTTGGAGCAACTGGATCCAGTGGGAGGTGTCCCTGTCCCTGGCAGGGGTGGAACTGGATGGGCTTTGAGGTCCTTTCAATCCAAACCGTTTTGTGATTCTATGATTCTAAGTAAGCTTTCATCCACCTAGGGCTAATTTGGGTAAGAAATGTTTAAATTTCAAACCTGTGGTTTTCTCTTGCTGCTTCCTTGGCTCATCTGAATTTTGTTGTGCTGCTTGAGAGGCAGATTGTGGAGCTGGGCAGAGCTGAGCTGCTGAGGTGGTGCTGGAGGGTAGAGGGGATCTGCTGGGGTGCAGGACAGGGGGCACACACTGAGCCTGCCCTGTTCTGCTGTTGCTTTTCCCTTCGTTAGTACCACTCATGCGCTCAGATTAGCTCACCCTGCTAAGCATAGTATAGGTTACTGGTTCTCTGCACCGGCCAGCTCTGGAGCTGTAGAATGTGTAATTCACAATCAATTTATCTGAATTTAAAATACAAAGGAGGGGAAGAAAAAATAAAAGAACCTTTTCCATTTAACAACTGGGGGATACCTCGATAGCCATCACTGTGGGCTGTTGACAGGGCTTCACAACCTGATATCTGACATGATTTCTTAGCCTCATTCAGCTCAGTTTTTACCTCAGGCCCGAGCAAATATTGACAGATCTCATATAATCCTGCTGGCACAGAGCTGGGGCGTGTTACTTTGTTTGCAGCCTGCTCAGTACCATCTACATCCCCTGGACAGGAGCCAAGGGACACAAGCACAAAGTTAAATCAGAATAGCAAAAGGACGGGGAGTGAAGAGGATGCGTGTGCATGCAGCTTGCTGGGAGTGTTTTTCAGTGTCTGTGGCCGTTCCCTCACAGAATATAATCATAGAATAGTTTTAGTTGGAAGGGACCTTAAAGACCACCTAGTTCCAACCCCCCTGACATGGACAGGGACACCTCTCGCTGGATGCAGTTGCTCCAAGCCCCATCCAACCTGGCCTGGAACACCTCCAGGGATGGGGCAGCCACAGCCTCCCTGGGCAACCTGGGCCTCATCACTCTCATCATGGAGAAATTCTTCCTAATATCTAGTCTATATCTTTCCCTCTCCAGTTTATACCCTTTGCCCCTCCTCCTATCACCACAAGTCTTTATGAATAGTCCCTCCTCAGCTTTCCTGTAGCCCTTCAGGTACTGGAAGGTCGCTATAAGGTCTCCTTAGAGCCTTCTCTTCTCCAGGCTGAAGAATCCCAACTCTCTCAGCCTGTCCCCGTATGGGAGGTGCTCCAGCCCTCTGATCATCTTTGTAGCATCCTCTGGACCTGTTCAAACAGCTGAATCTCCTTACACTGAGGATTCCAGAATTGGACACAGGACTCCAGATGAGGTCTCACAAGAGAGGAATAGAGGGGCAGAATCACCTCCTTGGCCCTGCTGGCCACGTTGCTTTTGATGCAGCCCAGGATATTGTTTGACTTTCTGGGCTGCAAGCGTACACTGCTGGCTCATGTCGAGCTTCGCATCGACCAGCACCCCAAGTCTTTCCCTGCAGGGCAGCTCTCAATCACATCACCCCCCATCGCGTACTGAAACTGTGGATTCCCCCAACCCTGGTGTAGGACCTTGCGCTTGGCCTTGTTGAACCTCGTGAGGCTCTCATAGCCCCCCATCTCCAGCCTGTCCAGCTCCCTCTGGATGACATCATGTCCCTCCACTGTGGCAACCGCACCACTCAGCTCGGTGTCATCTGCAAACTTGCTGAGGGTGCACTCGATCTCACTGTCTATATAATTGATGAAGGTGTTAAACAGCACTGGTCCCAGTACAAACCCTGAGGGACACCACTTGTCATGGATCTCCATCTAGGTTTCGAGCCATTGACCAGTACTTTCTGAATACGACCATCCAACCAGTTTCTTATCCACTGTACCATCCACCCATCAAATCCACATTAATCACCTCCCTGTCCTCCATGTGCTTTAGCAGAACTTCTAGGAGGATCTGTTCCATGATCTTCCCAGGCACAGAGGTGAGGCCGACAGGTCGGTAGTTCCCAGAGTCGTCTTTTCTGCCCTTTTTGAAAATGGGCACAACGTTACCCTTCTTCCAGTCACCAGTGACTTCTCCTGATTGCCATGACTTTTCAAATATCATGGAGAGCAGCTTGGCAACCACATTGGACTCTGGGATGCATCTCATCAGGTCCCAAGATCTTCTCTTCTGCTTGTCCCCATGGAGGTGGCAACGAGTGCTCAGCACTCACGCTGTGGGTGCCACCACAGACATGAAGCTTCAGCTTCAAGGCAGGATGAGTCCATTGCAGGATGAGCCATGGGGGCAGTAGTGATATTTGCGGGACTGCACTGCCCCAGCCTGAACCCCCCCAGCCCCCAGCTGGTGCCTTTCATCTGTCAGCATCACAAGTGCTAAAAGGGGCCATCTCCATCCAAAAAATGTAGTTTTAATGCAGCCAGGCAACCGAATTTCTCGCTTGCATCATCTGAAGCATCTTCACCCTACCCAAATTCTGCTGCAGCACAAACCCAAGGGAAAGGTGCTGGGGCACCGAGATGGATGCAGGGCCGGGAGTGATGGATGGACGGGCGCCTGGCAGGAGGATGGCAGTGGAAGAGAAAGCTGATTTCAATCGACTGGTTAATGACTTCATAAAGTCAGTGACTTGTTGGCAGCGCCTGGCAGTTCATTTTTAACAGCAGAACTCTGGTGCTCAGCCCCAAATCCAGCTGCCTTGGAAATTCAAAATTCAATAAGCAGCTCTGGGGCTGAAAATAAGCGCTGTGTGCCACATCCCTGCCATCCTCCCATCCTGATGGAGGAGTTGTGCTTTCCCACATGGTGTTACTCATAAACCAGGACTTAGATTAACCTGTTTGGGATCCAAAAGAGCTGGGGACAAGTGGCATCTGTGGTTTGACCTGGACAGAGCATTCATTTTCTTTTTGGATGCATGTGCTTTTAGTCCCGGCTCACCTGCAGCGTGGGGTGGATCAGGCAGTGGCAGAAGCTGTCACGGCCTCGGTTATTCCCTCCCCAGCACTGTGTCCTGTCCTCTCAATTAAAAGGGATCATTTCTCTCATTGCTTATCTACAGCACATATCTTGAAACACTTGTAATATAATTTAATCTTTTTTGAGTCCCACTGTGTTGCTCGGCGGAATGCTGGGTATTACCACTAATCTTCCTGATCTCTGCTCGTTTAATTAACGAACTCCAGACTTCACTCCCTCCTTCTCCCACCCCTAGCTCTCCATCCCCCAGATCCACAATGTGTGGCGGCTTCTTAGCCCAGGCAGAAAAGCTGACCCTGCAGCTGGCTCTTCATCTCCAGACTTTAAGGTCTTGTTTGAAATTCTCACCTTAAATATGTTCAAAGGCTCCCTTCAACCTATCCATATCCAACTTTCCAGAGGAAGGCAACAGAGCTGGGAAGGGTCTGGAGAACAGGGGTTGTGGGAGCAGCTGAGGACCCTGGGGCTGTTTAACCTGGAGAGGAGGAGGCTGAGGGGAGACCTCATCACCCTCTGAAAGGAGGTTGTGGGGAGGTGGGTGCTGGGCTCTGCTCCCAAGGACCAAGGGATGGGACGAGAGGAAATGGCCTCAAGTTGCACCAGGGGAGGTTTAGGTTAGATATTGGGAAAAATTTCTTTATGGAAAGAGTGGTGAAGCCCTGGAACCCTGTGTAGCCGTGGCACTTTGGGACATGGTTTAGCAGGCACCAGGGTGTTGGGCTGATGGTTGGACTGGATGAGCTTTGAGGTCTTTTCCAACCTTAACGTTTCTATGATTCTAGGATTTCTGGGTGTCCCTCCCTATGACACCCCCTGCTCCCACACCCCACAGAGCATCATATATTCTCCTGCAGGTGAGGTCCAAAAAAAATGGGATAAAACAGTCATAAGGGCATCCCGCTTTGTACTAACCGTATAACTTATTTATGGGCACATGTGCAAAAAGCATTTCTGTATTTAATCATCTCACTGCCCGCAGCCCGATAGTGATGGGCTGTGGTATTTCAGCAGCTTGGACTCACGGTTATGGAAACGTGGGGTTACAGCCCTGGTGAGGAGCTGGCCACGTAAGAAAAGTCTCTTTAGCGCGACTGTGTGTGGTGCTACATACTAATTAAGAAAAATGCAATTACCCAGGTTGCAACTCATACTTAACAAATTAGAACCAAAACATGAAGAGAGAGGAAAAACAGGCTCATGGCTTTGAAAAGCACAGAGCCCAGGAAGGAGTTTGGGTATCATCTCAAGTCAGCAACTTTCCTAGAGCTCATCTTGGGCACAAAGGGTGGCTCCTCAGCTTCCTCCCCTGTTGGAAAGTCACTGCTGCAGGTTAAAAGGGCAAAAAGGAAAAGAAAAAATAGAATCAAAGAATTATAGGATGGTTTGGGTTAGAAGGGACCTTAGAGCCCATCCAGTTCCACCTCCTGCTATGGGCAGGGACACCTCCCACTGGATCCAGTTGCTCCAAGCCCCATCCAACCTGGCCTGGAACACCTCCAGCGATGGGGCAGCCACCACTGCTCTGAGCAGCCTGGGCCAGCACCTCACTGCCTTCAATGTGAAGAATTTCTTCCTAATGTCTAATCTAAATCTCCCCCCTTCCAGTTTAAAGCCATTCTCCCCTCATCCTCCATGCCCTTGTAAAAAGTCCCTCCTCAGCTTTCTTGTAGCTCCTTCATGCACTGGAAATATAAAAAGGGCAAAGAAAACACACAGATTTGTTTGTGTATTGAGAAGCTGTAGTGATAAAATGAACCAGTTTTCCATGGGACTTTGCAAGGAGTGAAGGACACGGACAACAAATCCAAGTTCTTGTCATCTAAGAGAGCCCCGTGTTTTGTTAGAGACCAGTGCTGGGGACACCTGCACTGGGTGTCCCGCTGGAAGCCACGCTGGTGGATGAGTGGATCAGAGGAGAGCTGTTACCTATGGCTCTTCTGGTCTCTTGCTTCTTTTGTTGCTGGCAGGTGGATGTCCTCCAAGGATTCACTGCTCTCCCGGGCAAGTCATTGAAGGAGTTTAATGCAGGCTGCATTAAAAATCTCATCGTCTTTATGCACAGCCATAAACTAATCAAGGAAAGCTGAGCTCTTAGTAAAAATCCCAAGTTGGATCGATTTAAACTTCAAGCTTTAATTTTTATTAGATTGTCTGATTTTTAGCAGATAAATCAGGCTTAAATTTTTACCAGAAAGGAGCTGCTGGTGAAAATTTAGTGCACTGATTGTGGGTGGGCGCCAGTGAGGATGGTGGGACTGAGGTTCTGAGGTTTCTCGTGGGACATGATCATGACTGATGTGGTGTGTGGGGATTCGTGGGTGCTCCTGAGCTCAGTGCCCTGCCTTGGTGTCTGTGAGCTGAGCGTAGATCCCTGGTGGGTGTCTCAATTGATTCCCTAGTTTGGACAAGCTGCTGTTGGTCTCCAGCCTGGTCCAGTGCAAATGTCCTCAACCAGGACACTGATGGGAGAAGGGACTTCGGGAAAACAAGTTTCAATTAAACTTTTCAGTATTTGGTGTAATGTCGAGAAGAGATGCTGAATATTTCTTACTGCCCTGGAAATGCCTGAAGAGGCTTTTGAGTGTGGAGCTGAGAATGAGTAAACCAGATGGAGTACTGGATGTTGCCTAGAAGTAGATATTGGCTTTAAATTGGAAGGGAGAAGATTTAGATTAGACATTAGGAAGAATTTCTTCATGATGAGAGTGGGGAGGCCCTGGCCCGGATTACCCAGAGCAGTGGTGGCTGCCCCATCGCTGGAGGTGTTCCAGGCCAGGTTGGATGGGGCTTGGAGCAACTGGATCCAGTGGGAGGTGTCCCTGCCTGTGGCAGAGGGGTGGGACTGACCCACTGTAAGGACTCGGTGGGATTCTCTGGGGCTGCTCCTCTGGGAGCCCCCCTCGCTTGGCTGGGCTCGGCAGGAGCGGAGCTGCATTCACCATCCTGTAGTTTCCACTCACAAAGGGGTGTTTGCCAGGGGATGTTAGAAAGTAGATTAATGAGCAAGACATTAAAAATTAAACCAATAAAAATCTCCACAGTAAGTAGAGTTGCTGTCAAATGGTGTTCCCGAGGGAGATAATATCCTTTCCCCTTTAATTTCTTAGTAAATCCAATATGATTAATGCTATTATGGAGGAAACACTATTATTACAAATGCATTGATGATGGTAGAGCTGCAGAATTAATAACACTGGCTATTACTTAACTAACTAGCTACTGTTTTCAATAAGACCATTATCCACATGCATTAAATTGAGCCTTACGTTGAGTTGTTCACTGGGCTGTTTGTTGCAAGGACGTGAAAAGCAAAGCACCTCCTTCCTTTTGGCCCAAAGCCACCTCCCTGTGGCACCATCACTCAACAGAGCTCTGTGTTGGTTGGTGGTTCCTTTGGAAGCCCCAGGAAGGCGGTGGTGGAAAGCCCTGTGGTGTTGGAGACTGGCACCAGCCAAAGGAAAAGTGGAACCAGGACCTGGCATCTCCAGGAGGTCCTCAAGAAGTGCCCATGAGAGGGACCTGAGAGACCACCACAGCCCATGTGGACCTTTGCCATCTTGGGAATGTGCTCATCCCTCCTTGCAGCCTCCTGGCTTCAGGGTTCTCTGGAGGATTTTCCAACATTTTTTTTTCCTTCTTTCCCCACCTCCTGCAGAAATCCAATTAGCATGAGATCTAGAATCATAGAATAGTTTGAGTTGGAAGGGACCTTAAAGATTATCTAGTTCCAACCGCTCTGCCATGGGCAGGGACATCTCCCACTGGATCAGGCTGCCCAAGGCCCATCCAACCTGACCTTGAACACCTCCAGGGATGGGGCAGCCACAGCTTCCCTGGGTAACCTGTGCCTGGGCCTCCCCACTCTTATGGTGAAGAAATTCCTCCTTATGTCTAGTCTAAATCTGCCCCTCAATAGTTTATAGCCATTCCCCCTCATCCTGTTGCTACAAGCCTTTGTGAACGCTCCCTCTCCAGCTTGCTTTTAACCCCTTTCAGATACTATAAGATTGCTGTAAGGTTGCTGTAAGATCTCAGAGCCTTCTCTTCTCCAGGCTGAACAACCCAAGCTCTCCTTGTACTCAGGTGCTCCAGCCCTCTGATCATCTTTGTAGCCTCCTCCGAACCCATTCTGACAATTCCAACTCCTTCTGATGTTGAAGGTCCAAGAACTGGACACGATACTCCAGATGAGGTCTCACAAGAGAGTAAGAGAGGAGCAGAATCACTTCCCTTACCCTGCTGGCCATGCTGCTTTTGATGCGGTCCAGGCCACAGTTGGTTTCTGGTCTATGAGTGCACATTGCTGGCTCATGTCGAGATTCTCATCGACCAGCACCCCCAAGTCTTTCTCTGCAGGGCCGTTCTCAATCATATCATCCCCCATCCTGTGTTGAAATCGGGGATTGCCCTGACCCAGGTGTAGGACCTTGCCCTTGGCCTTGTTGAACCTCATGAGGTTCACAGCCCCACTTCTCCATAAGCCCCATAATGTTGGGAGGAGGTTGGACAGACAGCTCAGCAGCTGTGTCTAGGCTGGAGAGGATTGCTGCCGCCTGGCTGAGGGCCTGGAGCTGGGCTAGTACTGTTTGACCTCTGCCAGCACTGCTACTGCTCCCCAAGTCCCTCCTGTGCACGAGCATTGCTGTCCCTGGGTGATGGAGCAAGCTCTTCCCCTCCTCCATCCCCCATCCCCTGCTCCTCCTGACACAAACGGATCCTGACGCTGCCGGAGGGCTCCTTTCGGTGCCTTCAAATTAACACCGACTTAAAATTCAAATGCAAATAATTTTTTAATTTCATTAATTAAAATTATTTCCTCGTTAGATCCGAATAATGGGATTTGAAGGATTGAAGGAACGGGACGTGCCTGGCCATGTCAGAGGGGACTAAGGCCCTGATGAGCTGAGCGAGAGCCCAGGAGCTGTGGGACCATGCCCCATGTGTTTGTGAGATGGAGCAAACGGGACCTCAGCATTCCTTGCCCCTCCAGTAAGTAAAGTTCACCCAAGTAGTAGTGAAGGTTAAAGATGATGGATTGCTCCCATGGCCTCCCTGACAACCCAAAGCTGGGTCTGAGAGGGCTGCTGGGGGCTGGAGGAGCTGGAGGCTGATCTGTTCCCACTTGTGCTGTTGGGGACCAGAGGAGTAGGGTGCTGAGCCATGGGCGAAGGTGGAGTCAGATTATCCCTGATCTGAACAGCTCAGACTAGCAGCGGAGGGGATGGGCTCCCTATGTGCCTTTTTGCCCGCAAATGCCTCTGCCCCAAAATAACTCTGTTTTTCTGTGTGCAAACTGTTTTTCCCAGCTTGGATGTGGTGCTGGTGAGATGCAGGAGATCCATGTATCTGGGCTCTGGTACAAGTAATTGTGGAAAAAAAGGGAAAATAGACAATGAAGAAGATGATGATGATATAAAATGAATTTAATCAGCTCTTGCTCTCCATTTACCCTCTAGTGCCTGGACGCATGGCTAGGAGGTGCTGTAGTAAAGAGATAGATCCAATTGCTCCCGTCTAACTGGAAGACTATTGAGTGAAAGCACAGACATTCAGACTCTGGATCTCTGAAACCTCCCTGCTGCACTGTCTGCCTGTCTCCTATCTGCTCCCAGACTCTCCCTAGCATCGTGCCATCTTTGGAAGCTTTTAATGTATTTATTTAAATTAATAATAATTTACCCATTAAAATGCTGCAGATCAGTGAGTTATTCTTGAAGGAGGCAAAGAACCTGCATGAACGGCTCTAGAGAAAATTTATTAGCTTGTGTATTTGCACCTTTTGCAGCACGCTTGTTAGGTGCTGCACATGAAATGATTTATACAGATCACTGCCACTTGTACCAACCCAGCCTAGAATAATTTGAAAGCAATTGCGTAAATCTTTTATTAATTATTACTTAAGTATTTATGCAGTGAAGGGGAGCCTTTGTGAGAATTGTCAGCTTTTTTTTTACCACCGGTTGCTGCACCGACAAATATTTTTGAGTCCCTAAAGCTCCCTGTGAACAGGATGAGCAGGAATGAATAAACCTTTGCACATCTCCCTGTCTGAACCAGGTTTGGGGATGCAGTCTTCAGCCCAACACCAGCGCCTCGAAGCGCTCCTTGAAATAACGAGCAGGTATCCTAATTAATCCTCATTTCCAGAAGCAGCTGAAACGAGCTCCATGATGAGCACAATGCCACTGGATGCAGATGAACTGTGCTTTGCTGGGAATTCAATTACACAATTTTTCCTCACTGAACATAATGCATTTTGACGATACAGTAGTTTCAGTGCTAATGAGATGCATTTTAAATGCTGTGAAGACTGTATTTCTCCCTGCACTTAGTACACAGGATCCACATTAATTACAGTTTCAGTGGAGAAAAACCCACAGAGTTACTACCTACATTTTACTCCTGGTAATAGCAGTTTCCTTGCATTGCCAGGAACATTATGGATTCACTTTTAAGCCACATTTTATACCAAACAACTTGATTGTGATAGCAGGGAGAAAACAGCTCTGCTTTCCTTCGACTGCTCAGTCTGTCTTGTAAAAGGGTCATTTATAGCAGGGAGATGAATCCGATGCATTGGAGTCAGAGCATTCCTGGAATAAAAGCATTTATGGAAGTTGCTTTGAGGGTTTTTTGTAAGTCTGGGGACTCCAGAACTGGACGCAGGGTCCAGGTGGGGTCCCACCAGAGGCTGTAGTCAGCAGGGGCACATTCCCACGGGGCAGCCCCTGGCCCTGGAGGCAAATCACAATTGTTTTAATCCAAAGAAGAAGCACATTTGCTCTTTGATGTTTTTTCTTTGAGAGTTTTTGCACTCTCAAGCCTGGAGCGCAGAGTTCCCCTGGTATTCCTTCCAAAGGAGTTACGCATGGCAGGAGGTTCCACTGTTGCTGGGAGCCACAGGTTGCATTTCGTGAGTTAAACCCTGCTGTTTGCCTGCATCTCTGATGCACGGGGAGGAGAGTAGGCAGGTGCAGAGCAGGCGACAGCTCCTGTGAGCAGGAGATTCTGACTGTGCGGATGCAGCAGCATCGTGAGCCACTGGGCTGCATCCAGCTGGGGAGTGCGGAGCAGCCTTAGGGCTGATCTCATGCCCTAAAACATTGGTCTGGGGAGTTTATAACCTATTTCTTTCCAGCCATTTCCCTTCCTCCACACAGTAGTTCGGGCTGAGAAGCTGAATCAGACAGCTCGGAAAAGCAAAGCAGTTCTAAGTTGTATGAAGCATGGGTCTGATGAGAAGTTAGCAGTCAAAAGTACTGCAGCGATATTTAATAAAAGATTGATCAAATGCATCGTAGCATGTGGTACAAATCACTCCGTGACCTTCATTCAACATCGATGCCTTGTCTGAATAGCTGGAAATCATTTGTCGCCTTCTATACTGCATCTCGGCAACTGTCGGGGAAAATAAAGAAACTATTATTTCTGTTAATCATTCATGTCTTTATTTAAGTATTTATGCGTCTCCCTTCATTTAAAGTTTTCCTCCCTCTCTGAGCAGGGAAGAGCCCCAGTCATGCTGCTGAGCACTGAAACCGTGCTGAAACCCTTCCCTTCCCTTCCCTTCCCTTCCCTTCCCTTCCCTTCCCTTCCCTTCCCTTCCCTTCCCTTCCCTTCCCTTCCCTTCCCTTCCCTTCCCTTCCCTTCCCTTCCCTTCCCTTCCCTTCCCTTCCCTTCCCTTCCCTTCCCTTCCCTTCCCTTCCCTTCCCTTCCCTTCCCTTCCCTTCCCTTCCCTTCCCTTCCCTTCCCTTCCCTTCCCTTCCCTTCCCTTCCCTTCCCTTCCCTTCCCTTCCCTTCCCTTCCCTTCCCTTCCCTTCCCTTCCCTTCCCTTCCCTTCCCTTCCCTTCCCTTCCCTTCCCTTCCCTTCCCTTCCCTTCCCTTCCCTTCCCTTCCCTTCCCTTCCCTTCCCTTCCCTTCCCTTCCCTTCCCTTCCCTTCCCTTCCCTTCCCTTCCCTTCCCTTCCCTTCCCTTCCCTTCCCTTCCCTTCCCTTCCCTTCCCTTCCCTTCCCTTCCCTTCCCTTCCCTTTTTTCTTCCTTTCTTTTTCTTCCTTATTCTTATATTTTCCTGCTTCCCCCCTCTTTTATCCCCCTTTCCCCCTCTTTTATCCCCATTTTCTCTTGTTTCCCCCCCTTCTCCCCCAATTTTTCTGTTTATTTCCTCCTTCTCAGGCTGATGGTTATAGCAAACCCACAAGCTAAAAGCTCTGTCGTGCTCACTGCTTGCTGACAGCTGACAGCTCACAGCAAGAGGTCATTTCAGGGAAACGCATCTTTTTTCTGGAGTCTCTAGCACCTCCAGCATGGCTGATGCTTTTGAAGACAATTGGGCGGATGCCAAGACCTTGAAAACCCTGAATCCTTTTGAAAAATCAGAGCTGTGTTTGGGGCAGCCGTGCTCTCCTGCCTGGCTCTGCTCTGCCCTTGTGGAGGCGGAGGTTGCAGTGCTGGTGAGCAACGCAAAATTTTGCAGTGTGGGCAGAGCCAAGTATTTCCAAGTGGAAAATCCACAAGAGGATTTAAAAAAATAGAGGCTGACAGTCCTTTTACTTTCCCTCTGGCTGCGAATCCACCTGAACTGTGGTTTTATGGTGGCATTTGCAGCAGCAACACCTGAAAATGTAGCAGTGTTGAGAATTGTAAAGTGCGAATATCCAGGAATCCCACGATTCCAGGAGCAAGAGCTTCCCAGAATGTGGAGACAGGAATAAAACTTGATCTTTGGCCATGCTAAGGGTACAGCGCACGAGATGGAGCTACAGGATAGCTGGCTGCTCGCCTGCCTGCTCAAAGCCCAGGGTGGAAGGTGGCAGGACACAGGGAGTGGATGTAGGTGACCTGCATGGGGACATCGATACTCCCGCTGTTCATTCCAGCAAACCCTTCAAGATGCCTTAGGCTGTTCTCATGTGTTCTCATGCTCACTGGTTTTGTTCTCTGCAAAGAAAAACATTTCAAAAATGTGGAAAGGAGGTTGTAGTGAGGTGGGTACCGGGCTCTTCTCCTGAGTAACAAGGGATAGGATGAGAGGAAATGGCCTCAAGTTGTACCAGGGGAGGTTTAGATTGGATATTAGGAAAAATTTCTTTACAGAAAGAGTGATGAAGCACTGGAACCATTTACTCAGGGCAGTGGGGGAGTCTCCACCCATGAGGGGTTAAAAAAATGTGTGGCCACGGCACCTGGGGAGAGAATTTAGTAGGCATGGTGTGTTGGGGTGATGGCTGGACTGGGTGAGCTTAGAGGTCTTTTCCAACCTTGATGATTCTCTGATTCTATGAAATAGTTTTGCAGGTACAGTAAAACAACTGCCCTTTATTCACTGTAGCAAGAATCAGTGGAGGATGTTAAGATGTTTGACTCCTCTGTATTTATCCAGCCTCTGAGCCTTCTTTTCTGGGAAAGTATGAACATTCCCAGTTTGCCAGCTGAGACTCAACAAGGTCAGTGTTGGCTCTTTGCACTCACAGCAGGTGAGGCCGGGCCAGTGCCATCACCACAAGATCAAGCATTGCCTACCTGCTCCATCAACCTCTCCTATCTTGTCCCACCATCTGAATGAAACTGGATGAGTCAAGGACCATTTTCTAGGCTAGAAAGGCTTCCTAAAATGCCAGCCCCTGCCTCTTTCTTCCACCAACAACTGCCTCTTTCATCAGCCCCGTGTCAGAGTGCATCATCCTCCTCTGTCTCAGGACAGAGAAGTGCAGGTAGATCTTATCCTCAGTCCACTCGTTGTTGGCATCAACTGGGTCTTTGCAAAGGGGATGACAGCTGGGTCTTTGCAGCCAAGGCTACTGAAGAGGTTTTGTAGATCATAGATTAAAGCTGAATGAAGAGGAGCTCGCTTTTGATATAAAAATATGGAAATACCTGGAAGGAGTAGGAAAATAGGAGTGAAGAATTAATCTGGAGGAATTTACTTGAGGGTGGGAATTTCACTGTTTCAGGCTCAGGTAGTTCAAATTGTCCTTAATATGTAGCCTGGTAGACACCTGTGAAGGTTTAATGATAGCTAATGGGAAGTGCTGGGCCTAGTCATTAAGGGGAAAGGAATGGAAATGCATCAGGTGGGTGGTTGGGGTGGGCTTTTCAACAATTCTAAAGTTTTTGGTGCTTGGTGAGATCCTGCTTTCTAGGCAGGCAGCTTCACAGGAAGGGCTTTACTTAAAAATTCATTTACAAGGGGGACCACAGCCCCTGGTAAGACTACAAAAAAGAGTCTGCTTCTTCCTGAATGGAGAAAATGACTCTGTTGGTAAGGCTCTGGCTGGATCCTTGTGCTCGTATGACATTCACTTGTGTCTCACCCCAAGTTCTGCTTCTGAGTAAGGCTCAGAGCTGTTAATTCCTAGCTGTTTGTTATTTTTTTACATGAAACATTCACAAGATTTGGCTGTCGCTATGGACCACTGAAACCTTTGATGGGGATGTGTCAATGGGGAAACCTTTAATGGAGGAGCAGCTTCTTGGGGTGGGGTTGGTTGCTGCCTGGTGTCTGGCTCTGAGCAGAGGTGGGAAAGGTCCCTATGTCTGGTTTCCCTCTGGGTGCTGGTCAGTAGAAGCCAGAAGGGTATTTTCTAGTTTGGGCAAACAGCTGGTTGCCCCTGTCTGGGCTGGGAGTTTGGCTGAGGTCCTGCTGCTTAGATCTGGCCCTGCTGCCACTGGAGATAAGGATGAAGAGCAGTTTCTCACCTATGGATGCTTCTGATTTTTGTGATGACTGAGTTTTTGCAGGGAAGTGGTGTGAAGGTCTATGAGGTCCAGTTCTGTGTCTTAAGTCATCCTAGGCTGTTCTACTCCCTTCCATCTTTTTCCCCACAAACACAGGTCTACTTCAGGGTCTTCATAAGGAATTGGCAGCCATCTGTTCAGCCTGCATGACCTTTTCTCTTAATCCTCATTTCCACTTCTTGTGTAATAACGATTTCTGCTGGGAAAGGAGTGCCTTGCAAATGCCAGGAGCCCAGAGTTGCTCCGTTGCAGCTCCCCAGAAGCACTAAAATCTCATCAGCAGCCTGGTTTAATGTGATATCCAGCTTGGGTTTGTTCACTGAAGGGGAATGGAGAGTTTTCATCTACTTCAGAGAAGCAGCCATGATTTTGATACTTTTTGTGAGATTAATTGAGCCATGACAAGTTTTCTGGCTCACCAGCTCCTGAGGTCTGACCATGGAAATTCTTCCTTTCCTGCTACTTGAAAGCAGATGGCAATTTATTCTGTCATCACATTGGAATAATGTGTGTTTCTGTGCGTTTGTGTATGGATGGTTGATAGGGAGCAGCCCTCCTTCATGTGATCTTAAAGGATCCAAATGCACAACCTCACACTTGGGGACTTCATGTAGACTTGTGACTTTCTTTAGAGAAGCTGAGGTCAAAATATAGTGGCCAGAATTTAGGAGGGACATAAATATCATAATTTCATTTGTGGCAGCTATAGCCTTCACTGTTGTTCATGTTATTCAGAGGGAATATGGACCGATTTAGATTATTTAAATACTCTGAATGCTGCAAGATGGGATGGGGGCAGTAGTTCTGATAATGGAATAAACTGTGCACAAGATTTTGAAAGGCAGACAGATGTCCTCTAACAGGAAAAAAAAAGTTATTTTTAGGCCTTTCTAGTGGTTTATTCATGGAGGAGTAGGTGCTTCTAAACTCTTTGGAACAGAGCAGGGATGGTGGGAAGAGCATCTGCTTGACTTCATCAGAAAGTGGCATGTCATGTTTTATTGATTTGTACTGGGATGAGCTGAAAGCCCTTTTGGAGCAACAGGGAGCAACGGCCTCCACAGACAGAGAGTAGCTGGGGTGCCTGGGGGGGTCTTGGGGCTGGAGTGCTGATCTGGAGAACCACAGTTGTACTGCCAAGTGACAAAGTGCCTGGTGTGTGGTCTTAGCAAGGGCCTGGATCTGTTGGAGCAAGTCGAGAGGATGATCTGAAGGCTGGAGCACCTCCCGTAAGAGGAGAGACTGCAGGCCCCCAAGCTCCTATCCCTGCCAGGGTTCCCTGCAGTGATGCCTCCCCTGTGAGGCCAGGCTGAGAGAGTTGTGGTTGTTCAGCCTGGAGAAGAGAAGGCTGCAGGGAGACCTTAGAGCAGCTTCCAGTGCTGAAAGGGGCACCAGGAAAGGTGGGGAGGGGCTCTGGATCAGGGAGTGCAAGGATAGGACAGGGGGCATGGTTTTAGACAGAAAGAGGGGAGATTGAGATGAGATCTTGGGAAGAAATGTTTTGCTGTGAGGGTGGGGAGGCCCTGGCCCAGGTTGCCCAGAGCAGTGGTGGCTGCCCCATCCCTGGAGGGGTTCTAGGACTGCTTGGATGGGGCTTGGAGTAACCTGATCCAGTGGGAGGTGTCCCTGCCCATGGCAAGGGTGGAACTGGATGGGCTTTAAGATCTCTTCCAACTTGAACCATTCTAGGATTCTGTGCTTTTGGGACTACAAGCTCAGGCTGGGCTTCTAAACGTGGCCATGTAGTACATGAGGTTTAACAAGGCCAAATGCCGGGTCCTGCACTTAGGGCACAATAACCCTGTGCAGCTCCAGACTAGGAGAAGCCTGGCTGGAAAGCTGCCAGGAAGAGAAGGACCTGGGTGTGTTGGTTGACAGCGACTGAACATGAGCCAGCAGTGCCCAGGTGGCCAAGAAGGCCAATGGCATCTTGGCTTGGATCAGAAACGGTGTGACCAGCAGGTCCAGGGAGGTTATTCTCCCCCTGTACTTGGCACTGGTGAGACCGCTCCTCGAATCCTGGGTTCAGTTCTGGGCCCCTCACCACAAGAAGGATGTTGTGGCTCTGGAGCGAGTCCAGAGAAGAGCAACGAAGCTGGTGAAGGGGCTGGAGAACAAATCTTATGAGGAGCAGCTGAGAGAGCTGGGGGTGTTTAGCCTGGAGAAGAGGAGGCTGAGGGGAGACCTCATTGCTCTCTCCAACTACCTGAAAGGAGGTTGTGGAGAGGAGGGAGCTGGGCTCTTCTCCCAAGTGACAGGGGACAGGATGAGAGGGAAGGGCCTCAAGCTCTGCCAGGGGAGATTCAGGCTTGAGATAAGGAAAAAATTCTTCTCGAAACGGTCCGTTAGGCATTGGAACAGGTTGCCCAGGGAGGTGGTTGAATCACCTTCCCTGGAGGTGTTTAAGGTGAGAGTGGATGAGGTACTTAGGGGCATGGTTTAGGGACTGGTGGGAATGGTTGGACTTGATGATCCGGTGGGTCTCTTCCAACCTGGTTATTCTATGATTCTATGACTGTCCAGTTCTGGGATGTTCTTGTAAGTGAAAGTTCCATTTTCCATAGTCCAGGGCTACCCCATAGATGGTAGGCACAAGGTAGGCCTAAAATAGGTGCAGCACTAAAGCTTCTTCCCCACCTCTCCAAGGTCAGCCCTCCATTTGGGGTTCTTAGGGAGTCAAATCCTATTTATGAATAAATTATTGTGCAAAGTTTTCAACTGTCAACAGGGTGATTTGTGAATAAATGTTTTCATTACTTGGCTGGATCTATGGATAGATGAATAATATCCATCAAATAAATTATTCATCTTTTTCTCTCCTTGCCATCATCAGATAAATTCTTTGTGATTTATATTTGTTCATTATTCATCTGGCTATGAGAAACAGACATATTAGTGATGGGTTAAGGGCTAAATCTGCTTTATTGGAACCAACCACAAAGCTCTGGCTGATAGGGGAGGCTGTACCAACACAAATCTTGTCCCACTTAGCTCAAGTGTCCTCTGAGTAGTCATGTTCACAGCAGTTCCATGGGTGGCAATAGTCCCCAGGTGATGTGCTGAGGGCAAAGCCACGTTCTCCTGCTCTGATACCTGATTGCCAGCTTAACCTCCTTTCACGTTGGGGCCACTTGGACTACTTCTTGTCAGAAATCATGGATTAGGATTGCCACCCTGGATGGCTGATGGGTTGTGTCCTTTGGCCAGATCATGGATACAGCAAATGAATATGTGTGCAATTCCTCAAAGGCACCTGGTGTGTTACAGCCCAGGGACAGTGGAGAAGAGGGGGATTGTCAGTCTTTACAGCTGCTTTTATTATAGAATAGAATGACAGAGTGGTTTGGGTTGGAAGGGATCTCAAAGCCCAGCCAGTTCCACCCCCTGCCATGGGTAGGGACACCTCCCACTGGATCTGGTTGCTCCAAGCCCCATCCAGCCTGGCCTGGAACACCTCCAGGGATGGGGCAGCCACCCAAACAGGAAAGCTTTTCTTCCTAAGATCTCAGCTCAGTCGCTTCTCTCTCACCTTAAAACCATTTTATAGTATTTTACATACCACAGGGGGCTGAGGCTGCAGTCCTTCCTTTCCCAGGCTCTCACTCTGCAGCCTCCTCATGCTGCTTTTGCCCCTGCTAAAGCCAGGCCAGCATTCTGAAAAAATGTGTCTGTGGTTTTCTTTTTAAACCACCATGAAATGCATCTTTCAGTTGCCTGTTCCATGACTCAAAAGATGACAAAATATTCTTCAAAGCCTTCTGCCCTCTCAAAAAAGTTCTGGCAGATGGAAAATGTAGCAAGTTCCACCTTTAAACAGTGAATACCTGAACAAGTTACCTGCATGCAAAAAACAGAGGTAATGATGGAGCTTGTTTGTAACCTAAACTTGAGTGTGCTGTGCCAGGCACCCGCTTGTAATAACAGGTGAATCTACGTGAGTTGTTTGCAGACAGCCCTGGAACACAAGCAAAGCTTTGATTTTTCATTCACAGTATCTAATATGACACTCTCAGCCGAGTGATCAAATACAGACCATAAGTGTCAAGATTCAGCTGGGAAGAAATGACAACTGAAGGAAGAAACCCATAACTGAGCGGATGAAAGGAAATGCATTCTCCACAGACAGGGAGGAGGCAGATGGCATGGGCAGTGACTTATTCAGTGCTTCCAGCTCACCGTGGCCTGGTGCTTGCCTTGCTCTCGAGTGATGCTGCTCAGTCAGACCCCATTGGAGGGGCTGCAGAGACCTACTCTGGGATGCCAAGAGCATGAGCTCCCTGTAGTGATGCCTCCCCTGTGAGGGCAGGCAGAGAGAGTTGGTTCAGAGAAGGCTTCAAGGCAGACCTTAGAGCAGCTTCCAATACTGAAAAGGGCTGCAGGAAAGCTGGGGAGGGGCTCTTGATTTGCGAGTGAAGAGATAGAATAAGAGGGGACAATTTTCAGCTGGAAGATGGGAAATGGAGATGAGATCTTAGGAAGAAAAGTTCTGCTGTGAGGGTGGGGAGAACCTGGCCCAGGCTGCTCAGAGAAGCCACGGATGCTCCATCCCTGGAGGTGTTCCAGGCGAGGTTGGATGGATCTTTGAGCAACTGGATCTAGTGGGAGGTATCCATACATGTGGCAGGGGCTGGAACTGGATGGGCTTTAAAGCCCCTTCCAACCCAAACCATTCCATGATTCTATGAAATACATGCTCTGCTACTGTAATCTGTGCATGCTCTATGGAAAGGGAACATGGCAGCAAGCAGGGGACCTCCATATCTGAAGGATGTATTGGAATACAATTTGTGGAATGATTGATATTTTAATATTTTCTTCCCCTTCTGCCAGCTGTCCAGTCCCGGGAACACATCAATCCTTAAGCCCTTTCGACTCAGAGATGTGTTTCAGCAGGAATCATTTGTCTTGCCCACCTGTGTGGGATGGGTGAGTGCAGGAAGGGAAAAGAGCAGGAGTTTGCTCTTCAGAGCAGTACTGGAGGGAGGTATCTTCTTGTTTTCTGTTTGCCCTTGGCCTTGGCATCCAGGGTATCTGCCGCTCACCTGAGCGTGCAGGAGCCCTCACCCACCCCAAAAGCTGGTGCTGTAGTGGTGATGAAAACTTTTCGCACAAGAGTAAGCCTATTTCAGTCTCCTTTTCAAAAGTCTTGGAGCAGACATGGGTGAAAAAAGTGTCCTGAGCCTCAGACAGAGAGCTAACCTCTTGTTTGGACTTCTTCAGGTTGGCTTTTCCAATGTGGATGAGGAAATTGTGGGGGTTCGTCACCCCTATTACTTTTCCTCCATCTAGCAATGGTGTGAAAAGGTCATTGACACTAGCAACTTCATGTTCTTCATAGGAGTGATGGTTGAGGGGCATCAGGGTTCCATGTGCCATGGGGGGACCATTCCACCAGCTGGTGTCAAGGCAGAACCTTAGAGTGAGTGGAGGGACTTTGGGGTCTGTTCAGGCTGCCCAATGCAAGAAAAGGCTGACAGCATCCTGGTAAAGATCTGTGGCCTCCTGGGAAGCATCTCTGCAAGGGAGCTGCTGGGAATCACAGAATAACCAGGTTGGGAGAGACCCACCGGATCATCAAGTCCAACCATTCCTATCAAACACTAAACCATGTCCCTCAGCACCTCGTCCACCCATTCCTTAAACACCTCCAGGGAACGCAAGTCAACCACCTCCCTGGGCAACCTGTTCCAGTGCCCAATGATCCTTTCTGTGAAAAATTTTTCCTAATGTTCAGACTAAACCTCCCCTGGCAGAGCTTGAAGCCATTCCCTCTCATCCTGTCCCCTGTCACTTGGGAGAAGAGCCCAGCTCCCTCCTCTCCACAACCTCCTTTCAGGTAGTTGGAGAGAGCAATGAGCCTCCTCTTCTCCAGGCTAAACACCCCCAGCTCTCTCAGCTGCTCCTCACAAGGCCTGTTCTCCAGCCCCTTCACCAGCTTTGTTGCTCTTCTCTGGACTCGCTCCAGAGCCTCTACATCCTTCTTGTGGTGAGGGGCCCAGAACTGAACACAGGATTCGAGGAGCGGTCTCACTAGTGCCGAGTACAGAGGGAGAATAACCTCCCTGGACCTGCTGGTCACGCCGTTTCTGATACAGGCCAAGATGCCATTGGCCTTCTTGGCCACCTGGGCCACTGCTGGCTCATGTTCAGTCGGCTGTCAACCAACACCCCCAGGTCCTTCTCCTCCTGGCAGCTTTCTAGACAGACTTCTCCCAGTCTGGAGCTGCACAGGGTTGTTGTGCCCCAAGTGCAGGACCCAGCATTTGGCCTTGTTAAACCTCATGCCACTGGACTCTGCCCAGCAGTCCAGCCTGTTCAGATCCCTTTGCAGAGCCTCCCGACCCTCCAGCAGATCGACACTTCCACCCAGCTCAGTGTCGACTGCAAACTTGTCCACCCCTTCCTGCTGTCCTTCTCTGTATGCTGTCTCTGGTGAGCCTGCCCTGACAAGCCCAGACATAATGAACTTGTGTGTTGACTTTAATCTGGCCTGATTAATTCTTCTTAAGCACGTGTATTGGGCAAAGGATGCAAATACGCAGGGCAGCAGAGCTGTCAGCATCTACTGAGCTGCACAGGTTGTGTTGCCTCATGGCTCTGCCCTCCCTGAGCGCTGGGTTTCATCACAACTCGGTTGGCTCGAGTGAGATGTAGCTGTTGAGCTGGGGGGAATGGGGTCAGCACACAGACCAGGAGCTGCAGAGGCAGCTGCAAGCCTGAATCTTATTACATCAATGGGACAAAGAGAAGATGATGCGATAACTCCCATACATGGGTAACTGATGAGCGTCTCCCTTCAGGCCAGGTTACCAGCACCTCAAGAGAAGATAAGTTTGTGATGGTCGAGACCTGCCTGTGCATGTGGTGCATGTGCAGCTATGCTGCCATGTGTGTAATAAACTGAACTTGTTCTGCAAAGCTGTCTTTTTTTGGGGCTGTTGTGTTCTCAAGCTTGTGGCTCTGCGCTAAGACCTGTCAGTCTACCCGAAAATATGGAAAATTGCAACCTCCCATGAAGCTGGCAGAGGGCAGCACTCATCTGACTTGTACAATGTGGTTTAGAGCTGTCCTGAATTTTAGCCTGAGGTTGTCTCTGTGTTTAACATTGGGAACTGCGTCTTCAAAATGTTCCCTTCACTGAGCATATTCATCAGGTTACCTGGCCTTTTGGAACATTGTAGAATCACAGAATGGTTTGGGTTGCAAGGGATCTTTAAGTCCATTCCATTCCAACTTCCCTGCCATGGGGAGGGACACTTTCCACTTGATCAGATTGCTCATAGCCTCATCCAACCTGTTTTTTTGAACAAACCCAAATTGATATTGAAGAGTTTTGGGCTAAGAAATTCACCATCTACTCATCCTGCTCAAGGATCCCTGCAGTCTCAGTCTATTACTGGATATATTTTGATGAAAATACTGTTCATCACCTCAAATTAGCCAGTAGGCAGTTACATTGCTCTATTATTAGCTGCTGTATCTCCTGCAAATGTTGGAAAGAATTACCACAAATGCAGGCTGGGAGGTGGGTGGCTTGGAAAGATGAAGACTGGTGGGCCAGCTGGTGTGTGTATGTGTCTCCACTAATGAAGATCTGCAGACCTCTCTCTACTAGAGAGCTGTGGGAGGTGCAGAAAAGTTCCTGAGAGATGTACTGGCGCTCACGTTGGGACTGGAGTTCAACGAGTAGGTTTCTATGGAAAAGCGGTAATGGCCAGAAGTAACTGCTTGTTGTTTTCAGATTCCTTTCATCAATGAGTACTTTGTAGAAGAGTTAGAGCCCCAGTGTCAGAATAAAGGGGTGTATTCATGTGTTCTGCACAGCTGAGAGGGTAACTAGTGTCTGTTCGGACTACATGGCTTTGTAAATGTGACTTGGTGAAGTACTGAAGGAGGGCAGCCAAACCCTGAGCCACAACTGCTGGGCCATGCTTTGTGCAAATTGCCTTTGTACACCTGTGTGTGGAGGCCCTTGAATCAACAATTTGGAAAACCAGGCTGCTCTATCAGTCCTGCTCCCTCTGTTTTATCTGCTTTTACTGGTTCCTTGGTGCTCTCCCGTGGAGGAAATTCCCATGTGATGAGCATGAATTTGGTTGGCTGGGGCACCACTGCCATGAGGGTTGGGACTGGCACTTTTCTGCCACTGAGATGCTTGTCATGAAGCTCCATGTGCCCCAAAATCATTCCTGTGGTTTCTGCCTCCAGTTCAGTGTTTTGTCTTTGCATGACCTTCCAGACACTGGTCAGCCTTGATTTGAAGCCCCTGGATCTAGGAGGTCTCCATATCTACAGAGAGTGTCTTCCAATGGCAATTTCTGGTGAATATGGTGTTGGCTCCCAACCACTTCTCTGCAATGTCAGAGAGTGTTCCTATGTCTGACAAGAAGAGCTGAGGGGGCAGAGTCATGGGCTGATTTGAGTCCAAAACAGGTAACACTTGGACCATTCCACGTGAGCAGATAAAGCTGCCTTCAGTCTATGGCCAGCAGTGTCTCCAACACCAGGGAAGGAGTCTCCTGTCAACTTGTGGGGCAGGAGAGATGATGGCTGGTGAGTCTCCAAGCTGTGTTGGCCAGAAAATGTGGGGAGACACAGTGCTGCTGGACCAGACGTACTCTAGGAAGAGCCTTTCAGCAGAAAGAATAAGCAAGAGGCAGCCCAGGAGTCTGGACAGAAAAGTAAACTTCACTGCTCCCCCAAATAAAGCACTTGACAAACAACTAGTGGTTCTTGGGTAAGACAGACAGGCTGCTAGAGTGAGTTCAGGCAGACTGAGGTTGGTGCCACCTGCTGCTGCATCTTAGCTGCAGATGGGAAGCCCCTCCAGAGGCGAGCAGCTGGGCTCCAGTCCTGCTAAGCCAGGCAGCAAACTCTATCCGCCCCTGTTAAACTGAACCAGGAACCTTCCTGCAGCGCACGGCACGTTTCAGCACTGGAGCTTGTGATCTCCTGCTGATAGGTGGTAATTAGCAGCTCCTGGGAAGAGTGAGGGACATTCATTTCTGAACCTGATCAGATGCAATCTACAGATGCCCATCTGTTCAAACCCTTAATTAATATCCTGCTGTGCATCTGAGTACTTGACAAACCTTAGCAGCTAACCAGAAGTGGCTTGTGGCCCTGTTTGGATGGGTCTTTAAAGCTTAGACACCATTAGATGCATATTAAGGGATTCAGTGAGCAAAGTGTTTCTAGAGTCCTCTAGACAGTACTGAACATGACAAGCTAAGACTCCATTTTCATGGCTCAATTATCCCATTCATGCCCTTTCTGACATCATTCCCAGTTGTTTTTAATACTCGTGTGTTCTACTTTGAATTATCTTGTTCTAGGAATATTAGGGGTGGAAATGTGGTATGTTTTTTTGTTTTAATCAAAATACCTTCATCTGATTGACCCATGGCACAAAGGTCATTTGATTCAAGCCAAAAGAATTGTCTGTTAATTGGGAAAATAAGAGCAGGGATAGCATCACCCTTCAAAGAGCACATTTGTGCTGGTGTTGCTTTGTACTTGCTTGCTTCCCGTGCGTGGGCTGAACTTCAGTGAGCAATTCAATATGACTCTGGTCCTACAGGACATGGTAGTGTTAGCCTGTTGGTTGGACTGAAGGAACTTAATGATTCTGTGATTCTATAACATGTGCCCCCTCGGATTTTGGGAGACGCCTACCTTTAATCAAACCTGCTCCTGCTGGGTGCCACATATCAGGATTAAAAGGAAGCAGATGGTCTCTCTCAGGCTTGCAAAGTTGGCCTTATGGCTTCAAGTTGTGCCAGGGCAGGTTCAGTTTTGACATCAGGAAAAATTTCTTCACTGAAAGGGTTCTCAGGCACAGGAACGGCTGCCTGGGGGAGTGGTTGCGTCCCCATCCCTGGAGGAGTTTAAAAGACAAGTAGATGAAGTGCTTAGGGATATGATTTAGTAGTAGACAGGTATGGCTTGAACTAGATTATTTCAGAAGCCTTTTTGCAACTTAGAGACTCTATGAAAGAGGGCAAGGTTGCAAAGAACAACAGAAAACCAGCTGTGATCTAGTCAGGCACAGGGTGAGAAGCAAGAACAGCGATGAATATTCCATAGCAGCAAAGCACAGGGTAGGAGGATGTGCTGGAGGCAGAAGCAGAAGGAAGCAGGCTGGGTGAGCTGGGGCAAGGACCTGCACCCTCTAGTCCTGCTGCTCCTTGAGGCTGGACTGGCATCTGGGAGATAAGCCCTGGGGTTGTGGTGTCAGCAAGGAGCTGTGGAAATAACCCTCAAAATATATATCTCTTCACTCCATGTACAAGATCGTAACACACAAGAGCTACAGTTATCCTGTTAGATCAACTCACATCATCTTTTCTACGAAGGTCCACTTTTGCTGCTGACCCCATCCCAGAGGCCAAAATATTTCTGTTTTCAGGATCTGTTTAATCTGTATTTTTCATGGATGTTTTAGCAGTAAAACCACCTTTTTGAGTGCAGAGTGAAGTGCTTGAAAGTCAGAAATGTCAGTGTTGTATATGTTTATGTTAAGGCATTTTCTCTAGTTGCTACCTTCCTTTGCTATTGCTGCTGCAGACTCCTCTGCCCCTCTATAATTGCATAAGAAGCATCTCCCAACAGCCTTGAATTAAGCAGTGCTTTGACTTCCCTTATTTGCAGACAGAGCCTGGTGCCCCCTACTCCTTTCAACCACTGGGAGTGGCAGAGGAAGGTCTGATGAAAGCCCCGGAGCCATCTCTGCCTTTGGAGAAGCAGCAGTGTAGAGCCTCTTTCCTAATGCCTTCAGTAATGTATTGATCCATGAGCTACAAAGAGTATGTAGGAGCAAGATTTGGATGTAATCCTTATTTAAACTCCCAGCAATGTTAGCAGTAAATTATTTCTTGTTGAGGGCTTTACAGATGCTAACGCCCTTGACAGAGGCCATCAAACTGAGGTTCTATCCTGTTGGTGCCCACCACCAGCTTGTTCTAATCTGCAGGCTTAACTAGGAATCTTTGCCTTGGACTTGGATTCTCATTGCCCTCATCTAAAAAATTCCTTTGTGTGCTGGATTCAGCTCACCACCATCTAAAGCATCTCATTAGAGCAATTTCTTTTACTTTTGGCTGAGGTGGTGGAAAGAGGGTGTCACTCTAAAGCCCAACTGATCTAATTTAGAGGTTGGTATCTAAAGACAGTGAGGCTGGGTGGTTCTTGGGAGATGCTGTCTCTGAAGCTCGCGGTGAATAGGTGAGGCTGGACACAGAGGGGAGATCTGCATGGTCTAGCTTTGTACGTCTCCAGAGCAAGCAACTGTGACTGAGTTATATAGGCTTCCCTTGGAGCTGAGAGAAAGAGCTCCCTGAACTTAGATATCCAAAATGAATGAGAATACATGTCCTGGAGAAGCTTTTAAAAATCTTTTCTTTAACATCAAACATTCTAAAGGAGTCTGAGTGCCTGGCTTGACTGGAGATATCCGAGTGAGTAATATCTAAATTTGGACAAATATGCGTTTCCCCCGATATTAACTCAGCTTCCAGCTACATCCACCTAGCTAAAGCAGATCCATGTTCTCTATTCTTTCTGTCCTTCTTCCCCCTCCACTCCCCTAACATGATGTGAAACACGATTTTAAAGTGTTTTACTCTGTAAAACAACGCATTGCACTGCTCTCCATTCATTTTCAATTTTATGCAACTTTCTTCACTGGAATAGGCTCAATGATCTCAGGGAAATAATTGGTGAGCTTGTTAGACTAATGGGATTTTTATTTCCAAGGCTATAGATCAAACAAGTATGCCTGAAAATTCATTATACATGCAGTGTGCACTAAATAATTATTCCTGCCCATGAAAGTGCTGGAGGAGACATGGTGACGAGGTAGAGCTTTAAAAAAAAGCTGCTTGATTTATCATTTATAAAGCAAAGTTCATATTAGATGCACCAGTTAAATATTCAGTGAAAAGTAAGTCACTTGACTAGCCAGGGAGCAGGACGAAAGCCTGGCAAGAATGGTGCCTTTTCTTGATTGGCTTCATTTTTGGTCTGGACTGGGATGAAATGCTTCTCCTGGAGTTCACCTCCACCTTGTTAGCAGAGAGAGGCCTTGATGTTGCTGGAAACAGCATAATTGTGTTGATTCTAGGTGGTGAAAGGGGATGCTCTGCTCGCTCCCTCCTTCTTCTCCAGGGCTTTGATCTTCATCCTTCTTCCCCTTTGCTGGGGAAGTAAGAGCAAACATTAATGTGCAGCCAGGAGGGTTTGCCCAACCGTGCTTGTGGACACATAGTGAAAGGGACATTGGCAGCGGAGGGCCCATCCCATCATAAAACAATGAGCGTTAGTGACAATGAGACAGGGACTTTGCAGGGATTTAATGTAATTTTACCATCCTGAGCATCTGAATTGCAGTATCTGGGGTTGTTCTGGCCAAGGCTGGAATGGTGTTGAGCTGAGATCTTGCCTGTTAGCTGAGTCTGAGCAACTCTGTGATGTGCCATGCATGGAATTAGATGAATGTTCTGTGATGCGATGGGTGAGCAACACTGGCTCAGGTTCTGACTATATAACTACTCCACCAATAACCTGGGGAGGGTGGTTGTTACCCTGGGATCTGGCTTCTGTCTTGCTTGCTAAGCTTAATTTTGTTTTTTGGCACGGCTGGGTGCAGGGAAGATTTTTCTTACTGTAGGCGTAGAATAACAGAATGGCTTGGGTTGGAAGGGACCTCAAAGCCCACCCATTTCCAACCTCTTGCCATGGGCAGGGACACCTCCCACTGGATCTGGTTGCTCAAATCCCCATCCAACCTGGCCTGGAACACCTCCAGGGATGGGGCAGCCACCACTGCTCTGGACAACCTGGGCCAGGGGCTTCCCAACCTCACAGGAAAACATTTTTTCCTAAGATCTCATCTTGATCTCCCCTCTTTTGGTCTAAAACCACCCCCCCTCGTCCTATCCTTGCACTCCCTGATCAAGAGCCCCTCCCCAGCTTTCCTGAAGCCCCTTTCAGTACTGGAAGCTGCTATGAGGTCTCTGTGGATCCTTCTCTTTTACAGGCTGAACAACCCCACCTCTGTCCTCTCTCAGCCTGTCCTCGTATGGGAGGCACTCCAGCCCTTAGATCATCTTTTTTATCTGGTGAGTAGTGGGTGAATTTCACCCTCGGTGTATTTGCAACTTGCAACTTATTTTTGCAGCTTTGTTTGCAAACTAAGTTGTCTTAAGAATTATATCTTTTTGTGTCTGCTTTGGAGCTGTCTGCTCGCTGCTACTCTCCTATCAAGTATTTAGTATTTTCCATCTGTAGAGCTGGTTAAGAAATTGACCACTGAGAATTTCCTCAGAAAAAACTTTTTTTAAAAAAAAAACATCACAAGTGGCTGCTGTCTTTGTGAGGAAACATGAATGTTTGGGATTTGACAGAAGAAAATAAAAAAGGAAGAAATACTTGAAGACACGAAAGGGATCAAAAGCACGAGCTATCGCCTCTCAAATGAAAATGCTTGACATACCTTGGAAGAACTCAAAGACGAATCTCCAACATAACTTAAAATAGTTATTCTCGTTTTGCAGGCACAGAGACTAATGTGAAGTGACATCGTTTAAGAATGCCATTTCCAGTCTGCTTCGTTCACCCGGTATTTGACTTCTGGGTCACTCAGTGTGTTCCTGGGCGGGATCGTTCTGCAGGAGGAGGAATTTATTTCCTCCTTGTTGGAGGCTGGTCTATATATCCCAGCTCCTTCTGGGTAAGCTGTTCCCAGTCCCCATGGGGCGGCACACAGAAATACAAAGCAAGGGCTTGAATCTGGCTTTCTAAGCCTAGGATTTGAACCATTAAACAACTTTCAATACATGCTATTAATTTAATAATGATCTAATCTCTATACAGCCCCTGATAAGACAAACACTGCTCTCCAGAGCTCTGATCTTGCCACTGGAAGTAGCTCAAGCCCAGCCTGGACGCTTTACTTAGAGCAGAGAGGGCTGCAGGTTGGAACGCTGGTGTTCTTCATGGTGAAATGACCCTTGGCTGCATTATCTGATGGGGTGTCTCCTGGCTGACTCGTGGTGAAGACAATCGTATAGAATCATAGAATCACCAGGTTGGAAGAGACCCATTGGATCATCAAGTCCAACCATTCCTATCAAACACTAAACCATGTCCCTCAGCACCTCGTCCCTTAAACACCTCCAGGGAAGGTGACTCTACCACCTCCCTGGACAACCTGTTCCAGTGCCCAATGATCCTTTCTGTGAAAAATTTTTTCCTAATGTTCAGACTAAACCTTCCCTAGTGGAGCTTGAGGCCATTCCCTCTCATCCTGTCCCCTGTCACTTGGGAGAAGAGCCCAGCTCCCTCCTCTCCACAACCTCCTTTCAGGTAGCTGGAGAGAGCAATGAGGTCTCCCCTCAGCCTCCTCCAGGCTAAACACCCCCAGCTCTCTCAGCCGTTCCTCATCAGGCCTGTTCTCCAGCCCCTTCACCAGCTTTGTTGCTCTTCTCTGGACTCGCTCCAGAGCCTCAACATCCCTCTTGTGGTGAGGGGCCCAGAGCTGAACACAGGACTCGAGGAGCCATCTCACTAGTGCCGAGTAAGTCACCATGAACATCGTGACATGGGAAGAATCTTCTTGCTGATTAATCTAGCACTCAGGGTGCAGCAGCTCATCAATCACATTAACCATCGATGTGCTGAGAGGGGGAAAGGGAGCGGGTTTGAGTGATGAGTTGCACATCCTGGTACACTGAATAAGTGGATAACTAATAGGTAAGCAGCACAGTTTTGGCTGGAGAGTGCCTGCTGGGATAAGGGGAGTGGCTGCACCCATCCATTCAGGAAACACACTCAACATCGCATGATGGAGGCCTTTTAGGCACAGGCTTCTGCTAAATAATTGCAGCTGTTTGCAAACAGCTTGCTGGGCAAATCATCTAGGGCAGTTTTTCAAAAGCCCTTAGCAGCACCTTTTAGAAATTCACCCTGCAGAGCACTTTTTTTAACGAGATGCACACAATTCCTCTGTGTGCATGTGAGAAAATCAACCAAGCATGCTAATATCCAACACTATTAATTACTGGCCACTGGTTGTGCAACTGTGACTGAGGGTTAGGAGCTGCTCCTAGCCCTCGGTCGCAGTTGCAAAACCAGTTCACAGTGTGCAGCAATTGCATTTAGAGGCACAGAACATCCACATCCTTTCCTTTTCTGTGTAAAAGTCGGATGATAATATGTAGCGTCACTGGGAAATGGTAAAGCTTAACTAATTAACCTACAAGCCACTGTGAAATTCTCAGCTGCAACGTGCCACATGAGTGTGATGTGCTGTTTATAATGCTTTGACGGGTATGGGTTTTACACACAGGGCTTCGGGAAGGAGTCTGGTCTCGTGTAATTCCCTCTGAAGGTCCAATAATGAAAAGCGTCTCTGCAGCTCTAGTTGCTGAGTTTCACCACTGGAAGCCACAAACAAAACCCAGAAGAAATAGAGCTCCTAATCAAGCTGGACAGGAGGAATGTTTCCTCTCCTGCTGCAAATTACTGGGCAAGTATTTACAATGCAACATGTTAGTAGAATCAAATATCTATTTGAATTGGGCTTCTCATGTACTTCTGGGTGACAAATTAATTTTAATATTTATTCTGTGACTTTGAATAATTCATTGGGGTATGTTCATAACAGTAATTAGAACATGTACAGCAAGAATCAGAGCTTACATAAATTATTCCATTTCATTCATTATTTATTTGACCATTTATAGCTGTGCAAAATTTACCAAGAAAATACATACATTAATTAACATGTACATTATGATTTCATTATTCCTGTTACATTTTTTCCTGACAGTAAAGATACTAAGATTTACGTGTGTGAACAGTTGGAAAGGTTTGGCTTACATTTGTTTAATAATTTAAATTTAACAAGGAGCTCTGTTATTGGGATCTAGGAAAAGCCACTTGTGGACAAGCCTTTCTGCTGGTCTATGCAAGCAATGGGAAAGCTCTTTTATCAAAAGCTGCTGAGATTCCTGAGCCAGAGTAAGAGACAGGTGTTTGTCTATGTTGTACAATCACAGAATCAAAGAGCGGTTTAGGTTGGAAGGGACCTTAAAGATCATCCAGTCCCACCCCCTGCCATGGATCTGGTTGCTCAAATCCCCATCCAACTTGACCTTGAACACTTCCAGGGATAGGGCAGCCACTACTGCTCTGGGCAACCTGGACCTGTGCCTCCCCACCCTCACAGGAAAGAATTTCTTCCTAAGAAGAAATCTGTCACATGTATCAGCACTGAAATACAGCTCAGACAATAAGGAATTTGTTTATGCCAAGAGAATTAGGGGAAAAAACCCAACCAAACAATCAATAAATTCTTTTGTAGTCTGGAAGGGAAGAGAAACATTTTTAATCAATGCCATAAAACTGATGTCTGCTTTACTTTTTTTTTTTTACATCATTGATGAATCCACTGGAGGATGTACCGGGAAATTTCTACATGAGTAACTTCCACCCAGTGTACAAATGCTTGGATCCACCTCTGTAATTTAATGGTTCAGCTGATCCATGAAAGCTATTATTTGGGGTTTCAATTATTAAGCACAAATTGAATTTTAGCTTCTGGAGCAAAAAGAGCTCCCTCCCTCCGCAGATTCCAGCTGAGGGTTTCCTTGCTGGGGGATATTGAAGAGGATTTTGATACATCCACTTAAAATAATAACCAAAGAGGTGTATGTCCCATGGGACCCTCACAACTAGGAGTATATTCAGAAAGCATTGTGCATTGGATAGTGATGGTGAACTATTCAGGAGGTGTTATTCCTCCCTGGAATCCCAGGTGTGTTTTTCTGATTATTACTAACAAAGATCATGCTGAAAGCTGGCCATTAACTTTCTCATGGTTACTGCTGGTCAAAAAGCCTGTGAAATTCTTGGTCAATGAGTAGCTGGTTGTGGGCCAGACTTAAACAAATGCTCTACTTTACAATTGTGGTGATTCTTCTTCTCCCAGCAGAAGCTTTAGCTAGCTCTGACTTGTCAGGAAATGGTGGCATCTGGAGAAGACTCATCCAACTTAATTGTGAACATGTAGATCAAGAAAAGCTTGTGAGAACACAGACCCTACCAAAAGTCACTATGTGTCTCTAATTGAACCCAACCCAACAAAATACGCTTGCGTGCTTTCATAGTTCCTGAATTAACAGCCACAAAACACTTGGGAGGTATTTTTTTGGTCTGCATTCTGTGGATTGAGGACGTGAAGGGAGACCAAAGGTTTTGGGAAGCAGACTGGGAGAAGACAAACATCTGCTCCCTGGAAGGCCTGCGTTGTGAAGGTGTTCAGAGAAAAGCTGCCTGATCTCCTCTGGCTTATCATGGAGGTTGGCTGAGAGCCATGGGGCTCTGGGACATCCTTCCCTGGATGGCCTGGAGCTGGCAACTCCACGGCGTTGTCTTGTAGAAAGGCAAAACCCAGAACCCTCATAGCCTTCCTAAATGCCCGTATTAGTGGGTTTTTGGAGCTTATCTCCCAACAAAGACCAAGGCAGGGCTGCAGCTGGGGAATGTGTTTGTTTTGTCTTTGCAGCTCAGCTGCCAAGATGCAAAGAATAAATTGGTTTGCATTGACACAAAATACATTTCTTCTCTCTGCAGTGAAACTCTGAACAAATTCCCATTTGACTCAACCATCTGTTCTGCGAGTGTCTGATACTAAATGGAGCCAAAGGTGAGAATCACAAGGCTGCCAGGAAGGAGGTCTCCTCTTCTTCCTTTTCCTCTTCTTCATCATCATCATCCTAGGTAACCTGGAGGTTAAGGAACCTCATTAGGGGAGTGAAACGCAAGCCTGCTTCTGCCTACTTTTGCAGCCAGATGCTGGGGTCGGGCATTATCCTCCTGTGCCAGGCTGTCATTTATAAATGCTTGATGGCTGCAGCTATTACAGCCTCAGTGTGTCTGACACTGAAGTCTATGTCTTGGCTACTGAGTTAGAAACAGACCAGACCTACTTTTCTTACATATTAATGCGGAGAACCTTGCAAAGAGATGCATCCCAGGGGAGCAGAGCATTCCAGGTGGTGGAAGGGAGTGGAAGAACTCCAAAGGAAAGAGAAGGAGAAACTGAGTTTGACTTGCCAGTGTCCTTAAGAGCAAAACTTTAGACAACATTATTTTGTGTTTTCTGAAGTTTATGTCCAGAACTGAAGCTGGTTTTGAAAAATGTGGATTTAGTTCTTTCATAGAAGAGCATCTATTTTTCACGGCAGAGGGACTCTCCTGAGTATCACTCTTGAGACAGAGTTTGAAAAATGTGATGCCTTGTCTTTCGAAAATGTTCTGAGGAGCTGCTGCATGGTTTCAGATGAGGGCCATGGTTATGCTTTTGAGATTGTCATGGGGAATGATGCTGCTCAGTCTTTCTCTTTTCTTTTTACTGGAGCTGGCATGAAAATGGATTATTCTAAACCATCTCACTCTCTGTCCCATTTGTCAGGTTCCTGCAGTCACATTCCCTGCTTGATGTTTTCATAAACTGCGCTCTTTTTCCTTGGGTTCTGGTGATTAATTGTAATGACAAGTGGAAATATTCCAAAATAAATCTGTTCTCATGGCCCTCTGTAAAGTCCACTCTGAGAACCCTCTGCAGATTTCACAATTTGGAGGGAGGTAGGAAAGTACAAGACTTAGAACAGAGCAGCTGTCCCGTTGTGTCCCTTAATGCTGTTGTTGTTCTGGTAGGGACTGAATTTTCTCCTAAGTGGCAGATAATTCTGATTTTTCCTAGGAAATAGAAAGAAAAGAGTCCTGCTTGTCAGTGGCTCCATGCATATGCAGAGGCCAGTAAGAGCACCAAAGTTGGGCACTGATAGAGCAGAGGTGAGGCCAAATCCAGAACTGCTTGGTGTAGCTGTTTGAAATGACTTCTCCAGTTTCATGTTTTCCTTGTAAGAATAATTCCAGTATAAAGACTGGTTTTTATGTCTAGATAAGTGCCTTTCCAGTCCTGAAACTCTCTGTCCACTGAAGACAGTCCCATTGTGCAGACAACATGTATTTGCCCTTTGGAGGTGGCTGAGTCACCATCCCTGAAGGTATTTAAAAGATGGGTGGATGAGGTGCTGAGGGACATGGTTTAGTGATTGATAGGAACGGTTGGACTCTGTGATCCAGTGGGTCTTTTCCAACCTAAGGATTCTGTGATTCTTGCCAACAGTATTGCCCTTCTCACACGTGATGGGTTCTGCATGGGTGAAGGTCATGGCCCCTTGGTTTGTTCTGAAGCTCGGTCACCACCTAAGAGAAGCTCTGCCAATGTCCCCTGCTCCACCTGCATCCTTGCACATTTTATCTGACGTTCATAGAATCATAGAATGGAGTGGGTTGGGTGGGACCTTAAAGCCCATCCAATTCCAGTCCCCCCACTTGGAATCCAGTTGCTCCAAGCCCCATCCAACCTGGCCTGGAACATCTCCAGGGATGGGACATCCATGGCTGCTCTGGGCAACCTGGATCAGGGCCTCCCCACCCTCACAGGAAAACATTTTTTCCTAGTATCTAATCTAAATCTCCCCTCTTTCAGCTTAGGAGTCTTTTCCAACCTAAATGTCTCCACAACCCTGTGGTCCAAGAGAAGCATGAAACCCTGCTCCTGACAAGGATGATCTGCAGGCGACTCCCCCTCCATTGGCTCAGCGTAGGTGGGATGTTCGGCAGAGGTGCTCATGGCAGCAGTGAAGCACAAATACTGCCGTGGCTGCGCGCTGGGGCTTTCAGCAGAAGTCTAAGCAGGGAGGTGAGTTCCCACACTAGCAATCGGCCCCAAGCCATTTTCATTTTTACCCTGCAGCCTGGTTTGCAGTGAACAGAGGAAAAGATGAAAATGAACTCCGGCAATCACTTATTCCTACAGGAAGATACAGATGGGCAGGTCCTTCTGTTGAGATGCCCTTCAGCCTGGCGTCTGACATGCTGGTGCTGAGCTGGGTTGGCTTTTATTTACATGCCAAGTAAAAGAAAGGACATAAACTAAGATGAAACAACAAAGAGAGAGAGACTAGATTTGAATTGATATAAAACCCAGGAACTGGCGTGCAGCCCAGTAAATATTGGAATGATATTACCTGAGTTTAAAAAAAAACCCTGACAAATTGTTAGGCTTAATTTATATCTGTAGTGGAACTGGGAAGCAAACACCATGGAAATATCATTATTTCTTTTAATCATTTTCTTTGGTAATAGAATCAGAAGGAAAAAGCTCTGAGAGACTCTTATTATAGTCTCCCTCCCTCTGTCTTTCCTTTCTGATTCCCTCCATTGTTCCAGGCTCTTTCAAGATTGTGACAAACTTAATTATCAGCAAACAGTAGGAAATCCAGATGACACATCACTTCTTTTCTTCCTTCTTTTGACTTCATAAAAGCCTTATAGTCTTTAATCTAGATTGAATAAGGACAGGGGCCAGATGGTGCTGGTGTCCAATGCCAGCGGCTTCTGAGCCCTTATCTCCTTGAGATCTTCAGTGTCAAAAAGCCAAAGCTGAGGGTAACAAAACCTCCCGGGGCTGTGTGTTTCAGGGCTGTGTGTTTCAGGGCATTTCAGAAAATGGCATCATGCATGCCCAGGGGCTCGCAGAGCACCCCTCCTTCTGTTTGCGGGGGTGTCTCCTGCCAATCTTTTCTTGAAAATCTGGACTAATTGCACTAATTGCAGGAGTGCTCCCAGCAGTGACTGCAGAGCCCAGGGCTCTTGCCCCAAGCTCCTGGCACCAGGCTAAGGCACCTTTGTGGCTTCTGCATTGGCAAAGGCTGATGTTTGGTTGACTAAAACAAGAGCTGGGTGAAATGTTCTCATTAACAGGGCATTTGCCCCAAATTCATATTTCTGGGGATGTGAAATAATTCAGGGTGAATTCAGTGAGCAGGTTTTGTACAAGGAATGAAAAGAAAAATGCCAAAAAATAGTTTGAACATTTTTAATGAGTTTTTATTTCTTTTGAGCTTTTCAAAGGCAATTTTTCTGTCTTGCTCTTTCAAAGATTTTTGGCTTCAAAAGTGAGACCAACTCAAAAAAATAAATAAGTGAAAGGGAAATTAAAAATGGAAAAGGGTTAAAAAGGGACTTTAAGTGCCAAGTGACCTAAAATGGAGCATTTAAGCACAGGGGTGCCAGGAAGCTGAGGAGTTCCTGCAGGCTGTCAGCACATCTCCGAGCTGCTGTAGAATCATAGAATCACAAGGTTGGAAGAGACTCACCGGATCATCGAGTCCAACCATTCCCATCAATCACTAAACCATGTCCCTCCGTGCCTCTGTCCCTTAAACCCCTCCAGGGAAGGTGACTCAACCCCTCCCTGGGCAGCCTCTGCCAGTGCCCAGTGACCCTTTCTGTGAAAATTATTTTCCTAATGTTTAGCCTGAACCTCCCCTGGTGGAGCTTGAGGCTGTAGCTTGTGTTTTCCCACCTGAAACACAGGGAGAGGAGCAATGGGCAGCCACAGCGCTTGGTTGGATTTATGGTTAATTGGCTTGTTTCCCTCCCTGCAAAGTGGTTTAAATTAAGTTTTCTGTAAGATGTATATGGTTCCCCCCTCCCCATTTTCAAGATCTGCCCTTCAGCCACCTCTTTTCCCCACGCTCCCTTTTATTGGAGACGGACAGTAGTCATGGGGCAGAGCCATTCGGCTCTCCGCAAGTTGCTACAAACATTTCAGCTGCGCCACGAGCCACTTGATTAAGGCAGGGGCTTTGCAAACCTATGCCAAGCAGTGGAGGGTTTGCAGAAAAAAACCAACCAATGCCCCAACTGCAAACCCTCCTGTGATATTTTCCACAAGCCAAATATATCCAGCCTTGCAGAGTAGATCCTGGTTTGACTATTATGGGCCATCCTCCTCTAGGATGTATATTTTCTGCCAGTGCTTGATTTTTTCTGGGCACTGCTGGAGCTCAGAATGTGGCTGAAACCTTGTGCCAACTGTGTTTCGGTAAATCATTACTCTGAGCAGGATGTGGCAGAGTTGGGATATGGACCATGGGTAGATTTGGCTTTGAGCTGGTAATCTTGGAACCCTCTCAGCTGAAATCAAGCCCTTAAAATCAGGTCAGTTCAACTCTTGGGCTCCTGGAAGATGAAGAGGTTCACTGAGGGTGAACACTTAGCTGGACGTAAGGTGTATTTTGCTGCCCTTTAGTTTGGGTATGGAACAGCTGGCAAAAAATAAGTTGTAGAGATGTGCCACACCTCCAGACTGCACAAAATAAACCACATTTTGTTACTTATAATTACTGAAATGAGGAAACAGATGTGCAAAAGAACCTAAAACTAAGATTTTCTCCTAAGCAAACAAGTCACATATACTTATGGCTTTATAAAATCCTTTTTGTTTTTAATCTCAGAGAATCACAGAATGGTTTGGATTGGGAAGGACCTCAAAGCTCATCCAGTCTCACCCCCTGCCATGGGCAGGGACACCTCCCACTGGATCTGGTTGCTCAAAATCCCATCCAACCTGGCCTGGAACACCTCCAGGGATGGGGCAGCCACCACTGCTCTGGGGAACCTGGGCCAGGGCCTCCCCACCCTCACAGTGAAACCTTTCTTCCTAAGATGTCATCTAAATCTCTTCTCTACCAGCTTAAAACGGTTGTGTTCCCCCTGCCTTGTCCTATCCCTGTACTCTCAGATGAAGGGCCCCTCCCCATCTTTCCTGGAGTCCCCTTTAATTACTGGAAGCTACTCTAATGTCTCCCTGCAGCTTCTTCTCTCCAGGCTGAACAAGTCCAAGTCTCTCATCCTGTCTTCATGTGGATGACCTTTAAGGTCCCTTCTGATCCAAACCATTCCACTGTTCAATATTACATGATTCTACATGTGGCTTCACATGTCTGAAGAGCTGTTCAGATCTAGCAGTTGTTTCAGCACATACAGGCAGACAGACCCTTCTCCCTTGCAAAGGCAATGGGGAGGTCACAGGAGGAGGAGATGTACACATCTACTCCTTTGCACTTGTTGAGTGCAACATTTAATCTTGCTTTTAGATACAACCTTGTGGAGGTCCAGGCCAGACTCACCTAGGTGCCTGGTCTGAGAGAGGAAGAGATTATTTGCAAAAGGCACCTTTCAGCAGAATTCCCAAGTGTTGCACATTCCCACCACTTCCTCCTTTGTTCCATCCTCAGCAGCTGAGTTATAAGGTTGTTAAAACAGGCTCATAAAGGAGAAAATAAGAAAAAGCTCTAGGCTGTGCCCGATCAATAGCAACCATTACCCAGTGGCAGTGATTCTTGGAAACGTGGAGAAAAGGCCCCGTGACTTTCCTCCTCTTTGGGGAACAATTTCTCTGTGGCTACTTTGGTTTTCTTACACAGAAAACATATTCCTTTTAAAGGTTGTATTGCTACTCAGTTTTTCCTGTTGGGCCCATGGGGCTTTCCTCTTACAACAAGCAGAGGTGGGAATCGTATAAAATGTGCAGCTCTTGAGCCAGGGGGGCTCGGGGGAGGTGGTGCTGAGAGATGGCTTTGCTTATGTCTTCCAAGAGAAAGTGCAGTATTTTGGAAGAAATTTGCATGTCTTTCCTGGCTGTAATTACTGTAATGATGGCAGGTTTTTTTTTCGTTGCTACTCTAGAGTCAGCATATGCAAACTGCTCTGAATTCATGGCCTTCCAGGGCATTTCTCAGGCTCTCACTCTCGCTGTCAGCTCACCCTTCATCTCTCAGCACAGGAAGGATATGGGTCTGCAGGAGAAAGTCCATAGGAGGCCGAAAAGGTGATCCAAAGTCTGCAGCACCTCCCAGGCAAGGACAGGCTGAGAGAGCTGGGGTTGTTCAGCCTGGAGAAGAGAAGGCTCGAGGGAGACCTTAGAGCAGCTTCCAGTCATGAAAGGGGCTCCAGTAAAGCTGGGGAGGGGCACTGGATCAGGGAGGGCAGGGACAGGAAGAGGAGGAATGGTTTTCAGCTGAAAGAGGGGAGATTGAGATGAGATCTTGGGAAGAAATGTTTCACTGTGAGCGCGGGGAGGCCCTGGTCCAGATTGACCAGAGCAGTAGTGGCTGCCCCATCCCAAATGGCAGCAGCTGAGCACTGTTCCTTCCTGCCTTCCTCAGTTTTTCTAAACTGCTAGTAAGTTTTTCACATTGCTGTTCAATTATTTTATTACTGTATTTGAATTTTCATCCTGGTGTAGAGCAGGACCTGCTTTCTGAATACTTGTGGAAATAAAATGGCAAGATCCATCTCTACCCAGACGTCAATACACCAGATATTGCTTCCATCACCATAGAGAGCCTGGTAGAAATCACTCAACTTCTTCTCTTGAAGGAGATCCATTTTATGAAGCAGCTAATTTATGGGCTCCTCACCACAAGAAGGATATTGAGGCTCTGGAGTGAGTCCAGAGAAGAGCAACGAAGCTGGTTAAGGGGAGGTGGAAGAAGTCTTAGGAAGAATGGCTGAGGGAACTGGGGTTGTTTAGCCTGGAGAAGAGGAGACTGAGGAGAGACCTCATTGCTCTCTACAGCTACCTGAAAGGAGGTTGTAGAGAGGAAGGTGCTGGCCTCTTTTCCCAAATGACAGGGGACAGGATGGGAGGGAATGGCCTCAAGCTCCGCCAGGGGCAGTTCAGACTGGATATCAGGAAAAAAATTTTCACAGAAAGGGTCCTTGGGCACTGGAATAGGCTGCCCAGGGAGGTGGTTGAGTCACCTTCCCTGGAGGGGTTTAAAAGACATGTAGACGAGGTGCTCAGGGACGTGGTTTAGGGGCAGATAGGACTCGATGATCCAGTGGGTCTTTTCCAGCCTGGTGATTCTATGATTCTGAGTTCCTATGCTGTATAGTCTGGAGGGGAGGCTGAGGGGAGATCTCATCACTGTCTGCAGCTCCCAGAGAGGAGGTTATGGCAGGGTGGGTGCTCGACTCTTCTTCCCTGTAGCAAGTGATAGTTTGAGAGGAAACAGCCTCAAGTTGTTCCAGGGGAAGTTCAGATTGGATATTAGGAAAAATGTCTTTACTGAAAGAGTAGTGAAGCACTGGAACAGTCTGCCCAGGGCAGTGGTAGATTCTCTGTCGCTGGAGAGGTTCAAAAACCACACGGTCATGGCACTTTTGGACACGGTTTAGCAGGCACAGTGGAGTTGGGCCGATGGTTGGACTGGATGAGCTCAGAGGTCTTTTCCAGCCTTAACAATTACACGATGCTATTCAGAGCCTGGTGCTGCTCTCCTTGGGAAGTCACTTACATTTATCAAATACATTATTTTTCCATTACAAAAGACTGCTAAGATTTATAAGTAGCTACTTTCCCTCTTTCAGTGTGTACAGTTTGTTTCTATCTCTTATTAAATTGTTAAACCAGCATAAGGTCTACAATGTTTCTTCTGCTTTTCCTCCATGTCAACAGTAAGAGAAAGCACATCAATTGGAAATTAAAGAAATTTAGGAAAAGCACCAACAGAAAAGATCATATAAAACAGAGAACAAAGACGCCAGAAATAAAATTGTCTGACAAACATTAGAATCAATATTAAAAGGGGAGAAAAGAACGACAAAAGCCTCAAAAAGACTCCAGAAACTGTGTAAAAAGTGATGTCTAACTTCAGAAATGAAAAATGCAAGGAACATAACAAATGATTTCAGATCTGATCCTATCAGAAAGAAACCTGATTTTTTAAAAAAGAGAAAGAAACAGCTGTGGAGGCACTTTTATAAAAGGATGTACAATAAAAGATTTGAAAATTGTATCCTCCAAACTACTTTAAAGAATGACAAAAGAAAGGGATACATATTAAAATACTCGAATACTGTTACATCTGATACAAAATGTTCCGTCAGTGAAAAAAAAGGTATTTTGACAGGTATATCAAGATTTACCACCAATCTTCGTGACCCCCATCAAAAAAAAAAAGACTCTGAAAGAATAATTTTAAAATAGCTATAAAAACTGACTGAGAAGCTCATGGAAGCAAACAGCTCACAATTATCTCTGTGGCTGGAAGGAGATCAAACTATATTTCTGTGCTATTTTTATGAGAGGAAAAGTAGGACAGGCATATCACACTGCTCCAGATAAGAATGCAAACAAAGGCTACTTGAGAGCACACAGTTGAGTAAAACACCAGCAAGTCGTGAGTTCTAAACAGAGCTGCAGCATCTATCCCTAAAATCCATGGATTTCTACTATAGGAAGCAGCAATCCCATGGAAGAAGGGAGAGGAGGTCCTGGTCACAGCTCACCACACCCATCACTGGAGTTATGAGCTTCCACAGGTGGCTCAGAAAGGAGATTTACAGCAGGAGGAGGAAAACGCACCTTCTCCTCCCAGAGGCAGAGCTAAGCCAGGCATAGAATTATAGAATCATAGAATAGTTTGGATTGGAAGGGACCTTAAAGATCATCTAGTTCCAACTCCTCTGCTGTGGGCAGGGATCCCTCCCACTGGATCAGGCTGCCCAAGGCACATCCAACCTGGCCTTGAACACCTCCAGGGATGGGGCAGCCACAACTTCCCTGGGCAACCCATTCCAGTGCCTCACCACTCTCATTGTGAAGAAATTCCTCCTTATTTCTACATTTCTGAGCAATCTTGATTGCCTGGCATCATAAGATCGCAATTTTTTTTGCAAACCTAGGCATTTAAACTGTTTTGCCTTTCAGGCCACCAGCTCTGAAATGCAAATGCAAAGTAATTGGGACAGTCCATAGGCTACTGCTTTGGTACCAGTGATGTTCCTCAAATGTTGGTGAAAGTCACTAACTGGCCTGTAGTTAAAGCTGGAAGCTGGATGGAAAGGCTATAATCCATTCTAACCCTGATGCCATTAACCTGCAAATTGAACCACAGTGAAATTAATCTACCAACTGCACTTAAACAGTGGCAACGCTTTGCAAATGCTCTACCAAAGGCTAAAGCCTCTGCATTTGTGTTTGGTGACTGGAATTCAGCTGACCATGGACAATCACCATTCATAGAATCATAGAATCACTAGGTTGGAAAAGACCCACTGGATCATTAAGTCCAACCATTCAGATCCATCTACATACTTAATAACACACACCCTCCAGTCTCCCTGCCAAGAAGTATGACACAGGTTCTCCTCTATAAAATGATGCTTTCAGACCTCAAGGACTGTATATTGCGCCACCATTCTCCCATGAAAGCCAAGCCATGCTAAATGGATAAAAGACATCCATTCGGGATCAGTCAATGGAAGACAAATTGAAGAAGGCTCTAAAGGTCAGGTGCTTTCCAAAAAAAGACAACATACAGGAGGATTGAAACCATCAAATTATCCCTAACAGTTACATTTATCCACTTCAGCCTGCATTTACCGGGAGTCTTTTCTAACAGAAAGAAAAGCTCCCACTATCCAGTACGTGAAAGGGCCTTCAAGAGAGCCCATGACTTGAAGGGGCTACAAGAAATCTGGGGAGGGACTGTTTACAAAGGCTTGTAGTGACAGGAGTAGGGGTAATGGGTATGAACTGGAGAGGGGCAGATTTAAGCTGGACATAAGGAGGAATTTCTTCACGATGAGAGTGGTGACGCACTGGCCCAGGTTGCCCAGAGAAGCTGTGGCTGCCTCATCCCTGGAGGTGTTTAAGGCCAGGTTGGATGGGACCTTGGGCAGCCCGATTGAGTGGGAATTGTGCCTGCCCATCGCAGGGAGGTTGGAACTGGATGATCTTTAAGGTCCTTTCCAACCCAAACTATTCTATGATTCTACGGTGTATGATGGATTGATGTGAGGCACAGGCTGCTTCCCACCATCCCCTGAGATGATGGCCATGGATGAAGGGAACAGGGACCTTAAACATTATAAACAGGGGGTTTATAATGAATTGTACCAGGAGAATATGCAGGATAATACCCAAAGCTTAGAGAGAGAGCAGTGCAGTAGAAACAATAGAGGTGGAAAATGGTGTCTCAAAGGTGGTCATTACACTTGATTTGCCCACTTACATCTGTGGCAAAGCACAGGAGTGCAGGTGTAGCTTTGACAATTAAGAGATTAAATATCCACACGCAAAAATTTAAATGTAGTTAATTGCACGATTTCTGCTTTCTGACCTTTTGTTTCTCATTTGAAATGCATTTTTTACTCTGCAGACACACTGAAAAGGTTAGGAGCTGAGGCTGCCGCTCTTCCCATTGTGGGGTCCCTGGCAGGTCTTGAGAGGGAACATCTAGCAGGTGGTACCAGGTGCTTCAGGCAGCTCAAAGAAAAAAAAGGGAGACATAGAGGATTGGAATAAATTTCTAAAAATTACATCAGTTAATATATAGGCAAAAATTGTAAGTGCTGTGGATAAATTAAACTCAGATGGGTAATATATTATTTCACATTGCTGTGTAACTCTCTCCATCATCAGTGCCATTTTTTGGGGACCATGTGTGATTGAGGGTCATCCATGCTCATGTTTCTCATCATGCAGGTTTGGGTGAGTCCTCTCTCATCCACCAGTGTAGGCTGAGCAGCTCTAACTACCCCTGCCAGAAACAGCATATGAAACAAGCTGGACTGAGCAGGAGGGAGCTCCTGCAAGGGAGGAGGAGCAGGAGAGGCCATCACCTCCCTCTAGTCCTCTGCAGACCAATGAAAGACCAAATCTTGTTACTGGAGAGCTGTTGGCCTTAGCCTATGTTTTACAGGAGTCTGGAGTGATGTTCTATTATTCAGAACAAAAAGAATGAATGAATGCAATCAACAGAGCAGTGCAAGTTAGTTATTTGTGGTCTGTAACTGCATCAAGCACTGAAGATTCATTATCCTCTTCTCTTTTCAAAGCATCTTTTTATTTTTGGTTTAAGAACAGTCATTTCTGGGACCTTTTCCCCATCACCCACAGTGAAAATTCAACAATGAGTTTCAAAAGACACCTGGAAATGTGAATTTTTACTGGTTTTTTTTCTGGATATTTCAAATACCTCTAGCCTGGGTTGTGATCGTTTTGTTAGAAACAAACCAATCATTTCAAAGGAGAAGTGTAAAATGAGTTTGCCTCTTCTATACGATATTCCACCTTCAAAGTCAAAGCATAAACCTCTCACAGGTGTGTTGTTGGGTAGAAGGTACGAAGGCACTTGTGTCCCTTCTGCCTTGCTGCCCCCAAGGATGCTGGCAGCAGGAAAGCTTTTTCTGATGGACTGATGCAATCATTCAGGAGTGGTTGTGTCCACAAGAACAATCATCTTGAGCACAGGAGTATTTGCAGGGAGCTCACTGGTTCCCACAGTTCACTGGTTAAAACACTCTCCGGATACATCAGACTTGCAAATTTCTTCTCTATTGAAGGGATACCTCTCATGCCATAGCTCCCAGTGCCAGGGCAACTACCCCACCACCCTAGAGGGGAAGCCTGGCTGTTCACCCTCTGTCTTGGGGACACCAGTTCATTTTGCAGACCAGGGAAATATGCAGGTATGTCTCAATGCCCCCGTTATGCTTGTCTATGCTTCATGCTAACACCTCCTCCTGGCATCCCAGAGAGCGCTCAGCTGTGCTAACAAGAAGGGATCACAACTCAGCAAGTGCCTGACTTGCTAAGGCAAACAAAGCATCAGCTGGAACTAATGCAGAAAAAGATGGGCCTGGAGTCCTTTCTATTTTTTTTTACCAACTGAGCTGTCTCTACTACGAGTTTTGGACTCCTTCGGCTGCACAGAAGGGCACATGATTTATTGCAACTGGAAAGCTTGCAGACAAAAAAGGCTGTGAGATTATTTTGTATCTGACACAATCATTAGTAGTATTATTTCTTCTGGAACTGGGAAGGACACTTATAAACCATCTAACAAGCTGCTAAGAAGATTGCCTAAAGCACTGATTTTCAAAATGTGCTGCTAGAGCCTATTCTTCTGTGCTTTGTACATATTTCAAGCTCCCATTTACTTTATGGAAGAGACTTCAAATGATGTTTCTGAAGGCTGTTACTGACAGCTTAGTGGGCTCCCTCTTCAAATATTTGGCCTAGGTTACCTGCTGATCGCATGATAGAGCGATGATTGAAAGAGGCCAGTACAATCTTAGCAAGTGTGCTGCAGAGAGGGATGCTCAGACCTCCTATTTTACTTGGTTGAAGAGCAATTACCTGTGCTGTGCACATGCATCATGTAAGTCCTCCAGATCTATTTTCCAGTGGGCAACAGAGTCACGTAGTTGTTCATTCAATCCTCCCCCTTCTGAGTCTCATTGGAGAGGAGAATAGAAAGAAGCAATGACAAAACTCATGGGTTGAGATAAAAACAGGGAAGGATCATTAACTGATTACCATCATGGGCAAAACAGACTTGACTTGGGGAAGAGCAAGACACTGAGAAAGAAAGTCAAATCCCAAAAGGGACACCTTCTGCCACCCCTCCCTTCTTCCCAGTCTTAACGTTTACTCATGAATTCTCCATCTCCTCCCCTCCAGTGGCACAGGAGAATGGGGGATGGTGGTTGTGGTCAGTTCATCACATGTTGTCTCTGCTGCTCCTTCCTCCTTGGTGAGAGGACTCCTCACCCACCCTCTTCCTCTGTTCCAGCACAGGGTTCCTACACAAGACAGTCCTCCACGAACTCCTCTGATGCGAGTCCTTCCCAGGGACTCTAGTCTTCCATGACCTGCTCTAGTGCACTTTCCTATGGGGTCCCAGTCTCCTTCAGGCACCCTCACCTGCTCCAGCATGGATTCCTCCACAGACTGCGAGGTGGGTATATGCACCATCAGGACTCCTCATGGGTTGCATGGTGACAGCCTGCTTTGCCAACACCTCCTCTACAGGCTTCAGGAGAACCTGTGCTTGGCTGTCTGGAGTACCTTCTCCCCCTCCTTTTTCACTGACCTCAGTGTTCTCTGCAGTGCTCTTTTCCTCACACCTGCTGCCTGCATAGTTTTTTCTCCCACATTTGGTATCTGCAGGGCTGTTTCTCCAATGTTTTGCTTCTCTGTCCCTGCTGCCATGCCAGGCTGGACTGGCACAACTTGTCCAAGAAACCAGTGGCAGTCCAGCTGCAGGTAGAAGGGGAAGGTCTATACCTTCCTCCTTTCCTCCCCTCTCTCTCCACTGGTTTTAACTCCTTAAATGCATTATCACAGAGGTTAGCTTGGCCTTGGCCAGAGGTGTGTTTGCCCCAGAGTCAGCCAGCCCTGGCTTCCAGGAGCTCCTACCAGCCTCCAGCAGCCTCAACCCCCGTAGACCTGCCTGCTCCCAAAACCTTTGCCGTGCAAACCCAATGCCGTGCAGAGTTTATTATCAGTAATCCCTATAGCTCTTGCCTGGCACTTTTCATCAGCAGATCACGAAATGTGTTGTGGAAAAAGGTCAAAATCATGATCACCATTTTAAAGATGGAGAAGCTGAGACACGGAGCCCAGCAACCTCAGAGAAAGTGACCCCACAGGCAGCTGGCAGGACTGAGGACAGAATCCCACAGTCCCCAAGACCTGCCCAGTGCTCCAGCTTCCCTATTCCCATCATTAGCCCTGGGAAGACTGCCTCTAATTGATATCGAATGTTTGAAAGTGGCAGGAGCTGTCGTCATGGATACAGCATCAGCAGGCGCTCCTCTGCTGTGGCTGGAGCCCTTCTCTTCCACAACTGCTCTGCGATCTTCAAACATCAGTGCAATAATGAGCACAGAAACAACAGTTCATTTGCAACTATTGCAAATACTTGCCATGTAACACAGAGACAGAATAAACTGCTAGCTGTGGCCCTCTTAGAGTAACTGAGCTGGCCAATTCCCTGATTTCTCTAGCACCCACAGGAGCAGAATATCAGGATCTGTTAGATCAGTTCCCTCCTGTAACTTGTGCACAGGATTTACACTCAGTTGATGCCCTTCATAACACCAGTACCAGTATTCTCCCTACCCCCACTGTGGGCAGTATCCTTCCTTTGCAATAGGTGGTCTCAGCAAAGAATAGGAAGAAAAACCCCTCCCCAGCCATACACGTGCACAAACACGCATGGTTTTAGCTGCAGACAGGCACAGATGAGCACTCTACGGTGCTGAGAACTTGGCTGCCAGGTCACAGACAAACCTGACCCACCATCCCGGCCCATGCAAGGACACTTGACCCAATGGAGCAATATGTCTTGTCCTTCTCAGAGGTGCTGAGCTCAGTACAGCTCCCAGATCACTCCCAACCCACTTCTCTTCCCAACAAGAGGCTCTTCCACATATTCAGAGCCAACAGCCACAATAACCTTGAGATCATACCTGAAGACCTTTCATTTATTGTTACCTTGTGCAGGAAGGGCTTCTTATGCAGTGCTTCTGAGTCCTCCTTATCGACTGTGCCCTCTGATCCATGAGCATAAAGAGGACCACCTGGAGCAGTGTTTGTCCAGGTGAGAAGAGTAGGGCCAGCCTGATCCACCAGTGTTAAAAACATGTAATTTCTAGCTTAGCTGTTATAGTGCAGTCTGTTTTTCTTCTTTGTCCAGTATGACTGGGATAAGTTTCACCAGGAAAAGAAAACAACCCACCATCTTTTGTACCTTGAAGAAGTTGGAGTGCTTGACCAGGCAGCCTGTCTAAGCAACGCTCAGCAATCTGTCCTCCCATTAGTCCCTTTGAAATTGTAGTTATAGGAATTTACAAGCACTTGCAACACATTCAACTGGTCCAAGATAAAGCAGATGGGAAGAAGGTCTCTCATTTTGGATCTTTGTTGTATAAACACTGTAAGAACCAGCTTGGGCTCTACTCTTGATACGCTGCCTCTGCTGCACGTGGCATTCATAACTGCAGATGTGAGGAGCAATGAGAGGTTGGTGCACGGCTCCTCATGCAGGAGGATGATGTATTTCAGGGATGCTGCCGTCACAGTCCAAAGCAGAAAGTGAGAGATAGACCTCAAGGCAAATGGCAGAAACACTGCTTCTTCCTTAAGGCATTGTGGGATGATGGATCCACTGACATGACATTTACCTCTGCTTCAGGGCTTGTCTGGAGGACAGTTCATACTCGGATGTTTTTTTCTCCTCTTTTACAAGGGAACATGTAGAGGGATTTAGCCTCTGATTTGTCTTGTGTTCTTTATGATGGTTATAGTGAGCTCTGATGAGGGACGGTGTGTCAGAACCTCCACATTTACAGGATTAGCCTCCAGCACCATGTTGCCAGCAGTTTCTTGGCCATTACCCCAGGCTTATTTTGCACCCTCACAATCACTCAAGCTTATCTGCCAGAAAACTGCACAATGTTGGGATCTTTGTGAAGCCAGGGCCATTCAAAAGTGTTTTTTTCTTTTTCTAACACTGACCTTACCATTAAATGTGCCTGAGAAACCACAGCTAATGCCTTATATTTAATGTAAAAATTATGATCGTTGGTACATATTGTACCAGAGCAACTGAATTACTCATAATGTTCAGAATCCACGGACATATGGAGATCTGTAGATAACCTCTACAGAGACACACAGAAACTGCTCTGCAAAGGACTGTGGCAAACTTTGAAATGAAGTGCCTTTAAATAGCCCAAAATCTTATTGCTTATCAATAGTGTTATCTATGAACACAAAACTGCCTTTACACATGTCCATAGCTATTCCTAAACAGGAGCAATCAAATCAGTGTCTGTTTGGGTCATCCAGTCAAAAATTTTTTTTCTAGGTATTTTTAAGAGTTTGTTTGGCAGATATTTGGCACATATTTATTCCTCTCTAAACCCAGTAACCATTATACCCTCATGCAAAAATACAAGCAGTTACTTGTGTGGGAGCCTGGAGCACCTCTTGTATGAGGGCAGGCTGAGAGAGTTGGGGTTGTTCAGCCTGGAGAAGAGAAGGCTCTGAGGAGATCTTATAGCAACCGTCCAGTCCTGAAGGGGCTACAAGAAAGATGGGGAGGGACTGTTTACAAAGTTTTGGAGTCCTTTCCACCATTTTCAAATGAAAGTCGACGATTTGCCCTTGATCAGCTGCTGTGTCCCCATCACTGTGACCTTATTTCTGAGGTGTCACCAAGCCATGCTCTGCATGCACTTGTATGACGATTGGTTTCATAGAATCATAGAATAACCAGGTTGTAAGAGACCCACTGGATCATCGGGTCCAACCATTCCTATCAAACACTAAACTATTCCCTTTCCTCCTATGATATATGAACTGCCCAGTTGATTTCAGGTTTAAAGAACATCAAGGGCCTCAAGATCCCAATAAAATTAGGCAGAGGTGGCCCAGGATGAGAGGGGTCCATTGCAATGGACTCTCTGAAGAGTAGGACACGGTGTGAGTCACTCATCAGAGAGGCTGGAGAAAAGGTGCCTGAAGACACAGTTCTATAGGAAGCTCACTGCTCCTGGAATGGTTTGTTCTGTGTAATTGTTACTCTGTAAAGTAAACAAGAGCCATTTCCAAGACTATTGTATTGTAAAGTCAGTAAAACACACACAGGGAGAGTGCAGTGGGCTGTTGTAAAATTGTGTTTGAAGGAAAGTGCGGTGTCTGAGGGGGAGGTACACACTGCAGCCAAGGAGAAGGGCTCTAACTTGGCTGCTCATCAGTCTCGGGCACAGGACGCACACCCTGCACGACCTCAGGGAAGACGTAAAGAGGCTGGGCTCTCTGAGGACTTCAAGATGAGAAACTTGGGTTCCAGTAGTTCTAAGACTAAGCAGCAACTGAGCAGCTACTTCTATCATTAAACACTAAGCACTAGCAGGTGAAAGCAATAGGAATCCCACATGAGGTGTGAAGTCCTTCTCTGGATTTATTTAATTGATTTGCTTTTCTGGTTATTGTTTCCCATCATAAGGAGAAAAAACCCCAAACTAATTGCCACTTCCAGATGGTGAGTGGTCTGAGGCAAGATCACAGAGCTTGCTGGTCCATGCCTGTAATGCCTCTTATTTTGCAGGAGTGCTGCCCTCTGAAGGGAGCTCCTGTACACAAGGCAAGGTGCCTCATTACAGAGTAATTAATGAGCAACAGCAGGTCCCATCTCCACCCCATTCTACCGCTAATCGGCTAGGACAGAGCCTGTCTCCTCTCTGCTGCTTCCCACAGCTGTCAGTCACAGGGGGTCCTGCCTCACCCCCACCTCCCCAACCAGTATAAAAAGGCAGAGCAGGCACATTGTATGGTGGTGTGGTGTTTGGTTTTGTCTTATTGGTGGTCTGCTTGCTCTAACAGGGGGGAAAAAAAAAAAAAAAAAAAAAAAAAAAAAAAAAAAAAAAAAGAGAGAGAGAGAGGTACTGTTCTCAACTCTTCAGGTGTTAAGGCTGTAACTGTTCTTTGAACTCCTTGTTCATCTTTAGATGTTTCTTGCTGGGGTTAATTATTGAATGAAGTTAGTATTGGCTAACAGAAGGTTGTTTGTGGTCCTGCCTGAAAGGTTAGATGCAACCTATGCTGGTTCTGGTTGGGTTTCTTAACTCAGGGCAGCCTTTTGAGCTGCTTTTCCTCCCCCCATCTGTTGTTACTGCCTCTCTAATGCAAGTCTTCCTCAAAGCCTTAGTGGGGAGGAAGAAGGGACCCAATGACTTCTAAATATATTGATAATAAGCCCTGTGTGATCTCTAGGACAATAGTTCTTCTGGGGTGAGGAAGGGCTTAGTTGTCCCCATTCCTCCGATTATCATAACCCACATCAAAACTAAATACTAGGTGTCTTTGCAAGGAGCACAGATTCCTTCCTTCTGCAGTGGGAAGAGGCCTCTTTTGGGGATTTTCCTTTAGAGGAAGATGTTCCTTTGCTACCCATTAATGAGGACTGAGGGCAGTGCCCTCTGGTAAGGGGAGTCCTGTGGAGCCTACTTTGTCTTCTACTCTTCCTAAAACTGTGTTGCTGCTTCCATTTCAGCTGCAATGGCCTCTGCTCTGCCTGACAAAGGGGAAGCTGCCAAGAGCTCCTTGGAGGTGAAGGAAGAGGAGCAGCAGGTAGGTGCTCTATGTGAGATGTGATAAGTGTTAGCTCCTGGATGTGCCTCTGAGGAGATAGCCTTGCTGAGGCTCTGCCTCCCTGAAGGGAGGAATGTTTTCTTTCTGGAAATGCAAGTGGCAGCACAGCTAGTAAAAGTAAAACTGAAGATCCTCTGACCTGCTAGGCTAAGCAAAATAGCCTGGTTCTTGGCTAGGAAAAATGTTTGTAGTCAAGGTCCTGGCTTGCTGCAGGCAGTGCTTCTATGGAAAGGTTCCCATGTTTCAGCAGCGTGGAAACCTGCTGAATATGCTTTACTCTCATGAGGATCAGCATGCTTCTTGTGACTAACATGAAGTCTATCAACTTAAAACCAATTTGGTCCTGTCTGATGAAACTTTCCTTGGGGTACTACCCTGTTAAATAGCTATACCAAGTAAACTGGAGCTGGATATGGTTGCAGAAATATTGAGGTTGCCCACAAACTCAGCTGGCCCTCAGGCAGCATTGGGCTAGAAGAAGACCTTTCTGGAATGGAACAACCATAGGTGTCAATATTCCACAGCTTATTTCACAACTGAATTTTAGGCTTTAAAGTGTCCAAGAAAGGCAGGTCTTGCTTCCTCAAGCAGGCTGGGTGATTGAGCAGGCAAACAGAAGTTTTGGGGCATGTTTGCAAGCTTCATGGTTTTTTTGTATTAATCTTCTAGGATGCAGTGAATCGGGTGGCTAACCTGACCTTGGTCAGCTCTGCCTGTGATGTGGTTTCTACAGCTTATGCCTCCACTAAGGAGAGTCACCCCTGCATCAGATCTGTGTGTGATGCAGCAGAGAAGGGAGTGAAGAGTGTGACTGAAGCCACAGCCAGTTGTGTACAACCAGTTCTGACCACGCTGGAGCCTCATGGTAATCTCCTGTGGAAGGGCAGGTTTGCACCTGCTTCTGAGGGCTTCTTTGTCTCCTTCCAGTTGTCTCCTTCCAGCTCTGGAATGAGTCCTAGGGTGTGGGAATGACTTCTGCAATACTACACTAAAAGAAAGACTCCTGGCTTACAAGTAAGGCTAAAAAGTGGAGTCCTAGTCTAGGTAGTGGGATGGGCATCCAGGTCGTGGCTCTGACTTGCCTGAAACTGATGTTGCAGGGTCCAAAATATTAGATGGCAGATGCTTATAGTTGGGTTCTTACAGGCTCATGGTGGCTGCAAGGAAAAAACTTCCCTTTGGAGGATACTTAAAATCTGAAGGTCTTCTTTGCCATGGCTCTTAAAGAACATGACTGTGGCTTCTAAGAAGAAGCTCCAAACTCCTAAGGAGAGAGAGGGACTGTTCCTAGTGATAAGTGTCTGACAAAACAGTATGTGACTGGTCAGTTCATTCTCACCCGAGAGTGGGCATTGCCCTCCTGCCAGTTACTACATGATTTTGGATCCTTGGGATATGGAGGCTTAGGCAGAGATGAGAGCTATGCATCCTCTTAGTTAAGGGCTCAAGAAGCTGCAGGAGGGAGTCTGTGCAAGTGGAAACTGTCTGCTGTCAAAATGACCCAATCTAGGAGGATCAAGACAAGCTGCTCTACAAATTCATCTTAAAACATCCCTGGCCTGGTGATCTGGATGGAGACTTATCTAGGCTTCCTGCAGAGTAACATGCCCAGAAAGGTGGAACTTGATATGGATTTGCAGAAAAACAAGTTTTAATGCTTTCTTTTCAGCTACTGCAGCAAGTGATTATGCCTCCAGGGGTTTGGATAAACTAGGAGAAAAGCTCCTGCTCCTTCAAAAGCCAGTGGAACAGGTAAGAATTACAGGCTTTGCTGTCCCTGGCTGGCAGAGGGGCCTGGTTTTGTGGGGTTTCTAACCTTGGGAGTGAAGTAGCTCCTCATAGGAGTGAACTTACCCCTAGATGCATAGTACAGGCTCCTGTAGGAGTAAATGTGTAGCAGACACTATGCTAATTGAGCTGTTGGTGTAATTAGGATTGGACCCAATCCCTTATCTGACATGAGGCTCCTCTGTCACAGATTATCTCTGACACAAAAGAGCTGGTGTCATCCAGAGTGGTTGATGCAAAAGATGCTGTGAGCAGCAGAGTGACAGAGGCGATAGATGTAACTAAGGATGCTCTTCAGAGCAGCATGGAAGCTGCCAGATCCGCAGTGACCAGTAGTTTGGGGATGGTTGTGGACTCCACAGTGGGCCAGACAGCTGCAAGTGGAGCAGAAGCTGTGCTTGAGAGAACAGAAGACATTTCTCTCCCTATTGGTAATGAGGAACTAGGTAAGGAAAGAGTTTTGTGACTGTTTGTAATGGGAGCCATCAAACTGGGGATGGTCAGCTCTGCTCCTCACCTCAGTGCTCTGGAATGGGCCTAATGGGAAGTGCCATGCTGGAGGCTACCTGGCTCCTAGTCCAAGATCTGCTGATGCTTGTTTACTGTGTGGTGAGCCTCTCTGGTCAGCTGCTGACTGATACCATCTCTTTCCTCAGCCAAACTGGCAGCAGCCGAGGAGGGTGCAGACATTATGTCTGTGGAGCAGCAGCAGGAGGAGAGGAGGTACTTTGTGCGGTTGGGTTCTCTTTCTGATGAACTTCGCCTATTTGCCTACCTGCACTCCACAGACAAAATGAAGTGGGTCTGGCAGGGCATGCAGGAGGCCCTTGCACATCTTCGCTGCATCATTGAGTTGGTAGGTACAATCCAGTCTCTTGGAAGGAGGGGACCAAATCATTGACCTGGTCTTAACTGCATTGCTGTGATAAAGAGTTGTGTCCACCAGCAGATCTGTCTTGACTCTGTGATCTTCCCCTGCAACAGATTGAAGTGTTTAAGCAAGGATTTAATCAAAAGGTGCAGGAGAAACTACACCAGATGTGGCTGGACTGGAGTAGGAAGTTTTCTGAAGAGGGTGGAGATGAAAGATCTGCAGAGCCAGAGGTATCTCCTTGGGAGGGAAGCAAAGGGCACTGTCCATCCCCTTGAATTCTTTGATATTTTTTGGTAGTAACTGGCTCTTCTGATCTTCTCTTTCCTGCCTCCCCCCAGGAGATGGAGTCTCTGGCCCTGCTCATGGCATGCAGGATCACACAGCAGCTGCAAATCACCTGCTGCAAAATAGTGTCTGCAGTTCGAGGCCTTCCCTCAAGCCTTCAGGATAAGGTGAAACAGACTCTTAGTACCGTAGAAGAGCTTCATGCTTCTTTCTCAGCAGCAAACTCTTTTCAAGACTTGTCCAGCAGTGTCTTGACTCAGAGTTGGAGCAAGCTGGCTGTGATTCAGGAGTACATGGAGGAACTGCTGGACTACCTGAAAAACAACACTCCTCTGTCTTGGCTGGTGGGACCTTTCTCCCCCAGGGAGGAGGTGGTTGGAGCCTCGCAGGAGGAGCAACTCTTACAGGAGGGGGAGGAGGCAACAGCTGGAGCAGGGGATCATGAGGCTTCCACTACCCTCGTATAAAGGAGAAGATCATGAGCACAGACCTGCCTTGCATAGCTCTCGTGAGGGCTTGGCTGTAGTTGTATGTCCATCTTGGATGATGAGTACTGGTGAATAAAACCTTAGAAGCTTTTAAGGAAGATGGTGGAAGTAGCAGGGTCACTTTCAAGTGCTTTTAGCTGCCTTTGGAAATGGTGGCTGAGCACTATGTGAGAACAACTGAGCTGAAGCTCTGCACTACTCCCACCTGCCTGGCAAGCTCTGTGGTATGTCCTTCACCAGTGTATCCAGATCCTCTCTATATTCAATACTGTGATCACTGTTAGTTTTAAGCTCTCGGTTTGATGTAGAGAATTCTCTTCCTAGAGGCTGTTGGTACTGGGTCATAACTGCTTAAAATAAAGCTACTGCATGCAAAAGCACTTATTGTCTCTCTTGTCTCTTGGAGAAAGACTGCAAGAGTGAGTATTGCTCAAGAGATGTGAATGGTACTCTCCCACCATCAAAGGATAGATGGGAACAGTGCAGCTGGAAATGCAGGAGCTGGTGAGCACTCAGGGGTGTGATAGGGATTGCAGCTGGTGAGACCTGATACCACTCTGGGAAGTATCAAGTTGTAATTCCTTATTACGCCTGAGCCTGGAGGTATGAAAGTGCTCTCATGGCATTTTCCCATGCTTGAGAAGCTGTGGAAGCCTGTAAGGGCCCTGGTGTTCCTTGCCATTAGGCCTTTTATGTTTAATTCTTCTACTGTAGATTGCTACCCAGTGGTGAAGACTTCAATCTGTGATGAGATAGTGGGCTGCAGGAGTGCCTGCCTGGGAGAGATAAGGGATCCTTGATGGAGAGTCATTTGGTTGTGGTTAACAGATACTGTCAGCACTGATTTCTCCTGGCCAGAAGATGTTTCAGCTGAACTAAGAACTCTTCAGCTGCTCTATCCCAACCTCTTCCCAAGAGTCAGAGCAGCCCAGTGCTTTCAGATGTGCTAGACCATGATGTAGCTGAGGCTGAGAGGCCAAATGCTTATTGAACCTCTAAAAGAAAAGCTTTGCTTCTTGACTCTTGTCCTTCTGTCTCAAGAAAACTGTGTATAGAGTTTCTTCTAGGCTTAATCTTTTAAGATGGTTAAAATTGTTCTCTGCAAATCAGAAATGGTGAGAGGGTTTTCTTGTGGAGACTTGAAGAGGTGGAACTCCTCCTGCCTGGTAAAGAGAAGTGAATATTGTTCCAATAACACTCAGTCCTACATGACTGCTGTACCATGGCAGGACCATGTGGTTCTTGGGTTTTGGTGTCAATTATTCCATTGATGTAATATAACCCCCCGATGTAAAAATTTAGATCCAACTTCACTGAGCTCAGCGTGTCAGAGGCTATCAGACAACTGTCCAGACTGTGTTCCTCATGGAGCAACAATCTTGTGTTGAAGGCAAAATAATAAGGCAGTGTAAGTTGCCAGGTAAAGCTATTGTTGATATCACAGAGACAAATTACAGGGATCTTTTCTCTGTGGCGTGCTTTTGGATTACTGTTACAGAATTTCTCTCTGGCAAAGAGCTCAAAGCAAGGCAGATCAGTCTGTGTAATGAACTTGTAGGGTTGGAAATGGGGCACTGACTACACGCAGTTTTGGATCTGGTCCTCCTGTTTGGTAGGAAATATGCTGTCTGCTGGCTTTTCAATAGCAGAGTGTGCGTTGCTACCTCAAAGTGCCTGAATCTGTCTTTTATACTTACCTTGATAGAAGTGCTTGTTAAGAAATGCATGTTCCTGTATTTGATCCTGATTTTTCAATGTAGCACATCTGACCTACACTAATAGTGCTTAGTCTAGCAAATCATGCTGCCTATGGATCACTTGGGTGTAATCTTTTTGATTAAATTGCTTTCCTATAAACACTGTTAGCTGCTCTCACCTTAGTATCCTGGTGCACAACCCAGGGGCCCTTCTGCACTTGCAACTGGGACCTTAAATCCTGCATGTGGCTGGTGCCCCCCTGATTCCCTGTACTGGAGCTGGTGCAGGACAGCCCAGCACCTGTAAGGCTTTTGTGGCTCTGCTGCTACAGTCCCTGTAACCAACAGTCTAAAATGGGACCATGAGGTGCTCAAAGCTCCGCTTAAGGAGGCTGAGTGGAAGTTTCTGCATGTATTTTAATCTTTGCTTAACTTCCAAGGGTTCAGGGAACCAAGGAGACCTGTTAGATCAAGCAAGAAGGGCAATACTCTCACCAAGACTAGTATGACTAGGAATAGTTTGACTCTATTTCTTTTTTTTTTGTCTCATCCAGGCTGCAGGGACAGCAGGAGGATAAAGGTGGAAAGACAGAGAATGAGAAAGGGACTGGCTCTCTGAACTGTTTAAAATGGAAACTAATCTGAGCTCTGGGAGAGTATCCAGATTGTTCTCCACTTAATCTAAGCCTGTTTGTGTATTTATGCTTATTTTTGAGTCACTTCACCAACGCATTTCTAATTTATTTCCAAAGTGGCAACTGTAGACAAATACCACGGCAGCATTGACACGCTTTGAGGTCTCTTTTTCTGGGTCTCAGAAGCCCTTGGGAATGATGTAGTGTTCCTTGATGCTGATAATTATAGCCCAAATGATTCTTGCCCTCTCCTGTTGCTGTTCTTCCCTGCTTATACTGTGGTGACAGTTCAGTTATGGGCTGATTTTAATTTTAAATGCAATCACAGGGGCACTTGCTTCTTGTGTCTCTCTTGGTAGACACCACCTCATCTCCCTCTGCCAGCTTGCTTAACATCTTAATTATTTAATTCTCATGTTCATGTGTTTCTGCCTTTCTTTATTCAGTCCCTGCTGTTCATTGTTCAAATGCCTGACTTCTAGGTCAGGAGTTGTACTGGCACTGGATGAATGCTACCTTGGGCATCACTCCAAAAGGCTGTCATCTTTCATGAGACAAGTTAGGAGGCGTTAGCCAACGTGTTACTATGCCCTCTGACTGGCAAGGGTAACTGCTTAAGGAGGGTTTTCCAAGCAGCTCTGTCATGAAAGCAATAGATTGAGAAACAACTTTTTAGCAAGTGTAGAGAAGCAAAAGCTTTCTAGTTGCTTGCAAAGAGCTTAATTTCTCTTTTTTGTTTCCATGCTTTTTGACACGTGGAAGTTGTCATCTTCTCTGCAAAAGCTGTTATTGCCTGCTCTAAAATAACACTATGCTTCAAAAAAAGGTTTGTGACCTCTCCCTGAAGGGCTGCTTGGGCAGCAGGGGCTGTGCTCGGGCATCAGCTGTGTGAGTTCCAGTCTTTGTATGACCTTAAGACCCTGTACCTGTGGAGCTCTAAAACCTCCCCAGCTAACTGGGATTAATTTGCAGTGTAAATTGGATGAAGTTGTTGCCCTCAATGCTGGACAACAAGGATACTGGGACTGGCTAGTGTGGGAACAGATTCAAAATCTGGGACCTACTCTGCTAGGTCTTCTTCCTGCTTATGTCTAACATAGGCTGGCAGGAATTTTGTTTTGCTGGTTAGCATTTGGCCCTGTGGTACCCCCCCCATCCCAGTCTTTCCTATTACACCTCCTTTCCTTGCATCAGAGAGAGAAACCAAGCATTTCAGAGCATTGGAGAGACCTGGAGGGACTTCGTTGTGCTCTGAATTAGATTATGCTCTGCTGGGTAGGGTGAAAAGATCAGGAGAGACCAGTGTGGGTTGATGAAAATGGGCCCTTCCTTCCTGGAGAAGTGCAGAGGTAGTTTTAGTAACAACACTTTGCAGTGCCCTGTATTCCCCATTGAAACACACTGATGCTTTTCCAGCTAAAATCTTTGCTGGTTTCAGCACTCAACTCTTCTTTCTTTCAGAGGCTCTTGCCAGGGGCCTCTTTTGGCAGGTGCTGGCAACACTTTTTGCTGGGCAGCTTTCCTTCCCTCTGTACCCTGTGGAAGAGGAGGGAAGGGGTTCAATAAATCTGCTTCAAATTGCCTTACAAACCAAGCTTGAACTTGTGACAATTCCAATATGGTCTTTGTGTGGCTTGTTTAAGCTCCTGATGCCTCCAGGACCGACAGGCGTCTGACCTGATAGATAGCCCAGCTGCCCTCTACTGCTGCAAACAAGGCAAAGTACCTTCTGTGAATACAGTGTGCTGCCAGCAAATAATTACCCTTGTTGTGGTGCTTTCTGGACACTGGTGCCTACCCATATGGTAATGAAAATCCATTTGCAGAGCAGTTAGTTTGCAGTATTGACTTCCCCATCTCCCTCTGATTCTCATATTTATTTAGAGCCAGTAATGGATTGAGGTTCTCCAGCAGTGAATTTGGAAGAGGGATGGTCTGGAGGACAACTGACAAGCTGAATGCTGACATGGTTGGATTTTACACCATCCTTAGTACTGATACTTTTTCTATTTGTACTAAACTTGCTTCCTAAGCTGTGATGGATCAAGCAGTTCCCCTGTCCTACCTCTGCAGAGGAGAGGGCTTGGTGGCATGAGAATTGTTAAGGGCATTTACTTGAGAAAGCCAAATTAGAACCATAGTTTGGGTTGGAAGGGACCTTAAAGATCATCCAGTTCCAAGCCCCCTGCCATGGACAGGAACACCTCCCACTGTCAGGCTGCCCAAGGCCCATCCAGCCTGGCCCTGAACACCTTCAGGGATGGGGCAGCCACAGCTTCCCTGGGAATTAGGATACAAAAGAGCAAGTAAGAGGAGGGTGTGGAGGAGTTTGAGGTTAAGGCTGGGGAGAGATAGAAAAGGAAATGATGAGAGGACTGGAAGACAGCTGGAGGAAGACACCAGGAAGATTTGAGACAGTTGGAGAGCAGGTGAGAAGCTGGGTGGAAAAATAGTAGGCTGGAATTAAAGATGAGAATTCAGTGAGTTTGGGGGAGGAGGGGCAAACTGAGCATCTAGAAAATTGAAGAAGAAAAGCAGTGGAGTGCTGTACATAGAAGGGGTGGAGGTGTTTCAGCTGGGACAGGACTTTAGCGAGTTGGAGAAGGCTGGAGAACAGGATAGGAACAAGAAGGAAGATGCTTCTTTAGAGGCATCTCACTGGTGTGTTGGTGCAAGGCAAAATAATATCTGCCCATGGAGAAAAACATATTGCTTTGTGGGAGGGACTCCAGGAGATGTACATTGCATATCAGTATGTCTGGGCTTGATGATCTCAAAGGTCATTTCCAACCTAGTGAGTCTATGATTCTATGATATAACAACTCTTGTGTGGGCTATCCTGTAAGATGGTATCATCACGTACCTTGGTTTGGCTGTTTTTCCCTAGGTAAAAGGCAATGGGAGCTTTCCATTTGAGGAAACACCAACTGCCTGCTCTTCCCCTAGTGGAGAAATCAAATGATTTGGTTTTGTGCATGCTGTCCTCCCTCAAACACCACTGTGCTTGCATTGGTTGATTTTTGGAGGAGCACCTGGCTGGCACATTGACAGGCAACTCTTGCCTGGGGACTGATGGGCTGCCATCCCTCCTGTGGGATAGGTGTTGCAGCTGTAAGCTGAAGGTCACTTTAAATGTCATCTCCATTTGGCTGCCTTGATGAAGTAATTATAGCTGAAAATACAAGGTTTACCAAACAAATTACAGACCAAGTGGTGTTTACCCTGTAAGAAAATGATTGGAAACACCTGCCAAACTGTGGAACAGAGAAAAGTGATTTTAGGGCTTTAAAATGCCTTTTTTTTGCTTGTAATGCTTCCTGGTGCATGTGACCCCTCCCACTGATCCTCAGCAGATCAGAACGTGGCATGGGGTCTGTGTGATGCTGTGGTTGGTTGTTCCCTGCTGGTGCACTCTGGGCTGGATCCCCTTGTCCCCCTAGCAATGCCGAACCAAGACATCAAGGAAAGCAAAGGAGCCTTAGCTGCAAGGCTGTGTGAAGGCTTTTATGCTTCATTGATGGTTCAGCCAGTGGGAGGCTGGTGGTGCAGTAGGGAAGATCAGATCTTAAGTGGTCCTGAGCATTCTGACCTCTCTTGGCTGGCAGCATTTCATAGAAACATAGACTCCTAGAATAGTTTGGATTGGAAGGGACCTTAAAGCCCATCCAGTTCCAACCCCCCTGTGGCAGGGACACCTCCCACTGGATCAGGCTGCCCAAGGTCACATCCAACCTGGCCTTGAACACCTCCAGGGATGGGGCAGCCACAGCTTCCCTGGGCAACCTGGGACAGAGCCTCCCCATCCTCCTTATGAAGAAATTCCTCCTTATGTCTAGTCTAAAGTTGCCCCTCTCCAGTTTATACCCATTGCCCCCTGTCCTATCACCACAAGCCTTTGTGAACAGTCCCTCCCCAGCTTTCTTGTAGCCCCTTCATGTACTGGAAGGTCACTTGAGCCTTCTCTTCCCCAGGCTAAACAACCCCAACCCTCTCAGCATGTCCTTGTATGGGAGGGAGGTGCTTCAGCCCTTGTACCCCTCCTCTGGAGCTGTTCTAGCAGCTCCATATCCTTCTTACACTGAGGATTCCAGAACTGTACCATTTTGTGTTCATTCTTCAGGGGTGGCTCAACGTGGTGCTGGGTTGGGGAGCACAGGTTCTCTTAGAATTTGCCTGTGGTGAAGTAGTTCAAGTGGTAGAGCCTGATGAGCACAGGTACAACAGATGTTAACCAAGCGGTTCCTGGATAAAGGCAGTGGCAGTGTGAGCAGGTACAGAGGCTTGTGTGCTGCAGATGGATTGGAAGTTCATTAACTTCTCTGTGGAAATGAGAGGACAAGAAGACATTCAGGAGCTGAGGGGCTGCAACTTCTTTTTCCCCATGTGGATGTCCACATGTTCCTTGTGCTGTACTGGGATAAGGTTGTGCCTCCTACAGGGGATGACCTGGCTGATAAACTACAAAAAATGTGGATAAGGAAATGTGAGGCTTTCCTTATCCTGACTGATTTACGGTCACAACTGGAAAAATCTCATTTGCAGGTAAGAAAATTTGGTGTGCTTTGACACCTCAGGCTCACAATCTGTAGAATGAAACTACACAGAAGAAAGGGACAGACTTTTCTAGGCAAAATGTATCTCTTCCAAGTCTGGTGGTTCTGCAGATCCTGGCTGAGGGTTTTCCGACTTCCCTGTTGTCAATATTGCTGTGAAGAGTTTGGCTGCAAGGAGAGACTGCAGCAAACTCCGCAGAGTAAAGGAGATAAAGGACAAATAAAGAACAGAGCCCTCCAGAGGGTGGTTTCATTCACCTGTGGCTGAGCTGGCTGTTTCCATTTCTCCCAAGAAACCTATCCACCAGAGCATCTGTGGAAAAAAAAATAATGAGAGCAGAGAAGGCAAATTCCAAGTTATTTGTTTGGGATTTTTGGTTGATCGCCAGGTTGCATGATCATCATGCGTTGTGACTCTCCATGAGGTATAGCTACTGGGAGAAGCCTGCTGCTTGGGCAGCTCCTGAATGTTAAAACACTGATCTGGAAAAAAAGATCTATTTGTAAGAAATCAACCACTGCAACCCAGTGAGGACTGCTCTTCTCAGAAGCTACCAGCAGTAATTGTTTTGTCTTTTGACCCAAACTCCTAAATTTACATCGTAAAAAGACCTTCTTTGGAAGGTACTGGAGCTAAACAACCTTTGTTCTTGTGTGTTAGACCTGCAGAGCACAAAGACCCAGAGGCAGAGCTGGGAAGGTGGGTGAATTGCCCCCCATCACATCATCCCCTATGCAAAGCACTGATTGCTTACCCCTCTTGCTCGTTTAAAGCCTTGCCTGGCATTTAAGCCAGTTTTCAAAGAGAAAAGTGAGGGTCTTGAAGGTGTAGCTACTTCTAGGTGCAGAAAACAGTGGGACCAGATTGATTTCTGTAATGGGATCCCTTCTCATGCATTTCTCCAAGGCTTCAGCAAACCACAGCCCGATCTCAATCTTGACATCTCTGTGCAGCTTGAGGTCTGCCTGCAGGTAATGGACGTGAGATTTAGAAACCTGAGAGTTGAAACTTCTCTGATGTTTTTTTGTGAGCCCTCTGCTCCCCTTTGAAATTCTTTGTTTCACTGCCCTTAGCGGAATGGTGGGGCTTTGAACACCTCCTTGCTGATATTAACATCAAAAGCTACAGAACATTAAAGGAAACGCTATTCCAGACTGGTTGCTCTCCCTGAGAAAAAAAAAAAAAAGACAAATAAAATGCCTGCATTTCAAGTCCTGCAGCAGTATCTCTGCAGTCATGGAGCTGGCTGAAATGTCTCTGCCTCCTGTGAGATGGGCTGGAAAGCCAGCAGGTACAAACTCAGGTGCCTCAGCAGCCTCCTCACAGGCAGAGCTTGTAAACAGGTAGGTTGCTTCCAGCTACACTTTGTGTTCACTGCTACTGCTGAAGCGGATGGATGGGGGCCACAGGGCACTGGCAAAGCTGCCAGGCTGGGGTTCTGCCCATCAGCTTGCCTTGTTTGTGTCCTCCTTTCCCTAGGGGTGAGGTATTCAGGCAACCAGACCTTCCAGCCATGCTCCAGAAAGAAACCTTTGGTAGTGAATGACAAGCACATGCAAATGGTTTGCAGCCCAATCTAGAGAATTAGAGTTTTGTTCTGTCTGAAGTTTCTGCCTTTGGACCTAGTTTTATTCTTTGCCCACTTGGTGTTTTGCTTAATCAGATCTGTTTGCCTTTTTATAGAGTGCAGTGTGTGCCCTAGAGGCCAGATGCTGGTGTGGTGAAGAGAAGCAGCCTTGTCTCAGGCAGCCCCGAAATCTGGATGCAGGTACACATTGCATCCTTCAATGAGAGTCACTGGCCTCTGGAAGCACCTCTTAGACCAAGTGATTAAAAATGAGTTATTGGTGCAGATGGATGATCCCATTGTACTTTTCTTGACAGGGATATAAGGCAGCTGAATTATTCTCATCTCCCTCTTCTGCACGTGCTGGATTTTGAATGGGCTACCCTCTAATGTGAGGGTTGCAAGGTAGTGCTGCAAAGCCTAATAGCACTTGTAACCTAAGTAGCTGCTCTGTCCATCCTAGGCAGGAGGACAACTGCTGCCTTTGGCAGAGCCCACAGCTCTTTCACCTACTACAAACTTTGCTCTTGGAGCTGCAGTTCTGGGGGACCCTGAAATGAAGAGCTTGATTTGTGTTTGGCTTTTTTTATACTTCTTTTACTTTCCCACTCGAACAAAAATAGCCCTGGAGAAAACTGGCTATTGGGTTGCCTGGAATGCCTTATTTGAACACAGCAGCATCAATACGTGAAATGATGTTCTTCTGTGGGATCAGTGAGACTTTGAAGGATGAGTGGTGTTTAACAACCTTTGGTTTGCCAGAGGGTCTTGAGGCATGGGTAATCTGGACATAGAGTTGAAGCCCTGACTGGAATAAAGTAAACATAAACTTGGAGGGAGAAGGCAGGTGGCTCTAATGACCTGGGAATGGAAGACGTAGTGAGTGACCTCTCCTCATGTCATGGGTGTCTGGGTTTACCTCAATTCCTTGCTTCTGTTAACGGGTGGAAAAGTTGTGTCCCTTGTGGCAGAGGAAGCCTTGCAGGGCCAGGAGATGGCTTCCTCTCTCTGATCCTTGCAGCAGGTCAGATGGAGCCCTTCTTGTCCTGTTTGCCTGCAGAGCTGGCCTTTTTCAAGTCCATTCCTTGAAGGTTTGGAGTAGAAAGTGGCAGCAAGAGCCTTGAGAGAAAAGGAAGGTTGCTGTGATGAGTGGAGGGGGACACACTCATCAGGATGAACTGGATCAGCTAATAGCCTGCCTATGCATTTCTTCTCCTGGACAATCTACCTGCTCAGGAAAAAATGACAGGCCTTAGGTTGTTTTATCATGGCTTGTGGATTCAGTGTAGGGAAATGGTTGGCAGATCCAGAGAGAAGTCCCTGGTTCCCAAGGGAGTCCAGCTGCCTGCTTTATTAGACATGCGGGCAGTACAGAAACTCCTGGTGCCACTACCCTGGAACACGCCTCACTTTGGAAAGAAACTGCAAAGGTGCCTTTCTCCTATTTCTATTTCATAGAATCACTAGATTGAAAAAGACCTCCAGGATCATTGAATCCAACAATTCCTATCTGCCACTAAACCACGTTCCTGAGCACCTTGTCTACCCATCTTTTAAACATCTCCAGGGATGGTGACTCTGCAAAAGGCAGAGATGCCATGGACTTTTAGAGTCTGGAGGCTGGAGAGGGGGGACCTGGGACTGGAGGGGCTGTGGCTGCTGTCTGGGAGAGAAGGACCTGCCACCAACTCCTTGTGGTGCTGCTCCTGGAGGATGGGGGTGCAAGGGGGACTGCCAGGATCCCCATAAATTATGGCATTCAGGGTGCTGCGGTGATTATCCACTTTGGGTCCTGTAGAGCTGCTGGAGGTGGCTGAGAATCACACACTGACAAACCTGATGAGAGCAGGCTGGTGTGTCTAGTGCATGTCTTGTCTATCTTTTCCCTTGTACTTCTTATTTTGGGTACCATTTGCTGCCCTCAAACAACTCCTTTGTGTCAGGTATCCTAACTGGTAGATATCTAGTCCCTCATGCTGCTCCTTTTTTTGATGAGTATGGGTGGGCACTGTATTCTACCCTGCTCCCAGAGCTCAGAGGCAGAAGGGTTCAGCCCTTCCTCTAGCCTCTGGTTCTCCCTCTTCATACAGCTGGATCTCTCTGGGCTCCTTTCCTTGGAACTTTTACAATGACATCCAGAGATCAGTATTTGTGTGAGAAAACCATTCTAACAATTTCATTTTTCTTCTATTGCTTCTCTGAAATTTGTGAAGAATCCTGCTGGAAATGCACCTTGGTGAAGCTTACAGAAAAGCTGCGTTTCTCTCTGTTCTTTCTCATTTGCTTGCAGTCAGTTTGATTTGGGAAGTTACTCTATTGGAAGCAGGAAGGAAATTCTCAGGCTGCTTCTCTGCTTGAATCAGATCAGAGATTCCCTTTCTAGTTAGGTGCCCACGGGAGTCTCATCTGTGTGTGTGGAAATGCAAGTGAAACCTCCAGGGCTGGGAACATCTTCCTGAGAGGACGCACCAAAGTGTTTAGTCACCCAGTTGTGGTCCCTAAGGCCACAGCTGTGATGAGGATAAGTGATTTCTCAGCATCCTGCTTTTAATTAGGGGAGAGTTTGCAAAAGGGCAGTCTGGGTAGTTGCCATTTGTCATCCGTGTTCCTAGAACTTCTAGAGCTGGATAAAGTTTTGGTGTTTTCTGGGCATTGGAAAACATTTCTGGCTTCTGGAAAAGCCCTAGCTCCTGACAGAGGTTTGATGTCAGGTCTTCAAGTTGTGCTCTGTAGCATTTCTGTCTCTGCAGTATCTGCAAGGATGGCCTCAGTGTGAAGCTGTCCTGACATCTTCATGCCCTGCCTGTTCCACACCCAACCACGTGCCTCCACTCCCAGGTGACCTCCGTGCAAGGTGCCTTTCAGCATGAGAGAGGGAAGAAATATCTGAACCCTGAAAGAATCAGGCCTTCCCTGAAGCACTGATAAACATGATGCTGTTTTCTTTGGTCCAATCTGCATCTTAACGCTTTAAGTATCCTTTCTTTGTTTCAGATAATTAAAGTTAATGGTTTCTTCTTTGTCCAGGCTGCAATTCCCATATGTTCCACAGCTCTCTGCTTCTTTGTTGAAGATGATTGTGCTGATTGCAGCCCCAGCTCTGCCCTGCAATGTATGACAAACGAATGAGCTCAGAGGAAGATGATTTTTAAAATGAGAATGGATTTTTCAAATTGAACAATCTTTGCTGTGAGTCCATGAGTCCTTGTTAGGGAGGTGCTGGGGAAACAGTGGCTTAAACAACAGTGAGATGATGCCTTGCGGGAACTCATTTGTGCTTCCAGTGCTGGGTTCAGGAGGATGAGTGGACAATCCTCATTGCTCCTGAGCAACCACTTCTGCACAGCCCCAGCAAACAGATCCTCCTGAAAGTGGCCCTGTGAGCTGTGCTGGCAGGTCTTGCAGCAGCATTTGTGCCCATCTGCATATCCCTTGTGATCTTGGTAGAGAATGAGACCAAAGTATTGTCTGGTATTTAGTGACTTCAAAGTCACACCAGGGTATTGCTACATAAATGCTTGTAGCAGCATATGGGTGACTTTCCCTCCTCAAAAAAATTCTGAGGTCCTTTTCCACTGTCTTTGTGCAACTCCACATCACTGAAGTCTAAAAGGATGCGAGCATGAAGGAGCATGTGACTCGCAGGTGTTGCTTCTCTCCATTAAGGTAGGAAGAGAGTCATTCTCACCTACTCCCTGGTGCGAAGGCAAAGACCCAGTGATGCCTGTGAAGTCCCTTGGAAGGCATCAGAGTAATGCTAAACACAGCAGCTCTGCAGGCTCCAGCGTTATTCAGAGTTACACAGCTGCACCTGGATGTGGTGCAGCTCCAGGGATTCACGAGCCTGCTGGACAGTGTTTCTCTAGGAGCAGGAAGAATGGACTGGAGGTCAATCTGATGGTGGCAGCTCCTAAAGGAGCATGGTATAGACATCTGTTAAAACTGAGAAGGGTCATCCCCTCCTTTCACAGGATTTCCCAAGCTGACTTCACAACAATGACACAATTTGTGAGACCCTTCCTCCCTGTAACCCAGCAAACACCATTCCTACCATCCTAAAGGAAGAGTAGAAGAGCATAAATACTTCTGGAATAAAGTGGGGATCTTAAGGCTTCTCCGAAGGTCGCTCTGGTGGTCTCGATAGTTCTTTCAGTCATCTTTTAACTCTTTGAGAGATTTGTGTGCTTACAGGAGTAGATTTTATTGTTTCTCTGAAAACCCACACCAGTAATTTGGTAAATAGAATATTACCAGGACCTGAAGTATTCTGGACCTAGCCAGCTCTAATTTGCTATGGGTAATCATTATTCTGCTGCCTCTCTCTGCTAGGTCTGAAAGTGCTGTGAATTTAGAGTAGGAATCAATTAAACAGCAAATAGGTTTCTTTGTCAAAATCAATTAAATCCTCCTCCTAGCCAGTACAATGGTCTCCCTGGAATTTCGTATTCTGCTTGGCTGCTATTTCTCCTCAGCTTTTGCTGGATAATGTTGATGTTTTATAGCTTGATTTAAATCATGTAGATCAATGCATATGCATCCCTTATTTGGATTTTCAATTACAACCATATATTTAGCCTAAATGAATTATCCAGGTTATAGTTGCATATAGTTTTCATAATGCCCAATTCAATTTTTACTTTCTCTGTAAGCAGAAATGATTTCTTTGGAGACTAGGATCATTATGGTTGTTTTAGTCTTCTTGCTGTAATATTAGTCTTCCAAATGGGCTGGACCAGAAGTATTCAAACATCTTCAACCTGTGGATTCCATGGATTCCATTTTTGCTTTGGACAGAGATGGAAACACTTTGGAAATGTCTCTCCCCTACCCACAGTTCTCAGTCACAGGCTGTGTCTGATCTGTCAGACCCATTGCATCTGGATTAAAAAAGACCTTTTTCCCTGGGTACTATCGATCTGACTGACTAACCTCAGTCTCTCTGCACTCTAAACCCAAAACACCTTGGAGAATCTGGTCCTTGGTGTGCCTGAGGATTGGGTGTTACTGTTGAACGCAGGACTTCAGCTCCTAAATCTCTACAGTGTCTTTGTTAGTTTTCCATAAATCCCCAGTTCCTGTCTGGGAGAGTGAAGCAGTTCTGATTTTTAAGCTGAGCTGCAGCCTGTTGTTAAATCAGATCTAAGTCTAACATTTATTTTCTTGGGGATGCTCTATTCTCAACAACAGTATTTAAGAGTTTTCTTTGATAGACTGCAATATGTTCTAGCTCAGCTGTTCTTGCTGTAGAGTAGCAGATTCCTGTGCCTACGAAGAGGTGTTCTGTTGTGTGTTTCAAATATATCTGATGTTTGACTCTCACGTTGTGACTACAAATACCATAGGCCCCTCATTGCTTATTTAATTCTTAAAAATAAATGATTACTGTAGGTAAATGCCATGTTCCCTGTTGTGATCCAGGAGAGCTCTGTGTGCTGACCAGATCCTGCCAGCACTGAAGAAAAGTTTCAAAAAATGGGAAATTTCCCTTGTTTTTGATAGTGTTAGAAATTATTAGATACTAAGAGGTCCAGAATAATGAAACAATTATCCTGGATTTGTTTTAACTCCAATTTTGATAGGGAAAATTTGAAAAGGTGGTAATTGTTAAAATATTGTGAATGATTGATGTATTTTTTCTATGTGACAGGCAAACAAACTTTTTCAGAAAAGCTCTGGGGAGCTGAAGGGACTCTGCACTCTCTGTCTTCCACAGAATGCAAATCTTCAATTTTTCATGTAGTTTGATGCATAGTTTTCCATTTAATGCAAAAGTTTTCATGCTGAAAATGGAGGCCTGGGGTTACAAGCTATTCAAGAAGTTGGTGTCGTCTGAATTTTCTGCTTGAGGGGACTTAAAGGGGTCAGTTGTCTGCCCAGGAAAGTGCTGTGACCATGAGCAGTCCCAGGAGACACCCTGGATACCTGTGTGGTAAATCTCACTTTTTTTTGCTTCTGTGAAGCTTTGTATAAACAATTAACTGTTCCCTGAAGCAAAGTTACTTCCCAGGCAACTGCTCTTACCTTCAGGCTAATGAGCCTTTCTCAAGCTTTTGGTCATGGATTTAGTAATAGCCTAAAAAGTCCTTGCAGCTGAGAAAAATGCCAGCGGCGAGGAGTGAAGAGCCCGTTTCCTGGAGGGGACAGGGCTCAGCCGAGGGTCAAAATCACACTCAATCTGATTGTTTAGCCTGGAGAAAAGGAGGCTGAAGGATAACCTTATCGCTGTCTATAACTGCCTGAAAGGAGATTGCAGTGAGGTGGGTGCTGGTCTCTTCTCCCAAGTAACAGGGACAGGACGAGGAGGAAAGTTGCACCAAGGGAGGATTAGTTTGGATATTGGGAAAAATTCCTTCACTGAAAGGATTCTCGGGCACTGGCAGAGGCTGCCCAGGGAGCTGGTGGAGTCCCCATCCCTGAAGGTGTTTAAAAGGTGGGTAGATGAAATGCTCAGGTATATAGTTTAGTTGTGGATGAGTACGGTTGGATTCAATGATCTCAGAGATCTTTTCCAAGCAAATAATTCTGTGATTCTATGATCTCTTCCATATCCAGAGAGGGACAGGGACTGACTCTCACTTGTCACAAGGCTCTTCCACACACCCCTTCCCAGGATGTTTTAACCCATTTTCTCTCACCAAGGACATTGTGCTGCTCAGCAGATTTCAAGAGCCGTAGAAGTTGTGCTGGTTCACCAGCACTGCAGTCTTTGCTCCACTGACATTTAATCCCTTAAGCAAGGGGAACAGCATAAGGAAGAAGGATGCGGAGTTCTCACTTCCACACTGTGCGGATTGTTGGGAAGGACCAGACTATGACCCTAACAAGGGATGCGGGATGTGACCGAGATCCCTCGAGGACAGGAGGGAGATGGACTTAGGATTTCCTGTGTCTCAAGTGAGCATTCACAGCTCCTGAGATCGTGGGCAAAGAGATGGAATATTCTCCCATTTTGTTAGTTATCCTTCTTCAATTCCCCTGTCTTCCTCCATTATTTGTCCTCTAGCACATTTGCTGCTACTTGGGGAACAAGGAAAATCACCTTTTGGGGACTAGTTTACGATTAACTGGGGAAGGGGGAGGAACAGACGGATTTTTCATCACTGTGTGAGTTACTCTGTTATTGATGCCATGAGATCAAGGCATTGGCTTCATCCTCTGAATTCCCATGTTCTGGTGATTGAGAGAAGTATTCAGATTCCCGTGTTATAATATGACTTTCCCTTTATCACTTGCATGCTGGTGGGATCCATTTTCAGAGCTCTGAGAAGTCTCTGCCATCTGTTAATTTAATAATTGTCTAATGATGTAATACCCACATGCTTCAATTGAGCAATTTCCCAGTTCCCATCATAGAATGTATTTAATCTGTCAATATTTCTTTGTGTTGCCTTTTTTATTCAAGTCCTTTTAAAAACAGTGACTTGATTATAATAACTGCAGTTAAACCTGGCACTTCATCAGGCTGGCTTCTGAGGTGCAGCACAGTAAATATTTTAAAATCCCCGTATGTCTGAAATGATTTTGAAAGTTCTAAAATATTAAAGTAATACATCCTCATTCTTACAAAGGAGCAGGCTTGATTGTGCAATTATCTGGTCTATTTATTATTATCTAGCCTACTTAGAATGTGAAAACTCTTCTTCAAATGGTATGAACTCATGCAAATAAAAATTAAGAAGGGCCAGGTTTATTTTGTATGTCTACTTCAACTTTGGAAAGAAAAGAACCAAAAGAGGCTAGACCAGGATGCCAAATGTAGAATATGAAAAATGGATTTATTACAGCACAGCACTGTCTGTGTTGATGCTGCTTTTCTTGGTCTGCATGCTTACATGAAGATCATCTTAATGAGAGGGGAAAAGAAATAAAAAAAGAGACTCCTCCTTGTTTCTTATAGATAGGCAGAATATATTTATTGCATTGGGAATACATAGAATCATGTAATGGTTTGGGCTGGAAAGGACCTTAAAGATCCTTAAAGGAACAGAACAAAATGAGGCTCCCATGATCCAAGAGGAGGTGATCAGAGCCTTGCTAGCCTGACTAGACACCCACAAGTCTATGGGGCCAGATGGGATTCACCTGAGGGTATTGACGGAGCTGGCGGATGTGCTGCCAAACCCCTTTCCATCATCTTCCAACAGTCCTGGAAGACTGGGGAGGTTCCACTGGACTGGAGGCTGATGTTGTGCCCATCTACAAGAGGGGTCGCAGGGAGGATCCAGGGAACTACAGGCCCGTCAATCTGATCTCAGTGCCAGAGAAAGTCATGGAACAGGTGATCTTGAGTGCTATCATGAAGCACTTGCAAGAGAACTGGGTGATCAGGCCCAGTCAACACGGGTTCACAAAAGGCAGGTCTTGCCAAACTAACCTGATCGCCTTCTATGACAAAGTGACTCGGCTGCTGGACGAGGGAAAGGCTGTGGATGTATCTTCCTGGACTTTAGTAAAGCCTTTGACACAGTTTCTCATAGCATTCTGCTACGGAAACTGTCACCTCTGGCCTGGACGGGTGCACACTCTCCTGGGTGGAAAACTGGTTGGATGGAGGGCCCAGAGAGTGGTGGGAAATGGTGTTAAATCCAGCTGGAGGCCAGTGACAAGTGGGGTTCCCCAGGGCTCAGTGCTGGGTCCAGCCCTGTTCAATGTCTTTATCAACGACCTGGATGAAGGCATCGAGTGCACCCTTAGCAAGTTTGCGGATGACACTAAGCTGGGTGGAAGTGTGGATCTGCTGGAGGGTAGGGAGGCTCCAAAGGGATCTGAACAGGCTGGACTGCTGGGCTGAGACCAACGGCAGGAGGTTTAACAAGGCCAAATGCCGGGTCCTGCACTTGGGACACAACAACCCTAAGCAAAGGTACAAACTAGGAGAAGCCTGGCTGGAAAGCTGCCAGGAGGAGAAGGACCTGGGGGTGCTGGTTGACAGTGACTAAACATGAGCCAGCAGTGGCCCAGGTGGCCAAGAAGGCCAATGGCATCTTGGCCTGTATCAGGAACGGTGTAACCAGCAGGTCCAGGGAGGTTATTCTCCCTCTGTACTCGGCACTAGTGAGACCGCTCCTCGAGTCCTGTGTTCAGTTCTGGGCCCCTCACCACAAGAAGGATGTTGAGGCTCTGGAGCGAGTCCAGAGAAGAGCAACGAAGCTGGTGAGGGGGCTGGAGAACAGGCCTCATGAGGAGCGGCTGAGAGAGCTGGGGGTGTTTAGCCTGGAGAAGAGGAGGCTGAGGGGAGACCTCATTGCTCCCTCCAACTACCTGAAAGGAGGTTGTGGAGAGAAGGGAGCTGGGCTCTTCTCCCAAGTGACAGGGGACAGGATGAGAGGGAATGGCCTCAAGCTCTGCCAGGGGAGGTTTAGGCTGGACATTAGGAAAAAATTTTTCATTTAAAGGGTCATTGGGCACTGTCAGAGGCTGCCCAGGGAGGTGGTTCATTCACCTTCCCTGGAGGGGTTTAAGGGATGGGTGGACGAGGTGCTGAGGGACATGGTTTAGTGATTGATAGGAATGGTTGGACTCGATGATCTGGTGGGTCTCTTCCAACCTGGTTATTCTATGATTCTATGATCATCCAGTTCAACCTAGAGAAGAGAAGGCTCTGAGGAGACCTTATAGCGACCTTCCAGTATCTGAAGGGGCTACAAGAAAGCTGAGGAGGGAGTGTTTATGAAGTCTTGTAGTGACAGGACTAGGAGGAATGGCTTTAAACTGAAGAGGGGCAGATTTTGACTGGACATAGAGGAGGAATTTCTTCACCATGAGGGTGGTGATGCCCTGGCACATGTTGCCCAGGGAAGCTGTGGCTGCCCCATCCCTGGAGGTGTTCCAGGCCAGGTTGGATGGACCTTGGGCAGCCTGATCCAGTGGGTGGTGTCCCTGCCCATGGCAGGAGTGTTGGATCTGGATGATTTTTAAGGTCCCTTCCAACCCAAACTATTCTACAATTCTGTGATTCCAAACCTCTTCCTTTCGAGGAGCTGTAGAGAGTGAGTAGGCGTCCCCTAAGCCTCCTCTTCTCCAGGCTAAACAACAGCAGGTCCTCTAGCTGCTTCTCATAAGGCTTGTTCTCCAGCCCCTTCACCAGCTCTGTTCCCTTTCTCTGGACTCGCTCTAGTGCCTCAATGTCTTGTACTGAGGGGCCTAAAACTGAACAGAGTGTTTGACTAATCCTCTTCTCTGGCATCCCAATTGTTTATCAAAGACCTTCAGCCAGGGTGACAGCACCTGTCTTTAAAAGACTAAATCAGGACAGTTAACTCTCTTCCTTAGAGCTATATAGACTTCTTCCACGTTGTTTTGCGCTTCCTTACCCCAGCTGGTCATTATAGTGTCTCTCTTCCCACTACCCTGCTAAAGGTGCACGTCTTTTTGCTTGTTTGTAGCCGCTGTTTGAAGACTTGTGAAGGATTGTGCTGGAAGGCTGTGGTGAAAGGGAATATGAAATGCAGATTTGCTGAGCAAAAGGCAAGAGGGCATTGGGCCATGTTTCTTCTTTAGAGATGCGAGCTCAGGATCTGTAAAGTGCTTTGGAATCTCCTGGGATGAAAGCTAATGTAAAATGTGACAGCTATTATTATAAACTCTCTCAACAAACTTGAACTTGCCCAAATGTCTATTCATAATCTTATAAGAAAATAATTCTAAATAATTGCATTATGCCCTTTATGTTAGTGGATTTTCTACAGTAATTGACTTTATAGCAAAAGACATCTTTCAGCTTAACAAGGAGTTTATACCCAGCCTACTACTAAGAAAATTACAGGACTCTGTGTGAAGGCATATCTAATAGAATGGTTTCAGCTGAAAAGTAGCCCTAATGATACTGCAATTAGAAGCCCCCACCTTGGGCTAATCTAGCTAACAAAGTGTTTAGTGCTGAATGAGTTTTCATCTAGGATTCAGAGGCATCCTGGAAGAGACTGAGAAGAAGTACAGAGTGAAGATACGTGCCTTTTCTTGGGGTTAGATTGGTGAAGGCGTCCAGGTATTTGTTATGCTAGAGTTGAAATTTAGCTTATCACATCCCCCAGAAGGAGGAAACACCATGATTTATCTCAAAAACCCCACCCAGAAGAACTAAAATTTCTGCCTGCAGCCATCTGTGTAACTGCAGAATTCCTGATGGCCACGGACTGTGCCTACCTCCCCTCAGACTGGCACCCCAGGAGATCTACAGCTCGAGGACTTTGTGCCTGACTCTCCACAAGCTCCAGCTCAGTGTGGTGCTTTGGCTCTGTAGCTGAGGCACTCACAGACCATGTAGGAAGACTCAGGGTCACTTCACTTCTTTGTGTCTCTTACAGCGGAACAACTAGGATGCTTGACACATGTGGGTTGAGGAACCATAAACAAAATATTCATTAATTGAAAGAAGGAGCAAGGAACTGGCCTCCTAATCCACAGCAATTACACGTGGCTGATGTCTCACATGGTGAGATATTTAAGTCCCTGCTCCAAAAGTTATATCTGCTAAACAGACCAGCTCTATAGGGCTTGGGAGAAACACCCCGAAGTATTATGTAGTGGCTTGTTTTGGGGCTCCTTGGCGAGAGATCTAGAGAGGCCTCTTACATCCCAAACAAGGACATTAGTCTCGGGGTCAGTGCAATCAGCAGGTTAAGGGGCCACCCATATTTCTTTCTTTATTATGGCAGGATTGGACATCTTCAGCCTGTAACCCCACGAGATGGTTCATAGAGCTGCAACCTGGCTGGAAGAAGGCTGCCTCAGAGGAACAGGGTATGTGGCAGCTGGTGTCTCCCCAACAGGGACCCCAACTTGGGTTTTGGCTGGTAGAGAGAAATGCCAAAGGAAAAAAGAATGAGTTAATGCAATGGGATTTCTTTTCAGTTAGAAGTGGGGAAAAATATTCCAAGGATGAGAAAAGACAGAAAAATCCCAAAGTCAACAATCAGAAAAGCAGACTGAGCCACCATCTGAAGAAAAGCTTGTATGCTTCCAGTCTATTAGTGTTTGATTCCTTCCTTTAGCCATTGAAGCATTTTCATCTGATCTGAAAATCTTATAGTAAAATTTTGGACAATTTTGAAATGCTACTTTAAATATTTTGAGTCAGGAAATGCCCCAAGACCAGTGTTTTCACAGAAAGATAAGCAAGAATATGCAAAAATGTCATGTTTCCTTTGAATGGGAATGTTCTGAAGCTTTCCAGTGCTGAATTGTTGGAAAAGAAAAAGATCAGAGGAGCAAAATTTGTTACAGAAACCTGAAATTCCTAGTGTAGGGCCACATAAGAATTACAGGATACCTTAAAGAGATGTCTAGCGTTCAGTCCCATGTCTACACGCATTTGCTCTTCTTGTACTGCCAGATTGGGAAGGCTCATCCAGGATCTTTCCAGAAAGCTCATTGAATAAGCAGTTGAATTTAATTCACTTTCCTTAAACATTTTGTATCAAGTCTTATTCAAACATGTTGTTCGAGGCACTGTTGGGAAGCTGATGTTTAAACAACTAAGTGAACACCTCTAGGGAAAAGCCTGTTCCAACCTCATTTATATCTTATTTTTTTAAGGAAACAAGGAAATGGTGAAGTTTTGCTGAACATAAACACATAGAAACCTGAAAATTCAATTTCTTTGGTAGTTACAAAGAATCTTTTCCAAATTCATAAGAAAGCCAAGATTAATTAGAGAACAGTGTTTGTTAAGAAAAAAGAGAACAACAAGCCTCTTCATGGATTCCATAAGAATTAACATTCTGTCTTAGTGAATCAATAACTCAAACTGCTTAACAAGGAAGTGTTTGCTGTGGGACCAGCTTAGCACCTGGAACAGACCAGCTGTGGAAGAGATTGTCCCAGTAGCCTCAGGGTGATTTCTGCGTCTTGGTCTGGAATAGCAAGTTTTAAAAAGTTTAAAAACTGCAGTTTTTAGTGCTTTTAGCATATTAAGGTTTTAAAATATTGCAGTAGCACAGTTTCAGCCTCTTTTTTTTTTTTTTTTTCCCAGTCCTACAATGCAGAAAAAGGCATGTAAAAGGGACACCAATTAGACCAAAGTGTAAGATTTAGTTGTGGATATCATAGAATCATAGAATGGTTTGGGTTGGAAGGAATCTTGAAGATCATCCCCCTGCCATGGGAAGGGACACCTCCCACTGGATCTGGTTGCTCCAAGCCCCAACCAACCTGGCCTGGAACACCTCCAGGGATGAGACAGCCACCACTGCTCTGGGCAACCTGGGCCAGGGCCTCCTCACCCTCACAGCAAAACATTTCTTCCTAAGATTTCATCTCAATCTCCCCGCTTCCAGTGCAAAAACATTCCCTCTCATCCCATTCCTGCCCTCCCTCATCAAGAGCCCCTCCCCAACTTTCCTGGAGCCCCTTTCAGCACTGGAAGCTGCTCTAAGTTCTCCTTGCAGCCTTCTCTTCTCCAGACTGAACAACCCCAACTCTCTCAGCCTGTCCTCATACAGGAGGTGCTGCAGCCCTTGGATCATCTCCGTGGTCTCCTCTGCACTCACTCTGACAGATCCGGGTCTTTCCTGTGCTGAGGACTCCAGAACCGAATGCAGGGCTCCAGGTGAGGATTCTTGAGACCATACTTCAGTTCTCTCAAAGTTTCCCTGTCTGAAGTTTCTTCTTCAGGATCAAGACTAGTGCAATTTTAATACAGAGAGACATGTTTATTGTCTAAACATTAAAGCTGTTTCTGGTTTTGAGCTTATTTAAGGCACCTATACATTTTACCCACATCTGCTCATCCATTCCTGTAAGCAGATTGACGGTATCATACACTGAAACAGGAATACAAATAGTGTCAAAACATGGGCAAATCTTCAAAACCCCAGGGATCTGATATGAGATGAAAATCTGGAGGAAGTAATAATAAATGTGAAATAACTTTACTTGCAGTCTTATATTTATAATTTCATCTCAAGTTTTTGCAAATATGTGATTTGCAAAACACCGTCTTTGTAAAATCAGAGCGTCTCAACATCTTAATGCATTGAAATGGCCCCTCTGAGACCTCACCTGCATCCTTTTCAAATTCTTCCACATGCTTCTCTCAGCAGAAAATACAATTAGGAAAAAGCTATGAGTTTGAAAAAGTGTCGCAATAAAATAAAAAAAGACCTCAGGAAGGCTTTGGAAGCTTGATAGTAATCAAATCTACTGCAGAAAAGAAAATCAATGTTGCTATCTTTATATATCAACATAAACATTTTTATTTCATTACAGCAACGAGAAGGACAAACTGTAATGAATCAAGAGGGATTTCAGGGGTGGAATGAAGACGAAAAGACCCAGCTTGTCAATGTTCCCATCTCATGAAGGATAACCCTGTCTCTCCAAAATGCTGTAAATCTTTCACCTTAAGAGCCTTCTTGGCCTGAAGCAGGAAGATCAGACCTCCAGCAACTACTCATGTCAAAATCACTTTCACTTCAGTAGCTCTCAAATGGGGGTATCGATTGGGTGGGCTGGGCTGGAGGTGTGCAGCTCTCTGGTACCAGGATGCTCCTTGTTGCCAGAGGTGGGAACCCTCTCCAGCCATCCTGTGGGATGAGAGGCTGCCCTGCTATCCCCTAGGGGTATCAGGAAGGTAGATCTGTAGAAATCTGCAAGGATCCACCCCAGACCCGCCACTGCTCCTTGCATGCAGGCTCATGGACAACAAGGTCTTAAGATAAGCTCAGGAGCTCCTGAGGGCTCAGCCCTACCTGGCAGTGGCATAGGATGGGGTTGTGTTAGAGTAGTGATGTGTCAGTGATGCCCTGAGTAAATAAGCTTCAATTCTGCACCCTCTGATTCTCTATAGTACCTCTTAGGTACCCTTAGAATATCTACAAACACTTCCAGCATGATAGAATGCAAACTCCACCTGAACTATGAGCCCTTTGGTGTGGGCATGTTGGGGAATTTAACATACATGACTCCACCAGACTTTGGGGAATAACCTCTTCCTCACACCAGAACAAAACCAAATAGTGATATTTGTGTGGCAACTAGGGTTTCTTGAACTGGAAGTATCCCTGACTGCTTACTATTCAATATTCCATAGCTATTGCTTATCTGTATTTGTAATTCTCTAATCCTTCATTTATAAAGATTCAGGAGGTGGGAACGATACTCTGAGACTCAAATGACCTCTCCACTGCAGATAACTTTTTTGAAAACAAAGCAAAATGTTCCCAAATACTCTATATAGGCTGAATGTCCTTCACATAGCAAGTCAACAAACATGAGGATGCAATGAATATATTTGCAGAAAATGGGTTTGGATCATGGACCGTAGGTCTGAATCACTGAATAATGTATTAATTCTACCAGATCTAATATGAGTGAGGAAAGAGAGATTTAGATATATGAGCAGGTCAGACATTAGAAATTTTAGTTTATGCAGAGTTTGGAGCTGAGAATGTAGTCTCCACTCCATTTCAATTAAAACTAATCTTATTAATTTATATTTTAAATTGCACTGAAACACATCATGCTATCGCTGAATAAATTCTCTCACCCAGCACCACTGGAGAGGCTGGCAGGTTTGCAGAAAGAGGTCCTGGGGCTCCTGGTGGACAAGTTAAGCATGAATCAACACCATGCATCTGCGAAAGCTGCATTAGCAAGAGTGCAGGCAGCAAGGCAAAAGAGGAGATCGTTGTCCTTTCTTTCTGCATTGGTGAGACCCCATATGTAGTGCTGGGCTGGTTTTGGCTCCCAGTGCAAGTCCAGCGAACCCAGCAGAGGCCAGCAAAATGATTGAGGCTGGAGAGGCCTTGATCAGGCCTTATGAGAAGCGGCTGAGAGTGTTGGGGGTGTTTAGCCTAGAGAAGAGGAGGCTGAGGGGAGACCTCATTGCTCTCTACAACTACCTGAAAGGAGGTTGTGGAGAGGAGGGAGCTGGGCTCTTCTCCCAAGTGACAGGGGACAGGACGAGAGGGAATGGCCTCAAGCTCCACCAGGGGAGGTTCAGGCTGAACATTAGGAAAAAAATTTTCACAGAAAGGATCATTGGGCACTGGCAGAGGCTGCCCAGGGAGGGAGTTGAGTCATCTTCCCTGGAGGTGTTTAAGGGACAGGTGGACGAGGTGCTGAAGGACATGGTTTAGTGATTGATAGGAATGGTTGGACTCGATGATCTGGTGGGTCTCTTCCAACCTGGTTATTCTATGATTCCATGATTCTATGGTAGCAAGATGTACAAGGAGAGGTTGAGTGAACTGGGTCTATTCAGCCTGAAGAAGAGAAGGTGAAGCCAAGACCTCATCGCCATCTGCAACAGCCTGAGAGGAGGGTGTTGAGGAGGCTGTTCAGAGAGGTAAGTAGTGGAAGGGTAAATATCAACAAGTTGGAACAATGGAAATCTTCAGTAGGTAGAAAGAGGGGAAAAAAATAATCACCTTGAGGGTAATCAAACACTGAACCAGGAGTTCAGAGCAGCTGTGAGATATTCAAAACACAACTGAGCAAAGCTTGGACAGGTAGCTCTGACTGGCCCTAATTGAAGCAGGAGCTTAGACTATGGACTGCCAGCACACATGATGCTGTGATTCAGGTCCAGTCATCAATATATGAAGAAGTCCAGTTTTGAGTCAAAGGACGGTGACTATGTTCTTGAATAATCTTGTTGAGGCTTTGACCATTCTATGAAAGCTGCAGCATTTTGACATATAAAACCACCCCTTGTCTGCAGGGCAGACTGTGAATCCCTTTGTCTGCACTGAGGGAATATTCATGGCAGCTCCCAGGAATGTGTTTATGAGAACTTGCCAATTGCAGATGACTAACCAGCCCTCTTTCTCAGTGATATATGGAAAGTCTATTTTTGCTATGTGTTAAGGAAATCATTATCATAGCCTAGAGCATTTTTATCTCAGTGCTTTTCTACACAATATGCCCCACCGGCAACCTCTTGGGTGGCTGGATGACTTTCCTCCACCTCCTTCAGCCGGCTCCTCCTGCCCACCTTGTCCCTACTGACCAATGTATTTGCTGTCCTTTACTCTCTATGGCTCTATAAGTGTTACAACCCTTTGCAATTTGTATTAGCTGGGCTGAAGAATTTTCCTTCACATTTGCCTGGAGTAAAGCAGGATGGGCTCTCAGGACCTGTGTTGGCTGTAGGTGATAGGTTGGGAACTGCTGTTCTGCCTCTTGCTCTACATATGCATCAACATTAGCTTCAAGGCTTTCAAACCACTGCCATCGTGCACGGCTCCTCCATCAATGTTATCAGAACTGTTTCAGAAAAATTCAAGCTCTGACAGCACTGGCACTTATCGTCCAGGATCTGCTTGGCAGTGCTTGAAGGCACTCAAGATTGCCTTCTATTTCACTGTCCCCTCTCTCTTCTTAAATAAACATGACATCCCTTTTGCTCCTCTGGGCTAGAAACTGGTTTTTTTCTCTCTGGGTATCTTCTTGCTTTTACTCCAAGGTCTCAGGAGGCTTTGGGAATAAAGAGTCCAACAAATTAGATTGGTTTCACCTAACGGATGAGCCTGCAGCTGGGATACTGGGGTTTTGTATGCTGCAGTTTAATTTCTTTCTCACCCTGTAAGCTGCACAATCTTTTCCCAGTTCTTATCCCTGAGAGCAGTGTCAGGATTCTTCCCTCTTCTCTGACACTGTTAACTTCTCAACGTCTGAAGGGGGAGGAAAATTAAAAAAGATTGCCTACTTTGAGCTCTTCATAGCCCAACAGCTTGTGCTGATTTTCTCTTTGGAGCATTTGCAAGAAGTCCTGCTAGGGAGCCAATTCTGAGGTTTTGTGAAACCTCAGATTCTTCTTTGTAGCAAATCAACAGATGCAACACTCATGGGAGGTAATTTCCTACTTCCAGAACAAACATCTTTTGACCCTATTTATCCTGAGTGAAGGTGATTCAAACAGCACAGAGGTGACCCTTCCTCTTCCTCCACTAGCAGATCTCGGTTAAGAGCAGATGGAGGCTGAGCATTCCCAGCAGCAGATCCATCCAGAAATCCCATCCAGCACCCTTTAAAGTATCTTAAATGCAAATACTGAAAATAAAAATAATTCGGAATACATTTGCTTCTTTTTAAAGCCAGGTTTCTGAAAGCACACAGTATACTCCATAGCTCCAGAGCTGCGCTCCTCACCCAGAAACACAGAAGTGTCGAGAAAGGCTGTTGGAGAGTCTGGATCTGAGCTGGGTTTTCTCCAGTCCAGCACGGTCACCCTCATCTTACCCCCCAAGAAGGAGATTTGCACCAGATGATCTATTCCAGTCCTCTACTACCTACAAAACATGAGAATTTCCCAAGTGAGTAAAGTGAATATTCATAGAATCCCAGAATTGTTTGGTTTGGAAGGGACCTCAAAGCCCATTCAGTTCCATTCCCTATCACAGCAGGGACCCCTCCCACTGGACCAGGCGGCTCCAAGCCCCATCCAGCCTGGCCTGGAACACCTCCAGGGATGGGGCAGCCACGACTTCTCAAGGCACCCTGTGCCAGAGCCTCCCCATCCTCATATTCTTTATTTTCATGATTTCCTACAACAAGGATTGCCCCTTTTTGCAGCAGCCTTTTCCATCTTTAAAACATGTTATTACATCCTCTGCTTCCCTTCCTCTGCTTTATGCTGAAAAGCCCCAGTTTGCTCACCTTTCTTCACGGGTTCTGTTATCTACATAGCTGAATGACGTGCAAGTATTAGGAATGCATTTAGCAGCCTTGCTCCTGAATAAAATTAAACTTGCCTGTAACAGATATTTGCCTTCACGTTATGACTTCAAAGTTAGCAGAGCTTCCAAGAAGATTATTGCAAATAGGTGCAATAGTAATAAGCAGCATGGCCTAAACCTAACTAACTTTCTTAGCTATAGCAGATGAACTTTATTCCACTACAGTTTAACTAGAAAGGTTTCAAATGTTGAGTTGTTCTGCTCCTGAATTTCATGAGCACAAAAATGTTGCACGTTGCAAAAATATGCTAGAGGAGCCACCTGTAACTAGTTTTGCGCTGCAAAGCTATGCACAGGAATATTGAATGATGCCCAAGCTACTCTTCATAGGATGAAGAGAGTCAGCACAGGGGAAAAGCTCATCATGGAGCCTCAGGCATGAGTTCTATTAAAGTATCTTGCACAGAGTCTGTAATGATGGGCTCTTCCTCTTCACACTGAGGTTCTTTGCAGAAGAGCTGAGTAGCAAGAGATGCTGGAGTGGACACCAGATAGAAAGAAAGTCTTGGAATATCCTGGAAATAATCAGCATGAAGATTGCTTCTGACCCATAATCCCAGAGGCAAATATATGCAGCTCAGACCAAGTGCCTTGCTAAGGAGCAAATGGTAAACAATATATTTTTAGAGGTAAAAATTATTCTAATTTAATGATATCTGTTCAGCCAGTGTTTGGAAGTAAATCAATGTGTGAGTAGTAAAACAATAATGTACTTTAAACTAAATTATTAGTAAACAAATCAGTCTGGTAGGCAATGAATGCACAATACATTATTCATTTCTATTATCCGAAACACTTCACTAGCTCTCAGAGTCTGGCGATAAAGTATTCAGAATACAGTATCCACCATCCCAGAAAACAGTCTCTAATGCGATATTAAAGTTAAAAGAGAAGTGAAGAATATTCCCCCAAAGCAATGTATTTGAATAATCCTGGAATGAATCCATCTCGTGCTTCTTTCTAAAGCTGGGTTTATTTTTTTTTACCTAAAGCACTTTCATTACATCCCAAATGACAAATATTCCCTGCTTGGATCCCCTACCAACCTGTGAATTTCTCCCGAGTTGTCTCGGTGGTGCAGGAGTGAATGTGGTGCCAGCCTAGCCCTGCTGCCTCCCTCCATCCCTCTGGGAATGCTCACCCAGACCCCAACTCCCTTCCCACTCCACCAGCCAGGGCCGTGTCCAGCTTTTTCAGAAAAAAAATGCCATGCGAGGCCAAGGGAGGACACAATAAGACCTTCCCTGGCCAGTATTTGCCCTCATTTCTGTTGCCACCTAGCCCAGACGGGGAAGGGACGCAGGATGAAAGCTGCAGAGGGAGAAGAGGAGGAGCAGGCAGGGAAGGGGTTTGCTGCCCACAGCTGGGAGAACGTTCCATGTCACATTTTGAAGCCTCGATCTGCTGTGCCCTGCAGAATGGAGAGAGGACAAGGCCCAGGTCATGGACAATTTCCCTGCAGACCCCGCAGGGAGGATGTCAGGGGTTTGAAGGAACGGAAGATGGATTGCTCTGGAAGAGACATTGTTCCCTTCGAACCCTTTGTGAGTCAGCAACTATTTCTCCGCAGTGATCCTGGGGCAAAGGCTTCTCTTTCCAAGCTTATAGGTCCAGTCTGGAGGAGGTGATCACCACAATGATTGATTGCTCTTCTCCTGCAGCCTGTTTTATAGCGGGATGTAAAAAGGTGTCAACTTCTGATGATGATTTCATCTGCCCCATGCGGTAAATGGCTTTGTTTCCCAGCAAGGAAGCCAGGATGACCAGAAATAGCGATGCCGGTCAGAAACCTTCATTGCAAATGCAAGTGGCCACTTCAGAATGGATCTCAGCAGATCTTTGTGATAAGCAAAACAGAGGGCTGCTGGGCAGGGCAGTAAGTAAGGACAGCGGAGAATGGGACAGAATTTTGGGATCATAGAATCATAGAATCATAGAATCATCAGATTGGAAGAGATCAACCGGATCATTGAGTCCAACCATTCCTACCAATCACTAAACCATGTCCCTCAGCACCTCGTCCACCTGTCCCTTAAATACCTCCAGGGAAGGTGACTCAACCCCTCCCTGGGCAGCCTGAGCACACTAGTTACACCACTGCAACCCCATTTCTGTCAGCAGAATATCTCTGCTTTACTGCCACTCTTTCAGGTTTAATAACAGAGCCCAGTACCTTTGTTTAGAAGCACAAAATGTGTCATATTTGAGAATGCTGTTTTTTTATAAAGTACTTGTTTCCTTTCTCTAAAATTCATTGATTTTCTGTTCAGGAAGTGGAGACTGAGTGAGTAATACAACCACTCTTAATGCTGAGAGGTTAACCCAGAGTGATCTCTGCTCCACCAGTGAGGGCATCAGGGATTTTTCCCTTTGGGAGGTGTCTGGTGGGACTTCAGAAATAGATCAGTCCTCCCCTACAGCTGAGGCTGCTGCTATGTATCACTCTCTTAATCCACTGTACAGGCTTGTCAGCTAGTTTGGATCTGGCAGGACCTAAGTGGGCTTGATAGGAAAACATGGTTAATGAAAGCACAGGAGGACTCCTGCATTCAGAGAATACACAACATGTGATATTTGATGATGCATGAATCAGGCTGATTCTTCCCCCAAACCAGGACATCCTGAAAGCTTCTAAAATCACATATTTGTCTCATGCTGCACTCCCAATAAAATACAAATCTCACAGGAGCCATGCATCCCTTCCCTGCCTCTGGGCACCCAGGGAAAAGTTGACTCAAGACTGTGGCTGTGACCATTCCCTTGATTTTGTGGAGAGGGAAACTCATGTACCCTAAATAGGAGAGCAGCGAGTATTGTGCCATCTCAGGAAAGAAAAGGGCTGTTTTTAAGGAAGTGGTTGAGTGGCTGAGTTGCCACTTCAGACTCTCTGCAAATGCATCCTGCTGCCAGTCAGTGTGGGAACTGCAAGACCTGGGGAGTGTGCACTTGCCGAGAACAACAGGGCATCCAACCTAGCTTCAAAGAGATCCTCTCAAATAGCACTTGACATAAAGCACCCTCAGAAACGAGACATTCTCTCTATGTACACTCTTCAGCAGAGACATTAGCCTCCAAGTACATTAAAATATATGATGGCTGATCTCTGTTATGACATTTACCTTTACAACTTTAGGAAGAGAGGCAGAAGCTATAACTGGATCTACACGTCAAAAAAAATTAGTCATCAGATACTCTAGCTGCACAATGAACATAGTATGTATTTTTTCTTCCATAGCTAATCTTTGGAGAATAAAATCACTTTCCATGGTAGCTGTGAAATGCTAAGGCTTTGAAAAGACAACACTTTCTCTCTGTAGAAACCAAAAGGTATATGCAGCATCCCAACTCTCCTACTTGTGCAAGAATCTGATTGCAGAAGTGTGCTGGCTACGTGGACAACAATCTGAGCAACCATGTGCTCTGGGTAGATGTGCAGCCTCCTCAAAACATAATTAGACCAAGCCAATCGTGAGTGGGATTGACTGAGGTGGAGCAAAAGCAGAAGCTCCAGGTCTTGCCTTTTCCTTGACAAGTTTCCCTAGAAGACGACTCCCCCTCCAGCAGCCACAGCCCTTTCGCTCCCACTGGGATACCTTATGTTCAACTCTATACAGGGTGGCAGAAAGAACAAAAAGAAAAGGCATGGAGAAACATGACGTCAGGAGACTATGAGAATATGAAAATATCTTCAGAAAAGTAGAAGTAATGTCCAGAAGAGAATGCAAACATTGACTGGTTACACAGAAAACCACAAAAAGCAGCCAAAAGCCAGGTGAAAAGTTGGAGGAGCAGCTACAAAAACTTTAAATCAATGTTTGTTCTACTGTCAGAATCTAGAAAATTGCTTGAAAGCCCATAAGGCCTTTGACAACCCAGGTGTAAAAAGAGTGCTCAGAGAAGGGAAAGCCATAGCAGAAAAACATATGGCTTGTTTGGCATCTGTGCTCACCACAGCTCAGGTCTGCACCCCAGAGCTTCTCTTTGCAGCAAGAATTTACAGGAAAAAAACATCAAGATGAACAGCAGCAGCATGCTGGGGCCAGATAGTAGCAGCCACATGCTCTCAAGATCAAGAAGGAAGGAATGGACCGTAATCTTTTGCTCTAGACTGACCCAATGCCAGAGGGCAAAAGGGACAGATTTGATGTTTTTAAGAAGGATTGGAAAGGTCCATGTGACAATCTGCCATCCGCAGCAGATAACTTGGTGGAAGCTATTCCAAAGACAAGCAGACACGTTGTTAAATATAGTCCGTTAGGAATAACTGATTTTTGAGAAAATTCATGCCTCAAAAATCTACAAACGGTTGCAAAATCCTGATTGATGTGTGGAAGGTGAATAGGGAACAAATGTTGCTTTCTTTTCCAGGGTAATATTTTCTGATGAACTCTGCAGGTAAACAGGCTCTAGACAAATCAAAGGCAACTCCTCTGGAACTCAGTGCACAGTTAAGCTATGGGAATCCTCGCTGCAGAAGCAGCAGATGCAGAAAATTTACCTTTGTTCTATAATTAAGCAGATTTATGGAGAGAAGAATCCATGGAGGCTGTTAAATATAAAATACTACCTCTGTCTCAAAGCTAGAGATCTCTGGAGGGCTGGAAAATACAACAACAAAATGACTAAGTTTGTTGTTCTTGTACTATCTCTGATCACTGTCAGACCAAGGATGGTGGACTACGTGAACTTCAAGTTTATGGACTGTTTGTACACAAGTTCAGAGCAAATCCTGCCATCCCAGTGTCCCTCTGGTCCCCTGAGGAGCCAGCAGCCTGGGTGTAAACTCGTCTTTATATGAGGTAGGTATTTGGAATGGTGGTGGGAGGCAGAGGGAAAGGTTAGCAAACCCGAGCTCTTGCTGTCTGGTCAGAAAGGATTGCGAAGTTGGGGATGAGGATACCACGTCCATGCCCAGCTTGGTCCTTTGACCTTGCAGAGCAGCTCATGCACAGCCTGGCAGCTGAAGAAAGCATAAGGACATGGGCACGTAGGGAATGGGGGGGGATGACTGTAAATTAGAGAGGGGAAGATTTAGATGAGACATTAGGAAGAAATTCTTCATGATGAGTATGGTGAGACACTGGAACAGGTTTCCTGGAGCAGTGGTGGCTGCCCCATCCCTGGAGGTGTTGCAGGCCAGGCTGGATGGGGCTTTGGGCAACTGCATCCAGTGGGAGGTGTCTCTGCCCATGGCAGGGGTGGAACTGAATGAACTTTGGGGTCAATTCCAACCCAGACCATTCTGTGACACCCTTGTGTTGTCCTTGCCTTGCACCCACTCAACCCAACGCCTTAGTGAAAGGGCTAGAGACATGATCAGACCAAACCTGTCCTCATGTCCCTTGGCTAAGCGACAAGTGTTCAGCTCGCATTTGCTGCAGCACTGTGAGAAGGTGGAGTGTCCTATGCTCTGAGAATTGTTTGTGATCAGTGTGTTCCAAGTGCCTGGGAGGAAAGTCTGAGCTGAGATGTTTGGTTTGATTAGCCATGAGCGTCACAGACTTCTGGGAAGTGAGACCCCTGCAGCGTTCACTGGAACAGGCTGCCCAGGGAGGTGGTTGAGTCACCTTCCCTGGAGGTGTTTAAGGGACAGGTAGATAAGGTGCTGAGGGGTTTGAGGAACAGGTGGACGAGGTGCTGAGGCACATGGTTTAGTGATTGATGGGAATGGTTGGACTCGATGACCCAGTGGGTCTTTTCCAACTTGGTGATTTATTCTATGATTCTATGATCGCAGAATGGCTGAGGTGTGATGGAGCCTCTGGAGATGGTTTAGTCCACCCCCTACTCAAAGCAGGGCCAAGCAGAGCAGTCTACCCACAGTAGAGACAAAACAGCATAAAGTCAGTGGGACCATGTGTCTAACCAACACTTTCCTTGAATATTTGGTTCAGTTTGGGGCGTTGGGCACTGAGATCCAGAGAAGGGCAATGAAGCTGGTGAAGGGACTGGAGAACAAGTCTTAAGAGGAGCAGCTGAGGAAACTCAGGTTGTTTAGCCTGGAGAAAAGGAGGCTGAGAGGACAGCTTATCACTGTCTACAACTGCCTGAAAGTGAAGTGGGTGTTGATCTCTTCTCCCAAGTCACAGGTGATTGGACAAGAGGGAATGGACTCAAGTTGTGCCAGGGCAGGTTCAGATTAGATATCAGGAAAAAATTCTTCACCAAAAGGGTTATTGAGCACTGGAACCGGCTGGCCAAGGAAGTGGTAATAACCCTTGCAAAGATAAATAAAATATCCACAGAATGGATATTGTCCTCTTTCTCCAAGGCTTGCTGTAATAGTTGCTGTGATTTGCCTCTCATGAATTTGTTTCAGTCTGTAAGCTGTAAGTCTGGGTTAAATGGAAATGCTTGTATTCGGAAGGGTTAGAATGAAAGAATTTCTCCCCTTGCTCAATTTATGGTATTGTGGGTCTATAGTATTATTTTTCCCTTTCTATTAGATTTCAGGTGGGTTTCTAAAACAAAAATAAAAAAAAGGAAGGAAGAAACACCAGCTTTATAGCATCTCACAGCTATAGAAATACATTATAAAATTCAAGAGCAAGGGCATAATAAAGGTGAAAAGTTAAGTAGAAAGCTTGATGCAAAGCTCAGTGAAGCCCTGGGCACTGTGCTGATGTGGGAGCTGGGCAGCAGACTGCTGGTCATGCAGAAACCTTTTGTGCCTGCCCAGACTTTGCTGGCTGCTGGCTTTCTCGTGGCTGTTACCTGCTGTTGCAGTGGAGGTGCCTCTCTGCTCTCATGCTGTGAGCCAGACCAAGCCAGAGGTATGGGAGAAGTGGGTGCCTGCCAGGGCTTGGATGGGTCCTTTGGGGAGAGAGAAAGGACGTGCAAAGGCAAAAGAACTGGGGAATACTCCCAGGTTGGGTTTTGTTGTTCTGGCAGGGTTTGCTCCTTGTTTGCACCCTTGTCTTTATTACAACCCATTTATCACACGAAAAATCAGGTGGAACATGTTGCTCTGCTAATGTTGCTGGCTCATGCAGGGCATGGCTGGGTGGTTCACAGCTGTGAGCAGGTAAATGTGCTGGGTAGCTTTCCAAGTGAATCATTTTTCATCAGAAGGCATGACATGGCAAGAGCAACGTTTTCCATCCTCCACCCTGACTTTTGGCATTAGGTCTATGAGGAGGTCTGGGCCACGTTCTGCTTCTGAATGAAGATTTAAACATGCATCTTTAGTAGATCTTACTTTATTTTGTGAAGAGCTGTGCTCCTGCTCAGCCATGGCAGGGATCAGGCAGGCAGGATGGGTCTGCTCCAGCCTCTCCTGAGGGGCAGAGGGTCCAGCACCTCACTAGGGATGTGTAGGCAATGCTTTCTAACACCCATGTAGCTTTGACATGGGTCTGCTCTTGACTTAAATGGAGACTCATGGTCCCTTAGGAGCTCTGAGAATTTCCTCCTGCCAGGGTGGTGGAGTGGGAGTCCCTGGAGATAAGAGGAACCAAAAGATCCCTCCCAGAACACCAGGCAGCTCATGTGCTTGTCCTTTCAATGTGAGAGACCAGCTGGAAGGTTGGGAATCCCTGGGACAATGTTATCGTGAGGAGTCTTTCTCAGTACCTCTGTAGCTACAGCAGTCACTAGTTAGGCTTTCCACTTTCAGACTTGTTTGTGGATAAAACTGACCTTTAAAATAGCAACTGAGATACCCGAGAAGCTGGACATCTCCACCACTGGACTGCAGACAATCATCAATCTGAGAGATATAAATTTTTATGCTACAGCTTAAAATCTCCAGTCATCTGCACAATTTACTTCTTCGCCTCGCTGGGCTTCAGGGTTCAGCTTGTACTCATACCCAACAGAGACATCGTGAGTGTAATGTGGTGACAGAAGCCAGAGAGGCTTCTTGCCGCTCGTGTCTGTGTGTGAGCTGAACGCAGGCAGAACACAGCAACAATCACAAAGCCATAGATAAAATGAAAAAATACATTAATTTCTGTTACCTCACAATTCAGGGCAACTGAAACAGCACCCGGGCAGAGGAAATGCAAGAAACACAGGCAGAACGGGGCCCCGTCCTTGCTAGAAACTGCGTATGCCTGAACTGCTGCTTTGCCTCTGTATCATCAGGGAAAGGCAGAGTAGCTTTCCACTGTGCTTTGTCTTTCTCGTAGCAGGGCTGAAATCTCAGGCATGTTTTATAGGATGGCCCTGAGTCGATCACAGGCCTATGTTACCTAAACACAAAAGGTTCTACTTATTATGCGCACAGGACTAGGCAATGATTAGCATGATTTATGAGTTTTTCTCCGGAGTGGAGACTCCACCACTGCCCTGGGTAGCCAGTTCCAGTGCTTTTCCGCTCTTTCAGTAATGACTTCTTTTCCTAATATTCAGTTTAAATCTCCTCATGCACAACCTGAGTCCATTCCCCCTCATCCTATCTCTTGTTCCTTGGGAGCAGAGCCCAGCACCCACCTCCCCACAACCTCCTTCCAGGAGCTGCAGAGAGTGATGAGGTCTCCCCGCAGCCTCCTCTTCTCCAGACTAAACAGCCCCAGGGCCCTCAGCTGCTCCCACAACCCCTGTTCTCCAGACTCTTTCCCAGCTCTCTTCCCTTCTCTAGCTACTCAAAGTCTTTCCTAGAGTGAGGGGCCCAAAATTGAACCAGGATTCGAGGTGTGGCCTCACCAGTGCCAGGTCCAGGGGGACCATCCCTTCCCTGCTCCTGCAAGTGGAGATGGCAGAGTTCCACCAGTGCCCACATGCGCCTGTTCATCGTGAGGAGCTAGAGATGGCCCCATAAAATGAGCTAATTGCTGTGTGCTGCATGTCAGAGTGCAAAGCAGAGCCGAGCACATCTTTAAATCCCAAGCATCAGTCACAGGGGTGGGGAATGGAGTGAGAGCCTTCCAGCAAACGGCAGTTGTTTTATGCCCCGTTCTGCAGTAAATCATCACCTTTTTAATAGAGCTGCTGTGGGAGCAGAGATAGAGACATAAAAGGAAAGAAAAAAACCAGCGCTGAGTTTTGCTGTAATGAAAGACTGCTAATTGTTTGTGTCCAATGTGTGTTTGTGTTTACGTTACTATTTTGTTACACAGCTCCTAAATTAAGTTGGCTCTAAAACAAGCCTTTCTACAGCAGCTCTGCGTGGCCTCCTCGGGTGGCTGCGTCTCGGTGGCTGGTTTAGTACACACGTATCTCCTGTTCCCTGCATGCATTGATTAGCACTTAATTATAAACCCTGTGTTTGTTCTGTGGACAAGGAGGATGTTCAGTGGGGAAGGAGCTTGGGAAGGAGCTGTTTAAGAGAGCCTTGAAAGAGACGGCGATGGGATTGATCCCTCAAAAGGGGATAAGTTCCTTTTAATTTGCAGTGCTTAGGATGGCATAAAGGAAGGAGGGGTTGCCCTGTCCACTCATATCTGCCCCATCCCTCTCCTTTTCTGACCCTGGCGTTGGTCTTCCCAGCCCATGGGCCTCAGGATGGTAGCTTCACCGATGCATGGTGGCTACAGCACTGCTCGTGCCAGGGCTACTGCTGGGATGGATTATACAAGGAGGGATCTGTCCAGCTCCTTGTCCATCCTGGCTGGACTTTCATAGAGTCATAGAATAACCAGGTTGGAAGAGACCCATTGGATCATCGAGTCCAACCATTCCTATCAAACACTAAACCATGTCCCTCAGCACCTCGTCCACCTCTTCCTCAAACCTCTCCAGGGAAGGTGACTCAACCCCCTCCCTGGGCAGCCTGTTTCAGTGCCCAATGACCCTTTCTGTGAAAATTTTTTTCCTAATGTTCAGCCTAAACCTCCCCTGGTGGAGCTTGAGGCCATTCCCTCTCGTCATGTCCCCTGTCACTTGGGAGAAGAGGCCAGCACCCTCCTCTCCACAACTTCCTTTTAGGTAGTTGTAGCTTTCTCTGGTTTCTCTGAAACCTGGGCTTTCTCTGGCTGTGGTTCTGCATGTGTGTCCTTTCCCAGACCACGGATGCATAGGCAGCACTTGTACCTTGACCCACCTGGGAGGTAATTAGTTGTTAATAGCACCTCTCCTGTGCAAAACAGTTGCTGTTCTTCCCCTTTCCTGTTTTCATCTCTGCAAACACCCCCACCTTGAGCACCGTGCGCTGCTTTGGGTTCCAGAGGATAAAAAGGATCTAAAGCTACTGGAGAGTGTCCAGAGGAGGCTGCAAAGCTGGTGAGGAGTTTAGAGGGAAAGTTGTTTGAGAAGCAGTTGAAGTCACTTGGTCTATTCAGCCTGGAGGAGAGGAGACTGAAGGGACACCTCATCATGCTCTGCAGCTTTCTCACAAGGGGAGGAGGAGCTGAGCTCTTCTCTCTGGTGACCAATGACAGGACCCAAGGGAATGGCAGGAAGATGTGGCAGGAGTGGGTTATGTTGTGCAATAGGAAAAGGTTCTTCACCCAGGAGATGATGGAGCACTAAACAGCTCCCAGGGAAGCAACCACAGTGCCAAGCCCGACAATATTCCAGAAGCATTTGGCTGGAGCCCTCAGACCTGCAGTGTGAATGCTGGGGTTGTCCTGTGCAGGGACAAGAGCTGGACCTGATGATCCTTGTGGGTCCCTTCCAGCTCAAGACATTCTGTGAATTTCTGGCTCTTCTGTCAGTCTCTTGCCTTGTTCTCCACTTAGCCAGAGAACTGCCTTCAGATGGTTCAACTTTTATATCTAAATGGTGAAGAGAAATTGTGATGGAACATGTTTTCTTCTTTATGTTAAGAGAGCAGAAATATATGTAATAAAATAAAATAAAATAAGAAGTATCACATATGCCAAAGAAGAGAAGATGTCTTCTCACGGCTTATGCAATGTTGAAAGCAGAGCTGGGGTCTGCCAGCAGCTCAGGATTTGGAGGTAGACACTCACGGTGTTCACCACCTCTTAGCATGGGTGGGGGCTTAGAGAAGGACTGGACCTCTCATCAGCAAGATCTCCCCAGCAGCAGGGGTACAAACCCACAGCCCAGTGTGATAGGATCTGTGTCAGTGTGAGATCCTACCTATGCCCATGCCAAAATCAGGAGGTGACTATTTTTTATGAATCAATTTGACAGTTGCCCTGATGAACCCCCATGGGGCAGATGCGGTGCCTGGGCAAACTGGGCTACCACAGGTGCTGCCAGACGTGCCCGTGTGCAGTCTTTGCCTTGCCTCTTTTCATAAGCCAACTGATCCCGTTTTCGCTTGAATTCCTCCCGTTTTCAGCTGCCTGATCTGATTGAAGAGGCTCTACTAAACAGTTTCGAGGGAGCCATTTAATTCCATTCGATATAAATATAAGCCCATCTGACAAATAATTCCAGATCTGTGGAAAACTATCGCTCTCCTGTGATCTGCTGGGAAGGCTGGCATGGAGCTTTCTTGTTTCCTTACATTAATAAAACTGTTCTGATCTGCAGAGCTTGTGACATACTCAATATTTGCACTGTTTTTTCTTTGCCAGTGGGGCAATGAGAGGCTTGTCGAAGATGCGTGTGAGGCTTTGTTAAAGAGCAAACAAGGTCTTGTGCTGTTCCCTTCATGGGAAGGGTTTGTGCTAAGAGGCAATATAGGCTGTGCAAGCTGGAGAAAAAGAAATGTTTTAGCTCTACTCTGTGATACTTACTAGCTTTGGAGTTTGGAAGGCTAGTAGATGAATGCTTCTGCCTTTCACGTAGGTTTCAGATGTCCTTGTAATGGCCTTGTAATGGAAGGAAAGGGAGAAATAAAAGCAGTAAACACAGACCAGTGTGATGGATGGCTCCTGAGGGAGCGACTCTCCATTGCAGTCTTGTATTGCTCCCTGGGAAAGCTGGGATGTGGATCTGCAATCTTCCAAGAGCTGTCCCTAAGGTGAACTATTGAGTCAGGGAAGGGGCTGCATGGGCTGAAAGGAACCTGGGACTGGGGGAAGCAGCAGTGGACATGGGCAGACATTGCAGGTCAAACATTCCTCATTCAGCCCCACCGGCTCATCCGGCTGACATCCCGGGATTGGAGGGCTTTGCAGATTTGAGACAGCTTCTGACATGTGGAGCTCCTTGCTGCTGCTGGGAGATGACCCTTAGAGCTGGCTATGATCCTGTGGGTCTTTTCCAACCTAGTGATTCTGTGATGAAATTGGCATCCTATGGTTAAGGTGTAGCTGCTCAGGTGAAGGAGGAAGGCTTTTTCATACCATTAATCCCATCACTGAGAACAGAGCAGAGCAACCCCCTCCTCTTGCCCTGTGCTGGTATGAATTTAGGAGTTCCAGGGCCATGTACTGTTGTGTTGGGGCTTGATTCAGCCCTTGAGCAAGGACAAGAGCCCATGGCTCCTTCTGTCACCTTTTTCTCACAGAAGCTGCTAGGAAGTTGGTAGAACCTAAGCCCTGTGGGGCTTGGGTCGCCGATGTACACTCTTGAGCAGTATAATCAAAGCAGAAATTTGTGGCAATACCGCAGTGGAGAAATGCTGCATTACAGCAGGATATATCTAACATGCATTGCAAATGAAGAGGTTTTTCATTTGTGTTCTAAAGGAGGAAAAATACCTCCAAGCCTAGTTAATAACACAGGAAAGCTCTTGTGGCTATCGGGGATCTTCAGCTCTAATCACCTCTGATAACAGTAAATTGAACCAGCTCCTCTGCTGAGATTTTTCTGTAGCTGGATCATACCTATATAATAAGAGAAATGAGCACTGTCTCTCCTATTTACCATTTCTTCATTTAAATAAGTTTTTAAACTGCACTTTTCTTCCTTCCGAGACATCTGATTTACTGCATTTTGAATGGAAACCGCTCCTGCAACAATACCTTTTTCTATCAAGATTTGTAATCAGGCTGTTTCTGTTGAACTGTTGTTATTCAAGTTATTAATTTGTCGTTTTGCACAGGGTATGATCAGAGAAAGAGATGAGAAAAAGGGCCTATGCACCTGTGGGCAGAGCAGGATGGATTTAATTAGAACAAAGAAAGCCGCAGGTTTAATTTTGCGTGCGTGGTTGTTAGGTTTCTTTTCCCTCAGCCCAGCATTTTAAAAGCTTACACAGCAATCTGCATAAATAACTATGCACATCTTTTATTTAGATTCTTACACCTAATTTGATTAATGATAATGACTTTGGCAGGGTCATAGCAAATGTTGTGTAACGGAACAAGATGCATCAGTTTTGGTGCCATTCTCTCCAGAGAGAGAGTGAACACTGGAAACAGGCCTTTAACAGTGATTTAAAGGTATTTTCCTTGCTCTTGGGCTGGAGGCAGAAGGCAAATGCTGGTGTCCACAGGAGCTGGGAGGTGGAAGACTTTGCATTGGAAGTGATGTTTGTTTTCTGAACGCAGCCGTCTGTGCTGCCCTACCTGGACCAGGGTAAAAAGCAGAATTTCTTCTGATGGAAATCTTCTGGAGTAGGTATTGGTGTTCCACCCAGTAATTCAAGTTGGAATTGTGGTTCAGACCTCCTGAAAGAGCCAGCTGCTTCAAACACCATAACTCTACTTGCTGGCTGAAGATTTTCATGCATCTCTTCTGCGTGCAGCTCAAGCCAACAACTGTGTCCTCACGAGGCTGAGGTTTTCTTTAGCACCAGGGAGTTAATAGGGACAGTAGAAGTATTAATTAGAAGATGCTGACACTTTTATCCCCCTTTCTTTCTCGAAGTGAGCAGTGCCACACTTTCACTCGTATTTCTTCACTGGGAGAATGGTGCAGTGCTGGAGCAGATCCCAGAAAGGCCACAGGATTGCTGTCCCTGGTGGTCTTTAAGACTCAGATAGGTAAAGTCACGGCTGATCTGGTCTAACGCTGGTGCTTGTTCTACTTTGAGGAGGACCTTGGGCCAGAGATCTCCAGCAGAACCCCTGCAGCTGACTCTTCTGGTCCAGCACAAAGTCAGTGCCAGTTTGCCTGGAAGAGCCTCTGTAGGAATGACTTTGTCTGAGTGAAAGAAGAAGCAGCTAAGATTATGGTCCCACTCTTTCTATATGAATTAAAAAAAGGAATTTTGCAGCAAGAAAAGCCCCATTTTATTGATGCTGCACAAAGGCAAGTGATTCTGCATCTAGTTTTAGGAGAGCAATATAACTGGTTTTGACAGCCTGGGCTAATAATAATAAAAAGGCCCAGCTTCTTGTAGTGCAACCTGATAGCAAAACTGGAGTGTGAATTTATCCCATAAAAATTCATCTACCATGGCTAAAGCCCTGTAAATTGAATTCCGTATTTTGGTTGTTAAATAAAAAAAAAAAAAGCCAGCATACTGATAGAAACATTGCTCAGCTCTTGCAATTGTATCTTGTTAAAACATCACTTAGAGTAATTTACAGGGTTTGATTAAAACATATATTTAAATGAACTACCATTTACCATCTCTCCCCTTCTCCTTCTTTCCCCTTACCCCTTCTAGGATGTAAAACATCACAGTGATGCTAGATTTCTTCAAACAGAAATGATGAGCCAATTACCCTGGATAATAAAACCCTGCCACACTTTGGTGCTGACTATATACTGCATTGTCCCCAGCCACGAGCTTTAGTTAGCACTCAGAGGGTTGAAGGATGTGCAAGATGCATGGATCTCCAGGACTGGAGAAGTCTTTGGGAAGCTGAGAGGAGGAGTGGGGAGATACTGCCCTGTGCCCAGAACTCTGCCCCCAGCTCTCCCCGCCAGCCTTTGCCCCACGCACCCACCCAGGTTTATGCCCAAATACACTGCCGAGAGCACAAGATAGGATGCTTGCAAGCATAAAACCTGAGCAGAAGGAGATAAATTTGTATTAAAGTGCTTTTAGACATCAGAGAGTGTGTTTCTTGACTGCGCTTAGTTAAGGTCAACTGTATTAGACTGGAGCAAAAATCCACCAGGCTCAATATGCAACTTTGACAGCAAGTGAGAGGGAGCAAATATAATGATACCTTCTTTGATCACTGTCCCAGGAGCCAGGAACATGCAGCTTCTGCACTCCCTGAGCCAGAGGCTCAGGTTTTTGTTGAATTTAAAGGCCTTCAATGGATTATTCTTCAATGAACTTGCCCGGTTGCTTTTTGAACCATTATATAATATCCTATGTGCAGGTTCTTGCAGTGAGAAGTTCCACAGCTAAGCTGTGTGATACACAAAATGTGTCTCCTTTTGCCAGTTTTGAACCTTTCAATTACTCCTTTCACTTAATGATCCCAAATTCTTGCATTAGAATAGACCAAAAAGTCATTTTCTACCTATTGTCTTTGTGCCACATCCCATCTTCTGTTCCTCTTTGTTCTGATTTTTCTCTTTCCCATTGTGGAAGGTCCTAATCTGTTTAGCTGTTTCTCATTTGGAAGCTGTTTTGTACCTTTGATGACTTTTGCTGCTTTCTCTTGCACTTTTTTTCATTTCCACTTTAGTCTTTTCGAAACAGAAAGACCAGACTGTGCCCAGCTTACAAGATGCAGGCAAGTCATGAATTTATTCAGTGCTATAAAGCACCAAAATAGATGTTCTCTATTTTGTTCTCAGGAATTCCTACAGTTTTAGTTGCTTTTTTGACCTTTTCTGAGTTTGCACAGAGCAATTTGTTACAGCTTCAAGATCCCCATCCTGATCCTAACATCAGAAATACAGAATAGATCATTAGCCCACTTGCATCACTTCACCTTTAACTGTATTAGACTTAATCCATCTATTGGTTGCCTGGTCACTCAGTCACTCAGGTCTTTCTGTGAACATTTGCATCCAGCTCCTTTATTTATTGCGGTCAGTAACTTGGTGTTACGAGCAAATTCAGTTAAATCATTTAGTTAAGGACATACCCAGAGGCACATATGCAGAGCCTGTAGTTGTAAATCCGTAGGCACGCCCAAACCAGTACTGCTAAGGATCACTGTGTGTGGTCCTGTCCATGAAGTGCTGATGGGATTTGTTTCTGAGTGCAGCATTCACCAGATTTGGGATTGTGGAAGAACATCCTCCCGGGGCAAGCAGCAAGAAGTAGAGAGTCATGGAATCATAGAATGGTTTGGGTCGGAAGGGACCTTAAAGTCCATCCAGTTCCAACCCCACTGCCATGGGCAGGGACACCTCCCAGTGGATCAGGTTGCTCAAATCCTCCTCTAACATGAGATTAAGGAAGAAGGTTTGCACTGACCTAGGACTTCCTTCACCACCGGTTATTATTGCCATTTCCATTACAATGTCCTCATACTGAGTCAGCCCCATGGCATTAAATGCAGTTCATAATTAATTGAATCCAATTGATTTTGACAGTTCCCAGTCCACCTTCTGCTTCAAAGATCGTTGTTAGAAGCCCTGATTATTCCATAACTTTAACTCCGTTTGTATGTTGTCCCTGCTTTCCTGTGATGTGCATTCCTGGGAGATGCGAATTTTCTAATAAAACACATAAATTTACAAGAAATCTCTCCAGAAGTATTTTTCTGTGAATTTTCCCTTAGCTACCAGCAATCTGCAGCAGGGTTATCAGTAGCAGCAGCAGTAAATGAGCTACCCTTGCACAGCTGCATTGCACTGGAACCAACAATCCACTTCTGTATCAGCCCACAAATAAGCCTGAGCAATAGCTCCGTGAGGGACGTGGACAGGCAGAATAACAAAGCTTTTCCACTTCAGCGCTATTTCATGTTTGCAAAATAAAGATGCAAGCCTTGCCTCATGCAGGTGGTGGTTTTGATCAGCATTTCCCCCCAAACCCACAAAGAATTGCTTTCCATATGTTTTATGGGACAATTAGCAGACCCTCTGAAGCGCTGCCTGAGAGTGTTTGTCTCCATTCAGGCTGTCCATCACCTCCTAATGCACATAGCTGGCTCAGAGCACTTGCAGAATAAAATGATGGAGTTGGAGGGTTTGAAAGATCAGGCAGGTCAAGTGGCCAGGGTGTGGGAGAGAAAAAAAAAAAACAAGCTAAATCTTAGCTGAGCAGTCCTGCACTCTGAAAGGGCTCCTGTCCTCCAAGGACTCTTGAACGCCACTGTATGAGTAGGAAAAAGCTGAATCACAGAATCACTAGGTTGGAAGAGACCCACTGGATCATCAGTCCAACCATTCCTATCAAACACTAAACCATGTCCCTCAGCACCTCCTCCACCCGTCCCTTAAACCCCTCCAGGGAAGGTGACTCAACCCCCTCCCTGGGCAGCCTCTGCCAGTGCCCAATCACCCTTTCTGTGAAAAATGTTTTCCTAATGTTCAGCCTGAACCTCCCCTGGCAGAGCTTGAGGCCATTCCCTCTCGTCCTGTCCCCTGTCACTTGGGAAAAGAGGCCAGCTCCCTCCTCTCCACAACCTCCTTTCAGGTAGTTGGAGAGAGCAATGAGGTCTCCCCTCAGCCTCCTCTTCTCCAGGCTAAACACCCCCAGCTCTCTCAGCTGCTCCTCATCAGGCCTGTTCTCCAGCCCCTTCACCACCTTCGTTGCTCTTCTCTGGACTCGCTCCAGAGCCTCAACATCCTTCTTGTGGTGAGGGGCCCAGAACTGAACACAGGATTCGAGGAGCGGCCTCACCAGTGCCGAGTACAGAGGGAGAAGAACCTCCCTGGACCTGCTGGTCACGCCGTTTCTGATCCAAGCCAAGATGCCATTGGCCTTCTTGACCACCTGGGCCACTGCTGGCTCATGTTCAGTTGCTGTCAACCAACACCCCCAGGTCCCTCTCCTCCAGGCAGCTTTCTAGACAGACTTCTAGTCTGGAGCTCTGCATAGGGTTGTTGTGTCCCACGTGCAGGACCCAGCATTTGGCCTTGTTAAACCTCATCCCATTGGTCTCAGCCCAGCAGTCCAGTCTGTTCAGATCCCTTTGGAGCCTCCCGACCCTCCAGCAGATCCACACTTCCACCCAGCTTGGTGTCATCTGCAAACTTGCTAAGGGAGCACTCGATGCCTTCATCCAGGTCACTGATAAAGACATGAAGTACATACTTAAGGTGGTGATGATGCGCTGGCTGTGCTGTTGGGTCACAGACACTGGGAGTAACATGCAGAAGGTGCACAGGTGAGGAACACACTTACAGCTTGGACCTGAGATTGGCTCCAGCCTTTGCAGCTACCATCTCAGAGCTAGGTCACTAGTCCTATGTAGTACACATTAGCTAGTTCCTCACATCACTGTTCCCACTGAGGTCAAAGAGAGATTCTGGCATCACTAGAGGACATTTCCATTTTCTCCATCAGTGGTCCTGTTGGGACTAGGCTGAGCCCTGCTACAGATACTGTGAGATGAGCCTGTCTCGACATCCATTAAAGCCAAACCTAAGCACTCTCCTGTAGCACCAGCTTGATACAAACCTGCTGCCAGCATCTGACCACCTTTCTGTAGAGTTAGAAGATAAAACCAGCCTTCGTACTGCCTTTCTGCTGGCACCAGAAGGACAGACAGTGACCACACTCATGCAAGAGTGGTGCAGACAACTGACTGATTTAGGATGAAGTCAGCACAAAGTTAACCTGTGTGATTCTGAGCATATTCAATCCAGTGGGGAAAGCCTGCAGTGTCCTTCATCAGGCATCTACAACATCTTTCATGTGGCCCTAGATCCCTTTTCAGCTCTTACCACCAGCTGACCATGGACTTTGAACTCCATGCTCTCAGGGAAGGGAAAACAAGGCAAAACCAGATCATTTGCCTCTCGAGGATTTGCTCCACCAAGCTCTGGTGGGTGGCCATGGCCCCCACGTCGTGTCAGAGGCAGGTGGGGATCTGGGCTGCTTTGGCACCTGCTGAGCAGTGATGCGCTCTGCTCTGAAGTGGAGCTGCTGAGCTCCCCAGCAGCTGGCAACACTTTGAAGACTTGAGCTTTACCCAAGGCTGGCTTTTTTTTTTCCTCTCTCTTTTGACAGCAGCAGCAGAGACCTTAGAGCGTGTCAAAGCCTGATTTTAATCACTTACCTGATTAAAGCAATTGCCTCTTTTAACTTTGATATTCCTTGTCATTAGTCTACCGACCTCTGGGATTAAGGTATTCATCTTCAAAAGCCAAACTAGCTTTGTTTATGCTGGGACTGTGGCTGTTCCTGCTTTTCCCAGCATGGAATTCATTTCTTAGCACTGGTCAACAGGGGCCATGCACTGACCTGGAAACAAGGAGGGTCTGTGAGAGGCTGCATCTCTCCGAGCCTCATCATCCCTCATTTTATTTGCTATGGAGATATTTTATTCCACTGGTTTTAGTGTGAGATTAAAGAAGAGGACGTATCCTCTTCTCTTGCCAGCGTTATAGATGACTTTTTCTTCCACATATTCACCAGGGATTTGTGTGCAATCCTCGATGTTTCATATTTCAGAAGAGGTGGGTTTTGCCTTGCAGTTGTGCTCTCTGTAATCCAGGGCTTGCTTTTCTTGTTGTGGTAAAACCTGGAAATTGAGAGGAGTTAGGGCTGCTTGTACCAACTTTATGCTGGGTGCTTGCAGATAGCAAGTTGGACCCAAACAGCTTAAGGGTCTGAGACAAACCAGAGCAGATGGATCGGTCAGATGGACCCCAAAAGGAACCAGCTGGTGGATGGTTACTGGAAAACACAGGCTTGCACCACTGCAAACCAGTCCTGCCATGGTCAGTTACTGGGAGGGGCTGAGTGTGAATGAGAGCTTCTGCTCCTCACCAATGCTGCAGGTGGGTCATGCCCTTCTCCCCATTGGCCACTTGTTGTGGTCCGCCTAGAGCCCCCTTTTCACGTGCCTCCAGCCAGCATGTGGCTATGGGGCAGCCATAATTTCCAGTTTTTCTCTTTGAGAGGAGACCTGATTTTTTGTTTGGCCTTTTATGCTTCAGGAGATGTTGAACAAGCAGACAATAATCTTGTCTAGGCACAAATCTGGACCAGAACACCTCCATCTTTATTACACTTCAGAACTAGGGGTGCTACTTCTACCTGCATCTGTATATAAAAGGGTAAATACCTCCAGGATCCCTTAATAAGAAACCATTGGAAGGACTCAGGCCCTCGGGGTCTAAAGCCAATGTCAACTCCTTTCTGAGTGTAAGTCTTGTTGTCTCTGATCATTTCCCACCTACACCAAGAGCTGTATTAATATGCTAAATGGGATCATCCTCTTGCTGTCCACCTTCCCCAAGGGACAGTTCCCTCTTTGGGCCGAAGGAGCAACCAGGCTGTTCTCTGCCTCTTGCTGCTGTTAGGACCAAGGTACCAGAGCCAGGTGGAGAGAGCACAGTGAGCAGCTCTGAAACAGTTGTCAATCTGCCCTGATTTTCTCAGTCTTGAGATCCTCCAAACTATGAATTTTCCAATCATTTGTTTCTCACACCAGGAGCTATTGTTTCTGACATATTTATCCAGTTCAGTGCCACCTTGAGATATTGTTTTTGACAGATAACATTCTTAAATTAAACATACAAATGCGCCGTACTGAGAAGGAAGATGTGAGCACTAATCTTCCTGAGGATGATGGAGGAACCCACCCATTACATATCCTCCTGAGCTGCTAAATTTACTCCTTTATTAGAAAACCGACAGTGGGTCAGAATGATCAAAGGGGCGATGGGGAGAAAGATCACAGGTCTGGGATTTGAGATGAAATGCCATTCAGATTGAGGAGTGGGGGAGGCCAGGAGAAAGGAATCATGTCTTTGCTGTACAAAAAAGAGATGTCAGGTTACAGAGAAGGGGGCTGGAGTCCAGCAGATGAATTACCAGTTGGAGACTCAGCTGCTCCAGGACTCAGATGATCTGTGTGGTTTGTGTGGATTGTCTAACACCTTTCCTTCTGCTTTCCTAGCTGGTAAGAGCTCTGGGTCCTGCAGATGCTCTGGTAGGCACCAGTTGCTCTGTTTGGGCACAGAGCATGGCCCCAGCTGAGTTTAGAGATGACAAAAAGGAGGTCACCAGTGTACCTCCAAGGCGACTGGCCTCAGTTCATGTTACTTGCTTGTTTTTTTTTCCCTGGATCCAAACTCAGCAGCCTGACCCATCTCCTTGGATAACACAGCTGCAAGGGATGAAGCAGAATGGACTGGCAGCTGGGTCATCCCAAAGAGAATTGCTATTTTTCCCTTTTAGATGTGAAACCCTTTGCCAAAGTCTCTGACTCTTCTCCAGCAGAGACCGTCCTGTGCCAGAAGAGTGCTGGGATGCTCACAAGCTGCTCTCTCCTGGGTGGGAGGCAAGTGGTGCCCTGGGCTGCTGATGCTGTGCTATGAAACACACTGCCCTGCGGAGACATCATCGCACTGAAGCAGGTCACTCAGTGTCTCTTTCCTTTCCCTCCTCACTCGTGTTGTGTCTAACCTGTCCTCCAAATAGAAATGCTTTGACGCAGAGACAGCCTTCATGGTACCCAGTTAGGCCTTAAACTGGATCAGGGGCCATGTCTTTTGTATCAGTCATATAATTAAGTTAAAAAAAAGGTACATTGCAATGTGCCAGTTTCCCACTCAGACATTGGAGAGGCCTGTGGAAAGAACAACATGGCTCTTCAGCTCTTAAAAAACAGGTTGAAGGACCAAAACATGCTGCATTTAGCATCTGATACAAAGTGTACAGGTTTGCTGTGGGAAGCTGGCTGATCTTTGTTTCCTGGCACAGGTACATTGCCATACATCTTTCTAGACGTTGTCTGAGAGTGCTTAGAGGGAGATGAAGGACTTGGAGGGGTGTCCTGGCTGTTGCATCCCATCCCCCTATTCCTGCTTAACCAAGCGCTCCCAGTATCCCCAGCCCCTCACTGGGGGTGGACGACCTGTGTCTGTACCCCCCTCCAGTGCTTCTGTAAGGGTGAGTTGTACCCTCATGCCTCAGCTTGGGCTGTTGTGTTTGGCACCTCAGTAAAATCTCACCTTCCCTGGCAGTTCAGGATGCAAGAGGGGATCTGGGTGTAGCAGGTGAGTACACAAGAAATGATTGTTTGTCAAAGGCTGAACACAGCATTTCCTTCTTTCTTTATGCAACATATGTAATTTATAAAATTTACTTACCGAAAGGGAGCTGTGAGCTCACACAATTTCCACTGAATCTCTGCTACCCTTTCCCTCCACCCTGCTCCCCCCTGTCATGGGAAGGAAGATTTCAATCTGATCCTTTTCTCATAGCTTTTCTCTGCCTTCAAGTTCCTACTGTTTTTCTTCCCTTCATCCCATTTTCTTCCCTTATTGATGAAAACACTTTGACTGATTCCCCACCTCCCTCCCCCTGATGAAATGCCCAGTTCCCTGACACACTGAAATTGCTAATAGTTCTTGTCGCTTCTTTTCCTAAATGGAGTATTTTTGAAGAATTACGTAGCTCAGCGCTCCATCAGCTCCTTGCCGATGCTGGGCAGACACATACAGAGTAGATGTAGAGCAGTAACATCAGCGCTTTGATATCGTGCCGCTGTGTGTCTATAATTAAGCTGGAGGTTTATGATTCACTGTCTAAGCTTTGTTTTTTCTTAGTGAACTGTGAGGAACTCTCTGGAGGAAGCGTTTTTGCTGTTTGCTCAATTGCAGTTATATATATTCCTCCTGTATTCTCTCTCCACATAATGTCAAAAGCACTCTTCTGAAAAATGGATAATCTATACGGTGAATTTTACAGCCAGGTTCCATTTTTAAAAGTCAAAGATAAAACCCAAGCAGCAAGAAGGAAGAAAATGGAAAGAAAAAGGAGAAGAAAAAGAGTGGAAGAACAAAAGGATGAGGGGAGCAACTGTAAAAAGGGAGGGAAGAAGCAGGAGATGGAGCTGTGTTGCTGGAGCATTGCCTTGGATGGCAATAAACTGCAGAAATGAGAGGCAGGGAGAGGAAGGATTGTTTTGAGAGTCTGGAGAAAACTGAGTGAGTCCAAATTGCAGTCCCCCTCCAAAAGATGATTTTGCACAGCTCACCCTGTCCCTCCTCCCCCAGTCAACCAGTGCGACCCCTTTCCAGGGCTGCTTGTGTGCTGCTTTCCAGTCTGTAATGATTTTGCCAGCTGAGGTCTGGGTCTCATCAAGGCTTTCCTGGTCTGGGATCAGTCTCAGGAGACAGCTGCTTTTCATGTCATTTTTAAGAGTGATGAGCACAGCTACTGCACAGAGAGCTTTGCAGTGTCAAGAGTGGGGAGCTACTGGCCCAGGTTGCCCAGAGCAGTGGTGGCTGCCCCATCCCTGGAGGCGTTCCAGGCCAGGTTGGATGGGGCTTGGAGCATCCTGACCCAGTGGGAGGTGTCCATCCATGGCAGGGGGGTTGGAACTGGATGACCTTACGGTCCCTTCCAACTCAAACCATTCCATGATCCATGATTCTAAGACACGCCTTAGGTCTATGCCCCTTCAGCTCCTAACTTGCGTCCAAATCCCAGGTAATAAGGGACTGTGGCCATATGATTTTATTGAGTTGTTTCACACCACACACAGGCTTAAAATTCACTTCAGAGGAAAAGGAGTAATCACAGCGAATATTCAAGAATGCCTTGAAGCAGCAGTGGCAATTTCAACCGGAAAAATGTAGAGAGGGTTAATAAAAACCATTGGAAAATGTAATCCGGGAATTTCCCAGATGAAATGCTTTGGAAACAGCAGCACATTTCATTAGCAGCTTTCCTAGCAAAGCCTTTTGTGACTAGAGAGTTGTATTTTTTTATTTAATTTATAGAGAGATTTTACATTTAAGAATTGGCTTAACTGGAGGAAGAGGTACGAAAGGACTAAATGGACTCAAAGAAATAGACTGGATTGAATGGAAAGGTTTTATCTCTTTAACCCTGAGAGACAGACTAGTTTGGAGGGAGAGTGGCACTGAAGAGGTGTCCATTTCCCCCCTTGTTTCATCAAAGAAAAGTCTGTTATTTGCCCAAAGTCCAAAGTGCAGAGGGGGAGGGTGTGCCAAGACCCTGTGGTTTGCTGGAAGAATCTCAGGAACTGAGAAAATGGAAAAGTTGGCAATGTTGCAGGGCATGGTGTGAACATGATGCTTTGCCCCCCATGAAAGGCCAGGCAGTGCCCCAGCTGCCGCAGGCACATAGAATCAACCCCAAGCAACTTTCTGTGAGGAGTGTAAATACATCTTTTCTGTGATAGTCATGTAATTACCAGGCTGGAGTATTGAGCCTCTGCACCCTGGATTTTAGATACAGGTCTCTACCAAAACCATAACTGGTAGGAAACATGCTTTGTAGCTATGCCTACACGCACAACCCTGTTATACATGCCTTGAATAACTCCGTTTCAGGCTCTTAGTAAAACATTACAAGCCAAAGTCCAAGTGCTTCTAATTTTCTGTGCCCATTGCTAACAATGGTTCCCATGATTGCAGAGGCTGGGAATACCGACCAGTCATGTTTCTGCCAGAATCCACAAGTGGTTCTTCAGAAAAGACAAACAAAAGAACAAGGGGAAAACAATTTTTGCAATTCATCCCCCATGACTGGTTTAGGAGAGTTGCACATTAATTGTGGATGAGCGATGCTGGGGGTGCACTCATGCTGCGATGGAAGAAAACACGTATGAGAGGTGATGGGAGACTTCAGGAGGGGAAGGAGAATGAGTACTAGCAGCACAGCAACAATAATTAAAAATCCTCTTGGGAAATTTAGGGCACTCCCCAGCCTCCACCATGCAATGTGAAACAATTAACTCTACTAAAGCTAAGAGCTGTTTAGACTAATTGGACACCTTGCCAGTGAGCTAGAAAGACTAGCAAATGAGTGTTAAGCAAACCCCTAGTGTGGCTTATGAATTGTAAAAATGTTGTAGCTAATAGGATTTTGGCTGGATTGAAAGAGAAGAGATTTGTATGTTCAATATGTGAACTCAGGAAAGGGCTCAGAGGAGAAGAGACGATTGTGTTGGGCGTCTTTCAGACAGGCACAAGTGACTGTGTGGCTCGGCTAAGTAAGAGCATTGTGTTCTGAAGGGGAGCAAGCACTTGAATATTGACATTTTCTCTAGGCGATTCCTTATTAGGAAGATTTGGGAGTTGAAATTCAGACAAGTAAACACACAAGGCAGTAAAGCTTGCTCAGAAACCTGACAGCAGTTGGGAGCTGGATTAGCAGAAGGCAGAGCCTCTGACACCATAGAACACCAGGAAATATGGAGAGTAGGGAGCAGTGAGGCTGAGCTTCATTCATCTTCAGCTGTGAAGGAGCTGCCTTTGGCCTCTCCATGTGGTTGCTACCCATACAAGACCCACGAGCTTGTCCTCATCCTTCTGCCATGGGAAGTCCTGTCCTTGGGCCACAACACCTGAGTCTGAGAAAGGCGGAGAACACCTGAAAACCAGGTTTTTTTCATTGTGTTTCTTTGTATTTTGAACTGAAGAATAAAATTGGTGCCTGCAGTATGGCAATAGATTCTTGCTGAGGAGCCTCACACTGCCTTTTTTTGTTGTTTGCTTGTTTGTTGCTTTTTATTACTCTTAAATGAAAGACAGATTAGAAATATCCTCAAGCCAAAATGAAACACACTGCTTTTTCAGGCAACTTCTTTTTTTAAAAAAAAACATGGAAGAGTTTATTTGTTTTGTCTTGTCCTCTTTTGTTTGCTTTTGGCCTTAATGGCTATTTCCAAAGAAAACATGATTTCTTGAGAAATACTCAGAAAAAGTTTGAAAGCCAACAATGGAAGATCTCAAGATGCCTACGGACCCTGAGAGGTGCCTGGCCCAGGACAGAGTGGTGCAGATGGACACTGCAGGACGCTGTGCTTCATCAGTCAGGTTTGCTTCAGCATCAGACCACCTCCTGCCAGCTCCAGGACTGCTGTGTTCTCATGTAACCCTTTGCTTTCAGAGTCGGTTCCTAAATGGGGAATGTGAGATCTCACCTTTCAGGGAGAATGAGAGCTATGCTTGGAGAACTTTACTGTTCCTGGGACTGATCTACCTAAATGCTACCTTCTCCAAGACCTTCCTGGGCAAGCAGTGACTTTCTCCTCATGTAGGTAGAATTACTTGTAGCCATGTGTTTTTTCAGAGTTCTTGGGAGTCTGATTCAGGAGCTTAACATTGGTTCTGCAGTCCATGGTATGGAATTACTCTGGATTTCCATCATCCAGGGAGACAGAGCTGATACTGAACTGCAAGAATCCAAAATACTGTAATAAAATAATTAGATGAGAGAAATTTATTTTAATCTCTGTCTAGACCAAGTTCGAACAAAAATACTGAGTCTTCTAGGATTGCTTTCAGCAAGTCCAAGCTGAAAGGTGGTCTCCTGACCTTCACACGGACTCAGCTAGCGGACCATTCACGTGTGGATCGTGCTGTCTGGGTTGACATTCACTCTACCTTGGAACTGCAACTCTACGGACACTTGTGAAGGAATTCAGACGTCACCTTGTGCCCACAGCCCCTGCCAGGTGGGCACCCTGCATTCCAGAGGGATGGTGATGATGAAATGAGGATTACTGGCTGGGCAGAAAGGACTTGGGGTTGAGCTGCTGACACTGGAATTACCGTGCTAATTTTGCAAAGCCATTGAGAGCCTGAAATGATCCTAAATCTCATTATTTCGCCTACAGGAGATGCAGCCATTTTTTTCCATGCCCTTTGAATAAATAGAGGTTTCCACGGCAGCCTCCAGGAACCTTAATTTTTCATCCATCCTAATAACCATAAAACAGAGACAGGCAAGTAATAAAATGTCAAAATCTATGTGTTTTAAAATCTGAGAAGACTCTCAAATGTCACTGGAATGTGGAATGAAAAAAGGAGATGGGAGAACCTGTGGCTGAGCTGTTGTTTTATGGGCTCATGGTTGCTGTGGTGGCTGGGCAGTCATTTTTCCGTGCCCCTTCTCTTTCAGCCAGGCTTTGTGGGACCATTTGAAAATGGTGATGGAAGTTGGAGATGAGGTGCTTTGGTGCTAAAGGAGTCGTTGCCTTTCTAGGGGAAGTGAGGCTGCATTTCCTTTGCTGTATCAATCCCAGTTTAATACAGACTCCAGGTGAGTTCCTGATGGACACGGGTGCTCTGCAGGCATCTCGTCACTCTGATCTGTGGGCTTTGTCATGAGCTCCACATAGCTATGTTGGCCTAGGGACTTGAGGCTGTCCTAATAACCCTAATGATTCGAGGGGCTTAATGCAGCAAGCCAGCCATTAGCTGCACAGAGCGTACACGTTAACACAGAAGGTCCTGGACTTCTCTCCACCCACTTTCAGGTGTCTTCTGACCCAAACCATTCTATGATTCTATTTTAAAAGTCAGTTCAATAACATACACGGAATTTTCAGACTCTCTTGACAGGATAAGGTCAACTGGATTAATGGGAGGCTGGGTGCATACTTTATTCTTTAAGCTAAAACCTCACTCAGAGCTCTTCCAGAAATCTGAGAGGATGGCACAAATTCTCTGCTCACTACTTCACATCTCCTGCTGTGACCCGTTGGCTGAGGGCTGTCTGCCCTAGCAAACCGGGGGGTGCGATGCTCTCAGACTCCTCTGTTTTAGTGATGGAGAAGGGGTGGTGCAGGCTCCTGTTGAATATTGCACACAGGAAAAATGAGGCTTTACAGAGCTTTGTACCCTGCTCCCAGATAGGGGATTCAGCAGCTCCATCCCTGCATGTCCACCTGTGTGGTTCCAGACATACCCATGCTGCTCAGAATGCTGGATATGTGCCTAGTGCCAGGAGGTGGGAGAGAGCGATGAGCTCTCGATCCTGCGTTGTCCTTCACAGTCCTGGCCTTGCAAGGACCAGCCAGGACCTCAGTACTTGAATGTTACCACTGACAGTCCGGGGCGGAGTATTTGAACGACTTTAGTGGTGATGCTAAGGTGAAAACAGAGTGAGGCAAAGCTGTCCCTTAAAGAAATAAAACAAAACAAACCTGCCAGAAGGACGTAGTTTTGTGCATGAAAACCTCTGGTTTTACTGCTCAGGGAAGCCCTCTTCTATAAATACCCAATAAATGAGCTAGAGGCTAAATAAAACACCCCATATACTGTAGAGTTGAGCCCAACGACTGTCAGGAATCCTAAATGAGTAAACGTTTTCAAAGGGATAAATCTGCTTGGTGTCAATTTATGTTAATGTTTTACATGATTGAATCTATTAAGAGTAAATAGCCAGTAATAAGAATGCAGATAAACTGTGAACTAATTGCATTAGAAGGCTATATGTCTAACAGGGCTCTGTCTCCTCTGCATTTGCCACCACTGAGCTCCTCAGGATGAAGCCAGCACACCATGGAAGATCCCCATGTGGTCACTTAATGTTTTGGTGTTTAGGGAATAAGGCTCAGCACCAGAGCTGGCGGGTGCTCAGTGTCTCCTGCTGCGTTTTGCATGTCTCTGTGCAATTTATGTTTCCAGAGGGTGGTGGAGATGGAGAGGAGGTGTCTGGCTGGCCCTGGAGAAAGCTTGGTGATGTACAGAGAGGCAGGATGGGCTCTCCTTTAGGAACCAGACCAAAGTGGTCAGAAGTCAACCTCAAGCCAAAATGCAGTAGTGAGAACAGATTAAATGACTGGACAGAGGGACAAACCAACTTGCGTGTGGTCCTGAATCTGCCCTTGCTGTATGAGGGTGGCAGGGACAGGCAGGAACAAAAATGGTGTTTTGGGAGGTCCCAGTTGCAAAAGGCACTAGGGAGCCTAGTTGAGCAAAGAAAGACACAGAGTCACTCCAATCTTCTGATCTGTATGGGTTAGTGTGTTACTGCTTTAGAGGACTGTCCTCTGATATAATGGAACCCCCCAGAGGGGGAGAGATCTCAGGGGACTACAAGAGACTCTCTATAGCTGGGATACCACTGGCTTTTCCCCGAGATGCCCGTGTCTGCAGGGTCAGGACCAGAGCCATCATTGGGCCTCACCCCAAAGCCACCCCCAGGAAACTGATACCAGAGCCCCCTTTTTAGAGATGTAGAGCAGAAGCCCCATGACTGGTGACTGCAGCACCTCTACCACCCACCATCAAACCACAGCCTCGCTCAGCACCAGCTTCATCTCTGCCTGCATCTCCCTGGCAGTGTTTGAGGTCCTACCAGCCTGTGGGGTCAGGGCTTCCACTTCCTTTTGAATTCCATCTAGCAAATGACAGGAACTTTACAGCAGCACATATCCTCACACCAGCCTTGATCAGAGTCTGACTTCTATGATGTGAAAGATTTCACAGGTGACATTCCTGTGACACTGTTCTTCTCATGAGCCCAGACAGATGGACCACAGCAGGAACAGTGCTTACTCAGTCCAGAGATGTTCCCATGTCCCTTTTCAACTTCGCAACACACATAAACATATTTTACATGTAAACTGGGCAATTAAGAAGGCAAATGTTTTAAAATACGAGGATTTATTGGCATAAAATTTGCCATCTATCAACGCTGCATAAATAGTTTTACATAAAAAGCCATCTGGAAACAGGTTGTTTATCATATTTATTCAGTTACAACTTGCTGGTTTAGAGTCGGTGGCTAGCTCATTAACTGTCAAGACAGTTTGACGTTGCTGATGAGAGGTGGATGTATTTGAAATTCTGCACGAAGTGTGAATATTAACTTGGGCTTTTAGGCAGCTGCACTATTTCAGACAGCTTGGACACGCTCTGCACTGGAATTCTTCTGTGAGAAGGAAGCAGGCTGTGAATATGCTCTTTGCTTTAGTCTGGGTCTGGCTGGAAACCTTGGGGTCAGGTTGGAAACCTTGGGGTCAGGTCTAGAAATGGATTTGACCCTCCCAACTTGAGTAGAAGGGTCTGGGTGTAGGAATGATGGTGGTAGTAGGTTTATCTGTGAGTCAAGAGCAGGCACAGCCTCATGTTGTTTTTATTCAGACAACACTGTAAAAAGAAGCACGTGTTGTATCCTCCGAAGAGGTGCTAGAGTTGTCCTCCTGGGCTGTGTCCTATATGGGAGAAACCATGGGATGAAAACAACTCCTCTGCCTGCTGCGGACCACAAGCAGCAGCTTAGGAGTCACAGTACCAAGCCAACAGCCACTGGCTTTTCCTGACATTTGCTGTCTCCCTTGGTTTCAGTAATTAGATCCCCTGATTTTAAATGTCAGATCTCACGAGGTGATGCTATTGTATTTAGCGCTGTGCCCTTCTACTGATTCCAAAACACTTTACAGAATTACTATAAATAATCCAATAACAAGAGCCAAATAAGCGGTTACAGCAGAAGGGGAGGGGAAGTTAATGCATCTCCGTGTCGAATGGAAATGAGGAGAGAGCTTCAGAATTACTATCTGCCACAACAGAGCTGCTGGGAGACGATCGTCCCTCCCAAACAGTGGGGCGAGGCAGGGAGAAGGGAAGGTTGGTTGCCAAAGGGGACAGGCTATGGTGACATCTGCTCCATAAAAGGAGGGGAGGCTTGTTCAGCCATAAGACCTTTAGGGTCTCTGTGCCCACATCTTAGCCCAGATTCCTCTGTAAAATGGGAAGACAGTGATATCTTCTGCCAGCTTTTGTTTGAATGAACTGTTGATTTTATGCTCCAACCCAGAACCAGTTGAGCTTCATCTCAGTTGTCTGGTCTCCATCTTTAGAGACTGGGACAACAGGGATTGAGTTTTTGTCTCTTGTCCCAACACAGGTATCATTTTTTGTATTCTGTTAAGGCAATACCGTGCAGCAGAGGCTGCTTCTAATCCTTCAGAATTCACATACCCCAAATTATCTGAACCTCAGGCTGCAATGTCCTTGTGTCACCTGGTTTGTCACAGAAAGAACCATGCAGGTGTGACAAGCCTGTGCATCAGCTCCAGGCCACTCCTGACACCCTCCTGGGCCACCAGTGACCTGCAGACCACAGCTAGGGAACCAGAGCCATGGACAGTCATGGGCGATGCTTTATGAAATAGAAGAAAGTCACATAGAAAACTGCTCCATGTCATGTTTGGGTTGTGTATTCCTCTGGCAGTGAGGTTCTGCTTACTTTGTAGAGCACAGAACCAATAACTTGAATTTTGGCACTCATGGGAAGGTGTCAGCAGTAGGACATGGTCTTTCATCTAGCGAAGCTGTAGCCTTTTGAGCTAGGGATGGGAGCTTGAAACCTTTAGTCTACTATGTGAGAGAGATTTAGATCTGCAGCTGCTTTGGCAGTGGCCACCACCTTCCAGCACTGATGCTTTCTGCTCTCGTCTCTAGTTAGGATTGACTAAGAATTCTGCCTTTGCAAAGTGATTTGAGGAATGAACAACAAAATAAAAGAAGCGTCATGAGTCCCTACTTTCTGAGCAGGTTTCTCAGGAAGAGCTTCAGGATGTTATTAGATTGTTGTGATTTACCCCTTGAAAGAGGCGGAGAAGCTTTTGTCAGTTCAGCAGCAGCATGTACCAACCTGGGGACTGCTTACCAACAGGCCCGGATTTATTGGAGATCTATCATTGATGTGCTTTGTTGTGCTTTCTTTGAAGAGAGGTAAAAATGGGTATTAAAGCATGGGCTAGCAGACATTTCAAAAGAGAGCTGTTTATGTGCATCATGCTCATGAAAGAACAGTTTAACTTTATTCAAAAGGGAAAATTATGCCAGAGTACCTCACAGAGACTTTGATATTTGGACCCTTTACAATGAGGAAGGAAAATTGCTGGGATTGACACCACCTTCCCCAGGATGGCTCTGGTGGCAGCTGCCTTGGCTCTGCTCGATGCTAGCTCCCAGGGAGGACAAAACTCCAGCAAGAGGCTGGGAGAGGTGGATGCTGAGACAAGCCATTAAGCAGCACCTCCAGTATTGGGCTGCGCTCACGCACAGTAATTAGCAATAACATCCTTGTTCAGTTCATTCAAGCTCTACAGCAGTAAGTCCCAGAACAGATCCCAGATAAAGGAAACGGCTTTATCTATTAAGCTGCTCCTGTTGTTATTAATCATGTAACAACTCTATCTAGGAATTTTATGGCTGTCACTACATCACATTGCACAGCAATGGCTGGGCTTGAATACAAATCTCTGTTTCTGTGTCACCTGGAGGAAAGGGAGCTTGTCCATCAGGCGGTAGGATGAGATGCAACTGCTGTACAAACAGCTGATGGGCAGGCGGCCAGTGGGATACAGACAGCCTGCAAATATTAACTACTGCCTCCTCACAGGTAGCACTGAGAACGGCTGTAGAAGTGGATTTTGCTTGGCCAGACTCCCAAATCCCTGAGTACTTTAGGAATTTTTGGTCTGTTGTTTGCCACTTGTGTTTAAAGAATACAGCAGTCTCAAATTGTTGACCTGTAAACCACAAGGGGTGCAGCTACCAGCTTATAGTGAAGGCTGGAGAAAGGCTGTAGGGCTTTGGTTGTCTTCCTTGATGCCTAGAATTTAAACTCCTCTTGTTTCAGAGCAGAAGCAAGCTTCTAACAATATAATGTTGGTAAGCAAGTAAGTAACCCTCCACCAAGAGCACCTGAGCCATGTATACCTCAGCTGCAGTGCTGCTGTTACTGTTTTGAGGACATAAACTCAACACAGAAGGGCTGTCACTCGGGATTTCCTTAAATATCCTCACTGGGTGAAAAATCATGAGTATCCATAACTTCACTTCCACGTAGAGAAGCGGAGGCACAGTGAGGAGTGATTGTGGATTTTTAGTCTTCACATCAATCTCACTGGAAGTATCTGAACTCCCTCTGCAGAGGCCAGAAAACAGAGTAAAGGGATTGTGAATTGATTCGGTGTCCAGGCCTTAACAATTAAGCGGTTTGAGATCTTCAAAAAAAGAGGAGCATCCAACATGAGCATTAATTACTTATGGTATGAGCCTTGCCTTTAAATACTTCTTGCTGATGCTCCCTGCAGAGCAGACCTCCCAGTTCCCCACAGCTCATCTCCCCCGGTTGCTTTAGTTTCTTGCTCCTATACAAGCAGCTACAGAGAAAACAGCCCGTGGCATCTGCACAGAGACAACAAAGGGCTCAGCAGGTTACCTCTGCTACAGCCATATACACCCCTTAGACCTGGGTCAGCCAACAAACCCTTGTCTCCCTGGGGCACTGCGATGCAGAAAAGCTGCTTTCTTCCCTAATACGATGTGAAACCACCAAACCTACCTTCTCTTGCTGAGCTCCCATAGTTAATAAGGGGCAGGGAGGCAGAAGCACGTGTTAATGCAGCAGCCTGACAAACACGGCTGCTGACAGAAATGGAATAGAAGAAATCATCGAGGGAGCAGAATATTAACCTAGCCAGGAGACAGTAATAAAAGCCTGATAGCATCCGCACAGGTCTATATAATGTATTTGTCACTGGCCTCCTTCCTCCTTGGGCATTGGTAATAGGGGACAAACGGCACACTGATTTCTGTTACCGTACAAACTACAGGGACTGGCCACTAAGGCAGCAATATCTCATCTGCTTTCTTCAGCACAGCCCTCCGGCCACTGTGAGCAGGTGATTTGTTCAGCATAGCACACAATGGGGATAGTGGGACCTCATCCCAGACAGGTCAGCACCATCACGAATCTTTTCCGAGCACTCAGTGCAGACACCAACCATTGCAAGACCCAGAACATCTGGGAAACCTCTGGATTTTCACTGTCTGTAAAACCATTATCCAGGCTTTTCATCGGGACAAAGGCTTGGGAAGCCACCTAAGATGCTGTTTCCACAGTGCCCCTCGAGAGGTAAGCACAGCAAATCTCAAGAAAGAGCAGATTCATAGAATGGTTTGGGTCAGGATGCTCAACACCTCATCCGATCTGTCTTTGAACACCTCCAGAGACGGGGCATCCATGACTTCTCTGGTTTTCTGGGGCATGGATTTTGAGTGCTTCAGCTCAGTAAATACCCTAACACTGAGCTCGTTAACCAAACTGATGCTCTGAGCAGCCCCCAGTTAAAATTTTCTCTTTGGTTGTACATGTGGGCAGCAGGACACGATCAGGAGTGACGGAACAGCTCTGTGTACAGACCAGGGAGAGTCTGACACCACAGCACTTTAACCAGTCAGAGCAAATTTGTAATTCAATTCCAGGATTAATAACATATATCACATTTAAAGTCCTTAATGTGTGTGGTTAGGCATATTAGCAGACGAATATGAAATTAGTGCCATAGCAGCAGACACAAATTATTCAGAGACTGCCCTTTCCTGCAACAAGCAGCAGAGCCACGTTCTTTTGGTTGGCTTAAGGTAAGAAAACAGAGCACCTGCAAATCTATACCCACCCCAATCAACCACAAAGCAACTGAATTCTACAGGGCTGAACAGGAATGAGGAATATGAGTGCTTAGAATCTAGACAGCTTTGTGTTTTTCAGGCATTGTACGAAACCCCTTGAAATTCAGGTCTCCCCAAAGCACATCCCAGGGAGGTAACTCCCACATTTCACCGAGAAGGAAGCTCAGCAACAGGGAGAGCTTGTGCCTTTTTCTGAGCTCGTCAGAACTAGTGTTCAGACAAAGAGTTTGATGGCATGGATGCCCAAGGGGTGAAGGAGTCTTCAGCCCCAGTGCTGTATAAATCCAGAGGATCCTGGCTCATAGCCAGGGCGTGTGACCAGTTATTCAACACCACATTCTGGCAGCTTAGCCAAAATGATAGTGAATTTTTGAACTTACGGAATTGGACCAGTTCCTTGCTGAGAGCTGAGACCAGGAAACTCCAGGGGTGTGCTGCACTGCCCCAGCTCTGCTGCTACCTGATCCTGGGCAGCTCCTTCAGTGATGCTATACTTAAATGAACCAGCTTGCCTGGAGATGCTCAAGAATTTCTAGGACAGAAGCACACCCAGAAATACATGCCTCCTTCCTCCACCCTTTTACCTGTCTGCTTTTCCTCTTATGCATTCAACAGTTCAGGCTGCCCCAACAGTGGTGCCACCACACCGCCCCTCCACTGAGCTTTGGGATGTCAAGACTGGTGCAGGCTTGGCCCTGGGGCACCATAGGAGGGAGATTTTCCCTCCCGAACAGCTTTGGGAGTCAGAAGCATTTTACACATTGAGTTTGATGTTAGAGCACTCTTGGCTTTTTCAGCACTGCACTTAATTCCTCGAAGAAAATGCAAGACAGCTCCTAGGAGCACGGTGCAATAAGAGTTTGAAAAGATTGAGAGCGGCCAGCTTAGTCCCCTGATGACACTTCTCCTCAGCTGTCTGCAGGAGGGCTGGTGTGTCAGACCATGTTTCTAAGGTTAATTCATCCCTGCCTGGCTGCTAGGAAGAGAGCCTTATCTTTCGTAAAGACAGGGAGACCCATATTCAGAGCTTCTGCTAATTGCAGCCATGTCAGTGTTGTACAGGCAGGGAGAGCAGTCCAGCTCAGCTCAGCAGGCTCCAAAGCACTTTAACTGCTCTGTCATAAAGCTGTGGGACTGCCAGAACCTCCCCTGCCAGTGGCACCACTGCAGGTCACAGGTGTAATGAGGTGTGAGGGGTCTCAGCAGCATTTCACAGCATGTAGCTGTGGGGCACTAGCTGTCAGAGATCTTGGAGCCTCACAGCTAGTGCAGTAACCCCAGGCTGGGATGGCAGAGACAGTGAGCAGCCCTCTGCAGCTGGTTTCTGCGGGAAGGTATGCAAACAGCAGCTGGAAAGCTCAACTACACCTGCAGCATCTACCCATCTACGAGCGAGCTGCAGGGAGGACCTGAAGATTACTCAGCAGAGCTGGTGCTGTAGCAATGACGGCAAGCTTGTAAACCTCTTTTCTCACTCCAACAAACCTTTATTTTTGTTCCAGTCACTAGAGAGGATAAAGGGCATTTGGTTAAGGCATTACACACAGAGTGGTAAACAGCAGATACAGTACGTCAGCAATACTCTGCTGCAATATAAGAACGATCATATGCGCCTGCCTAATCATGGCTTGTAGGGAGTTAGGGGGAGACTGAAAGAAACTAGGGAAGCATAAAATGATCTTTCTTCTTAAGACCCTGCCTCATTTTGGCAGCTGGTAAAGCAGGAGCTGTCAGAGGCTGCACCTGGACTGCCAGGTTTCATAGGCACTGATGGCTTCCCTGCTTCTCATCGCTGCCAGGACCTGTTTATAACTGTGATGAGGAGCTGATTTAGGCTCCACAAGAAAATAATTCTTCTGCAGCACTGGACTCCACGCTGGAGATGCTTTTGCAAAGATGTCTCATGGGGTGTAAGCAAAGACTCCAGCCATTCAATCACTCTCCAATCACTTCTGAAACTCGGAATATTAAATGACAATTCACAGAGGGAGATGAGAAAGATAAAAGGAGAAAATATCTGTGTCCACGTGAACCTGAGGATGTAAGTCGGCACTGACAGGACATAAGGGTTTGTCACTGGCTTTTAAACAAGAGTGGAGCAGGGCCATTTTGTCAGCGACCCCAATCCCTCTTGTGCATCTCAAGAGCAAATTAAGTTAAACATCACACAGATTAGTTCCCTAACTTGGAATAATGGCCATGTGACTCTGCACCTCCACTCTACATAAAACCTCGTGGAGACTGACAGCTCCATCAGGCTGTGCATTCGAAAGGTGAAACGCTTGCAAATGGAAGCGAGGGCGAGCAGCAAAGCCTGGCCCTGATGAAAGGCAGCAAGGGAAACAGCTGAGTTAAGCAGTCTAGCAGCAATCCTGATTAACAGCTGCCTCCTGGCTGAAATACTGAACACCAGAGTTCAGCAGGTCATCCATTACTGGGGAGCTAAAAGGCACTGAAACAATGTAGAATGAGAAAGAAAAAAACATTTATTTATTTTTTTTAACACCTGGGAACCTGCCTCTATTCTAGAGGAAAGGAGGAAAGGGCAGGTTCTGACAATCCCAGGGGCACTGGACATGGATATTTTCCTTGAAAGGCATGTGGAATAAAAGGCACGAAGCTAAGAAGTCACAGGTAAAGATAGAGGTGTTCATCCTTTCCCAACATCCATCCAAGCGGCTCTGTTCTGCTCTAATAATGAAAACTAGAGCTGGGTGTTCTTACTGTAAAGAGTGATCTACTCATCTGCACAACTCCCCTCATCAAGGGCTTCACCACGTGCTTCCAATCCTGGTGAGTCTTCTAATGGTTCCCATGAACATATTCAGCCCCTACAGATCTTCACAAAATGCTGCGTTGGGCTGCCTGTGGCAGGAATTCGGCATCTGGGCTGCATGACTGGCTGCAGAAGAAGCTGCCTTCGCTGCAGAACTGATAAAGCTTCAGTCACAGCTTTAGCAATATTTAGTTGGTTGTGTTTTTTTTTTAATTAACAAAACCTGTGTGATTTTATCCATGTCAGATGGCAACGTTGCCACTAGCAAGCAAGAAAGAACCAGATCCCTGTTAGCTTAGCCTGTGTATGCATGAAAAAAATCAGCATACTATCTTGGTGCATCATGGCCCTACCCTGGTGCTCACATTTGAACTGGGCTGTGCTCAGAACAAAATCATCCAGCTATTATTTTTCAATGCATGTGATGGAGAGTCTTTCATTCATTGTTTTAACAGGGTTGTCCTTTACTTAAAAACCCACATACGTTATTTGTAGTCTGAATGCATTTCTCCTGTACTTTTTGTTTTAGATCTCACTGTAACTGTGGTGTTCTATTTCTCTATCTTATTTGGTCACTTTGGGACCACACATTCTCAGCCTTCTCTTCGCTAAGTTTATCTGCTTGAACTTCTGGATTTATTCACTGCTCTGACTTGATCTCATTATCTAATCTTTCCTCTGGTGCATCTCTAAACGTCTCCTCCAATTTAGGTGGAGGTGACTGTCATTGAACACTGTCCTTCTGGCTGGCCCGTTGCTGTGGACCTTCACTCTGAGTGCTGATTACCCTCATGCCTTCCCTGTCTTGCTGCTTCTTAGCACGGTTGTGCCTCCACTATAGCTGCAGCCTTTACTCCACTGGGAATGACTTCACATCCATCCCTATTACAAAGTTGATCATAGAATCATAGAATAACCAGGTTGGAAGAGACCCATTGGATCATTGAGTCCAACCATTCCAACTGATCTCTAAACCATGCCCCTAAGCACCTCATCCACCCTCACCTTAAACACCTCCAGGGAAGGCGAGTCAACCACCTCCGTGGGCAGACTGTTCCAATGCCTTGATGGTTTGCTTGTGCCCAGTTTCCCAAATAAGCCAGGCAATAAGAGCTCTCCATCATCCACCCGCCTTGTCTTTTTACAACCTGAAGCTTGATCTGTGACCATTTCATAGTTTCTCCTCGGTCACCAGTATGAATACTAAACAGTGGAGATCCCATGTTCCAGTTCTTATAGGACCTCGATACAACACTCTTCTGAACATAGAATCATAGAATCACCAAGTTGGAAGAGACCCACCAGATCATTGAGTCCAGCCATTCTGATCCATCACTAATCCATGTCCCTCAGCACCTTGTCCACCCGTCCCTTAAACACCTCCGGGGAAGGTGACTCAACCCCCTCCCTGGGCAGCCTCTGACAGTGCCCAATGACCCTTTCTGTGAAAGATTTGTTCCTAATGTCCAGCCTAAACCTCCCCTGGCGGAGCTTGAGGCCATTCCCTCTCGTCCTGTCCCCTGTCACTTGGGAGAAGAGACCAGCTCCCTCCTCTCCACAACCTCCTTTCAGGTAGTTGTAGAGAGCAATGAGGTCTCCCCTCAGCCTCCTCTTCTCCAGGCTAAACAACCCCAGCTCTCTCAGTCGCTCCTCATAAGGCCTGTTCTCCAGCCCCTTCACCAGCTTTGTTGCTCTTCTCTGGACTCGCTCCAGAGCCTCAACATCCTTCTTGTGGTGAGGGGCCCAGAACAGAACTCAGTACTCGAGGAGTGGTCTCACCAGTGCCGAGTACAGAGGGAGAGTAACCTCCCTGGACCTGCTGGTCACACCGTTTCTGATCCAAGCCAAGATGCCACTGGCCTTCTTGGCCACCTGGGCCACTGCTGGCTCATGTTCAGTCACTGTCAACCAACACCCCCAGGTCCTTCTCCTCCAGGCAGCTTTCCAGCCAGACTTCTCCTAGACTGCAGCATGAACATGGACTTCCACCTTGTATGTGATACGTGGAGATTCATTGCCTGGAATATTATCCATCTATCTCACATGGACCACATCGAACGTATAACACTGTAATTCATTAATTGCAATTAATCTTATGATATCGAGGAAAACATTATCCTCATTATCATTGTGGTACTTATCATGGCAAACAAGCAACCTGCAGCCCCTTGGCATAGAATCACAGAATGGTTTGGGTCAGAAGGGACCTTAAATATCATCCAGTTCCAGTGGGCAGGGACACCTCACACTGGATCCGGTGGCTTAAAGCCCCATCCAACCTGGCCTCGCAAAACACATTCATGCAATTAATGAAAATATTAGATTTATCATTAATAGAAAAGCACTGATGCAACCAGAAGAAAACTTTTGATAACAGCCCCCAAAACACCTTGCTGTTTCAAAGCCCTTAAAGAAGTAACTGTCAAAGCTACATGTCAATCAAAACATCTTTCCACTCGAGTTACAGTTGATTCATCTGATCTGATATAATTACCCACAACTAACAAAATAGTATTTGATTCTCTAAGTATCCCAGGAGGCAGCCAATGTTGCCCAGCAGGACAAGTCTGTCTTGGCAAACTCTACCTTCTTACCATCTCACTTTCTGGTTTCCTTCCCAGAAACTGCTGAAAGCATTTTCTTCTCAAATGTCTTCCTGGAATAACCTGCCCTCCCGGTCTCCCTCTGAAAGAATAAGAACATCTAATTTGGTGCAGTCTGAACTCAGTAATATGATCTGCCACCCCTTCTGGGGGAAATGGAAGGCACTAGGAGAGCTGGCAGGCAAATATCCACTGCAAAATTTTCAGAAAAGGGAGGAAATTTCTAGGGAAAAGAAACAGCAAAACGAATGTTGGTCTTAAAAAAACAGGCTGCTACTTTTCAGCTTTCTCTGCATAGAGGGAACACAGAACTAGGAAGCTGTAGGCACTGAATTTGAAGTCTGAATAACAGCAGACCAGAGAAGCTGGAATAATAGGGAGGCAGCTTGAGTGATCAACAAGATTTGACAGTCACAGGAGGTTGATGGAAGAGGGGTAAAATCAAAAGGTAAAGGATATAGAGGAGCAGCTGCCTCGTAATCTACTCATAACTGCACAATGAGAGGAAGATTTCAGAAGAGTGCATTAAGAAGGTATTGAGAACAACAAACACAAGGGTGGTTCTTTATTTATTTATTAATTTAAAAAGCCCCACTGACCTTGCCTTGATGCTCCAGGTCCTAATGCTTTGACTGAAAGTTATTAGGCTAGAGAGAGTATCGTTGAGCCATAACTTCTGCCAGAACTCTCCAGCTTATTAGCAGGATACTCAGCAGCATCGCTTTACATCTGTGCCAAAGTCAGAGTGAGACAACTACATTGATTTCAATTATCCTTTGCAGGGGTGAGGCTTAATGCTTAGATTTGTCTCTCGCTTTCAATGTTCAAAACAGGTTCACAAAGCACAACTGTAGCATAAATGTATTTCAATAAAGGTAATGAAGAAGGAAAGTTTATTTCTTCTAGTGCTTGCATAAACTTCTTTCTTGGGCAATTATTCAGTGGGCAGGCAGGACCACAGATCAAGCTCCACCAGGGGATGTTCAGGCTGAACATTAGGAAAAAATTTTTCACAGGAAGGGTCATTGGGCACTGGCAGAGGCTGCCCAGGGAGGGGTTTGAGTCACCTTCCCTGGAGGGGTTTAAGGGACGGGTGGATGAGGTGCCAAGGGACATGGGTTAGTGATTGATGGGAATGGTTGGACTTGATGATCCGGTGGGTCTCTTCCAACCTGGTGATTCTATGATTCTATGATCAGCACCCTGGGCTCACCAGGCAGCTGGAGGACATGAGCTTATATTCCCCACGCTGTCATGATGCCACATTAAGTGCATTCGGGGGGCTCTTGATGGAGGCCTAAAAACATCACTATCAAAAACTGTGAAAAGTATCTATGTAAAAGAAACTCATCCTTCTGACTGAGGAGGTCACAGAATCACAGAATCACAGAATAACCAGGTTGGAAGAGACCCACTGGATCGTCAAGTCCAACCATTCCCACTAATCCCTAAATCATGCTCCTAAGTACCTCATCCACCCTCACCTTAAACACCTCCAGGGATGGCGACTCAACCACCTCCCTTGGCAGACCGTTCCAATCCCTAACCACCCTCTCCGTGAAGAATTTTTTCCTAATCTCAAGCCTAAATCTCCCCTGGTGGAGCTTGAGGCCATTCCCTCTCGTCCTGTCCCCTGTCACTTGGGAGAAGAGGCCAGCTCCCTCCTCTCCACAACCTCCCCTCAAGTAGTTGTAGAGAGTAATAAGGTCTCCTCTCAGCCTCCTCTTCTCCAGGCTAAACACCCCCAGCTCTCCCAGTCACTCCTCATAAGATTTGTTCTCCAGCCCCTTCACCAGCTTTGTTGCTCTTCTCTGGACTCGCTCCAGAGCCAGTTCCTTGAGGTGAAAATTCACTAGAGGCTGAGGCAGTGTGTACTGAGGAATATCTTGCCCAATATGTATTCTTGTTCCACGGTTAGCGTGGTTTGCTGTCTCCTAGCTAGATGGAACTTTGACATGTTCCAGTGTGGCCATGTGTAGATTCCCTTGTGTCACTGTCTTCATGTAAACAGAGATGCATGACGTGCCCCAGCCAGGGAGTGTGCCCAGTGGTGAAGAAATGCAACCCAAGGAGTGAAGCTGTCTTGTACCAAAGACATGATTTATCATTCTCCTATGCTTGTGAAGTGTGTTTTGTCTCCACTCCTGGCTAAAATGTCCCAGCCTCCATCCCTCTGAACATGCATTAGGCTCCTGCCTCCTCCTCCATGGGATCCTGTTTTCTGTGATACTGCTCTTTGCAATTTATTGTGTCCATCAGCTTCAGAATAAAAAACAAGCAATAAATATTTGCCTGTCACCTCTTTGAAAAGCACAAAACAGGACCATTAATCCATTAAGGATGAACACCTGCAGTTCTGTTAATTAGGAACCATCTCTGTGTGTTTCCCTGAGGGTCAGATGGGCAGGAGGCAAGGCTGCTCTCACTGATATGCTGAACGGTGGAGCTGAAGGTCTGAAGAAAAGTGTGAAGAGAGGAAAAAACATGAGAACTATGTTCATCCAGAAAAAAAAAAAAAATTGTCCACTTCAGCACCAGCACAGAGCACCCCAATAGACCCAACAGAACAGTATGTAACCACAACTCGAAAGAACCGCCTTCCATCTGCAGAGAAAGATGGACTATGCTCAGGTATTTGAGGGCAGAGAGGGCCAGGAGGCAACCCACCTTTAGGTCTGCAGCTGTACAAACACCCAGAGGTGGGTTTGTGTTCTCCTATCTTCTTCTGCTTTGCCTGCAAAACACCACGACTGTCAGTGCTGGAGCTGCGGCTGCTCCTGGCACTCCCAGCCCACAGCATTTGTCTGGTCTTGGCTGCCAAAAGACTCGGTGCTGTGCAGTCTGCACAGGTAAATAGCTTCTGACAGGCGATGAGAGAAGTGCTGATGTGGGTAGAGCACCCCTCAAGCTAGCCCAGCTTGCCTTTCTGTCAGCACATTCGTGTTTGGAAAGAGCCAGAGGATGAGAGCACCCCTCATGCATAAGTACAAGGCTGTGGTGAGAAAGCTCTTTGCTCTGCTGCGTGTCCTGGACTGCAGACTGCAATTGGCTCAGCCTTTTTCAAGTTCATGCCTAGGCTGGCTTCCTTTCCCCTTGCGAAAGAGTCTTTTTGTGTTTACTTTGAGCAACACCACCATTTGCATCTGATTGAGATGCAGTTTGCAGAACCTTCCTGGAGTATCTTCTTCATAAATGCACTTGAAAATTTAAAATAGATTATATTCACTGAAGTTACATGATTAGAAAAATAGGAGGAGACATATCCATCTTCCTAGAGCAATCGCTTGTATCATCCATGGCACCCTGACACCAGGACACAGACCCGGGGCGAGAGCTCAGCTGTTTAACCAGGCTGAGGACCCCACTGTGACCAAACCTGCTCCAGCCTCCCCTGATCACAGAGCAGACACAAAAAGGCTTGGGGACACAAATCCTGAGCTCCTCCGTCACTCCAGGACTCAGCGCCAGCCTCTCCATGGGCAGTGGGCCCTTAGCCTGCAGGCGAGCTGGGGAGGGGCTCTTGATCAGAGTGCAGGGATATGGGTTTAAACTGAAAGAGGAGATTGAGATGAGATCTTGGGAAGAAATGTTTTGCTGTGAGGGTGGGGAGGCCTTGCCTGAGGTTGCCCAGAGCAGTGGTGGCTGCCCCATCCCTGGAGCTGTTCTAGGAGAGCTTGGATGGGGCTTGGAGTAACCTGATCCAGTGGGAGATGTCCCTGTCCATGGCACGGGGTGGAACTGGATGGGCTCTGAGGTCCCTTCCAACACAAATCATTCTACGATTCTATGGTTTTGGTGACTTTCAGATGTCCTCTAGCCTAGCTCTGCTCAGCCTCAATGTGCAGCACTGTATCCCCCTCTCAGAGACATGCTGGTTTTCTGGCAATAACATCTGAGTGACAGAGACTTAAGAATTATAAAACACCCACTTCAGTGTCCTCAGTGAAAGCCTATATTCTTGAACAAAAAGAGTTTTAAGGCATGAGAAACATCGGATACCATGTTCCCAGACTGCTCTCTCCTCCACACTGCAATGATGCTCAGTGCTGCCCACAGAGCAATCCTTGCTGGCATCCAGGTGCAATATCACACAGACAGGTTTGCCTTTCCAGATGACCCCAGGCACTTCTCATTATCATGTCATGAGGCAGAATTCCTCAGAGCAGGGATGCACATGTGCCAAAACTCATTAACCTTCTGCATGCTGCCTTCCAAGAACCTGACAAAGAAACTGCAAACAGGTACTTCAGTATGTATTTTCCCATTTGTTTCCCTTCCCTTCCCTTCCCTTCCCTTCCCTTCCCTTCCCTTCCCTTCCCTTCCCTTCCCTTCCCTTCCCTTCCCTTCCCTTCCCTTCCCTTCCCTTCCCTTCCCTTCCCTTCCCTTCCCTTCCCTTCCCTTCCCTTCCCTTCCCTTCCCTTCCCTTCCCTTCCCTTCCCTTCCCTTCCCTTCCCTTCCCTTCCCTTCCCTTCCCTTCCCTTCCCTTCCCTTCCCTTCCCTTCCCTTCCCTTCCCTTCCCACCCCACCCCACCCCACCCCACCCCACCCCACCCCACCCCACGATACCCCACCCCACCCCACCCCACCACTAGTAAGGAAGTCATCAACTATTACAAACCAATGGTAAATTCAGGCCACCGAGTCTGAGGTGTGACCACCCATATCTGGTTGCTGCATCTTCATTTTTTTTTACTCTTACCTTATTTATTTAAATAAGGATAACGGGGAATGCGCCAGACTGAGAAAGGCAGGTACTAAGAACAAACTGCTGCCACAGCCCTTTGTGAAACCAGAAAGCTGGGAGTGCTGTAGAAAAGGGCTGCTCCTCTTGTTTAATGTTGGTCCACCTCACAGTTTGAACAATGTAAACAAAATACAACAAATTGCTGTCATTAGCAGTCCAATTACAATGCTGCTCAGACCCACTGTCTACATTGTCTGCTTAATACAACCCAAATTTCATTAACAAATTTCAGTTAGAATCATAGCATGGTAGAATCATTAAGGTTGGAAAAGACCTCTAAGATCATCGAGTCAAACCATGGCTAGGATCTCCCCCATCTTCTCAGGAGCTTTGCTCACCTTCTCCTGCTTTGTGGGGCTGAGGGGCAAAAGCCTTGGAATTCTCAGCCTCCTTCACTGGGAGGAGTGTGGTATTAAGGATGGGATTTCTTCCTCCTCTGTGCCAGAACTGTGAAGTTCATGTTGGCTTCTGTTATTTCTGTCTCGGTCGCTTGCATTTGTTTTTATTCATTTGCTAGACAATCTTTGTACGTTTTCTTCTTCCCATTGATTTCCAGTTATTCATGGCTTTCACTTCATGTTGCTTTCTCTAAAGCTGGTTTTGCCTGAACAACACAAAGTTGCTCTCATAAAGCAAGCACTGACCAAACACCTGATCCCATCTGGTTTCTGCATTTCCCCAACCACATTCTATTCCAGAGTCACAGACTGCTCAGTCCATACAAAGTAGCTGCTTGTTCTTGCCACAAACTACAGCAAAGCAAAACCACATTTAAGCAATTATCTAAACAATTACTATCACAGCTAATATATCAGCTCAGAGCATGACAAGCTCAGACAGGTCCTTGCATTGCCAGGTCAATACGAAGACTATGGCTTTCAGCAGGAATAATAAAATCATGTTTATTGAGGTACAAAGGGAGGCAATGTCCATTCTATGGGGGCCAGACTGTGCCTTTACACACAGAAAGTGAAGATTAAGAGATTTTGTGGCAAAAAGACTCATATAGGGTCACACCATACTCTTTGCAAAGAAGAGACAAAGCATCTAGCAGGGAGAAAAAAAATCAGCTGTGCATCTTGCACTGAAGTACTGCTGTTGAATAAAAAGCAATTACATGTTTTTCCCACTCCTCAGTTTTACTTTTCAGCTCTGTGCACCTCTAGCACATCACCACAAGTACCAGCAGACTCCACTGGTATCACACTGCTCATCTTTGCTTCTGAGCTTGTAAGTCATTTCTCAGAAGCCTTGCTCCACAGAGGTATCGGCTGCTCGTTATAGCTGCTCTGCTGGAAGTTCTGACTGCAACAGTGGAGCCGATTGTGAAAATGAGAGTGCTCCTCCCTCCTCACAGAGCCCCTTGAGCTTGGTTAAATACAGCAGCTCATAAAACTGGCTGTAGTTAACCATGAAGACCTTGCATAGAAGTCAATGAGGAGGACTGAGACACTCTCTGTGTGGTTGTGTCTTGGGATTGACACTCTCTCCAACAAGCACGGTGCTGCCACCAGGGCTGGTCAGATCGGGTAGCGAAGAGTCGCAGGCAGGTGTACGGAACATCTCATCACTATCAACATAAATGAAGGTAAAGACGAAGCTGAGTAAATACAGAAGAACGACTCTACAGATTCCCCCAAATAAAGCATTTGGTTTGATATCTTGTGATCAGCTCAGCCACTATTTGCACAGACAGCCATCAGTTATCTGTCAAAGCTTTCACAAATCCTGTCGATACTTATCACAAGTGGATTGGCACCTGAGGACTCGTGCAGTGAACGGCTATTTTTAGCTGCCACACATTGTTCTCTAGATTAGGAAGTGTCACTCACCAAGCAGGGAGCCAGGAGGATTCAATGTGATGTTAAGCACCAGCCAAGCTCGGAAGAGGAAAGGCATATAATGAGAAGCTCACACTGTAGGATGGGCATGGATTGTCCTGGCTCCTTGGCAATGCCAGATAATACAGTTGAAGTAAAACAGGAGATGCTTACTGATAATGTGATCAACTTGGTTAAATCTAGAAGGGCTTGCTAGAAAAAAATTAGCTATGCATAAACTTTGAACAAAAGCCATGAATAGATTATTGGTTTATTTCTCGCCAACTTATTTCTAGCCTTGGCCTTTCTAAATTTCACCCTGAATAAGGATTTTAACCAAAGAAGACAGTCCCAGCTTTCCTGAGCAACGACTTGTTCCCAGAACTGAGGTCAAATATTACCAGCATCCCTCTTGCAGAAGAGTGCAATGTTTGCATTTATAAAGGTAGGAACTTGCTGTAACCTTTCAGTTGTCTTCAAACCTCACAGGCAAAAGTGCATTTTCTCAGGGTAGCCTCTGTCTGTAGCTGAGGGCTCTGCATAATAACTTCATGCTTGTCTTGACATGGGCTGATTGTAACTAGCAAAATGCATGAGATGTGGTCATCAAAACTTCATCTTTGCTTGGCTGATTTAAACAAGTCACAGAGGGTCAGAAGCTCTAATGTCTATGTTAGGCTGAGCTGGCTTTCCTAATGCATGAAGGATCATTTACCTGCCTTGAAATGCAGTATATATGGAGTTGTGTGTACATTCAAGTAGGGTAGATATATAAAAATAGGTGGAAGAGAGAACAAAACACTTAAACTGATTTAGAGCAGGAAAAACACAAGATGGCACAAGTAGCATTTCAAGGATGCTCTGTGAAGTTGAGAAATGAGGAATTCATGCACTGCTTTAAAGTCAAAACCCCCTAACAAGAGAATACTAAACAGTACAATTGCACCATAAATCGCTGTGCTGGTCCAAGAAAGGTCCCTGTGCAGTAGCTCATCTGGCTGTCACTCAGCCATAGGAAGCATCCTAAACCTGCCTGTATAGATTGTGCTGCTTTATGGAGCTCCAGAAGTCTCAAATAAGCTATTTTCTCTCAGGAGACGTTGCCACGAGTGGCTTCCTGGACTGAGTCTGCTTTGTGGTTCTCTGGGAACCTGCACTCGTGTTATGATCAACAGGGAATATCCCAAACACATGGACACAGGGCACATAAAGAACTGTGGTGTGCACTGACTTGTGAAATTTCCACAGGATGGAATAGGAAGTTAAATTCTTGTGGGTGGGTGTTGGGAGGATATAACAAAGCCAGGACTGCAGTAAATATCACCTCATTGTGTTGAGTCACCTTCTGCCAAACGTTGAGCATGCTGGATCTCTACCAAAGTCAGCAGAGGCTGAGAAGTGTTGGTGTTACCTAGAGTCAAAAGCTTTGTTTAAACCAAGAGCAGTAGCTGCAGTGCTGACTTATCTGGTGCCATGTCCCTACAGGAAGATTTCTTGCTGTCTGCTGAGCCCCTGGGACCCTGACCGAGAGCTTTCTCACAAATCTGTCCTGAATGGGCAGCCACACAGTCCTGGTCAGACCCTGGATCTGATCCCCTGGGACTCTCAGACATTTTAGGTCTACAGGGAGAATTTGTAGCTGACTTCTTTTTGCCTCTTCACATCTTGGGATTGATCCTAGGAGAGCAGTCATCAAGAACAGCCTTCCTGAGTCATGCTGACACATCAGCTCTTGTCTCTCCACCAGACCACCTTCTCCTCTGGTGTCCCATGGGTCCAATTTCTTTAATTTCTTTAATTTCTTCATTACAAAATGCATGCTATTGCTGTTGATGGCAATGGGAGCATGCCACATTTAGCACAAGTTTTCCAACAGTGTATCTTGGGGTATCAGACTGAATCTCAGTCCCTCCTGCTGCCTTTCTTACATGCTACCCACAAGCCCCACTAAACCTTAATCTGAGATGCTCCTGCCCCCTCTGTTGTCCATCTCACCTTCCTTGCTTGGTCCTGTGGATGCCGTGTGGGGCTGGCATAGAGGAACAGCTGTGCCTCAGCTTCTGGCATGTAAACGCAGCAAAAGCAGGTTTCCTAGTGCTGTGGTCAGTGCCCTGCTGCAGGGTCATTCACTTTTGCAGTGTTATACTGCTGTATGTATTTAACGGGCTTGCTGTTTTTATAGAGCTGTTATTGAGCTCTACATTTTAGTAGTGCCTATCTACTCGAGGCGACAAAGGGGATTTTAAGAAGCAGTTTCCATTCCAGTAGGTGAACAAGTGGCTCACTGTGCCACAAAGCTCCCAGTCCCACATGCCTTGTCCTCACAGCAGGGATCAGGTTACTGCATTCTCCCAACTTGCCCTCATCAGCCACGCCAAAACCTGCCTCTGCGCTCAGCCTGGATCTAGGCAAAGGTGCCAAATACGTCTCTGCCTGGCAAGCTCCACTGTGGGAGTGCCCTAGCAGATGCACTCAAGCCTTCAACACCAAAATGCCGTGCATCTACTTAGATGCTAAGAACTGACATCGCTGACTTCATTGCAAGATACTTCTGACTTACACAAACACTCACGACAGTAATCGATGTTATAGGTACTGAAATGTACCCCTTTGTAATTACCTTGCCTTCAAACTACATGCTACCTTTGTGGCTCTGTTTTCCCCTAGCATTGCTCGAAAGCTTCTCTAATTGCCTCTTCAGAGTGGTGCGCAGTGCGAGCGGTGCCAGAGGAGCAGAGCTGGAGCAGACGCTCTCCGAAAGCCTGAGCTCAGCAACGCCGAGTTGCGCGGGGTGCTAATTAGGTTGATAACCCAACCACAAAGACACTGGATAATAATCAGTTTCTCCAGCAGGGGCCACGGCACATCACTGGTTTCTGGCAGGGCTTGGCATGACGGGCCAGCATCCTGCACAGTAAATCCTCTCTGAAAGGGCAGCCCTCGACCCTCCAGCTCTGCATTGGTGATTATCAGGGGGCCTGCGTTTGCAGGGAGACATGTGAAAATGTCAGCACAGATGGAGATTAAGCTATCTTCACCTAACGTCAAAACTACCATCTGCTTCTTTCCTGCACAGCTTTAATCAGATTTTCTTGACAAAAAATGTAAGCGAGAGAGAGATGGGGAGTGTCCATGGCCTTTCTGTGCTTATGTGCAGAGGCCCGGGGAGCTGAAAAGGGTTTGTCTCAACATTTCTCAAAGAAAAGCTCTGTGTAGATTCCTCTGTGTCTTGAAAGGCAGGACTTGCCAGGAGCAAGCACTGAGGGCTGCCAACCCACTGTATGAGTGGAGATGAAAGGAAGCTATTGGTAAAGCAGACTTTGTCCTCCTAAGACTAATTGTATTTATTTAAGCAGCTACCAGCAATGTAAAGCTTTTATCTGGTGACATTTTAATGGGTGCCTGCCCAACACCCTGGGTTGATTCCATTGCTTCCACTCTTGCAGTCTCAAGAGCACTGTGCTTCAACAGATGAGCAGAGAGCAAAAGAAAACTAATGGAAGAGTTGGATAGTTTGATCCACTCTCACACCAGAATTTCAATCTTGCCTTCCCTTCCCTTTTCTTCCCAAATCCAATATGTTCAAAGCTAATATTGCCGCTGCTAAATCGAGGATAATTCTTTTCGAAGAATACTGTGTTTTATGCAGGGAGAAGCTGACCGACTGAATATTAACCTTGTGTCCAAAGCCTAAAAGATAAGCTACACAGTTGAGTTTCTTGACACAGGTCAAAGATGACAGTTGAGTTTGTGGTGTGGGGCTTGCTTTCTCCCAACACTGATGTTGGTGACCTCCTGGGCACCCGATCCACAATAATCTCAAGAGACTTTCATTCAGATCTGCTCCTCAGCCAGTTATTCCCCATCTTGAATTCATATGGCTGACTATTTCTCTCCAGATATACTTATCCCTATCAAGCAGCATCTCTATTTTTTTTTTCCCAGATCATCTCCATCTCAGCTATCAATTTGCAAAGTTCATTTGTAAGTCTAGTCATCCAAAATACTGGCAGTTTTTTCAAAATGGCAGTGTCAGCCAGCTTGAAAAGTGTTTTCTCTGTTCCATCATTGAGACCATTAATGAAAGTGCTGAAAGCTTAGTCCATATAATAAGCTTCCTATTTTGACAGTAATCTGTCAATGATTGCTCCATCTATAATTTTCTAACCAGTTTTGCAACTACCCAATAATATATTCACCTAGATGCTATTTTTCTAGCTCATGAATGTGTCATGGGAGACAGTGTCGAAAGCCTTCCTAAAATCAAGATCTATGACATCGTCTGTTTCTTCTCTGCCCACAAGGCTTTTTGCACTGTCATAAATGAAAATTAGATTGGTTTGACATATTTGTTCTTGACAAATCCATATAGACTGTTACTCATCTCTCTATCCTCTTCTGTGAGCTCACAGAGAGTCTATTTGATTATCCAGTTCAGTGTTTTCTGAAAATTGAACTTATATAGGTTTGTAAGGGAAGTTCCTAACTCTCTGTCTTCTAACTTAACATTTCAAAGATCAGCATTTATAGATGTTTACTGTCTTTCAGATTTTCCATTATCTTACAGACCCTCAGTGAATCTTTAACACTAATGGCCGATGCCTCCAAGATTTTATCAGCTTTGTGTCACTGAGAGCTGAGAGTGTTTAGCCTGGAGAAGAGGAGGCTGAGGGGAGACCTCATTGCTCTCTACAAATACCTGAAGTGAGGTTGTGGAGAGGAGTCAGCTGGGCTCTTCTCCCAAGTGACAGGGGACAGGACAAGAGGGAATGGCCTCAAGCTCCACCAGGGGAGGTTCAGGCTGGACATGAGGAAAAAATTCTTCACTGAAAGGGTCATTAGGCAATGGAACGATCTGCCCAGGAAGGTGGTTGATTCGCCTTCCCCGGAGGGGTTTAAGGTGTGGGTGGATGAGGTACTGAAGGACATGGTTTAGAGACTGGTGGGAATGGTTGGACTCAGTGATCCGATGGGTCTCTTCCAACCTGGTGATTCTATGATTCTATGATAAGTATCAGACCATGAAGTTCACTAAGAAAGAGTCAAGGAAGAACATCCACATTTTTTTTCTGGCACCCCTTGAACTGTGCTTCTCTCACTATTCTTTACTGGATGGATGTCATCATATAAAGACCTCACCAAGAAAATAAAAGTCTCCACTCCCACTACCAATGTTGCTGCCTGGGCTGCTCCTCTGAGACCCATTTTACCTGTGTGCAAAACTGTCCAAGGTCATTAATTTGTCAGAGACGACCATATTTCCCATTTACTTTTTTAAAAATTGATGTGGATTAAATAACTTTTATTTGACCAAGTAAGCAACATATCTCTGTCTCTAAAATCTCTGTAGCTTGCACTTGTGCTGTTATGGTTTTGTGCACAGGAAAAAAAATGGAGTGTGCAGCATTTCTGGTGTGAAAGGGTATTCCTTGAATTATGTTGAAGCCTGTAATTTTCTCCTTATTAGGCAATGGCCACATTAATCATTAAATCATAGAAAGGTTTGTGTTGGAAGGGACTTCAAAGATCATCCGGTTCCAACCCCCCTGCCATGAAGATCACTCAGAGTTGTTTTAAGCTGAGTTGGTATTTACAAAGCTCACTCCCCTCCTCTGCAAACTATTTCAGTCAGAAGAATGCCTTAACAAGGCATAGTTCTTATGTACATCATTAGAGGTTCAATTAGGGGATGGAAGAAGTTATTTCCATAATGAGGAAGAAAGAAAATATTCAGTTTTGCAGGGGAAAAAAGAAACAAACCCCCAAAAACTCCCTTAACAACAATAATGAGGGAGAGAGTATTTACAAATGAAAAAAGTACATGTAAACAGATAATCCTGCTATTTCAAGAGTCCCTTGAAAACTGATTACCCGCACTGACCTGTATCAAGAGCTATTGACAAAGATAAGCAGGGACAGTCAGTAGTCAGTTCAGATTCAGTTCTAATAGTTTGAGTTAGATGGACCAAACGAGCTGGAATTATCCATTAAATCAGCAAAATCTGCTTGTCATTCGCTTTAACGCTTGATTGATACTGACAACCGAAGGACATAAAGCCATGCCTTTCTCTGGCCGTGCAGCGGGCTGGGAATGTGACTGTCCACTGCGCAGAGACCTTGTGCCACTGCCATCTGTTGAGAAAGCAGGATGAGCTCTCGGTACCAGGGGGTCTGTTTCAAAGCAGGGAGCTGCCATGGGAACGCTGGAGCACGAGGCTTTTACAAGCTTACCCTCTCTGCAGCCAATCGTAAAAATGCGTGTAAATAAAAAATACTGTTTCACCAAGTGCTTGAAAAGTGCCTTGTGATTATGACTCAAGTTGCTCTGTTATATCACCTAAAATTTTCATAAACAAGCCAGAGATCCTCAGAAAAGTAAAGCACCAATTCAAAGAGCTGTTAATTTAGAGATTCCAGACTTTAAGGCTTGATTTGGTTTAGTCATAAGAAATAAATCTAGACCCATAGCCTTACAGGTTAAAAACTATCTAGGGTGACTTCAAAACTTCTCCCTCTATGCCTCTTACAATGAACCCAAGCCTGGAATCAATTGCACTTCCAGTGTTCTGCTCCAGAAGAAGAGAAATAGAGGGGGTTTAGGGACTCGTTAAAAGTAAGTAGTAAAATACTCCTTTCCTGATCTTGACGGTGAAACTACACTGCTTTGAATCCTTGAGACCTCTCAAACTAGACTCCAAAACAAATCTAAAGATGTGAAATTGTGCTGAAAACAGAGTGGTGAAGCACTGGAACCAGCTGCCCAGGGCAGTGGTGGAGTCTTCACCCTTGGAAGGGTTCAAGAATTGTGTAGCTGTGGTGCTTGGGGACATGGTTTAGCAGGCATGTTGGGGTTGGGCTGATGGCTGGACTGGGTGACCTTAGAGGTCTTTTCCAGCCTTAATGATTGTATGGTTCTATGACAAATTATATGCTTCTGAAATATTAACTCCCTTTATTTCCTGCTCCTTCCCTTTCCCTCTTGTTGCATGATTACGCAGAAAATGCAGGCAGACCTTACCCAGCCCTACCCAAACTCTGGCTTCTGGCTGGTTTTGCCATTGCCCTGCTTGCAGCCTCAGGTCTGTGCTGATGTGATGTTCAGGTGGGAAGCCAAAGTTAAAATTCATCCCCCTCTCCTCCTCCACTCCTCCTTCTCAGCTATATCAGATTCTAGATTCGACAGGGAACAACTCAGGAAAGTGATGCAATTTCTTGAAGAACACAGTGCTGGTACAGAAAGCAGTAGCCTCAGGATGTGTTGCAGGGCTTGTAAGTCCTTACAGCTCCAATTGTACCTCCTGGTGTCATCTGCTTGCAGACACAACATGTCTTTTCCTAGAACCAGCAGCAGAGCTCAAGCATGAAATAAAAAAATCATGTCTGAGAGAGAATTTGAGTTAAACAAAGATTGCGCACAACCAGCAACAGAATGGAAACCTTTCTAGAAATAGCCCTTTAAGGTTGACTTTAAACACTTTGAAGTGAAGGGTTCACATTTCCCTGAATGTTTGCAGTTTGGGTTTACGTTTTTCAAAGCCTCTTTGCTCTGCGACGCCCCTCGCTACGCATTAAGCTTGCTTCTGCCTGCCCTAGGCCATAAATGATTCTATAAATTATAGAACTCGGCTTTCTGCTTGAATGGCCAGCCTGTCTCTCTGCTGTTCACTTTGATCGCAGTGCCTAACCCACCCTTCCTAGCAATATGGGAGGCACATTTTAAGTGGGTGGAAACCATCTTCTTCTGATGGTCTCTGCACAGTGTTTTTGGAAAAGAAACGGGATGTCAGTCCCAGTGCTGGACGAATGACTGTGCTGTGCCCTGTCTCATTTTCCAGCCCTGAACAATGAGACTTAAGGTACCGTTTTGGTTCTAAATCTCTCTCGGATGTACTGGTGGGGCTGCACGATGATGAAATGCTAGCTGTTACTGAGAAAAAACACCCTGCATTCCCCAGCCATGTCCAGGTATTTGAGCAGCTGACATGATCCTGCAGCAGCATTCTTCATCCTCAGATACTGACATTTTCCAGAAACCCATTTTCAAAACTAAGGAGTCAACGAGGGCATGTGATGATAGGATGAGGGGCAATGGCTATAAATTGGAAGGGGGAAGATTTAGATTAGAAATTATGAAGAAATTTTTCACAATGAGAGTGGAGAGGCCCTGGTCCAGGTTGCCCAGAGCAGTGGTAGCTGACTCATCCCAGTTCCAGGCCAGGTTGGATGGGGCTTGGAGCAACCAGAACCAGTAGGAGGTGTCCCTGCCCATGGCAGGGTGTGGAACTGGATGATCTTTAAAGTCCCTTCCAACCCAAACCATTCTATGATTCTATGATCTTGTTCCCTGCAGGAAGAAGTCTAAGTTGATAATATGGACTAGCTGATTGATGATATAATTTTTACCATTAATTTCTAAGATATTTTTATTTTTCCTGGTCTTGGGGGTAAAACACAACATCCATCACTACCTGGCCCAGTTCTTCTCTAGTGGAAAAGGCTGCCCCAGCAATCCTGGTGGACTTGGTCTGCTTATGTAAGATCATAGACCAGGCTTTAGAAAACTTAAACAACTGTGGCAGACTCCAGCCCTCTTGTTTCCAGCGAAAGTGGTTTCTCCTGCACTCAGGGCAGCTTTGAATGCCTGTGAGGCTCTGGAGCGAGTCCAGAGAAGAGCAATGAAGATGGTGAAGGGGCTAGAGAACTGGCCTTATGAGGAATGACTGAGAGAGCTGGGGGTGTTTATCCTGGAGAAGAGGAGGCTGAGGGGAGACCTCATTGCTCTCTACAACTACCTGAAAGGAGGTTGTGGAGAGGAGGGAGCTGGGCTTTTCTCCCAAGTGACAGGGGACAGGACGAGAGGGAATGGCCTCAAGCTTTACCAGGGGAGATTTAGGCTGGACATTAGGAAAAAATTTTTCACAGAAAGGGTCATTGGGCACTGTCAGAGGCTGCCCAGGGAGGGGGTTGAGTCACCTTCCCTGGAGGTGTTTAAGGGACGGGTGGATGAGGTGCTAAGGGTCATGGATTTGTGATGGATCAGAATGGTTGGACTCGATGATCTGGTGGGTCTTTTCCAACCTGGTGATTCTATGATTCTATGGTTCTTGTGACCTGCCTGCCTGTGGTGTCTGTGTTTCCTTAGGACTGTGCCTCTTCTCTGCACAACACCGGACTTCTGCTCATTGTGTGTGACCTCAGAACTGGTTTTCCACAACTACTAAGCCCTTCACCCTGTGTTGCTGCATTTCTCTGCAGTGTGCAGAGGATATTCTGAGCAGAGGATATCCTAGCACCATGTTAAGGCAGCTTTGGTACTCAGAACATGATGCTGAGCTTAAGAGGAGTCAATAGAACCACTTAATCCCAATAGCGACCACCCTGTGGTGGCTGCGTGCCTCTCTCCAGGCAGGTACCTGTGATGAGATGCAGGGGGAAGGATGAGTCAGTCAAGGGCTGGACTAGGGACCGCTGTGGTCTATCCACTCCACCACTTCCCTGCCTCCATACAGTGCTAACAATCATGGGAAGGGCTGGAGCAGAGTCTGGGAATGGAGGAAAGGTCAGCAAAGGAAAGGAACCAGGTTTTAAGGAGAGATGCTGTACTTTCTTCTCAAAATAAGGCAGCAGGAGGTAATGCCTCCCCTCCCCAGCATGTGCTCCCAGGTTTTGGCCAGTGATGTTCCTACTCTAGGATATCGGAGAACCAAAATTTTATCCAAAATAAACTTCTTGCTGGATAGTTTTGCTTAAGGCGATGGGAGAAGTATCACAACAAAGAAAGATTGAAATATTTTGCCACAGGAACATCATAAAAGTATTACTTAAACTTCCTGGGCAAAAAAATTCTTGAATTGCTGGCACGTCTGGACATAAATTGCCTTCCAGTTCAAAGGAAAAACGTACCCTTTGTGATCATTTGAAATGGAAAATCTGAAACCAGAATTGTTGAAAAGGATCTGTTTCCCCTGTTAAAAAATTAAAAATAAGCATTGAATTAAAAAAAAAAAAATGTCAAACAGGATAGTCATTTAGAAAATACCAGAACTCAATGTTGTGAATAATTCAAATGAAGAGTTCAACACTGAGGTGAAAAAATATCTCAACGTTGCCAGATCCGTACTTTGCCCTAAACAGTGTGAAAAATTCAGCTGTTTCTAATGAAATAGTGGAGTTCACTGACTGTACTTTCAACACTGGAGTCTGATGTGGGATCCAAACCCTGGCACCCACCCCTGCTGTGCTTGATCGGAACCTGATGAGGTGGCACAGGACTGAATGTGGAGTAGACAGGGAGACAAGGGCAGCTCCACGGGCACAAGTGAAAGAATTACAAAGTATGTTTGAGGCATCTTTGTACAAGGCTCCAACTCCTCGGATTTTCCAAAGTGGTAAGGAAAATAAGAGGAAATGGAGTTTCACTGCAAAGCGAACATAGAATTCTAGAATCCTAGAATGGAAGGGACCTCAAAGCCCAACCAGTTCCACTCCTGCTGTGGGCAGGGACACCTCCCACTGGATCCAGTTGCTCCAAGCCCCATCCAGCCTGGCCTTGAACAACTTCAGGGATGGGGCAGCCACCACTGCTCTGGGCAACCTGGGCCAGGGCCTCACCACCCTCACAAGAAAACATTTCTTTGTAATACCTGATTGAAATCTCCCCTCTTTCAGCTTAAAACCATTCCCCTTCACCCTACCCCTGCACTCCATAATCAAAAGCCCCTCCCCAGCTTTCCTGGAGCCCCTTTCAGTGCTGGAAGCTGCTTTAAAGACTCCATGGAGCCTTCTTTTCTCCATGCTTAACAACCCCAACTCTCTCAGCCTGTCCTTGTGTGGGAGCTGCTCCAGCCCTCTAGATTTCCATTCTAGCCAGATCCTTGAAACAGAGCTTTCCTTGGGAAAGGCAGCCCATCAGATCATCTGAAGCACTGTCAGAGGCATCTCCTGCCAGAGGTGGAAGCGCCTCTTGTGAAGGAGCCTGCAGGAGCCAGTGTGGGGCTTGCAGAGTTACCTAGTACTTCGTGGATGATGACAGTGATGGGGAAAATTCAAATCATAGAGCTAAGAAGAAAGGAGGCCATAATTAAATATTCTGAAGCACAACATCATAATTATAGTGGACTAAGAAGTAAGCAAACGACACACAGTAAGAAAGCAGCTGATCCGATGGGTTCTGAGCTGATTATCATAATATAAATGCCAACAGCAATTTACTCAAATCAGAGAGGTTTATTTGCAGAGTGGAAACTAGGTTTAGTCCTAATCAAAATAAAATCAATGTATATTTCAAAACAGATTAGTGCTGTGAAACAAAGCAGCCATGATTGTTATTCATTATCTCCATCAGCACCAAGAGGGAATCATTTATGTTACTGCTTAATTACATAGATGTTAACAATTAATTAAGTCAATGTAGTGCTAGCCAGTGATTTGGGAAATCGAGAGAAGATTGTCCTCGGTTAACATGCTTTTGTTTTCTCAGCCCAGCTCAAACCATAATTCTGGTGCTGCTCTCGAGTGGCAACAACTCATGGAAACAGAGGCACAGACAGGCTGCTCAAGTCATCTCTCCCTGTCCCCCATTTCACAGATGTTCAAGCTCTTGTTTTTGGAGACTCCCCAAGGTCCTCTTCCTAGCCTTTGCTGTCAGGTATTTGGTCCCTTCTGGCTTAGTGAGCAAGTTTTACATCTGTGCTCTTCCTACAGATTCAGGACTAGAAATCTCCTTCCTGTGAGCAGGAAAAAATGGAGATAGCTGGGTCAGGATTCAAGGGGAGCCAGGCAGAACATACCACACTCAGGAGAGCAGGACACCTGTGGCCCCTGGTGAGTGCAGTGATGCTGTGCACCTTGGGTTAGCTTATGGCATCCTCCCTCATAAACAGACGAAATCAGCGTCTGGTGGTAATGGGGAGCAACAAAACATTGAAGAAATATATTTCTTTCATAGAATCATAGAATAACCAGATTGGAAGAGACCCACCGGATCATCGAATCCAGCCATTCCTATCAAACACTAAACCATGTCCCTTAGCACCTCATGCACATGTGCCTTAAACACCTCCAGGGAAGGTGACTCAACCCCCTCCCTGGGCAGCCTCTGACAGTGCCCAATGACTCTTTCTATGAAAATTTTTTTCCTAATATCCAGCCTAAATCTCCCCTGGTGGAGCTTGAGGCCATTCCCTCTCGTCCTGTCCCCTGTCCCTTGGGGGAAGAGACCAGCTCCCTCCTCTCCAAAACCTCCTTTCAGGTAGTTGGAGAGAGCAATGAGGTCTCCCCTCAACCTCCTCTTCTCCAGGCTAAACACCCCCAGCTCTCTCAGCCGCTCCTCATAAGGCCTTTTCTCCACCCCCTTCACCAGCTTCGTTGCTCTTCTCTGGACTCGCTCCAGAGCCTCAACATCCCTCTTGTGGTGAGGGGCCCAGAACTGAACACAGGATTCGAGGAGCGGTCTCACCAGTGCCGAGTACAGAGGGAGAAGAACCTCCCTGGACCTGCTGGTCACACCGTTTCTGATACAAGCCAAGATGCCATTGGCCTTCTTGGCCACCTGGGCCACTGCTGGCTCATGTTCAGTCACTGTCAACCAACACCCCCAGGTCCTTCTCCTCCTGGCAGCTTTCCAGCCAGGCTTCTCCTAGTCTGTAGCTGCTCAGGGTTGTTGTGCCCCAAGTGCAGGACCCGGCATTTGGCCTTGTTAAACCTCACCCCACTGGATTCTGCCCAGCAATCCAGCCTGTTCAGATCCCTTTGGAGCCTCCCAACCCTCCAGCAGATCGACAATTCCACCCAGCTTAGTGTCATCTGCAAACTTGCTAAGGGTGCACTTGATGCCTTCATCCAGGTCATTGATAAAGACATTAAACAGGGCTGGACCCAGCACTGAGCCCTGGGGAACCTCACTTGGAACTGGCCTCTAGCTGGATTTAACACCATTAAGCACCACTCTCTGTGCCCTCCATCCAACCAGTTTTCCACCCAGGAGAGTGTGCGCCTGTCCAGGCCAGAGGTGACAGTTCCCGTAGCAGAATGCTGTGAGAAACTGTGTGAAAGGCTTTACTGAAGTCCAGGATATGTTATCCCGATATGTTACTTCTTAGTGACACAGGAGGTGCTGGGCTTTGAGAGGCTGGGTTTGGAGGCTGATCCAGACCTGTTTCATCATGCTCGACTGCCCAGAAAGGCTCCAGCCCATGCCGTCAGCAGCTCCTTCTCAAGACTGAAGGAAGAGCTTGTGTTCTTGGAGAAAAAGGGGTTTGAAGAAGAGTTTCTGTCCAAATGTTAGTCTGATCCGGAGTCCCATTTCTCTTAAAGTGTGTCTCAGAGTAAAAGGTTGGCCCTGACAACCAAAATAACCAAAATGAACTGCCCGAACTTCTCCTCTGCATGTGAAATAGCCAGCACCAAGGGCTGAACTCCATGTTTTGGTTCGGGATGCTGAGAGCAGACAGTGCACTAGCTTTAACTCTGTTGGCCCTTCCAAAGGCATAAATAGTGCTACTGGGACCTTGGTAAGTGACTTTAATGGCAACATTGCCTAAAATTCCTCTTTAGCTCTCAAATGCAGAATTAGTGGCCCTTCTCTGCATGCAAGGAGCTCTGCTTATTTGGGTTCAATAGGTCTTCAGTACTGGGTTTATTGCCAGAGCCTCAAGAAAGTATTTTTAACGGTATTTTCCTTCCACTCTGCTCAAGGAAAAGTGGGTCATTTATATTCATTGTACCTTATAAATGTTTCTACCGTAACAATCACTCCTGATTATAGTAGACTTTGTTTTCTGTTGAATTTAATAGCAAGAGAAAAATGACATGACACAAATTTAAATAACATTTTTTCTCCCCTCCTTTCTGTTTTCTTTCTGAACCATAATCCACAGTTCATATTGTTTCCAAATCTCTTGAACTATTTTTTTCATCTTTGGAAGGGAGAGAATAGTGTATTAATGAGTTTGATTTTCCAGAGTGCTGAGTTTTTCCTTGGGCTTTCAGATACTTGACAGCTCAAAAAGTTGGGCTCAAATTATTTATAAGCTAAGTTTGACTTTCGGGGCAGAAAATTGTCAAATATACATTAGAGATTTTATTTGATAGTCGTATCCAAGTTGTAACAATGGTTTAAGTATCTATCTCATTTAATTTCTTGGAGGAAGGCTGGCTAGGAGGGTAGGTCGGCTAGGAGGGTAGGTCTCATAGGCTGTTTGTAGGTATAATTGAGTCCTTTTTTGATTGTGAGTAATTTGACAGTTAGAGAAGAGTGGGATGAAGTCATTGAGCATGACCCCTACTTATCTCTTCTTACCCAACAGACTAGAGCTCTGCCATTAACTTTACTGAGAGCAAAACTAAGCCACCCTGAACACATCTGGAAGTAATTTTCTTCAGCTAGTTAACCTATTTTATCATTACAAACATCATGCAAATGCCTTCTCTGCATATGAGATGGATGCATGTAGTACCTCCTGTTATATCTCCCTCATTATCCAGGGCTGCAGGGAACCTGTATGGCAGAGACTGTCACCAGGAGTCCCATGCTGTCCATGTTTTGGCAAGACCTGTATACCTCTCTACAAGTGCCTGCTTGAACCTAATGTTGTCACAGATAATATATGACATACTACAAGTGAAAATCATCCATATTTTCCTGTGACGTGCCACTTAACTCGAGTTTTGAACATGGGTCCAGTGCTTTCCACCTACCTTTCCTCTCTATGCTTGTAGTCTGCATTACATTTAATCTTTTGTTTGTGTGTGTAAACAATTGTTTCTTTTCTGGAGTGATGAGAGCTCAGCCCTAACACTTAAAAGAGTTAACATGTGATGCACATAGAATCATAGAATCATAGAATAACCAGGTTGGAAGAGACCCATCAGATCATCGAGTCCAACCATTCCTATCAATCACTAAACCATGTCCCTCAGCACCTTGTCCACCTGTGTCTTAAACACCTCCAGGGAAGGTGACTCAGCCCCCTCCCTGGGCAGCCTCTGACAGTGCCCAATGACCCTTTCTGTGAAAAATTTTTTCCTAATGTCCAGCCTAAATCTCCCCTGGTGGAGCTTGAGGCCATTCCCTCTCATCCTGTCCCCTGTCACTTGGGAGAAGAGACCAGCTCCCTCCTCTCCACAACCTCCTTTCAGGTAGTTGGAGAGAGCAATGAGGTCTCCTCTCAGCCTCCTCTCCTGCAGGCTGAACACCCCCAGCTCTCTCAGCCGCTCCTCATCAGGCCTGTTCTCCAGCCCCATCACCAGCTTCGTTGCTCTTCTCTGGACTCGCTCCAGAGCCTCAACATCCTTCTTGTGGTGAGGGGCCAGAACTGAACACATTTATTAGGCTCTTTGTGTAATTCATTATGTATTAACAAGCAGCCCTTGTTTGCTACAGCAGCGTGTTCCCATAGAGCCCAACACACAGATAAACCCAGGTCTCAGCTCCAGCCTCCCAGCCCTCCTGCGAGACAAACAAGAAGGAGTCAATAGACATCTTGTGGTCTGGACCCTCAGGACCCAGAATCACACTTAAAACATGGGAAGTTCTGCTTCGGCACTTCTCTGCATTTCAGAATCCCTCTGCTCATCTCCCAGGTGCCTTTCTAATTGCTGTTGCCAATTTGTGCTCCATCTGCAGATGTGGTCCAAAAAGCCCAGGAGGTTGGTGTTTGAGAAATGAGCCCTGTTGTGTACAAATGTTTGTCCTGGGTTATGTCATTAATGACTTTAACTACCTTGAGACCAGTTGTGGCTTTGGACTGGCACTCACACAGCTAACATCTTTTGCCTTCGTGCCTTGGGGCCTGTATAATCTTTCAGTTTCCTCTATTATGGCTTTTCAGGATCTGATAAAACACATCCAGGTCCCATTAACTGCCAGTCAGTTCTGATTTCCCAAAGCAATCGGCAATAGGAGGCAGTGAAGCTAAAAGCAGCAGCCAGCTGTATAGGAGGTGGCTGAGCCACTCTCTGTTCAAGCCACATGGGTCAGTGGTCAGTCCATTGAGCTTGTGCTGCTTTACTTCTCCCCCAGCTCTCCTCGCTGCCTTTGAACGTTGGCTTCTTGCTGCCCAGCAAGCCAAAAATAGCTCCTCCTCCCCCTCATGTCTGTATCATCTCTTGTCACAGAATCACAGAATAACCAGGTTGGAAGAGACCCACTGGATCGTCGAGTCCAACCATTCCCACCAATCCCTAAATCATGCTCCTAAGCACCTCATCCACCCTAACCTTAAACACCTCCAGGGACGGCGACTCAACCACCTCCCTGGGCAGACCGTTCCAATGCCTAACGACCCTCTCCGTGAAGAACTTTTTCCTAATCTCAAGCCTAAATCTCCCCTGGCAGAGCTTGAGGCCATTCCCTCTCGTCCTGTCCCCTGTCACTTGGGAGAAGAGGCCAGCACCCTCCTCTCCACAACCTCCCTTCAGGTAGTTGTAGACAGTAATAAGGTCTCCCCTCAGCCTCCTCTTCTCCAGGCTAAACAGCTCTTCCAGTCGCTCCTCATAAGATTTGTTCTCCAGCCCCTTCACCAGCTTTGTTGCTCTTCTCTGGACTCGCTCCTGCCCTGTATCACCTCCCATCCCTCTTACTGGGGATGGCCAGCAGCATCCTGGAAGCCTCCACACCCCCACCTCAACAGCTGTTGATGTGCGTGGGATGCAATATCGGTGTCTCTCCTGATGTCCTGCTCATCAGCTTTCTTTTTTTCTCTGAAAGAGCAGGCAGCATCCCTCAGGCTCAGTGTTTTCACAGGGAAAAGGATAGAATTTGGACAAAGATAAATGAGAGAGAGATCTCAGATGATGTAACCCAGAATAAGAACATCAGCAGAGAAGCTTGATGTCAATAATGACACAGTTTTTCTTACACCACTGTCCAGACCTCTCAGATCACAAGCTTTTTTTTTTTTTTTTTTTAAGTTCTTTAGAGAGGAGATTTAGATGAGTTAATTAGGAAGAAATGTTTTTCTGTGATGGTGGTGAGGTACTGGTCCAGGCTGCCTGGGAAGTGGTGGCTGCCCCATCCCTGTTCTAGGCCACCTTGGATGGGGCTTTCAGCTGGATCCAGTGGGAGGTGTCCCTACCCATGGTAGAACTGGATGATCTTTCAGATGCCTTCTGACTCTAACTGTTCTATGAAGTTAAACATTAAGCCTGCTGTGCTGAGCAGGCAGGAGTTCTGTTTGATCTATTTAATTTGATTTTCTCCCCTTACTTATGTATCTGTTTTTTTAATATCTACTTTCTTCCGCTTGTGCTGATCAGCTGTGGAGACAACCAGAGTTTTACTGTGCCACCCTTCCCCACCAGAGCTGGGGTGCGCACTTCCATCCCCCAGAGCCCAAAAGTTCTGCTGAAAGAGAGGTCAGCACCAAATGGGATGAGATGGATACAGCTGAGGTTTTTGCAGGAATTTTCAGTTCCCTTCCACAAACTGGAGGGCAGTTTGCAAACCTTACCAGTTACACGCCCAGCACTCTCCTTCCCAATCCCCCTGTTCCTCCCAAACCATCGCTGTCCTGAGCTCCTGACCTTCTCCCAACCTTTGCTGCTGAAATGTCCCCTCTTCCCTCTGGGAACACCCTGACTCTGTGCTGCAAGGAGACTCCTCTCTCTCCTCCTCATCGCCGGGCAGCAGCAGGAGAGCTTTGACAGCTCAGGAGGATGCCTGCTAAGGATGTGTTGTGAACTTGCAAATACAGAGCACTCTCTAAAGGCTTTCCCTGAAAAAAAAAATGAACCTTGAACATATTATCACATTACAACACATGCTAGGGAAAACAGAGGAGAGCAGCCGCAATTTCAAGTCACGGGATTTGTTCTTTCAAATTAAAATAATCCCGCCCATGAAAAATACTAAGCAAGAACGACACCGAGTGCTTCAGTGCAACCCCAGCCTCATGGGTTGACTGGCTGGGAGAACCCAGGAGGAGTTTCCTAGGTTGTCTGTGTATTCCCAGGGTTATCCCTGCCTGGCTACATCTGGAAGTGACAGGAAAATCAAGCTGGGTGCTCCTGTACAGACAGCTCTCTGTCTCTGCACTGAAACACTTTCTGGGTGGAAGTGTCGATCTGCTGGAGGGTCGGGAGGCTCCAAAGGGATCTGAACAGGCTGGACTGCTGGGATGAGACCAATGGGATGAGGTTTAACAAGGCCAAATGCCGGGTCCTGCACTTGGGGCACAACAACCCTGTGCAGCTACAGACCAGAGGAAGAGTGGCTAGAATATGCCTGAAGGAGAAGGACGTGGGAGTGTTGGTTGACAGTGACTGAACATGAGCCAGCAGTGGCCCAGGTGGCCAAGAAGGCCAATGGCATCTTGGCTTGTATCAGAAACGGCGTGACCAGCAGGTCCAGGGAGGTTACTCTCCCTCTGGACTCGGCACTGGTGAGACCGCACCTCGAATCCTGTGTTCAGTTCTGGGCCCCTCACCACAAGAAGGATGTTGAGGCTCTGGAGCGAGTCCAGAGAAGAGCAACGAAGCTGGTGAAGGGGCTGGAGAACAGGCCTTATGAGGAGCAGCTGAGAGAGCTGGGGGTGTTTAGCCTGGAGAAGAAGAGGCTGAGGGGAGACCTCATTGCTCTCTCCAACTACCTGAAAGGAGGTTGTGGAGAGGAGGGAGCTGGGCTCTTCTCCCAGTTGACAGAGGACAGGGCAAGAGGGAAAGGCCTCAAGATCTACCAGGGGATGTTCAGACTGGATATCAGGAAAACATTTTTCATGGAAAAGGGTCATTGGGCACTGGCAGAGGCTGCCCAGGGAGAGGGTTGAGTCACCTTCCCTGGAGGTGTTTAAGGCACTGGTGGACGAGGTGCTCAGGGACATGGTTTAGTGATTGATATGAATGGTTGGATTCAATGATCCTGGAGGTCTTTTCCAATCTAGTGATTCTGTGTGAAACAGTGACAGTAGCTAGAAACTAGCGTTTAAAACCAGCACCAAATGGAAGGTGGCACAGATGACAGGCTTTTATGGGCACAGCCATTTTAGGTGGAAAGAAGGCACATCTGGACATTACGTGCCCTGAGTTCTGTGATTGCCACCTGCTGCTCCATTGAGCTTATAGTGCTCCTTATTGATTTTCTACAGTAAACTCAATACTTGAGACAGCACTATAGTTCAGAGGATGAAAAACAGAGAGGGGAGAGTGCATACGTGCCAGCCTGACTGGCAGAGGACCTGCCCTTTGACACTGCAGTGATGGGTATTTAACAACTCCCACAACATCTCGCCTCAGAGTGGAACCCAAGGAGACACAACTAACACAACTTAATGTCCACAGGTGCCTAAACACAGCAACAAGTGCTTGCAGCCAATGACACAGAAAACCTGCACTTGTAGCCTTTGCGAACCTTCGGAGTCTACATCGTGCATCCTGTTCTCGCAAAATGTCATTGTGTACCTGGGAGGGATGTCTGAGCTCCTTTTCTCTCCCACTCTAGCACCCACATACCATACCTGGGATTTTTCTTTTCTTCCCATCCGTCTCTTCTCCTTTTAGCTTAACTTATTCTCACTAGCTGTCTGACTCCCTGTGAAAACTCACCGGTTGTGATGCAAACATTAAGGAAATTCTTCCTTGGCAGAGCCTCTTCTCCCAGAAAGGCTTTCGAAAAGAAATATGACTTGGTGTTTTAAAATGAATACTGGAATTCACAACATAGAATGATAGAATGATAGAATGATAGAATCATGGAATCACTAGGTTAGAAAGGACCCACTGGATCATCGAGTCCAACCATGCTGTTAATCTGATGCTCAAAGTGCTGGCTCCTCACTCTTCCCTCCCTCCTCCCTTTCCTCTGTTCACAGGGCTTCACTGTGTCTGTCTGGCAAAGGCAGAAATCAGACTTGAAGAAGTTCAGGGCTATTGCCCAGGTAATTATGTTTACTTTGGAGTCACAGCTCCTGGCTGTGCTAGAATAGAATGTAAAATCAGGCTTCAGTAGGGTGGTCAGTGAGTATCACTGCACGAATTTATTGGCAGCTACAAAGTGACAGTCTGTGCTGTTACCTACCATGTGTTTCAACCTCTTAAATTATTCTGAAAACATTTTGCAGCCAAATAGTAATGGGTTCATTCCTTCTCACACCATTTTCCTGTCTCCTGGTGCAGGTTTATAATTACAGATGGGATTTTGACAAGCCAGGTTCCCAGTAATGGCAAATTTAAAATCCCTGATGTGAATCAGAGGAAGATGATTTTGCAATGCATATTTATTGAGGATAGTGGTGGCTGAAGTCACTTTCACTCACAGAGTTAAGTTCTGGCATTTATCTTCTCAGAAGCTTTATCTTTAATGAAAAAAAGAATTTAACCCCTCTCACACACACAAAACAGCATAAACCCTCTTGCTGTCAATGCAATTATAATACATCTGCTTCAATTGCAGACAACATGATGCAGAACCAGAGAGAGACACGTTAATCGGCTATCAAAAGCAAAACTCGGAGTAAGAGGACCAGCAGTGATGAGCTGTATTTTTGTCTCCACACTGGAACAGGAGCTGCTTAGCCTGGTGAAAAGGAGGCTGTGGGGAGACCTTATCACTGTCTACAACTGCCTGAAAGGAGGTTGTAGTGAGGTTGGTGTTGGACTCTTCTCCCAAGTAACAGGGGATAGGATGAGAGGAAATATCCTCGAGTTGTACCAGCAGAGGTTTAGATTGGATATTAGAAAAAATTTCTCCACTGAAAGGATTCTAAGGCACTGGCAGAGGCTGCCCAGAGAGGTAGCTGAGTTCCCATCCTTGGAGGGGTTTAAAAGACAGGTAGATGAGGTGCTCAGGGATTTGGTTTAGTAGTGGACAAGTACAGTTGAACTAGATGATCTCAAAGGTATTTTCCCCCAAATGATTCTATGACTCTATGATTATAATTGAAGAAAGGAAAAGATGTTGGGATGAACTAGTCTCATAGAACTTACCAACACCTCCACCCTCATAGCCACCTGTACTTTAGCAACTCTGCAGACTCACAGCTTCTGGAAATCCCAAGACCCTGCCCAGAGAAGAGAGACAAACATGTCCAGAGAAGAGCAACAAAGCTGGTGAGGGGGCTGGAGAACAGGCCTTATGAGGAACAGCTGAGAGAGCTGGAGGTGTTTAGCCTGGAGAAGAGGAGGCTGAGGGGAGACCTCATTGCTTTCTACAACTACCTGAAAGGAGGTTGTGGAGAGGAGGGAGCTGGGCTCTTCTCCCAAGTGACAGGGGACAGGACGAGAGGGAATGGCCTCAAGTTCCGCCAGGGGAGGTTCAGGCTGAACATTAGGAAAAAAATTTTCACAGAAAGGGTGATTGGGCACTGGGGTGGGCTGCTCAGGGATGTGGTTGAGACACCTTCCCTGGAGGTGCTTAAGACACAGGTGGACGAGGTGCTGAGGGACATGGTTTAGTTTTTGATAGGAATGGTTGGACTCGATGATCCGGTGGGTCTCTTCCAACCTGGTAATTCTATGATTCTATATGATTCTTCCATTGCTTAACCAAACCCAGCAACAAACTTCTTGCATACAGTGTGTTGTCGGGTTAGCTTTTCAAGATTTGGACACCTCTTTTCAAAATTTCTTTTGCCTAAATCTCTGCTGTGACACCTGCAATAACTTGTGCCATTCCCCTCCCCAGACCATCCAGCTGTGAAGGGCAGGTATTTGAAGAGGCTTAAGCAATAAAGACGTCTACCCAAGTCCTTAGACCAATGTCAGAGGGAAAAGGTAGGAATTTCTGACTAAACTCAGAAGAAGAAAGGATTCTGCAGCCTTAGCTTGTTCCTCTGCACTGACAACTCCTGCCCAGGAGCAATCATGAGCAAGAATGCCCTATGAACCACATTTCTTATGGAAGTGGTGATAAAGATCATTTTCCTTCCCTAATGCTCTCCAGATTGCATGCAGTGGAGTCTGATTATGGGCAAAAGCTAGAATTTGTACATTTGAAACAGTGTATTCTATTTCTCCTAATGGCATTTTTATCTGCATTTTATTCAGCTTAATGAAAATGGAAATGAAATTCCTGGCTCACCTACTAATAGCCCTGTTCCAGCAGCAGAGGCGGCTGGACCAGAGTGTCCCATCTTCACATTCCCATCACAGGAAACTGTCTGCTTGTTTGTTATCTGCTTTTAGGATATTTTCAGAGACAAACTCTTCCAGCAAAGCTACCCTGACACTTACTAGTGCTGTTCTGGAAAAGAAATACCATTCTTTCAAACACAGAGCTTGTGGCAATGACCAGCTCCCATGTGACAGCTCTGGGCACTGGACTGTGTGCTGGGACAAGGCACTACTCAAGGCTGAGGATCCACTCCTCCCTATCACTATTCACTCCAACAGTGGTTTTGCTGATAATGATGAAGGAAAAAGTAAGCTGAGGAGGGATTAGGAGCCACAGAAGATTTCCTTGGTAAATGCCTCCCAGCGTTTTGCCTGAACTATAAATTTACCCCTCTCCTTGCTCCTGGCCATGCTCGCAGGCTCCTCCTGAGCCCCAGGAATCATCTATGAGAAATGAATACAAGTATTTTTTTTAATTCTGTGTCCTCTGCAGTATTCTTACTAGGATAAAGGCATGACAACAGCAATTACACACAAGATTAACAGTAAATAGTCTCTCTCCAGTCACAGGGAGTGTTTGCAGAAAGGCAGTTTTAACCCTTGCAAGGGACTGTGGTTTAGCACCCCTGGGATCCAGCACTCTTTAGCATTAACTCGCTTCAGGCTTCTAGGAATTCACCTCTGACCACCCTGTGTACAAACAGCTGCCAGCTCCTGTGTGCACATGAGATCCAAATGATGCATTTAAATTGCTTTTGAGATGTCCAGTAGGAGGACAGGCTGAGAGAGTTGGGGTTGTTGAGCCTGGAGAAGAGAAGGCTCCAGGGAGACCTTAGGGCAGCTTCCAGTGCTGAAAGGGGCTCCAGGAAAGCTGGGGAGGGGCTCTGGATCAGGGAGGGCAGGAATAGGATGAAGGGGAACGATTTTCAGATTAAAGAGGGGAGGCTGAGATGAGATCTTGGGAGGAAATGTTTTCCTGTGAGGGTAGGGAAGGCCCTGGCCCAGGTTGCCCAAAGCAGTGGTGGCTGCCCCATCCCTGGAGGGGTTCCAGGCCAGGTTTGATGGGGCTTGGAGCAACCTGATCCAGTGGGAAGTGTCCCTGCCCATGGCAGAGGGTGGAATTGGATGGGATTTGAGGTCCCTTCTAACCCAAATCACTCTGTGATTTTCATTCTGAACCCAGTAAGGTCCCATTGCTCTAGAATGCATGGTACTGCTACCCTGCAGCTGGGAAATATACAATGGGAGATGTAAGCATTTAAGTACATCATCACTAAGGCAGACAACTAAAAAACCAGGTTTTTTTAAATTAAGGCTTAACAATTTCTATGAGCTCAAAAGTATATTGAAATATATATTCTTTCTCCTTCACATTCAACTTTGTTTCTGGTGAGCCTGACTCAAGCTATTCGCAGCAACAGGAAGAATCTCAGGGTTAGGTATCATCCCATGATGAATGGTAATTTTAAGAAGAAAAGGCTAAATATCACTGGATTTACAGCAATATCAAAGAAGACTTTGTTTTTTTAATACTTGATTTGGGCAAATAGTAGTGGCCTTTTTTTATTTGTATGTTCCTCAGTTTTAACAATGAAGTCTATTTTGACTGTTTTACTTGTAAACTGCAGGGCTGAGCTTTTCAGAGTAACCATGAACAAACAGGAAAAGGAGTCAGTTTTGGGGTATCTGCTTGAAAGCCTTAATATCACTCGGCTGACGCTCTGAAAATCAGGCTCAATTTAACATCTGAAAATGAGACCCTCCAGCCCAACAAGTGTCTTAAAATTACTTGCCTGGGATTTGAATGAAATGAAAGGATCACAGAATCATTGAGGTTGGAAAAGAACTCTAAGATCATCCAGTCCAACCGTCAAAGAAGGATGCTGCAGGGAGTATGTTGCTCTGGAGCCTCCTTTGCTCCGCTCCCTGTTTGCCTCTTTAGCTTAGCTCTGAACACAGCTTTTCTTGTCAACTTTGCTTTCCCACCCTCTGAAGTCAGTGGCAACCCCTGCTTGTTCGATGGTTTGAGGATTGCCAGCAGAGGGAAATCATTGCTGCCCTTGTCTGAAGTCCTTTGCATCCCAACAAACCAGTAGCAACGCTTTGCCAAGTCTTGGTTTTTCTTATTTCAGGTTCCTCTCAATTTTTAAATCTTTTGGAGGATTTTCTGCTGTTTATAGGATTTGTAAATCCATTGCAAGGGACAAATATGTAAATACACTTCTGGACTTACAAAGGATTCAGATGTTCCGGTGAAATCCCATGATTAAAACAAGCATCATCTCAGTCTGGATTCTGATGTAAAGATTTACTGGCAGATTTTACAATTCAGTTGTGAGATGCAGAATAAGTCCTCCAGCAATGCGGTTTTCTGCCTCAAAACCACAGTCTAACCACAACAGACAGGATGATTGACTAAAAAATCCCTTTCTTCTATTTTTTCTTTCTCCTACAAATGATACTGCAACGTTGCATTTTCAGCCAGCTTATTAAAGAGATGCCACAGCAAACAGCAAGAGCCGCATCTGTCCCATCCCTGCTGTCTATGCCCAGGCTCAGCTTTAAGCAGCCTCCCCAGTTCCCCAGTTTGGCTCTGCACTGGGAAGGAGCCAGCTGTGCTAGGTCGTTAATTTGCAGCCTTTCAAAGCAGTCGCATTAACGTGTTGGCCCCCAGCGGGTAGAGCCATTGCCCTATTTACTGCATATTTCTTATTTAACAGTGGGAATGCGGCCAGAGCCAGGCTTTGTGGCAGGGATTGGAAGCCACACTGGATTCAGGTTGCTGAAGGTAGCTTCACCTCATTTTTCATCCAGCACTGAGGGAAGTGGCACAGAAACTTGAGCTCTTCCAGATGGCACCTGCAGGAGGCTGCACCTCACAAGAAATTTACCCTCCACAAGTTTGCTGATGACACAAAACTGGGGGGAGTGGCTGATCCACCAGAAGGCTGTGCTACTGTTCAGCAAGAACTGGACCATCTGGAAAGCTGGGCAGAGAGGAATCTCATGAAGTTCAACCAAGGCAAGTGCATAGTCCTGCACCTGGGGAGGAACAACGCCATGCTCCAGTACAGGTGAGGGGCTGACCCACTGAGAAACATTTCAGCAAAAATAAGCTAGGAGTCCTGGTGGGAACGAAGCTGACCATGAGCCAGCAATGTGCCTTGGTGGCCAAGAAGGCTGATTGAATCCTGGAGTGCATGGAGAAGTGTGTGGCCAGTAGGGCAAGGGAGGTTCTCCTCTTCTGCTCTGCCCTAGGGAGGCCCCATCTGGAGTCTTGTGTGCAGTTCCAGGCTCCTCAGCTCAAGAAAGACAAGGAACTGCTGGAGAGAGTCCAGTGGAGGCCATGGAGATGAGAATGGGACTGGAGAATTTCCCTTACAAGGAAAGGCCAAAAGACCTGAGTCTGTTCAGCCTGGAGAAGAGGAGGCTGAGGGGGGATCTTATCAATGCTGATCAATATCTAAAGGCTGAGGGGCAAGAGGATGGGGTCAGGGTCTTCTCAGTGGTGCTCAGCGAGGGGACAAGGGGCAACAGGCACAAACTGGAGCACATCAAATTCCACCTGAACATGAGGAAAAGCTTCTTTCCTGTGAGGGTGATGGAGCACTAGAACAAACAGACTGCCCAGGGAGGGTGTGGAGTCTCCTCTGGAGATATTCACACCTACCTGGATGCGCTCCTGTGCAATCTGCTGGAGGTGACCCTGCTTTAGAGAGGAGGTTGGACTGGATGAGCTCCAGAGGGACCTTCCAACCCCCACCCTTCTGGGATTCTGTCAGTCTGTGATTCTGTGAACGTCTCAGCATAGTTCTGGTCCTGCACATGCACAGCTCCAGGGAGAATGGGGCTGGGGTGCAGGAAAGGATCCTGAGAGCTGCCAAAAGGCAGAGAGCAAGTAATGCCAATGTGATCCAATGACTAAAATACCCTGTCTCCAGCTGGAGGCAGTCCCTGGGCAAACCAAAGCCCTGGCTGTACCTGCCCTGCTCTAACCAGGACACTGGGCATCCAAGGGATAAGGTGGCCTGAACACAAGGAACAAGATTCATCCATTGATCAGATGCTGAATGTGACTTTTTGGGGGATGATGCAGGCATATTAAGGGTAAGATACACTCCTGACCCTTCAGATTTTAATCACAACTGGTGATTTTAAGACTCCTCCCCTTTTACATCCCCCTTGGAGATATCTTGCAGGACCTGCTTTCCCAAACAGCAGTTCATAATTCTGGCAAAGCTCTCTCCAAAATGGGTCACTTCTTCAAATAATGAACACTGAGCTGCTTTTGGTGACTGCTGCTAAAGGACAAGGGCATTGACGTTTTCACACAGCTGGGAGTAAGATATGAAGTGTACCAGAGTGTAGGTGTAAATGTTGCTTCACAGGTCTGCAGGCTGTAATGGGGAATTTTGTGGAGAACAAAAATAAATCTGAGAATGCCAGTGCAGAGAGAGGTATGTGAGAAAGAAAGGCACACAGACCAAGAAGGAAGCACAGAGAGGGAGTTTTAGAATCACAGAATCATAGAATGGTTTGGGTTGGAAGGGACCTTAAAGCCCATCCAGTTCCACCCATGCCATGGGCAGGGACACCTCCCACTGGATCCAGTTGCTCCAAGCCCCATCCAGTCTGGCCTGGAACCCCTCCAGGGATGGGGCAGCCACCACTGCTCTGGGCAGCCTGGGCCAGAACCTCCCCACTCTCACAGGAAAACATTTGTTCCTAAGATCTCATCCCAATCTCCCTTCTTCGGTAGGTTTTTGCATCTACTCAACTCAGTGTAGCAGCCAGGCGCTCAGCATACTCTTTCAGTTCAGCCTTTGTAACATCTTAAAACAATGGGAATGTTTCCATTTAGTTGTGGATCCACCTATTTTCTTGCTGTCAGCCACGCCACCTGCGTGATAAGGGTTTGGGCATCTAAGATGGTTGCCATGACCAGCCCCAGCTGCTGGGTAGCAGTGATCAGAGGGCAGGGAGTCTGGGCAGCCCTGGGCTTCCAGGGATAACCTCACATTTGCTGGCTGTGATCTCAGACGGGCTGGACATGCATCATCTGGGATCTAGACAGTGGGGAAACTGATGCCCTGACTTGGGGGAATGGCTCCATCTAAGATGCATTATAGTAATTGAGCCTAGACCCAGGCAACTGGAGAGTTGACGTATTATCCACCTCTCAATGGGTGAACCCCCTGAGCACCTCAATGCAGGATAAAGCACAAGCTCCAGAGTCACATTTACATTCAGAGGGAGGAGAGCAATTACGTGTGCCCTGTGAGCTCACTTGCAGCAAATGCTCCACCTGAGCTCATGTTCTTAGCTGCACCTTGGAGGCAACACAGTGTTTCCCATGAGGGTGCTTAACTCAGAGCAGCACCATCCAGAAAGATCTCTACAGTTAATCATCTCTAAGAAGTGTAAAACCAGGGTGAAAAATGGCCTGAGAAGGGCAAAGTACAGTTTCCAGACGCCAGCCCCACTTGCTCCACCCTTTCTCCCAGTGCCTCAGGCAGCAACACAGACCTGGACATGGAGAACAGCTCTCGAGAGGTCCCTAGATGTCTTCTAGACATGTGGATAGAGAACCACCCCAGTCCATGTAGTACAAACATCCCATTCCATGAAGAAGTTCTTTATGTGAAGAAAATATAGCAAAACACACGTGACTTTTTCCTGCTAAGTGTCCTCCCACTTGCATTAAGATCCAGGTTCAGAGATTGGGGAATGCACTTAAGTCACTGCAAAGACATAACCATTAACTAATTCTATAACTTAATGGCAGTTGTTTCCTATCAAGGTAAAATTGATCTCATTCTGCATTAATGTGAAAGCTGCTGTGTTAAGAAAAAGCTGTACTAAAAATAAAGAGGATGATGGACAGATCTACGGCTGTCACAACAGAAACAGAAACCCGCTGATCGGTTGTGGATCCTGTGTGTCACTCAGAACAGAGCTATTATCGGCAAGGCAAGTTGGTTCTTCCATGTTCCCATTTAGGAACTTTATTTTGAATCAAGCTGTTGAAAAACTGGAATTTCTGCAAAAATGTTGACATTTCCAGGAAATAAAGAGTTTTCAAAGCTTCCAGGTCAGAATTACATTTCAGTGTGCTTACTGTGTTAGCACTGTGGGGCTTGTTGAACCAAGCTGAAAGGTCCAATTCCCAGTAGTAAGATATTCAGGTTTTGCTGCAATTAAACCCAGGCCCAGATTAAACACTTGATTATAAAATCAAGCATTTCTAATGCTCTTGCATGCTAATAACAGCTGTTCCTCTGAGCTACCCACAGATACTCCAGGGAAACCACCTGGCTGAGCCTCACTAGCAATACATGGAGTAGCGCTGCAACTGTACTAAGAAGGGGCTTAGTTTAGCACTTGAGACCAAGAGTATGTGCACAGGTGCCTGTGTTCTTGTAGCCCTAGAGTACATCCTCCACAAAAGGTCCATTCTTCAGATCTGTTCATCATACCACACATAGATGAAGAGCCAGTGTCTAAAAGCAAACTCCCAAGCTGTTTTGAACACGGTTTTTGAGTGTTCCACAATAAGCCCCATCCCTGGAGGTGTTCCAGGCCAGGCTGGATGGGGCTTTGAGCAACTGGATCCAGTGGGAGGTGTCCCTGCCCAAGGCAGGGGGTTGGAACTGTATGGGCTTTAAGGTCCCTTCCAACCCAAACAATCCTAAGATTCTATGATTCTGTGAGAAGTACCACTTGTCTCACGGATGGGAGAGTGTCCGTGACATCTGCAAAAAACAGCCAGGAGAATACCTCATGATTTTGGGAAAAAAACCCATGTTGTAAGGGTTACTCCTATTCCCAGCTTACACCATGTGGAGTAGCAAAGTCTTCCATGCTTTCCAGGACATGGGGAGAAGGATTTTCCTTCCCTTAGCACAGAAACAACATTTTGTTCTTTGTGCCCTTTTTATTTTAGAAGCCTTGCTTGATAAATTACTAGAGGGCCTCATTAACTGCAAAGATTTGTCAGTTTTCCCAAGGCAATGAGGGTGTTAGTTAGAACGAAGGAGCAAATGGAAAACTGAAACGGAAGCCAAGCACAGTCCTATTAATCCTGTGTTATGGATCGACATTTGTCAACTCTATTGAAGTTTGTTGTAGCGAATAGAGCCCGAGAGACCACTCAATTACTTTATCCCTGAGCAATTAGGATCCTGCTCTTTCAGGTCAATCTGTTAGCACAGAGTAAAAAATTTGGATGCCAGATCAACAGCAGAAAATCCACTGTTTATATTTTGGGGCTTTTTAGAGGAAAAAACCCCCCCACATTCTCCTTTTCAAATGGTGGGTTTGAGAAAGTGACAGTTTATTCAAGTTGGTATCTGCAAGGGACTCCTCAACATGGTCACATTCCTCAACATGTCCCTCTCTCCTTCTCTAACCCAAGCACCACTGTGTTTGCCAGATGATTGCAGAGGGATCAATCTATTGCTGTAGCCTAAATTATCCCAACTACGGTTGTAAGGTGGTACACTGAGAGATGTCCATTCAAGAAGGAGTGAAATGCAAGTGACAGCTGCACCCCATAAGCAAAGCACAGTTAAGATTTAGGCTAGGAAGGCCATGAGCCACTTCTAGATCTTTCTTAGCATTGTGAGAGTGAAGGATATCCAGTAAAAGAAATGAGATTTTTTTTGTTGCATGTACACTTTTCTGTAGCTCATAATTCATCTGCAGAAGGCACAAACATCAGATATCAGCAGATGCACAAGTTTGGAAGAGTCTCTAAAAGGATACAGAAAAGCACAGGATCAGAGAAAAACTGAGTTATAAATTTCCCACGTTCAGGATTTAACTTGAAACATGCAGCTTCTGCTTCTGACCTTAAAAAAGACATGGGTGTCTGGAAGTGTCCTTTAAAGTGAGAATATCTGTTGGCGTAGTAAAAACCACTGCCTCTACCTGAAAGCCTTCCTCTCACATTCCTACCAGAAAGATATTAACACTCAGGAATGGAAACCAAAGACAAGTCTACATTGTGCCCCACAGAGTTGTAGACTCATACAATGATAGAATCATTAAGGTTAGATAAGACCTCTCAGCTCATCCAGTCCAGCTGTCAGCTCAACCCCACCGTGCCTGCTAAAGCGTTTCCCCAAGTACCATGGCCACGTGCTTTCTGAACCTCTCCAGGAATGGAGACTCCACCACTGCCCTGGGAAGCTTCTGCTGGTGCTTCACCACTCTTTTGGAAAGAAATTTTTCCTAATATCCAATCTAAACCTCCCCTGACGCAACTTGAGGTAGTGGTTTTGCTAATCCTCCCCCTCCTGACTTCACCAAGAATTGAAAACTATCATTTCATGATGGCTAAGCCTAAGACCACCTCTGACCACCAGTCATAGAATCATAGAATCACAGAATCATAGAATAACCAGGTTGGAAGAGACCCATCAGATCATTGAGTCCAACCATTCCCACCAATCCCTAAATCATGCCCCTTAGCACCTCGTCCGCCTGTGTCTTAAACACCTCCAGGGAAGGTGACTCAACCCCCTCCCTGGGCAGCCTCTGACAGTGCCCAATGACCCTTTCTGTGAAAAATTTTTTCCTAATGTCCAGCCTAAATCTCCCCTGGTGGAGCTTGAGGCCATTCCCTCTCGTCCTGCCCCCTGTCACTTGGGAGAAGAGACCAGCACCCTCCTCTCCACAACCTCCTTTCAGGTAGTTGTAGAGAGCAATGAGCTCTCCCTTCAGCCTCCTCTTCTCCAGGCTAAACACCTCCAGCTCTCTCAGCCGCTCCTCATAAGATTTGTTCTCCAGCCCCCTCACCAGCTTCGTTGCTCTTCTCTGGACTCGCTCCAGAGCCTCAACATCCTTCTTGTGGTGAGGGGCCAGAACTGAACACAGGATTCGAGGAGCGGTCTCACCAGTGCCGAGTACAGAGGGAGAATAACCTCCCTGGACCTGCTGCTCACGCCGTGTCTGATACAAGCCAAGATGCCATTGGCCTTCTTGGCCACCTGGTCACACTGCTGGCTCATGTTCAGTCGGCTGTCAACCAACACCCCAGGTCCTTCTCCTCCTGGCAGCTTTCCAGCCAGGCTTCTCCTAGTTTGTAGCTCTGCTCAGGGTTGTTGTGCCCCAAGTGCAGGACCCGGCATTTGGCCTTGTTAAACCTCATGCCATTGGACTCTGCCCAGTGGTCCAGCCTGTTCAGATCCCTTTGGAGCCTCCCTACTCTCCACCAGATCCACACTTCCACCCAGCTTGGTGTCGTCTGGAAACTTGCTAAGGTCCTTCTCTGTAAACAGCAGGCCAAGCAAGGCACTTCCTCTGGTAGGCTCATGTACCAGCTGTATCAAAAAAGTTATCTTCCACACAGTCCAGGAACCTCCTGGAATCATTGTTGCCTTCAAGTACGCTCACCTCCTAGATAATTTAAACCCAGCTAGGAGGGTCACTGTGGTACCATGGAATTCAGCTACCATGCACATCATCAGAGCTCTTGGTAGAACTATTGAGATAATTAGAAGGCTGGTCTACCAAAAAATGGCAGTGAATGAAGAATGGGAAAAAGTTACCAAATTGTAATTTTCAGGTTTAGGATCCTGTTTGGCCCATTGAAAACTGGAGAGAGGGAGAGAAAGTTTTCTAAAAACACCCCTAACAAACAAAAAAATCATATAATAAATTGCTCTCAAGGAACGATTCCACTGATTTGTAGAGCTTTTCTTCACTGTTATAGAATACTGGATTTATATGTTGGCATTAATTTATTCAGTAACTCACATTAGGTGACTTAAATCACTAGCTTCCCTCACCTTCTCCTATCATTTCAGCAAACTTAATTCTTTTTTCTGTTCATGAATCATTCCTGATTTCTGAAATTTCATCCCTCACTCTTAGCTGTTGAATGAACAGGCTGAATGAATGCTTTTTCTTGTCTGGACCGTTGACTCACTGGTCTTTTTTTATAATGGCAAGCTGACCTTCCAGGTTGCATGGTGCTGCTGCCTTGTTCCTTGATCTAGTAACTGGGATGTTTTAGAGAGGAAAAAAACAAGTACAGTTAAAATTGTCTGTGTAGATCATTTAGACCTATCTACACCTAATGATGCACACACCGTGTGCCTTCTATTATATGTCTAGATATTTCCTATTTCTAGATAAAATAACAGCTGAGGATCTCACTGGTGTTAGACTGATGTTTTCAGCTATTAACACCACTCAGATGGAGAGACTGCCTATAATTTCTTTTAATTCCCACATCACAGCTAAGGAACTAAGATGTAGAAAGAAATTCTTACACACAAAAGGGCTATGGCAAAGCGAAGTGCCATAGACAGGAGTTTGGAACACTGAGCCCACTCTCCTGAGTACAACTGAGGGACCTCTGTGCTTGACCCCCTTGCCCCCAGCTTTGCACCAACTCAGCACAGGTATTTGTGGAAGGAGGGGCTGAGCTCAGGACAGACATGCAAAGAAAATTCTACTAATGTTTACAAAGAGGGGCTGACAGTCCTTTCAGCTGGTTTCAAACCACCATCTCTCCGTGCCCAGAATCCTCCAGAGTGCTTTCCCACAGGATCAGGAGGGCTGCACTGGATTGCTATGCAAATATACAGAGATATTTGTAGTCTCAGGGAAGGACAAGAAAGCCACGTACTGGCTTGCCTGTAGGTTCTGTCTAAACTGGAAACATATCCCTGCTGCTGGGAACCTCTTCTACTCTGCTGGTGTTGTGCATATACTGACATAAGGCACTCTTGTACCCCTGCAATAACCCCATCTCCAAAATTTACATAAAGAATATACATATATATTTATTATTGATACAAAAGCCTCCCTTCAGTGGGGGAGTGGTGCCTTCCACCAACACAGAGAGACTCTGTGTCCAAAACACTTCAGTCGAGGACTCTTACTTTCATCCCTGAAACACTGAGGCTTTCAGATTGAGAGAGAGGAACTGTGTTCATCCCTCCCTGAGACACACTTTCCAACCCTGGTATGAAAAAGCACTGTAAGAGCTCAGGTCTGTTGCAATATGAGACATTAGTGTAAAGCCCTAGACACTGGGTTCCTGGGATTATTCAATTATACTAGCCTTAATATTTAATGAAGAGTAATTAGTTGGACTTCTTATTGCAGACATAAGTTGAAAAATGCAAGTTGTGTGTATTGAAAAGGCCCAGAAAGCTGGAGGCAAATAAATAGATTATTTTCATTTTAAACCTCATGATTTTTTTAAAGCCATCTCCCCAACGCCTGTGTACACCAACACCGAGAGCACAAAGGACTAGGGGTCCAGTTTATCACTGCATTACTCCAGGGTCATGCTGAGGTAACTCTGCTAAGGTCCATAGACCTGCACAGGTATAAATTGAGAGATGAGTATGATATGAGGTAAGAGATGCAAAAGGGCCAATTGCCAGGTCCTGCATTTTAGTCACAACAACCCCATGCAATGTTCCAGGCTTGGGGAAGAACAGCTGGAAGGCTGCCCAGTGGAAAAGGCCCTGGGGGAGCTGGGCAACAGCGGCTGAACATGAGCCAGAAGTGGCCCAGGTGGCCAAGGAGGCCACCAGCATCCTGGCTTGGATCAGCCATGGGGTGGCCAGCAGGAGCAGGGAAGGGATCGTCCCCTTGGGCTCGGTGCTAGTGAGGCTGCATCTTGAATCCTGGGGTCAGTTTTGGTCCCCTCAGCCCAGGAAAGAGCTTGAGGGGCTGGAGAATGTCTGGAGAAGGGAATGGAGCTGGGAAGGTCTAGAGAACAGGGGTTGTGGGAGCAGCTGAGGGCCCTGGGGCTGTTTAGCCTGGAGAAGAGGAGGCTGAGAGGAGACCTCATTGCTCTCTGCAGCTCCTGGAAGGAGGTTGTGGGGAGGTGGGTGTTGGGCTCTGCTTCCAAGGAACAAGGGATGGGAAGAGAGGAACAGCCTCAAGTTGTGCCACGGGAGGTTTAGATTGGATATCAGGAAAAATTTCTTTGCTGACAGAGTGGTGAAGCCCTGGCAGAGGCTGCCCAGGGCAGTAGGGCTGTCCCCATCCCTGGAGGGGTTAAATAAACCTTGCAGCTGTGGCACTTAAGGACATGGTTTAGTAAACATGATGGTGTTGGGGTGAGGATTGGACTGGATGAGTTTAGAGGTCTTTTACAAACTTAGAAATTAGCCAATGAACAAATAAATAAATAAATAAAAAGCACATTTTCTGACTGCCTAGCATACCCTGTTTCTTCATTTTCTCAGGCTCGTTTCATTTTACCCAGCCTCCGAGAAGTCCTGGTAATACTTGCGTGGGGACTCTCAAATATCCCATAAAATAACCTCTTCCAAAGAAGTATCCCTCCAGACCATGATCTGGGTGTCACTTTTTGCAGTTTCAAATAGTTGGAGAGCTTTACACGCTACATTGCTCTCAGAAATAGAATTCTCCTAAAACACAGCTTTAAGCAGCGCGTACTTCAGTGTCTGGAATTATGCTAACCACTGCTCATCTAAATGATTATATTAAGTGAAAAGGGGGAGCACACGTAATTTAACAGGGGAGAAAAAGCAACAAATCTAAGAAGAAAAATCGGTGTTTTACAGAGAGAAAATAGTCAGGAATCTAGTGACTATAAAAGCCTTGCTGGAATTAAAGAACCTTTTATTGTGGGAATTAAAAAGCTTTTCCCTTTGAGGGGACACATTACGGAAGGCGATGCAGGGATCTGATAGGGACAAGGGTTTCAGCAGGTGCCTGGACACCTGGGCTGTCAGTTCAAACTGGCAGGGATGAAAGGAGGTTTTGGTAGACCTCAAAATTATGCTGTACATCACCAAAGTAATTACCAGCTCCAACCTGCCTGGGGAAAAGGCATCGCTATCAAAAGGAGAAGTATCTGCTGGATCAGAGACTTCTCTTTCCCCATCTGCACCAGGCTGGGCACAATTAATAGGTTTGACCTGCACACACTGTTACCCTCCAAGGCTGCTCTTTAGCAGAGATCAAAGCTGCCAACACAGCCCTGCTGCCAGCTGTGCTCGTGTAAGAGAAACCGCACTTCAACCTCCCCAGTCAGGGGACAAAAATTGCATTTAAAAAGTTTTTCTGCAAAGAGTTAATGATTCCTGTGGTTGCTAATTCAACAGGGGAGAGTTTTTCTGTGATCAAAGCAAAGCAAATGGGAATCAGAAATCCTAGCTCTCCCCTTAGCTCATTCTTTAGCATTGGAAAATGGTATTTAACCATGTAGAAACTTTTCTCTCATCTGGAAACAGAAATATATATGCATGTGTGTATATACACAAATAAAAGCGTATGTGAGTGTGAGCATGCAAAAGTGAGGGTATGTATGTGTGCATGTGTCTGTATGAATATTCTATTTATAAGCATATTTTACAGTATTACAAGTCTAATAATGAATGCTTTTAAAGTGTTTTCAGATCTTTTGTTGACAGGAGCTGAAGAAACGCAAAGACATTTCAGAGCTCCTTTTGCAGTGCATGCAAGGAACTGCTAAATAAACTGGCTGAAATACAGTAACATGTTGTATTTTACATTTCTTTGGGAGTGAGAAAACTTTATTGATGGTTTTGCTTTGAATATAAAAAAAGACTAGTAAAGGAAACATTTTCTTATTACTGTAGAGCATGTTGGCTGCAATCTCAGTGGCAGTAGAAGGTGTATTTATCATGTAAGAGCAGTATGAATAGTTAATACATACATAATTCTATTCCTCTCTTGTGAGACCTCATCTGGAGTACTGTGTCCAATTCTGGAATCCTCAGCATAAGAAGGATATGGAGCTGTTGAACAGGTCCAGAGGAGGCTACAAGGATGATCAGAGGGCTGGAGCACCTCCCATACGAGGGCAGGCTGAGGGACTCGGGGTCGTTCAGTCTGGAGAAGAGAAGGCTCTGAGGAGAACTTAGAAGCTTCCAGTACCTGAAGGGGCTACAAGAAAGCTGGGGAGGTGCTGTTAACAAAGGCTTGGAGTGATAAGATGAGAGGCAATGGTTATAAACTGGAGAGGGGCAGATTAAGGCTAGACATATAGAGGAATTTCTTCACCATGAGAATAGTGAGGCACTGGAACAGGTTGCCCAGAGAAGCTGTGGTTGTCACATCCCTGGAGGGGTTGAAGTACAGGTTGGATGGGACCTTGGGCAGCCTGAGCTAGTGGGAGGTTGAAACAAGATGATCCATGGCAGGGAGGTTGAAACAAGATGATCTTTAAGGTCCCTTCCAAACTAAACTTTTGCACAATTCTATGATTCTAAACCTCCTTTAGATCCAAAGTAAACTTGACAAAAAGGACTCTGTGTCTCTGTACAGACTACAAGAAGACTATACTAATTCAAAGTTCTTCAACATGTGCAATGCCTGTGTGCATGTATTGGTTTCTTATTGTATTGATTATATTGCCGTGATAAAATATAAATTTGGTATACTCAGCAACGACAGCTTTACTGCCTTATTGTGCTGATCATTACAGAAGGCATAAATTGGATCATAATTCTGAAGAGTCATCAGAAAACCATGTGCAACTCAAACTTATTCATTTGAAATAGTGCTTATGAGATCTTCAGGAGAAGATCAATACATAGTGCGTGTATATCGATGCATACAGAGAGCTCTGATATACACACAGACACACATGGGCACACTCAGACTCTCCCCTTTGTACAATTCCATAGTTGTGTTCCACACAGAGTGATGGCCAAATCGTACACCTGATTTTCCCTGCTCCCACAAGTGGGTGCTTATCATAGAATCACAGAATAGTTTTGGTTGGAAGGGACCTTAAAGATCATCTAATTCCAACCCCCCTGCCATGGGCAGGGACACCTCCCACTGGATCAGGCTGCCCAAGGTTCATCTGACTTGGACTTCAACACCTCCAGGGATGGGGCAGCCACAGCTTCCCTGGGCAACCTGTTCCAGGACCTCACCACCCTCACGGTGAAGAAATTCCTCCTTATGCCCAGTCTAAATCTGCCCCTCTCCAGTTTATACCCATTGTCCCTCATCCTATCACTACAAATCTTTGTAAACAGTCCTTCCCCAGCTTTCTTGTAGCCCCTTCAGGTACTAGAAGGTCATTTCTCTGGGCAGATGGTGCAAGAGAAGCTCTATAGATCTAAAATTTGTTTCCTTCTGTCCTTTGCTCCACCCTCTCCCCCTGCCCTCGTGTGTGTGTGCAAGGAGTGTGCATGCCGCGCTCACAAAGGGAGGCTGTGCTCGATGGAGGATCAGCAAACCAAGCACAGGAGCACAATGCTAATTACTTGGCAGGTAATCACAATACTAAATATTTTACTTCCCTCACTTCTGATGAATATCAGAACTGGGTAGAAACCTGACTTATGAACTAAAGAGACTGTGGAGGACACAGGACCAAAGCATCTCAAAGAGGACTAGCAGTAGCTACATCCAGAAATGACTCTTGGGCACATGCCCCTGGATCCCCCCACATAAGAAACCCATCCTAGAAAGGGAAAGCCATCCCAATATGATCAAGTCTGAGCAGATACAATCCTCTCACTCTCATGGGTAGCCCTGTAGGTTGCACTGGATCAGGGAGTGCAGGTATAGGATGAGAGAGAACAGTTTTAAGCTGAAAGAGAGGAGAATAAGATGAGATTTTAGGCAGAAATATTTTCCTGAGAGGGTGATGAGGCCCTGGCCCAGGTTGCCCAGAGCAGTGGTGGCTGCCCTATCCCTGGAGGTGTTCCAGGCCAGGTTGGATGGGGCTGGGAGCCCCATATCCAGTGGGAAGTGTCCCTGCCCATGGCAGAGGGGTTGGAATTGGATCCACAATTTCCCAGGGCAACCTTTTCCAGTGCCTCACCATCCTCATCATGAAGAATTTCTTCCTAATGTCTAATCTAAATCTTCCCCTTCCAGTTTATAGCCATTCCCAGTTTAGTTGCAATTAATAATTTGGCCACTTTAAGCCTCAGAATGAATTTAATGGTTTCCAGCTGCAAGTACTATAAATCTGGTAAAGCTAAAGCTACCAAAGATCAGAAAAGAGCATCTCAATTTTAAGCATGATACATAGCCTTCTCTCTTTCACTGCATTTTATCAATTAACCTTCAGGAAGCACAAAGGTTTCCCCAGATCTGGTGCTCCTGCTGGCATCTGGAGAAAAAGATACAAATTGCACAGAATTTTTTTTTGAAGGAGAATACTTCTAATAACCAAAATGTTTCTGCACTTGGAATAATGAGTGTGACTTTTCTCTTTCAAATGCTAAATTATTTCAAGCTGAGCTGTTGGAAACCATTAATAATTCAAGGAACTCTGCTTTGGGTAAGAACAACATCTGTTGGTAGGTGTTAAAGCACAGGAATAACCTGACTTTCAAAGTTATTTTACCAATTTTTTATTCTCTTTGTGAGAAAAAAGGATGCTTTGGTAAATTATAGGAAGAAAGCTCTTAATATGCCACTTGCAAAACAAGGAAGGCTGAATCACTGCAGTCCCAGGGGTGCTGCCACTGGTCTGCTTTGCTCTCCCTACCCAGAACATCAACTACTCAGAGCTGTGGCTTTCAATCCTTTCCAATCTGCACCCCACTAAATGTTGCCAGCCCAAGTTCAGACCCCACATGGTTATTTTAATCAGCTTATTGCCAATAGACTGGTATGTCCTAACTCCTACCCTTTCTCTTTAGGAGCTGGTCATGGGGTATGAACACACCACACTAATGAAGTTCCCCAAATGTTCTAGTCAACAAAAAATAAGAGAGAGGAAAAAGATGCACCTCTGGAGGGCAACTCATCTTTCAAGCATAGGATCCCACAGACCTCTTTTCAGAGATGCCAGCCTCTCTCTCTGCACTGATGCTAGGGATAAATAATAGAACATTAGGTTGGAAAAGACCTTTTAGATCATCACCTCCAACCACATCTGTCTACTATTAAATCATATCCCCAAGAACTTCATCTGCCCCGTCTTTTGAACCCCTCCAGGGATGGGGACTCCACCACCTCCCTGGGCAGCCTCTGCCAGTGCTTGAGATCTCTTTCTGTGAAGAAATTTTTCCTAATAACCAGTCTGAACTTCCACTGATGCAGCTTGAGGCCATTCCCTCTTGTCCTATTACCTGGAAGAAAAGACCGACACTCACCACTCTGCAACCTCCTTTCAGGCAGTTATAGAAAACAATAAGATCTCTCCTTAGCCTCCTCTTCTCCAGCCTAAACAACCCCAGTTCCCTCATTTGCAACTTTTAAGACTTGTTCTCCAGATTCACCAGCTTTGTTGCTCTTCTCTGGATGATTAAAAGACTGAAGAAGACCCAAACTCTAATTCTGGAGGGGTAAAGTTGGGTAACATTTTGTCCTCCTTCCAGAAATGAGTTAAACAAACCAACACACTTGAAAGATTAGCAAGATTTAGAAGACAGATCCACATGCAGCGCCGTATTTCAAGACCCCCACATGTTTAGAGCAGTGAACTTGTGTGAGCTTATTGACAAAGCTGCTTGTCCAATATTCAATTCATATACAAGTTTAGAATTATGTCTCTCTGCAAAGTTCAGCTGTGGAATTATTCATGGTACCTACAACAAATCTGAACGCTCTTCATCCTCCTCCAAAACTCTCCTGACATCCCAGTTGATATAAGAACAGTCCTACTAACTATATTCCTGCCTCATTTTCACACGGCTTACACAGAGGTTCTGCTACCTACGTAGCACAGTCTCACACAACAGTGCTGTGATGCTAAATCCATCTTTACTCCCTCACCAAATATACCTTCCTTTTTTTTCTGTGCATTTTCTTTCTTGAGGTTTTGGATTGTAGAAAGACCACATTTCAGAGGAATGGCTTTGTTGCCTTTTTGTCACTGATAGGAAATTAATTCAGAGAATCCCGAATAAAAGAGAAAGTTTTCATTAGCGATGTCACTGTGTCTAATCTGCCACCCAAGCAGCTGGGAATACATTCCTGATCGATGTTCCTGCTCAAAACCCTAAAGATGCTATTTTCTATTGTCCTGTATGGACTCAATCTTGTTTTAAAACATTAAAAGTTGCACTGAATTTATAAGTGACATTGGTGTCATGCAACCAAGGCAAATAACTTCAGATAGAAATGAGAAATTCAAGTCCCTCATTTGGGCAGTCTGCAGAAAATGAACATTTACATGTTGAGCAACTGGTTATTCAACATCAAGACTGAGATCTGTATTAAATTTTCTAATTCCAAGGATTTTTTTTTCCATTCCCAGGAAAACCAGTCACAAATCTCTGAAAAGCAGTGTTGTTTTACTGGAAATAAATGGGCCAGATTTGTATGCCATTTGGAGTGCAGTGAAAGGACGAGAGGGAACAGTTTTAAGCTGAAAGAGGGGAGATTGAGATGAGATCTTAGGAAGAAATGTTTTGCTGTGAGGGTGGCCCTGGTCCAGGTTGCCCAGAGCAGTGGTGGCTGCCCCATCCCTGGAGGTGTTCCTGTCCAGGTTGGATGGGGCTTGGAGCAACCAGATCCAGTAGGAAGTGTCCCTGGCCATGGCAGGGGTGGAACTGGATGGGCTTTGAGGTCCTTTCCGACCCAAACCATTCTATGATTCTATGATTTGCTTCCCTCCTAATCTCAGTGTTAAAAATGGTAAAGTAAGTTTAAAGGTTAAGCATAATCCACGCTTCAGCAGACTTCAAATTTGAGGATGGAATTTGATTTGAAGGTTTTTGGACTTGACCACAGAATAGCTTGCTCTGTTTCTTAAGATTTGACAGCAACATTTTTACACAGCTCTTGTTATTCATTGAACCTTATTAATTTAAGCTTAAGTTTAAAAAATCAACTGAAAAGGGAATTGTTATGGAGGTCATTCCTATATTACGCTTGTCAATGTAAAAGCCTCCCATGAGATGAAATCTGAAGGACTTACTGAAGAAGAACACTGAACGAGCAGAGTACAACAGCCATGCAATACTCCCTGCTGGGCTTTTCCCTTTCTCATTTCTGTGCAGTCCTCAATTGTGATAAATATTGATAACATTGTGAACAGATCTCATGTGCATTGTGACTAAATCTAATGTGTTTTATAGTAATTCATTGGGATGCTCTTGGAGCTGCTAATTAAAAAGGTTGCTCACTGCTTGTGACACTTGGCAGGAGAAGACGTGGCTGGTTTGTCATGGGGATGACTAGGGATACTTGCCATCTATTTTGTGTCTGACACTGACTCAAGAAGAAACCAGGCAAAGTATGTCAGAAAAAAAGTATTCTTGGAAAGAAATCAAGGCTTAAAGCATCCCAAAATGTGGAATTCCTGGTGGATGAGAGCTTGCAAAACACAATTTTTAAAAGAAACAATAGATGACAACCTCATTTCTCAAGGTGGGGAGGTAGAAGAAGGAGGCTTTCCTTCCAGCATGAACTGCCTTGACGTACAATGTTGTGGTGTAGGGTTGAGAGACCAGTTTGGAAAAGGCTGAGGTGTGCACCCTACTTGTCATACAGCAGCTGTGGGACATCGTGGGACCAGGGAGAAATCCCCAGCGGTGACACCAAAGCCCATATGGATGTTCCCATATGGACTGAGAGAGAGATTCCCCCAGAGAGAGCCCAGGCTGGTGTTCTGCAGACATGGGCAAAGATTGGAAGAACCCCTGCTCCGTGGTCCTGCCCACCACAAATGGTGAAAGGCAGGGAGGACTTAAAGTGCTGAAAGATTAATTCAACCCTGTGTGCTTCTGCAGAACCCGAGCCTGGCACTTGGAGCCAGTCTGCAGGCTGCAGAACCAGAGCAGTCCCTGAGATCCAGGGGCTGTGGCAGCGTCCCCACCACTGGGAATGAAGAAGTGCAGTGCGAGTCCCACCCACGCGTGCAGAAAGGGCAGACCTACAGCTAAGCCACTGAGCACAGTGCCTGCTGAGCTATTGGTAATGCTGACTGAGCCAGCAAGTTTTAGTTCCTGATGACCTGCACATCATCAAGGGTTGTTTGGAAACTGGCTTCCTACACCAGAAACCTGAAAGAATGAAGAATTGTCTTTCATTTAACAAAACATATTTGTGCAACAAAACACTTCAGAAGCTGATATTTCCTGTGTTCTCTCTCTTATTTTACTGTGTCTAGACTTCATCTTCCCATTTTATAATCCGCTATATTTAATGTCTATTCTAAACCCTGAAGTTTTATGTTGGTCTTAAGAATCAGCTTGTTTATCATACACTGTGCTCCCTTACTTATTTCCCTTCTCTTTCTCTCTCCTTTTGTAGGATTCTGGAACAATAGCTAAGCCAAGAAGAAAGTTTTCCAATAAAACCAGTACTGTCTAGGGATGAACATTGATTTTTCTGACACAATTTGGAGCTCGTTAGCATTTTCTGTTGCAGTGTTATATCACCTTTTCTATCATGTGAGCTCCCTTGGGCCATATTTTAAGAGGTTCTGTCCTGAGAGCACGTGGACTGTGGGGTGGTTTCCAAAGTAAAATTCCCAAGGAAGCCTCAGCAGTGGTTGTTATGAGTGTTGGACATTAAAGGCATGTTGATGAGCCGCAGTCAGGATCGGCCCTGTTTATTGCGCTCCAGATGAGATGAGAGTTGGTGAGAGCCCTGCCTTTTCCCTGTGCTTGTGCAGTAACAGCACTGAGGTGTCCTGGTCCATGTCCCAGCCTCCACCACCACCAGCAACCCCGGCAGAGACAGCCCTCGGCCATGAGTCTGGTCTCTCCAACACCTTCATTACAGCCACGATCTCCCATCCTGCTGTAAAGCCCACACGTTGGCTTGGGTGTGCAGACGTGTGAGCACGGGTTTAACACTGAGCCCTGTGACAGGAGTTCTCAGAGAGAGCCAGGCAGTGCTTCTGGGGCTGTCATGTGTCCTCTTGTGTTTTCCACTGCCCTGGGAAGGCTGGGCAAGGTCAGCCTGGCCAGTGGGGAAAGGGGAATTTGAAAATAACAAGCAAGAGGATTTTACCTGTGGCGCTAAAGTCGTGTTTTCATTTTCAGGATTCAGTGGCTGAGAAAGAGGGGTATTATCTCCTTTCATTATCCTGGCTCAGACATAGCAAGAAGGTAAAGATTAATGCCATTAAAACATAACCAATTGGTGCTTAAATGTAACATGACAGATTTACTCTGAGCACATTCTAAACTATGGAGTTTTAACAGTGATAATAAAGCATTAAGAGAGACATTGAAGCTTGAAGTAACAGCAGAGAAACAGTTGTGTGTGGTAGGAACAGAAATGAATCCCATTTGGTTTTCAGCCTGTATGGAAATGGCCTACGTGCTTAATGTGAGAAGCAGCCGTTTATTCCCTGGGCTAGATCTTATAACTACTCCAACTGCTGAGCAATTTAAAACCTATGCATTTTTATAAGTGTCCATTTTTTACATTTGATGAAAATAACCCTTTGGCATTGGTTAAATTATAAATAGAAAAAACAGGGGTGATGCATTGCCCGCATACCAATAGAACAGCTGAGAGGCACCGGCAACCCTCAACTTTCTGATACATTGGTTTACATTATGAGTTAGAACATTCCCAAATACACCCCCACACAGGTGATTTCAGGAGAAAAGTTTCAGGCCAGAAGTTCTGGAGTTGTACAGCCCTGCAGGCTTGCAAGATTTGATGATATTGGGGCGAGGTCCACCAAAGGGAAGGGGTAAATGGAGCAGGAGAGCTCTTTGCAGAGTTAAGCTGTGTGCATAGGCTGTGCTAGGCATGAACAGAAAGCAGTGGTTTCTTACTGCTGATATTGGCTCAGTGTGACTGTACTGATTATGTGTGTTCATGGTGCCTTTTTTCCCGGTCTGCCTAGTGCAATAAAAAGAAATACATTAATAAGAAAAGCACACACTGCTATGATTTACAGATCATGGGTGCGATGCAGATTTGGTCACCTCTTGCTTGCTTCCTAATCCACCTTCCAGTAATTTGGTTCAGTGCTCAGAATCCTTTATAACTCTGTTGCTAAAAGCTCAGCTCTCCCCTCTCATGCTTGCATAGGCTTCAGATTGCACGGCAGTGCACGTATAGACGTATATGCGCTCATATACGCTACGCAACCTCAATTCACCCCCTTGTATGCATGCATCATGATACAGCATATGCCTACAGAGCCACCCAGAGAATTGACTGCAGCTCACTCAGCCGTTCACGAGTTGCAGAGCAAGATGCCAGCAGTCCTTTCGCTGCCTCAGCCTGAGCTTTTCTGGGAGCTCGGAAGGTCCGTGAGACCATCTGCAGGCACCTGGGCTCCTTTCCCAGCCCTCCGGTACTGGCTTAAAGAAAGTGCTGCTACATCTCGCATCATTGCTTGGCATGCGAAACACGCTTTGTTTATCAGATGGAATACGCTTTCCTCTCAGTTTTAAGGATATTGTGTGTTAGAGAGAAGTTGAATTCACGTGAGAGACAACATATCCATGCTGGGAGCTGAAGAGTCAGCTCAGCTTTCGCTGCTGAGTAGTAGGCAGACAGATATTTTCCATGGAGGTATACACAGCAAAGGCAGAATTTAACCCAGTTTTATGAGCCAAAAAAATGACAAGAGGAAATTCAGATACTTAAAAATTTCAGCTTGTAACATCGAGAAAGCAAGATAAGTACCTTTGAATAAGCCCTCTCTTGATATCCTCCTTGGTATGCACCCACCATAGGCGGTGAGCAGCTCTGGAACATATCAAAACTCAGATTTCTTACATACACATTACCATTAACATGACCTTTACCCTTTAATTTAAATTTTTGATAACTTCCAAAAAGCTGGACTCAGAATGGCTCAATAACTTCACAGATTCTGTGGTTTAAGAACTGACAAATATGTAGCAAAATAACGACTTCCATCTTTTAAGGATTTTCCTTTAATGTGTTAAATTATGAACAAGCCGTCAGCACTAACTCTGCATGAACCAATCCAGGGGCACTAGGTCATTCGCTCCCCAAAGCAATCCTGCTGTCCTTTTCAGGAATCCTCTGTCATCCCAGGGACCCCTCAGATGCAGGAGGGGTGTGGGTTGTGATGACAAGGAATTCTTTGGTTATGGAAACACCCTGCTCCCAGCTAGGCAGCCAGTCGCCTTTGAGTGGGTGGCTTTTACTGGGGTCACTTGGGGCCAGCAGCAAAGGCTATGGGGCAGCCTGGGTTCTCCATCCACTGCAAAACCATCAGCCAGAGCAGGGAGCCAACACTTTCCCAAGGGTGAGAAGAGGACTCAGGAGATGTTCCTGTTACCAGGCACATCCCTACATTTGTTTGTGGTGACACAAGAAGTTCAGGTGTCCCACTGCGCTCACAGGAGGACATTTCTGTTGTGCTTTGGTTCAGCCCAAGCAGAGATGCAACAGCAGGAGCCTGTCAGTATTTTGTGGTTTCTGCTCCACCTCCAGAGTGAGAATCTACTGCTCCCCAGCCTTGCTCAAGAGCAAACAGCAGCTCCTGTTGTTGGAAATGCATTGCCAGCCTGTGTGAAAAACTGGAGTCAAGCATGAGCCTCTGAGGATGCATTCGCTTTAATTTAGGCTCTGTGTGTGCTTTTCTCTGTTATTTGTTAGCACCCAAAGAGTTGTTACGTTCATTACTCTGATTAATAAATGTAAAATAACACCAGACAAATTGCACAAAGGCCACTGCTGGCATCAACCTGTCTGACAAGGGTTGTTTTATTTACTGACTTCTTTGCATTTTGGACAATGAAGCTGGTTGAAGTTTACTGCTTGTCCGTGTTGGGTGTATGCACCTCTCCTTCTTGGTCCCTCCACCCCAGGGTGGTGGACTACCCTGGATCCTCGCCCTAGACTTGTGTCTGGCAGCTCTCTCTTTTCTCTTTACATACTCTCATCTCTCATGTCACTCCTGACTGAGCCCTTTTGTGTCTCCTGCATTTAATGTAAATGAGTGGCCTGGCTAAGAAGTGCAGGGAAGGAGAAGGGGCTCCAGCCAGCAGGAACCTGGTGCAAGAATCCTTTATTTCCCAGATAAGGCTCCTGCACAGCTGGGAATGAACTCACAGGACCCAGCCAGTGACACTGCCCTGCCCGAAGGTGTTGTCCCTGGTGAGCCTGAGCCTCTTAGCACTGCCCCTCTGCCAGGAATCACTGCACAATCCTCCAGCACCACCACGTAGTAGCACCCTCTCTGCTGCTGGCTTGGTTACCTCCTCTCTTGTTTTAGTCCCTTGCAAGGTGGACTTGCAGAAAAATGCTGCAACTACAGCTGTATTCCCAGCCATATGGACCCAGGCAGATTCTCTGATGTTTATTCTTTGCTCCCATAGTTAAGGTTGTTCCTTCAAAACTTCTCAGTGAGCAGGTGCACTTTTCCAGGGAGAGGCTCGTGCAGTTTTTACTTCTCCATTCCATCTTCTGCTCTTCCTTTTGTTTTCCCATCTATTTTTCCTACTATCTCTTCCCTCTCTCCCTGCCAGTGTGTCCCCCCAGAACCAGGACTCTCTTGCAACTTGCAGGGGTGAAGGTGGAGCCTCGTATAAATCCAGATTCACAAAAATAACATTATTAACTGAAATGCATAGTAATTATAATTACACATCCTAATACCAAATTCAAATATAGCTGTGTTTCTATGCCCAGCTGCAGGAACAGAGGTAGCCAAATTCAGAGCAGCCACAAACAAGGGTGGCTCCTCCCTTGCATTTGGCCCCATGTATCTGGCTTCCCTGGGGAATTTCTGTAAGCAGCCAGAAAGGACATAGGAAGGGCAAAAGCTTGAGTGAAAAAGAGGTTTTATAAGGGTCTTAAAAGTAGGGAAAGCGAGTTCTGCTAGATTTTAGCCATCAGAAATTTATTTCTTATTTGTCCTGTGAAACCTGGGGGAAACCCTTGCAGATGCAAAGGAAAGAGGCAGGAAGCAAAAGCAGCTTAACGCAAGGGATGAGTGACTGCATTTTAAAATCCCTTCGCTTTTGTTATGTGCCATGCCAGCCTCAGGGCTGTGCAGAGGATGGGAGACCAAATTCACAGGGGATTTCAACATCCTCAAACTTGGCTTCATTCCGAATCAGAGCTGAACAAGATGTCTTTGAAATTATCCACTGTGACAAGGGCACATCCTTGTTGTTTGTTCACATCTTGCTCTGTCGGCGCTGTGCTTTTTCACTAGGAAGGGTGCAAGACTGCCCCTGTGCCTTGTCCTGGCTGCTGAACGCTGGACCAAGGGCACCTTGCCTGGAGAAGGGGACAAAGGACAGGGCTGGAGGGGCAGGGAAAGAGATGGGGCGAGCCTGGAGGATGCAACACTGAGGACTCTTGCAAAGAGCAGGAGGCTTGTCTCATTGAGGGAGCAGGAGTGCATCCTGGGCATGATGTTCCTGTAGGATTTCATGCTGCTGGTATGGGCAAAACCTTCACTCAAAGGGCACGCTGCTTGTAGAAGAAGGAAGATGAGCTCTTGGCATCTAAAATCTGAAGAGTGCCTTCCTTGAATTTCTATTTCAAGCTGTAAGATTCATGCAGTTCCTGGTGAAATGAGACATTTTGATACTACTGCAACTGGAGCACATTGCCTTGAATTAAGGCAAGCATGAAAGGCTCTGGAAGAAGAAGGGAGGTGGTTGAGTCACCTTCCCTGGAGATGTTTAAGGCACAGGTGGACGAGGTGCTGAGGGACATTGTTTAATGTTTGATAGGAATGGTTGGACTCGATGATCCGGTGGGTCTCTTCCAACCTGGTGGTTCTATGATTCTAAGAAGCATGAGACTTGCATAGTTATGCAGCGCCAGCAAATGTGGCTCTGCCAAGTCTGCACTGGGAAGGTCCTTATGTTGCAGAGGTCCTTGTGTTGGTTCCTGGAGTCCGAGAGGAAGTGACTGAGATGTGGTTTGGCCTGGGTTTTAGCAAGTGCTCACAATTTTTTGCATGGCTCAGGTGTGAGTTCAGCTCCCAAGTACAACCAGATCCTCAATGCAGGATCCTCAACAACAGGATCTGTTTTCCCTGGCATTGAATCATAGAGTTATAGAATCACCAGGTTGGAAAGGACCCACTGGATCACTGGTCTTTTCCAAGCTAGTGATTCTGTGATTCTGTAAATAGTCACTGGACACACCTGCGGGAGGCACCTGAGGGAGGCACCAAACGCAGCTTTTGATATTTAATTCATGACAGATGTTGATCCAGGATTTAAAAGACATATTTTTTTGTGCCTTTAAATATTGTATAAAAAGAAATAGTATTTGCCGTTAAAGACATTCTTACATGATGTAGTGTCACTTGCATTGCTTAAGAGGCCTATTATGCAAGAAACAATACAGCATTAAAACACATCTTTGTTGACAAAAGTAAAGTTGTACCGGAAACACTTAGCTGTTTTGTTTTGTTTTTAAAAAGCTAGTTATTTAATCTTGTTAGAGTATCATTATTAAATAATCATGATGAAAATCTCAACTGTAATGAAATAGAAAATATTTACGGTAATGGTAAGAAGAGAAAAGCAACTCTTTAAGCACCTGAATAATCCTTGTGTAGGGACTTCTATTCATCTTTTTAAGTAATGGAGAGTGTAGATTCTTTCTATTTTGGGTTAGTCATGATCCAGAGTTGAAAATGCATTCACTTGCTCACTGTACGTATTTGGGAACTCACCTGTGGGCATTTCTGTGTGGGGGACTGCGCTACAGAAAAGAGAAATTCAGACTAGCTTAGTTTGAGAGAGCTTTCTGACACGGAATGAAGACTTAACTTACTTAAAAGGGTCCTATGGGAAAGCTGGAGAGGGGCTCTTGATGAGGGACTGAAGGGACTGGATAAGAGGGGTGCAGTTTGAAGCTGAAAGAGAGGAGATTGAGATGGGATCTTAGGAAAAAATATTTTCCTGTGTGGGTGAGGAGCCCCTGGCCCAAGTTGCCCAGAGCAGTGGTGGCTGCCCCATCCCTGGAGCTGTTTCAGGCCAGGTTGCATGGGGCTTGGAGCAACCGGATCCAGTGGGAGGTGTCTCTGCCCATGACAGGGGTGGAACTGGATGGGCTTTGAGGTCCCTTCCAACCCAAACCATTCTAGGATTCTATGACTTGTATGTTCATGTGTATATAGAGAACCACAGATAACCTGTGCCTTTCCAGAAGCACTAATGCTTGGGCTGCAGGTTGTTGGATAACCCATGCTCCGATAATTCCCTGCACAAACCAAGGAATAGGAGACGTGAGATCAGAAGAACAGGAGCTGCTGGGTCAGAGGGAACCCAGCGTTGGTATTGGCTTGCGTAATGTTATGGGAATGATGGGGCTTTTGGATTTCTCTCCATAACTTGCACCAGGGGGAAGGATGCCTTGCTCTTCCAGGTTTGCAGCAGGAAGGGAAGGGGTCACAGAGGTGGTAGGATCAGTGACATGAAGGCACTAGTCTGCAGAAGGGCAAGGGAAATCAAGGACACCGTAAAACAGGCTTTCTAGGGGTTGTTTTCTAGACTTTACAAGTCATTTATTATTGGTAGGTGTGGAGGGAGGTAATCGACAGGCATCGAGGGAAAGGGTTGCAGTGGGATGAAGATGCCAAAGGTATTTAGGTGCATAAACCTCTCTGGCAGTAAGTAGAGAAATCTCTTCCGGATCATTGCCCTGGAAGACTTGGCTGGTAGTCACATACTCCCTCTCATTTCCCACAGAGGTGCAAGCACAGGGACATTTTTACCAGAAGAGGCTCTGGCAGTCCTAGCTCTCATCTTCCTCTCATCAGGCTCCCTGTGGAATGCTAAACATTATTTTTAATGCCATTATTAACATGCTGCTGAAGAATTTCCTGGACCTACTCCTTTTTTTTTTTCATGCCTCTGTCACTCTGAGTTTAAATCAAAAGGGGAATGTGCATTCCTTTGTTTCTTCCTCCCCTGAGACTGCGAGATGGTAATTATCCTTCAAACACAGAAGAAACTTTCTGAAAAATCTGGGGGAGAACAGGCTAATGAATCCAACTTCTGCAGATTCACCGAACTCAAACACAGCTCTTCTTCAGATTAGATCAGGTCAGCTCTGAATGCACACAAGCCGCTCATTTTCCTGAATCCCCTTTGGGATAGAGAAATTAAATGAATGAAAAAAGATGATCCAAAGTTATTCTGAAACTGAAAAGTGTCAAGTGCCTTGTTGTTCTCTCACTGAAGCCACATGAATTTAACACTGTGAACAAGAAATCTTTGCTAGTGGTGAGTGTCCTTCTAGGGAAATTTAGTGCAATAAAACTCCATGTGTGATCTTACAGAACTATTTGGTTACAAAATCCCTCAGCAACTTGAATTTATGCACTCACACACTCTCAGATACTCACAAGAACCAAGATAAAAATGTATCAAAGCGATGAGACCAAGATAACATGTATGTGATACAGAGGACCAGATGCTCTGGTTGTCAATATGTCTCTGGAATTCCTCTTGACTGGCAACAAAAAACTTGTACACACTTTCTCTCACCTTAGCAGGCTTTCCTAAGCCTCATACAGTGCAAATTTCAGTTTGTGCTGAGAAGTCCAGAGACATTTTTTGACTGTACCTTTTGTACCTCAGGCACCAAAGTCAGGTTTGGATTTGGAAGGTCAACAGATGAATCAGCATGGAAGTAGAGACCTGTTTTGCAGGTCCTGAGGGCTGCATTCACACAGGGATGTTGGCTTTGGGAGGATGAGTGGTCAAGTCTCTAAACATTCTGGCAGCCTGCTCAGCTGGCACGCTGGGCAGACCATGCTGCTTCCAGTCCCAGACAGTCACAGTCCACAGACACATCAGCTAAATGAAGCTGGAGTGAACAGTTAATAGAGATGGTCCAGGGGGAAAGGGAGAAGTTTTGACTCTCAGCCGCTGCTCCTGACTGACCAAACCATGATCCACATTTCCCATAACCACCAAACACAGTCTCTGTGTGACCTCATGGCCAGTTGCTTTCCCCTCGCCTGCTTGTGTTCAACACATCTTGCGGACTGTGTCAAGCATGAGCCATCAAGCGTCTGCGGGCATCAAGTACCACCTACTCAGTGAGGTAGAGCCACTTACAAGAAAGCCAGGATTCCCCAGGAAAGACATCATCTCTCAACCCGGAGATTAACAAAGTCATCTGCAAGATCGTGTTAGGAGCAAGAGCTTCCTGGCCCCCAGGGGTGCTGGTACCCAACAGCCCACCACTGGTCCATATCCAGCTCTCCAGATGGCCCTGGCAGGTGTCACGGGATGTCAGCGCTCGCCATGTGATTATCACCAGGCCATCCTGGCAGGACTACCTGCTACAGCTGAAATTTGGGCTGATCTGAAACCTGGCTCCTGGGAAATCAGTGAGATTGCTGTGCTCACACGGGTGCTGAGAATTCTGGGCTGGTTTTCAACAGGTCCGTGAAGCAGCTCAGCTGCAGCGTCAGCCATGTCTGCATGAATGAACAAAGCTCTTGGTATCAAAACCACTCAAACCTGTCAGCTCCTCGTGCTGCATGGAGGTTCCTCCGCAGCCGCTGTGGAGCTGCTGCCCTGTCTCCTGTTCATGGGGTGCAGGCTGATGAGCCAGGCTTGCCAGGGCAGGAGGTGGTTTTGATGTTAAGGACACTTGGCCACAAGGGAACTGGACTGAAACCACCTCCTCATTTCACACAGGCCATTGAACAGCCATCAGCCTGTAATGACTTCCCATCTCTACTGACCTGGACAAGATTAGAGCCTGGCAATGAAATGCTCCATAGCCCATGGCCAATCCTCTTTCCCTTCTCCTCTCTTTATTACATACGGTTCACCATAAAATCCCAAACAGCTCTTACTCCCAACTCTGTAAGCTGGGGTGCACATTGTGCTCAAACCAAAGGAACTGATGAGATGTTGCTGTCTCTTCAAAGCTAAATTACTTTCATGTTCTGGAATACATTGATGATTTTTCTGAGTCCTTTAAATATTTACAGCATTTAGCATCCTCTACGATGATCTGTGTTGCTTCTCTGTGACCTTTCCTAGACCTCGCAGAAGAAAATTAATTAGTTTTCTGCATTTCACATCAATCCAATTACACTCCCCTTGTTCCTCACTTATTATGATAATTTTGCTTTGAGAAACTTGACTTATTGAAATGACTACCTCATAGTATTTAAAATTTGGTTGTTTACCGTCTTAAAATGTAGATGTTCACTTCTATTTCTATCACCGAAGCTGGCAATAAAACCAGGCCTTGTCATTTATGTTGTATTAAGGCCTAATTGAAGACTGTGAGGACCCTTCTCCATTAGGCACTACAGGATGGCCTGTCGAGAGCCAGGCAGCGCCCTGAAGCACTTAGGGTCGACAATGGATAAATGCTGCCTTATTAATATCCTTTTTAGAGGCATAAGGGAGACAAGATATTAATTATGCTTTTTCCAATCCTGAGCATCCTAAAATCACCAGACAGTTCATTCTCTCCTTCAATTTTGAGTGATTTAAAAATTACAATATGCTTTTCGTTCTTCTTCAAATACATCTACACTTATTTTTTTCCTTTACCTCACCTCCTCCTAACCTTCACTTACGGTTACATTTCAAGCATTTTGTGCAGTGACAGAGACTAAAATATTACAAAAATGAAAGCTAGGACATTCACTCGACTCCAGATGATGGGACTTCAAACAGAGCGATAAATATGAAAAGACTCAGCAGTGTAATAAATATGTTGCCTATGATTATGAATAGAGCTAGGAGTTGAACTGACATCTCCAGACACAACGCTAGTACAGTGTCTTCTTATTCGATAACCGAATCTTCCATAGTGAAGATAGCTCTTCTTTTCCCTCTAATTCTTTTTATCCCCTGGTTTAAGCCTAACTATAACTCATGCATCAGGGTTTAAAACATAGAATCATAGAATAGTTTGGGTTAGAAGGGACCTTAAAGACCATCTAGTTCCAGCCCCCTTGTGACAGGCAGGGAGATCCCCCCTCATGATAGCAAAGTCCCTCCCAGTGTTCAGAGCTGACTTTCTCTCTCCAACAGGAGACCGTTCCTCAGATAACCTGCTGATACTACCTGTGATTCCCCATCGTGAGCAGCCAGGCACTAGGCTGGGCCGTTTTTGGTAAAGCTCGTGGAACACCAGAGCTGAAGTTCAGTCTTTAGCCTGTGACTGAGATGCCTCTTCATTTCAAATTCAAAAATTATAATTTCCTTCTATTGTCTCTTAAGTATTCTTAATGCCGCGTGGTGTATAGCTATATCAAAAGTTTGCCACTTTTGGGGCAAACAAATAACAGTCACAAATGTTTTTCTAGAAGTCAGTCTTTGGAGTGGGCACAAAAAAAGAGGTTCCTGCTTACACAGCTTCCTTTGCAGCATGACCATTACCTCCCTGTCGCTCTTAACGACTCTAAATGATCCATTTTGCTGCAGCTTATTAGTATGGAGCGGCGGCGCTGCCCATTGGGAGGTCACAGTTACACAGCCTCCTTCATTACAGGCTTCTTGATTACATTTTAGTATGGAATATCAATATCAAATCTATCGAAGGCACCAACACACTCAGTGATATTAACACAGCCTGGCCACCTGTCCCTAGTGCAAATTGCTGTGACCAGTCTTGATTTAAGAGTGGACCATGGCACTGAGAATAGCTCAGCAAACATATACAATCAGGAGCCTTCATCCAAAAGCAATGTGTGCTCATTAGATTGGCTGCATCTTCTTCTTTCCCTTCCATCTAGCAAATAAGAATAAAGTATCACTGCCTTATAATGTTTTCCTGTTCTTTAAAGATCTGACATGTTTGAAGATGAAAGTCCTATTGAGATGAAAGCCCCATTACACAACAAGTGATATCTACAGAAGACAAGAGCAAGAAGTGAGGTTTTGGGGGCTCTTGCTAACAGCCTAAAAAGAGGGTTTGACTGACTGCACTGCAAAGCACCAGTCTTTGTCTTTCTTATTGTTTATTACTTACACTGGTTCCTCAGCCAAGTCCCCCATCACAGAGCAGGACTTCTCAGCACTGGCTGCTGTGCAAACAAACCAGTGTGGACCCAGACACAATGCCTGGACAGTCAGGTTGGGAGGGAGAAGGGATGGTTACAGTCAGATTGATGGTTCAAGGGGAAACAATCTGTTAATAAAAGCCCATGTGCTACTGTTTCTGGCACATCCATGGGTCCTAGGGGTCAAACTGCTGGCAAAGGGAAAAGAAGGGTTAGCTTAGACCTTCAGTTTCAGTTCAACAAGTACTTGGCCCTACACTGTGATGACAACTCAATCACATATACTGAATCCAAACAATAACCTGGTTTCACACTTTTATTGTGCACCCTATTATCTACCACTAACATGACTGCTGTTAGAAAAAAATTGCATTAAAAAAAAGCTTCCTGCTAAATATTCTAAGTCTGAACTGTTCTAGCCCACAAATCTATTATTTTGACTCTGAGATGTTGTTATGATACCTCTTGGGAGCTTCTGTTTCCCCTTACCTTGGGTCAGTGACTGCCCTCAGGGCTCCAGCCGCACCACCCAGGTCTGCAGCCTCTTTCCCACTGCTGGTGGTTTGGCTGCCTGTGTGCTCATGGATGGCTCCGATACGGCACAGTTCCAGCCTGGGATCAGACTGCAGAGGAGAAGGTAATTGGGTACCCCTTGGTCTTATCACCAGATTTACAAGGAGAAGAAAATCAAGCCTCTGCAAGTGAGAAGCTTGATGTCTCCTTCATTTCTGGCTGTCAGACCTAAGCCACTCTCTTTTTTAATCAATGTAAGAATATTTTCTGTTTAACGTATCAAATATCTCTTTCAAAACAAATTACTTTAAGCTCAGATCAAGTCCAAATGGAATTGTATTAGCCAAATTACATCTGATTCCTGAATCATCTCTGGCATGGCCAGCACGTCATTGCCCTGTCTCCTTTCTAAGCTACTCATAGAATCATAGTATCACCAAGTTGGAAAAGACTCTCCAGATCATTGAGTCCAACCATTCCCATCAAAGACTAAACCATGTCCCTCAGCACCTCGTCCAGCCATCCCTTAAACCCCTCCAGGGAACGTGACTCAACCCCCTACCTGGGCAGCCTCTGCCAGTGCCCAACGACCCTTTCTGTGAAAATTTTTTTCCCAATGTCCAGCCTGAACCTCATGCTTATCTTTGTCCAGGCCACTTAGGCTCCAATGTAGTAGCCGTTGCCAGATCTGAACCAGAACTATTGAAGCTGGTGTGGCAGCACTTGCTGGTGCTCAAAATACCAAGGGTAGCATCAAAGTCATCAGAATGGGAGACACCCTGGAGAACAGACCAGCACAAACCAGACTACCCCATCTCCCTGTACAGAGTACACACCTTGACTTCAGCACTGTGTACGTGAACCAACAGGGACAGATGTCTAAACACACCATGCCCACCCGATGGACAGAGAAACGTCAAGAGCCCTTGAGCAATGCCCAGGCGTTCCTCACTGCTTCTCTTTCACTAGCTGAAACACAAAAGCACAGGGCAGCTGATTGCCTCAGACCATCTGAGATCATCAAAAGCACTGAGCTGGAAGCCCACCAGTCTATCACCAGGGACAGGGCCCCTGAAGTCAAGACAGTAATTCTTGCCAGCTTTCATAAGTTGGGTCCACCCACACCAAAGACCTCTAGTGACAACCTTTCCACTCCACTATTGCTTCCAGCTTTCAGGATGGGTTTCTGGCAGCACCATGGGTTGCTGCATCCTTCCCCTAGTTGCCGCATCCCTTTCTGCCCATCCTGCTCCCGGCTGTGCTGCCTGCCCAGCGAGTCCCACTGTTGTGCACAGAACTACTGTAAGTATAGAATCATAGAATAACCAGGTTGGAAGAGACCCACTGGATCATCGAGTCCAACCATTCCTATCAAACACTAAACCATGCCCCTTAGCACCTCGTCCACCTGTGCCTTAAACACCTCCAGGGAAGGTGACTCAACCCCCTATTTTCCACAATACACAGGAATGGGTGATGTTAAACTGTCCCTTCTGGACTCCCAGGACAGGAGTCTGGTTAGAACCACCCTCCTCCCTGAGAAAATGACACCAAAAATCTTCCTTCTTTCCTCTGACTGCATCTCTGTAGAGGATCCCTTAACAGCGGGAGCTGTGCATGCAGTGAAGCTGTAAATCAGTTTGCATTGCATGACAATCACTGAAAGTAAACACTGATTTCCCCTGCTCACAGACTCATCCTCAGTTATCGAATCACTGCTCGCACATCAGCAGTGCAAAACAGGCTGATGGAGCCGGAGACAAATGCATTTCCTGCACTAACTGTGCTGGGAGGGATGCGAAACACTGTGCTACAAGGAAAGAAATGAGAGATGAAGATAAAGAGAGGACCCCCAGGGAGAGTATCTGAATTGATCGGCTTTTCAACAGGAACACAATTTAGTGTCAGGGCCCCAAAGGCTTCTGGATTGCATCATCTCACTCTGTTCATGGGAAAACCAAACTCGTAGAGAAGCTGTTTCTTTGGAAGGTTCAGCTGTTGCTTGGAAAGTACTTGAAATTTAAGGGCCGCACGCTTAGGTCAATGAGTATATGCACAACATCAAATTCCTGTTTTTCTTCTGACATGCAAATCAAGCAGAGGAAAAATGAACTAAAAAGCAAAGTCTCTCATCCCTCCTGCATTGCTGCTGGTCAAGGGTTTGTGCAGAGACGAGGTGGCAGCAGGCTGCTGGTTCTGGGAGCTACAGGGAGGCTGATAGGGGCAATTGCATATAGCTTCTTCAGTTTAGATACATCCTACATTCTAAATATTTAGAAATTTCTAAATATTTGTTCCCTCAGCTGGTGCACAAACATGCACTGGGGACTCTCTGAGTCCTCTACAGAAAAGGAACAGTTTAACCTGTAAATTGTTGCTTTCCTGCTATTTATTCAGACACTTGAACTCTGTGAAACTGAGCAGAAAAGGAACATGTCTCAGTGCTCTGCCATGGGGAGGTCAGCCCAAACCCTCATCTCCAGGCTCCCTCTGCTAATAGGGAGCCCTTGGGGGTCAGCGCCCTGAGCTGCAATCACAGAGGTTGTCACTGCCTTTCCCATCCTTGCTTGTGAAACAGAGATGATTGCATGAGGAAGAAAGCATGTCCTGAGGGTGTTTGTGCGCCACTAAGTCTAAACACAACCTCAATATGACGGCAATTTGCTGAGCGAGGGCTCAGAATGGTCCAAAGATGTCATGAAGGCGATAGGCACAGGAGTTTTCAAGTCAGGATGCTCATCATCGAAGTCTCCAGTGTCCATAATATGAAGGCTGGTAAAATCAAAGTATATACCATGCAGAGTTATTTTTAGCCCGTTACAGCAGCCCCTGAGCAGCTGGGAATAGTCACTTTCCGTTGTGCATGGATTAAATATACTGTTAATTAAAAAATGTACTTACGCTGGAAACACCAACATTGAGCCATATTCTCCTCCACTGTGAAGCCTACGCTTGCAGAGAAGGGCTCTCAGCTAAGAGACTCTCTAGAAATATTTAGCTCAAGAATCTGTTTTTTCAGCTATTTAAGATTCCTATGAATTGTTAATAAGCATTTAAGTGCAGTAATAAAGGATGTATATACACCATTACAGAAAAAAAATTTAGGCACTGCAAGACTGGTTGCCAGGAAATAGTTCAGGGCCCGGTTATTTTGTTGGCAAATAAATGACTTGAGATAGGAGCTGAAAAGAGCAATTTAAAAGAAATATACAGTGGATCGTGTACTGTAACTGTGGTATCAAAATTACAGCCATAAATAAGAGACAAAATGGAATAGCTTGGTGAGGCAGATGGATGAAACCAGGAAGAAATCTCTGCAAATGGTATTTTCTTGTGCATGTGGAAAGTATTAAAGTTTCTGATGAGCTCTTCGCTTCCACAGATTGGCACGATATTCCTATGATCCCATTAAAGGATCTAAATAAGTTTTCAGTAGATGTCCCCTCAATTAGAAAATACCGCGTCTGTCTTTTGTGCTGACTGAAGTATCATGCTGCTAAATTTCTGGCAGGGCGGTTGGGAGAATGATACCACACGTCAAGATTTTATTAATAAAGTGCAGCCTTGCTCTTGCTCCAAGGGGTGGCTTTTTTGCTTACGTGGGGTTTTTGTTTCCCGAGACAGCTGGTGTCAGGCAGCTCCAAGGGTCTGAAGGTTAACATCGTAATAAAGTGGGTTTTAATAAGTATAAAGCAAATGCCACAATTGGTTGATGTCAACTGGTCTTTTTATCTGATCTGAAATGAGGAGATTGCATGGTAAATTCTTTAGCTGAGAGTGAGAAATGCCATCTGCTTACTACAGAGGGCAGGGAGAGACCCGGCAATTACAGCTGGTGCTGGGAATGCAGGAGAGCCATGTCCTCCACTCTCCCCCTAGCCCTGCTTGGCAGGACAGGGTCATGGGCAGATGGAGATGGGCATCATTTAAACATCTGGAAACACAGTGTTTTTTTAGAGATCCCACATCACAGGATATCACTCCCTTCTTGATGTTCACAATGAGTGATGCTAATGTCCTGTGGTGGCATGTGCTCTTAAAGGTCTACCCTCATGGTCCCAAGCTGAGGTCAGAGTTGGATGTGTCCATGGGAGGTCATAGAATCATTGAGGTCGCAAAGAGCTAACACTGACCAAGCTGAGTCCCAGTTGGCCAGCTGGGAACTGTTGTTCTTTCCAAGAACAGAAATCTCAAAGGCCAGATAAATCCAGATGAGTCAAACATCTTCACAACCTCCACTGATTCTTGCTAAAGTGAGAAAAGGGCATTTGTCTTACTGTACCTGCAAAACTACTTCATAGAATCATAAAGAACGGAGAAGAGGAAAAGACCTCTAAGCTCATTCAGTCCAACCAACAGCCCAACTGCACCATACATGCTAAACCACGTCCTCAAGTGCCATGTCTACATGCTTTCTGAAGGTGTCTCTGTGGAGACACTGTCGCTCCTGGACACCTAGCCCTCCCACTCACACGTACAAGGGACGGGTGGACGAGGCACTGAGGGACATGGTTTAGTGTTTGATAGGAATGGTTGGACTCGATGATCCAGTGGGTCTTTTCCAGCCTGGTGATTCTATGATTTTGGCAGCAGCAGACGTCCTCCCCAGATCCCAGAAGGGAGGCAGCCACTGGTGGGCACTGCTAGCAATACTGGTTCAGCTCCAGCCCTGCCGCTGAGCTTGAAGACCAGAGAAGAGTTTTGCTCAACTTGGTTTCCATAGGGCACTCTGGATGTGAGCTCCCAGCAAAAATGCACTGCCAGGGAGAAGGACCCAGGGCAGCTCAGACACCAGAACAGCCCATTTGATGCAACTGGGACACTCATCATGCTGGTGAAAGGACAGCGGCTCCCAGCATCGCTCTGTTTCACACACATCTTCGTGGCCTGGTACTGTGAACAGTATCAAGGTGGTGAGACCAGCTGCCTGGTCAGAGGGCAACAGATGAAAATATTGCTTTCTGAAGCCAGAAGCAGCTGCCTTCTGCTGCTGTCATGGGCTTCGTGGCAGCACCAGCAAAGGCCAGTGCTAGCGCTCACCACAGTGGTGGGACCCACCAGTCACACACAAAACTGCAGCCGTATAAACCTTTCCCTGCAACATCATTAACCCTCGAGCTTGGGATCACAGGGAGCTGCTGTTTAGTACAGGAGCACAGGCTGCCAGGAAACCAGCAAAGAGGGCTCAGCAAAAACATCCTTTGGATGCATTTAAGAGTCATGTGGTGGGTTTGCATGGTTATTGAGAACAGGAAGGGGCTAAAATAACTTCTGGGCCTTTGTCCATCTCCACAAATGCTCACAAAATAAGCCTGTGACACCTCCTGAAGTATAAGGGCTCATTTATATTGCTTATTTCATACATTCAGTATCTCATGGAAGTAGCTGGTATCTCAGTATTTCCCCATTTCTGTTTATGAACTGTAGAAACCAGTAAATACGAGTATGCATCAAAGAGATAAAAAGGGAAAATAATTCCAAAAGCAGCTTCCAAGGAACCTCAAGTTTAGAGGTTTTCCACTTAGATTCTACCAATAGATCTGAAAAACAGAAGTCTTTCCTCTCCCTTTCTTGCTACCCTGCTGAAAAGCATAGCAGACTATTGCAATGCATCATGATTTCCCTTTCTAGGAGGCTCCTGACAGCCAAACAATCTGCTGTATTTCATTCAACCCTAGCTTGCCAACTCGCCATAGGTACCCAAGAGTCAGATTTTCAGACAACTGCTTCAGGAGCCCCCCTGAGCCTCTGACATCCACCAGCATTTCACATCATGCAACTGCCAGACTTCAGGAAATACTGCCCTCATTTACTTGACCGCAGAAAGTTTAGGCATTTATTTTTAGTATCAGCTTGTTCAGTCTCCTCTCCCATAGGGGTTGTGGTAATGCTTCAGCTTCTCAAGTGATGGCAGGGGGACGTCAGCTGGATGACACACACTGACTTTAATGGAAGCTGGATGGTTAAATTCACCTCCCACCTGTGACATTTCAAACTGGGAACAGTCGTTTGCTTTTAGAGAAAACAAGCACTTTGATAACCCATCCAGAGTAAATACTTTTCACCCTTTGAACAGCAGCATTTCTGACTATTCCAGGTATTCCTTCCACAGCCCTTACTGTGCTACCTTTGACCTAGGCACTCAGCATCACATCTGGGAAGGACCAGGCATGCAAAAGCAATATGTATTTTCTAAACTGCCCATCTCCCCACTTTATGTGTAAACTGTTTATAATTCACCAAACAACCTTGATTCGGGCTGAAATGTTTGAGCATAGGCATCCAGTTCAAGAGGGATGTTTTTAAGAACAATTTTGACCAAACATGAGCATTATGAAAGAAACAGTGTGGTGACATTTTGCAAGCCTTTGAAAATTATCAGCTCCCTCATGTTCAGCAGAGCCTTCAGTACTCTGAAGGTTTGCCCTGCATTCACCATGGCCCTCTGACACTGCGAGAAACAAGAACCTGAACAGGTTACACTGGTAAAAGTTATAAACAGTGAAACTAAGGGTTTTATTAGAGACCAAGAAGGAATACCATAATTAAATCATATTATGAGATGTTATAGACATTGATTATTAAAATGACATCAGGATTCAGCTTCAAAGTTGTGGAACAGATGTCAGGAAAAGTGTTTTGACCAGGAGGCCATTGTGTTTCCAAAACAGGTCAGTACAGTAGAAATCTTCCTTGGAGGTTTTCAAGATTTAGATAAAGTCATAACTCATTTAGCATTGGCCAGGTCTTCTCAGGAGATGTCATGGAATCATTAAGGCTGGACAGTCATTAAGATTATCAAGACCAATTGTCAGACCAACAGCCCTGTGCCTACTAAACCATGTTCCAAAGTGCCACAGCTGCAAGGTTTTTTTAACCCCTCCACCACTGCCCTGGGAAGCTGGCTCCAGTTCTTCACCACCATTTCAGTAAAGAAATGCTTCCTAATATCCAATGTAAACCTCTTCTGGAACAACTTGAGGTGATTTCCCCTTGTCCCATCCCTTGTTCCTTGGGAGCAGAGCCCAGCACCCGCCTCCCCACAACCTCCTTCCAGGAGCTGCAGAGAGTGATGAGGTCTCCCCTCAGCCTCCTCTTCTCCAAGCTAAACAGCCCCAGGGCCCTCATCAGCTCCCACAACTCCTGTTCTCCAGACTCTTCCCAGCTCCATTCCCTTCTCTAGACATTCTCCAGTCCCTCAAGATCTTTCCTGGAGGGAGGGGACCAAAACTGAACCCAGGATTTGAGGTGCAGCCTCACCAGCACTGAGCCCAAGGGGACGATCCCTTCCCTGCTCCTGCTGGCCACCCCATGGCTGATCCAAGCCAGGATGCTAGTGGCCTCCTTGCTCACCTGAAGCTCAGGTGTCATGGGATCTCATGATTAAAATCTGGCAGAACCATTTGTTTCATAGGTTTTTAGAAGTGCAGAAGTTCTCGCACTCCTTTGAAGTGGCTGGGTTATCCTTTTGAAGTGTGACTCAGAGCAGACCCTAGACCAGATTCATTCAAGCTTTATTGCTTCCATTTGTCAGCCACGTCTCACTTTTATTCTTTAAACTTGAAAGCTCATACCTGTACAACATTATCGGTGATCCTTAGCCTAGTATCAGCAAACAAGGACTCTAGAATCCTCAGGAAGTGTCTTTTGAAAGCCATGATTATACACTGACCTCCGCATTTACTGTATGTGCCCTAATTCATTGCAGTTTCTACAAGATTGTCAGAAAATCGATCATCATTTACATTGAGAAACTCTTTCTCACAGCAAAAATACACAGCGGGTGTTGCCTGAGCTGTATTTATGCCTGACCTGTAGTTTATTTGTTGCACACATCTTACAATGCTGCACCATCCTGGCATGTTTAGTATGCATCTTCACCGATGTGGCGATTTCTAGGACATACTTTAGGGTCAAGCCTGCCTCTGTAAATAACCATTTTTAGATTGCTTAATTCTGCAGAGTACATACCTATAAAATGTAACCCCCTCGTGCCTCTAATTTCTCTTCAAATTGACAACGTACCACTAATTCCACCACATACGGGGAAAGAGTTTTTCCTTTCTTTATTCCGTTGATTAATCAGAAACTCTCCAGCCACTCAGGCTTCAGGCTTTGGTCATTCTGCAGCATGTTCAGACTTCCTGCCAAGATTCAGTCTTTTTGGTTTAATAGTGCTATTAAACTGCACAATAGGTTATAGGCTTTACTCTTCATTATAATAAAGAAAAATGCCATACTTTTTCCCTGTCAAGTCCACCATTCAAACACATTGTTCCAGCTTTTCTTTGTGAGTGGGCAAGATTATTAGTGTGTTATTAAACAGATCATAGTTTCCCCAGCTTTACCCAACTTTCCAAAAGAAAAAAGAAAAAAAAATAATAGATACTGCATGGGATTGCGCTGCACGTCTGCATCTGTCAATCCCTGACCCTTTCAGTGGTTTTTGAACTCATCTGGCTCTTCATAGCAATTTTTAGGAAAACAGCTAAGTGCTCGTCTTGGAGGAGAAGCACTTCCAGACCCCAGCACCTTCCTGAGATGTTCCTGCTTGTTTGGTCTCTATTAGAGGAGGGATCATGACTTGCTAGCAAAGGTCTTTTCTCTTCCTCATCATCTAAAAGCCATCACACACATCTGATTATATGCAATTAGATAAAGTCTACAGCTGTATAGTGTTTCTTTGTCTGGTTATCCTGTGAGCACTTCAAAGGAGCTCCTATACTACCCCAATGGACCCATCCATCCTGGTTCTATGTAGATCAGCACATTGTCTTGTGTGAAAGATCTTTTACATGTCCAGACAAAGCAAACAATTCCTGTAATGGTATCCTACTGAAAAAAAAAGCTTTTTTTTTTTTTTTCTGGGACTCATCCATTGCTCCTGCATCTCTGGAAGGAGAGTCAATGACAGCATAAACAACTTGGATTAAAACTATGATTTTTATGAAACAAATGCCTAGCCTTTGAGGGTTTTTTTAAGCAAGAGTCTATCTATCAACACTGTTTTGCCTCACACGGGTTCCACAGGTTGTCAGAGTGAACTCCCTGCATATTGATTTTGAGACTGGAGGGTGATTTGTTTGGTTTGGGTTTGCTTTTGCTTTGCTTTTAAAGCAAATCATTGTTCATGTTCCATTTTTTACCTGCTCCCATCCTTTTCTAGTCCTCAAAGAGGTTGCAAAGGTATCCTCAGGGAGTTAAAATTCATGGTTTCAAACTACCAGTTTGAAACTACTGAAGCACCATCCACTCACTGATATTAATATTCTTCTCACCCAAATTTGTGATCAGGTTCATGAATTTGTGATCACACATCTACCAGAGTCAGTGAAACCTATCATCGCTTTTTGAATTCACCACTTCACTTCCCTGTGTCTGCTGGATTAACGAAATGGACAGTGTTTTATCAGATGAATTATCAGATCTAACAATCTGGGGAGAAAGAAGGAGTGAAAAATAAACGATCAGTCAGTGAGCAATATTGGGGAAGGCAAATATTGAACTGAACAATTTTCTACTTATTACAAATGGAGGGTAACAAGTTAATAAGAGTGGAAGCAGAATGTGGGTAATAGCCATCACACTGCTGAGGTGAACTGTCTTATGTGCATTGCATATATTTGTTAAAGCTATAATGAGCTGTGCCAAAAAATCTCTTGTGGAATTTAGACGTTGGTAGTTAGTGGTATTTGTGTCTTGCCTTGGTAGCTACCAGAAATAGTCTGTTCATCGACTTATACAGTACTTGTTCCTTCTCTTCTCTAAAGGGTAGGTTTCCAAGAATCACCAGACCAAAATCCAAGCTGAGTTTCTGGAAGATGTTCCTGACTTTGTAAGGACAATGATCTGCTGCTCGGCACCTGGGCATCCACCCTGCCATCTGGGGCAGCATCTGAGAGTTCTGTCCCCAGCTGGGAAATGGGTCAGGTAGCAGTCACAGCGCCAAGCCTGACAATCTTCCAGAAGCATTTGGACAACACCCTCAGAGATATGGTGTGAATTTTGGGTTGTCCTATGCAGGGACAGGAGTTGGAATCAATGATTCTTGTGGTTTCTTTCCAACTCAGGATATTCTATGATTCTCTAATCTCTGCAAAAGACCAAATGTCTTTTACATGGAAGAGCGTAAGAAGGCACTGCTTTACTGCACAGTATTGGAGAACACCAGCTGATGCATTTTCATTACAATTCTCTCTCTGAATTTAAGGCAGAGAAGAAGATAGATTTGCTAGCATTTGAACTCTCCACAGTGTCTAAGCACTTCAGGCACCGATGGGACTTAATTATCTCCTAAACAATTTTAGTTAAAAAATTAAAACAACTAAATGTAATAAAAATATTAATAACAAGGTTTTACTTAAAGGCTGGAACTGACCTTTCATTGACAGCAGTTAATGTCTCATTGATATTGAAATAATAGGTAAGTCTCGTCCCTTTGAAGTAAAGTGTTGATAGAGCTGCCTTGTGGGCGAGATGCCAGCCAGAACACAGCAGTGAGCAGACACTCTCTAACCCCTAATTATAAGACCTGCCATTGGCAAAAGGCTGTCTGAAATCTTCCTGACACATTACAAAACACATTGTAGTTCCATGAGACACATCGAAACTTTGATCTATTTGCAGGTGGTCGTTTGCATCAGAAATGTCCATGATGATTTTTGTTCCTTTCTCATCTCTTCTCTCCCATGCACCCTTCTCTTGCCTGCCTAATAGCAGCACTGTCAAGTCCAAGCACTTGAAAATCATGGCTCAGGTCTAAAAAGCATGAGGAGAGTGGCTTGAAAATCACGGTACTTCTAAAAATAGTAGAAATGGGGAGTTCTTGAATTTGCTCTCTGAAGCCCAGCAGGATTAAGGTGACTAATGTGCACTTATTTGCATTAAGAGGCACAGACCTCTTTTTCAGTCGCTATAACCTTGTTGGCTAGCAGCTCGCTTTTCTGAGAAATTCCTACATCTGCACAGGGGCTGTGCAAGACCATGAAACTTCAGAATTAGCAGTTGTGTAAGACTAGCTTCTCGCTTGCACATGGCTCATGACCAACGTGGGGTTTACTCCTGTACTCTGGCCTCACCATCAATAGGTCTGCACCGGTGCTACAGTTGCAGGAATATTCAGAGTGGCTCATATGATCTAAAGGGTTTCCCGAGAGACACAGACTGCTCCCTGCTCAATATCTGGTCGAACCTGTTCTGCTGCGGAGCACCAAGGTCCCTGTAAGATGTTACACGTGGATGTGAACCAGTCACAGGTACCATTTTCCCTTTGGCCTTGTGAGAAAGTTGGCCCTCAGCTGTATAAAGCTCTTGATATGTGGCTCATAGGGCCAGAAAGATCGGCCAGTCTTGAAGGACTATTGGTCCCAGCACCCTACGTATAGGTCCAAGCCACAGGAAGTTGTGAGGGACACTTGGCTTTTAGAAGAATGCAAACACAGACACTCAGCACTGACCTTCTGATGCCTTGCTGCCTGGTGGATTCAGCAGTTCTGATAAGCACTTAGTTAACCTCAATGATGCCTTTGAGAGGTACACCAGAGCCCTAAGTCACCCCAACTCACTTTGTGCAAGCCACAGAAAGACTGAAGGTAAAGCTCTTGCTCACTACCAGGTCAGGTTAGATAGGGATATGTTGACCTTGGACTACTACTCTACATACCTGCTTTTCTGGACCTCTTAAGAATGTCCAATCTGCCTCACAGTGTCAGCTTTTATTAAGTGGTCAATATAGGATACCAGGTTTTGTGCAGCATGTAATTCTCCAGAAGTCTCTCCAGAAGATCAGTAGAATCATAGAATCATCAGGTTGGAAGAGACCCACCGGATCATTGAGTCCAACCATTCCCATCAATCACTAAACCATGTCCCTCAGCACCTCGTCCACCCGTCCCTTAAACCCCTCCAGGGAAGGTGACTCAACCACCTCCCTGGGCAGCCTCTGCCAGTGCCCAATGACCCTTTCTGTGAAAAAATGTTTCCTAATGTTCAGCCTGAACCTCCCCTGGTGGAGCTTGAGGCCATTCCCTCTTGTCCTGTCCCCTGTCACAGGAATAGTGCCTTCACTGGCTGGATGGTAGAAGACCTACCATTGCATCCTTGATTTCCACCCTTCCAAGGCAACACAGTATGGGAGACAGACATCAAGGTACAGCTGGTGTGTCTAGCCAATGTTTCAAACCCAGGTCCTACCTAAGTGCGACTCCAACACATGAGTGGGAAACCTCAAGACCCCAAGGACAGTCATTCAGATGGGAACAGAGCAACCTGTGCCAATAGCTTGAACCTGCAGAAAACCTGACTCACCCTGGAGGAGCAACTGCCTTCCTCCCCTTCATCTGAGGCACCACCTCCAGCACCAGCAACATTAACTATTCATTTGCTGATCATTTCAACCATGCAGAATGAGGGAAGAACTGTAGTGAAGCCCTTGGAAAGGGCACAAGGCACACATTGCTTTGGGGAAGGATGTCAGTCGGCAAAGAGAAAGAAAAACAACAGAAAATCAGTGCAGCAAGGATGGAAAAGGAGCAAAGACAGAAACAATACTGGCCTGGCCTGCAGTGCTGTCTCTGGGCAGAGTGCATCAGAAAGGATTTTTTTTTCCTCCTTGCACAAAGTTTTGACTTTACGCTGAAAGAAGAAAAATCTTTAAAAGGGAACTTTGTTTTCAACACCTGCAAAAAGAAATCACTTGAAAAAATAGTCTAGGAGAGGAAGAAAATAGTTGAAGAATGGTACTTTCTATGGGAAAGAAAAACATTGCCAAGGAAAACACGTGTCATAAAAACTAGTGGAGGTGTCTGCTGGGGCCTGTCCTCTCCTGGTGGGCAGGAGGCTCTTCCAGCCCCCAGGCTGAGTAGCTTCTAAGTATCAGCTTATCATGCAGCTCACTGCTGGCTACCCAAGACGCAGCTCCTACCCATATCCATGGGCAAGAGCAGCCTGACCACAGGCAAGGTTTCATGCGGGATTGTGTGAATGGATTCCTTAAGCTGCAGCCAAGCTTTAGGCAGGAAAAAAAGAGAGCAGCAATTTTGAAGCAGGGATAATCTTTCAGCCTTAGAACCACCCTAGGGTGAAAAAGTTGAGCTGAGCCAAGAGAGCTCTGAGTTCAGGAGACAAACTGAGGGGCAGAGACAGATACTGGGCTACCCTAAAGAACCTGGTGTCAATACCAGAAACACTTCATAGATCTTAGAATCTCAACCCCTCCAAACAAATGAATAAAACCATGCTACCCTTATTATTACACACAAACCACGGGCTTCACAAGCTTCTCACTGAAAGGGCAACTCTGTTAGTGTATGCTGTTCGTATTTGCTGGCAGGTGTCCCAGGAGAACTGGGCAGTAGGTACAAAGCTGTTGTGTTAGGAAAGGGTAAGCTTAGACTGGATGAGCACATTGCAGCAAGGAGGAGTCTGACTGAAAAAGGACCTGAGAGCACACAGAGAGCCAAGGCTGCAGGGCAGGAGACAGTGCAGGACCCGGATCCACGGCAGAGCTAGGGGAAATGCTATAAGTTATTCTTGCCATGACAGTGGATACAGTTGACCAAGTTCATAGAGCTGTGCTTCAGAAAAAGAACGTTGCACAAATTGTCCACAAGTATCCTCTGTGCTGCAAAATCTGAAGTAGCAGCTGAGAGCAGACGTCTGATGCACATGGGGGCAAGACATTAAATGCAGAGGTCACAAGTGAATGCCAGTGTTTCTACTGTGGCTTTTCTATCATCTCTAAGTGGATCGAGGCCAACACAGATACAAGAAAGCTCTCTAGCAGCTGTCAGAAATGAAGGAACACAGCAGAATGATGGACTTGCTAAAACTCAATCAACTTTCGGCTGAACAGAACACCTAGACGACTATTTTATTTTTTTTTAAAGGCTTTTCCAGGACAAGTAAAAAAAGCAAGAAAAGCAGTGCTAGGACAAGCCTAGCACTCTACAGTTCCCAAGCAAATCAGGTATAGCTTCTTGCTGCCTGTGGCTGTTCTACAGGCTATGCTAATGAAAGCGTTCTTCAGTAGCTTTGATGTCTACTACAGGTGAGGTAATGCTCTTGGTGTGCCCTGAAGCCTAGCTCTGCACCCATCCCACCACACAGAAGAGCAGCTGTACTTCTGGAGAGCTGCTGTCAGATCCTACCCATTCCCAGACCATACCCTGCATGTCTTTGGAAGGTGGGATGGATCCTCTGACAATTCAAAGACTTAATTAAGTCACTTTCAGAAACTTGGAGACAGGTCAGCACTAACCTAAATAAGTGTGCAGGAAATACGACCTGAAATAGCAAACAAACAAGAAAATCAAACAAAACCAAGTGAATTAAAACAAATATTGGCTGTGCTGCTTCAAAAAACACTGTCTAGGGGAAGCTGTGCAGTACTATAATTATATTTTATCCTAATGCATCTATAGAAAGAAGATGAAATGTGGTCGCAAAGAAGCATTTAAGCTTGGCACAAAATCTCTCTTCTGAGTTTGGTTTTCCATCTTCAGTAAAATTGGCCTCATATGGGTTCTTTGTGTGTGCTTTCATTTTTCTTAAGCTCTTAAGAACTCTAGAACAGACACTTCATCTTGTGCCATCATCTTTGATCTTCTTAGGGCTCATTAACAGAGCAGGGATGGTTGGATACATTACTTGAATATCTGCCATGGGAGCTCTGAAGAAGACGATAACCAAAACCAATACCAAGTTTTTAAGCTCTCTCTGTGGGGCAGCTCTGGAGATGAACAAGTCATAGGCACAGTCACCTGATTCAGTCTCTGACTCAGTCTGCATCTCTGCCATGCCGTGAATCTGGCTTTTGTGGCTTACTGAAAACCTTAGGCTAAAAGGAACCTTTGGAGGTCTTTGGCCCAGAGCTGAACTGAAATGGGACAAGGTAGATCAAGTCTTTGAAGGTCTAATTTTTAACTCCAAGGATGGATATTTGATATTGAACTTCTGCTCTAATATTTGATCAAACTCACAGGAAAATACTTCTAGTCTTTAAAAACTTGTGCCTGTGATTTAGATGTTGCTGAAGAGCAACAGGTTACAAATGATGTATGAAACCAGATACAAATTCTGCCTGATATATAGAGAGGTCTGGTAAAGCTTTAGTGGTCACTAATAACCTCCCAACCTGCTCATTGCAGTTACTGAACATGTGTGCAGGAAGAGCCTTCCGCAGCAGCAGGGAGGTAGAGCCTCCTCCCTGATAAATAGCCATGAGCAGACCAGCTCCTCAGAGCCTGAACTGGATCAGCTTTGTGTGAGCAGAGAATGGGTGCCAGGATATGGAATTCCTCCCACCACCAGAGACACCAGGGTAGCTGCTTAGTAATGAGTTCTAAAGCCATAACTGCGTTGTGTTCATCCTCTGCAAGGACAGAGAGGCAAGAGCCTCACCCTAACCTGACTCTTCTTCTCACCTCTTTTTACTTCTCACTCTTTGTGAGCTGTCTTCTGTCCCTCTGCTACGTGCTGGGACATCTGCCCACCCTGCTGGCTGGCAGGACTGCCCTGAGATGGGATGGAGAGGCTGCAGGACAGCCTGTTCTCTCTGTCCTTCCTCCACCAGCAAACAAACTTGAGCCAAGTACTTCTTCCCAGCATGTTACGTGGGGTGTTTGCTGCAGCTAGCTTGCAACCCTTTCTGAGTCATTCTACTGTAAAAACAAAGCAAGGTAACAATTCTCAAGTTGTTTTTTATTGATTGGCTCCTCACAGGGCTAAGGGGTGAGATTACCAGCTCCCCAGTGGGAGGGCTGCCAGTTCAAGGTAAGTACAGTTTATGCAGTGCAGCAGAGAGAGCAAACACTTTGTGCTGGGTCAGAAATGTCCCTCTGCATATTATCCAGACTGGATTGTGAAGTGCAGATCTTAAAGAAGTGTGAGGTAGCACTAAATGTCTCATCTAATAAAACATCTGCCATGTACCTTCCTACAACTTTCACTTAAAGTTAGCTGTAATACAAGGTTATGTTCTCTGAGATCCTGGGAGAAGAACGTCCATCCTTCATTATTACTCTGCGCAGATTGTCTTGATGGTTTGGTAAGTGAATTATGTAGGAGACATTACACTGTGAAGAGCTGACCTTGTCCTTAACCTCAGCACATTCCTCAATTAATGCCCAGCAAGATAAATTAATTCTATTAATCCACAGAGTCCTCCAAGCCGCTGAACTGGGATTTCTCCATTTCTCACTAAACTAACTTTTCCCTTCCCCTACCTAATGATTTTTTGCTTATAACCAATAATTAAAGGTTTAGCATTGTTTGAAAGCAAAAATAAGCAAACATGTACTTACAGCCTGGTTGCTACCTGAAACCCTGCTGTGAAAGAGCATGGATCTTAAGAAGCTGATATATATTTTTCTATCCCTAACAGTCTCTGCAGCTTTTCCTCATGATTGTTACAATGAAAGCCAAACAGCAAGAGTCACTCCCAGAGCCAGCAGCCTGCAAGATCAGCCCAGGGGAGCAACCTGACCCAGGGGGAGATGTTCTTGCCCATGGCAGGGGGGTTGGAACTGGATGATCTTCAAGGTCCCTTCCAACCCAAACCATTCTTTGAGTCTGTCATTCAATGCTTTACTTACTCTGCCTGTAGCTTTAAGCAACTTGCTCTGCTGTTAGATGTTAGTGCAAATGGAAAGGGTTGTCCTGTAATGATTTGGGGGTGGAAAAGGCAAAGGTCACTGTTTCTGGGGAGTCCCAGGGAGTCTCTGCCAGGGTGTGTTCCTTGCAATGAATCCCTAGTAAATGCAGAAGACCCTCTAAGCACAGCTGTGTCTGCGTGGAGCACATGGAGGCAGTGACACGTTTGGTATCTCAGCCAAAAGATTTAGCATCGGGGCAGGGGGTTGTACTGGAGAGTTTTAAGGGGTCAAGCTGGAGGTGGAAAGGTTTCAGGTTCAGTGCACTTGGAAAAGCCGTCGGCAGAAAAGGGACTAGATCAGCTTTTTATTACGCCAACAACAAGCAGCCTTGTGAATGCCGCCCTGCCCTTGCCACCTCCTGACTCTCAAATGTTTCTGAAGACCATCCTGGTGGCTTGCTAGAACATGCCTTCAGGTACAGGCAGTTCAGGGAGCGTTGCTTCCCTCTGGCATGCTGCTGGTATGCAAACAGTCAGGTAGCGCAGGCAGCTAGGGAAGAGAGAGGCACTTTGGGTGCCTGGGTCTTGAAATACACCAGAGGGAACCTAAACTTCACCTGAGGTCCTTTAGCCACTTGTTTATATCACAAGCTTGTCCCTGTGCTGTGGTTTGGCTCCTAAATCACCCTTCTCCAGTGGCAGGGCACAGACCTTGGAGAAAATAGGGCTGGCTGAATACAGGGCAGGTGTCCAGCTGAGATCTCCAAGAACAGATGCAGAGCTCAAGGTACTGGCTTAAGTGTAGGGATCTTGTGAAGACTTTAATGTTCCGTGGCTGTCACTACCAGTGACACGCTGAACACTTGTCCATTGAGTAACCTCAGTGTTTAGGTAAATTTTATTCCATTTTATGGCTTACACATGGCAGCAGTGAGTACTGATGGTATCTAGGATCTGTCAGTGATAACGAGGGAGGACATTTCTTACGGCATAATAATAATGATTAAAGATAGGATTTTTCAAAAACAATCAGGGAAGTCAATGAGAGTCAATAAGAAGTGGGCGCCTCATTTCCTTAAGGTGCTTTTGAAAATCCTAGCCTAAAACACTGCTATTTCATGCAGACACGTTGAAGTCTGTGTAGGAGAAGTCTCAAATCCTTTTTGAAAAGTGATATGCATATTGTAATTGGAACAGATTAAATATGAATATCTGCAGCAGCTTAACCTTTTGTTCTCCTTATTTAAAAGAAAAACACTAGGTATTTTAGTCATAAGCAACTGTATATTGCAGCTAATAATGGACCAAATCCAGACATGTGGGCTGGCAAGGCAGCCCAGAGCAGAACAATCCTGATCTTCCGCAGCCAGGGATCAGAGGCTGAGGATAAGAAGAAACCAAAGCAACATTATCAAGTTGCAAATATATTCAGAGAAGTGCATGTTATCCAGCGCTCAGCATACATAATGTCTCTGTAGGCAACCAACATTCAGACTAGAAATAGGTCAGACATTTCTAAGAGCAGGGGTAATTAACTGTTGGAGAAACGTAGCCTGGGAAGGCGAGGGATTCTCCATCGTACAAAATTTCTAGGCAGGGGTGGAAAACCACTGAAAAGAGATGCTCTAGAGCAAACAAATAGGGTACTATGTGCAGTGGTCATGAGGGAAAACTCGGGTTTGAGTAAAAAAAGAATTTGAACTTGATTACCAAAGTTTTCTAGCCTCTTTGCTGGATATCTGTGTTATCTGGCTGCTGCCAAACAGGCAACTCAGCAGCCGGGCTTCTCAGGGCACAAGTGAATTTTTCCTTTCCTCTGCAATCACTTGTGCTCACTGATCACACACGCCTCATTTCTGAGGGAACTCAAAGTCTCAGTAGAAAGCCTCATGGAGAAAAGCATGAGTATCACAACAGAACTATTGCAACCAGCCAGAATCATCTGCTTTCTGTGTAAGCACATCAAATGGCTTGGGAATATTCATAACTGACTCTCCCCCTCGACTTCATTAGAGGTTCTGGCTTGCAACAAAAATTCAGCACAAATGATTTACCTATAAATATATGTGTGGTTTTTGCCTCTTTCACACCATCCTGACAGCAGACTTGTAAAGTGACTTCCCACATGATACATCAGTAATGAGGAGGAGGGAAGAGACAGAGAAGGAGGTGGTATTTGGGCTGATTAATGAATGCTAGGTGAAAATGAATTTACACTTGAATGCTGACAGACACTGCTAGCTGCTGACAAGCATAACCTGTGCATTTTAGAGGGTGAGTAGTTTGAGTTGGAAGGGATCTCAAAGCCCATCCAGTTCTGGGGTTTCAGCCCCTCTTAAGGGTTGTGGGTGAGTGGCTATTGGTGAAGGACGCTGTTCTCTGTGACAGAGGCTGGGTAGGTCACATTGGAGGTAGAGCAAGCCCACTGCTCTGTCCCTGCTGATGGTCCCTGCGCAGGGAAGCCCTCCAGAATAGAGCAAGCATAGAGTGATGCAATACCAGAACACTGCAGCTCATCACAGCAATGAGTTATAGCAGGATGAAGGAGTTAGTCACGCACATGCTTCAGGAGAAGCAAACTGCTCCTATCACCTGCCTGTTCAACTGAGCATCTCTCAAAGCACTGAAAAACTGCACCACCTTGGAGCTGAACCCACTGGTGATCCTGGTCTGGATTAGTTTTCTCTCCTCCTTTGCTATGTTGACTGGGCTGCCCAGCACAGTCAAGCTCCCTGAAAATTTTCATATCCTAAGACCCTCTGGATCAAACCTGCCTACTGCATCTCCTCTCTCATGCCAAACCTTCCTCCTCAATATGTCCCACCAAGTTCCTCATATCTCCTCCGAGCCAACTGCCTGGCCTTGGATCCCTTATAGGGTATTACCTATCTACTTTCCCTCTTCCATGTGTGGTCTTTCAGGTACCTCAAACACAGTAAGCTGGTCTACAACTTCTTAACCAGGCTCCTACTGTCATCAGCCCCAGATTAATGCCACTGGGACTCTGGGGACAGGTCTGTGCTGTTTCCTGCAGGACACAAACCTTGCATTCTCCCTGCTTTGCCATTCCTCCGCAGCATGTTGGAGACAACACTTTCTTGGATGGTGCAACTACTGAGAAGAACCTGCTAAAAAGCAAGTCCTGGACTTTAAACAAACAGTGACGGACTCTGTTGATAAGCCCACCCTATGTAAGTGCCAAGAAAGGCAGCAGTCAGTCAGGTAAGGTCTGGCTTACATATCAGTTATCCTGCAAGAAAAGCCAGACAGATCCTTGCTCTGCTTTTACATCAGGCTGAGCTCCAGGGACTGGAACATGATTTACCTCAGCATGAGTAAGAACAGAGCTGGGCTAGGAACTTAATTTCTGTCTCTTTCTGGTTTTGTCATTCTTTGAAATATTTTAGGGGCTGTGAGAACATTTCCCATTATATGTATGTATCACTAGCTTCTTCTCTTTGTATTTACGATTTAATAATTTCTGAATCTGTCACAATCAGTGTTGAAAAGAGCAGAGCTGGGTACAACGGAATAATTTGATATGAAATGCTAAAGCGCAGGAACAGTCTGCATTCTTTTCAGCAGATGCAAAGTGAATAATATTTAGAGACGTGTTTATAAATCAGTACACCCTTTAATTAAGCAAAACATTTTGCTAAGAAAGAATTAATTAGCCATTCATGGCACAAGCCCTGGCCTATTATCAAAGAGCTTGTACACAATAAAGCACAATTGCTTGTGTGTCTTTAGAGCTAATTATCAGTAACTTGTTTTATTTTTATTTCAAAGCTCCTTGTAAAGACACAAGATAAAGATCTGCGTGAGGAGTGGTTTGGCTTTCTCTTGATTCTCTCTCAACTTTGTACTAATCATCATGAGGGGGAAGGAGCCTGTGGTTGGGATGCAGTCCCAGAACTGAGGGATAAGGGATGGTGGGTCACTGTAGCCCAACAAGAGGCAGAGCTGCCATCAGCCCTTTGCTGATACAGGTTCACCCTGTAACTTCACACAAGCCACTTTAACATCTCACTTTCTCATCTGTAAAGCACGGACAGCAGTGCTGCTGGCCTGGTGGAGATTTGCTGAGGATGAACATGCAAGGCTGTGAGATGTTCGATACTGAGGATGAGGCAGAGCAGGACCACAAGTAGATGGGAGAGAGCAAGTAGTGCTGGAGAGTCTGGTGGCTTCCAGCCATTCAGAGCCCTGGGCACAGCGAAGGGCTCACCCTGGGCTGCAAGAAGGGGGAGAAGCTACCTGCTCTGTCATGAACTCAAGGGACACGGCAAAAGGAGAGAAGGGGATGTTGCTGTAAAAGCTACAGATTTTTGTGTCTCTTGGGCATGTGCCAGCACAAGAGCTTAAACACGCCATACTGGCACAAGTGACAGGATTATGAGCAGCTTCAATCCGATGCAGATGGTCTTCCCATTTGCTTCCTTGTTTAAACAGCAATTTGGCAAGTTTGTCATTCATAAAGCTTTTATAGTGCTCCATACGCTTCTCCCCTGTGGCCCACTAGGAGCTGCCTGAATGTTTGTCAATGCTGGGGAAACAAGCATTAGTCTTTAACGAGGTTGCGTTCACATTGTTTCCTTTGGTCAGAGGAGCCTTGGGAATTCCATGTTACGGAACATATTTCCATTTAAAAACTATAGCTACTCACCTAAGTATTGCTCTGATGCTCAGCTAACAGTGTTACCAACCTAGATATCACAACCAACGTACAGCAGTTGGGAAGAAAGAAGAGCTTTGAGGTCTACAGTTTGCTGAGGAAAAGCCATATGGAGCCACAGGTGCTGCTCAAAGCAGAGGAGTTGGAGATGGCCAGTGACAGGGGCCCTGTGGCTTCTTTGCAAGGGATGGCTCTCAGCCTGCAGGAATAGAGCAAGTAGAAGGTATCATCCTTCATGATTTGGGAAGATTTGTGTAATCACATCAGGGGATGATGTTTTAGAGCTTCCCACACACTGGATAAGCTGTCCTTTCATTAACTAGGCAGATGGACTGTAGGAATAGTAAAGGGTTGTACCCACAACTAGTATCTAAGTAAAGCTCAGCGACACTCTAGTCAATTAATAGCTTTCATGTGGTTTCATTGACTGTATAATAACAAGGCATCATGGCTTGCATTGGCATAGGTTGCTTAGATTTTAAGGCAAGTAAATATTTATCCAATAATTCTGATTTTTTTTGGCAACAAAATGCATCTTCATTCTTCATCTGCTTACTCGTGGTTTTAATTGCAAGGGTAAGATGTACGGGGATATCGGGATGTAACTCTGCTGTGGTAGAACATTGACTGTCTATGCAAGAACTCGGGAGAAAGCCTCTGGCTTCAAGATTTCCATAGAGTAGATTAATTCCTTTGTAACTATCAAACTCTGGAGCTGCCTGTCCTCATGTACATCAATAGTGGTCATTGCTGCAAGCAGGACCCACTGCTACAGGTGAGCTTTATGGACAAGGATGTCTCGTGTATTTTTCAGTCCCCTCAGAGGAGCCCACCTTGTTCCTCTGTAGATCAGTGCGATGTCTATGCTTCATTCTATGATAAACAGGGTACATTTTAACCCTTTTCTCATTTGGATATACTTACTTGGAAAGAGCTTTTGACAGGACTTGCAAGACAGGTGTGACAGAAAGGGTGAGGATGCAGAGGGGCAAGGCAGCTGGAATTGGACAGCTAGAGGCAGGTACTCAAACGAATCTTGTTCTGGGACCTCAGACAATACATTTAACTCTTAATCTTATTTCCTCAGCATGTTAGAAGATAAAACAGTCCAGCCAGGAGCAGGGCAGGAGCCCTAAGAAGCAACTAGGTAATGAGTGTAGCATGACACCTGGATGATGGAGGATCAGGTTTCACTGAGTGACACTGGTGTTGGCAGTTAATCCAGCTTCATGGCAGGGTAACTCAGAGGGATCCTTTGTCTCTGAAATCCAAATCTGCCTGTTTTGGAAGGTATCAACAGCCAAACACTGGGTAGGCTTTTCAAGGAGGTAAGGACAGTTGTACTCGTAACAGTGGCCAAAGATTCCTCTGGTATCTTGGCTCCACCATAATTATGACCAGAGGAAGGACATGAGAACAAGGGTGGCACACATTGTACTGCCCACCAGTTTCATTCCAGGGTTTGCCTGAGCTGAAGAAACTCCTTAGTCTACTGTGCACAAGGGAGCGGGAATCCACTTTCAAGCAACTTGAGAGCTGGGACTTGTTCATAGAATAGCTCAGGTTGGAAGGGACCACCTGGTTGCAACCCCTCTGCCACGGGCAGGGACACCTCCCACTGGATCAGGCTGTCCAAGCCCCATCCAACCTGGCCTTGAACAGCTCCAGGGATGGGACAGCCACGACTTCCCTGGGCAACCTGTGCCAGTGCCTCACTGTTCTCACAGTGAAGAAATTCTTCCTCGTGTCTAGCCTAAATCTGTCCCTCTCCAGCTTGCATCCTGTTTCAGCGGGCAGATGTCCAAGGCACCAAGGGGCAGTTCTGTGGCATGAGGACAGTTCAGCACAATTACTGATCATAACTCACTGATGGAAGTTCTGCTGTGGGTGTTTCCTCCTGTGCAGGCTGAAGTCTCTGCTCTGTGCATCGAGAGGGGCTGGGAGGGTAAAAAGAATGAGGGAAAGCAACTTTTTCCACATTGACATACAAAAACTACTCATAAATTCATGTCATAGCTCTGGGGTGTCTGCTGGCATACAAATGCCTCTCTTTCTCTGCGGTGCCTTTGTAAAGCTCACAGGGAATGTATTATCAGGAGGATGTATAGTGACATTTTTGCAATACCATCCTCTGTAGCATATGCCAGAGCATCTCCTGACAATGGATTTCCTTCACGTGCGGCTCCTGTTATGTGTGCCCTTCCCAGAGAGACATTCTGAGGAGTGATGGTTTTGAAAAGCAGTGACAATATGGAAGTTATAAAGGGGGACGAGAGGTTATACAGTCATCTTAATGGATTTCAGTGGAGACAAGGTTGAAAGCACCACAAGTCTCCATTACTGGGAAAACAGCCCTAGAATTCAGATGCAGTCTGTGCACTTTCTTTTTTTAACATACTATTTCATCTCATCACTGTCATTTACTCTGAAAGCAAATTTGGTTACAATGTAGAATTGACAAGATTTTCCTGTTTATCTGTATTTTGTGTCTGTTTTTCTTCCAGATAAAATAAAATAATACAGTTATTAAATTTCATTTTTGAGAGCGTCATAGAAATTTTGTGCACACACAAACTCTGAAATAAAAGCCAATACAAATTCCTTGACTGTACATAGAAATATCAAGTTCATAGGGAACCCCACAATGGAAAATATCTTCACTTCTGTGCCTCTTTGGTCAGTTCTTCTACAATAACTTCTCCTGGCTTAGGACATTTCTTTGTGTTTGTGAACAAGTGTGGAGCTCCAAACTTTTTCAGGGCTGCTTAAGAATAACACAATCAGGTTTTTGTTTTTCAAGTGGTTTTCTATTGTAATCATTCTATTATGAATTTTACACTGAGAGCTGCAAAGACCACAGCCTGAAGAATTCTTCACTCAACTAGGCAAAGCATGTGTTCTGGCCACCAAGCAGCGCACAGTGTCTCCTGCCCAACCCACAGGTAAACCAGGAGCCCTATGAGAATTAAGTGATTTTGGAGAAACAGTTATTATTGACTGAAGCAAGTGAAGAGACATTAAATTGCTCCTTGGGATAACATAAAAGAAAGAACACACACTGCCAAGGAAACACGTGAGGCAAGAGACAGATACTCTCTTTCAGCATGCACCCTTCTTGCATTTTCTCTACAACAACCACCACCACCACAAGCACATTATTGCTAAGGAAAAGTCTAAGGGGAATGAAAAAATCTAAGGGGAATGAAAAATCAAAGGGGAATGAAAGGAAAAAGTCAAAAAATACATGTCCAAGAACAAAGGATTCACCAAGTAACAAAAAACAAAGCCATCCTAGAATGTGGGAAGGGAATAATCTCTAGCATTCTTCAGGAAAGCAAGGTACCTGGACCTGTCCCTGTCCTGTTCCAGTGTTGCTAGACACTTAATTGTTTCCAGTTATATGTTTGTACAACGTCAGTGATAATGACTGGGTAAAGAGATGAGGTGTTTTGTCATATCAGAATTCAGCTTCCTTTGCATTGCCATGGCAATGCAAGAAAGATTTTGATCACTAGCTGAGACACTTCAGTTTATATTAATACAGCTTTTGCCAAGGAGAGTGTTGAATGACATCTATGTTTGTAAGTCTGATTTGAACCTTCTGCTTTTTATGCTGTATCAAAAACCATGTACCCAGACAAATGGGAAGAAGAAAAAAATCTTACTTATGGCAGCTTAACAGAAATGCCTGAAGTTGAGAGAATGTTTAATTCTTACTAAATCGGCATCAACATCTTTAGCTGACTGCAAGGCAAGAAAGACCAAACTCCCTTGAGGCAGCAAGTTCTAAAATAACCTTCTACTGCAGCACTTTGCTGTCAGAAGTTCTAACTCATATTTCTACTCAGCTGTCTCCTTAACATCTTCTTGCTCACTGGGGCAGGAACTGCTATTTTATCCCTTATTTGTATAAAGTGTGACATAATAAGAACACCAGACCCATGTCTGAGGCCCCTCAGGTCAAGAGAAGTATGAAGAGCCCCAGTCTGTATATCTAATAGATTTAATTTCCCCTTCTTCCTACTGTTTTATAACGACAAGAATGTTCACTATGTGAATATTTTCCCTAATGAATATTTTAGGTCTGAGCACAAAATGCAGCCGATTGTGGAGGGCAAGCGGAAGGTGGCAGGAAAGTAGGTGAATAGGTACTCTAAGCATCACAATCTCAAAAGTAAAGGGTCACAAACCTGCTCCCTGTGTGTTACTAAGGGAAGAGAACATGCCAAGAGTGGTTTCCTACCCCCAGTTCCCACCCTGAAGCTGTCCAAGATTCTATATGCACATTTGTCCATGATGACCAGAAGTCAGTAAGGACCAGAAGAAGCAGCAACCACAAGGGCTGATAAGCACCACAAGCAGCAAAGGACCTCAGAGAGTCTCAAGAAACTGCGCTAACACAGCCAAAGGATGTTCCCACCACAGCACAGAATTTCTCTGCCCTAATTATTCTAGAATAATTGGGGTTGACTCAACAGATGGAGGCAGAACTCCTTTGACGGTAAGATAAAGGCTCTCCAAAGGTTTGGAAAGGTCCAGAGTATGGTAAAGTCAGCAATGCAGGTTGACATCCGTGTGGGATGCAGTGTTCATACTCACAGAGCTTTCCCTTTGGCTGTAAATCAGGGCTAAAATGACAGCTGTGACAGAACTTTTGCCAACAAAAGCCTTTAAATGTTTTGAGTTGAAGCCACTTGAATAGCTGCTGCACATGAAGATGTGCTCCTTGTTCTCTGGCAGATTAGACAGCTTGCCACCCTTTTCTTGGTGACATCTTAGCATTCCCCAGGGAGACCTGGTAATGGTTAACACACCAGGATCCGTGATCCAGTTTGCTCATCTGGAACAAAGCCACAGTCTGTCCAGCCCATAACTTAGCAGCTGTGACAGCACTTGAGAGCCAGACTGACATCTCTCTAACTCAGATACACATTCATGTCAGACCTTGTAAGGTTTGCACACTGGGGATCTATCTCTACAGATGATTCCTATGGGCACAGAGACTTTTGCTTGCAAAATCCTGCCAACCTAAAAAGCCAAACCCAAAACAAAAACCACAGCGAGTTTTGCTTTGTTTTCCAGATGTGATTTCTTTCTTTTCCCCTACTTAGCACTTCATTGTTAGAGGAAATGTTCCGTAAGGCCACTCACCCAATTAGAAAGATTTCATCGAGTTGCTGTTCTGAAATAAGTGCATTTTGAGTTAAGTGTACATGTAAACTAAAAATACATGCATATGTCTATGTACAGCCATTTCCCTAATTTTTGCTAAGTGAGCATATTTTGGGGTATCAAGATGCACTCTGATCTAATCGCTAATTAGTGTGCAGAATTCTTCTTTTCCAAGAAAGTTCGGTTGTGAAAAATGGATGTTTAACTGCATGATCAGTTTGCAAGAGGACTCCCTGCACTGCCAAGTGCTGAGCAGGAATTGTGGGGGAAAAAAAACCCAAACGTGTACAGCTAAATCATAGAATGGTTTGAGTTGGAAGGGACCTCAAAGCCCATCCAGTCCCACCCCTGCCATGGGCAGGGACACCTCCCACTGGATTCAATTGCTCCAAGCCCCATCCAGCCTGGCCTGGAACCCCTCCAGGGACGGGGCAGCCACCACTGCTCTGGGCAACCTGGGCCAGGGCCTCCCCACCCTCACACCAAAACATTTCTTCCTGAGGTCTCATTGCAATCTTCCCTCTTTCAGCTTCTAACCACTCCCCCTTGTCTCATTTCTGCAATCCCTGATTAAAAGCCCCTCCTCAGCTCTCCTGGAGCCCCTTTCAGCACTGGAAAGGCTGCTATAATCCCTTGAAAAATCTAGGTCAAACACTGGAGACAACTCTTGGTCTGACTTCTGTATCCACAGACTTAGCTCTGCAAGAATTGATTCTAAGCACATTAGAGAAATGGTAAGAGGAAGTTCCGATCTAACAAAATGGATTTGAATCACCCAGTATCCCCAAAATATAGTTATTGAGACTTTAAGAGAAGCATTTCCTATTTTGTTCAGCTTTGTTAAGATGGAATCAAGCAGTGTCATTATTGTAGCACAGGAATAGAGCCCTGCAATTTCACACATACCCTGATGCATGAGTTAGAGGCTCAGACTTGAGGTTGAGTCTGTTTGGGGATTGATTGAGCTTTCCTGCCTTGCCTTTCTAAAGAACTACCTACTTAAACCCTTAATCCAGACGTGCTCTTATGCTCTATTGTCCAGAAAGTTCCTCAGTCTTACTCATTGAGAAAAAAGATACTGGCAGACAGTACCTGATGGCAGCTGAAGCCATTATCCCCTACTCAAGCATGAATAGAGTCTTTATTCCAAAGCTCATCTTTAAAAAGGTTTGGTGGGGAAAGAGTTGTTTGTCTTTTTTCATGTTCTCAAAGATTGAGGTCTTTGATGAAATGACAACTCAAGCCATCTCATTTCGCTCAGCCCATCAAACATGTCAGCAGCATCACAGCAATTTGTAAAGCTAATTGACTGATGAATATAAAGTAAGCACTTGTTTGAAACATGTAGATGTTTCATAGATACCTTTGGCTTCATCCAAGTTGGTAATGCCTGGAAGACAGACAATGTTCTCTTACCTTTATGTTGTTTGACAATCACTGTCAATCAGAGTTAAAACGACTTAAGTTCTTCCATAACAAGGCCCTGCTTGTCACTGTGTTTAGCTCTGAATTGTGTAAATAAAGTGAAGAATCACAAATATAAACACTAGGTCAATGGATATAGAGATTGACAATTTTGTAAAAAGCCATCAGAGTCATCTGGCACAACAATCCCAAGTGGTCATGGAGTTGACCACTACTCCCACCAGATCCAGAGGTCTTCCCTTCTGTACATCCCCACCACCTCTATAAAACCTCCTTCGGGAGACTCAGGAGCCCCACTAGTTACAGGATTCCTTGAAACCAAGTAGATCTTCCTTGTCAGAAAGAAGCAGGGAGAGCTTCGCCCGTTCTCTGCTTCTTGTATCAACATGTCATCCAGTCACTGCAAAATACCAAGAATAAGTAGGTAACCATGGAACACAGGATGCATTTGTCTTGAAATTATTTCTGATAGCATGCAAGATATTAACTACCTGAAAGGTAGCATAATCAACGTAATGAACACTGACCCTGGTCATCTTAGACCTGTTTGCATGAAAGGATGGGTGTTAGTAGAAACATTGCTGTCCAAAGGGAAAGGCAATTAGAAATGGTAGAGTTCAGCAGTAGGTGGTTCCTGCTTGAGAGGAGGAAAAACTGTCCCTACTTCATTTTTGGTAGCGTAAAGGTGATGTATGTAAAAATCACCAAGAATTCCTTCCAGTACTTAAAGTGAGCCTACAAGAGCTCTTTATTAGGGAGTGCAGGGATAGGATGAGGGGCAACGGTTTTAAGTACCACCACTGATGTAATTTGTGGTCACCTTGTGCAAATGGCATCTCAAAGAGGCCAAGATTAAATGAGCACAGAGGTTGCAAACCCAATATTTCTTGAAGGCTGGTCCTTTTCTTCTCCCAGGACCAGCTGGGGTGTGTGACAGCAGGCGGGACAGGAGCCTGCAGGGATAAATAGCAGATCTTTGGCTACAGGTCTTTCATTCCAGCGATAAAACCCACATTGGCAATAAATCAAGTGGCAAGCAAATGTGTCAATAGATCCTGCCAAGTCATTTTAAACTGCAATTGTCGGGTCTTTTCTGTAACATTTTGATGTATATATTTGGCCTATTAGAAAAATAAATTCATTTTCAAACACACTTTCTGTAATGGAATGATTCCCTACTGCACTGCAGGTTTCTCTGTATAACCAGACTAAAAAAGCACACAGTGCTTGGCTCAGGATAGAGGTAAACAAGCTGGCACTGCACAAAATTCTGTTTCTGAGAGTCCTGGCAAGACAGTTTAGCCTTCTCTGAAGGGCAGCAGCAGTTACAAAGGCCAGTAAGTGGAGACAGCAAAAGCAGCACCATCATCCAGACCTGACCTTCTAGAGTATTGATCCAGGTTTTTGTGAAAAGAGACAGGACAAGCACTCATGGATGAGGGAAGTGCGATGCAGCACTGAACATATGCACACATAACTGTGGCTACAGCAGGTGGGTGCTCAGCTCCAAGTTGCTCACTCTGCTCCCCAGGGCTCAGTCCTGGGTCCAGTCCTGTTTAATGTCTTTATCAACGACCTGGATGAAGGCATCGAGTGCTCCCTTAGCAAGTTTGCAGATGACACCAAGCTGGGTGGAAGTGTCGATCTGCTGGAGAGTCGGGAGGCTCCAAAGGGACCTGAACAGGCTGGACTGCTGGGCTGAGACCAACGGCATGAGGTTTAACAAGGCCAAATGCCGGGTCCTGCACTTGGGGCACAACAACCCTAAGCAGAGGTACAAACTAGGAGAAACCTGGCTCGAAAGCTGCCAGGAGGAGAAGGACCTGGGGGTGTTGGTTGACAACCAACTGAACATGAGCCAGCAGTGGCCCAGGTGGCCAAGAAGGACAATGGCATCTTGGCTTGTATCAGAAACGGCGTGACCAGCAGGTCCAGGGAGGTTATTCTCCCCCTGTACTCAGCACTGGTGAGACCACACCTCGAGTACTGTGTTCAGTTCTGGCCCCTCACCACAAGAAGGATGTTGTGGCTCTGGAGTGAGTCCAGAGAAGAGCAACGAAGCTGGTGAAGGGGCTGGAGAACAAATCTTATGAGGAGCGACTGGGAGAGCTGAGGTTGTTTAGCCTGGAGAAGAGGAGGCTGAGGGGAGACCTTATTACTCTCTACAACTACCTGAAGGGAGGTTGTGGAGAGGAGGGTGCTGGCCTCTTCTCCCAAGTGGCAGGGGACAGGACGAGAGGGAATGGCCTCAAGCTCTGCCAGGGGAGATTTAGGCTTGAGATTAGGAAAAAATTCTTCACAGAGAGGGTGGTTAGGCATTGGAATGGTCTGCCCAGGGAGGTGGTTGAGTCGCCATCCCTGAAGGTGTTTAAGGTGAGGGTGGATGAGGTACTTAGCAGCATGATTTAGAGATTGGTGGGAATGGTTGGACTCGACAATCCGGTGGGTCTCTTCCAGCCTGGTTATTCTGTGATTCTGTAAAGTCCAGCCAGTCTCTCAGTGTTGGTGCTCACTAGGATAATCTGCTGGAGGAGTGAGTGCCTAGAAGCTGCAAAAGGGCTTTGTGACTGCATTTAGCGTGTTACAACACCCTAGCATGGACACAGCCTCATTGATAAACCAACGCTCAACTTATGCTCTGAGGTAGCCTTGGGATTGTATTAGCAAACAAACACCCCTCTGGAAAATGACTTGCTGTGAGATTCATGGATGAGCAGTGCCCATCCTCATTTCCCATCGGTCACAGCATCTACAAGTGTTGTCCTCTTCCCAGCTCTGTGGGCCAAACCCACATCTTGAGCTGTATCATTGTCCATGCTGTAGGTGAAGCCAACATGGGATGCCCATCCAGAGAGATGCTGGCACCACCAGCATCCTTCCAACACAGCTACTCACCTCATAAGAGCAAGACAGAGATAAAGTAGGAGTAGCATCAAAAAACTCAAAAAGAAAACTGAGCTTAAAGACAAGGACTGAGAGCATGAAATACCCAGAAAGCAATCTCAGGTGCAAACACTGTGGCTGGAAGTCCCTTCAGCAAAATACAATCACTCTGCTTCCCTTCCAGCCTCTCTAGCACGGCCTTGGGAGACGCTGCTTAACATTTTTCAAGCCTAGGACAAGCCAAAGAATCGTTTGGTTGAAAAATGGCCTTGAGTAGAACATGAAAGATTTTATGAAAAACTATTGGCTTTTTAGAAGTGTTTCCCTTTTTTTTTGATTTTTTTTGGTGACATCCTCCATCAGTCTTTTTTACTGCAGCATCCAATGTAAACCAGCCTTTGGTTTCTCTTCTGGAATTACTCCTATGTTAAGATACTTTTTCAATCAAAACCTATCAAAATAGTTCATCTACAGAAACGCTGGCTTTGGAAAGCTGAAGTTTGCATTTTCTGAAGGCAGACACATGGAGCACAATCATTCAGTTCTGTTTAATTCAATATGTAATAGAGGTACAAGACAAACCACTTCCTAGCCGCCCCATCCAAGTTCTGCACAGTCCTACCCAGACTCTTATTTTCCTCCTGCTGGGTATCCCATTGCAAGCTTATTCTCTCATTTCACCAGCCAAATTCCTTGTACTCTCTCTACTTATGAATTTCTAACGCAGCCGGTGTGGAAGCAGCAGTCTACTCTCCCACAAGTTTCTAAGCCACGTGCGCTGCTCTCCAATTACTCCCCCTGTCCTGAAACTCCCCAGAGGTTTGTGCAAAGTAAACTTCTGTGCAGGATCTTCAGCCGATCCAGAGAGGTGAAAGGGGCCAGCTGGTTATACCAGAAAAAGGCTGCTTTGTGCTAATTTCATCAAGCGCTGGGCAGGTGATATTTTAGGAGCAATATCTGAGAAGAGATTTGAAGAACTGCTTATGTGATAGTTTTGTTAACAGCAGTGAGAACACGTACAGGGAAGCTTATTGATTCCCTTTATTGGGCAAAATCTGCTTCCTAGAATTCAGAGTTAGGGATGGTCCATGCCTGCAATACCAAACTACCATGAGCTGCCTGCACAGAGGAACCATCCAGAATGGACAGCTGACCTGAACAAGCTGCCCAAAATGCTGCTGAAGCACACCAGGCTACAGCCCTGACCCACTCGAAGACAGACTTGGGAGAGGAAGGAGGGAGGAAGAGAAAATAAAATGAGAACAACAGAAGACAGAAGGCATTCTCCATATGGAGAAAGAGCCTGGAAGGATTGCTGTGGTTCAACATGTTCCCTTGATGGATCTGCAGTTCATGGAGATGAAGGATGGCTGGATTGCACAATGCCATAGAAAGACCTTTTCTGGGGGTGAGGGAGTGTCATCAAATCAAACTGCATCCATTTCCCCTCTTTATAAACTTAGGTCAGATGGGAGATCCTTGAGGTCTGGTTTCTTGTTCAGCAGGAATGAAGCATCAAGTGTCCCCGTCACACTGGTGCTTCAGCAGACACACATTACGCATTGGTAGAGTGAGTTACCGTCTCCTGAAATATAACGGAGCAGGTCTCCATAACTGAAAACATACCTGGAGTTTGCAGTTGTTTGTGCAATTACAAAGACGAGGAGGAAACCAGTGTGTGTGGAAGGAACAGAAGGAGGACAAGCAAGTATCTTGGAGCAGGGTAGACAGCAAATGCTGGAGGGAAGGAGAGGACTACAGTCAGCCCTCAGTTATTCACAGAAATCACATAGTGCATCATCGTCAGATATTCATGTTAAAGAGAGCCCCTAAAACCCACAAATACTAGTGTTTTCTTGTCCTCACAAATCATTGACAATCTGCAGTTTAGGAGTATCTGCTCCAGAGCCCCTGTCCCGCACATCCATCCAACCAGCATAGCACATGGGTTACACAATTGGTATCATACTACAGAAACCATCCAGGCAAAACTCATCTGTATAAACACAGATGATCCTCCTGCTGTGTGCTGTAAGGCTGATTTTTTCCCTACTCTGCAGCTCCTATCATCTCACAGACGAGGGTTGCAAGTGCCCAGTGCACAGAAAGAGCCAGCCCAGCACACAGGGTCCTCCTTTACTGCTGGCTCCAAACCACTTTCACACACAATCCAGCCCCAGGATGCACCTTAACAGACACAGACCACATCTCACCTCCCCTTTCCAGCAGCTCATACCTGCTCCCTCCCTATTCTCTCTTTTCAGCATGTCCCACCCAGTCCCCCATAAAATCACTCCCCAGCTCCACAGCCAAAGTTAATCAATTTTGCAGAAAGGATGAGGATGTCCTCTCCCAAGTTATCACTTACCCCCTGGAGGTACAGCTCTACTTTCTGAGAATTTACACATCTGTTTGCTGACTCCTTAATAAAAACCCTGTACTAACACACTTGGGGACCAGAAGAAACTCGATAACTGGATAACAGCTTCTCAATGGTGCTGACTCTTCAGTTGTCCTGCAAATGAACTCTCACTAGTACCTTGTCACTAATTCACTTGGGCTTTTCCCTTTAGTTTCTAGCATTAGCAAAGCTATTTAGCACTACTGGTTAACCCTAGAAGGATCTGCACACAGCAGAAGCTGATAAGTAATAAACTGTCAGGAGCCATCATGCTCATGAGGAGCAGCTGAGCTGGGGAGAGGGAGCTGATCTTGTGAAGGGCTGACCTCAGGCCCTCTCAGCACCTGGAGCAGTGGCAACTGCTTTGAAAATGGATATATGATTGCTGTATTTTCTCTATAAAATGAACTCTCAGCATATTTTAAAAAGCTCCCCAGTGGACCAAAGCTGTTCAACAGGAAACCCTCAATAGGGAAATGTACATTTGTGTGTTCACGTGCAATAGCTGGTTTGTTTGCTCCAGCTTCTCTTTATTCTTCCACAGCAGAGTAGAATAGAAAATACTCAAGAAGCCAAATTAAAGAAAAAAAACAAACCTTAATTAAAAAAAAGTTGATTTAATAACATAACATTTCCCATCATACTAGTATAGGTGTTCACCAGCTTTATATTTCTTCCACAGTACTTATATGTTAATCCTTTTCAAAGTTAGCTACAATTGTGTTAACTTTGAACTAAATCATTGCAAAGTAAAAATGATTTTTGAGCAGTTTTAAGTTTCCCCCAGGGCAGCAGTGGAAAGCCAGGAAACAAGACCTGGGATAAGACTTGGACTTGTGGGTTTCTTCTTCACTGCATTTGCAGCAGCCACATCTATGTCCATTCACACCAGCAAATGAGTAAAAGGTGAAAAGACAAATAAAACTGCCAGTTCTTTAAAACTCTCTTTGGTCAGTCTGTAATCATAAACATTGCCAAGACCTAATCAACATTCTGTGCTCTGGGACAGGGAACTTAGTGAATCCGGAGGAGACCATGGAGATGATCCAAGGGCTGGAGCACCTCCCGTACGAGGACAGGCTGAGAGAGTTGGGGTTGTTCAGCCTGGAGAAGAGAAGGCTGCACGGAGACCTTAGAGCAGCTTCCAGTGTTGAAAGGGGCTCCAGGAAAGCTGGGGAGGGGGCTTTTACAAGGGCATGGAGTGACAAGATGAGGAGAACAGTTTTCAGCTGAAAGAGGGGATATTGAGATGAGATCTTAGGGAGAAATTTTTTGCTGTGAGGGTGGGGAGGCCCTGGCCCAGGTTGCCCAGAGCAGGGGTGGCTGCCCCATCCCTGGAGCTGTTCCAGGCCAGGCTGGATGGGGCTTGGAGCCCCTGATCCACTGGGAGGTGTCCCTGCCCATGGCAGGGGGTGGGACTGGATGGGCTTTAAGGTCCCTTCCAACCCAAACCATTCTAGGATTCTACAATGACTTCAGTCCTTAATAATCAGGATGTGACTTATTTTTTAAAAATTTTCCTTCCCTTTAGGCTTAATTCTTGAGTTTCTAACGCTTATTTGTGCAATAATTGGAGCATTTTGTGAAGGTGCTTTAAATTTAATTACAGATATGTTCTATCATCCTTAACTTTTTGATGGTGTTTCAGCAGAAATAAATATGATTTTTGGCCCAGCTCTGTCCTCAGTCTGCCAGGTCTGTTTCCACAGATGCTCTCCATTTCTGCTCTGCAGTATCACTGTGCTAATTCATGCAGTCTGTGCACAGCAGTCATGGCCAAATGCTTTCCAGCTGTGGGAAACATCGTTCAAGGAGATAATTCCTTGGGGAAAACCCCCAGCTTATAGCCTTTCTTCCTCCAAGTGGAGTCACATCACTTTTCATATAGAGTTGCACGTCCTCCTGCACAGGCCAGGAGCCCACCCCTCTCGCTCTTCTGAGACAGAGGTGATTTCAGCCTCAGTGAGAGTTAAAAATAATAATTTGTCATTAACTGTATCCCAGCTGTCACCACGATGCTGTCACTGAGTAGGCCCAGTAGCTTAATAGTATCTCAGCTGGGACTGCACATGACTTGAGTTTGTCAGTTTGACAGTTTCAGCAGCTGTCATAGAATCATAGAGTCATAGAATGGTTTGGGTTGGAAGGGACCTTAAAGCTCATCCAGTTCCAACCCCTCTAAGATGGACAGAGACACCTCCCACTTGATCAGGCTGCCCAAGCCCCATTCAACCTTGCCTCGAACACCTCAAGGGATGGGGCAGCCATGACTTCCCTGGACAACCAGTTTCAGTGCCTCCCCACTGTCACCGTGAAGAAATTCCTTTTTATATCTAGCCTAAATCTGCCCCTCTCCAGTTTATAGCCATTGCTCCTAGTCCTATCTCTACAATTCTTTTTAAAAAGTCCCTCTCAAGCTTTCTTGTAGTCCCCTTCAGGTAAAGGCTTTGTCTTATTATGTTGACTATCTGGATGAAGACGCATGCATTGTTGCCCCCAAATCAAAGCTGCTTCAGCTTTGAATCTATAAAATCCTGCTGTCACCATGTGGATCCCCTACTTCAGTCTAATATCAGAGGCTATATACTTGCCAGGTGCCCCTAGACCCATCAGCAATAGCAGAAAAAGCATCCTTGATATTAATACTATTTCATTATTATTCCTTAGAGATCTCAGTCTGTGTTGTGTCTGGACCATGCCAGGCACATTTCTGGCCATTTCTGCTGTGCAGGCAAACACTGTGGAAGAAAAAGCCAGCAGCTGCCAGGCATTGCAACATCAGATGCTACCAGAATTTTCTGCTATATTGCAAACAGGAATCTTTCCATCAAATCCTCCTCCAGAGCTAATACCCCATCCTTCATGGTCATCCCCCGCCACCTACATTACTAATGCAGCATTTGCCATCAGAGATATGGGCAGGGAATACTTGTTTCTCTGGATACAATCGAAGTCCTGTGAAAAAGGTGCAGGTCAGTAAAGAGAACAGTTCAGAATTGCCAGCTGGCTGATTAGGTGTGAAACACAATAAGAAATAATCTCTGAGTTTCTTCCTCCAGATGAGCTCCTCGGGGTATTTGCATTTCTATTATTTTTCAGTTATAGAATCACAGAAAAGTTTGGGTTGGAAGGGACCTTAAGATCATGCAGTTCCACGCTCATCTCCCACTGAATCCAGCTGCTCAAAGCCCCATCCAGCCTGGCCCTAAACACCTCCAGGAATGGGGCAGCTTTCCTGGAGCCCCTTTCAGTGCTGGAAGCTGGATTAAGGTCTCCCCAGAACCTTCTCTTCTCTTGGCTGAACAATCCCAACTCTCTCAGTCTGTCCTTGTATGCGAAGTGCTCCAGCCCTCAGATCATCCTTGTGGCCTCCTCTGAACTCATCCCAGCAGATCCATGTCCTTCCTGTGTTGAGGACTCCAGAACTGAACAGTTTCAAAGCAGTACTTGAACATTTTGCTAAAAAAAAAGAATAAAGTGATTTGATTTTTCCCTATTTGTGTTTTTCTGAAGGAGAAACCAAGACACTTCCAGCCACATAGAAAATATTCTCATTTTGGTAAGACAGCTATTTTTGAGTACAGGACTGGTAAGCTTCTGCAATTAGCTTCCGTAGACAATTGGATGAATGTTCCTTTGCAGCCTGAAAGGGCAGGTCACTCACAGCATACATTACTCATTAAAAGTAAAGAAAAACATGACGATATGTCACTGGTACCTTCAGCCAGATTGGCAGGCTGAGCCCTCCCTCCACACCAGGGCTGTGTAGGTGGTGACTTCTGTCAAAGAAGAGCCCTAGGAGAGGTATAATTAATAATCACGTCTTCATCCCATTAATAACGGGATTCCGGGATGATAGATTAAGAACCTGAAGCTGCAATACTTCTTCACATTAACCATTACAGCACTTTCTCTCTCCTGCTCCTTTCTGACTTCACTAGTGCACCAGTAAGCTCTCTGAATTTAGAATGATGCTTCTGAAGCAGTAGGTGGACTTAGCTTTGCGCTGAAAGCTGTGCCCATATGAGAGAGGTCGGTGGAGGAGGCAGATGGGAGGACGCCTTGGAACAGTTCCAAATCCTCTTGCTGACTTTTGGGTTGCCTTGATGAAGGCATTTCATTTGCTTGAGATTACCTGCCTGTTCAATAGACCAGGTATTTTCAGTGTTTGCAGTCATCTCTAGGATCATAGAATTATAGAATGATTTGAGTTGGAAGGGACCACAAAGTCCATCCAGTTCCAACCCCCTGCCATGGGCAGGGACACCTCCCACGGGATCTGGTTGCTACAAGTCCCATCCAAGCTGACCTGGAACGCCTCCAGGGATGGGACAGCCATGACTTCTCTGGGCAACCTGGGTCTGGGCCTCTCCAGTGCACATGGAAAACAAAAAGGCTGCATTTTCCCCAAACTGCTCTGTTGCCTGGGTAATTGCATTAGCTGTATGCTGAGGTTCTTCCTTAGGAAAACATCCCACTGCAGGAATGGGACAATGCCAACATGCCAGGTGGGCAGCTCCAAGAATGGACTGACTAGGATCTATGCCTTGGGAGCACACAGAAATGCCTTTGTGCTCATAAATACAGAATTGATGATGCTCAGTCTGGATCTTGCCATGTATTAAGGGAGTCCCCAGATTGATAAACTCTGGGAGGTGTAAATTTCTCTTTTTCAAATTGCAGAAGGAAGGCTGCTGTGAACTTCTCTGGCTACATGATTCCCATTACTTTCTTGAGATTCATAGCTATATGCACCCATGTTTTTAAGGGGATGAGGGAAGATTTAGATGAGATCTTAGGGAGAAATGTTTTCCTGAGAGGGTGATGAGGCCCTGGCCCATGTTGCCCAGAGCGGCAGTGGCTGCCCCATCCCTGGAGGTGTTCCAGGCCAGGTTGGATGGGGCTTGGAGCAACCAGATCCAGTGGGAGGTGTCCCTGCCCATGGCAGGAGTGGATCTGGATGAGCTTTGAAGTCCCTTCCAACCCAAACCATTCTAGGATACTACATAGGAATACATCGATGTATGCTCACACACACGTACATGCACACCTCATGTATACACATATACATTTGTTTATCCTGCCATTTAGAAATTATCGTCAACCTCTTCATAATACATTATGATTCCATTAGGATCACTTCAGCTAACAAAAATTCAAGGTACAACTGCCCGAGGTCTCCTGGCATGATGTACATTAAAGTTTAATGCTGTATTGATGTGTGCATTGTGTTCCATATGAGCCAAGCTGTTCCATTAACTATGCGCAAAGGGCTATGAAGTTATAACATTTATCTCCATGGACGCTCCAGATTACTTTTTCCTGTTGCATGCCTTCAAGGCTAAACATCTAGTCCTCAATTTACTTAGAGCTGTTAAAATTTTTAAACCTTTGTAAATGATGAACAGTTTATCAATGTAACAGCATTTTTGTCAGCCGGGGCTGGGGAGGAGAAGGAAACATTGGCACCTTTCCAATGGTCATTTATTTTTGGTTTTTCTTTTCCCATTTAAAGCATGAGTTGGGTAGAAACAGTATCCATTATTAATAGATAAATGTTTTATTAAAGTTATAAAGACCACAAAGATTTGTAACTTTAATAATCGAGTTTCTTATTTTAAAGTTGGTAACATTATTATTTATTGAATGACTGGGGATATTCCTTACAGGATCACAGTTAGGTGGAAACCCAGCAAAACGGATAACACTGCATTGTCTAGGGGGAAATATCCCGGCTGACTTAAGAGCTTCCTGATAGTATTTTGGTTTCTTAATATTTTTAAAAATAAATTTGTCACTGGCAGCTTACAATAAGACCTATAAAGTTTCAAAGGGAAGTCTTTTTTTCTTAACTTTACTTCTGCTGCTGCGCACACTAGAGTGTACTTACAACCCTGCTCACATATTCTACACATTATTCCAGTTCCTCTGTTAAACCACTTATTTTTCTTAGCCGTTGCTGCGCTATAGCAGAGTGATAACTGCATTTTCTCTTCCCTGCAGGGTGATCTGTTGCTCTCAGGTGACAGAGAGAATTGAAAGGGGAAAAGGAACATAATTTTGAACTTTATTTTGCTGTCTCTCCTTAGATTTCAATTCATGGAGTTTTTTTTTCATGTTCTTCTTGTGGTTATTATGCATTGCAAGAGCTGTGTTATTTCCTTGGAGTTAGGTCTGGCAGTACAGAAAATTCAAAGTATGAAACAAAGCTATTTGGACTAATCTGAATGTTTATTTCTTTTAATTTCAGAATAAAAAAAAACACCTTACATTTGGGCACTCTAAAATAATTGAAGAGTTTTGCAAACAAATAAGTTGAAAGAAGAAAAATAATTATTAATAATAATAACAGCCCTGATCAGCCGTACCTGACAACAAACGATTTTGTTACAAAAATCTCAAAATTTGCACATTCTATTTCCAGAAGAAATTGCAGGGCTTTTCTGAAAAGCAGTCCATCTCTCCTGTGAAAAGAAACTTTCTGGGTTTATTTAGCTCCTTGTAAGCCTGTACAAAATCAATACGAAGTGTCAGCCTGCGGTAGTCGGTGATCAGCTGGTGACCAAACATCATTTAACGCCCACAACTTAAAAGATCTGAACTCTTTCTGCCCCTCTATTGCACTCTGGTAAGACCCCACCTGGAGCCCTGCGTGCAGCTCTGGAGTCCTCAGCACAGGGAGGACACGGAGCTGTTGGAGCAAGTCCAGAGGAAGCCACGAGGAAGATCCGAGGGCTGGAGAACCTCCTGTACGAGGACAGGCTGAGAGAGAAGGGGTTGTTCAGCCTGGAGAAGAGAAGGCTGCACGGAGACCTTAGAGCAGCTTCCAGTGCTGAAAGGGGCTCCAGGAAAGCTGGGAGGGGCTCTGGATCAGGGAGTGGATGGGAATGGTTTTAAGCTGAAGGGAGGAAGATTCAGATGAGATCTTAGGAAGAAACATTTTGCTGTTAGAGTGGGGAGACCCTGGCCCAGGTTGCCCAGAGCAGTGGTGGCTGCCCCATCCCTGGAGGTGTCCCAGGCCAGGCTGGATGGGGCTTGGAGCAACCAGATCCAGTGGGAGATGTCCCTGCCCATGGCAGGGGTGGAACTGGATGGGCTTTAAGGTCCCTTCCAATCCAAACCATTCTAGAATTCTATGATTCTTTCCCTTGATTCAGCCCTGAACCTGAATATGAAATTCCTAAAAGCCACAATAAAGCTCTTAAGACAAAACACTTGGCAGTTTCAAGCCACTCCTACCTGCACATTCACGTCTGCACCATGTCAGCAAAACATACTTTTTGTTTGCTTGTTTAATTTTGGATGTGAATTATTCCTGAGTAGATGAGCAGCCTGCTGTTGTAATATTTTATTATTTGAGATTTGTACACATCCACACTCTTGCACTTTGGAATCTGCCTACGGGCTGCATTCAAAACCCAAATCACAAAGAATTCATTGTAAAACCCACAAAGTTTAGTTTGCCACTTTCCAGTAGATATCTGATCAGATCCATCTGAGAGTTTTCCATTAAATCTTTTCCACTGAGTAAATACCAGTCACTGGGACCAAAACTGTTCAAGGGAGAGACACATTTTCAATTAGCTTTTTCAATCACATTTATCACAAAGCAGTGGGAAATTATAAAAATATAGTATTTCGATATTTTCTGTACAAAAATTTCTGCTTCTACTTTTGGAACACAATGAATTTTAAAAGGCTGTCATTACAAAGAACTATTTGAGACCAACTATTTAACCATTTATCAACCATTAACCATTTAATGATCTATTTAACCATGTAATCATCTCTTTAATAAACTATTCTGCAACATTTCAACAGACATGAGTGAAGAGGTTATCCTCAAGCTTCAGAAAGTTGCTGATTTGGGGTGTTACTCACAGGTTGGAGAGGGCCATTTGACGGTCTTGGAAACTGCAGAAAGTCCCATGGGATAATATATCCCATACCGCTCTGGCAGTTACAGGTAAGGAAGTCTAGATCTTGCAAGACCCATTAGAGATGTCACGTTCCGCTTTTTGCTCCAACAAGTAAAAGCAGCCACTGTATGGATGGGGCTGATAGTGGTTGTTTTGCTAACTACAACTGTTCCCCGACACCAAATGAACATCACTTACACAGTACTTTGCCCAGAGTAGTGGTGGCTGCTCCACCCCTGAAGGTGTTCAAGGACAAGTTGGATGAGGCTTTGATCAACTGAATCCAGTGGGAGGTGTCCCTGCCCACAGCAAGGACTTGGAACTGGATGATCTTTAAGGTCCCTTCCAACCCAAACCATTCTATGATTCTATGACACTTATACCACCAGGAAATTATCTGAGATAGTTCATCAGATAATTGTTTGGCACATTGCATTTGGCCAAATACTACTAGAAAAAGTGTCTTTGGACACCAACTGTTGTTGTGACCAGACACGCTGGTGAGAAGGCAGGAATGTTTGTGCATTGCTGGCATGCAGCAGTTTAAAGATCTTGGGCCATGCTTTCCACACGACCCTGACATGAAAGGATGAGCACTGCCTGTGGCTGGTGGCATCTGCCACTTGTTTATATTCTGCATTAAACATTAAACTGGAGAACCTGGACAAGTTTCAAAGCTCCCTTTGGACACAGAATTGTAGGTCATCATCAACCTATTTTGCTGACCCATGAGACAAATTGAATTCCTATTAAATCAAACCTTCAAGGAACATTTTCCCTGACCTGACAGTGACTAGTTACTCTGGCTTGCAGCAAATAATTGTGGAGCGACAGACATTTGACAGTGATTTCTCAATACCTGGGCTGTAGTTTTCTTTTTCCTGGCCGGTGGCAGAGAAGCAGCAGGATATCAGTGTGTGCTCCTGGGAGGGAGTTTCTCATTTCACTCCCATCGTTTCATAGGAAACCATTTCTTGATGGTAAAACTCAAGAGGAGAAAGACCTACCTGCTTTACATGGCATGGAAACAAGATTTGATTCTTTGTATTAAGAAACTTGACACATTCACAACGTATAAGTGAAGAAATGCTTGAGAAATTAATACATTTAGTAAATGAACGTAAAACCTCATAGGAAGGTGGGACTCTCTGAGCTTCCCCTGGTTGCCCTGTGATTCCAGGCCACATTAAAAGCAAATGAACCAACAATGGAACAGGATGATGCTCTGATAGAGAAGTGTTGTGTTGAGGCCATAAAAGTCATGTTAGTTCTGCCTCTTGATTCCTGCTCAGAACATCTGCAGTTTTCCATAGTAATTTCTAAGATGGCAGTCTAAGCAAAAGCAATGTTAATTAGGCCCTCTCTGCTGCTGGAATAACTCGATATTGATGGTTGTCTGTCCACTACCATTGCCAACGGGCAACATGTTTCTGATAAATTTTGTCACTCTACTAACTGTAGGTTCCAACAGGAATGCCTTGGGCCCAGGACTTGAAAATCTGACATGGCAGTGATTTAACTCTGAGGTTCACAACTGCCTCTTAGAGCATTGGGAAAGCTGCTCAGGGAAATGCTGTGCCTTGAAGGTAAAAAGCACCAAGTCAACTGCTGGAAGATGCTGCAGATGTGTGCAGCATAACCTGGCATTTGACTATAGTGGATTATTTCATAATTTAATTGTGTCTTTGCAGGGAGAGAATTTAACTTTATTTACAATGAAGAAGTCTTTCAAAACCTCAAGAAGCTCTCTAAGTCTTACTAAAGGTCAAGTACTGGTGTATCTCAAACAACTACTTCATACACTAAGTCAGCAGGCAAAGGAATCATTGAATCACAGAATTGTTAAGGTTGGAAAAGACCTCTATGATCATCCAGTCCAACTATCAGCCCAACACTCCTGTGCCTGCTAAAACAAGTTCCCACAGGCATCTCAATGGATGGAGACTTCACCACTGTCCTGGTTAGAGGTTTCCAATGCTTCAACACTCTTTCAGTAAAGAATTTTTCCTAATATCCAATCTAAACCTCCCCTGGCACAACCTGAGGCCATTTTGTCTCATCCTGTCCCTTGTTACTTGGGAGAAGAGGCCAGCACCCACCTTGCTCAATCTCCTTTCAGGAGCTAAAACATGAAAGTCAGAAGCCAGTATGAACAAAGGCGAGGTCAGGGAAGACTTGGAGCTTGTTCCTAGAGAGGGAGAGCTGGGACTGCAGTAAGAGAGCAACAGGGCTGCAGCAGGGAAATAACCCACCACCCTGCCAGGCCTCACTGACAGGATGGCTGGGTTGGGAATCACTAGAACCTCTGCTGTTGCTGGAGGTTTCCTGTCCAAGAAAGCCCCCAGTACAAGAGAAATCAGTTTTTCACATTGTCCACTGGGGAAAGATAGAGAAACAAACAAAGCAAAGAAGGATGAGGCTAGTAGAACTTGCTAAGTGTCATGAAACAGAAGTAATAGAAAAGCTAGGGATAACAGGCTGGTGCTCAGCTGGATGATTCTTGCTTCCCTCCCTCCACCTCGCTGCTGGTGTCTCAGGCAATGGATGCTCCAGTTCCCGTGTGCTGAAAGTGCAGGCATTGCTGCCACCCACCACATCTCCTCGGGGAAAGCTGTCCCTCCTCATCAGCTCCAATGCAAAGCCCTTACTGAAGCCACAGAGATGAAGACTGGAACCTCTGCAAAATCCTGACCTGAGGGTTGGAAGAAGGCAGCTCTACCCAAAAAAACCCCACAAGAGCCTCGCCTCATTAAGATCTCAGCCTTACCTAAGGAATTCAACAGTGATGATGCCAGCTGGGCTGTAAACATGAGGCCAGAAGAGCTCCCTTGCCATGGGTAGCGTGAGAGTACACAGAGAAGTTGCATCGCCTGGCATCCAGGGATCACCTTCCTCCTCCTGTAGCATCCTGTAGGCATTGGAACAGTCTGCCCAGGGAGGTGGTTGAGTTACCGTCCCTGGAGGTGTTTAAGGTTAGGGTAGATGAGGTGCTTAGGAGCATGATTTAGGGAATGGTGGGAATGGTTGGACTAGACGATCCAGTGAGTCTCTTCCAACCTGGTCATTCTGTGATTCTGTGATTCTGTGATCTCTCTTAGGTAACCATTATCCATTTACAATATTGGCAACATCAGGTAGTCAAAATCTCTTCACCTGGATGTCACTCAGCTTTACTGCTGCTCAAATGTTTCTTCATAGAATAATAGAATCATAGAATAACCAGGTTGGAAGAGACCCACCGGATCATCTAGTCCAACCATTCCTATCAATCACTAAACCACGTCCCTCAGCACCTCGTCCACCTATCCCTTAAACCCCTCCAGGGAAGGTGACTCAACCCCCTCCCCGGGCAACCTCTGCCACTGCCCAATGTCCCTTTCCATGAAATATTTTTTCCTAATGTCCAGCCTAAACGTCCCCTGGTGGAGCTTGAGGCCATTCCCTCTTGTCCTGTCCCCTGTCACCTGGGAGAAGAGCCCAGCTCCCTCCTCTCTACAACCTCCTCTTCTCAGTTATCTTCTTGCTTACCCCATCAATATTGACTCCAAGCCCATATATAGTTCAACTTATGCAACATAGCCTAAGTACAAATGCTTTTCCCATATACAACATGCCTTAAGTGAAGCAAGATGAAGGTGTTAATGGCTGATCTTCAAGAACTCTTCTACACCTTCCTCCCCTCTCTGGGTCATCAGACCCACCAACTCAAGAACAGATTCCACGGGTATTATAGGAGGCAGGAAAACTCCAGTGTAGCCTGTTGAGACATTTGACAGCTGACGTGGTTCGGGGTCTGCCTGGAATTTATGACAGCAGAAGCACTATCCAGAAATTTCTTTTCAGGGGGGCTAAGTATTGCATCCTGGGGGTACCAAAAGAGTTAATGTTCCCTCATCCTGGCACGAGCTGTAGCTCTAATTCTCTTTTCTGCTAAGATCAGTAGGGTGTAATTCCAGCTAGTAATATCCACAGAGAACAGAGCAGGAACTTAATATTTCAAGATGAAGCCTTAGAAAACAAATGGTCCGTCCTTAAGGCACTCTTGATAGTTATCAGATTCATTTCAAACTGGAACTGCTCGGAGCCAGATCTTCACAATATCTGGATCTATGGACCAAGAGGGACTGGGGAAAAGCAGTGCTTACACTTGAACTGCATAACACACCAGAGACGTGCCTTGTGGCCACAGCCTGGGACGGAGACATCAACACTTCATCCATAACCACCCCAACACTACATTCGGGCTGACTAGTCCAGCCCTCACAGGGATGAGGCAATAAAGCCACCACTGAAAAAGGATGAAGAGGATTTGTCATGCTGAGCAAGTGCTATAAAGGTTTTTATTGCCACTTGTTGGGGAAGTACCTCACCTTTGACAATGATGGAGTCCTTCTGAGCTGAAGATATTTATCTGCAGAGATAAATCAGGACTTATTTTACTGAAGAGCTGAGGCCTGATCTCAGAGCACGAAGAAACCAAGTACTCCCAGGGTTCCTCTCATGTCAGTTCAAAATCACCTGAGCCCTCAGCGAAGTGGTTCTGCAAGGGAAATGGTGCAGGGTTGGGGTTTCAGGACCCTCTGTCCTGTCCAAGAGGAACAGTTGTTCCTTTGCAGCCAGAGGTCAGGAGGAGGTGCCAGGCTGATCCCATCAAGCCTGGTCTGCTCCACTGGGGCAAGCTGGTCCCATCAAGCCTGATTGGTCCTGCTTAGGCAGACTGGTCCCAGAGAAAGACAGCCACATCTGCTCTTTAGACAAGGCTGTGTGAAAAATCACAGACCAGAGTTGCTGTGGAGTCAAAAGTTGCTCTTGCTTGAAAGTATTGATATCCAGTTACTCATTTTTACATCTTAACAATGTAGATAAGACCAGGGGATCAGGCGCAGAGGAGCTCTGTCCTCCTCCTCCTCCCACCCTTCCCTTGCCTCATTTTGTGGCCAATACTAAACTTGTTGAAAGGCAGCAAAAGGCAAATGCAGAAGTGCTGAATTGCAGCTTGAAAAACGACAGAGAAAGATTATTGCTGTCCAGGAGAGAAGGATTAATACATCAGCCCAATGTGAGACTCGTATTTTGGGCAAAGTATTTTTATACAGGTGAGAATCTACATCAATTTTTTTTCAGCTACTTGATTCATAGAGGAACAGTGCTGAAGGAACAAGACAGAAAAAGGAAAATAAAGGCTCAGGGAATACTTTATCAGTTATTATAATAATGTGTGGCAAGGTACCAGTCGCAGAAAGAAACCGATTCTCAGGGCATTTTAATAAAATCCACTGAGCTGATGCAGAGGATCTGTTGCTTATTTTCCCCTTCCTAAACTGCCTCTCCTCAGACAGTCAGGAAAGGTGAGGGATCCAGTCCAGCACTTTGCCTAGTAGGAACAGGGGAGAAAGGATCTGATAAAGCTTGGATGGTGTGCTTCTGCTCAGCCAGAGTGAGTGTGATGGATGGGGTGGTTGCTTAGCATCAGGCGGGGTGCAAAAGGGCCTCAGTAACATCTATTAAAGCAATCCATTTCCCTGGGCTCATCTGGCACTCACTCTTTGTCACCACACTTGTTACCTTTTCCTGATCGTAAATGCTGGGGAACTTCAAGGTATTTGAACAGTCAGAGACGACAAATCCCTACTAAGAAGAAAGTGTAAAACAGCAGGAGAAACATGTTGGCTTCATCCTGAGTGAACATTAAATACACTTCACATTTGTCTAAGGAGACAGTTAATGGGGAAACGGGCTCTTTAATTGAACAGGCTGAGAGTTTCACGCAGCTGCATATAACAAACGCGCAGGAGAAGCCATTTTTCTACACAGGGATCCTAGCCTGGATGAGGCAGGAGGGAGCATTTCTTCCAGAGAATTAACAGCAAATGGAAGTGGCTGGTGAAGACAATCCAACGTGATGTTTTTCCCAATGTGGCTCGATTTAAAGGAACAGAAAGGGGCCTTGGATCAGGCATTCAGCCCCAAACCGGCCTCTGGCAACATAAAAGCAGCGGGTTATTTTTGTTGTGTTTTACAGTTGTCTGGAAGCCCAGGGCATGCCAACTGGTATATTCAAATTGTCTAGGTTGCCGGAGCCCTCCGCAGAGGGTTTTTTTTTCACACTGAGTGACTCACTGACAGCATTACTCACTAGGAAGCTGATGTATCTCTGCAATGTGCACTTGTGTCAGCGGTGCACCTTCTGCCAGTCCCAATGTGCTTGGCAAGAAGCAGTTCATTTCATTTCATGATCCCTCTAATGAAATGCTGAGTATTACAGGGGGCCACACGAGCCCCTTCACATCTGCAGCTGCTTCCTCAGCTGGACCGGTGCCTCCTGTGCTTGTCCTCAGCCTTTGAAGCACGAAGTATCAATGGCTGTTGCAATAAGGTGACAGCCACAGCAGCCCAGAAAATGCTCAGAAATTGTGTATGACTTTTATAAAACGTATTTTCCTTGAGACACGATGTATGCCGCACATGCCTATTCGCAGTTACATCAGCCTTTCCATCTCCCCTTGCATCTTCCCTCCCCCTTGCACAATCCTTCAAACTCACTCTCCTGTAGCACAACCACTTCACAGTCTAAAGAGCATCTAAGATCTTGGGATTAACCTGCATATTATTTTCCTTTACTTACTACAAATGTTGCTCAGGCACAGACTGCAGACATAGAAATCTGTTACCTCTCCAGAGTGTACAGCAGAGGGTGGTGGGACAGTGACACAGCCAAAGCAGTGCACCTGCTTTCATTGTTATCATGCTAATTAATAACATTATAATTAAATAAGAAACCCCATTACTGGAGTATCAAGGGAAGGGGCACATGTAGGAATGTAGGAAGAGATGGATTTAAGGAGTTTGCTCCACTGTCAAGCCCTGTTCCTCTGACTATCTCACCAGCTTATTAAACTCTGTCTTAAAACAGTGGTTTCCCCTTGCACTCATGGCGAAGTTGTCAAAGAGCTTCACTTTTCATATATCAAGGAACTAATATTTACAATAAACTGTTCTGTTCTTGTTCTGTAGTTCAAATCACCTATTCTTCATGGGGCTTTTTCTCCCTCATGAACAGCAGCAGGAGAGAGGAGCTCTTCTCCACAGGTACATGAGCATGACCTCCCTCAGTGGCCTTTCCCCCCTGTATCCTCATCGCCCTTCTCATGCCTGTAAACCTAAACCCATCAGCCTGTGCAGAAATCCAGCAGTGACTCGTGCTTCTCCAGGCTGTGAGGACAGCAGCAGCAGCTGGGAAAGACAGGCAGCTGCTGGGGCTCACGCCCTGGTCAAGGATGCCTGGAAGGAGCTGGCATGAGAAGGGTCAAGCAGCCACTCCAAGTCATTTGTATTAAGGATGGGATTTACTTGAACATACATGATAACAACCCAAATGATACTATGTCATTGCAGCTGCCTCTGCACAGGTACCAGGAGCCAGCATCATACCTGGGTGCAAAATGACATTGTGGCCATGTTAACAGGCTTTAGGAGCCTTCTGTCCAGCAAACACTGCCTCAGGTGCTCCATGGTCAGGAACTGCAGGGTTCCAGGGTTAGTATCTCCTACTACTGGTAACACCGATTTTTTTTTCCCATCTCTTCTTTGTTATTTTCCCTCCTATTCCTCCCCTCTTTATTTACCTGGAAGATGGGGACATCCTTATCTGCCTCCATCCAGCTGACACATGAAGGGGACTGGACCACTAATTCCCACAGTAGCATCACAAACAGAAACACTCATCAGTGCCAGGAAAGCTTCTAATTCTTTGTGTGCCCATTAACTGCATTTCTTTAGGAACAGGACAGATGTGTGCAGCAGGTCTGAGGTTTGAAAGGCCACAGGGAGCTCTTTACCTGGCTTGCTTTGCCCTGTTAACTATTTTGTCCTAATAACTCCTGAACACACACAGACACCATAACTCTCCCAATCTGAATTAGAGCTACTCCACTGCCAGGCTGTCAGCAGGATCAGGAGATCTCAAATGAAAACTCCTGACATGGTAGACTGGGACATGGATGCATTCAAGGAGCTCTGCTTCTTTACTGCCTAGATAGTGTTAGACCACATGAAGCACATTTCAAGGTCCTTGATATTCCTTTCCTATCCCAGTACTGAACTGGAAGGTCAGTTCCAGTCACGGATGATAAATGGTCAAGGACCATTCATAGAATCATAGAATAGTTTGGGTTGGAAGGGACCTTAAATATCATCTAGTTCCATCCCCGCTGTCATGGGCAGGGACAGTTCCCACTATATCAGGCCCCATCCAACCTGCCCTTGAACACCTCCAGGGATGGGGCTGCTGCAACCTCCCTGGGCAACCTGTTCTAGTCCCTCACCACTCTAATTGGAGGAAATTGTTCCCTATGTCTAGCTCTCAGTCCTCCTACTCTTCCGTGCGGGGCATCCCAGCAGAAGGAGGAAGCTTCTTGCCCAGGATGAGGAGAAGCCTTTGGTACAGAAATAAAAAGAGAAGTCATTGCCATAAAAAAAGAGAAGCTGGTACTTTAATCCCTGCTGTGAACACACTCTGCCTGGCTGAATCCATGCTGTGCAGATTGTCCTAGTGGGGAGTGAGGAGATTCCTATATGTCTATGAAACTCCAGCTAGAGCCACTCTGAGGAAGGACCATACATGTCAGGGACATGTGCCACAACTGAGCTGGCCAGGCGGTTCCTCACTAAGATGTGCTCTGTTCATGACCTTACTTGTGGACTGTGTGTCTCTTAATTTCCATCAAAGATAAAAAAAAAATGCAGGATACTAGATAAGAGTTAAATAAACATGTTCTGCTTCAGCTTTACCATAAGATGGGGCATATTGTTCCCACTAACAGAAGAAGAACAATGAGCCTTAGAAAGTATTAACATATTGAATGTGCAGTGTAATACGGATTTGTAAGGCAAAGCTCCTTATAAGACTCTAGTGAAGTGAGACTGGCTTTTCCAAGGTATTTGCAATGCTAATGCTTGACAATGCCACGTATCTGGGGCTATTGTATGACAGGGAGGGCTACGGGTACCATGTTAACCAAAGGAAGAAGAGTTATTAGATATGATATAAAGTACATAGCAGAAGAGTAATTTACAAATATGTATGTGATGTAAATGCTTCAGGAATGTAAAAAAGGGTTTTCTTAAAGGGTGAGCTGTTCTCCTGGGAAGACATCTCTGATCTCTCTTGTTTATCTACTTTCTACTGAGTCAAAAGGGTTGTGAGTTTGATAATAAGCTGTCAGGGTTTGCCTGTTAGAAGATGTGATATTAATAAGGAAGAGTATTAAATGTCTGTCTTGTTGCTTTTGCTCTTGGGGAATAAAATACTTCCTTAATAAGCATTTTGTATGGAAGAATGGACTTTATTAAGGAAAGGGTATTTAAATACCTCAACTTTACTCAACAGCTCATATTCATCTGCTACGAAATCCACAGGAGTCAGCAAGGTTCGAAACTCATTGGTTTTGGACTTTGTTGGTCTATGCGCAATACAACAGAAGGTGCCAATCTGGGATCTATCAGGCAAGTGTCCACAAAATTCAGTCCACAACAAACCCAAGTGGCTGTGATGAAACTGCATTCCAGGCAGCGAGTCCACTGAGGAAGCTCTGAACTGCTCCTTGCAGTGGGCAGAATTTGCAAGTTTTATAGCTAGCTGGGAATTTTCAAGCAGACCACGTCTTCAGTGAAAAAGGTCAGTATTTCAACTCTGAAACACGTTGCCGGAACATGCAGATGTCAATGAAATTCTGATGGAAAACTGCCCTATTTTTATTGCAGTGAGCTGGAGGGGAGCACAGGCTCTCCTGTAACAAACCAGCTCAGAAGCTGGATCTGACAGGGCTTACAGGTTTCTGTCTTGTTGGCAGACTGTACCGATCCCTGGAAGCCCTGAGACTCCAAGCTCCAGACACCAGTTCCTAGGTCCAGGATCCCAGTCTGTCCAGCATTGGACAGTCTCTGCAGGACTCTGTCCTGGATCTGGATCTACCATAGCTTCTAGGCTAAGCAGGATGCCAGAAACCCTTCCTTCCCCTCACAAGATGCTGGGCTCTGGGAAAGCTGGGGAGCCTCAAGAAAAAAGTTTTAAGAAGTAAAAAATGAAATGTATGTTTTAATATTTGTAAAACAACCTCATATAGGGTTTCTCTCCCCTTAGAAGACAGCAGTTTTCTTTCCACTTTCTAATATAGATATATTTCAAGTTATTTCAGAAAAGAAATTCTCATCTCCAGTCAGCTACAGTGGTTGTAAAGATGTCAGTCTTGATGGACTTCCCCTGGCAATTTTGACCAGTACTAGTTCCCAGAAATCAATTCAAACCCCATTGAAATCAGTTGGCATTCAGTTTAATATAATTTTGATCTTTCCTTAAAGGGGAAATTAAGTTTTACAATTGCTAGGAAAGCCAGCCCCTTCTATTCCACTATTTACTTCCCTGTTGACCTTCCATGCATAGAACTGGAATCATCCAGGAGATGTTAATTATTTGTTTTATGTATTCCCTTATCCCTTTCCTACGTTAGTGGGAAATTGTATTAAAATGGCATTTTCTTCAGCACTGTCATCACAAATAGGCTGTAAAGCAATTTGGCATGCCCTGTTTCCAGAGGCATTCTGAGAAACAATTTATGACTCCACACCAGTGACTGGTATCGTGGCTCTGTTCATGCTTTACTAAACTAATGTCTGCAGCTCAAAAAGAAAAGAGCCCGCGCCCACAGACATCCCCAGCTGGTCGCATTCACAGATCTGGAGATTCATGAACCAGTGAATGCTCCCAATTTGCCAAGCAGATGAATTTGAATGAGCCTGCAGAAATTCACCCCATAAACTGGGTAATGGGAGCCAGTTATTGTGGTTCATGCAGTAAATGCCCCCAATTTGCTGCCACACGAAAATAGCTCAAACCTTTCATTGCATCTGTGCTGAAGAATAGAATTGTGTGAACTCCAGTCACTGGTGACGTAGAAGTTTTTGTCCATATGCGGCTGCTTTGCAGCTTCATAACCGTGACTCTAATGGCCAGTTTTGCTGGTCTTTTCAAATCCCTACAATTTGTGTGTGCTATTTAATGAGAGCGTCAGTAAGCCCTCCTCTGGTGCCGACCTCCACTTTCCATCTGTCCACGCTCCCCCGTTGTTGAGATGCAAATATGTCAATGCCAATGTTGAGATGCAAAGACGCTGAGATACAGATAATGGCACTCAAAATGTTAGGTCCCACTTCTATTCAGAAGGGTCATCTTTTCCTCACATAGGATGCAAAATTAGAAAATTATGCTCTTCAAGTATCCTTCTCCAAGACCTGAAGGAACAGCCTGGGCAGTTTGTCAATATAGCTGATAACCTGATCCTTCCCCTCATTTTATCAGCATAAAATATTTGCAGTTCCTGTCCCAAACCACTGTGTAGAAAGGCAAAATAGAGTTAAGAGCTGTAATTTTCAAGAAGATGGCTCTTTAGAGCTGTTCAATACTGGGGCACATCATAATCTCTCTAGAAAAGAAGAAGGAATCAAAAAAGGTGACATTTTCCCTTTACATTTTCTTCCAACTCGCAGTGGTGCAAGACACAGCTCAGAACAGGGAGTTGCACTGGTCTGGCCTCACATCTCAGGCTTGGCAAGGTGTCTCAGATAAGCTATGTGCAGAAATGTGGCCAGACACTACTTTTAATTGGTAGAAAAAAGAAGTGGCCCATCAGTTTCCTTCTGAAAATAGTCTTCAGTGTTGCAGAATTTCAGCTCCCTCTGATTCATGGAGCAACCCTGGCTCACTAATGCCTACTCATTAAAAACTGGCTGGATTCAGGCAGTTGTGGTATAGAAGAAATAGAAAGCAAGACACAGAAGAGAGAAATAAATCCACAGAGATCCACCTTAGTCCTGCTCATAGCTTTATTTGCTCCTAGCTGTAATATGTTTCCCCAGGCGGCTTGACAATAGACCACTGAGTCAGAGTCGTGTTTCAGAGTGCATCCCTGCTAGTAAAAGATAGAAGGATAGAGATAAATACTGATGAATGGAAAGCAAAGGCAGCAGCATAGAAGAAAGGAGGGCAGGAGAGCTTGGCTTGGTGTGTAAAGGAAAAACGAACGAAGAAGTTTTCTCTCACCAATAAAAATCAGTAGAGTTTTGGACCAGGAATTTTCTCCTTCTTGCTGTCCACATTGCACTTTACAAAAGCTGAACTTACTGACTGCTCACAGGGTTTCTCATCCCAGCACACTGGAGGTTGGATCAGGGGTGTCTGAGTGCACCCAAAAAGAAAACCAGGTGTAAAGGTGGTGCTCGAGGGAGCACTTTGAGTGTGGACAAGCTGAAGTACACCACACATATGCCCATCACCTCAGTACGCTCCTCCTGCTTTGGCAGCCAGTCAAAGGCAGGCAAGATCTTCCGAAGTCCTTCATAAGCCCCTTGGGTATCACCAGGGAAGATGATTTTCCAGGTAGCCTGCAATCAGTTGTTTATAAGGAAAGGATTGGACATGTTCATGGATGCTCAGCACACACAAGTCCTCTATGCTGGTCTGAAGGCAGATCTCAACGACCTGAATTGCCAAAACCAGCTTTTGCAGGTGGAAACCAGGTCACACCACCACCCTATTCTGTCTGGGCTCTGTGCAGAGGAAGGACAGAGAGAGCTGTCTGTGCAGGCAGAGGGCTCTCTGCTTGAGCTGCCTTTTCTCATCACTGGCAGGTCTCAGGAACCCAAATCCAGACTGGTATAGGGTGATTTTTTTCTTCAAAGAGCCAACTGGCTTTATTTTGAATTACGTGTTTCATTTAATCTGGAGCAAACCATTTCAGTTTGATCTTTGAGGATGTGGAGAACTGATACAGATGAAATGGGAGAAACTTGTTAAAATGAATATTATTTTCAAAGGAGAAAATCTCAGATTTTTAAATCTGAAACCACAGAAATTACATTTTCTTCTTGAGAAATTCTCCCTGTATCTTTTTTTTCCTGCTAATGCACTTCCAATAAAGCCAGAAATTGTATCACAGAATATTCCAGTATTGCCAATTCACATTCCTTGACAGGAATTGATTCCTAATCAAGAAGGAGGAGCTGTTCAGGTGAGACTCATCCTGGTCTCATACAATGTTTCCTGGTCCAACAGCTCCCTTGCTTCTGCTGCTGAATGCACTTTCTCTACCATCAGTGATCCAAGCATACGCTGAACAACTCCCACTCTCAAACCCCTCAGATGTCATCACCTATAGACAGGGCTGCAGCTCTGCCTGGAGGTGATGTTTGAGGTGAAATCCTGGTTCTCTGCATCCAGTGATAGAAAAGCTGGTTAATGCATCCCAGCTTACACTATTTCTCCAACCACAAAGGCACAGAACAATCACAGCTTTTCTTTCATAGAATCATAGAATCGTAGAATAACCAGGTTGGAAGAGACCCACTGGATCATCAAGTCCAACCATTCCTTAAATAAATACATAGAAATAGGTTTCTAGGCCTATAAAAATAGGCTATAAAGAACAGTTTTCAGCATGACAAACATGATGTCATCCAATGCCAAGGCTATGTATTTTTTAAAACAGCTGCTAAGGAATTTTTCCAAGGTTTGCTCAGTCTCCTCTCTTGTGGGAGAATTACAGCAGTGCACCACGTGTCCCAAAGAAATAAGGAGACTGATAAGAAATGTAGGAAATATCTGAGAAGCCTTGGAGAAGTGTAGTGATTTTGAAACTGATCTTACAATTATAAAAGCACAGAATCCTAGAAGAGTTTGAGATGGAAGGGACCTAAAAGCCCACCCAGTTCCAAGGCCCCTGCCCTGGGTAGGGACACCTCCCACTGGATCCGGTTGCTCCAAGCCCCATCCAACCTCCAGGGACGGGGCATTTGGGAAGCCCTCCTCATAATGGCTGCACCATGGCTTGCACAGTAACAGTTCATTAATCCTTTAGAATGGATTTAATTGTGCACCACTGACTTTGGGCTGAGTTTTCCGAAAAGCTCTGCACATTAGCTGCTTCCAGGTGTGAATATTGACCATAATAATTCAGCTTCAAAATCTCAATATTTTAAACCTACCCTGCCAAAAAGGAAACAACCCAGAACGCACCTACATTTATCTCCCTGCTATGCTCTAGTCCCATTACACCATTCTCACAGGGCTAATTAGTCAGAAAGCCAGTCAAAGTGGTATATTATTAGGTTACATGTAGAAATTTCTGTTTTGGGCTGAATGCATGGTGGCAGTGTTTTATGATACTAGAAGTCTTGCCCTTTTTCTAACATCCAAGATTATTGTCATAGAATGATAGAATCATGGAGTGTCTCCTACTGGATCAGCCCCATACAACCTGGCCTGGAACACCCCCAGGGATGGAGCAGGAACCCCTGCTCTGGGCAACCTGGGCCAGGGCCTCCTCAACCTCACAGCAAAACATTTCTTCCTAAGATCTCATCTCAATATCCCCTCTTTCAGCTTAAAACCATTCTCCCTTGCCCTATCCCTGCACTCCCTGATGCAGAGCCCCTCCCCAGCTTTCCTGGAGCCCCTTTCAGCACTGGAAACTGCTCTAAGGTCTCCCTGCATCCTTCTCTTCTCCAGGCTGAACAGCCCCAGCTCTCTCAGCCTGTCCTCTTATGGGAGGTGCTCCAGCCCTCGGATCATCTTTGTGACCTCCTCGGGACTTGGTCCAAGAGCTCCATGTCCTTCCCGTGCTCCAGAACTGGGCTCAGGGCTCCAGGTGGGTCTCACCAGAGCCAAGCAGAGGGGTAGAATCCCCTCCCTCCCTGCTGGTCCAACTGCTGTGGATGCAGCCCAGGACACGGTTGGTTTCTGGGCTGCAAGTGCGCATTGCTGGCTTGTCATTCACCAACACCTCCACGTCGGTACAACTTCCCTTTTCAGACTACAGCAAGAAAACTCTCAAAGGGGAACATATTCCCTTTTCAAGCAGAATGCTTCCTTTGTTACAGCAGGTACATTTGCACAATTATCCATAATTTGCAGCAAACTTATCATTTTCATAAAAACTCAGCAAGAATATAAATGCACACAGGACACAAATATAGATGCAGTTCTCATATGTCTGCCTGATTCTATTTCCAAATTAGTTATTTGTTTGCTTCCTCACTCGCTCCTTCAGGATGTTTCAACCTACCCACACCAGTTTGAACCCAGAACCTCAAAACCAGCCAAAAAAACGAGGAGAAATTGAAAAAGACACCAACACAGGAGAAGTTCGGAATTTGATCTTTTGGTGACAGTGTAGGTTTTTCCTTGTTGTATAAAAATAATCTGTAACTTCACAAATTTGAATCAATCAGCAAGGACAGATATGTTTCAACGGCATTTTAGAGGCCACTCAGCTCTTCATTGACAATCTGGTAAAATAAAAGCCCAAGAACTACTTCAAAGATAAGAGTGGTGAGCACCAGCTGCTTCATTCACCCTGAAATAAAATCCTGTGTCCTTCTCCCTCATTTTCTCTGCTTGGACTTCCTATTAACACCTCTTTTTCCAACTGCTACTGGCACAACTGACCCCCCCAGAATTCCTGTTTAAGGACAAAGGCAATTGTGGTTAGAAGCAAAAGATCTTATATTTCATTCTGCCTACAGCAGGGACGAGTTTGGTCACGTCTTAATATCCAATGTACCAATAGTACTTTCACAGAAACAGCTCAGCACGGTGGTTTTAAAATCAATTTTTCAAGAAATCAACTCCATGTAACAACTACACAGCTTTCTGCATCCTCTCAGGCAGCATGGACCTTCTTGAGAGCACCAGTAAGCCCTACCAAAAGCCCAGCAAGCTGGACTTAGCAGGTCTCTTCCTGGCCATTAGAACTTGGAGGTGACAGAGGGGATTTCATACAGTCAGTTTGGGAAACCTCTTATTGCTTACTTTATTTGAGAAGCCCCTGCATAGACTGAACGCAGTGCGAGGTCTCTGTTTTCCTCCCTGTTTCAATTATTCCTCCCTTCTCCATTTCTCTGTCTATCAGTCCTGTCTCATTTCAAAACAGAAGTAGAATTAAACTAACTTCATTACCCTCATGCACAAGATTAGGAGGTAACTTCAGAAGCAGTCTGGGATATTCAAAGCAAATCACAAAGTGCTAGAGAGGGAGTCACTCCTGCTTACACTGCAAGGGTCAGATCTAAGAGCAAGCAAGGACCCTGACATCCCAGCAGGTCCCCAGGGCTTGTGTTTCAGCAGGGCAGCAGCCACCCTTGTCTGCTCCATCTCTGCTCAGCACCACTTGCCTAGAGCTTACACGCCACCCCAATGAAGGCCAGCACAGTGGGTTATTCCAAACACATGGTCTGGTCCCATCCTGTTGCTTTGGCCAATTGTTTTTCACAAAATCCCCCTGGCAAAGGATAGATGTGTTTGCTCATGGATGGCTTTTTCCAGGGTTCTCATCACCATGGTAACTAAGCAATTCACCAATATTACTGGAATTAGCCTTACCACTGAGAAAGGGCAGTGCTGTCACCTTCCAACTTGGGGCCACCAGCAGCTGTGTAAGAAGTGGGACAAGCTCCTGTGTTGGTGCAGCTCCAGGCAAGAGCCTGAAGCCCAGGGTCACCCTGGGGCTTTGGGTAACATCACTGCCCAGCACTGCCTCTCGCCTGCCTCCATTCTTACTCCCAATGCCCTTCATTTGCCTCGATTCTCCATCACCGCCATCCATACTTTTAAGCTGAAAGAGGGGAGGCTGAGATGCAATCTTGGGAAGAAATGTTTTGCTGTGAGGGTGGAGAGAACCTGACCCAGGTTGCCCAGAGCAGTGGTGACTGCCCCATCCCTGGAGGTGTTCCAGGCCAGGCTGGATGGGGCTTGGAGCTCCTGATCCAGTGGGACGTGTTCCTGCCCATGGCAGGGGTGAAACTGGATGGGCTTTAAGGTCCCTTCCAACCCAAACCATTCTATGATTCTATGATCCCTCAATCCAGCCATACACTGACCACTCTTTAGGAAAGGGAAGTTGAATAATACGTGGCAGCAACTGCCACCCTCAGTCTCTAAAATACATGTATCTTTCTACATGGTCTCTGCTTTCCACACCACTACAGAAATGGAACCAGAGCTGGGCTTTGCCAGGGCAAAACCCCCCAGGCAGATCCATACAAATAGGTCCAGGCCTCTATAAAGCGATCAGTTTGCCAGCGTGTGTCAAGGTGGTTGGAGACTAACACCTGGTTTCTGCAAGGGAATGCTGACCCCGACCAGAGCTAACAAAATCCAGCTTTAAGAACGCTTTTCATTTAAAAACACTGTAAGAAATAAATGTGGAAACCAAGAGCTTATGATTGCAAAGAAAAAAAAAATTGTAAATACAAAAAAAGGAAAAAAGGGCAGAGTTAAAAAGCATGCAAAATGCATTATGGCCAGAAGTTGCCAGGTGGCTGTAGTAATTTCCATGCTTTTTAAATATCCAGACTCATTTTGGACATGCAGGCTGGCTCGACAACAGCTGGCAGAACAATTTATGGGCACAGTGAGGCCTGAACACACAATCTCCCTGCTCAGGTGAGGAAACAGCACGGCCACAGCACCTTGATCCGTGTTATTGTACCTGCTTGCTGGTGACACCACTCAGTTCAAGAACAGATCTAGGCCAGGCAGGATAATCCAAGCTTGTGTTTGGTGTCCTGGACAGGTAGGATGTGCTCTCCAGCTCTGCAAGGCCACAGCTCCAGTCCCACATGCACAGCGGATGATGAACTGGGGGACTGGACTGTCAAGCCACTGACCGGTTATCACACACGTCATCCTCACTGCTTGTCTTCTCGAAAGGACCTGCAAGTTCTGGCATCCAGAAGCCTTTCTGTTTAAGCCACCCTTGGGACTGACTCTGCACCAGGCTGCACAGAGTGGCAGTGGCTGTCACTTGGTGGAGATCCACACTGCAGACACTTGGTGTGTCAAGCGTCCCCTGCAGTTCATATACTAGCAGCTAATAGCTTGTGGAATTAACACTGGAGCTCATTTCAAAGGGGAAATCTTGTAATACAAGGGGTGTGCCCACAACAGTTTGACTGCCAATTCAACGGAAAGATTTAAGCAGCAATTACTTCACAGTGATGCCACATCCAGGGCTGGAAAGCACCTGACCATTGGTTTACAGAAAGAGGAATGAACTGAGAAGCAGATTGCCATCCAATCTACCACCCAATCTTGTATTGTTGGTATTTTTGGCTATGTATGAGGACTGCAGGCTGAGAAATTGAAATGTTTTGATGCGGATATCTCCTTGAAATGTTTCAACCAGTTCCAGCCACAGAGCTCTTCAGCTGGCAGAGCACTCCCTAGAAGGTTCCAGGGTTCCAGAAAATTGCTCAATTTTGCTAACTCCCTCGGCATTCTGTTTTGCAGAGCAACGGTGAAATGCTTCTCACAAAGGCAAGAGCCTCTGTAGGAGCAGCCATTTGGGAGCAGGCTAGCACCCAGCTCTACAGCAACCTCTCACTGACCTCCAAGAATAGAGGGTTGAACCTCAGAGCCAGAGGCCAGTTAAAGAACAAAAATGCCCAATAAACAATCATTTGGGTGCCCTCCGTGCAGCAATACTTTAAGTGGCTTGAATTACAACTTACAGTCCATGTTGCCCACAAGTCAAGTAATCGCAGTGAATAGCATGAAGAAAATACTGAACAGCTTTGATGGATTATCCTCTGTAGCAAGACATTGCAGGAGAAAAATCATGAGAACTTTAGCTTTAGCAAGATGATATGAATAATAGGAAAGTCTTGTTACATTAACAAATTACAGTAAAAGTGCCTGACATTCCCTTAAATAAAACTCATAGAGCAGCTTTATATGTCAATAAATAATAATGAGCATCATCAAGCATTAGCGGACACATCCCATGTTATTGAAAAGTTGTATTAGCTGCCTAATGTGATCCTAAAAATAACTCAATTTACAGCAGAGAAATCTGCATCAATAGCAGCTAGTCATATTTGGCCCGTGGTGGTGACTTTTCTCCTTGTTTTAGAATAACGGTTTCTTTCCAGTTTTCCTTGGGTTTTTTTTGTTATTCTTCTCTCTGTTGGTCATTTGCAGAAGCAAGCTTCAGTCCAAGGAGAGAGTCCCACTAGGACTCTTTATAGTCAATGAAGAAAAACTGGTAATTTAGAGCAGCGAACATAATTGGGTCTTCTGACCAAAGCAGCTCGCACGTCTCAAGCCCCTGAGCTGCTGGGACCACATCTCTCACGTGTTGTGCTGAAGAACTTGAGTGCTGGTGGGTTTGGAGAAAGCCTCTTTGCTTACAGAAGAGATACAACGTGGATTGTCTGTTGGTCCAGAGAGGCAGGAGCTGGGGTCCAATCATGAAGGACAGCAGGAGGAAGCTCTGAAGACCTGAATTCATGTCATAGAGTCCTAGAATGGTTGAATGGGAAAAGATCTTAAAGACCATCCAGTTCCACCTGCCATGGACAGGGATGCCTCCCTCCGGGTCCAGTTGCTCAAAGCTGCATCCAGCCTGGTCTGGAGCACCTCCACGGATGGGACATCCATGACTTCTCTTGGCAACCTGGGCCAGGGCCACCCCACCCTCACAAGAAAACATCTCTTCCTAAGATCTCATCTCAATCTCTCCTCTTTCAACTTAAAACCAATCCCCCTTGTTCTTGTCCTGCATTCCCAGCTAAAGAGCTCTGATGGTGTCATGCTGAGTGTTGGTAACCACTGGCAATCTGTTCTCGTCTTACCTGTTTCAGAAAACACATATGAGAGCAGGAGTCATAGTCTGTAGTCCTCAAAGCCAAAGCTGGCCAAGTGCGTTAGGTACAGAGTGACAAGGTGAAGTGCTGACCTCAAGGTAGCTATGCTTCCACTATCACATTTAAGGACCACAGGGCTGCCCAGTCTCTGTGGCTCATTCATTTGCTGACTCTTCTTCCAACAGTACCAGGTGTGACACTACTTTTGGTGTCCCCAGCTCATTTCACTGAGGCCGTGTACACAGCTGGCAGACAGAAGGGAGAGGATTTCAGACGCTGCTGGCCTGGGCGCAGTTTCATACTCCATTACCAATGTCCTCTGCTCTGTGATCACGATTTCCATGTGAGGAATATGTTACCAACTTGAGGGTGGCTATCCAAAAACCAGTGCTAGAAGCTGTCCATGAACAAGATGAGAAAATACTGGCCTTTATAAACCCTCTGCAATGGGTTTGCTCTGCCTTAGCAAACAAAACCACCATTTCTGCTAAATAAATTTTCTGCTCTCTTTATCAGTACCTTAAAATAGGCGTGAGTGTTGTTCAGGTTTGTGTTGGGGTGTTTTTGGAAAGGCTATAATCAGCCTTATTTAAATTGGTTTGCTCTTTTGCCTCATGGCATCACCTCAGAGCTTGTTCTGTAATATGGAGGACGATTTTATGAGAGATGTATGGGCAGACACCTTGGATTCTTTCAGTTCTCATTAATTTGATTCCTTCCAGGCAAGAAAAGGCTGTAATAATGTGATAAAATGAGGGAAGCAGTGACATTTAATATCATAAAAGAGCATAGAGGGGGGTCTTGGTGTGCCACTAGCACATTTTTTGGAGACAGCCCAGCCCTGGGAATCAGAGCACTGAAATAATTTGATCCTTGCATGATAAAAGGAATCACTAGAAATAATTCACTCTTTGACTTATTTCATATAGACTAATTTGAGAGCTCGTTATTTATTTGGCAAGTATTTAGCATAACAAATCAATTTCTAGTGACACCTCAGATGAGGTAATTTACACTGCAAGTTGAAAGAAGATGAAAAAGGGAAGATTAAACTTTGTTATTTTATGAGCAGGCTGTTTGGGTCCTGGTGTGCTCTCCAGAGCCTGCAGCAGAATGGAGAGAAGGGAGCTGAGGCACTGCCCGAGGTGGCAACGTCTCTCCCCCAATCTTCTGTCCTTACCTGCTCTTCTGTCTTTGCCAAAGCAGGAGCAGCAAGGCTGTCTGTGTTCCAGGGCACAGGAGAGCCAGCTCAGGTGCCAGATGCAGCAGTGAGGTTTTACATGAGTTGAGCTGTTCATCCCCATAGAAGACCTGAGTCTCCTATTTGGACATGCTGTCTCAATCCTAGTAATGGTTTGGGTTGGAAGGGACCTCAAAGTCCATCCAGTTCCACCCCTGCCATGGACAGGAACACCTCCCACTGGATCTGGTTGCTCTAAGCCCCATCCAACCTGGTCTGGAACATCTCCAGGGGTGGGGCAGCCACCACTGCTCTAGGCACCTGGGCCAGGGCCTCCCCACCCTCGGGAAAACATTTCTTCCCAAGATCTCTTTTCAATCTCCCCACTTTCAGCTTAAAATCTTTCCCCTTGTCCTGTCCCTCTACTCCCTGATCCAAAATCCCTCTCCAGCTTTCCTGGAGCCCATTTCAGCACTGGAAGCTGCTCTAAGGTCTCCCTGCAGTCTTCTGTTCGCTAGGTTGAACAACTCCAGTTCTTTCAGCCTGTCCTCATATAGGAGGTGATCCAGCTCTTAGTTCATCTTCATGGATGTGTTCTCAACCTTATTCTCAGTTGTTTTGTGTATCCTTTCTTCTTTCTGGTTGCAAGAGTCAGACGAACAAAAACACTTCCACACACATAATGTTGGTTTAAGAAAATTTTAATGGAGACCAAAAAATCTTGATTAAGCAAAATTCAGATGTCTCCCAAGTGTGGCACTGCTATGCAAGAGAGGAGTGATTTCTCAAGCACAGATCTCCACTAGAATTTTGTAAGCTTGCACAGAGCCATAGCCCTGAAGGTAGAAGTAAGAATATTTGAGATTCATTGGCTTCTGCTGCTGCTGCCAGCTTAAGAGGGAGAGCAAATCTATGGGGCACTACCTAGGAGGAGCCCAAGAAAACTAGACAAGAAAGAGGAGATGAGAAGGGAGTCTGAGGAAAGTAGAAGATGCTCAGAAATGTGCTCAAGTAGTCGACACCCTGCGAGCTGGGAGGAGGTGGAATAAGTCTTGGGTGTCCTGACACAGTGTTGGGTTTGTGCATCTGCTTCTGTGTTTTTCATTGCAAATTGTCCAGAGCAGCTGCAAGCAGGCAATATTGCAGCACATGGAAACCTGTATTCCCCATCTGTCCTTGTCGCACAAGCCTGTCTGAGAGCACAGAGAAGGACTCATCCTTGGCCAAAGCACAGAATCAGAGAGGACCAATTCAGCATCCCATCCTGCTGGTATAGGCAGGAGTGAGCCACAGGGGGTTTTGCCCAGTTATAATCAATTTAATGCAAGTCAGGTTCTCAAAAGGATCAGTGCCACTTGGATTCACTTTGCATTGGCAACACAGAGAAAATGTGTGAAACTGAAACTTTTGAGGCCAATATTTGCCAGTGGAAACTTCTTTCTTTTTATTTTGGGTTGATATTTTCAAATCAAAAAGAGGAACTTTCCAAAACAAGATGTGAGAGGGACACGACACACTTGGAGGTAACAAAAAGTACTTCTCAGGAGCCATGGCAGCTGTTTAGGTTTCAATGACTGGAATAAATAGGGTCATTTTCTGGTCTTCTTTGACCTGAATCTTTTTATTCTCTAATGTTTGTAAAAGGAAGAAAAAAAAATCATGAGTAGCTTTAGGCACGTCTGGGAATTCACAGCCAACAGCAAGGTGCCCTTTGCCCAGAGATGCTTGAAAAATAATATTCTGAGGGAGCAAAGAGCCTGTAAAGGTGCCCCCGGATGGCCCCGCTCCCTGTCCACACAACATGCTCTGCACCACCAGGTCACAAGTTAACAACAACCTGGAAATGTTCAGCCCCGAAAAACCTCTGCAGCGATTTCCCTGTCTGTTTGTAACCTCATGGCACCAATGGAGACCTACACCTACCACCATCTACTTCAGCATCCTCTTACATTATTAAAACTTTCTGCAGCCACCTGACAGAGCAGCCAAATGTGAGGCCAAAGCAGCCAGAATTGATCAAAGTAAACAGGAAAGGAGCTGTTTTTATGGAAACGCGTTCTTTAATTCTGGTGGGTCCAACTGAAATGAGTAAGTGGAAGACTACACTGGGCATTGATCTAATTAGTTGGCAATCCTAAAAATTAAGTAATTAATCCTGTGATAGGAAATAGTCTCAAGTTGCACCACAGGAGGTTTAGACAGAATACTAGGCATCCAGTGCTCCCTTTGTAAAAACCAGCAGCAGTTTCTGTTTTGATGAAGCATCCCAAGACATCACATATGCTTTATTTCCAGAGGTACAGTAGTGTTTTTCTTGTGAAGTCTCAGGATGATGCACTGCAGGATGCCAGAGAGACACAAATGATTTCACCCAAGGCAATGCTGATTTTATTCTCCCTCTGTAAAGGGCAAGTAAAACTATTTCCGAATATTTCTGGGACCAGATCTCAGTGTGAACCACTCTGAATTTGGATTATCTTGGTTCCTGAGATAGAAATAGATATGGCCCTTGCCTTGTCACATAAAATTGCTCCCTTGGCTTAATCAACCCCCTGCACTTAACATGAACCCCACACACACTTAATCATAGAATCACCAGGTTGGAAAAGACCCATTGGATCATCGAGTCCAACCATTCCTATCAATCTCTAAACCATGCCCCTCAGCACCTTGTCCATCTGTCCCTTAAACACCTCCAGGGAAGGTGACTCAACCACTAAAATCCACTCTGCCACATTTTAGGAACCTTGGGCAGAAACGTGCTTAGATCCAGATTTCAATGGGTATCTTGGTTGGCACCACGTTCCACAAAAGCAAGATCCTCCCTGTTGCCATCAGCCCATGGGAACAAGATCCTTAGGGCAAGCACAGCTATTGCTGTCAGCAGGGACATCATCAAATCTTGTAGGACAGCAGAGGGCACAAGGGGAGGAACGTCTGTATGAGTGCCCCCAAAATGTGTGCATGCTCACCTTCTACATATTTGCATCCAGTTGTTAATTAACAACCACAGAAGCTCTGCAAACATTTGAACAGACTTGAAATAGCCATGAAAACACATTTGCAATGTAAAGCATGCCCGCCTAATTAATGTAATTAAAGTATCCATTTCAGAGCCTACACAGAGGCACACTGCAGCTCCCCAGGGCTCAGAGCACCCCCTGTACAAGCCCAATCCAGCAGCCCTCATGCCGCAGTCTTTGAGGGATGGCTCAGCAGCGGCTGCTAGCCCGAGCTGCCAGCTGGGGGGTTGCCATAGCCGTGGCTCTGCTTGGCTGTGCTCCACTGGAGAAACAACCAGGCACAGCTCAAAGTCAGGGACGTGTCTCCTCCTCTCACTCCTACTGGCCCCCACCCTCCCTGTTTCCCCCCTCTTTGCCCCATGTTACCTCCTGCTTAAGCAGGAGATGGTGATTGACTGCTCCTGTCCTTCTTGGTAAGGATTAAAGGCTGCTCTCCAGGGTTTCCAAATCCTGGAAAAGTCACCAGGCTGGCTTAGAGCTCTTTTTAAATATTGATGGCTTGTAAACACCTCTAATTTCTACATCTGTGGCATCTGTGAGGGGAAGACTCCAGATTCTTTCTAGAAATCTTGGGAAAAACAATATTCGTCATTTCTTTCAAAGAGGTAGAGACTCTCCAAGTCAAAGAAATGCGGAGCTGGGACTGGAGAAGCAAACCCAACCTCATGCACTGAGAAGAAACACAGAGTCAGACAGGCTGCTCATGCAGTAGTTACACGTTTAACCTCAGAAGAGGGGGTGTTACTCAAAACTTTCTTTTTGAAGGCAAAATCAAGGAGTAAAAACAAATGCGAAGAGAGCTGATTTGACTGTGCCCTTGAGAGACATTTTCCTGTACTGCCCTGAGCCACTAGAACACTAAGAGCAGCAGTAAAACCTCTCTGACAGTCCATACCCCTGCGCGGGAGCAGCTGATCCCAGCACTCCCTGTTCTCTCAGCCAGCTTTTTTATTTAGTCCACCCACTTGCCTGACTTGCCAAGACCACTTCATGTAAGGTCGCTAAACACCCCCTAAGAGGAAAAACTCATACTCATCACCAACTTGGATTAAGTTCAGACAGAAAACCCGGAGGACAAAAGCATCACATTTAACTACCTCGAGTGAAATAAATTCAAGCCTAAATCTCATTGTTAGTCATCTGGATCATCCAATCCCCAGAGCAATGCAGATGAATCAATCACTCCAAAGCTCACGTAACCTCCAGCAGGCAAGGGTAAAGAGGTCCAGAGAGCCACTCCTGTACCATTATCCCTATGGATCTCTTTGGGATTAAATGAACCTCTCCTATAATACTTCTGAAAGCCCTGCCTCTGCGTTAAGCTCTGTGCCATTTTCCTCACACATGTGTTTATTTGTTTAGTCCTTTGCATTCAGAACACAAACTTCTGCCTTGGCCCAGCCTTTCTGTCCCTGTCCCTGGGACACTGGCCACAATGACAATATTCTGAAGAGAAGCAGAGTCAGGAGGTCTCCTGGGGCTTCATCCTGCACCTACAACAGACTTGCTCAGTAAAAGCAAGAGTCTAACAAAGTCCTGCAGACCATCCTGTACCTAGGGTACCAGCTTTCCTGATAAAGCCAAGAAATGGTTCCAAGAAGGCTGTTCCAGTGCCAGAATTTCCCTTTTGTTTTGCATGGAGCTCTTGCTAGCCTCAAAACCTACACTTCTCACCCTACCTCTCCAGTGCTTTCTGCTAGTGTGGATCACCCAGACCAGTTCTGTGGTGTCAAAACCTGCACAGAGCAGGCAGAAGAGACCAAGGCTTTTGACCTGAGCCAGAAAGGAGGCTCAGGCATGTGCTTATTAAACTATGTGTACATGATAATCACACCCAATGTGAATAATCAAGAATAACTGATCACATGTCTTCTGACAGATAACTATATGCACTCCCCAGGTCTGAATCTGCCTCTTCTACATTACAACAGGCATATTGCCATTGATGGTGTTACTCCAGGCCTCATCGGAGCCTTCCCAATGCAACAGACAAACAGGTTTCCATCCAGCTCTGGATAAATCTACACTTCTTACTAGAAATGAATTAGCAGCGCAAGTGTGACTCTCCCCAGTTTCTGCCCCTGGAGCTCAGAGCACTGAGTACTCATGGTTGGCCACACAAGGTGTGTCACCACAAACACCCATGATAGGACCCTGGGGATAATCCCACATTAGTTGAGTTTAATTAGGAGAAAGTGCAACATTCAGAGGGTCCTTTTGCTATATCTTTAGTTATTTGTGCAATTAACAATGTAATGTAATAAAATAATGACAACTTAATAGCTTTTGAGAGGGGAAAAGATAGGTGCAGAAGCCTAACTATTAATGACAGATAACAAGAAGCAACAGCATTTCAAAAGGCAGCAGCATTTATCACAATTTATTTGAAGATGAACTATCTGAAACGCACAATGTTGTTTTATAAAACTCCAAATGAGTATTCTTGCAATTGTAAAACACATCAGGATCTTTGTGCTGCCTTTAATCTGTCAGTTCACCTTCAAGAATTTAATGAACTCATCTAGGTTACAAAATGTTTTATTTGAGAGGAAGTCTGATGTTATCATTTAAGATGTAAATCCTAAACTAATGGAAGCTGAAGTTGATAATAAAATAGCAATTAATCCACATTCAGTGTAACAAAAATTAACAAACCGCTGTTCAAATATTTATAGCAGGAAGGTTCTGTTACTTTCATTGATGCGGTTTTGAAGACTGACTTTGAAAGTACAGACCCCAGCTTCATGTTGTCCTACAAGGAGCTGCCTAGTGTCTGCAGCAACAGAAACAGCAACACTCACTTCTAGGGCATGGTGGGGTCATTCTTTTTGAATCTCTCCAGTTTTCCTTCTGCTGTTTGCTGTCCTGAATGTTTAACCTCTTCTCCATTGCAGAAGAAGAGCTGGGGCAGGAGGAGCAGGGGAATGAGTCACTGCAGAGCTGTAATTCTACAGCTGGTGGGTACCACGTACACTTCACTGCATTTGTCTTCTTTAAAAATTCGATATGCGATATATCCAGAGCAGCTTTTTAACCTTGGTGACAGAGTTCTCTCTCTCAAGTTTTGCAGAGCCAGTGGAAAGAAAAAGCAGCAAATATGGACCAAGGAGAGGGTGCATGTTTCTCTACAGCAAGAAGCTGATCCACAGAACCCACAGTTATATCAGGTTGTTAAAAGAGAGGCATCAATAACAGATGCAGGCACCAAAGATGTGGAAGTATATTAAGACAACCACAAACTGGGAAGGCTGGAAAGGATCCTATTTCTGTCTACAAGGCAGATGCTAGCAGGGACCAAGAACCTTCCTGCATGTAGCAGTTCTTACATTCCTAACCCATGTGTGGTTTGCTGAATACGTTTCATCTGGAAACTCTTGAGACACAAAGCACTGGCCTGGAAATAGATGGTCTGCTTGCAGAGGTGGTCTGTGAAGCCTCACAGCTGCTTTTCAATCACACAGCATTAGCAAGACATAGAGCACCAGTTCAGGGGAGAAGAGAAGAGGGCAATGCTCCTGCAACCCTACCAAACAAATCTGCCCCAACTAGACGGATCACTAGTCTCAGCTGTTGCATTTATCCCTTTGTGCTTCCATCTGGATTATAGGCTGTTCAGTTCAAATCTCCAAGGCATTAAAAAACAACTATGCACTCCCAGTTCCTTTCACAGACCCTCTGCTGGAGTCAGACACCCAAGAAAAGAAAGAGGAGGAAAAGAAGGTGTGTGCAAACATTTGCAGCTGGCTGCTCACCAATCCATGCAGTCATTTTCATCCTGACCAGACCTCCTAAGCCAAACTAAAAATTAAAGTTGGCATTTCACTCTGCAGGCAGATGTATTTCATAATGCATGGGCAGGATATATTTTATTAATTCTGCTTTTTTTGTAGATCCCTGTTTGCATAAGTTTCATCCTCCCATAGAGCTACTTGGCTATGTGGATTGTGTGTTGGCTATTTTTTTTTCTTTCCTGTGGGACATTGTTATGGGCTGATAGGGGGATCTCAGCAGATCCCATAGGGCTCTGCAGGTGGGACAGCAGTAGGAGGGTCCTTGAACAGAGGAGAGTCCCATCCTCAAGAATCAGGTGATGAAGTAGGTCTTAGTATTGTATAAGATCTTTAGGGACAGTCATCTTTCCTAGACCACTAGTTTACACTGTTCCCTTGATACTAACTAAAACCTAAAATCAGGCCATTTAATATTTTCCTTCAATAAGTCTTTTGGAAGTAGCATTTGCTTATGGGATCTAACTGCTGAAGAGTAAAAACCAAAAAGCACAGTGACTTCAGTGCTGGATGCTTCCTCTCTGTGCTCACAGATGTGTGATAAACCCCTGTTTCCTATGAGGCTGTGCTACTCTCCCCATACCTCTGCAAAACACATTCATTACCTTTCAGGAGCTGGAAGCGTATTAAACTTTAAGATAGTAGAAAAGCAGCTGGGAGGTTTAGTAAAGCTGATGGGGTCAAGGGGGAGAACTGGAATGGTGCTTCAGCCCTGTGGGCCCCATGTATGCTGCTCCTTGCATCTTTACACCGCGATGCAGGCTCTCACACCCATGCACTGCTGCACCATCCCAGTGGTACCCCAGATTTGCTCCGATGTGACAGGAGAAGCCCATCCAGTGAATCACAGAATCCTAGAATGGGTTTGGTTGGAAGGGACCTCAAAGCCCATCCAGTTCCAGGCAACTTGGCCTTGAACATCTCCAAGGATGGGGCAGCCACCACTTCCCTGGGCAACCTGTGCCTGTGTCTCACCACCCTCATCATGAAGAATTTCTTCCTAATGTCCAGTCTAAATCTTTTGCCTTCCAACTTAAAGCCATTCCTCCACATCCTATCACTCCATGTCCTAGGAAGAAGTCCATCGCCAGCTTTCCTGGAGCCACTTTCAAGACTGGAAGCTGCTCTCAGGTCTCCCTGGAGGCTTCTCTTCTCCAAACTGAAGAACCCCAACTCTGTCCTCATAGGGAAGGTCCTCTAGCCTTTGGATCATCTTTCTGGTCCAAGCACCATGCTATTTTCTCTGCATTTTTTCTGAATTCTTTAAAGCATTTTCATCCACTCTGATTTGCTGTCAGCCTTCTCCCAGGGCTGGAGCCCTGAACAGGGCAGGCGATGCAGAGTGCTTACCACAGCAGATTTCACCACTTCTAGTTGGAGTCTATCTCTCATGGGGGTCCTTTTGTGATTAAGAACCTCAGGAGAGACACTGCCCCAGCCAAGAGCACCTGTGCCAATGCACCTTCCCCAGATGCCAGATATTGGAGCAGCCTGTTTTTTCCCTCTCCCACATCATCCCACGTGAGCGTGAGGCTGGCTGGTGGATGCAGTCTCCGTGATGACTGCCTGCCTGACCTGGGCAGCCAGTTTCTGCCTTCTGAATCCATCGCTTCGATTCCCCTTTAGACTATTTTTTTTCCCCTACAGGTAAAAACCACAAGGTTTGGGGGTGGGCAAAATCACAAGCTAATAATGTACCAGCTGCTTGGACACATGCTGGGAATGAAACCATTTGCTACTCGTACCATCAGAGGAGCAGCACTTGTTTCAGAAAAAGCATCTCAGGGCCAGGCTTTTGTGAGCTGAGCCTACGTGGGGGCATAACACAACAAATTATTTTTGGAGCAGCATTTCCAGGCTGGGTTTGTTTGGTGGTTTGGGGTTTTTTGTTGGGTTTTTTTTGTTGTTGTTTTGATTCCCCCTCCTACTTTTCTAAAATCCTTTCAACCATGTTTCAATAGTTTCAATGCTCAAAAGTACCGGCTGAACAGCACAGTGTGCAGCTATTCTTTCCCTCCTGAAATGGAAATCTTTTCACAAGGTCAGCCTGTGGAATGTGTACAGAAATCTTCCTGCTCTCCCTTTCAGGACCTTTTACACAAAGAAAGGTACTATCATTCTCCTTCTCTTAAGAAAGACACTCAGTGAGAAATGCATGGCATCTGGGGATGCGAACCGTCCCACGTAATGGCGAATCTGTGCTTGGAGCAGGCTAGGATTTAGGGAGATGCAAGCTTCATTTCAGACATACAAGATGGTTTTGGGATTGACTTCTTAAAGTCTTTCTAAAAGGAACTGAAGGATATTTCTAGAAAAAGATGTGTCAAACTTGAAATTGTTGGCATCTTATTTTGTAGTGTCAGAAATTATTTTTTTATGCTTCATTTTTGCCTGTGCCTGACTCAAATTTGCAAAACATCCTAAATAATGAAAGTTGATTCTTTTGGCCAGGAAAAGCTTTGTCCTAGAAATTAGAGTCTACCTCAAATTCTGGTTTTTTTCCCCACATCCTGTTGAGAAAGATGGAAAAGTACACATCTAATTTGCCACAAATCTCCTCAAAATGGCTGCAATGTTGCAGGCTTAACAGATGCAATATTCCTGCACTGATGCCTCTCAAACACAAGTGCAGGGAGCAAGGAGCACCAAAAACTTAAAGCCAATGACAGGAATAAATAGAGCAGATTGATCATAAGGTTAATTAAAACTTCAGATAACTTCATACAGTGAAATCAATGTCTACTGAGCAGATAAACTTCATCTGAGCAAGGAGTAGCGAAGTGACAACACATCAAAGAAATCCATAAATGTCCATGCCATCCTGTCCTTTCCCTTGAAAATGTTTGTAGTGGATGGGATATGAATGCCTCCTTGTACATGCATTCACCCCCTCTGTGAGTTAAGGCAGGGAAAAGTCCCTTTCTGTAAAAATACTTTTACATTCTGTCCCTGAGCAGTCAACTGTTTTACTGTTTGGTTCCTTAGCAGTGAGGTATCACGCTACATTTTAAAAGCTGCTGTAATATCCAGGCAGCAGAATCAAGACATGGCAAAGCAAAACATCTTTCATCATGATGAGCAGCTCCCATGCTTCAAACAATGGGCATATTTTCGAGATTGAAAAGGATTTTTTCGCTTTCTCTTTACATACAGAAACTATCAACTATGCTATTATTTCACATTTAATATTGAAGAGCAAAGGTCATTCAGGGCAGGATCTTTTCTGATTCACAGCACTCCCTGGCTACCTGCATTCCTCTAGTTAATAAATCTCTGATGAAAACCAGACTGGTAACCAAGAGATAAGGTCAAGAAGTCATTGTTTTTTTAAGGACAGGAGAACAAACAAACAAATTCCAAGATAAAATTCTGATTTTAAAGTGTAAATTAATATTCAGGATTCTAGATTTCCAGATAACCTTAGCTCAACCCCAGGAAACAACAAAGAAAGTGAGAAAAACTGACCTGCGTTTTCACAGCTCCCTACTGCAACACTGTCAGGCAACCCATTCTGTTTTTTTCAGAATTCAGAGGGGTTTTGCTACTTCATTGTTTACAAAAAAAAAAAAAAAAAAAAGCTTTTTTTTAAACAATTCTTCTTCTGACAAACTCTGTGCAACAACCAAGTCATTCACAAAGGCTGAGTTTCACCCCAGCCAGCCACCTGAGTTTCATCCTTATGTTTAAATTAGAACTTAGGTGGGCTGCGTGCTGCCCCAGTGTTCTTAAGATGCGATGTTTTCAGTACAAGTTGAGGCAGTACCTTGGCATCTAACCTGCCTTTTATTATTAGCTGGTAACAAAGAAGAACTTATTTCACGAGGACCAGGTATAGATGCAAACACCCACATTTCACAGGCAGATTTAGTTGTTCTGCCAGCCACGGGCATGCACTATTAACATACAGACATAATTTACTGCAAGAGCTATCTGGCAGGTACAACAGGAATTAGTCAGCTCAACAGGACTATTTATGTGGTGATAAATGAGAAATATTGATCACCATTAAGTCCCCTTAGCATCTTTCTGACTGTTTTTCCTAATCTTGTTAAACTTCTTTCAACTATGGCAACGCAAGTGAGCTCCTCGGCCAGTGGAGAACAGATGCTGATGGTGCTTCCCCAGGTTTTACACGAGCCAAGGAACTGATGTTCAGATAACTTCAAAAGGAAAAAGAACATCCTCTGTTCTACTCATGTGACTGCATTTCTTGCAAAACACAGGCTTGACCTTGTTTCCCTTTGCTTTCTATTAAACACAACACCATTAGTATCAACAGTGTTATGAGACAAGGAATGGGTTTGAAGGAAGAATGAGAGACCACTCAGAGAATTATAGAATGATTTGCATTGGAAGGGATCTTAAAGACCATCTACTTTGAAATCTACTGCCATGGACAGGGACACCTCCCTCTGGATCCGGTTGCTCAAAGCCTCATCACTTCTCTGGGCAACCTGGGCCAGGGCCTCACCATCCTCACGGGAAAATATTTCTCCCTAAATTCTCATCTTGATTTCCCCTCTTTCAGCTTAAAATCCTTTCCTCTCATCCTATTCTTGCACTCCCTGATCCAGAGCCCCTTCCCAGCTTTCTTAGAGCCCCTTTCAGGACTGGAAGCTGCTCTAAGGTCTCCCTGCAGCCTTCTCTTCTATAGACTGAACAACACCAACTCTTCTCATACGGAAGGTGCCCCAGCCCTCAGATCATCTCTGTGGCCTCCTCTGGACTCAACCCAACACCTCCACATCCTTCCTATGGTAAGGACTTCAGAACTGGACACAGGGCTCCAGGTGGGTCTCACCAGAGCAGAGCAGAGGGGCAGAATCCCCTCCCTACCTGCTGGTCCCACGGCTTTGGATGCAGCCCAGGACACTGTTGGTATCTGGGCTGCAAGTGCACATTGCCAGCGCAGGATGAGCTTCGTATTCCCCAGCACCACAAGCCCTTCTCTTCAGGGCTGCTGCTCTGAATCCATTGTCTGCTCAGCCTGTATTTGTGCTTGAGATTACACCCATTTGCAATAGGAGCTCCATTTCTTGTCTAACACATTCTGCTTGACTTACAGAACTTAAACAATGTGCAATCAGACATTGATGGGGATTGACTGAAAATGAATGTTAGGACCACACAAACAATAGCATCTTCTTGTCCTCATTCAGCCTTTGAGCAGTTTTCCTAGCTGGGCAACAGCTAGGGGTGGGGAGGATAGCCTTCCCCAGCCCACGCACTCTTATTTTCTGATGACAGCAGTTGCATCCAGTCAGCTTCATGCTCAATTTGGCATTATTTAAAAGATTACAAGAGAAATAAAATGCTTGGAAATACAAATTTCCATGCACTCAGTCGCTAATATGCTTTGCAGATCTGACTGCTATGAACAAAAGACAGATGTAAGAGGCAAGTATTCATTACATTAAGTTCAATCTTCAGGATCTTCTTTTCTTATTTTTAGCCCCTTTGATTTAATTACTTTACTTCAGTTTATCCACCAGTAAAGCTGCAGAAGAACAATTCCTAAAGAGAGAGCTTTATCCTTAATCTATAACTCCTGTTTCCTTTGACTGTCCCTATAAATCTATGCCCCTTCCTATAATCACCAGGGTCTCTCATACCTGGTAGCGATGGAGGAAACTATGTGAACTCACCTAATAACTGCAAATAGAAACAGAAAATTGCACACCCATGTGGGGATCTGTGCAGGGCAGTTAAGATGCTTTCCTGCACAGTGACAGTAATGCACTGCATTAAAGAGCATCTAAACATAAACCCACCTTGGAGTGGAAGCCTTCTGCCTGTTTCCTTTGCTTTACCACCTACTGTCATCTCTCAGGAAAGTCTTGACTAGTACTTGTTGCAGGTTTGGGGAGAACTAAAGCCTCATGCAGAGAAGTTACAATATTCAAATAAGAAAAATGGACATCTTGCCTGAAATATCCTATTCCTTTAGAAATGCTGCTTGCAGGTTTTTCACAGCAAGTACCTGTGGCGAGTTCATGAAAAGAAACCACACCTGGTTAAAATCATAAGAATGTCCTTCACTGTTACAGTCTTCTCTGCACCATAGCTTTTGGAACCACAGAAATACGAACCCACCTTCTCACACTGAGACATTGTGCTAGAAGTACTTCAAATAAAACCACAAGAACTTGTCCTGCTAGAGCTCTTATTGCTTAAAACCCACAACATTCGCATTTCCTACTTTAATGACTCTTTCTAAGGAGCGTCTCTGCACATAAAAGAGAAAAGAGGCAGCATCAAAATGAAACTAAATCTCACATCCCCACCACCCCAGCAGCAGTTTCTGGGGTGTAGAGGGTCCAAAGGAGGATGCAGACTCTCTTCACAACAGTTTCTGGTATCAGGGGGTGAAGGTTAGAGCTCAAAAAGCAGGGGAAGACAAAGGATTTGCAATCAGAGTCTTGTGCGTGCAGAAAAAAACTCTGAAAAGAATTGAGCAAGCTGAGAGTATGTTTAATTCTCAATGTCACACATACTCTTTCAACAGCTAAAATAAGATACTATTAGCAAGGCTGCCAGAATTGCTGAAGAGAGGGAAGTGGGGAGTGAGGGGCGACTTGCAAGAAGCACTCGTAGGTGGAAATGCAGCTCATGAGTGAGGAACAGCTAAGAAACACATCGCTGCAGCATTCAGCCTGATGGGACCTTGCTGTCCTGCAGGACTCTGCTCTTAAGCTGGAAGAGAAGGCCAGTACAGGAGAGTAAAAGCACAGTCTAGCTCAGCAACCAGCCCTCTGGGAGAGAATATAAACTGTTTTTTTTCTAATTCAGGTGCTGGGAATTGTCCCTGCCCATAGCAGGGAGTGAGGAACTGGATGATCTTTCAAACCATCCTATGTATGATTCTACTATTGTTATCTTTTTTTAACTGCCTTCTAGACATTTCTCCCTTTAATAGAAAGATGTTTGTTAGGTCATTTGAATCTTTTTTGGCAAAAGGGGAGAAGAGATTCAGTGAGAACAGTAAAACTAGGTACATTTCTGCTAGATTTCAGGATGGGAGCATAAGAACTTAGTCCTTAAAGAAAAATCTTACAACGATCATCCACAGGCTAGACTTGATGTTGACTTAACTATCCCTGTCAGTCCTTGTTTCACATCATTGTTTGACCCCATCTGAAACACTGCACAAGAAAATATGCATAAATTTCTTCCTTCCCTAGAGTCAGAAAAATTGTTCCAATAGCCCTGGAAAAGGAAACTGAGAGAACACACAAGATCTAACGGTAAGTGCAGGCTCTGGAATTGTACACTCTTTTCCCCATTCATCCTTGCTTAATCATTTTGAGGTTGCTGTTACCCGGGATGTGAGAAGCTGTTTGCATCAGTCTGAAAGATAGCCCTAGCCCCTTGTGCACATCAGAGCTTTGGATAATCTTTCACACCCACACTGGGACCCAGCTGGTGGTCTAACTTGAGATAAGGTTAATTGAACGCCCTGAAAGCCCTGTAAGAATAGAAGGCAGTGCCTGACCACTTATTGCTCTTTTTCTAGCTCCTGCTTGGAGGGAGATGATGATGAGAGATCCTGGAAGAAAGATCTGGGAGCAATGAAATCAGGTGGTAGGATACAGCATTCCATAGCAACAGGGCTACTTTGAGTGGCACAAGACCTCTTTGCTTCAACTATACTACAGCCTCAAGGGCTACTGAAAGTTAAAGCAAGTATGAGTCTATTGATTCTGCCAGGCCAGCCTCCTGAGGTCCCTCACTGCTGTAATTCTACAGCCCATGGGGGGCACCAAAGCCTTCCTGAATGGGGGTTCACACCCTCAAGGTCCTGTTCTTCTGGCCTGAGGAAGAAGACTGTAATCCAAAGGAACTGGAAAGTGGAATAAAGCTCCTGGCACCAGTCCCAGGGCCACCTCCAAATGCTCCAATGACATTTTTATCTAGTTCCAATTTGAGAAGAAGCATTTGAATCGTGCTGCAGAAGAGCTGTGAAAGGTAGCTCCAGGGACTACACATAGGTCTGCTCCCAGCACAAACAGCTTTGCCATCTCTCCTCTCTGACAGCAGCATTCCTACCATCTCACAGGTAGGTATTAGCTTGTTGATTCCAAGAGGGCTCCCTATAGTCCTTGTCTGGGAAAACGATTCGGGGTTTCCCTCCAGAAAGGCAGTGAGCAGAAAAGCCAGGCAGAGGTCATTACCCCTGAGGAAGCTGAAGATGACAACTGGAATCCCAGAAGCAGTGGTAGGACACATCCCAGCTTTCATCAGCTCCACAGAACTGCTTTGGCCACGAGGTGCAAGCAAAGCAGAGAACTCTTTGCCACAGGATACTTCGGGGAGGAGGGAAGGCCATTTCCATAACTACGTGATGGGATGAGAGAAGAAATCCTCACCTTAATAGGGAACAGTGGGGGAAAAAATTAGGATAGCATAATAAGAAAGCCCCTATTCAAACACAAATGCCTCTTTCAGAAGGAGCAGAGAGTGGCAAACTCAGCAACTGCTTCTTCACCACCACACAGTCATTTCCATTGGGAACTCAGGCACCTCCTTTGCAGAACCATGATTAAACCATATATCCACAAGGCCAAAGCACTGGAATGAATGCAGGTCCTATGGCAAGTGCACAGGACAGTTCATTCCTCCCACAAAAGTGACAAATAAGGATAATTCCACCTTATTTCCAAGATGACTTTTTTGACCTGGCTGCAATAAAGCTGTAAAAATTGTAATAGCAAGGGCACACAAATTATCTTTTGCAGAATTACAAAGCTCTGAGGAATTAAGCATCTCACTGCACATATCTGCTTGGGGTTTATTTTAGGGCACTGGGGCAATATGGGTTTGCCAGGCAGCGCACACAAACCAAGTGAGAGCAACCATGTTTTCCAGAGGAATTGACTCAATGGGAGAAGGGACCCAAGCCACAATTCAGCCTTTACTGATGGTAAAGTCAATCTGTCCACTCCTGGGAAAGATTTGCGATAAGGTTCTTTCTTTCCCCTCACATAAATTTACAGCCCCAAGGACACCTGTTAGGACAAATGGAGATAAGAAAGGAAAGTCATATTTCCTTATCTGAAGCGCTCTGCTTTTTAGCACTGCAGTTTTACAGGACAGAAGTGGTTATGCTCCCTGGGAGCTTCACGAACCGCTTTCTAAACACTCAGTAGCCTCCTGAGAAGACAGAAACTGCGATTCACACCTTGAAAAAGGGACTTCTACCTGGCAGCAACACAAGCATACACAGAAAAGCTGCGAGAGAACATCCCATCCAGCCGCTGCTCAAGACAGGGAGCAGTCCCATCAGGTATGAATACTCCAGGCTTGTTTTCATCTCAGATACTATCAAACACCAGATCACCCACCAGGCTTCGGTGAAGGCTTCCATGAGGGATACAGAGCATCAAGAGTTTGGCTCTGAGATTGAGCAGTTAATACAATAACAAGCCAAAAAGTCCTGCAGAGCCTATTGCTGTGTAAAATAAGTAAGCTAACAGGACCAACAACGACAGAGCCCTGAAAACCACATGAGTTTCATCAGGGAGCCACACAGGCTGCTATCTTTTTGCCTGGATTTGGAAACTGCACCTATTTGCATGGCTGTTTGACACTGCACTTAATATATTGTTCATATTCTTTCATTATAACTGTACAGAGTTTGGACTCAATGATCCTTGTGGATCTCTTCCAACTCAGGACATTCACAGTACTTTATAAATTCTCTCATAAAAACTTAGAAGGATGCAATCTATCCCTAAGCTTCTCTGGCTACGTTTGAGGCTGGCATGCATTCTAAAATTAGTACTTTATCGAGGCTTGACAGATGCTAGAACTTTAAAACGAGATAGCAAAAAAAGCTGTGTTTGAGAAGACAATATCAAAATTAAAACATCAGAAAGACTGAGCTCGTATTCAGACCCTCTTAAAGATTATTATTCTACACAAGAAATTTCTTTTCCAATGCAACAATAGATACATAATTAGAATTGCCTCTGATGCTGAAAAGCACAAGGCGCATTGCCCAGGCAGCACGTCCTGCTCTCAGAGCAGGAATGCTCTGAATTGTCTTGATCCATGAGAAAAACAAGTGCCTTCAGGAGGCAGTGCAGATTTTGGGTGGCTTCTCCATAACCCACTGGAGCAGCTTTGCTGTTTGTAGACTGTGGCAGATGCTGAATATCACAGAGATGTCTCAATTAGGTCAGATAAATGACTTCCTAAGAGGAGCTGAGCAGTCTCATTTAAACACTTAAATTGTTAAAGGTTGTTGAGACCAGTCCTGCTCTTAAGGTGACTGTGTGTCCACGACTTGGACACCTGATATCGTGCGTGCTGTGACTAGCTCTAGGGTCAGACTCCAGAGCTCTTGGTCATCAAGAGCTACCAAGAGTGTACCATTTCCTTGAACTTAGCCAACAACTTTGCTGTGGGTCCTGAGCATCAAGAGATGTAAAATAAAGAGAGAACCCATCATGGTCTGCACTGGGAGCAATGGAAAAGGTGGAGGAATTCTCAAAGAGAAGAATTTTGAACTGACTCTTTCAACAGCAAAGATCAGCAAATTAAACACCCTGCAGACTCCCAGTGAGGCTGAAAAGAGCCTTGAGCTTGTGGCAACTCTGCAGTGGGTTTTTCACTTGTTCCCACTGGAAGCTGTTGCTGAGATGATATTTTTCCACCCAACACCTGCAGTGTCTCAGGCTTTCTTAAACAACTCTGGGAGAAAATGGGCTCTAACTTGAAAATTAAGTGCCCCTGGAGAGAAACTGTGCTGCCACGAGCAACCAAATAACTATATAAACACCAAGAATACGCAAAGGCTTGGGACAAGAATCCACATTTGGCAGCTCCCAAAACACAGCTGTATTTGCTGAAATCCTCTGGACTCCTGTACCCTCTGTGGACTGATCCACCACAGAACATCACCTGATATATTTCTGTTAATATACTCACTACTCTGTGTACAACTGTGTGCTAATTCCATATCAGACATTATCTCAGCAGCAGATTACATGTTTTTTAACCCCAAACTTTGCAAAGAATTGGCCAGCTTCTGCAAAATTCCCATGGGGAACAACAGCTGCTGAAATCCAGGGTGGAATTCCCTATTATTCCCTTACTAGAGTAAGACTACAGAGGAGGAACGGTTTTTAGCTGAAAGACGGGAAATGTAGATTAGGTCATAGGAAGAAATGTATCCAAAACTCCCTGTTTTAGCCACTGGAATAATGACCACTGCAATATTTCTTATTTGTGTAGGCTGTAATGAGTGCTTAATTCTTCAGATCACCCCCTAACTCACTGATTTCCTCATAGATATTGCCAAGCCATCATAGGACTGACAATGAGGTTCTTTATAAGGCATTGATTTACAGAACAGGAGCAAATTCACTCTAAAACCTCATTACTTTACGCTGCCCCTGGAAAACTTTCCCAGGACAAAGTTGCCTGAAAAGTGAGTTAAAGCTGAATCCTGCATCTGCAAAGCTCTGCTTCCAGGACATCTAATTTTCATAATAGTACCTTTATAGGCAAATATTCTTACAATATCGTGTCTCATTGCTCTAAAGAGGGAGAAGATTCAGAGATTTGCCCTCCACTGGCACAGGCTTTGCCATCTGGCCCTGCTGACTGATCCTCCATCCCCGCAAAGGCTCTAAACCAGCCTCGCTCCGTGCAGCAAAACTGCTTTCAACATGCCTGTGTTCCAGGTGAAAAGGGTTGGATTGAGTTTGTAATATTGGAACAGGATGAGGAGGAATGCAGGCAAAAGATAAAGGGGAAATCTCTGTTATTTGATCTCCTGAAATTAAAAAAAAAATCCAAGAACTCTTCCTTGAAGTGCACAAGGATAAAAGGAAGAGGAGCACAATTTGGTGTGCTTGTTTGCTTGCTTTTTAGAATAGAACTGCAAAGAATGGTGAAAGAAGAAAACTCTTTTTGCTTTATTTTGTTTGAGGACAGAATGCAACCACCAGGGTTCATATTTACCTCTCATTTAGATTCAATAAACGTGTCCTGTGAATACATTTTTAAAAACTATGCTTCTTAGGGAATACGTTTTTTATTAGCTATTATTGCTCAATTTGTGCTGTGTTTTAAAGAACTCATGTGGCTTGTAGGGACAGATGAAAGGGAGCGATTCATGACTCACTCCTAAGATCTCCGTTTCCATGAAGCCAGTCATTTGACAAATTTTTAAGCCCAGTGAACACGCTGGTGCAGTTGTGGCCTGCCTGGAGCTGCACAGAGTGGAGACATGGGGATACACAACCAGGCTCTGCACAAGCACAGGAGAGACAAGTTAGAGGCTGACAGAGATCACACTGATCCAGCATGACTACAGGCAGCCAGAGCTTGTGCAAATCCTTTCTTTGCCTTCAATCCTCAAACCAAGGGAGCTTTTCTTACCCCATTATTCCTCTACTCTCCTCCATTCTCATCATTCTAACTCATCAGCTTACAGGAAAAATTTAATCAGGTATTGGTATTTTATTAGCTCGTTCACGGGGTCATTTGAGGGACAACACTGTTTTTGCAACTGCAGAACATGTTTTACCATTAATATCAACAAGGCAAGGCCAAGCTGGAAACACCAGAAAGCTCAGGATGCATTTGTCTCCCCATGGCACTCAGAGTCAGGACTGTTGTACTGGAGGTTTGAATTTCTCCTGCACTGCTAATAACACAGTCACACTGATGCATAAGTAGATGCTCTGCAATGCATATTCTCCATACAAATACGTTTTTAGTGTAGGCATATCTGTGAAAAATATTCTTGCGGGAAATACATATCTCTCCATCTAAAGATACCACTCTGGATGGCAAAGCTATTTTCCTGGTTGCACTCACCGCTGAAATAAATCTTTAAATAAAAAAAATCCATTTTCTTTCCCCATTATCCACTGCAGGGGGAAAAAAAACCACCCCAAGCGACTAGAACAACTAAAAGGAGGCAACTCCTGCTCTACCTACTCCTACCTAAGCACCACCTAAAGGGTGGACTTTTCCAAGTAGATTTGAGAAAGACAGACAGACAGCTGTGCTCCTCATCCCACCCAGGGACAGAGCAGAGTGCAGCAGGGATGTGGGAGCAGGGTGGGTTCCAGGAGGAGAAAGCAGAGGATCAGTGATGTTCCTCCGAGTCTCCGAGTTACAATACTGAGGAACAGATATGTTCTCTAAAACAATCACCCACACCTAGAGATACCTTAGCAATAAATCCTCTACTAAATCACTTCTTATCCTGTTCATCTTACTTGTAAAGTGTTAAACAAATTGCATCTGAGGAAAGTCGCTTTGTTATCCTTTGAATTAGTTCGCACAGGGCTGTAAATATCCTCTCATTTTTTTTTCTGGAGGAAAGCACGAACAAAAAGACTATTTAAAAAAACCATAAACTTGTAGAACACAAACTGAAAACTACAAAACGTTCAGAAAAAAGATAACAAGGAGGACAGGGCTGGTTGCAGAATTCAGTTATCAAGAAGTGTATCTGCTCAGTAGAGGACCAATTATTTTCTCAGCTGCTAAAGAAGTTTATGGTATTATAATTGAGCTTTTAGGGGCAGGTGCGTGTTTTAATTATTAGATTAATAAATGAAAGGAACCTGTACTGCACTGAGATGACTGAAAGGCTGCTGACATTGGGGGAAGTGCCTGTAATTACGTTATATTAAATTATATTACTTCAGAGAATATGTAACACGAAAATCAAGAGTTGAACCTGACAATGTCTGATTTTTCTGTGCAGCCACTTTAGTCCTGTAAGGAATGAGGCTCAGCAGGAGCGGTAATGGGAAGAGAGGAAGGACAGGCCGATATACAAAGTCCATTATGCAAATAATTTCACTGCAATTTAGCTTCCTGCTTTAAGGAAGCTGGTGCAGCAGGTATGCTCATGAGTTCTTTTCCCAGTCAACCAGTATAGAGGTTGTGGGTGCCTGGCCAGGCAGCAGCTGTATTTTATCAGCTCAGGAGTACTTCAGTTGATTCCCAAGAGGATCCGTGGGAGCTTATTCCTCCAGTTACTGCAAACACACCGCAAATTTTTCAAGAGTGACAGGAGCACTCTTCAGCAGCAATGCCATCAGCAAAGCAACCTTAGGAACAGATAAATACTCTGACAACGTCACTTCATAAGACATATCTCCCTCGGCTCCGAGTCCTCTAAGGAGACTGCACGCTTCTATAAATTACTGTGGCTTCACTTAAGCCAAGGGAAGTAGGGCACTTTCTGGCAGTTAAAGACCTGCCCTCCAATGTTTAGCACTTGGTAAGAGAAAGTAAAACATTTAACTTATAGTTCAAGTTTCCTGCGGCTCCATTTCCTGAAATATGTAGGCAGCAACGCAATAAAACCAGAGGGAATTCTGTCTGTGATTTAGCTGCATGAGCAAAGCACCCGTAAGTGGGCATAAGTGCAGGTATCTTCTAAATTCTTAGAATCATAGAAAGTTTTGGGTTTGAAGGGACCTTTACAAGTCACCTAGTCCATCCCTCCTGCAGGAGAAGGGACATCTTTAACCAGCCTGACCTTGAATGTTTACAGGGATGGATCTTCCACTACCTTTCTGGGTAGCCTGAGCCTCAGCTTCACCATCCTCACAACAAAAAAATTCTTCCTTATATCCAGTCTAAAACTCCTCTCCCTTAGTTTAGAATCATTACCCTTCATCCTGTCACAACGGACCTTGATAAAAAACACTGTTTCCAGCTTTCCTGGAGCCCCATTCAGCATTGGAAGCTGTTCTAAGGTCTTCCTGCAGCCTTCTCTTCCCCAGGCTGAACAACCCAAACTCCCTCAGCCTGTCCTCATAGGAGAGATGCTCCAGCACTCAGATCACTTTTTGGCTCTTCTCTGGACCATATCCTTCTTGCTCTACACCATGTAAGAGCAGGAAATCAGCTGGGGGGCACTGTCACTTCGAAGAAAAGTTTATTTAAGGCTTCAGGCAAAACCTGTATTGCTTCTGTTTCTCTAAAATGCATTGGTTTTGATGCCAACTGTGGCAGCTCCATCTCTTATAATTGTTGGCCAATAACAATGATAACATTTGCAAAACAAATGCAGTGCATCCCAGTCATATGGAAACCACTTTTCCTGCACCTTGAACTAATTAAATAAATCTGACAAAGGCAACTATGTTCTGTAAAGCAAGAAGGGGAACTATAGTCTCCCATATCCTGTGCCACTCACTTTCTCCAAAATACATGAAGACCCAACGGCCAGTCACAGCAAATCAAGATGACCAGCTTGTCAAGGCTGAGAATGGACATACGGACAGGGATGGTAGGTGCAGGGAACCTGGCACAAACTCAAGCAGCAGCACGAGTGCAATCTTAGCCAGCCTCACATGGCAGATCAGCACTCAGTAGCATCCTTCCTAATGCAAGGTGGTCCCAGAAGCTCCTACCTAATTTTCTGATGTTTCTCCACTCTTGTAACCTGCAGGCTACATCTTCAGATAGAATGAAATATACTTTACTTGGTTTAACTTTGCTCTGAGACAAGGCAAACCTAGAAAAGAGGCCAAGGTAAGCTCTCCTGCTCCAAAATGACAGGTTTGGACTATCTGGAAGCACAGAAGTTATATGAGCTTTTTACCCTGCCAGAGCAGTGTTTAATTTTCCATAAGGAAGTTGCTGAGAAACGTTTCTGGGAAGATGCAGGAGATGAAGGATTTATAAAGTCACATTTTTTCTGCTTCAGCTGCTGGATGCCTCCGAACCAACTTCTTCACTCCCCTCTGTGCCCAGCTCTCAAGCTTTACTCGGAACCCCTGTTCCAAGTTAGCATCTCCTATATGCAGCAGCAGAGATTAAGCATGAATTTAACAAGACAGAGCATGAAAGCAGGTATGCTTACTACTATCAGAGTCATTGCTGGCCTAAAAGGGAACTGAAGGAAGTGCTGTACAGGGAGAGAAACATTAAAAATACTCTCTTCTGTCTTGCCTTGCCATGCATTTCAGGAGTCCTTGTTGTGCAACACAGTAATCAAGCACCACAGTGGGTGAATTAGAGTTCAGCAAGCCAGGATGCCTTATCTGGAGATAATTTCTGCCCATTTATCCTTCTACAACTGCCCTATTTTATACAGATAATTTATAAACACGACCCTGTCCTTCAGGGACCCAGAATGCCAGGCTCTCTGGTAAATTCTTCATCTGTGAAGGCATATATATAAAATAAAGAAAACAAAAAGGAAAAAAACTTCTGCTAAAACACTGCATTTTAAGAAAATAAACAAAAAAAGAGGTTCAAGATTGACCTTTTAAGTTACTTCCACATGACAAGGTTTACTCTGAATCTTCAAGCCTTCTCCCTCACACCATTTCTCTAAAACAGGCCTTTTTAACAACATTTTTCTGTATTCCTTCTATCGTTGTCTGTCTCACAATAAAGGATCTTGATAATTTCATCTTTTCCATACTCTGCTTTTTGTTATTAACTCGAATTAACATGCAACCTCTTCCAACTGCCAACTTTCCCTACCCCACCAAAACCATGGAGCTAGTACAAGATGGGACTTCAAATGCTCACTTCCTTCATTCAGAAGGCACAGCAACAAATATAGCTGTGAAATATTCTTCATGTAAAGAGGTTAGACTGCCTGGAAACATGGAGCCCAGAAATTGCATTCCTCTCTCCCCCTGTGCAGCATTTCAGTATCTCAGTTGTATCAAGGCATGGATTCTCCAGTTTGGTTTTTGGTTGATTGGTTATTTTAGCATTACGGTCTTTGTTAAATTGGATTAATTACTCGATTTTTCATGCTAAGCATAAGGGGGAACCCCATTCATTTCATATACTAATTATGTAATTAATCACATCCCCATCACACTCTAGCCATATCATTCCAAATGTCATATTTGGATGTTTCCTGGTCCCTTTTCACCTTGCAATTGTCCCTACCCGACACATCAGACCAGAGCCTTCCTCTCTGAATAGTTCACGCTGTGCGTGCCTGCCTTCCTCCCCACTCCAGCATCCCTCAGTCTCCAGCAGCTATTTACACAGACAGCTCAGCTCCTTTTCCAGAGGACACAGGCACCTCTCACCTCCCAAAGAGAGATCAGCATCAGGTCAGGGTGAGCTAAATAGACACCATGACCTGCACGGCTGCACCACTTGATCATTTTAGTAGGTCTCAGTCTTGCTTAATAGCAGAGTGCAGCCACATCTTGCCTCCTCATGGAAAGGGGAGCTGATGCCAACACAGTCAGCTCCACAGAGTCAGTGCAGACAAACCGCTCAGGTTTTCCCTTCGATGTAGCCAGCTCAGGTAAACCCCAATGGTAGATACAACACTGACAGAAATGAACCATGCCCTAAATACGATTTGACTGATGATTAAGTTTACTCTTCCCTGACTCCTTTTCTCGTCCTTAAATGCCACCTTCTTTCCTCTCCCACACAAAGAGCTTTTCCAGGAGAATGAAGCTCTTGGGCTGTCTCCTTCTAGTTGGCTTTCGAGATAGCTTGAAATTTCAACACATAATACTAAGGATCAAAAGCAAAGGTCACCAGGAGCAGACTTGCCTTGCTTTCTTTACAAATGACTTATGGCTCTTTAGTTTGCAAAGCCCTTATCATAGCATCCTGGGACTGAAAAAAAAACATGGAAGGCAGATGTGGCATCAAAGTCTTCATCAGATTATCCTAAAATCTCAGAATTGTATCATAAATAAAAAGAAATAATTTCTCCTTTCCTGCATGTGTAGATTTAAGAGACAGAATAAACATTTCAGCTTTTAATAAAGCATCTCTTCTCTAGTATTACAGTAGCACCAAGAATTTAGAATAATGGAAAAACTGAAAACAGTCAACTTCAACGTTAAATCAGGTCATTCAGCACCTTGTCCAGCTATGGTTTGAAAGCCTTCAAGAATGTATATCCCACAGCCAGCCATGGTCAACCTGTTCTGGTACTTTACAACACCAGGGCTGAACAGTTTCACCCAAGACTATATAAAAAGGTTCAGAAACCTGCAGGTAACTAAAAAGAAATTGCAGAATAAATTGCTTTACAAAAACCTTATGATAAAGGGAGACTTCATCAAAATTCAGTAGCAAAGAGAGATGGCAAACGAGTTCAAAGCATTCAGTTTTCTTCTATTTATAGTCAACCACAAATGGCTACAAAGAGATGAATGTCTGGTTACCTCACCAATTAATGTGCTTTAACAACTGGCTTTTCTACAGCATTTCATTTCCCTTTCAGCCCAGCTCACCAGGGGAGGTTTAAACTAGATATTAGGGAATATTCTTCACTGAAAGGGTTATAAGGCACTGGAACTGGCTGCCCAGGGAAGCGATGGAGTCACCATCCCCAGATGTATTCAAAAGACGTGTTGATGTGGTGCTTGGGGATTCAGTTTATTGGTGGATTTGACAGTATTGGGTTTACAGTTGGACTTGATGATCCTAAAGGTCTTTTCCAACCCTCACAATTCAGTGATTCAATGATCATCACAGGTTTAAGCAGACAGCTTGCCATGAACATCATTCGAATACTCCCACATGCATCCTCACTTTTGAGGAAGCACAGAGAGTATTATGAAGGTCCAACTTTATTCTGAGAGGTCCTTATCTACCTACACATCATTGCAGCACCTCTTCAGAGGGTCCAGTCCAAGCCTTAAGGGTATCTGCTGAAAGGCCCTGTTGGCCTGGGACATCTCTGGGAAAGCTGCAGTAGATATCATCTTGCTGGCAGTCATCCCATGTTGCAGTCTCACTTTTAGGCAGTGTCATGCTCTGCAGTCTTTTTTGATGCTCTTATTAATGGCTTTGTTCTTTCACTTCTCAAGCTGACAGTTCATTTTCCCCTCCTACAGGTTCCTGCCATCACACAATAGAATATTTACAGCCATCTATAACCTGTGCCAATTCTTCCAGCAACTGGTTCACAGTTTATGCACTCTCACTGAAAGGAAAAGTAAAGAAATGTAATTTGCATTGAGGATGAGGCTACCTGGGACTGCAGCCTCCTTATGGTTCCCTCAATCTGCTCCCAGTCTCTCCAGTGTTTTGAAACTAGGGATCTTGCTTTGTGAGAGTTCAAATGTCACATCTGAAAATGCACCCACTAAGGTCTCCGGCTGCTTGTTCTCAAGAGCCAGTTCTGATATGGTGCAGCTGTAACCAGGTTATCAGGCTGTGGGGCAGGAAATGTGAGGACCCTTCCCAGAGCCACCTAATTTGCTCAAGGCTTTATCTTTGGTGTCTGCTTGGACTAACTACAGGTAAGCCTGTGCTTAAGCCTTGCATCTTACTGATCTTGACTTGACTTTCTGGCTAGAGCAAGGATCCGTCACTTTGAACCTGTTTGAAAGTGACTGGCTGACCTTAATGACTGCTACTGGACCCACTCTTCTTTGTCAGGTCCTGTGGGACTGCAACAAGATATTATAGTCCCACATCTGCCTTGCTGTCATACTCCACTCCTGGCTTGTATTGTCCTGTGGAGCAGCCCATTCCTGCCTCTCCCTGACTGTCTTTGTTGGAAATCACAATGCAGAGTTACGTCTGGTTTTGCAGAGCTTGCTGCTAATATTTCACTTCCTGTGCTTTTCCTTTAGGCTCCTCCATCCAAACCAAAGATTTCAACCATTTGACTGGAAAGGAGCCAATTGCTGTGCAAGTCGTGCCTGTGGATTCACACTTAAGTCTGCCTGTCACACTGTTGTTGTCCTTCTAACTTGGTAATTGGGATGTGCTATTTCTAATGCAAGGCAGTCTTGGAAAATGCCTGTTCTGCTTGCAGCAGCGACAGGTGCTGGCATACAACAGACTTCTCAGTTGTCAAGACACCTCAGCCCATATCCCAACCTCTCTGTTTCTGCAGATAGGAAGACTGAAATGATGATTCGTGCAAAGAGAACGTTAATTTTGCTGACAGAGTAATAATAAGGCTACTAAATCAGTACTAGGATTTTTACACACACTATTCAAATTACATGTCATCTTTGCAAATCGTAACTAGATAAATGACTCATCAAATGTTTACACATGTGACTTGCAACCGAGTCTTTCAAGCCACGGAAGTGGCTTTAGTGAAGAAATATGTGCTGGACACAGTGACACTCCTCAAAATACAACGGGGAGGAAATAGGATAATTCACTTATCCTGAATAGTAACTGTCTTTTCTCAAGTACTTTAAGTCATAGAATGTCCCAAGTTGGAAGGAACCCACAAGGATTATCAAGTCCAACTCCTATCCCTGAACAGGACAACCCCAACATTCACACTGTGTGTCCAAGTGTGTCATCCAAATGCTTCTGGAATATTGTCAGGCTTGGCAGCACATCTGCTTCCCTGGGGAGAGGTTCCAGTGCTCCACAACCCTTGGATGAAGAGCCTTTTCTTAATATCTAACCTGTGCTGTGACTGCTTTTGTGGGAGATGCTCTAGGGCTAAACCACCACCTGGGTAAAGAGATTCTTCCTGACAACCAACCTAACCCTCCCTGGCACATCTTCCTGCCATCCCCTCGAGTCCTATCATTGGTCACCAGAGAGAAGAGATCAGCATCTGCTCCTCCCCACCTTGCAAGGAAGCTGTAGACCATGATGAGGTCTCCCCTCATTCTCCTCTTCTACAGGCCAAACAGACCAAGGGACTTTACTCACTCCTCTTACAGCTTCCCCCCTAAACATTTTATGCTCAGATCAAAATATAATCTCCTGACCCACAGCTTAACCTACATGAAAAGTTGAATATTAGGAAATATGCTAAAGGATCTTACTTTTTGCACCTAGAAGCAGGTACTTATAAAGCTCAGAGCATCCAGCCACAAAATGTCAGCCTCATCACTTCTCACCACCAAGGCTTTACAACAGCCAGAGTAATTTCTTTAAGCAATGTTCAGCCTCTGTTCACTTGTTTGCGAGCAAATGGCTCAGAATGGCTTTCCAACAGCAGAGGTTGTGCAATATGATCCAGAGGGAGGAGTTATGGTATTAGAAGTTGCTGTGCAAGATCTTCAAACCATTCTGACCCCTGGCTGGTTTCTGCTTTGCAGCAGGCCGTGTCTTACAAGAATATCTTGCCCTGCAGAAGTTTCAGTGGGGAGCACAGACAGAGCTGCCACCACACGGTGCCGCATCCTTTGGGCGGACGACATTTCTGTGTGCAGTGCAAGGGTTCATGACTGACTGAGGAATCACAGTGAAAACCACAGCATCGTACAAGATCAGCTCAGGGCAGACGCGTACATAAGAACTTAAACCCTATCTTTTGGCAAGGTCAGACCTGATTCTTCCATTTTTTTCTTCCTGTGGCCAAGTCTAAACTGTGAGCAGGGATGCCTAGATATGATTAGGACACATAAGAGCCGCTGGCCTTTGGGGCTGGTCCTGCCCCATTCAAGAGGGCAGCAGCTCACCTTATTGCCACCTCCCTCTGGCCACTTCTCGCATGAGAGAAGTGGCTTCCTTTCTATCAGAACAGGTCTCAGTGGAGGACAGAAAAGAAAAATTTCCATTTTTCCTTGTCTGTTGGACCAGCAGCTCAACTAAGTGACAGGGAGTTGTGGATGGGCTGACATTTATACCTCTTAATCTCTGTGATGCTCTCATAAAAGATTTTACCTTGATAGTTCTTCTGGTGTGCTTGGAGGGCATTAGATGAAAGCTTCACAGGGGCAACACAAAGTCCTTTTCAATCGAGTGAGTTTCCTGTCTATTTAGCAGCTGAGCCAAGTATTCCAGGAGGAGGCTTGCTTGAAAGAAAGAGACGTGTCTTTCAAGCCTCCCATCTTAAGCTCTATGAAAGCAGCAAATGTAGTGAAAAGCGTGACCTGCCCCAGCAAGTCTGTGTTTGGTAACAAGGTCCTGAGTTCAGACAGTTCTGGCAGGCCACGACCAGGACCTGTGGCTGGCAGTTCCCTCTCCTATCATTTACAATAACTGCAATTTCAAGATTCTCGAGTGAGTAACACCCTTTTGCTCAGTTTAAAACCCTCAGACCTGTCACAGACAGGAGGGAATTACTTCTGGGACTAGAAGTTACTCACAGTGATTTGCTTGGCTCTGCTAAAAGGAGAAAGATTTAGAGTGCACGGCTGGACACGTTCTGCAAAGCAGTTCTTCCCTGGAAATACCCAAGGAGCCAGAAGATTTTGCTCCAGGCATAGTGGCTGAGTGTCAGGATCAGGACTAAAGGGACAGAACTGTTTGCCCGCATGCAGGTGAAGCATGAAAGGGGCATCTCTCCTCCTTGCCCTTCCCCTCCCTGTCCTTGTAAACAGAAAAGGAAGCAGCCTGCTGGCTCATTGCCTTTAGAATAAACCCACAATGTGAAGTCCCTTCTAGTTTCCTGCCTTGTCCTACCAGTGTGACCATGTAAAGTTACTGTCCTTGCCATTACCTTCAGATCCCCTTTCCCATCCTACACAGCATTCTCCATCTCAAATACACAGCACTGTGGGGACTTTGTCTGATGAGGTATAGCCCATAGCTGCCCAAGGGCAAATCAGTCCTGTGGGAATCACTTGATGGCCCCTCTCTTTGCCAGAGTAAGAGATTCTTACACAGCTGTTTGTCTGAAGGGAGACGAAGCAGCAAAAGTGAGCAATACTCAGAATTTGTATGGACTCTGCATCTGAGACCTTGCTGTTGTTATCAGTTTAAACTGTGTTTCTATACTAAGCTGCACATCTTTGATGCTCCAGCCTTTCTGGGAAGTTCCCAAGGCTTCTTGCTTCTGGGCTCATGCTAAGGCAGCATTCCTGTTCTCAGCCAGAAAGATTTTGGAGTTCAGAGCAAGGTGAAGTCTCACAACTTGTATTAAAATAACACCACAGCAACAAGCTCCACTTTTACAGCCTCAAAGACAACTGCTCTGTTCAATTCCAGGAGAAACTCTTGCTTAATGTTCCCCCTGCACGAGCCTGAGCCCCTGGTGTTCACTACCAGCCCTCTCCATCCACTGATTTCAGCTCCTTGCTTGGCCACTCATGCAGTAAAAACAGCACTGATTTTTTTGCAACCACTTGACCACTGTGCTCAAGTTCCTTAAAAAATATGTGGCACTGACTGGGATGCAAGCCGACTTCTTTAAATGAGCCTGTCACCTCACAAGTGGTCTGTAGCATGGTGGGCACGAGTGGCACAGCAGGTTGAGATGACAAATGCAGTGATCTGGCTGTGCAGCATCACCTCAGGGACAGGCTCAGCCCACAGGGAACATTTTTCTCCCAGTAAGCCACAAGGAAAGTGAAACGGTTCAGTAACAAAACACCCCACTGAAAAAGGAGCAAGATTTGTCTCACTGCTGTTCTGCCAAAACTATGCATAAAACTGCTGTGAGTAACCACCAGGTTGGACAAAAGTTCACATTTTCTCTTCATTTTTTTCTTTCTTTCTTTCCTTGTTTTCCTCTTGCATGCAGCTGTTTCATTTTAACAACCTCAGCACAGCTTCTGCCTTTCAAAGCACCCAGCTCAGCCCAGCTCACTTGCTTGCGAGGCATTTCTCAGCCCTCCCTCCTCTGCCAGCTGCTCCCTGTACATGGACTAACACATTCCCCAGAGCCACAGAATGAATTGGGTTGTTACTTACGTGAGCATCATGTTACAAGCAAGGGGACTACTGGCACCTCAGCTGTTGCTGACTTAAAATAATCAGAGTTGCTAAGTCTGATGGTTCTGCATCTTGCCGTGACAGTGGCATATTAAAGAAAAGGTCCCAACACAGTTTTGATCCCACTCTCAGCAAAATGCCACAAAAGAGCTAAACTTAGACATCGTTTAATCACAGCTTTATAGACCTCTTAAAGCACAGTGAAAGAAATACTTTCCATAGGCAAGGTAGTGCATTTTATTATGCTCATCCAACAGCATAAGCTTAGCTTAACTCCAGGTTAATGGAACTTATGGTAGCACTGAAAGAATAAAAACTGCCAATGAGCAAAAAAAGAATCCTAAATCTACATTTTTCAGAAGGCAGTGAAAGTCGTACAATCTTAGATTTGACCTTCGGTACAGAGTTGCAAAAGCAAAAGCCATCGGAACCAAAAGCATCTGAACTCAAAGCTTCTCCAGAAAGCCCAAAATTATACTGAGTGCAGCAGGAGTTCACAATGAAAAGTGCATTTGCTCCCTTCTACGTCACGGCGGTGGGCAACCACTCCCTAACAAGCATGGAGCAGATTTCTAGTGCACAGCTTATACAAAATAAATGCATCCTTCTCCATTAAAATATGTCTGAAAGGATTTTGTTGAGAAATGCTTTCACAGACACTTTTTAAATGAGCAAAGTTCATGGGACCCGTGAATTGCTGCAGCCAGCTGCTAAGAGTTTGGAGAAGCTTCCTTGTTCTTTGTCACATGGTGACCTGAAGACTTTCGTAGATAAAAGCACGAAACCACATGGCTTCATATTCTTTCTATGCCTCTCTTGCTATTGCAAAGTGTACTCAGGCACACCACCTGGAGCCCCACACCAGAATGGTCAGAACTACTGAATTTCCAGAAGTAAAATAGAGGCACACAGCAAAGGGAAAGAAGCCCTTCCCTTTGTGGTGAGTCCTGGCTCAATATCGAGACACAGACGTGTCCCCACGACAACTTTCCTAACTATTCCTTCCCATAACATTTAATTCTTGTGCCTATTCTTCCCTATTTCCCCCCAGTCCTCTGTCTCAGGGATTCGACTCCAGAGCCCTCAGCTCCCCCATCGTCCAGTCCCACATAATTCTCTCCTTGGCCACTAAAGAACCCTAAATCTCTAATTCAAACTATCCAAAACACCCCAGATCCATCCAGAGCTACTCCTGCCCTCTCACTCTATCCCAGATAACACCACGTGGACCCAAATCCACAAGTTACCAAACAGATGAAGCCTAAGATATCAGCACCAAATCCACTCCAGAGCTGCATCCCTCTCTTAGAAGCAGAATGGTCATGCTCTCCTTCATGTTAGGCCATAAAGACAGTTTGTATAAGAAGGGGACTTGAATCCTAACACACTTGGCTTGCAACTAATGTCCTTATCCCTGTGGCTTGCTGGGAATGAGTATCACTTGTCCCTCCTCTGCTGTGACATTTACTGAGCACTGTGGGAATGCACCGCAGGCTCTGGCCACAGCTACGCTCATCAGGCTGGGCATGAGGTGCAAGAAGACATTTTTTACTGTGGATTCCTGCAGAAGATGGAAAGGAAGGGAGGAAAGTAGGGACAGACGAGTTTCTGCCCAGTTCCTAGGCAGTGGTGCAAACATAGTCCTGGCTTTGTCATTACCCGATGGTGAGACCTGTGGAGCAGAATCTCTGGCACGAGGGATTCTGTGCTAAGCTGGGCCATGTCATTTATGTAAGCAAAAGCTCTTTGCATACCAAGGGATGCCTGCAGGGATCCTTCTAAATCACACAAATATCTCTGTTCTTCCCCTACCAGCACAGCCCTCTCCCCTCAGACTAATTACAACCCAGTTTGGGTGGGGATTATTTTATGCAGCAGGTAAATGTGAACCATCCAAGCCCTTCTGTTCAGCATGCACGATCTGCTTGGTAATTAGTAAACACCGCTTGACGAGGCAGAGGACTGGACTGTTGCAGCCACCTGGCCGCCTGGCAGGCAGTGGTTTTATACCATGGGCAGCATTCCCAGGGACCCAATGAGCACAGGGCTGAAAATGTGCAACCGAAAATCGATGGGAACCGAGTTCTCCCGAGAAGCAGAGCAGATCAGGGCCTAGTAAACAGGAAGAAGACCCTGTTAGTACTTCTATTACCACAAAACATACATAAAACAGGTAAACAGAAATGTTTGCATAAACATGATCAGCCCTGTAGGCTGGTAACATCCATGAACAGAAGCCAATTGTCTTTCCTGACAGTGGGGATCAGCTTTGTTCTTTCCCATACGTAAGGAGTACAAAATTTGGAGGTGTGATGCACGCCAACTAGCTGTGTGGGGTGGTCACACATTCACCTTCACAGTACAAAATGCCAAAATCTGTTGTGCTAACAGTAAGAAACAAACCCTGTCATGCAGAGTTTACAACCAGTATAAGGGAGAGAGTGCATTTACCGTTTTATAGACTAGAAACAGAGATGTAAAGAGCCCATTATAGCATATTTAGGTTCCAGCAAAGACTCTCCTTGACTTTCCCAGTTTTTGGATGATGCTCAGGGAAATTAAGCGAGTTGCCAAAATTCACACAAGGAGTTTGCAGAAAAGCCAGAAACCAAAAGCTAGATTTGCTGAGCTCCAGCATTCATCCTCAAGCCAGCCCACTGCTGGAGGTGCTGGAATGGCAACAACAATCTGCTTGAGTGTGAAATTCTAGCTGCCAACCTGGCAAAGCTTTTATTTCTCTGACCTATTCCATTGCCCAGATCCAGGGTTTTCCTTGAGCAGAAAAGAATTACAGAGAAGATTCAGCATCATCATTGGGCAGACACTAGCATGTCCATGGTAATTCATTAGCTACAGAGAAGAGGGAAAGAAACTAATTTTCAGGAATTGAGATGTACAGCTGGGGCACCAGTGATCCAAGGATGCAGCTTTATGCAGCTCAGGTACCCAGCTTTCTAGGCTGTGAACTCTACAACAGTTTTGCTTTCCTGAAGGTTGCATCCCAAGGATGTTTGCTTTCCTGCTCGACACCTACAGGGATACCTAGACCCAAAGCAGTCAGCAGCTACTCTGCTAGCTCCCCTCACTCACAGTGTGAGAAGATAAGGTGATGGATATTGCTTGGAAAATATATTCATCACACCAAATAAGTCACAAGATTTTCCTCCTGTTTCATCCACAAGCGAGTTTGGCACTGGTTTGTTTGTTAAGCTTCACATTCTAGCTAAGGGGCTTTCCCCTGAAAGAAAAATAGTTCTGCCACGGACAACAGATTATTTGGAATCACTTCGTATATCAACAAAATGCAGTCTTCTCTGCAGGGAAACACAGCAGAAATTTAAAAACAGCATGCAGGAGTGAAGACAATTACACTGCAAAGGGTACCACGTACACATGCACATACAGATATTAAATTTTGGCTAAGGTACTACAGTTAGTTGTTAGGAAAGCAGCACTAAAGGTTTTATGACTAAATGTCCTTTAGTTTTGGATCCGATAAAAGCATCTTCCGGACAGAAGGCAAGGCAGTGAATCTATTTGAAGCAGCAAGTTCAAAAATAGAGTATTCTGAGGGATTTTATTTAAAGATCTTCTTGCCACTGTTCTAGGCTCTGAAGAGCTATTTTTATGCCTTTGTTTTCATTTGAAAGAGAACACATTATTCTAACTGCCCTATGACTAGCAAAGATGATTATGAAAGAGAAAAAAGTGCATTTCCTTCTCTATATAGGCAAGGAATTTGCATGTTATAATAAGGAGTATGAATTTTAACAAAGCAGAAAGCATCTGCTGCGTGTGGAGGTGTCTCCCCCACACCACTTTGCTTTGTGTGGTGTATGCAAGAGATTAACAGGAGCACTTGAGAAAGGGCATGTATTTGAGGAGTGTATGTTGAGATTTGAAACAAGCAAATGCTGTGGAATCCCAGCCCTGGCTCAGCAATATAGATTTTAATCCTGATTTTACATAGGTCTGGGCTATAGCACAGGTTTAAACCACTGCTCCAAGCTCTATTATGCCAAGATCTAGGAATGTTGATGTTTTAATTTGAGTGTGGCTGCCCAGAGGAGAGTCATCTTTAAGACACAGCTTTAAGATGAGTCATTTATGTGGTCTGTACCATGGCCAGAATCATAGAATGGCTTGGGTTGGATGGGTCCTCAGAGATCATCTAGTTCCCACACCCTACTATGAGCAGGGATATCTCCCACTGGATCAGGGGCTCCAAGCCCCATCCAGCCTGGCCTGGAACACCTCCAGGGACGGAGCAGCCACCACTGCTTTGGTTAACCCTCACAGCAAAATATTTCTTCCTATAATCTCGGCTAAATTCACTCTCTTCCTCTCAAAACCAGTTCCCCTTGTCCTACCCTGCAATCCTTGATAAAGATGTTACTATAAATGCAGATTATTTTACAGAGTCCAATGCGATACTACAACTTTTACTTTAACATTTCATGGGGTTTGCCCTGTAGCCAACAGGAATTTAGTGCGTGTAACGAACAGCAGGCATTACTAAGCTGTACAATACTCCTACACAAAACAGTGTCTTAACCTCATCAGAACCTGCCTGCCGTCCCCCCCAAACCCCACAGAACAGCTAGCACAGCTTTGGCAGAGATTCACAGCATGCTAATGGGAATGATTTTTTTGATACTCCTACAGGGAGAGAACAAAACCAGAAATTTACCTTCGAAAGGGCATGAGGAGCAGGTTAATCAGAGTTCTGAGAGCGCTGGGAAATGGAAAGGAAATGCTCGTCTTTGCTGCTATCCAACACAGAAAACAGTTAAAAATCAGTGCAACACGCTGAGTGGTGCTGAGGGGACTGTCCCCTACTAAATGATAGCAGCTCTGTGAGAGCTTCGAATACAGGATGCCCCAAGATTTTGAACTTGGGAAACAAGAATAAACTTGATCTTTTAATGAAATATGAATATTCAACACTAAGGAAATATTTTTTTTAGAAATAAAAGAATATTTGGTCTTGTTTACAAGATGCAAACAGACCTCATCTATTAAAGTGGAAGGTTGAGGACTTCATACAGACCTCTCTCACACACAGAGAGGGAACCTTAGACTTTTCTCTCTTTCATCAGAAAGAGAAGATGGAACTGAAGAAGCCTCAGGAATTACCAAACCCCTTTATGGCAAAGACAAGCAAGAGTGAGATCAGGCGATACGTGGTGAAACTTGTAAGAAAAATCAAAATTGAAGCAGGGAGCTGCACTACGATTACATAGCTATTGGATATCAGCACACACAGCACCCATCAATCTCTTTGAAAGTTCTTATATCTCTTTCATGAGGAGTAAATCAGTCTAATAAAGTACCCCAGCAAAGAAAATGGGATAAACAGCAACACATGAGTCAGTGTGAGCTTGTCACCAACAGATGTAAGCGAGGAAAATAAGGTTAACATTCAGGAAGAAATCATTTTGTCACTGAACACGCTGCTTTAGGATAATCAAACCTACACTGACTTCCACTGCATCAGCAGCCAGTCCTATCAGAGAAAGGAAAGAGGGGTGGACCAGTCGGTGTTATGTTTCAAGTTTTTTAGATGAAACGTTTTGATTTTCCTGAAGTGGCTCAAAAATATGTTCTGCAATTTGACAGACAGTGTCTGAAAAGAAGTACTGAATCTGCTCCAGTTCGAAATGTATGTTGTCAGGGAGGCAAGCAAAGAATAGATTCTGTTTATCTCCATCTAAATTACTCAGGTCTTGGGCCACACAATTAAAGTGCCAGCTTCTCCACCGAACTATAGTTAAGAGCGGTTAGGGTGGATTTTTGGAAGAATTTAGTGCTTCTCTTACCCTAATTCTCCTGGAGAGCTGACCATCAACATCACTGAGACCAGAGCAGGACACCCAGAAAATGGACAAAGTGATTTTTCAGAGCCAGGCTTCACATCTGCCCATTAATATTTCACTATGTTAATATACCTCAACTATCCCAGCTCTCTAAAGCTCTTCACAAACAGACTGTTCTTTTCAAATGGCTGGGTAGGTTTTATTCCAAAACTGAGCAACTGAAGCACTGTAGAAAGGGGGAATTCCCAAGTCCACCTCACATTTCTCTGTGGTCTTGCTTAGGTCTCTTAAACATGAATCCTGCAGCTAGATAGCATCACGTTCCTTCAAAAGCATCCTCCAGCCAACTTCCCAGACGTACTACTCATCGCATGACTAACCATGGCTTAGTCCTTCTGGCTCTCCCATTTTCTCCTTGCACAGCACAGAGTACTCCATATGTTTCAATGGGGCAGAGAAAAGCCAAAAGCCCTGCAAGTGCTGGTCAGAGAAAGAGGCATTAGAAGGCAGAGACAAAAGTTGTTATGCACAACCACTGTGCATGCACAGATTTGATAGCTTGGTTCTAGGGAGGGCGTAATGAATTCCTTCCCAACACAGCCATCCTTGTGCCCTCTGAAACCCTCCTTTGTAGTGAAGTTCTGATGCTTTCCCGAGTATGGAGATTGAAAGGAAACATCATGGCTCACCAGCTGCTTCTACAAAAGGCTGGAACTCTTTCTCTTGACTTTCAAATAAGCTACTTCCTACAACCGCAAACTTTTTTTTTTAAAAAAAAGCTGATGAAGGACAGCTTAAGTAATTCATGCCTTCAAGTTCTGCAGGTCAGGTTGTGGCTTCAAACTGAATCTACTGCTGGTCCTACTCCACTCCCTCTCCTGCTATTTCACAGCTGGATAACCAACAGAAGCTAAGAGCTCCATGCGGAAATGGGATCGCGAAAGAAATCAATCTACGTGAAATCCGGGAAGTCTGTTCCCAGAGAAAGGAAGATCAAAGAGCTTTTTCAAGGAACAGAGAAAACCAGGTCTGATTTAATAAGGTGCACAGCTCAGAAGCACAGGAGGAAGGAGCCAGAGCAGAATCTTACAGCAAGAGAAGTAGCAAAGGTAGCCCTGGGGGGCTCAGAGACCACCCTCATGCCTGGAGCAGGCCAGCAGTCTTGAACAGCCTCAGACCACACAGCTGTGAGCCCCACTGCATTCTTGCCAAGCTCCTTCAGCCATCAGTTCCACTAGGAGGGCAAGCTCTTCAGCATAACTATCTACATCCTGAGATGGGCTTGAGTGACACGCAGAATGAAACCAATGCTTCTACCATCCGTGCAGCACTGAGCCTTAGTTTTTCTCTAGGCTTTGTCAGGATAAAGGCTTTCCCTTGTCTTTCGTTCCTCTCATCCGTTTGCTGGACTTGTTCCAGGTTGAGGACAGCAGTCTTCTCTTGTGCAGATGCACCTGGCAGCTTTGCATGGAGGGGTAGGGAATCCTTCCACTGACAGTGCTCGTTTGTTTGTTCATTCTTTGAGTGTCCGCATGTAAGTCAGCTTTACCATGAAAAAAACAGTATTGCAGATTCTCTAATGCAGCTTCTGAAGCAGGGGAAGTCAAAGACTTTTCACTATGTAGAATAAAAACAGATCATATAGGAAGAGATGAAATAATGGGAATGCCTCAGAGGAGAGGAAGCAGGTTGAGATGTTCAGGTGTCAGAGAAGAACAGGCAAGGCAGTAAAATCAGTTGACTCTCAAAAAGCTACTTGCCGTTGGACACAGAGATATCTAACTTAATACTACAACTATAGTGATCATCCTGGCTCAAAATAGGGACAGCAGAGATGGCAAGAATTCAGAGAACAATAAAAGACCTAGAAAAAGCTCATAAAGTTAAAAAAACACAGCAAGATCTTTGCTCAAAAAGACACACAACTAATTTAGTTGTAAATATTTTTAGCTGAAGCAAGGAAGGGGTGGGTGCCAGCAGATTAGTAAACAGAAGGAGTTCTGCTGAATGATGCCCACAAAAGAAAACAAGTCCAATAAGTCAAAGGCAAGAATGTTAAAGGATACAAAAGGAATCCAGAGACTATGTCTCCATATCTTATCCCAAGTGAGTTCGAGCACAATCAACACTCACCAATACAGTAGAAACCTTAATATTTGAAAGCCGTCTTTGCATTTACATTAAGAGAGAATACCCAGAAGTATCAATTACAACAACAGAATTGTAAAAGGAGGGTTCAGCTTTCTTCATCAGGCCTGAAACTAATTATTAATCATTAAAGATATGGAAGATTTAGTGTGTGGGTGAGTTCTTCCATGCTTGCTTCCATTAAGTTCTCCTACTTCTCACTGAAGCAGCTACTTTGGATTTTAAATCACAATATAAAACTAAGCAAGATCTAGCCTGGCAATTCTGACATTCCTTCATTGCTTATATTAACTTGTGAGTCACCTTTTAAAGTTCTATGATTCTATGAAAGTTGCATCTTAATTCCAGGGCAGATATTTCAGGCGCAACTATTAAGCAAATGATTTGCTACCAGCACTCTGGGAAAGAGTTATCCCTTAGCTATATCCTCCCTTGTGCACTTCCAGTAATAAACACTCAATTTCAGTATTGCCATCCAGTTTGATTTTCAGAAAAGGGAAACCTAAAACAGGACATACAGAGGGCTTTCTACTCGGCCTGCCTTTTGTTTTATTTTATAAGCAGTTATCATTCTGCAGTGGCCTGCAAGGCATTTAGAAGAGGGGGGGACCGAAAACCCAGGACACATGTCAGGTGTGGCAGAGGAGAGAGGTGACTGATTTGCTCTGCAGAGCCTCCAGGAGCACTGTTTGTTTATTTGCTGCGCACACCCGAGCTAGTTCTGTACTCCATCACCACGGCAGCTTATTGACATCCAGGCATCTTCACAGACATCCTCACAGCATCTTGCTGTGACTACGAATGAGGGGAAGAGATGCCAGAAGACATCCCAAATAAGGGATAGTGCATAAAGGAGCCAATGTAAAGTGGGAATACATCCAAAGGTGTAGTCAGGATTATCTCAGCCCCTACACCAGACCTCAATAAATGCGTCCATTGAAAGAAGACAAGTGGAGGACACGTTACAAGTTTCCCAGAACCAAAGGAATCACAATGTTATTTTTCTGTTACATCCGTCACACTGATCAGGCATGGATCCTCCCAAGGACAACAGTGCAAGGGCTCATCATGATGGGACATCTGTCCCATTACACACATGAGCCCACTAACCATGGAAAGCAAAAGAGAGAGATCTTGGCCAGGGAAGGATCTAAACACAGTATTTCCTGACATTTCCTCTGAACATCGGCTATCAAGAGCTGAAGGAGGAGAAAGTGCTGAGCAGAGCCGTGAAAAAGGAACTAAGAAAGATCTGTCTGCAGGTTTGCTTCTTTTGAACAGTCAGAGGCAGCTGCAGAAGTTTCCATTTCTAACAGCACAAGAGCTACAGTTTAGAGAAACACTTTTTTTTTCTGGTAAGATGACAGAAGCCAATTCAGTGGTGGAACTTAATAAGAAAAAGCCAAACAAATCCAGTTGCCCAAGTTTTCAAGTCAAGATTCCCCATTTCCTACCAGATCTCAGCCCTATCTGGTCAGTTGCCAACAAAGCCCAGTGTTATGAACACTAAAACAATCAGAATACCTCAAAATGCTACCCTCCAAGTCTGACCCATCTCCTGTGCTGCTGGATATAGCACAGACAATTGGGAGCTCTTCAAGCACTCCCATCAGATCACTGAGCCCCTGCTCAGCCTGCTGAATTGTGAGAGAGGCAGCAAAGTTGCATAGAGGGTTAACTGAATATCCAAATATAAGCCAAGGAGCAGTAGGACTTAGGTTTGGATGTCAACACCGTACTTGCGTTTTCCTGCTCTCCAGAGGCAGCACACCCTAATATTTTGGACTACAAGATGAGCAACACACAAGTACTAGTACAGCTAGTGGGTTTTGACACACAGTTTTCCACCTGCTTTTAACCACAGCTGATTTTAGTAGGTCATTTGTACAAGAGCAGGCTCTGGGCTTACCTGTTTCCTAGCTAGCTGGACAAATTGGGTGGCATTTGCTGTTCACTGAATTTCTAAACAAAAAGCTCCTAGTGAAATGGAGGAACACATGCATGGCAAAGGGAATCAGCCTTCCAGGTCTCATCAAAAATCAAAGAGCTCTCTGTGACCATGCCATTTTGACCAGGCACCTTTGCATGAGTTTTGCATGACCACACTGACAGCACTTATGCTGGTATTGCACTGATTGAGGAAAGAGGAATAAAGGAGCAGGGACTGTCCTTCTTTTAGCAGAAAGACAATACATAGCAGCTGACCAGCATTTTTTGGGTCTGCATCTGACCCAAAATCCACTGCTGATTTAGCAAGGACTTGTTTCCCAGTACGATGCTCCAATTGAAAGGAAATATTTAGCCCTGGATTTTGGAGGAAGATCCATCCTAGCTCTGTATGTAAACCTATCTCGACTGGTTTTTATGCTCTACAAAACAAAGGGCAGGAAGGGCTGTGCCCACTGTCCGGAGCCCTCCTGGCTCTGTTGCTAAGCTCTGTACCACATACACCACCTGCGGCTCTGCACACGCTGCAAGTCACACCAGCTGGTCAGAACTGCTTCTTGTATGAGAAAGTCCAAACCTCAGCATCTGCAGTGCTGGTCCATGGAGGAGACCAAGCCGAGGACCCTTTGAATGCTTGCAGGGTATGGCACAGAGAAAATCCCAGTGCTGCAGCCATACCACAGTCAGCTCTGCTCAGAGTCAAGCTGGGCACAGCTTGAGCCCCATTATGGCCAGCACACACTGCTCTGTTATTTGTTCTATTTAATTAACTGCAGAGCAGAGCTCCACTGGCTGCATCCTTAGATGCTGTGCAACAGATATGCCTCAGTCTCGCACTTTAACAACATAAGTAATTATTACACCTATAGTTGTATTAATACCATAATGGCACTCTAGCTGTCTTCCCTCCTTTGAGGGCACCACAGCAGTGGCCTCTTTTGTCTGAATACCCCATGCACCATCTCTCTGGGTTCCAGTCCACAGAAAGACAATCTTCCTATCCATCCCTTACCACTTCCTCCCTCAAACATGTCTTCTCTTCTCCAAGTCCTTCCCATCCCCTCTGAAATTCTCATGAAGGCTAGTCAAAGAGCTCAGAAAGCCATCCCTGCACATGCTGGGGCTCCTGTCTCCTCCTATGCAGCTGTTCCAGGGCCAGAATTTGGGGGTGTCCCTCATGACCCCCTGAGCAGGAGTCCCAGGGGGTGTTCTGAGGAAGCCCCCTGCGTTTTAAGGCTAATCTTTCACTCCCCTGAATACCAATTCACAGCTTATCTGTACAATTAATGAGATACATTTGCATTATGTTTCTGAGTCTTTGTTGAGGAAAGAGAAGAAAAACACCCAAGTCTCATCTGTGTTTTCTGATTCAACACTGAAACCAAAGCAGCAACACGAATGTAAAACTCAAGTCACATTGGGGACCAGCCTTCCTTACTCTGCTGTTTCTTCCTCCCTAAAACATCTCAGCTCTAAAGTTTGACACCTTGAGTTCCTTTTAGCTGGCAAACACAAGCACTGAATCCCACTGACACCTCATCTCCTTATTATTTCTGTATTGGTAGACTTGACAATTAAGAGAACACAAACATTTTCAGATTCAGTAGAAGACAAAGGGAGAAAGCCTCCCTGAACCTTTCTGAGGCAGAGCCTCCTCCTCAGACACCGAGTCTTTACAAGACTTTCATGTTTAAAGTTTCCAGGGTCACTGACATGATGAAAATAAGGTCTGCTGCGATGTATGTCAGGTCCCTGCTACTCACACACAGATATTTCCCATCCTTTCCTTAACAAAAAATATTGAAAGCAAGCTTTCAAAAAGCCCATTTTAATCAAAATCTTGCTTTCATCACTACTTGGTTTATTCCTTGCTGTGTGGCAGAGGCGGCAGCCAGAAGAATGAGCTGAGCACCTGGATGCTCACAGACCAAGAGGCATGATCTGAACGTGGCAGGCTACGTTGCCACACAGGGTAATCGAGGAAGTATGAGCACCCAGCCAGAGGAAAGAATCCCAGGTAGCATCTGCCTGCCCTCAGTGATTAGAAAGATAGGGTTAAAAAAAAAATAAGGAGCAATATAAAATTTGCAAGTTCAGATCTCAAACCAAAGTGTAACCAAGATGACTACAAAGTCACTTAGGGAGGAAGGGGAAAAACTGGAATACATACTTAATCACATATCCAAGGGATGTGACATCAAAAGAGAACAAGTTCTGTAAAGAGATGGACATGGACAGCTACACTCCTACAAAGCTGGTATTTCATATATATTCTTTGGAATATGTCACGTAGACCCAAGATACACTTTGGACTCCAGCAGGCTGCAGTAAACTGCACTGCTGGGTGAAGTTTATCAGCTACAGTGTCAATTAATGGCTTTCCCTTTCACCAATGTCACTCCAGAAACGTAACTCCATTACTCTTGCTCCAGCACAGAAGGGAAGGCTGGATTCTAATCTGTGTTCCAGGAGCTGAGGAAGTCGTGGAGAGCGAGCATTGCTCAAGGCAGATCCACAGGAGTCCGTGCACTGCTGAGCAGCTCAGCCTGGCAGTTTCCCCCTCCTCTCCCGTGCGAGCATATTCCTGAGAGCGCTACTGCAACAACCGGCGTAACTCGCCCACTCAGCCACTCAAGGACGAAAATATAGCGGGGACAGAAAGAACAGGCTCAGCAGAAGCAGGCCCCTGCAAGAGGAGCAGTGCTGGGAATAAGAGGCAGCTGCAGGGTAGCAAAGCTACCGAGATCCAAAGATAGCAGCTGCCGAGGGATGAGTGCAGAGAGGCCACCGCGGTGGCAGCGCGTGGGCAGAGGAGTTTGCAGGCACCGCTTGCTACATCGCTAGCTGTAGCCAAGCAGCACTGTGCTCAGAAAATCTCTGGCTTTTCTGTCCCGTACCTACCCTTCCAGTTGCGGAGGGTGGTATAGAAAACTATTAAAACCCCACAGCTGCATGGTGGTTGCTGTGTGCACTTGGATCAGAGCAAAAACGGAGGCAGAAGGAAACGCCTCTGCATTGGGAGGGGACCCCATGACTGCTACCTGAGGACAGTCTTCTCCACAAGCTTCTGAGTCTTTCCATTAAGAAGCAGCAGACACAGACAGACTTAAATCCATAATTGTTCCACAGCCCTTATAGCTCATGGGAGCACTTATACATGAAGAGAGTATCCCATGCACATCACCCACATAGGGGAACAACAAAGCCAGTTTTACATGAGTGTCCCCCATGCTCTCCCTTCGTACCTGAATCCCTGCAAGTGCAGAACAGACCCGCAAATCCTTTCCAGCACATACAGATGTATTTTGTTCCTTACAGACTCCCGTGTCCCAGCAGGAGATCAGTGCTGAATGAGCAACTCCTCTTACTTTTAAATCTTTTGATGAGTAAGATGCTTACCTGCAGCTGCCAGTCAGTACATCAGGCTCCTCGTTAGGTTTTAAAATACAAAATAAAGGAATGCACTGAAATGGCAGGCAGCAGCTTCTTGTCCTGCCTTTTATATAAGGGTATGTTTAAAATAATAATAAGCAATAATAAAGCTCTGTCATCTCTGCAGTTCTCTCCCATTATGTCCAACTGAATGTGATAAGAATTTGTAGAAAGAAAAATCCAGCCAGAGACCATGCAGCCTTACCAACAGCCTTTGGCAAACCCTTTATCACAAAGGGACCTCCCAATACCCTTCGGCAACCCCTTGTCACAAGGGCAGCTTGCAGAGAAACACCGCTGCATCCCTGGGGCCAGCACAGATGCGGGCTTGGAGATTTTGCTTGAGTCCCTCAGCCGCTCTGCCTCTGTGAGCTGGCCCAGACCATGCTCCCAAAACACACGTCAGGTAAGAGCAAAGCAAGAAGAACTGCTAATATCTGGGCAAGATTAGACTGATGAAATTCCCCAGAGCGGAGATTAAGCAGCACAACATTTGCAAATAGCCATGCTAATTACCAACTACTGGGACAGTAAATCAAGTTCACCAGCTCCATATTTCAAAATTTGTACCAATATAGGCTTGGCAGAAACTCCCTTTCTTAGCTTTTATTTCAGTTTGATGAGATGAAAGTCCAGCCAGAAAACCTCAGAGCCTGACCCTGCAATGTTGTTTAAGAGGTGCATAGAGCATTTTGCAGAGTTAGGGAACTAGTCTAAGCTCTGGACGTTTATTTATTCAGACTGAAGCTGTGCTTGGAAGAGAAAGTATTGGAGGTGCCAGGACCAGATCAGAGATACCATGAGCACTTCAAGGGCTGCAAATTTAACACCTGAATCAAGAATTCAAAGCCTTACATATCCTCAAATTGTTCAAAATATCAGAATGTTTAGATTAAAAAAAAATCATAACAGGTAATGGAGAAAATTTAACTTCTTTTACTCTTCATTTCAAAGTGTTGGGTTGTTCAGACTGATGAAACGTGACCATTTGGAAGTTTAGCTTTGCACAGTACAGCAGAAAGCCATGCCAATTAAAAGATGAAAAAGGGATTTGTCATTTTTTCTGTAGAAAGCTGCCTTTCTGATATCTAAGTAGAAGATGATCTGAAACAAAAACATTATCAAAACAGAGATGTGGGGAAGCATTAAAATTCCAGCAGAACAGCCTTTGGCTATAGAAAGCATTGGAACTGCTCCTGCCCAGCCCTGCTTTGAGGGGTTGGCTTTTTAAGAGAGGTTCAGCTCCAGACCCAAGGTCTGCAAGGACGAGGATCTGATTAACAGAGCAGCTTCCCTTTTGCACTGCATGTCAAAATTGTCTGACTCAAGGTAGATGTTGACAAGCACCAGCCTCAAATTCGGCATTGAGCTGAAGAATAAAAGACTAAAAATACGGCTTGGGGGTGAATGATATTAAGCTGCATTTTGTGTAATTGGTAGCTTTCACAGCAATTCCCTGGGTCTTCTGCCTTTAGTGAGAAGATTCAGACTTGCTTTGGCTTAACTATTTTATCAAGAAGACAACCAAGGAAATCAGCAGAACAGGATAGTGGTGCCAGCAGTGACAGATGCCTGCACAAAGCCAAGAGCAGCCTGACAACTGGTGAGATTTGGCTAGACATGACAATGGTGCAGGTACAAAGGAAAGCAAAGCCTGAAAACAGAGGGGAAAAGACTGGCTTAAAATTGCTAAGATTTGCTGCATCATGCATGGAGCTGGAGAAAAAAAAGAAAACAACAAAAAAGCAGCACTGCTTGCTACTAGAGTAATTTGAAAGTGAGAGAGTTGTCAGCGCAAGAAAACAACTCTTTCATTGGAGTTATCTCACCCTGGTTGGGCAAAAGCAAAGGGGGAGGCATTTTCTTCCCCAGCTGTATACATGGCCCATGATTTATATTCTTTACAGCATTTTTATGAGCTTCTTTAGCACATCATCCAGTGTAATAACAGCATGGTAATTGTGTTGGCTGCATGTCCTGGCACTTAATTATAATCCTGTCATTGTCATTTCCCAGCTTGTCTAACAGAATAACCTTGCCACATGGCTGACATCCAATTAAGAAAAGGGGGGGAGAAGGAAAGAAGAAATATTCCAGTATGATATCAATATAAAAGACACTTGCTTGATGGTTTTGTGATTAAGTTACTAACTTACGATTCTCCACAACAGCATCCACATTCATCCACATGCTTTTCACTCGGGTTTTGTATATGCAAGAAAAACTTCCTGCAATTCAATGACTTATTTTCTTTAAGACACCTCTTCTTCTGTTCCTTCTGGACTAGTACAAGTCAAGCTCCAGCCAAGCCCTGGCAAACATTTGCTGTCCTCACATCAATGGAGATTTTCCCCTTCACTAAGTGCAGGTACAGCTCCGGCACCCAACCTTAAATTAAAACTGCCTGAAAAAAGCTGGTGAAAGTTTCAGAAGGGAAAGTATGGGTGAAAAATGAAGTGACATCTCACAGAAGCTTAAAACTCAGTCAGAAGGCAGTAATAAAATAATCCTTAATCCTCTGCATTTTCTATCCGATGTTTGCTTTCTATCTATCTATTCCTGTTTCTGCTGGCTAACAGAGCTGATGAGGCTGGCACCCTCCTCCAGCACATCCTTACTCACCAGTTCCCACCCAAAATCCAATTGAGAAGATCTGCCAAACCCTGCAACATTTCATCTACCACCTCCAGGATACTCAGCATGTTCCAAAACCCAAATCAGTCCCCAAGGCAGCATCTTAATCAAAGCATCCAACTTGCAGAACTAAATTTACTTTGGTTATCCTGTCTGTCTTTCATACCATGGCTGTTCCAAGGAAGCTTGCTTGAGAATGATTTACACAAGCAAGTTCCAAGTAACAACTGTGTAACTAAAACCATTCACATGGACTCTTAGGTCACACATGGACTCTTATGATAGCTTGGTTCATTTATGTTAACTCATTTGTGCTTCATATGCCAGCTACACAAACCCAGGATGTCCTCTCTAACACAGATGGGTATAATTTTTCTTACCATCATAGCCAGCTATTAGAGGCTTATGTGCATTATTAAATTATCATTATCCCATCCCATAGCTGAGCACCACAAGAACTGAGGAGACATTGCAGCTGCTTCACAGCTGTAGGAATTCCAGCCCTAAAGACCTCAGTGAATGCAAGATTACTGTGTACTTGATGTCCTTTTCCACAGTGATTATTTATGTAACTAGGATTAACAGAGGAACAACAAAAAAAAAAAGCTCTTGACAAATAATATACCTGCAAAAGAACAAACTGCAGTGCTGTTCAACACTAGGATTCCTCCCTGCTGAGCCACTACTTACACAGAAGCTTGCAATAAGAAATTCCCTCTCCTTGTACTCCTTTCCTAGATGAGCAAGAAGAATACGCAATGATGCCTTTCAGAGACTCCTCTTGCTCTTGTCTTCTCCCTGCGCACACCAGTGTTCAGTAGAGCTGCATCGCAGACTCTTGGATGCAGGCAGAGGAGTAAGCAAGAGCAGTGTGGCACCAAATCACAGTTTAAAGGTTTAATAATTTGTTGTGGCTGCATTTATTCTTCCCAGACTGCCTTGGCTGATTAACTCTAAGGATAAAAAAATAACCTGAAAACCAACTAAAACAAAAGCTGGGGTCCCCGTTGCACTGGTTAGCCACGTGGAGTCTCTGCAAATGGGAGCAGGAGCAAACAAGTGTCCTTTTTCCCTTCTCTCCAGGACTGATCACACTGTAGTCTGAAATTTGAAGCATTTGCTTCTCTCTCCTAGGAGCCATTGGAAATCACACAGTCTGCAAAGGGGACCGAGAGAACTCCATGCAGGGAGATTTAAGTTAACGGAGCATAGCAGAAAGAAGAAAGGCTTGTTTTCCCCCTTTCCATCCAGAAAATCCCATAAGGACAAAAATCACAGAATCAAAACTGGATTTACAAGAGTCTTGAGGTGAAAGCATTAGGATTTGGAGAAGAAAGGCTCTGCCCAAGGCAAAGCTGACACGGTCACATCTGAGAAGAAGGAATTAACACCTTGTGCTCTGTTAAAACAAGGTGGGAAGAAAACAAGGTGAGGGATGCTTTGGAGGGCCAACAGAAAATCCACAGCAGCAGCTCCTGTTTCTCTGCTGAGGAAGCTTGAGCTGGAAGCAGAAAGACATAGACAAGACCCCTCACTAGCTGCTGCCACCAGCTCTTCTCCATCCTGAGTCCATATTCAGGGAGTGCATGAGGAGCTGCAGCACAAGCGAACGGCCAGTGCTGGAGCAACGTGCCACATCCCAGGGAATCTGCAAAGGGTCACCAAGATTTGTTTCCCCTTAATCTTGTTTTTGTTTAAGGGGAAGGCTGGTGTAGTGCTAGGAGGGGTGGGGGCAATACTGTGCTGCTTTCCTGTGGATTTCACTAAGATGATGCAGCTTGCGTTTCAATTGATTTATTGTTGTACACACACACAGAGGTCTGCACCAGCTCAACCAAGGCAATTAAAAACCTGATGTTAGCTTAATTGGTTCGAGGGTCATTACAAGCAAAACTTAAATGCATCTCCAGAAGAGTGGCACACCGAGCTTTGTCTGGTGCTTCAAAGGCACATGTCCAGGCTAATGTCCTTGGTCCCTGCTGTGCAGACCACTACAGCGATAAAACCAGACGAGACACCTGTCTGGTGAGGTCTGGCTGAGGTCTGTTTGCAGAGTGTTCAAAGTCTGTAATACTGAATTTGGGGTTTTCACATGTGATCCATTTGCCCCAGCTGGAATCACTTGACTTGCAAAGTACCTTTCTAGTACCTTTCCCTTTCTATATTAAAACCTCATATAGCAAAAAAACAGTGTCAAAGTCACATACAATCTGCCTCCTGCAAATCGAAAGCCAGGAGATGGTTAAGATCCGAGTTCATCATTACCCCCAGTCCTTATGTACAGAGGCTTCAATAAAAGCTTCTGATTTAGCCCATCTTACTTGGGAACTTGATTTTCTTGTTCTTAATAAATTCTTCCTGTCCTGAAAACAACTTTCCTTCCCTGCTAGTATAACGTAAGTGCCTTAATTAAATGGATGTGAACTGAACCTCATACCTGCTAGCAGGGGTGAGCACACCAAACTGGGAAAAATAACATCTCTTGTTCCACTGATCTCATGCTCATTTGCAGGTTTGGATAGGAGCCAAGACTTTCACAAACATGCCCTCACTGCTATTTCACAGAAATTGCTATGTAGTAGCATACTAAGTGTAATCACTAAGCAGGCATTTCTCAAGTACAACAAAGTATCCTTGGCCTTAAAACATTTTTATCTGTGTAACTAATGTATAGTCAGTAAGTGAGACCATCTACCATCATGGAGCACCTTTCTTTGTTAATAAGAAGTGTTTTCCTGATTAAAAAAAAATATAAAAGATAAGGGGGGTAGAAAGAAACTCTTTGTTTTGGTCAAGTAAAACCAAGGCTAAAGAAAATTTCATTAACGACAAATTTCATCCGATGTCTTTAAAAATTCCTCCATAGCCACTGTCTTACGACTGTTTCCCTGGCACACATTTCCATTTCATATCAGGCTCAACTGATTTAATTCTACTTGGAAAGACAACAGCAGCATGCTAGTGAGAACAGGGTTTTGCTTACACCCAGACATGCTGAAAAATGAAATCGCTCTTAAGGAGTCACTTCTTGAAATACTTCTAGAGGTCCTTAAAAATATTCAGCTTTTGCAAGATTGCCCATGGAAATTGTACTTTCTCAAGTAACTCAGAAAGGAACCTGATTTTTCATGGAACCACAGAACAGTTAAGGGTGGAAGGGACATTAAAGCCCATCCAGTTCCACCCCTGCCATGGGCAGGGACACCTCCCACTGGATCCAGGTGATCCAAGCTTGATCCAACCTGGCCTGGAACACATCTAGGGATGGGGCAGCCTGGCCAGGGCCTCCCCACCCGCACAGCAAAACATTTCTCCCTAAGATCTCACCTCAATCTCGCCTCTTTCAGCAGGAATCCATTCCCCTTCGTCCTGTCCCTGCCCTCCCTGATCCAGAGCCCCTCTCCAGCTTTCCTGGAGCCCCTTTCAGGACTGGAAGCTGCTTTAAAACCTCCCTGGAGCCTTCTCTTCTCCAGGCTGAACATCCCCAAGATTCTCAGCCTGCCCTTGTACAGGAGATGCTCCAGCCCTCAGATCATCTGTGGCCTCCTCTGGACTCACTCCAACAGATCCACATCCTTCAATATCCTTTTTCATGTCCTGATCTATACCATCCATCTGCTTAGAAATCTTATATGCAAACACATACTCATCCTCTAAGTACTCCTTAAACCAAGCTGCATACTCAGCATGAGCCAACACATTTGCCTTAGTTCCATCTATCTTCTAGCAACCAGGAGCATTAATTAAACACCAGTGACATCAACACACGCACTTTGCTGAACCAATTTCTGAACACCGATACAAGCAAGTAGAAAAAAAAAAAAGAATTAAAGCAGCCAAGGTAGAGGAAGAGCTGATTACATAGGTGAACAAGCAGCCCAGGGATGTGAGGCTACAGCCATTCACCACCATGCATAGTACCAGGATGGCACAATGTACATGTCCTTAATAAAGAAGTTCTGACATTGCTTTGCATTTTCTCACAGAAAAGCAGAAATAAAGCTCATACTCAAACAATTATCACCAGTAACCTTTTTTGCATTTGCCATTTCAGCTTTTGCACTGAGGCTCAGTCTTACATGGTGAGCCAGCGCACACCACAACATTCAGAAAGCTCTCCTTACCCTAAGCTTGTGTTGAGGGCTTGTTGTTTCTATCCCACGGAAGTATTATTAGCCCTCATCAACCTTGTGTTTTTCTTTATCCTAGTTATTTAAGAGAACTTTTTCCACCTGATCCAGACAAAAGCCTTTCATTTAGCAGCCAGAGATCAAAGTTAATTTGCTTATATCCAAGGGCTTCACAAAAAACCACAATTAAAAATATATCCTCCCAATTATACTCGCATTCTTAGAACTGTGAACAGGCGAGATGGAAACATGACAAGTACCCACCACACCAGACCCCTGCCTGATGCCTGTTCAGGGTTGGGATCTTGCCTCCTGCCAAGGTTAGCACTCAGAGAAAAAAAAACAGAGGAGACTTCTGTGAGGGGTAGAAAAAAAGCAATGGAGACCATCTCTTCATAACATCCTGCATGAATCTTTAGTCACCTCTCATCATGCCAGATTTGTATTCCCAGGTGTGACGTTCCAGAGCCACATTACCAAAGATAACACCTTCTTATTTTGGAATGTCTTGATTTTTTCAGCAACTCCAGAGCTGACAGAAACATAGGAGGTTTGCGAGTCCTTGGGCGCAGCCTTGGTATATACTCAACAACAACCTTACATGAGCGCTGGCTGCTGTAATCACAGAAATCAGGCATGAGATTCTTAAGTGCTATTTAAAAGACCAGTGTCCAGTATGATCATATGGGTACAGAATACTTTTTCTCACAAAGCTGACATCGTCCTTTTTGGGTTTTAATTTGTTAAGATTAAGTTTTGTCTTATTTTAATTTTATTCCCATTTTGCCTGCTGTTGCACCATCTGAGAGCAAATTTGCAAGCAAACTTCTGCACTATAGAACACAGAAAGCCTTTATCAGAACATGCCTATCCTTTTATGGCACAGAATTATTAGATGTATGTCCCTTTGGTGATGATCCATATAGCTAGGATGAAATTTCCAGGCTTGAGCCCAAGCACAGAAAGCTTAACACTTCTGTACTAACCTTTAGCAAAACTCTCACTAGGCTGCAGTCCTCAACTCGCAGTTTTCCACTGATTCACAATTCTCCAGCTTAGTTCAAAGGTGAGTTTAACATGATCATAGAATCACAGAATGTCTTGAGTTGGAAGGGACCAAAAGGATCATCAAGCTCCTCCTCCCCTTGCGAATAAGCTGTAGAACGCAATGAGGTCTCCCCTCAGTCTACTTTTCTCCAGGCTGAACAGACCAAGTGACTTCAGCCACTCCTCCTATAAAACCTTCACCAACTTAGTGGCCTTGTCTGGACACTCTCCAGTAGCTTTAGGTCTTTTTTTATCATTTGGAACCCAAAATTGCACACAGGGCTCAAGGTGGGGCCACACCAGTGTGGAATAGAGCAGGATAACCATCTCCCTTTACCAGCTGGCAACACTGTGCTGGATGCACACCAAGACACAGTTGTCCCTCTTGGCTGAGAAGATTTCAAAGATTTCTTCATCTTTCACAGCTGGGAATGACCTCATGGTAGTTTTTAATTTTTCCCTGGGGTAACCAATTAAATATTTTCCACTTTATCCTTTAAAAGATACTTTGAGGTCTTTATTTTTAAAGCTACTTTCTGATTTGTTCCGCATGCTTCATCTAGCAGCCAAGGGAAGAAGAGCACTCAGCACACATTTTACTTAAAACCTGTCTACTCCAAAGAATATTTTATGAGTCCAGCTTTATACTTAATGTTAAAAGAGCTGCCTTGGGAGTGTGCAAATCAGAGGAGGAACTGTAAACTAGGAGATGGGAACAGAAAGAAAACACACCAGTGTCAATAGGATGTCCTTAAATCCATGACACTCCACCAAAAGAGACTTTGTCAATTTGGCTTTTGCCAAAGTACACCTTTTGAAATTCCCTTCAGATGTTTCCAAGAATGAATATTTAATTACTGTCCAACAATGCAGGCTTTGCACTGATGAACTCTCAGTGTCTTTCTGAGACAATTTTAGCCCAATTTCCAGAGAAAACTGGATTTATTTAGCTGCACTGCCTATGTTGGTCCTCCCAGACCAATTTTCCCAAGATTTTTTGCAACAGTTGGCTAAATTTTAGCTGAGTTTGACAAAGGAGTAGGTGTTTTGTGGGTATGTAATTATCTCTTCAATCTCCCGAAAATCACACATAGGGCTGAGGAAAGAGACCTAGACTAGCACTCAGAGAAAAAGATTGAACACCTTGTTACCCTTCTTAATTCAGCAATTGACCACCTAAACCTCACTCAAAAGCAGTGCTAATAATTGGTTTGCTAATAGCTACAGGGTGAAGGACAGCAGTAGAGGTGTCAGGAGGGCAAGACAAGAATGAATAGGGTGGAGACTGACATAAAAAACAGCCTTGAGAGGCATCAGTGTTTCTACTATCCTGGCCTCTCTTTAATGAACTGAAGGGTTTGTACAGTTGCCTTCCCTGCAGGACCTGTGAAACATCAGGTATCACAGGGCTCTCACCAAGACAAATGACAAGCACTAACCAGACACCTCTGCTTATCTACACTCGCCTTCCTACTTCTGGGCCTTAAAAAATAAAATTAATTAAAAATGCAGTTGGCTCCTTTATATCAGCTTCAGAAGAAAAGCAATCAGTTTAACAGCATTGAAATTAAGCTTCGTAAGCATTTTCTTCATTAAGGAGCATGAGGCATGTTGCAGAGGAAAGTACCAAATACACTTCAGCTTGCAGGGCTGCCAGTCCAGCCGTCAAATTCTCCTCCAAAAATCAGAATACAGACATATGGCTGATACTGAGTTTTACTAGCCCTTCAGGGCTGTCCATTAGCATGCTCTAACAGCCAATAGGTAGCAAGTGCACTCCAGCTGTTTGTGAAACACCTTGTACAAGAGAGCTAGAGCACTGATCCAGTGGACATTCAGCCTGTGGGAGCTGTGTTTTTGTCACTGAATAACCCCAAGCAAGTTACGCCACTTCTGCATGCCACAGTTTCCCTATTGTAACTAGAAGTTGTTGGGAAGATGTCCTGATCCTTGGGGAATGTTAGAAGAAACCTGCTCCAGTTCCCTCCAAAAATTAGACCCCAATTGCAGTTAAGCAGCCTATGGACTACTAGAATAAACCACTTGAATGGCATCGGGGACGGTCATGCCAGTCACCAAACCAGCGCATCACAGGTATGTCATTCTAGGAAACACCTCAAGGAAAGAGATCTTTCCATTCCACTGTATTTGCACATACCATCGGCAAGTATTTCAGTGCTCCTCAGTTCCTGAAGGAAGTCTCATCATTGGGAATAGCAAAGCCAAAGCACAGATGTCTTCACTTTTCCTCCAGAGTGAGAAAACTTGGATTGGTACTTCTGCTTGTTTCTGGGCACTTCCACAGTTTTCCAGAGGACAGTACCTGATGGAAGTGAGGCCCCCTTTGTTGCACTGCTCCTCTAAGGAGAACAGCCGCTCCCACAGGGCAGGGCAGGCCATTTGCTGTGCTAATATCAAGGCACATCAGGAGAGACCCTGCCCTAGGTCAACCATTGGTGGACACCATCTAGTCGAGAACATTGTCCTGCCGGAGAAGAGGAGGACATGGGAGGTCTGAACTACAGCTCCCAAGAGACACATGGCTTGTGGACAGGTTTGGAGCTGGGATGGTTTAAACCATCCCCTCATCCTTCCTCACACTTCAGTTTTCAACTAAGTCCCAGCAAGCTGTATGCACCCACTTCTCCCTCATAAAAACAAAAGTGCTTTATGAACATTTTTCATAATCAATACAATTTGCTGTTGCTTTCAAAAAGACTTGACCAGCATCATAGTGAGAAATTGAGGTCAGTTCACAGAGTTCATCATCTGTAGTAGAAAGGCATCATCTTCAATAAATATTAGTGTACAGTGACTGCTTCGCCAACCCTTGAACTGCATGGAATTTACAGCATATATTTAACTTGGAGGAATTTGGAGGTTTGTCTATTTTCCCGTAAGGCTTTTTAAATAGGTATCTAACATTTACATCTGCATATACAGTACTTTGCTGGAAGTGCTTAGGCATTTATAATGAGATAACAATAAAATGCATTTACTTTATTTGGTGTACTAACTATTTCATTTTGAATGATTGAGTATATATTGTAATTTGTGTTTATAAAAACACTAGGAGTTTCTACAAAAGGTTTGTTCATTTGTTACAGCACGTTATCAGCAGGTATAAACAGGGAATTCTGAATACACTCCTTGCGTGGGGTAAGGAGAAGGAACAAGGTCAAGATACCTTGGCAGGGCTTCTTCTGGAAAAATTATGTTGGTTTATTAAAGTCATAATCCATGCTGTGAATTTGTATCAGCACAGCTCTTCAGACACACTAGCTCTTAAGCAAAAATAAAATGCCTGTTGCCATGAATTCAGTGCCGTGCACACAAACATTTGTGCACATCAGCATTAGATTAGTTCTGGCCACTTCAGGGGCAGAGGTGGCAAATCTCACCCTGCAGATATTTTTGTTGATAATGTGTTCTCGAAGCAAGAGAACAGCGTGAAGCCCTGTGACTCACCAGGTCACTGCATGAAACCATGGCACAAATTGTGCCTGACCAATCCATTGAGTAAACATCTGAAGAGAGACTAAATTAGCAGTGGGAAAATGAACGAAGTGGAGACAGGATGCAAGGCTTCCAGATGCACTGGTATTAATCATTGGGCTTCTTATCTCACAGAAGAGAAACGCATAAGAAACTAATAGATAATGAACTAATGATGTTCTACACAAATTATATTAAAATCCTACAATGATAAGAGTTAGCCAGCTGTATTCCTGGGATGCATCAGAAGTGTGACCAGCAGGTCAAGGGGGGTATTCCATTGCTCTGCTCAGACGAATTCTCATCTGGATTTCTGGAGACCTCTGAATAGGAAGGAGTCCAGAGGAGGCCACGAGTATGGTGCCAGGAGGGCACCACAAGGCAAAAACAGCACAGAAGGAAATGTCTTCTGGTACTGACAGACACAGAAAGGTGAGAAGAGCACTGGGGGGGAGAAGACTACCAAGACACCTAAAGGCAGGTGGGCATTGCCCCCATAAAATGTAACCTACAGAACTGGAAGCAAATGTTATTGGAGAATCTAGTCCAAGACCCAGGTTTATTTACGCCCTGTGGAGTTTACCTGCTATTTGCTATGATGTGACAGCATCAAGGAGGAGTTGCAAGCCAAGTCACGCTTGCACAATTCGCCTCAGTCACATCCCACTAGCAAATATACCACGTGCGGCTGAACTGCCGCTCAGCCTGGGATCTACTCTAAAACCTACCTGAGGACAGTTGTGCCCTTTCCAGCCTCTGACTCATTGATTGGATGGTAACTACGTTACAGAAGCACATATGAAAACACACTAACAGCCACTGCAGTAAGTGCTGACGTAAGATAACTGCTTCGTTCATGCTTTATGAGGCTATCTGCCCAGGAGTTGTTCTTCTAAATAAAGGACCCTTAGGAGTGAGGCTTCAGCAGCATATGGTCAATGTAAAACGTTAGATGTTTTTGCTGAAACGTGGATAACTATCACCTTCCTCTGTCCCAAAAGCCAGCTTGGCTCATTTACTCCTGTCCAGAAAGAAATATTAATTTTAAAATGCATAGCAAGGGAGGAGGTTTATACAGGCAACCTGCAGTTAAGGAGCAGAATCCCACAAGACATCAGCTGGAGATGGGCTTATGATGCCTCTGTGCAGTCTCCAAATTTGCCTTTCTGTGATTTAAAAAACATACTTTTTCCATAACTACTACTCAGCTTTTAAAAAAGGAGCAGAGCTCACAGAGTATGGGAAAGGGAATAGACCAAATATTTTCTGTAATCTAAGTTTCCAAAGAATAATTCTCTTTTTCCATGTGCTTATCAAGTCATTTTGCAAATCAACATTTTTTCAAATTTACCAGTGGGGGAAAAAACCCTCAACAACTAATCGTTTGAGTAAAAACAACCCAAATGCAACAAATAGCAATAGCAACCACCTCTCCTACCCAAATCTCCAAAGGAAACTAGGAATGGACAAAAAAAGGAAGGGTGAAAATGATAGCACAAACACTTCAGGCACAGAATAGACTTGATGTGTTTAAGGCACTGCAGAGACAAAAATGTTTAAAGAAAATTGGCTACAGAATACATAAAGATGGAAAGAAGTGATGATGTTCTCTTTTTCATCTACACTTAGAGAAAAGCTGTATGATGCTGAGAAAAGGAAACATCCTCCATTTGGTCACTCAAAGGGAGGTATTACAGGATTCAGCTCCTGGAGCCATGTGATTACAAATGCTGTGGCTGCCAACAGTAATTTTCCAGTGCTTGCAACTGCAAAGAAACCTTCAAAAAGCATTTCATTTTTTTTTTTACCAGAATACTACGTCTGCCTCATTGCAAGTCCACGATGAATTGGAAAAAAACTGTTGTGTGCCAACAGCTATATATAAATGATGCATGAGTATTTATTTATGTGCGGTCAGATTTGTCTGGAGCCAGCAAGCATCCATCGTACCCATGGAGCTTGAAGATCCTTCCAGATGAGAAGTATTAATAAAGCAAGGTATAGTAGCATTCTCATTTTTTTCCGCTTTATTTCTTTAATTTAATTTCATGCTTCACTTTTGGTTTTTTGGTGTTTTGTGTGCTGTAACATTTGTTATCATTCATTATTCTGGTTGATAGAGAATGCATAATGTTTTAGGAGTGATATGACATTTACATTCACTTATGAGTTATTAGATGCCGTCTCATAAGTGATGAAGAATGTCAGACCTTGACATCTTGTGTTTTGCATATCAACTAAGTTTCCTTTCTAGCATCCTCTCAGTTATTCACTATCAATACTCCTATCCTGGAACAGAAGCAAGCACACTAACTTCCTAATGCGTATGGAAATAATAATTACAGCCTCCATCAGACAACTTACGTGCTGCACGTACAATACAGATGTCAGAAAAGATTCTACATCTTTGTTCATGCAAACACTGTCTTTAGAGTCAAGAAACTTACTCCAAGTTGCAAAAGAAGGTCGTGAACGTATCATAAAGTAAAATTATAGTACTATTTTACTCTAAGCTGGAGCATACAGAGTAATGAAATGGGTAGCTTTCTCACTTAATAAAATATTACTGCCATTACCAACCCTGAAGATGGTCATCAAAAACCTTAGGCACCCGCTAGTTGTCTGCGGCCAACTGCTCCCAGCACCTCCCATCCAGAGAGAGCCAGTAACCCAGTGCACCCTGAGACCTGGCAGTGCACTCTCCAGTGAGGGGTTAACTCCAACACAAGTCAGTGTCAGGTACTGCATGGGCATCAGACATTTCCCACTTGAAGTACTGACCCCATTCATACAAAATCCAATAATGAAGGATTAAAGATCCCCACAGATATGTTCATGCCCACCTCCCATCCCAAAGCCTGGGAAGGGACATCCAAGCATTTCTATATGGCATTTCTTACTTCCTCCAAGAAACCTACTACTTAAAGAAAGAGTGATTTTGCTTTTGTCCTCACATTCTTTCAACTGTGCAAATGCTCACACTGAAAAACTCGCCTATGACCTGCCTATACAGCATCCACCTTCTCCAATAAGTGAAGCCACTCCAGATTTTCATCAGAAGCATTTAAACACAGAGCGGCAGGAACTAAAACTGCACATGAATTTGACTGTTGCCCTTATCGCTATCTCTGCCCCTGAAAGGTAGATGGAGGGAGAGACAGCATTTCAAGTCTAGCTGTGTAGTGGCTCTTAGTGAGACTGATGAACCAGCTCTATCCACATCTTTGCTCCAGAGTGCCAGGAGACAAGAAACACATAGACACAAGCCATTTTTCCATGTCAAGCAATTTTCTGCCAGCTGTTCAGCTGCTAAATGTCTTTGATTTAAGCCACTGCTCCTTCTAAAAGAAGCATTGGAACACCCTTTCTCAAGGCTGCATGTGGGATGCTGCCAAGGGTTTCATGTTGCATTCATCATAGATACAAACATGATAAATAATGGTATGAAAGCTGCTAGTGGAAACTACAGGCAAATCAAGAACCGATGGAAGGAAGGACTGCACAAAGGAGGAAGAAAGAAAAGCAGCTACATGGGATAACAGGCTTGTCAAGCAGTGCAGCTCAGGTAATCCCTTTTCACTGCTGTTTAGGTATTGAAAAGGCTTTTTCCTCTAAGTCAGTGTTGGCAACAGCTCTCCCTAATTTTGTACCAAAAGGTGGCAGCACTCTAAGCACCTTTAACATGATTGTCCCTGTTTCTGCTATTATTTCCCAAGGCACTATGGAGAGAAGGACCCATGGACCACAGCTTTCAGAATCAAGAAAATATTTCCAAATATCCCCATGAACTTAGACCCTGTTATATTAACTTTTGCCTTGTCGTAGTTTGGTTAGAGTGAGGAGGTTATTATTCTTTTGAGAGGTGCTTTAGATGCAACCCTATTCAACCAGAAGCTACATCACATCTGTTGGAGCCTGCAGATTCAGGGAATACAAGAACTCAATAAAGCAGCAGAAAGAGGAATGTGGATAAGCTATTAGCACTCCTTCAAAATAAAATGAAACTCTTTCAAACACTTTGTGTTTAAATATGAACAAGATGTCAAGGGCAAGCACCTTTTAAAACAAACAACTAGAGAAAAAAGCCACAAAACCAAGAAGAACAAAAACAAGCAAACCTGCACCACCAGCTCCTAACTCTTCTAAAAATCTTTGGAAATTGTTTGCACTGATCTAAAATGAGAGAGCAGCCCATGCCGGTTAAGCAGAGATCTCAATAAAAATTCATCTCTAATTCATCTTTAGCTAGAAGCCCGGAAGTAACCATAGACAAAACCAAAACTCATAGTGAAGGGATTGGTAGCACCCAGATTAATAACAGATGCACTAACAGCACCTCAGCCAGCATCAGGATTATCACATGCTGCCTACATGGGAGATGGAAGAGGATGAAACAGAAATCATAAGCTCTTGGTATCAGACCATCTCAGATGTGTATTCACACAAAACAGGAACACAATCCTGAATTCTAAACAGCTGATTTTTCATGTATATTAATACATCTCTCTCTCCATTCAGAGACCTGCAGCTTTGTCCTGTTTGTTGTTGGTTCATTTTCTAATTGAAAACATCAGTCCCAGGCCTCAGTATAAGACTTTGTACAGTTGCTCAGTCACAGGTTTAACTAATAAATTCAGCTCTATTTTGCTCACAAATTCAGTTCACAGCTTTTGCCTGAAAAGTCTAAGGTGAAAACCTGACCTCATTGAGGTCAGAAGGTGTTTTCTCCACTCCCTACTCTAATAGATCAGTAAAATACATTTATATTTATTTCTGAACTTAAAGTTGTAGGCATGAGATCTAAACCCAGGACTTCACTAGAGTTCATTTAGTGTGACTAGCAGCTATTTATTGCTTGTGGGGCTTGATCAGACACTTAATACTGCATTTGCACCCACATTTGCTAGCAGAGATGCTGCAAAACTGTGCAAAATCTGCCAAGAACACATGATGGGCACCCAGGTGCTTCTCATACAGATTTTGCACAGAGTTGCATGTCATTTCTTGTAATTCTCATTAATATTCATACGCTTCTTTTCACACAGAAGTTCTCACAAACAATATCTCCTTCTATGAATGCTGATGAGGAATGGACAGAAAGGATCAGAAATAACTTGCTGGAAAATTTGTTTTTCTGATTGGAATAAGTGTTCCCACACATCTCTCCACTCTCTTCATTCAAGCATACACTTACAGAAGTCATCCTTTTCATTATTAATTGGGTTTAGTTTCCTGTATTTACAGAAACTACCTTTCTGCCTAGCACTACAAGAGCAAATCAACATGACACCATTAGGAATAATTACATCTCAGTTTTTGCACAGAAATAACTTATTACCCCGGCTGCTGAAGCAAAATATATCAGTCATAGACAGTTTTCCTTCCAAGACACTGCAACTTCCTTCATCACAAATATAACAGGCAGGATCCGATTGCTGCCTGCAATCTATAACTGGCAAGGGATTCACGTTAGCACTTTGGGAACAACTGATGTTACACTGCAAACTATCTCACCCTATTCTATATCCCTCCGAGATCATCACCCAGCCACTTTGAGGGAAGTCACTTCTCTCAGGTTGCTAAACTCACCATAAAGGGCTTCCAAGAGATTATTCCAGACTAAAAGATCCTATGCAACAAGATCATTGTGCCACAAGAAATTAGCTGCTGATTAAGAAAGATCATCAGCACTTCAGGGAAGGTCTCCAATCCATGCATCAGGCAGGCTTACATTACGTGTGCTGTTGCAAGAGAGGCTTTTCAATCATCTCTTCAATAGCTATAATTTGTATCATCTATTTTGGTCACCATGGAGAATGTTAAGTTACTTGCACCCTCTGAGGCTTCTATGCCTTGGGACATGACTCCCAAACACATTTTAGCACATGCTGAAATAGTTGCCTGTCAAGGAAAGGTGCCTTGAATCACAGTTAATCACCCATGCAACTTGCTGTTGCCCAGCCACAAAGAAAACAGATGATCACCAAACACCTGCAGGGATGATGCTGCCAGGAGCACAAGGAGGCAGGAAAAGCAGGTGCAGGTTAACTCTTGCACATGAACAGTTCATTAAAATGAATTACATCCCGCAGAGTCACAGAGGCAAATTCAGGATGTAATGACAGTGCCAGACTTTCAAGATCTTGACTTTGCCAACTTACTAATGCCCCCAGCTCACGGATTCCTAAAAAATTAAAAGCCAAGAAGAAAAACTATCCTACAGTCCAGCAGTGCTGATTTCTTACACAATTAATCGGCAGGATTTGGATGTTCAGATCCACAGCAAGTCCTTCAGTTAACCGACAACGAGGAGCAGTACAAAGCTGCTAAAGCTCTCACCGACCTCCAGTACAAAGGGATGGCGATGATGATGACTATTTGTGAGACAGGAGATACAAATCCTTGATTAGTGGCTCCAACTCCATACACATTAGATACACTCTGCCATCCCCAGCCTCATCCTAACGTCCTCATCCTTCTCTGTCACCCTCAGCAGCTCCTCCCAGATCACCTCCCACCTCCGATATCTGCTATTTCACCCACAGCTCTTCCCCATTCTCCCTTTTTCTCTATTCTTCCTCAATAATCAAAACCCAAGAGGCTGCTTTTTTATTTTTTTTTAGGCAGCTTCCTTCACTATCTGGAACAAAAGGTGTTTCCAGCCACCTGGAAGCTCTAAGACTAAACCAGCACATCTATAATCTATTCCTTGGGCTTTGTATAACACAAATATAGTCTCTTTGGGAATGTATCAGTTCTCATGCACCTGTCACATTTAAGCACAGGCTCCCACTTAGTTCATGCTGTATTTTAATGCTATATTTGGACATCTCCCAGCATGCACATTCTCCTCCTGTACCACCCCAGGGGTCTTGTACCAACTTCCACTAGGCCTTTGATGGAAACCAGCCAGACTGCTCATTAGCCCGTTACGAAGCTGCTCATCAGTCCCACTCCCAAGTTCCCCATTACTCCAGTGGTAGAGCTGCAGTAATTGGGCTGCGTATTTTTCAGGCCAGGATTAGCACTGCTTCAGCCAAGCGCTAATGGCCCGTCCTGCGGCTTATCCCACCACATCTCCTCAACACCAATGCAATCGCAGTTTTATCACCGCTTTCGGGTTCATCCTGTCTATTTGACAGGCAAATGGGAGAGTCTTAACAATTTGCTCAGTGACCTTTGTTCTCAGCACTGCTTCATGCCTCACCTGCCTGGAAAAGGGTGAGAACGGACATGTTATGTCACCCAATGGCTGCTAGAAAGGCCTAGACAGCAATGTTAGAGGACTAAAAGCAAGATTCAAACCTGGCCAGCAAATATTTAAAAGCTTCAAATAGCTGTTATACAAACATGTTAATACAGACAGCATGCCCTGATCCTGCCATTGAAAGGAACATAGAATGGCTTGGATTGGAAGGCAACCTAAAGCCCATCCAGTTCCAACCCCTGCCATGGGCAGGGACACCTCCCACTGGATCCAGTTGCTCCCAGCTCCATCCAACCTGGCCTGGAACCCCACCAGGGATGGGGCAGCCACCACTGCTCTGGGCAACCTGGGCCAGGGCCTCCCCACCCTCAAAGGAAACAATTTCTTCCTGAGATCTCACCTAAATCTGCCCTCTCTAATCTTAAAAACATCCTCTCCTTGTCCTATCCCTGCACTCCCTGATCCAGAGCCCCTCCACAGCTTTCCTGGAGCCCCTTTCAGTACTAGAAGCTGCTCTAAGGTTTCCCCACAGCCTTCTCTTCTCCAGGCTGAACAGCCCCAAATCTCTCAGCCTCCAGAAATGAATGCAGGGCTCCAGGTGGAGTCTCACCAAAGGGGCAGAATCCTCTCCCACACCTGCTGGTCCCACTGCTTTGGATGCAGCACAGGACACTGCTGGTTTCTGGACTGTGAGTGCATGTTGCAGGCTCACATTGAGATTCTCATCCTTCTCTTCATGGCTGCTCTCAATCCATTCTCTGCCCAGTCTCTAGTTGTGCTTCTCTCTGCTTTGGCTTTCAGCAGCTCAAAGGTAGCACTGGGAAGGTGGACTTTTGCCCAAGCTCAGTGCACACTGAGGGAAAGCTCTGCCTTGTCCCCCTCCCACCACAGCTGGGGCCACAGCTGATGGGGACACTATGCCAGGGCTTGATGTGAACTCGCACGGCCTCCTCTTCCCCAGAGCCACGCTGCCAGAGCATTCTGTGAGCCCCAGAACCGCATCTCATTCAAAAGCAGCTGGGATCCATGAAGCAGGTGAGGCTCAGCAGGAGGTGGGCAGGATAAAGGATCTGTAAATAGCAGCGGTTTGATGAGGACAACCGTGGGCACAGCAGGATGGGGTCAGGCTCATCAGTGAGACAGTACAGCCAGGGATAGACCTAAGTAGTCTGCAGGGACAGGGCTGCCACAGACACCCCTGTCCACCCTGGTGCCCACAGTCTTCTGGTGGGTCAACTTTTTCCAAAGGTAAATGAGCAGTAACCAGGTGCTGTTCATGCTGTTTCTAGCCCACGGTGGGGTCCCTCATTCCTGTATCCCAAATATGTTCAACTGTATTCCCTACTTTCCAGATGGCCAGGGTGACTGGAGAGCAAGCTTAGTGCCACCTGTGCTGGCCCCCACCCTGTAGAGTACAACCCAGTAAGAAAATCTCCCTGAAAACCACTAAAATTAGAGGCATCAGCCCTCACCTCCGGTCCATTTTGTGCCAACGCTGGCTGCTCACCACACTCTGCAAAACCTCTCTGGTCACTTATACTGCAAACAGCAAGATGGAAACAACTTGCTCCTGGCTGATTTGATAACAAAAACTAGAGATCCAGCGCAGTGAGCCGGTCACCACAGGGATGCAGGTGGACTCCAAGTATTCAGGCCAATTTTACATTGGCCAAACTTTGTTGCTAACAAAGAAAAAAAAAAAACATCTTCCACAAATGATTGGCAAGTAAGTGGAAAAGCTTTGAAGCCCAGCTCTAGGAATACACAGAGCTGGTTCAAAAGAATATTCATGAGCCCTTTATTTTCTTCATGCCTCAGATACCCAGCTCGAAAACTTACAAGAGAGATTCAGCCAAGTATCTTTCTATGTAGTGAGGAGAAGCAGCAAATGCTTTTGTATTCCATGAGCTCAAGTGCACCAGAGGGTCACAAATTCTGAACCACTGAAAATTAAATTCTAAAACCCATCAAGCTAAAATAAAATTCCTTGCAGGGGTGCTGGAGAGCTTGTTACAGGCAAAGATCAGAACAGCAGAGTTTGCCACTTCCCCTCCAACTGCACTAACAATAGGTCAGAAAATAAGGAAATAACTTCCAGCTCCTATTCCATAATATTTTCGTCCGTCACTGAACACCCTCTGGGCTTTCAGGCTTGCACTCAGCTTGTGAGCTGCTCAAGGCTGCTCAGACTTGCCAGCTGCACCAGCAAGTCCCCAGGCAGAGAGCTCAAACCTCCTTCTTCAGAGGAGACTCCCCACTGTATCCAAGAGTGTGGTGAGAGAGGATAAAGCAGCCTCAGAGTTGGGATGGAACTGTACCTGTCATGGGCCCAGGAAGCAGACAGGAAAGGCCCAATTCTTAGGGCTAATCCCCACTGAGCAAGTTACTTCTTTCTTTAGTAGGAAATACACTGATTGCACTAAAGTTTTTCAGACTACGGAGAGAAACTGAGTTTGCTGAGCTGGGACTTTGCTGAAGGCAGGTATGTAAGAATATAACAAATATATCAGAGATAATTTCCATACATAGTTGATGAAAAAAAAAAAAATAAAGTGCCTCTTGGAGCACTTTTTACTGCTATGCAAGCAATGTTAGAGCTTGAAGGGCTCCAAGGGTAGCATGCAGCGATAAGAAGATACCTATGGAACAAAACTGTGCCAAGAAAGCAGCACTGCCAGAGCTGGTACAACACAAAGTCATTCTGGATCTGAAAGAAAAGGGTAGATCAGATATTGTTCTGTACCTTCACAATGGTATTGACTCAGGCCGCATCGACAGAGCAAGCATTTTCAGTCCACATCAAATCTAACAAGCCCTTGTGGACTGCAGCCTGTCCTTTAGCTTCACATGGCTGTTGGAAACCCACCACTCATTCCTTGCTTTACATCCCTTGGCACCCTGCTCGACTGATCTGACTCTGTGGACACATACCTGTCCTGCAACTGGGAAAACAGACATTCCCTGCTCGGGGCTGCCCAGCTCCCTGCACACCTGCAAGTCCACCTACACTCATTAAAAAACCCTTACCTATCTTATTATGTACATGCCCTAAGAGACCAAACAGAGACCAGGGTAGTACAGAGCAGAGCAAGCTTAACCCTCTCTGAGATTGCTTTGTACCAAGAAGCCTCACATAGATTAAAGATACAGTGACAGAGCAGAACCACACATTACAGCTCACCTTCTGACGGGTGTGTGCGTCAACAGAGAGAAGTGACAAATCTCTACAGAACACATTCCTTTGGCAAACTGCTCCTAAAGAATGGAGGCAACTCCAAGCAGGTGAATGGAGATGAATTGATGGTCAAAATCCAGAGAAGACTGCCAAAGGAACTTGATAAATTGAACCCATCATAGCATCAAGGGCATACAAATGAAGGACATAAAAACACATTAAGACTCAGCTATCTTGAATGCAGCCAGAGAACTTGTTGTAGTACCTGCATCATGTTTTCCACCTGCTCTGTTTCCTAGTTTGTCTGGTGGAGAAAGCAAGACAGATGTTCCTCTTCAGAGGTTTCCCTTATCCTCACAAGACTCTTTTCAAGCATCATCTGCTTTCCTGCTCTGTCTAAGAAGTAAGAGGGTCAAACTATTTTGCTCTCTGCTTGTTATCCCACCAGAGGGCTCACAGGAAATGTGCCCAAAAAGGCCCTCAGCAGCTGCACCACCTGTCTCAGGGTAAACATAGTCATTAATCTCAGCCCAACCAAATAATTAACAGTGCCCTGTATGGGAATGCTTTCCACCTGTCTCCTCCACATAACCTGAGAAGGTCCCAGTAAGAAGAGGGTCTATGTGTATCTGCAGGGGACAGATGATGAAATTGTTTGTTCATAGTCCCTGGACAAAGACATCTTGCCAAAGTGATAAAGTAGCCAGGTAGGAAGGAAAAGGTTTGATTCTGTTTTCCTCCCTGCCAGCAGTTAGAGTAGTGACTACCTATTCTCTGATATAAGATTGAATTGGAGACAGTGCAGAGAACAAGCAGGCAGGTGAAGAAGGGGAAGAGTCATCGGCAGAGCTGGGAGATGCCTGGCCTGATAGCCCAGAAGCAGAAATGACAGACAGAAAAAAGACCCACAAGGAACTAGTTTAAGCTCAGAAAGTCAGATTGAATTCGAAAGCAAGAAAAAGTATGCGCAGGAAGCCAAGATAACTAACAGCAACCTGGCTTGGATCAAACATGGTGTGGCCAGCAGGAGAAAGGAAGCGATTGTGCCCCTGAATTTGGTGCCAATGAGGCCAAACCTCAAATCTTGTGTTCAGTCTGGGGCCTCTCACTACAAGGTATTGAGCTGCTGGACTGTGTCCAGAGAACATCAACAAAATCGGTAAAGTGTATAAAGCACAAGTCTTACGAGGAGCAGCTAAAGGAACTGGGACTGTTAAACCTAGAGAGGAAGACCTGGCAAGGGGCAGTGCTGACTGCTGCAGAGGAAGGTAAAAAAAACCCCAGGGACACTTGCCAATCCACCCTGGGGGGAAAAAAAAGCCTTCCTCCCCACAGCTGCAGGGCATGAGAAGACATCTTCATGGGGCAGGAGCAGAAGGCAGTAACCTAGCCAAACTGGGCCACAGGAGTCCTGACTAGTGGTCCTGCTCGATGCTGCAGAGGAAGGCAAAAAACCCCTGGGGACCAGTGCCAATCTGCCCCAGGGGAAAATTCCTTCCTGACCCCAAAGCTGGCGATCGGCTGTTCCCTGAGCATGTGAGCAAGACCTGACTCCTCATCCCACAAGCTGCTCACGCCTCCCAGAAGATGCCTGACCTCTCTTCTCTCTCAACCTGAAGCCATCTCAGGGGTTTCCAAGAATGGCAAACTACTCCCAGTCTGATGGGCCTTCACGGCTAGAACCCTTCTCCTTTCCTGCAGGGCACCAGTGGGTGCTCCAGAGCACTGGAACCCCTAGTGTCATACTGTTACTGACCTTCGGTCTGCAAGAGATGAAGATATGGAGCACTGTAGTGCTTCTCAAGAAGGAATTCCCCTGTCTTACCACTCCTATCCAGCTGGAAAGACCTCGTAGCCTTCAGCACCTCCAGGGCTTGGTGGCTCCTCTCATCTCCTGAGGAGCTGGCAGCTTTGTCCAGCCTTCAGCCTTCCTCCCTTATCTCCCTCCATGTAATTCCACAGGCTCTGTAAGGGCTTCCTCATGGATGTCTTGGAGCTGTCCGCAGCCCTGCTGTCCCGATGGCGAGGCTGGGCAGACTGACAGAGGGACAGGGGATGCTGCCCCTAGTACCCTGGCTGGGGCATTGTGACTGTGCGGTGCCAGGCACTGGCACTGTGACATAGGGGGGACTGGCACCGCCCACCCACCCCCCCCTCCGCCCAGCATCCAGGAGGCCATGGGGACCGTCCCTACCCTTGGTGGCCTTGCCCTGCACACAACTGCTGGGTGTCCCTGACGCATCCTCTACCACTCAGCTCCCAACGACAATCCTAGCTAGCACTGTTCCTCTTCTCTCAGGCCATGGCAGGAACCAACCCTGCAGCCCAGACACCCTCCCTAGCAGCAATCGCTACTTCACATCAGTGAGGCCAAATAGCAAGGACCAGAGTCTTGATCTGGCTGGGCACAAACCATTTTCTGGAACTCTAAGGGGGTTGATTTAAGCACCCACAGCCTGGAAGAAAGCCAAAGCGTAACCACAGCAATAGGCTGCAGTGGTCGATGAGGAGCTGAAGGAACTAGGACTGTTCAATCTGGAGAGGAAGACCTCTTTGCTATCCACAACTACCTGATAGGAGTTTTGGTCTCTTTTCCCAAGTAACAAGGGATAGGATAAGAGGAAACAGCCACAAGTTGTACCAGGGGAGGTGCAGACTAAATTTGCTGATAGAGCAGTGAAACACTAGAACTGGCTGCCCAGGGAAGTTGTGGAGGCCTCATCCCTAGAGTGTTTCAAAATCCATGCGGCCAAGGCACTTCGGGATGTCGAAGGAACAGTCGTGTTAACTGATGATTGGTCTGCATGAGCTTAGAAGACTCTTCTAACCTTAATGATAAAGCGCTTTGGTTCTATGTGGTAGTCAACTAGAACAAGACTAACAAGATTAACTATTTTTCTCTCCTAATAAAATGCAGCATTATCCATTAGGGACCTTCAATACTTTGTGTTACCTCCATTCCCAAAAACCAAACAGGAACACAAATGTTCCAGCCCGGGGCTCCGGGGTTGCTGCTGGGTCAAGTTTCTACATTCAGCTCATTACTTAGGAACTAGCACAGCCCTGGCAAGGGGCAGTGCTGACTGCTGCAGAGGAAGGTAAAAAAAAAACCCCAGGGACACTTGCCAATCCACCCTGGGGGAAAAAAAAGCCTTCCTCCCCACAGCTGCAGGGCATGAGAAGACATCTTCTTGGGGCAGGAGCAGAAGGCAGTAACCTAGCCAAACTGGGCCACAGGAGTCCTGACTAGTGGTCCTGCTCGATGCTGCAGAGGAAGGCAAAAAACCCCTGGGGACCAGTGCCAATCTGCCCCAGGGGAAAATTCCTTCCTGACCCCAAAGCTGGCGATCGGCTGTTCCCTGAGCATGTGAGCAAGACCTGACTCCTCATCCCACAAGCTGCTCACGCCTCCCAGAAGATGCCTGACCTCTCTTCTCTCTCAACCTGAAGCCATCTCAGGGGTTTCCAAGAATGGCAAACTGCTCCCAGTCTGATGGGCCTTCACGGCTAGAACCCTTCTCCTTTCCTGCAGGGCACCAGTGGGTGCTCCAGAGCACTGGAACCCCTAGTGTCATACTGTTACTGACCTTCGGTCTGCAAGAGATGAAGATATGGAGCACTGTAGTGCTTCTCAAGAAGGAATTCCCCTGTCTTACCACTCCTATCCAGCTGGAAAGACCTCGTAGCCTTCAGCACCTCCAGGGCTTGGTGGCTCCTCTCATCTCCTGAGGAGCTGGCAGCTTTGTCCAGCCTTCAGCCTTCCTCCCTTATCTCCCTCCATGTAATTCCACAGGCTCTGTAAGGGCTTCCTCATGGATGTCTTGGAGCTGTCCGCAGCCCTGCTGTCCCGATGGCGAGGCTGGGCAGACTGACAGAGGGACAGGGGATGCTGCCCCTAGTACCCTGGCTGGGGCATTGTGACTGTGCGGTGCCAGGCACTGGCACTGTGACATAGGGGGGACTGGCACCGCCCACCCACCCCCCCCTCCGCCCAGCATCCAGGAGGCCATGGGGACCATCCCTACCCTTGGTCGCCTTGATCTGGCTGAGCACAAACCATTTGCTGGGGCTGAAAGGTGGCTGATTTAAGCAGCCACAGCCTGGAAGAAAGTCAAAGCATAACCACAGAAATAGGTTGTGATGGACGGTGCCAACAGAGCACCACATGCTCACAAACCACATGAGCAAGGATTACACTGCTGTGGCGTACACACTGGTCATTTTCAGACCTAGAACGCTTGGTTCTCTCCCCAAACCACAACCAGGCAAATGATATCTCATCCAAACTGTAGAAACAGCCCATTGTTGTTATCAGCATCACATCCCCTTTTCCCCCTAAGACCAAGCTACACAGTTGGCCATGTTTATGTAGGATGTGAATTATGCTTCAGCCACAGGTGAAGCTTTCATAGAATCATAGAATAACCGGGTTGGAAGAGACGCACCAGATCATCGAGTCCAACCATTCCTATCAAACACTAAGCCATGCCCCTTTGCACCTCATCCACCCGTGACTTAAACTCCTCCAGGGAAGATGACTCAACCACCTCCCTGTGACTTTAAGCTTTCTGAAACTTCTTTGCCTACCTCGATTTGTGGGAAGATGTACAGATCTTATCTAAAACCCTGGAAAATCTCTTCTTCCTTTAGGATTTAGTATTTTGAGTACTGAAAGTGTAAGCAAGGCACTATTCTTGTCATTTTGTACATCAGTACCACAATTGGTACGTACTTTCAGCCCACAGACAGGCCATTTATACCCTTATATCCATTTGGTTGTGGTGATGCCAGAGAGGTAAAAAAAAGGGATTTATTTCTCTCTGCATGAACCTTACAGAGATGTTGAAAGCATGCACAATTTCCTCAACATTCCTTATTGGTGCGTCAAGTGACATTTGTTACTACATAGAATCACCAGGCTGGAAGAGACCCATGGGATCATCGAGTCCAACCATTCCTATCAATCACTAAACCATGCCCCTCAGCACTTCGTCCACCCATCCCTTAATCACCTCCAGGGCAGGTGACTCAAACACCTCCCTGGGCAGCCTGTTCCAGTGCCCAATGACCCTTTCTGTGAAATTTTTTCCCAATATCCAGCCTAAACCTTCCCTGTTGGAGCTTGAGTCCATTCCCTCTCATCCTGTCCCCTGTCACTTGGGAGAAGAGGCCAACTCCCTCCTCTGGTGAGGTCTTCTTCTTGGAAAGAAGTCATGAATTGTTTGGTATTCTTTACCATCTTTTTCCTTGCACTTTGGAGAACTGTAAAGTTTGGGAAAGACCTCCAACATCATCAGGTTCAACCATCACCCCAACACCTTCAAAATTCTCTCTTCTTTGGCCACCATCTGTTCAAAAAGCTACCAGGAGGTTGCAGACCACACTCTGAGTATATATTTGTCACTGAACAGATTTCCTCATCCATGTCTAAACTCCTGTTTGTTCAGGGACATGGGTTAGTGGTAGAGCTGGCAGTGTTAGCTTTACAGCTGGACTTGATGATCTTAAAGGTCTCTTCCAACTTAAACAATTCTGTGATTCCTGCAAGACAGGACCTCTGGGTGCTCCTACAGAAATGAGCTCCTTAATGAACAAAGTGAAACCCCTTTAGCCTGGAGCTTGGCTACATTACATGTGTGTGCAGCATAACCTGACCTCTTATAACTCCAACTATATTTTCAGACCTCTCTGTACCACCTGCTGCAGACTGAGTATCTCAAATCTACTCTGTGGATTGGACAAGTGAATTTGCTCAAAACCATTGATCTAACTGGAAATCAATATGCTGAAAATGGAACTATCAGTTTCTGCAAAGTATGACATACAGTGGCATTTAAGGCTGAGCTAAGTAGAATTGCTTCTATTGCACTGTGCAGAATACTAACGGGAATTGATTTCACCCTGTGAAGGCCTGTGTTTGTTTATTCAACGGCTGAAGGTTTTGGTAGTTGTTCCTCATTTTGAATGCTTTGCCTAATCCCATGTTTGAAGCAGATGAGAGGGAGAACCAGGAGACTCTGTGTAATATCAAGCCAAGATTGCACAGGCAAGAAGGACTCAGCTGTAAAGACATTCTTAGAAGCTGGAACCCAAAGCAAGTTCTACATTTTATCTCACCTTCTGCCAGCTCAATGCTCTCTCTGAAACAAGAGCTACTCCTGTCAGATGTACAAAGCAGGAGAACAGCCTTGTTATACAAGTGTATCACAGTACAACATGCTAGAAGAATACATGCTCTAGAAAAGCTGCTCACACAAATACTTACCGGGCACCGCATGTCCTGGGGACTCTGCTGGTCTCTTCAAGGTTCTTTGCATGAGGTAGCACTTCCAGAATTTTCCTTCTAGGGCATAGCAGGCAAGGTCTGCTAAGAAAAGCCCATGTAAAACCTGTCTGAGATAGATCCTTTGGCTACTAATGAAGGAAGGAGATAAATAGCTACAAATGAGGGCTGCTACCATCTCAGTAATGTAAACCACATGTTCAGGAAATGAGCAAACCTTCAGCAGTGACTGGGCTTGGAGGACTAAACCTGAGATAAGAGCTTCCCTGTCTGTTCTCAGTCCCAGCCTGGGTTGGCAGGGGTTTGAGCCTGCAGAGCAATTCCTGAGCATTGCTCAAGGCTCACAGGTCAGGCTGAAGAATACTGCAGGATGCATCCATCTGAGTTAAGAGCCTAAAACTCTAATCCAGTGCCCACTGGTGTTGGTGGAAAAGCTCCTAGTGACTCTTCAGGTCATTTGCTGGCTGCTCAGTAGCTGTGCACTGAAGTCACTAGCATGTAGTGATGCTCTCAGATTCCCTACATCACAAATTATCTATCATGATCTGCCTGACATCCCTGAAGTCCAAGGTGAGAACCAGTAGAGCCAAGCTGCCACGTTCTCATTTTCATGAGGTTATGGTGCCTTTAGGTAGCAGCTTGGGCACACAGAGGCAGTCAAAGGGGAAGCTCATACATCTGGTGCTGTTAGTCTTATCCTATCAACCAAAAAGTTCCGCTCCAGCCTCATAGGTAGAGGAAGCTCAGTGAGTCTTGAGATATTTTTCATCCAATGACGATTTGCTCATCCTTTTCTTTTGTTCAGAGAATATTCATTAAGTAGGGAATAGAAGCAGGTGGCAGCACTGTAGTTTGACAGAGGCTGTAATCCAGAGGGGAATCATTTCTTTGCTCAGTAAGGTCTGTCTTTCCCATGGCATATCTGTTGCACTGTCTCCCTTTGTCCCCTAATGCTGCAGGGGCTCATGGGCCCATAGTTATCTGGGTTCAGCAGAGAGCTGAGAGTAGGCTTAGTCACAGTTTTATCTCATCGTTGTGGGGAGTACTCAGATCTCACCTTAGGTGGGTATTCTTATCTGTGATCATGCACGTATCTTTCCTGTATTTTGAGGCTAGAGGAAAGCATGGCTCATTTTTTGCATCCCCTGAGGCTGCAGTCTCACTCCATTCACACTCACAAAAGCCTAGAGTCACTCCATTAGTTAGAGTAATTCCAGCCTGCCCAAAATCAGAGGGGAGCCAGGCACCAAGTGGGCTGGGAGCGAACCTCTGCTGTCAACAGCTGGAAAGAGAGAGCATAATCCACTTTGTTGATTACATCCCTAGCATGATGCAAGGCAATATTTTGCAATAATTTTCCTCCGAGTGTTTTGCACAGACACTGCTTAGGTACGAGCTGCTGCGCCGATTCGGCTGCTGTCAAGTATCTCCATTGCTCAACTCTGCAAAAGGAGAGAGACATTAGTGTCAGTGTTGAAAAATTCATACTCAGATTCACTGCTTTAGCTTGCCAGAGATTTTAAGGCCAGAAGGGACCGTTATGATTATCTAGCCTGATCTTCCAGATAACCCGGGTGAGCAAAGTTCACACCAGGATTCCTACATCAAAGCCAGTGACTGGCAGCCCAGCTGGGTATTTGAAAAGTACACTGGACCTCAGTTCAAAAGTCCCCACGTGCATCTCTTAGTAACCTGACTTGGTGATTTAAGAACTGCCACTGCCCAAATATGAACTTTATTTCTATTTGAATATATCTGACTTTTGCTTGCAGCCAAATCCCTGTTGTTTACAGATTTTACAGGGAACTTTCTCTTAAGTTACAACTTTTCCTGCAATAACAAATGAACCTACTGCTTTAGGGGTTATGGATGACACCTGCTTGTCGAAAAAAAAGGAAATTAAAAGGCAAAGGATGAGTTAGAGACTACAGGTCACCTGTGCCAAGTGCAAGGACATTGATAGTTAAAGCAGTGGGAAGAGCAGGAACAGTGCTCCTGTGGTTGAGGGGAAGATCATGATTGATACAGGTATAATCCAATGAGGGCAAAATGATTGATATGTTTATTTGAAGTTCAGATCCAACCACTTTGACTCAGCCTTAAATGCATTAAGCTTATTTCCACTTTAAGGGAGACACTGCTCAGCTAATGGCATTTGGAGGCTGTGGGCTCTGACTCTGAATTTAGAGAAGGTCCAGCTCTGAGAAGTACAGAGTGCTTTCCAATAAGAAATGGCTCAGGCTTTACAGCATCGCAATGTGTTTCTGTAATGAATAACATTCAGGAATATGCAGCAGCAGTTTCCTTCTAAATGGGATATCGTTTCAAGAAAAAATTGAAATAGAAAGATGGAATCTCTTTTTCTACATTTTTAAGGCTTTTCATCCAAACCATCCACCATCAAATGTTTTGTCAGACAAAATCTCATTAGTCACAGCAGGAAGGAACTAAAAAAGGTTTATGTTAAAAAATGTATCACCTAGCAAGGGTTAAATACCCTTTTAATTTCTCACTGTTGTGCTCTCTGGGCCACTAATCAACATCAAGTTACCAGCTGACCTTCCCAGATTTTTAAGACAGTCCTCTAGGAATGCATGATTAATGCATCATCATCTTCACGAAGCAGTTCCTGCTGCAACCCCACCACACTCAGAAAGGTTAGTCAACTAATAAGACTTCATCACAAAATGTGTGAATGAAAGGGAGGAGGGAGATGATTTATTTAAGTGGGTAAACAGCTGCAAACAAAAGAAGGCATCTTCAGCAATTCCTTAATTTATTTACTTCTTAGGAAAAACTGCTCCGTCTCCTTTAAGGATGGCATATCTATGACAAGATTTCTTTTTAAATGCTATTTTGTTTAATAAATCATGTAAATTCCAGGATGTAAACTAGAGCATTACAGACAGGCTTGTAAATAATTAACTGCTCATTTGCATGAAGGGGGAGAAAACACCCAATTCAGCAAATCAGGCAGGAAGCTGATTATTCACCCTCCTGAGGAATAAAAGGGTGGATCCTAACATTCTTGTAGGTCTGCTAGTGCAAGCCAAGAAGTGGGTTTGTGGGTTTTTTTTTTTGGGGGGGGGGGTTTTTTTTTTTGGGTTTTTTTGTTTTTTTTTTTTTTTTTTTTTTTTTTTTTTTTTGTGTGTGTTAGAGATATTGGTTTTGAGCTGGCTAGTAAGTACTTCTCTATGTTTGAGCTTTGCTAGTGGTGATAATAAAGACTTTCCTGCACTTAAGGGGGTTTTGGGGTTTTTTACTGCTTGTTTGTCTTTTTTCTGGTACTCTTTTAGCCAACTTTTTGATTTGGGAGGGATGATGATTTCAGCAATGAAAACATTCAGGACTTAAGAGAAATCTTTGTAAAAGATCCTCAATATCTGTCGGTATCTCAGAAAGCCCAAAACCTTCATTCTGCTTGAATTTCTTGAATTTCAGGAACAATGGGTTTTGGTGTTGCTGGGTAAAGTGTTAAGGCAATTAATGCTAAAGCTTAAGATACTGAATTTTTCTGTGATGCTGGATTTTGTTCTTTGCCCTGTGAAGCTTCTAATTGTTTAACCTGTTAGAGCAGTAGCCTCTTATTTGGATGATAAAAACAACTAAAAGGGGAGTTACACGGATTGTAGGAAAAATAATCTGCTTTGCCTTTGCAGGGCTTTCTGCATAAATGCCTCTAGACACATTAAAGTGAAACATGCCAGTCAAAGGTGCTACCTCTCCGGTTAAATTGCTGCAATGTAATTTATTTGTCAGAATCACAAGGTGCTACTGAGGCACTTACTGTAACATCTCAGTGAAAATAATACAATTAACAAGAAGCTTATCAAGAAGCAAAACACGTTAGAAAGAAAAACTTGCCATTGCTTGAAGAAGTCCTTGGCTGCCCTGGCCCCTACTGGACCAAACGCTGTTCCTGCCTTTCAGGCAGCAGTTGGTGGCTCTGTAATGTGTGTGCACATCGCTTGTACCAGTTGGAAACTGGATGTGGAAATGAATCCCAGTATCGGGCCAGGCTGCCTTTAAAAGGGGTTGTTCTTTGGCAAAACAGCATCTGTGAGGTATCATTGGTGTAACAGAGTTGTATCTGTCAGCGTGACAAAGCTTTACATTTCTACAGTGCTGAGTAACTAAGGATTTAATGACAGTATCTAAACATTGATTAGTCTGCAGCTAATTATGGAACAGCCTGGTAGGTCAGTATTACTAGTGGCTACCTTTGGAGGACAGAAATCGGCTAGTGAGGTGATGTGGGGATAGAGCAGATATCTGGTTGGGCTGTGATAAGAGCTAGCAGCTGCTGAAACATGGTGTATGTAACCTGTCCTCTACTCTGCACACCTCTATCTGAGGGCTGCAGCACCTGAAAGTGTTCTCAGCCATTGTCCCTTTAGATACACAAGGTGTCAAAGCAAATCAGAGCAGCTTCAGGATCCCTGTTCTGTGCATGGGGGGGCAAATCAAGATGGGGAGAGGGGATTTGTGCAGTTTGCCTCCTTAGCCCCACTCTGATGCATTCAATGCATCCTTTGCACAGGTTTCCTGGTGAATTCCCTTTATTTGGGAGCTTTGACCTGCAGAAGCCTGGTACTCCGGTTACAAAAATATCCATATCTGCTCCTCTGTAGCATTTTGTGTGGTGTTGTGCTTTCCCTATTCCCTCCTTCCACCTGCTCTTCCAAGGGGACCATAGTCCTGCTAGCTGGATCAGTCTGTTGCTATGGAAATCTTGGTCACAAATGAAGATTTCACAGCAAGGTGGTGGTATTAAAACCAGACTTTTATGTATGCCTCTGGCTCTGGGGGGAATCGGGTCTCATCAGCGAGTGCAGTGAAAGGTGCAGCTGCTTCCCTCTTCTACCCAAGGTGGCCCTGGCTAAGGAGACACAGGGTGGTGGAGGGACCCTGTAGAGGCAGCCGGGGAAACCTCCCCAGCTGCACTGCGCTGGAATGTGGGTCAGCAACCAGCCCTGCACCATTAACGCCTCCTCCTCAAAGCACACTCGAGCTTTTCTTCTGAAGTGCTGTGCTGCCGAGCTGTAATGTCAGCAACCAGCAGAGTGAAGTCAGGGAAGAGCACTGGAAAGGGGTCTGTAGGGAGGGTAGTTGTGGAGCCCCCAGAACATCAGTGTGAGGGATTAAAAGTTCCCCCTGGGAAGGGTGGTTGGGGTAACAAGAGTAATTCAAATATGCTGTCTTCACATTACTTCCCCCTAAGCGTTGCTAAGTTTAGCTGTATTGCTTCCAAGAACTGCTCCTCTAAATCCCAAGGCCTGCCTTTGAAAATTTCAGCACGTCCCCTGTACTGCAAAATCAAAGCTGCTTCCCTGCTGAATACACCTTTGATCAGAACTGTGAGAAATATTTGCAACCATGTGAAACTTGAATGATTTGGGGTTTCATTACACACTTGAAACTCAGACCATTTTCATCAAAGGCATTGCGAAAGTTCACCAACCCTCTAACGGAACCTTTGATGGTTTATGGCCTGCGTTTTGTGTGAAACTCGCAGGTTTGCTAGACTTTTTTTTTTTTTTTTGAGTGAAACTAGCTAAAAGTGGCTCTGACTGCATTTTGAGATCAGAGAGTCCTCAAGAAAAAGCCAACCAAATTTTGATGCGCTTACAGCTGCTGCATGCTGTAATCCTGCCATAAAGGGTAATTCTGCTGCGAACCAGCATCTGAGTTTGTGGTTGTACCTGGGAGAGAAGGCGGCAGACAAGACTGGTGTGGCTGCCCTCTACTCCCGTCTGGTTTGGAGGTCCCATGGCAATAGCAGGGCTGGGAATTTCCAGGTGCCTAAAGGTTCAGCATTGAAAAGCTCGACATGAGCCAGCAATGTGCGCTCACAGCCCCGAAGGCCAAACAATGTCCTGGGCCGCATCAAAAGCAGCGTAGCCAGCAGGGCGAAGGAGGAGGTTCTGCCCCTCTATTCCTCTTTTGTGTAGACCTCATCTGGAGTATTGTGTCCAGTTCTGGAATCCTCAATATAAGAAGGATGTGAAACTGTTGGGTCAGGTCCAGAGGAGGCTACAAGGAGGACCAGAGGGCTGGAGCACCTCCCATACGAGGACACCTGAGAGAGTTGGGGTTGTTCAGCGTGGAGAAGAGAAGGCTCTGAGGAGACCTTATAGAGACCTTCCAGTACCTGAAGGGGCTACAAGAAAGCTGGGAGGAGTTTTTCACAAAGCTTGTAGTGATAGGAATAGGGTCAATGGGTATAAACTGGAGAGGGACAGATTTAGGCTAGCTGTAAGGAAGAATTTCTTCACCATGAGGGTAGTGAGGCCCTGGCCCAGGTTGCCCAGAGAAGTTGTGGCTGCCCCATCCCTGGAGGTGTTCCAGGCCAGGTTGGATGGGCCTTGGGCAGCCAAGGTGAGGTGTCCCTGCCCATGGCAGAAGGGTTGGAACTAGATGATCTTTAGGGTCCCTTCCAATCCAAACTATCCTATGATTTTTTTGATCTCACAGTGCTGACATGGGCCTTGTCCTACATCAGTCTGGGAGCTGCACCTCACCTTCTGTGAGAGAGCTTGCAAGAGCTACGTTTCTGGGAACATGGGCAGGTCCTTGTCCTAGCACTCAGACCCCAGTAAGGTGGCTGTCATCTCTGATGGTCTAGTTCACCAAAACATCACCCACTCCGGACTCTCTTGCCTCATTATGAACTTAGAGGCCTCCTCTCTGCTATAGCCACCCTCCCATGGCCTGTGGGCTGTGACCTGTTGCTGCTTGTATAGTGAGGTTCCTTCCCAGATTGTCAGCCAGGGCTGTTCCTGACTATGCACCCCAGAAAATCTGGTCCAGGCAGAGGGTTTTCCCCTCACCCGGTTCCTCTTTATCCCTAGAGTGGAAGGGGGATCTCTCACTGAACACAAAATGCTCCAACTACAGCATCATCCCAGTCAGCTGCTTAAATGCTGTTCTTCTGCTATGCTTGCTAAGTGAGAAGCTTGAGGAAAAAGCAGTAACTCATAAAAAAGGGACAGAGTAGGTGGCTGAACGTTAGATTTGCCATTTGCACAGGCATTCAGTCTGTGTGTATTGTATTTGCAAGTGTGTTTTCTCTTCCAGAAATCACTGAAATGTTCAGAGCAGTGTTTCCTACCTGACATCATTTGCAAAACCTTCAGAAGTCAGAGCAGCCAGAGCCTCCACTACATGTTTGCCTTTCACCTTTTTAATTTATGGAACTTGCTTCCCTTTGGAAGAGCTGGAGCTTAATTTTTGGTTAACCCTTGGTCAAACCTGAGCAAATTGAGAGGTCATTCCTCTCTTCTGGGTTGGAAAAGAGCTGGGAGAGTTATGTTTACATTACATGTGTCTACCTAAGAAGACTTTGAATGTTTGTATGCAAACTTTTCTATCAACTGAAATATAAGCCCTGGAGAATCATGTATGCACCTGCACTACAGCAAATGCTGGTAACTCGCTGCCTAGGGTAAGGGCTGCAGAGGGTGTGCCAAGGGATGCCAGAAACGTCCAGCACATTTTATTTCCTGTAATTCTTATGCCATTAAACTTGACCCTTGTCCTTATCTCCTTATCCTCCACAAGCAAAGAACCAGTGTTTTATATTAATCAAGGGTGTGCTTAGCTTGAATCAAAGCATCATGCTTTGAAATGCAGCATTTGGTTTCAGATGTGCATTAAGATGCCCCCTCTCTGGTTCTGATAGTGCTGAGAGGATGCTGTTTACTTCTTTCCCTACCTTTTTGTCCAATTGTTTGACTCCCCCACCCCACACGAGGCATTTGCTTCTGGTCGCAGTGGAAGCTGCGGTGCATTCTAGCACAGTTCAGAGCACTCGTCTGTGGTGAAGAGTAGAGCTGAAAAAAAAAAAAGAAAGCCCTTGTGAAGCATGGTAGGAGAGTGGATCGTGAAACAGAGGGTCCTCTGATCCTCACAATGCCTTTCTCCTCTAGAGACAAGGCAGCTGGGACATGGAGAGCACCTCTGGTGCACAGCAGGCTGCCTCTGAGATGTTAGCCCAACGTGTGGGCTGCTTCAGCAAAGGGATTTCTGGGCAAGATGAAAATCTTGCAACTCCTTATGGTGCTCCTGTCCCCATGGTTTAGGTGTGCTCAGGACCTGTCGCTAAGCCGCTCTTCCTCAGACGTGTCTGAGTGCAGCGAAGCAGGAACCCAGATCACCCAGGGCTACCTGTGCTGCCTCTAATGAAGGCATCAGGGACATGACCTCCTTGTTCCTGCTGTTAACATACAGAGCAGACAGGAGCAAGACTGATTTGCATCAGCTGAAGTGACGTGAGAGCAAAGCAAAGTCACGTGTCCTCATTAGGAAGCTCAACAGATAGGGATGAAAGTCATAAGGGACGACAAACTCTGCAGGGCTTGTTTAGTTAACATGGTTACAGCCCGCCCCTCCATCTTCTCTGTGCATGTCCTCTCCCATTACAAGAACGCTTTCCTGCTATCTGCCTTTTCCTTGTTTAATACATCAGAAGGAAAGCTGCTCTGATTTACTACAGCAAATCCTCTTCGGCTGACTCTTCTCAGCACCATACTTGAGCTGTGAGTGACCAGTGCTTTGCATAACAGCCAAACAGAACAAATAAATAATGAGCCAGTGGCAAGAGATACGCTAACTCTTGCACCAAAGAAAATTTATCGAGTCTGCACTGGTGCAGGCAGTCAGGAAACACCGTTTGTATCTTTTTCTACCCAGGGCATTGCATGCCTGGTAGAGCCTAAGTTGTCTCCAGCTCCCCAGAAGGCGGAGGAGGCAGATGGTGCTTGTGGAAGCCAGGTCAATGCTACGCAATGTGGACACAGCCAAAAACTTTTTCTCTGGCATCCTAATGAGATAAAAACTGCGGGGGGAAAATACTTTAATAATTACTATCTAATGCTCACTTCCAGTTAATGTTTGAGGATCCTAAGGTGAGGTTTTTAGATGCTGGCTGTGCCCAGCAGGTCTTCAAGGCTGCACATACCCAAAGCTAGAAAACTCTGGAGGTGAATCAGCTTTTGAGGGTTCTCATTTGGGTGTGCAATGCCTCAAGTGCGTTGAAGTCTTTGCATGAAATACATGTTGAGCACGGGCTTTGGGAGGTGGAGCCATTGCAGCTGAGCGCTGCTTGTTTGAGTGCACTCCTGGCTCATCACAGCCATGCTGCGTGGGAGATGTCCCTCTGAGACTGAGGATTCGTAGCAGGTGCCTGCACTCACACACAGTGCACAAATATTTTTGTAGGGGTGTGGGTTTAATGGCTGGATGTAGAAGTAAAACTAGGATAAATTGTTCTGTAAATCTAAGAGCACAGCGAAATGCAAGCAGCACATGCAAAGGTAGAATGAGGGTCAGTTATTGTTAGCCAAGCTGATCTGAAGTGGTGAGATGAAGAGGGACAGCTTCTGTGTTACCTCTGGGATGCTCTGCACGCACTGGGATGTGTGAAAGAAGGCACCTTGACAAGGCAAGCTAGAGATGCAAGGGCATTATGGGTTTTTTAACCTGGCAAGAAACACTAGCAAAAAGGCACAGGACATGATCTAGCAATCTAAATTAACAGTTGAGTATGGATTCTGTGTTTTTAAGAATACACAAAAGCCCTTGCTGTCACCTAGTTACTGTGGATGTTAACTGAGTTGATGAGATGAAAGCCAGCAAGTGACTGGATCTTGAACTGCATTCCTGCTTGATCGCTGCCTAAAGATGTGGTTTGGCCAAGGAAAGGCTGAGCTAGTAAGAAAGAAGAGCACAGCTGAGGAGCTGTAGAGGAAGGGAGAAGGTCAGGCATGCAGGAGGGAACTGGTGATGATCCCAAGAGAGCTGGCATGCCAGGAAGGGTGCCAAGACTGATTGGAATCAGGATCTGAAAATTGGGGCTAGAAGAGAATATGTGTTAAAGTTAATAACCTAGAAAGTGCTAACTAACATTTACTGCCAAGGCTGTGTCCCAGAATAACAATGAGTGCCTGTGTCAACAGCAGTGAAAGGCAACAAAAGGACGTTGCACAATATTGCTCTCATGCAGGCTGGAAAATGGAAGAGGGCAGAGAAGCATCTTCTCTCTGCTGCTCAGACAGTGCCATATAATCCCATATGTGACAGTTCAGGGTGAGGCCACTCCAACTGATGGATAAAGCTTAGAGCTGCACTAGAATCTGTGTGGGTGTGCACACATAAGGTGCGTCCAGATTTGCTGTGACGTGCGTGTGTGGTTGCTAACTCGTGTGTGCAAACCATATGGCATGTGAGAGCAAGTCAGCACACGCATTGTCAAGAGGACAGTCGGAGAAAGCAGTCCCCCCTTCCCCCTGTGAAGAATTTGTGCCCTACCTTATGCCAGAGAAAAGAAATTCAGAAGGAGCTACGAGAAAAGCAGCCGGTCCACTGGGAGATGAATGCCTGTCAGACTCAGAGATTAAATGGAAGCTCGACAAACCTCGATTGTTCCTGCCAAAACCAACTTTGATTACTTTATAATTCAACATGTGTTACCAGCTCCTATTATTAGAAAGCCAAACTTCCTCCACTGTGGGAAGAGGCTGAGATGGAGCTCTCTAGCCTTGTGTAAGTTAATTACAGCACACATGTTAAAAGCAGCATCTGTCTTAGTCAATCTAGTTGATTATCGCAGCACTTTATTTTTAGTTATCATCAAGGTGAAGGATGACACGAATATAAGTGGAGAGCTTCTGCAGATCTTGCGCAGCTCTGTATTGTCCCAAACCTGCTATGTCAGATGGGGTGGGACCTTCTCTCCTGGAGGTGGGCCAGGTGAAGCCCTTGGTGGAGTTGTAGGAAAAGATCCTGTGTAAATATGGTTTGACTACAGAGTTAAAACAAAGATACTGAGACCTGGCTATTAAAATCAGCTGTGAAAACAGTGGGGTTGATAGGTCTTTGTGGTGTTCCAGTAGCCAAATCTTTGATGTTCCACTTCTATTTTGAGCTCCCTCTGTTGCAAATGTTTATGGCCTCGTGGCTGAATGCTTTGATTTATCACATGGTAGTACCCTGTACTTTCCCTTATGCCTAATTCTGCTGTCTAGTGTTATTACAACTTCTGGACAAGATCTACCACATGTGAGTGTCGGGGTGACTCTGACAGAGCCAACAAAACATGCCACATGAGTTTTCTTTGCAAATGTGGGAAGCTTTTCCTAAACAAGTGAAAGGTCTTGAGATCTGGCCTTGGCTAAGAGCTCCAAGTATGGCAACAAGTCCTTGCTCCTGCTTTAGGGCCGGTGGGCTGCTGCGATGCTGGTGTCACATAGGGAGTATGGAGTAAGCACTGATGGTGTGCTTGAGTGCTCTTGGCTGCCACAGTGCTGATGGAGCTGGGATGCTGGCACTGACAGGATTCCTCAGGAGATGCAGACCTGCGTGAACCTTGATTTGCTTTCTATTCATAGCACAAATGAAAAGAGTCTGTCTCCTTCCCAAACTAAAATGAACAGGTATACAAGAAATGAAAAATCTTGAGCTGTGAAAACCTCCTTCCCTTTAAAGGCTTTAAAGCAGCAGCCAGGCAGAGCAGCAGCACTCGGAAAGCCCAGTTAACGAGCAGCTTGGAGAAGCTGCAGCCTGATGGCAACGACTGTCTCCAGGGATGTTCCTTGTGGACCTGGTCTTATGTGGTCAAGAAACTGAGTTAGGTGGTGATGGAAAATGGAAAGAGCATTAACAGATCCCCATCAAATTAAAGCAGTGATACTCTGTGGACCTGTGTTTATTCTCATAAGAACAACTCTCAGAGATCTTGGCTTTCTGAGCTTGCATTTATAAAAGCCTAACTATTAGCAATACATCTTCTGTGTGCGGTTTCAGCAGAGGTATTGCGGATGCCAGCGGTGGGGTTTGTGTGACAGACATGTATGCAGACACCTTGTGCAGCAGATCTGGTATCTGTTTACCAGATCAAAAGGAAATCTAAATGGGCTGACGAGCAATGTGTCCTGTAGCAGTGAGGCAAGCTGATTCTGCTGGATAAGAGATTAAACTTCCCTGGGTTTTCTGCACCGATCATCTCCAGTGTGGGTTTGCTGTTCTTATGATTCCTGTCTATCGCTTTGCTGCTTATCTTTCCAGAACTGTTGGAACAAAAAATATACTAGAAAAGCGCTGTCTGACTCTTTACTGCAACGTTTGATTTTAAATATACTTCAAGTGTCATCAGAAGGTGGCTGTGATTCTTAATGCTTCCTCCCCACCCCATCAGAAGGAAACCCTCCCATCACTACATCTCCAGATCAGGAGAACACAGGCCTGGGCACAACCACCAAGTGGTTCTTACTTCTCGTCCCTTGTGCATGGCCAAAGCTGTGCAATGCTCCATAGTTAAGGTAGTTGTTGGGATTCACTGACTCAGTGTCCACCTCCTTCCAGCTTAGAACCCAATGTGGAGGAGGCATGCAGTTTGCTTAGAAGTAAGAAGTGATGTATCTGATGGTGCCATAACTGAACATGGTCTCCAGGTTACTCTGCAGAGATAGGTGTGAACATACAGGTCAGGTATTAAGAGAAACTCTTTGGGTACTTATGACTCAGCTGGAGCAGCAGCTCTTGAAATACTTTGGGGAGTGAAGCACTCTGAAACTCATGAAATACTTCAAGGAGCCACCAGCTGCCTTTCCAGACAAAATGCAGACAAATTAGGCTGTTGGAGAGGGGAATGGATGTCCCTTGGGATACCAGAAATATGAGATACAATAGCCTTGCCCTCTTTAGTCCCTCTGTTTAAAGTGGGCCTGGGTCCCACGCAAAGGGTGTCTCTAGGATCACAAGCAGTGGAGCCATTGTGTCCAACTCCCACTGACAACTGAGGGAATGTGTTTATTACAGAACAATTAACAGTTGTGTGATTAGAGAGAACTATTACCCAGTGGATTATAGCTTCAAAAGGTCACAGTTGCTGTGTGTTTACTCCCAGGAGTTCTTTGAAGCCTGGTATGAGGGATGCAGAATGCCATGTCCTTGCTCACTGGGAGGAATGGGTCTTACAACCTGCACCATCCTCATCTTGCTGCACCTCCTCATTCAGCTCTGCTTATCCCTCCAGCCTTGCGCTGGGGTGATCTGAGCACCTGAGAAACTCTGTTCTTCCCATGGCTTTGCCATTCTGCAGTGAGTGGCCATGATGGCCAGTGCTCCTGTTTGGGCTGTAACTGCTAAGCATGCCAGCCATCCTGGGCAGCCGGGCAGGCAGCTGCTGCTTGCGTTGTGTGTGGACACCCGCACACGGCGAGGGTATTAGACTTGACTTTACTGTTCCTGTAAGCCAGGAGGAGTGACTGACATGGTGAAAATGCCTTTGCTCAGCAGGAGTCTTTGTAGTGCTGCAGCCCAGGGATAAAGTGTTCAAACGCACCCCGAGGAAGCCTTCTCCCATCTGACATGAGCTGGAGTTGTTGCAGAGATTCCTCACCTGTGAATGGATGCCTGCCCTCCTCCTCCACTCCCCACCGCAGTGAAGCCGTGCCAGGTGAAAGCAGATGAAAGATTGCTTCTCATTTGGTAACAAATAACTTCCAAGCCCATCCAAGAGACTTTGAACTTAACTGCTCTCTTTACTCCTTTCATGTCGTCTCTTTGTTTGGCGAGCACACTAATGCAAGCTCCAAACAAGCATCTGTACCCATAAGACATGAACAAATAGGGAAAGGATAATAATATCCAAAGGTTTTACAGGGAAGGTTAAAAAGGGAGCCAGACAACAGAGACTGCTGAATAGTGGTTTTCTTGATTGATGTTACAAACGCAAAAGACAAAAATCCTTGGAAAATGCCTCTGAGCAGTGATTGCTTTCTCAGAAAGCCTTGCAATTAGGCATGAAAGGAATTCTTCCAAGCTTCTAAGATGCATTAAAGATGTTATTATGAAATAATTAAGCTACATGGAATAGCTCGAGATCCATTCTGTCTCCTACCTCCGTATCTGTTGAGGTTTTTCTGTAGAGGTCTTAGCAGCCCTCAGACCACTTGGATGGGCCTGGCTTCTTGCTGCCGTGTACCTCCTGTCTGCCGAGACTGGATGGGGAAGGGGAATCAACCTTTGTGTGTGAATAACATCATTGTAGGCCTGCACAGCCAGATCCTGATGGCACCGACTCCTGATCTCAGCATCTATGGCCCCAGGATGCTGTCCCTTGACAGGTCAGTCACATTGCACACAGCGTAGGGAGAGCCAGGTACATGCGGTGGCCAGCGTCCCTGTGCTTCTCCAAGGTTCTTTTGTGTAGATTGGACACAGAAATTACAAGACTAGATTAATCAATTCTTAAATCCATTGAGTAACTGGTGAGTATCTTCTCCTGCTTATGTTTTCCATATTTAATCTGCTGCTGAGAATCAGAAGCCAGTGTTTTTTCAAGGATATGTCTTTATGTGTTTGTGGGAAGCTAAAAAAGATTCAGTAGCTTGAAATCCCACGATGGTGTCAGTGCTGAATTTAAGGTATTATTAAAGTAAGTCAGTCAGGCTTTTTTCTTCCCCTTCACTGCACACTCCATGGGGACCCACTGTCTGTGTCTACACAGAGGCACAGACTGGTCCCAAGCAGCTCCATCAGTGCTTCATGCCTGTGAGGTGTGAGAGGTTGCAGGCAGCACTGCAGGAGGTGTGTTCCCTTATGAAGGCTGCCCTGTCAGCTGGGACTTATAAGCATAGTCAGAGCTGCTTGCACAGCAATATATGGGAATGCTTCACTCCCACTGGCCATCTAATAAGTTCCTTGCAACAAAACCCTGGCTCATGCAGAGGAGGATGTGGCAGAGGCAGACTTACACCCCTTAAGCAGCCTGTGCTCCCAGCCAGCACTGGCATGTGCAGCACAGGGGTGGCCTCCAGCCTGGGGACAGTGGGCACCCTTGCACAGGCTTCCTGATGGCCAGATCCTTCATTTTCCTCTGGATCCCATCAGGACTGAGCCTGGGGCTGCACTCCCTGTGGCTCAGATGTGAGCACTAGGAGATGAAACTGTGCCAGGGAGCTCCTTTCCAGAGAAGAGCAACAAAGCTGGTGAGGGGGCTGGAGAACAAGTCTTATGAGGAGCAGCTGAGGGAGCTGGAGAAGAGGAGGCTGAGGGGAGACCTCATTGCTCTCTACAACTACCTGAAAGGAGGTTGTGGAGGGGAGGGTGCTGGCCTCTTCTTCCAAGTGACAGGGGACAGGACAAGAGGAAATGGCCTCAAGCTTCACCAGGGGAGGTTTAGGCTGGACATTAGAAAAAAAATTTTCACAGAAAGGGTCATTGGGCACTGGAACAGGCTGCCCAGGGAGAGGGTTGAGTCACCTTCTCTGAAGGTGTTTAAGGGACGGGTGGACGAGGCACTGAGGGACATGTTTTAGTGTTTGATATGAATCGTTGGACTCGATGATCCAGTGGGTCTTTTCCAGCCTGTTTATTCTATGATTCTATGGTTTAGTGATTGATGGGAATGGTTGGACTTGATGGTCCAGTGGGTCCTTTCCAACCTAGTGATTCTATGATTCCTTTACTGATGGTGGAGAAGGAACCATGCTGTCACTGGTGTAGGGGATCTGTGTAATCTGTCCTCAGATCTGGTCTGCTTTTAAACCCAACTCAGTCTAGACAGAACTCCTTAAACGTCCTCCTTTGTTGACAAAAGGAATGAGTAATACAATTGGACTGCACAGCTAAAAAATGAATTCAAGGATCTACAGAAGCCTCGTAAAACCTGTGAACTAGTGATTAATACCATTTGCCTCCCAATTCCAGTCTGGAGTGGAATTGGGCAGGACACAATCCTGCTTGGTACAGAAAGCAAGGAGCAGTGCTCTTCATCCCATGATGTCCAAGCTCCAGGATTACACTTGCACCTGCTGCCATTCCTTGAATTTCCAACCTCTTATAACTTCTCTTTCTTCTTTCTCCTCCAAGCCAAGTGCCAATACGCTGCTGGGATGTTGTTATCACAAGAGCTTGCATCTTCTGGTTTATTATTCTAGAAGCCAAAACAGTGGAAGATTTTACTGAACGTAAAGATCATCAGTATTTACAGTGAGCATTGGCTGACCTGGTACAGCTCTCATGATCATACTGTTAGAGATATCGCATGGCTGTAGCACCTCCTGTAACAAGCAGAGGCTTGTTTCCTCTTCTGGTATTTTCTTTCATATCTTGAACTCAGTTGAACTGTGGGCATTGCCAAGCATTTCTTTTGTAAAAGCATGGATTAATTATCTGCAGGACTTAATACATGTCCTGAGAAAAACACTTGTTACTTTCTGATGCTGCCTTTAATGTACAGTCTGTTTGACAAGAGGCTTTGAGGAAAGTTTACCTGATGACTCATCTAAAGCACAGAGGGGGCCTGCATTACCGTTTACCTTGATGGGAAATTATAGCCTGTTGTTGTGTGTGAGCAGTGTTTGAGCAGTTTCTTTGAAAGGAAATGTCACCCTTCTAGAAGATCTTAGGTCTTTAGGGCAGGACTCAGTAACCTGAACTAGGTCCAGCCTGCTTTAAGTCAGTGGCAATGCTCCCAAGCGCTGCTGATGGGAGCTGGGCAGGGTACCTCATGTGTTTGTAAATGCCAGTGCCTGGAGCCTTGTGCTTGGCACACTGTCCCTTCCACTTAGCCACTCAGTGCTGCTGGAGCACAGGCAGAGCTCCTCAGGCATGGGTGATTCAACTGCCTGGAATAAACAACCCGCTGGGACAGTTCTGCACAGTCTCAGGGATCTCTTTCTGCAACCTCTAAAAGCAAAATTCTGTCTGTAGGAGGAGAGAAACCAGTTTCTGGAGGAGCCCTGTGGGATAAGAGACAGTTTATCTTTAATCCTGCAGAGGTCCAAGAAGCAGGCAGCATTGATGCAAAGAAGCAGATCAATGCCCTTCCCTGGCACTTCTTGGCAGAACCTGCTGAGAGCTTTGAGTGCAATTGGGCCACGTGAGACAGCGACAGTAATGGAAGGGCTCTTCATCCCCATCTCATTCACTCCAGATCGTAAAGAGCTGAAAAACAATAGCACGGAGCTCCCTGGTGCTGGGTAATGTCATGAGGCACCTGGAGTGCTGGCAGGCTGTCTCTGGTGAGATCAACATCCATCTTGGCAGCTTGTTATTCCAGGATCTCAGAGTCACCAAGGAGAGAAAGCTCATTCCAGCACAACTAACTCTGAGAGGCTTGGTATTAGTTTACATGAAGAAAATTTGTTTCACCATCAGAAGGGCAAGAAAACTTTCTCTTTTTTTTTCTCTTTTTTTTTTTTTAATGAAAGCCACAAGTCTGAAACAAAGAATAAAATCCATGGGGATACTTTAAACCCTCAGAATCTGTGGGGTTTTTTTTTCCATGCTTGAACATTTCTGCCTGCGCAAAATGAATTCAAGGTTTCAATTCACCTCCTGGTAGAAAAGGTGCTCAGAGCACAACGGGCACTAATTGGCTCCCTTGTTAACATCCTCCGAGAGCAGGCAAGGAGCAAACAGCCACAGAACCTGGATCTCCCACATGCACCACCAAGACCCATGTGCCCATCACAGCAGCTCGTTTGACGGGTGCGAAGTAGGTCCTAATGTTCTGCCTCTTCTGAGGAAGGAATGCCACTTTAGGCTCTGCTTTCTAGGCCTGCCAACTTAGTTCTCTTAAATTTTGTTTGTGATGGAAATGTCATCGTGACAGATTAATTGAGCTATAACATATGCAAAGTAATGTGAAAAAAGAATGCAGTTGCATTACCCGGTGTTAAAGCTGCAAATAGGCAACACTACCTGCAGTGATGACTGTCTGGAATGCTAAAGGATCACAATCCTGGGTGCACCAAATGAACCATTTTAATGGGGAAAAACATCATTCCAGGCTCAGCTACAGCTGAAGGAAGGAGAAACATCTGGGAAGTGGTTCTGCGGTGAGTACAGTGGTTCATCTATCAGTATTAGTAATAACACATAAAACCGTGGCTTGCGTATTATCTCCCAATGAACAGAAGACAGAGACTGAGTTCCGTGTAATTTAATTTAAATTAGTGCATTGGAGATTTTTAAAGACTGGACCATATATTCTTCTCCGATTACTCGCAGACTATTAAACACAATGTAGAAAAAATTATTATGTAAATGAGAATTATCTTATTGGCTTCAGTATCTTTCTTCCTCTTCCTTCCCCAGGTAATTGGGTAGGTAGGTGCTGGGAAAAAAAACAGATGATGGGAAATGTGACTAATGAAACCTCTGCAGCACTCTCTCCCCTTGGATGTAGAAGCCTGAAATATATGCGTGTGTCAGTTTAATTTAATTTGCTGTTAATTAGCTTAAATAGTAGTCTTACCTTCCTTTGCTTTCACTGCATTTCTGCCCAGCCTCTCATTAGGCAGTGTGATAAAGCAGGTGCTTGTTAAAAATACCGTAAGTGCCTATTTACATCACAAAGCTATTTCTAGCACTTGTGGTAAAGAGAGCTAAAGCTTGTCCCTGGATGCTGCTAGTGGGAGAGGGCAAGCAGCACCCTGTTTTCACAGAGTCACAGAATCATAGAATAACCAGGTTGGGAGAGACCCACTGGATCATCAAGTCCAACCATTCCTACCAATCACTACACCATGTCCCTCAGCACCTTGTCCACCCATCCCTTAAACCCCTCCAGGGAAGGTGACTCAACCCCCTCCTTGAGCAGCCTGTTCCAGTGCCCAATGACCCTTTCTGTGAAAAATTTTTCCTAATGTTCAGCCTGAACCTCCCCTGGTGGAGCTTGATGCTTTTCCCTCTCATCCTGTCCCTTGTCACTTGGGAGAAAAGCCCAGTTCCCTCCTCTCCACAACCTCATTTCAGGTAGTTCTAGGGAGCGATGAATCATAGAATCATAGAATAACCAGGTTGGAAGAGATCCACTGGATCATCAAGTCCAACCACGATGAGGTCTCCCCTCAGCCTCCTCTTCTCCAGGCTAAACACCTCATAAGGTCTGTTCTCCAGCCCCTTCACCAGCTTTGTTGCTCTTCTCTGGACTCGCTCCAGAGCCTCAACATCCTTCTTGTGGTGAGGGGCCCAGAACTGAACACAGGATTCGAGGAGCAGTCTCACCAGTGCCGAGTACAGAGGGAGAAGAACCTCCCTGGACCTGCTGGCCACACTGTTTCTGATCCAAGCCAAGATGCCATTGTCCTTCTTGGCCACCTGGGCCACTGCTGGCTCATGTTCAGTCGCTGTCAACCAACACCCCCAGGTCCTTCTCCTCCTGGCAGCTTTCCAGCCAGACTTCTCCTAGTTCATGTGTTTAACCCCCAGAACACTAATTCCAAATATTAATAAGATCAAAATTTAAATACAAGGTGCAGAAGCATCCAATAAATGAGTAGGTGTGTAGCTTTATCCAAAGCAATGTGGGCAGCAGACCTACTGAAATACACATGGAGGATTTAGGTGTTCAGTTCCCAACAAAGTCCTAGAAAAGGACTACCCCTATACAGGGATAGGAAAATCCCCTTTGAATGAATATCATTCAAAAGATAAGTCACAATTGTTTAATTCAGGCCAACAAATGGAACATAAAATCTAGGTTTGATTTTTATCAGCGCACATAAAACTGGGAGAGTGTAAACTGTGAACAGAGAATAGAAAGGAAAAGTGGGAAAGAGGCAGCAGGGATGGAAAAGGGCATAGAGAATTAATTCGGTGTAGGGTAGTGTGCTTTCAAATATTGATATAGAAAAGGTATAAATAGAAAAAAAACCCCACATGCTTGTGGAGCTTATAAAGGTTTTGTTTACAAGCGAGCAGAGTGATTCATAAAAAATGGGAATCAGCACCTGCTCTGAAAATAAGGAAAATATTTAATGAAAGCACTGAGAGACCAGAAAGTGTGATTTGAGTACAAGTGTGTTCAAGAAAGAGTCCAGCACCTCTCCTCGTTCACCTTCAGCACGTTCCTGCAGCATCCACGCTCCATGCGCAGAGACTCATGGAACACAAGCTCTGGTGCAGATCAGGGAGGGCAGAAACTCAGGAAGAAGGTATTTGGTTCCCAGTACTTCTATTCCAAGCACTGTTAAATCCAGGCAAAAAAAAAGAACCCTCAGCTCCTTTCTCATTTTCAAGTCGGTAGCTTCCCTGGTTCCTTCTTTTCATTTTACTTATCTCCAGCTAGAGAAAATACAGGCAAGCCCAAACTCTCTGGCAAATATCCTGGTTCTACCTGTGGAGTAAATGTCTCCAGCTGCCCCTCAGTTCTGCAGGCATGGGGGATTAGGTTGTGGTGCTGTCAGATAAAAGTCTTCCTTGCTTTCATCTTCAGGAGAACTCAGCTCTTTGGATGTGTTTGTGACACTTCTTTAAGGAGGCAGATAGTTTTGATAAGGCTGTGAGACCTCAATGCTGGCTAAGAAGGAGGAAAGATGGTCAAATAACCTTGAAAATAATGTGCAGGTGAATACAGACTTGTAGAATCCTTGGATGGTTTGGGTTGGAAGGGACCCTAAAGATCATCCAGTTCCACCCCTGCCATGGGCAGGGACACCTCCCACTGGATCAGGGCCTCCAAGTCCCATCCAGCCTGGCCTGGAACACCTCCAGGGATGGGGCAGCCACCACTGCTCTGGGCAACCCAGTCCAGGGCCTCCCCACCCTCACAGCAAAACATTTCTCCCTAAAATCTCACCTCAATCTCCCCTCTTTCAGCTGAAATCCATTCCCCTCATCCTATCCCTGCACTCCCTGATCCAGAGCCCCTCCCAAGCTTTCCTGCAGTCCCTTTCAGGACTGGAGGCTGCTCTAAGGTACACCTGGAGCCTTCATTTCTCTAGGCAAAACAGGCCCAACAAGCTTCCATATGTGGAGGGCAGTAAGAAAAAGGCTGTTGCCTGGTCCCATCCTGGTGGGCCCCTCTCTCTGAGGCTGTGATGGACTCAACTCACCTGGCCTGGACCCTGCTGAGCAGCACCGTGGTCCTGGCTGCACAAAGGCAAAGAAGGGGTTTTCCTGGACTAGATCTGTCTTAATAGATAGAGGAGGAATTGCAAAGGCAATTCAGGGTGGAAGAGCTGTTTTAACCCCCTCCAAGACATGCTTTGTCAGAGCTAATGCCAGTCATCCATCTCTCTCCTTCCCAGAAAGAGGTGCTGTTCACTTTTTTCCACTTATGCTTCTTGGGGGTTGGAAGGAAGATGCAGAAATCATCCTGGTAGCACCACACCACCCTTGCTGTGGAGCCAGCATGCTGTCTGCCCGTGTGCTTTCTGCCACTTGACGTCAGGGGGTGTGAGAAGTGTGGCACTGCTCCTAGCACTGCTCACCTGGAAGAGACAGACTTCTCTTGAACTGGGTACCTACAAATGACAAGAACATTTGCCTGTTACACTGGGAAACCTCCCTTTTCCTCCCTGCAGCAAGTTCTGCCTGGTACAGACTGAAAAAAAATAATTCAGCTATGAGTCCTGGGGGAGTTGTGGCTGCTTCTGGGAAGGGGGTTGAAGCTGCCAGGAGCAAACCAGCCTCTTCAGCAACCTCATCTGACATTTCAGGTGAGGATAATCAAGGCCCATACGTGAATAACAGCCTTGAAGCAAGCAGTTGCTTTCTATGGGGAATAATTCAGTAATCCTTGGTGGCAGACAGGGCCCTGGGAAGCAATGTCTGAGTGTGAGCGCCACCATCTCTTCCCTCGTTTCCTCATGCACTGAGGGACAAAGAAGCCCCATGCCCTTAGTTGGCCTCTGCCTGCTTTCTGGCTGGGTTCAGCTGCACCAGCCCATGCTGTTTCCAAAAAGCCTTGAAGAACACTGCAGCAAATGTATTTATACAGCCAGTTTAGCACAGGTTTGATCCTGCTCCTGGGACAAGATCATCAGGCCCTGAAGCTCATGCTAAACTCCTGTCTCTGCTGGAGCTCTGCAGGAGAAGAGAAGCCCAAGCTTTGATCACTGCGAGCTGCATTGACAAGCTGTTGGCAGGGCTTAAAGCACTCAGCCCCATCTCTCCTGGGCTTGTGCTTCCCCTCCTAGTGCAAACGCCTCCAGACAGGCAAACACACTGCTTCCCCACTCATCTTCTGCTGGGTTTGTTGGGACCACACTGTGACTGCCCGTCTTCAGAGAGAGGAGCAGCCAGTCCCTGCCCCAGCACTTGGCTCTGGGCGTTTACCCTCAGGGTAGGAAGGGTCTCTTGCAATAGCCGCATCCAGCTTTTAGCACAAAGTGATCCTGGTGTCCATAATAGGCCCTGTGTCAGCTCAGCAAAGGGGTCATACTGTCATGTTGTCACAAGCCCTTAGGAGCTGAAGATGGGCTTGGCCTTCCTATATACAGGCCTTATGAGGAGCCACTGAGAGAGCTGGGGGTGTTTAGCCTGGAGAAGAGAAGGCTGAGGGGAGACCTCATTGCTCTCTATAACTACCTGAAAGGAGGTTGTGGAGAGGAGGGAGCTGGGCTCGTCTCCCAAGTGACAGGGGACAGGACGAGAGGGAATGGCCTCAAGCTCCACCAGGGGAGGTTCAGGCTGAACATTAGGAAAAAATTTTTCACAGAAAGGGTCATTGGGCACTGGCAGAGGCTGCCCAGGGAGGGGGTTGAATCACCTTCCCTGGAGGGGTTTAAGGGATGGGGGGACGAGGTGCTGAGGGACATGGTTTAGTGTTTGATAGGAATGGTTGGACTTGATGATCCAGTGGGTCTCTTCCAACCTGATGATTCTATGATTCTATGATTCTATATGCTCCCATTAGGGATGGGTTTGTAGGGCAGACAGAGACCGAGCTGCCCTGGGCTCCCCTAACAGCCCAGTTGTGAGGTGTGAAGAGTCCATTTGTCAGGTCTGCCAGGGAGATCTGATTCCCTGATCTGTGTTTAGCAGAGAAGCTCTTTCCCCATAAGCAGTGTTATGCACTCTGCTGTTACTTCTTTAAAACGACTTAGTTACACACTTGCTACATGTTATTTTGAATTCTCTTGAAGATCAAGGACACTACAAAGCCAGCAAGATAAAATTAGCATCTGAGCTATAGCCTTTGCTTGTTATAAGAAATGCAGATCAGCTTCACTTGCAGTGAATGCTGGAAGGTGAATTTCATTCCTGTCTTCCTTTCAGCAGACCTAGTTCTGCCATCCTTGTTTGGTTTGAGCACCACCACATCCTGCTAGCTGTCTCGGTATTTTCTGCAAGGCTGCTTCTAGAAAAACAAAGTATCAGACAACAGCATGGGCATTGGATTGGACCTCAAGCTGGTAAGAAATCAGTTTGTTCAAAATCAGTTCTTATCTACTCACAGTGTGATCCCTGGGTGTTTCAACAGGGAGTCAAGAGGGAACAGTCAGGCTGGTTTATGTTTGTGCGCGACACAAGGTACACAAAACCAGTGCTAAGTGAAGCCTCAAGTTTCAAAAGGCTGTTAGAGGTGAGAGTATTCGTGGAGAAGAGCCACTGAAATGACTGAAAGATAGGAGAAGTGCCATGAGATGAGGGCTGTGACAGCCCATCAGTTTGGGTTGTGTCAAGGCTCATGAGGCATCTGGTTGTGGTGGGTAAGTGCTCTCAGAGGGAGAAAGCAGCAGGCATTGAAAGCCGCTTCAGCACAGCAGAGGTAAGCTGAACAATCCCTGTAGGAAACAAGATGTGTTTTATACGTGAGATTAACCATCAGCCTCCTGAGGGTGACGAAAAGACCTTCTCTTGACACCTTCCATGTTTTAAATGTGAGATTAACCATCAGCCTCCTGAGGGTGGCGAAAAGACCTTCTCTCCATACCTTTTCCTCAAGGCAAATTTTTAAGCGAGGTGGTTTTCAAAGAGGTAAATTTAAGTCTATACAAGTTCTCAATATGGCAACGTATGGGCAAAATCCTATCATGCACCAGATATCCAATGTCATAATCTATGTTCTCTCCCACTTTTAAAACATCCAAGGCTCTGGCTTTAGGCAAATCAGGTCATGCTGTGAGGTCAGCTTCTCCGCTGAGACGAGGGCAAGGAAAAACCAGACTCCTGCTTGCTCTTCTCACCTGAGCAGTGCTCACATGTTGTCCACAGCTCCCACTGCATCACCAGCATGGGCTTGGACACATAGTCAAACCCTGCTTCACACCACATGGCTGCAAACTAGTGCTGGACAAACTTCAGAAAGGCCAGAACTGTTTCCCCCAGTCCTGCTCTGACCCTTTCCATGCATTCAGGTGCAGAGCTGGAGCAGACTGGGCCAAGAAATCCTTTGAATCCTAAATTCAAAGTTCATGTCCTTATTTTTTTCCTTTGGCCACCATTGAAGCCTTCACCCAACCTACCTACCTATAAATTTCTGTTGACGTGTCCAGTTATCTGTTTGAATAAAGATCTAAACCTGACAGCCTTCACAGCATTGTCTTGGCCCCATTAGGTCTCACAGATGAAGCGTTATCTTGTCAGCTTGGATGAGGGGTTCACTGGAGATGCACCTATGTGACAGAGACCTGAGCTGAACCCTTTGGGCTCTGCAGCCTCCCCGCCTTACAGCTCAAGAGTCAGGACATTGACCCAGAAGCAAAGGCTGTATTTGAATCTGGTGAATCTTAATCTTTTATTCATGGTGGGTCATCCATAGTGACAAAATGTCAAAGGCAAGGAGAAAGGAAGATCAGAAGAACCACAGCAGAGCTTCCTGGAGGTGCAGGTAGGATCTCAGAAAGGACATCCAGGACTGAGAAACCCTTTTTTCAAAACTGCCAGATGACTATAGATGCTTTATGTTACAGATTATGTGACCAGAAGTTAAGGAGCCCTGTATTTCTAGTGAATTATTTCCCACTGAACTAAGGGATGCATTTTCTGCCTCTTTATTTCCAGATGTTTCAGAACAGTTGCGAGTTTTTTCACAGTATTTGAGATGATTTACTGAGTAAGATCTAAAGTTGGGTTGTCAGTGAGCATAAATGGGTGTCAGTCCCTTGATCTTCATTGATTTATATCCACTTATGCCAATGCAGGATTAGTCTTTCAAGAAGGCAGTTATGAGTACCCAAGCTTTAAAGCCTAAGTTGTTTTAATTGGACTCATAGGTAAAATGTTTCATGTTTCCAAAGTGAATATTCAGTGGGATGAATTCAAAGACAACTTTCACAAAGTTACTGATATATACTTAAAAGTAGGTGTTTCTGGGAATACTGCTGTCATTTATGTTTGTGTATTTACAGCAAGAAGCAACACAAATGCAGCCCATCTGGAACCACTGGCACCAGCATCCATTCAAGGACAGCAACCAGCCAGAGCTGGATACTTAAATAAGATAAAGTCATATGCAACCACTATCTTAGTTAATGAATGTAATGTTGTGTATTGAACTAAAGATAGATACATGCCACAAATGTCCTGATCCAGACTTCAGACTCTGAGTCTTCACATCCAGATTTTTCTTGTTTGTCCCATTAGAGAAAGAAGACTGCCAGTGAATTTTAGTTCTGGAGCCAAAACCTGAAGGAAGTTGGAAGTTGGACTGAGGCTGATGTCTGTCTATTTTGCTGAACACACCAGAACACTGTGCCCTCATTCAGAAATCCCCAGGCTACGGCTCAGAGAAGATGCTCTGTTTGTGAAGCAGTCCTGCTTTGCCTCTGGTCACAGGACATTAAAATGAGGGCCCAGAGGGGCAGAGCAGGATGCTGTTCATGGCCCAGTAAAGGCTGGTCCCCATGGTTATATTTATAGAAGAGAAGACGGGATAAGTAGGAGGCTACTGCATTCGGAAAAAACCCACTTCACTGAAAGAGTGGTGAAACATTGGAATGGGCTGCCCAGGACAGTGGTGGAGTCCTCATCCCTGGCTGTGGCACTTGGGGACATGGTTTAGCTAGGCTGATGGTTAGACTGGGTGAGTTTAGAGAACATTTCAAACCTTAATGATTCTATGGGTCATTGGGCACCGGCAGAGGCTGCCCAGGGAGGTGGTGGAGTCATCTTCCCTGGAGGGGTTTAAGGCATGTGTGGACAAGGTGCTCAAGGACATGGTTTATTGTTTGATAGGAATGGTTGGACTCGATGATCTGGTGGGTCGCTTCAAGCTGGTGGTGGTGATTCTATGACTCTAACATGGAACGGACTGGGAAGACTGATGGATTGCTTATATTTAAAGGAGTTTTGTTGGTGAAGTCAAGTCTTTTTTTACCTAAGGCAAAGGATAAAGTCCTTGGCCATGGATGACTGGGATTCCCACTAAGTAGTAGTAGTGTCCAGTCAGTTTTCCACCTTTCTGTTTGATGCTGAGGTTAATATTCCCAAACAAAATACAACCAATGGAGAGGCAGGGCACGTCACCTTCCACTGCATGGGACTTTGATTTGTAAAATGCATAGAAAATCAAGAAGCCTACAGTTTTCACAAGTAGTTTGCTTGCTTGCCTTTTCTTCCTCCCTTAAAATCTGCTTTTTAAACAAAAAATAGATTATTCCTTCTGTTTATTCTTGGTAGTCTGGTTCCATGGGGAGGCATTCAATGTTGCACTAAGCACTGAAACACAGATAAATTAGATGGGCCCTGTCCCCAGAAGGTCAGCAAATATAAGAGATTTGAAAAAACACCTTACTGGAGTAGCATAAGCAAACAGGGAAATGGCCATGGTTAAAAAGAAAGACCATGAAGAAAGGGATCGTGTTTCATCTCTCCACCATCTGTCTAAAACACCCCTGAAATGGTTTGCTTGGTCCCCAAGTCACTCTCGTTTCAGGCTTCACGCTTTTCTTTCTGCTGTCATTTTACATTTCATTATCTCAGTGGTTTTAGATGAAAACAGTCCTACTCCCATAAATTACTGGAAGAGCTTTCTCTGCTGCAAACAGATTGTTTCCTTGCTCCTCCTCAGTGTTCAGCATACCAGGGCAGCAATACGCCTTTCATAAGGTGCACCGGGAGCACCTGCATCCTCTGTATTTGTTTCCTCTTTAGGCACTAGGACTGATGTGACAGTGATTTCTGTGAGTTCTGTTACCTGTCCTAACACAAAATACACACACGTGTGGGTACACCCACACACAACTTTTCACTGCCTGCTTCCAAGCTGATGTGGGAGCTGTAAGGAAAAGATGAACGTTATTTGCCAGTTAGGTTTTCTAATTACAGGACGTGCTTTTGGAGGAAAAAAAAAATGTTTTCACTTGCAGTCTTTCCAATCTGTTTTGAATTAGGAGGCACTCAGGATTAGAAAGTGTTTTCTCATTACAACAAATGTCACAGATTTAAAAACCTCTTCATTTAAATTCCTCCTAATGTTCTTTGAGTTGAACAAGCGAGCTCTTAATGCCCATTTTAATTAAAGCATTTTGATGGATTTTCAGCTGGGCACCTCATGACAGCAGGTCTCTGAGAAGTGGGCATGGTCCAGCTAAGAAAGGAACTCTGGGGTTGGGAACTTCAGCAGAAGCTGTTCTGTTGTGGCTTTTCCGGGAAAGGTGCTAAAGGAAGGGACGGTTGCACTTACTGATCTTAGAGGTCTTTTCCAACCTTAGCGATTCTATGATTCTGTGATTCTATGAAACACAAATTAAGGCAGGGACACCTCCCACTGGATCCGGTTGCTCCAAATACCATTCAGCCTGGCCTGGGACACCTTCAGGAAGCAGAATCACAGAATAACCAGGTTGGAAGAGACCCACTGGATCGTCGAGTCCAACCATTCCCACCAATCCCTAAATCATGCTCCTAAGCACCTCATCCACCCTAACCTTAAACACCTCCAGGGATGGTGACTCAACCACCTCCCTGGGCAGACCGTTCCAATGCCTAACTACCCTCTCTGTGAAGAATTTTTTCCTAATCTCAAGCCTAAATCTCCTCTGGCGGAGCTTGAGGCCATTCCCTCTCGTCCTGTCCCCTGTCACTTGGGAGAAGAGGCCAGCACCCTCCTCTCCACAACCTCCCTTCAGGTAGTTGGAGAGAGTAATAAGGTCTCCCCTCAGCCTCCTCTTCTCCAGGCTAAACAGCCCCAGCTCTCCCAGTCGCTCCTCATAAGATTTGTTCTCCAGCCCCTTCACCAGCTTTGTTGCTCTTCTCTGGACTCGCTCCAGAGCCACAACATCCTTCTTGTGGTGAGGGGCCCAGAACTGAACACAGTACTCGAGGTGCGGTCTCACCAGTGCTGAGTACAGGGGGACAATAACCTCCCTGGATCTGCTGGTCACGCTGTTTCTGATCCAAGCCAAGATGCCACTGGCCTTCTTGGCCACCTGGGCACTGCTGGCTCATGTTCAGTCGGTTGTCAACCAGCACCCCCAGGTCCTTCTCCTCCTGGCAGCTTTCCAGCCAAGTTTCTCCTAGTTTGTACCTCTGCTTAGGGTTGTTGTGCCCCAAGTGCAGGACCTGGCATTTGGCCTTGTTAAACCTCATGCCGTTGGTCTCAGCCCAGCAGTCCAGCCTGTTCAGGTCCCTTTGCAGAGCCTCCCGACCCTCCAGCAGATCCACACTTCCACCCAGCTTGGTGTCATCTGCAAACTTGCTAAGGGAGCACTCGATGCCTTCATCCAGGTCGTTGATAAAGACATTAAACAGGACTGGACCCAGGACTGAGCCCTGGGGAACCCCACTTGTCACTGGCCTCCAGCTGGATTTAACTCCATTTCCCACCACCCTCTGGGCCCGGTCATTCAACCAGTTTTTCACCCAGGAGAGCGTGCGCCCGTCCAGGCCAGAGGACGACAGTTTCCGAAGCAGAATGCTATGAGAAACTGTATCAAAGGCTTTACTGAAGTCCAGGAAGATACATCCACAGCCTTTCCCTCGTCCAAGAGTTTAGTCACTCGGTCATAGAAGGTGATCAGATTACTCTGGCAAGACCTGCCTTTCATGAACCCGTGTTGACTGGGCCTGATCACCCGGTTCTCTTGCAAGTGCTTCTTGATAGCACTCAGGATCACCCGCTCCATGACTTTCCCCGGTACCGAGGTCAGATTGACAGGCCTGTAGTTTCCCGGATCTTCCCTGCGCCCCTTCTTATAGATGGGCACGACATCAGCCTCCAGTCCAGCGGAACCTCCCCAGTCATCCAGGACTGCTGGAAGATGATGGAAAGGGATTTGGCCAGTACATCCACCAGTTCCCTCAAAACTCTTGGGTGGACTCCATCTGGCCCCATAGACTTGTGTGCATCTAGCCGGGCAAGCAAGTCTCTAACCACCTCCTCTTGGACCTTGGGAATCACATACTTCTCTTCCAACCCTTGGGGTTGTGCACAGAGGGAACAATTTTCCTTACTGTTAAAGACTGAGGCAAAGTAGGCATTGAGCACTTCAGCCTTGTCTTCGTCCCCTGTTACTGTTGTTCCCTCTGCATCTGCTAGGGACTGGAGATTCTCCCTAGCCCTCCTTTTGCTGTTGATGTATTTGTAGAAAGACTTTTTGTTGTCTTTCACAGACTTGGCCAATCGCATTTCTAGTTGGGCCTCAGCCCTCCTGACTTTTTCCCTGCACATTCTCGCTTCCTCCCTATAGTCCACCCAGGATCCCTGCCCCTTCCTCCAAAGGTCGTAGACCTTCCTCTTCCTATTGATGTCTCTCAGGACCTCCCTAACCAACCACGCTGGTTTCTTACCCCGCCAGCTACTTTTCCGGAACTTGGGGACGGCTTTCTCCTGAGCTGCTAGGAGTTCCTTCTTGAAGAGCGCCCAGCCCTCATGGACACCTTTGCCCTCAAGGAGCACCTTCCACGGGACTTTTCCGACCAGCCTTATGAACAGTCCAAAGTCTGCTCTCTGAAAGTTGAGGGCGACTGTTCTGCTCACCTCCATCTTCTTCATCTCACCCTGCACCGAGAACTCTATCATCTCATGATCGCTTTGCCCCAAGCGTCCTCCAACCTTCACATCCCCCACCAGTCCCTCTCTGTTCACCAACAGCAGGTCCAGGAGGGCACCGTCCCTTGTCGGTTCGCTCACCAGCTGTGTGAGGAAGTTGTCTTCCACACACTCCAGGAACCTCCGGGACTGCTTCCTTTCTGCTGTATTATAATGGGGCAGCCACCACTGCTCTGGGCAACCTGGGCCAGCACCTCACTACCCTCACAGTAACATATTTCCTTCTTTCCAGGAAGAAAATGACAGCTTGTTTGTTTAATCTCTGAAATTCAGGCAAAGCTGTTCATTTCAAATGATCTTTGGGAGTGATATTCTTTATTTGCTTCCCCCTTCCCACCTTGTTAATTAGTTTTCTTTCTTTTTTAGCGAGAATCCTGTTTCTGCTCTCTCACCTTCACAGGTTCTGCGTTGCTGCTCTTCCTGGGTGAGGCAGAGTAAGTGCTTAAGAGCATATCTTTGCTTTCCTCACTTTGACAGCAGTAAGAAAACATATGAAAATAAGCACAGGTTTTGTTTTCAGACCATCTTCAGCTGCATGCGGTATGCAGTTCCTGGAAGAAAAGGCCCTTGGATATACACGATACATACACAAGAATGAAAAAAAAAAAATAACACCAGTATTAAATTCCTTTTGTGCAGGAAAGGAGAGGCACGAGACTGAAATGAAATGCCCCGAGACCATAGCTGTATAGATACAGGCAGTATGGCCACGTTACCTGCTTTTTGACGTTGTGTTCACTGAGTTTTTCTCCTTTAACATGAAGTTGGATAAGCCATGGCTTCCCCCTCCAACATCCTTTTATTGCTTTTAGACTGACTTTGAGATGGGCTGGAAGAAGAGGTAAGTTCCAAGGTCAGCACTGCTCACCCATCTCTGTCATCCCACTGAGCTCATAAATTGGTGTTAACACCTCCTGGAAAAAGCAACAAATATAAAAAGAGAACCTTGCTCATACTTGGAAGTGTACACATTTCTGAGAGAGTCGCTGTGGAGTGGGAGTTCAGCAGGACTGTAAGGACAGATCAAAATCCAAGCCCATTCAGACCTGTGGTCCCCAGCCTCTAGCAGCATCCTGACCATCTTCCCGAGCAAGCAGGAGAAAGCTGCTTTTTTAGGCTACTTCTTTTCTTTAAACATCATAAAGCACCTGTATTCAAGGTCAGGTTGGATGGGGCTCTGAGCAACCTGGTCGAGTTAAAGATGTCCCTGCTCCTGCACAGGGGTTGGACTGGATGACCTGTAGAGGTCCCTTCCAACCCAAAGCATTCTATCATTCTCTATTTTTTCCTCTTTTCTGCTTTTGCAGAATGATCTTTTTTTTTTCTTTTGCTTGTTCTTTAAATAGCTGCTTATAATGGGGCCTCGTGGTGTGGAAAGCACAAATAACTTAGAAGCGTTTGAGATGCACCCCTCATCCCCTCTGCTAACACTTCTCTTTAGTAGGATTCATAAAATCTATTATTGTTGCTGCAGATTGGCCACGGTGTGACTTTGGAAAAAATTCTTTCTGTGTTGACACTGTTGCTTCATTGTTATGCGTTCTGTACCAGCGGAACAAAATGAAAAATTCATTAAAAACTGAGAAAAAAGGGAAAGAAAGGAAACCACTGGCATTTATTTATCTCCCAGCACAAAAATCAAATGTAGAAGATTGAATTCACAGTGATGGGGAGAGATGAGTGAGAGGGTTAAATGGCTGAAGGATTCAAAACCATTCACGAGGTGTCCTGGACAAACTTGCTGAAAAAAAAGGACCAGTCACCTCCTTTACAGGTTAAATCTATCAAATTAGGGGTCAGAGAAGGGTCTTACAGGAGGATTCTCTCTAAGCCTGGCAGGTCCCAAGGCTCTACTGGCAGTGAGACCCCAGGAGCAGCTCCCTTATCACACAGATGATGCTCATGGGGTCACACAGAATCACCAGGTTGGAAAAGACCTCCAGGATCATCAAGTCCAACCATTCCTATCAACCACTAAACCATGCCCCTGAGCACCTCATCCACCCGTCTTTTAAATACCTCCAGGGATGGTATTTGAATACCTCCAGCAATTCTTCTTCTGGCCATGGTGTTCTGGCACTCGGCAGGCAGCTGTGCACAGCCCCATGTTGACTTCTACAGCCTGAACTTCACAGTCCACACTCCCAAGGGCTCCTTTTAAAGAGTGGAGGGACAAATCCTATCACAGGGCACAGCCAGAGGAGCTCTGCTTTTCCCTGGAGCCCTTCCTCATCAGTAGCACCCCAGCAAAATCGCTGTCTTAGTCCTTCAGCCTCGGGACTTCTGTGACTTCTGTTCAGGACAGACAGACCAACTGACTCAGAGTAGCAGCTCAGAATGTCCTCCACTTACCCTTTCTTGCCTACGTAAGCGACAGAGGTGGGCAAGGAATACTGTGATTCCTTATACAGGAGCCTACACCGCTTCATTTGCTTCGAGGCTGGCAAAAATTTTGACATGGTCTCCCATAGCATCCTGGCAAACCCTCAGGTTTGCAGTTGTGGAGAGGAGGGAGCTGGGCTCTTCTCCCAAGTGACAGGGGACAGGACGAAAGGGAATGGCCTCAAGCTCCACCAGGGGAGGTTCAGGCTGAACATGAGGAAAAAATATTTCATGGAAAGGGTCACTGGGCACTGGCAGAGGCTGCCCAGGGAGGGGGTTGAATCACCTTCCCTGGAGGGGTTTAAGGGATGGTGGACAAGGTGCTGAGGGACATGGTTTAGTGTTTGATAGGAATGGTTGGACTCAGTGATCCAGTGGGTGTCTTCCAACCTGGTTATTCTATGATTCTATGACATCAAATATGCAGCCAATATGCTTGAGAGCAGGGCTGCCACTGAGCACAGCCTCGATGGGCTGGAGGAGAAGGCCGACAGGGACCTTATGAAAGCCAGTGAGGACAAAGATGAAGCCCTGAACTGTCCTCTTGCCCCACACAGCCTGGAGAGCAGCCAAAGCCCTAGGTGCTGCTGGGCAGCAAGTGTACCTTAGAATCATAGAATCATAGAATAACTAGGTTGGGAGAGACTCACCAGATCATCGAGTCCAACGATTCCTATCAAATACTAAACCATGCCCCTCAGCACTCCATCCCTTAAACCCCTCCAGGGAAGGTGAATCAATCACTTCCCTGGGCAGCCTCTGCCAGTGCCCAATGACCCTTTAGGAGCAGCACATCCCGGCAGCGAGGAAAGGGACAGTAGACCAGGCTGTAGAGTCAGTGGATGGAGGGTGATGCTTCCTCCTTCTCCTCAGCATAGACTAGCCACACTTGGAACAGCAAATGCAATTGTTACACCCCCAGCCCCCCTCGAGCAAAAAGACATAGTGTTAAACTGGAATAAGTCCAGCAGACTCCCAAGAGGCTGGAGGGTCCAAGGTCCCTTCCAGCCTGAGCTCTCCTGGTATTTTTTGGTTCCTCAATCCTTTTCCCAAACGTAATGCAGGTTTGCTTTGTAGCTGCAGCTTTTTATTCTCATGAAAAGTCTCAATCCCCATGATTACCACTGCATTACTTTTCCATCCCATGAAGAGGACACCCCCAAAACCAAGCATCTAAATATCTTTTAAAAATAAAAATGGCAAAACAAAACATTTCCCAGGATGTCTGCTTAGCAACGTCAGAGAGGAGGAATAATTCTTTTTGTGATCAAGAGGCTTCACTTCAAAAGCATCCAAACTGCAGCTCTCCATGGGGCACCTTTCTGCAGCGTTATTAATACAAAATAATTGTTTTAAGTGCAGAAAAGTATGTGTACTTTCCATTCCCGTCCAAGCCCCTGCATCATTTGTCCTTAATGAATAATGAAAGATGCTTTTGTATTGCTTCCCACCCATTGACTTGAAAGCAATAATAAATAGGTCTTAAAAAAATAGGTTTTGATGAAAATATTGGACTAATAAGAGAAGCGTCTGCTTTTGCAGAAGTTTACAGATGTTACTGGGGCTTTTGTGGGTGGAGAATTTTTGGTTAAAAAGCTGAATGCTCCAGAGCTGCAAAAGTACAGCTAAATTATTCTGATATACTGCTGCAGAGCTCCATAGAAATTATAATTTGGTGCCCCTTGATCTTCCTTTTGGAAGGAAATCAGGAGGATACCTTGGCCAGGATGTGCACTTTGATGCTCTGAAGGCAGGAGCGCTATGACTCGCTGCCTCTCCGCACCCTGAGGGGTGATTTATCAGGGGAAGCAAAGCCCAAGGAGGAAAGTATTTTCTGAGGAGTGGAAAGCAGTGCCCCATGACACTGGTATTTGGATTTCAGTGGAGAAGCTCATGTGTTCCACTGGAATGCTGATGTGGTTTTGCCTTTCAACCAAAGCCGCTCTGCAGGTGAAAACCAGACACTTTGAAGAACTACGTGAGTCACCCAAGGAAAATTCAGCTGGAAGAACAGTTAATTCTTCACATCTGGGCTGGTTAGTACCCTCAGATCTTGTCTCCAGACCACAGTCAGTCAGGTCTTGATGCTGGCAAGAGAATTCACCTACTACCGAACAACCCAACGCACAGAGGGACCTTCTGGGCACCTCATCACTCCCACCAGCCACAGCAGCAGCAAGTGTTACTCTGGGTAGTTTGGGGTACCTGAGCACTTAAAAACAACCATAGTTGTGTTGTGATCACCAGAGAAGACTTTTGTGGCCTTGACTGCCAATTAATCATCTGTGCCATGTCTCTATGACAGAATCGTTGGAACAGGAACACGCTGGAGTTGCAGCAAACACAGCCACGACAGGCGGCTCTTCACAAACACGCTGCAGAGGGCTGCTGCGTAAAATTGTTTGCAGTAGGTGTCCTGGTGGCCTGAAAGTGCTTCCCGCTAGCTGGGAAGACACTGGGTGGGCGTTTGCGGAGCCCGCGTGCCCCTTGTCACCCGATGCTTCCCACGAGGTGGGACCACATTAAGGGTGTCGGCGGAGCCCGTGTGCCCATCACCGATTAATGCTGCACGCGGTGCTGCCCTAGTGGTTCCTGACACGTTCGGTACGGGCTGCGCAGGGAGGGGGTTGAGTCACCTTCCCTGAGGGGTTTAAGGGACGGGAGGACGAGGCGCTGAGGGACATGGGTTAGTGATTGATGGGAATGGTTGGACTCGATGATCCGGGGGGCCTCTTCCAACCTGATGATTCTATGATTCTAACCAGCAGGGATGCGCCGCGATCTGCTGGGACCGCTCGGAACCCGCTCGGAACCCCCGGGAACACCCGCAGCTCCCGGATCCCCGTCCCGCAGCCCCAGCCCGGAGCAGCCTCGCCTCGCCCCGAGCTGGACTGTTCCACCGCGCAGGGAGGGGTGTGTGTGTGTGTGTGTCTGTATGTGTGCGAGAGAGCGAAGCAGCGCTCCTCCCAGCCGAGAAGCAGCACAGCACAGCCCCCTTACTTCGACCCCTCCGCTGTCCCACTGGGTGCGGACACCGGCTGGCGGCGTGGCTGCCCTGCCCTCCCTGTTCTCCGTGTCCCCCCCCGCTCCTCCCCGCGGTGGTCCGGCCCGGGGCAGCGCCCGGCGCGGCGGGCGGCGCGCGGCACTGAGCCGGCGGCTCCCGCGGGGCGAGGGCGGGTCGGGCCGGGTCCCTCCTCCCGCCCGCCCGCTCGGTGAGTGCCGCTCGCTCTCCGCCGCCCCCCGGCTCCGGCCGCTGCCGACAGGGAGCCCCGGGAGCTTCCTCGGTTCGTTTCCCCCCCCCCCTTTAATCTTCTCCTTTACCCGCTATTTCTTGTTCTCATTGTGTGGGTTGGGTGTTGGGGGGGTTTGGGGGATTTTGGGGTTGGTTTTTTTTTGATTTTTAGTTTTTTTTCCCCCGATACACCCTTTTCTCCCCTCTTTTAATGGAGAAGCCGGCACCTGCGAGACGGAAAACTTTAGCGGGTAGCGGGGGATGCACGGGGACGGTGCTCGGTCCTGGGCTGAGCTCTCTCCTCCTGGTCCCGGTCCCGGGGCTCGGTCCCGGGCTGAAGCCCCTTTCCCGGGGGATGCGGAGGGATGGGGGTCGGTCCTGGGCTGAGCTCCCCCTGTCTCGGGTGCTGCGGGGAGAACGGGGCTCGGTCCCGGGCTGAAGCCCCCGTCTCCGCCGCCCCCCCCGGGCTCCGGTAGCGCCGGTGCCGAGCGGGGTCCGCGGGGCGATCGCGGGTTCCTCGGTGGCTGCTGCGAGGCAGGGTCTCCCAGCTCCCCCCACCCCGAGGCCCCCGCGAGCAGCTTTGGGGCGCTTGGTGCCGGTACCGGAGCCCCGGGAGATGCAGGGGGTGGGTTGGAGCCGAGCAGCCGAGGACTTCGGGATTCGCTGCCCTGCGCAGAGCCCTCACCCCTTAAAACGGGATCTTCCAGCTTCTGGGAACGTTACCTGTGGTGGATGGGTGTGGGTTGGAGGTTTCTCTCGGTGTTTGGGGTGATGGGTGAAACTCCAGTCTCTATTCCAGCCTGGATTCAGCTGTCCCTGTGCCCTGTGTGTTTGTAGGATGATCCTACAGCCAATCTGTTTGACAATTAGAGAGAGATAAATCGCCTCAGTGTGGCTGTAAACCAGTATTTTCCTGAGTAATTCTCCCATTTGTGTTTTGGCCAGGGAGAGCTCGCGCTGGGCTGGGGGCTCCTGGGCTTCCCTGCCTTCCAGCAGCCGCTCTGCTTTCTGCAAGCTTTTCTGCTCTGGCTTTATTGGAGAACGAAGCCAACAGCATCGCGGTTGAATTTAACTTGCTGCTCAGGCATATTAAGGAAGTGAGGAGGTTGGGAGTCAATGCTGGTGGGTCCCGCGAGGTGCCAGCGTGGGCAGCGCGTGTTCGCCGCTGCTGGCAGATCCTGCGGAGCTGGCAGGGGCATCGCCAGCGTTCAGACGGGTGTTTGCTGTGGAGCTGGGGGTCCAGGCTGAGCCTGGTCTCTTTGGCTTTGAGCCCTGCTGGCTGTCGAGCCATCCCGGGGGGAAGGTGTAGGCTGTGCTGCAGGACCTCTGGATTTTATCCCTGCTGGAAGGAGGAAGCCTGCGCTCTTCTACAGGTGCTTTTACTCTTGGTTTCCCTTTCTCAGTTGGGAAGGAGGAGGTGGCGTTTTCACTTGCATTTTATTTTGTCCTATTCTGCTATTTGTTCTGATCTGGGTTCTTTGCATTATTTTCTTCTGAGGTAAAGGATTTTCTTCTGAGCAAAGCTAGCGGCAGAGCTAGGTCCAGCCTGGGTGTAAAGAGAAGAACTGCCTTTTACTGACCTTGGAGTGGAGGGAGCTGGGCTCTTCTCCCAAGTGACAGGGGACAGGACAAGAGGGAATGGCCTCAAGCTCCACCAGGGGAGGTTCAGGCTGGACATTAGGAAAAATATTTTCACAGAAAGAGTTATTGGGCACTGGCAGCGGCTGCCCAGGCAGGGGGCTGAGTCACCTTCCCTGGAGGTGTTTAAGGCGCAGGTGGATGAGGTGCTGAGGGACATGGTTTGATAGGAATGGTTGGACTCAGTGATCCGGTGGGTCTCTTCCAACCTGGTTATTCTATGATTCTATGATTCCCGAGTAACCAGGAGCTTGTGTTGTGAGTGAAACCTTGGGTTAAACCGCAGCGCTATGGCTCTGTAGCATCCTTTATGGGCTGCCTACTCTCTGTAACAACTTGTTACAAGGTTTATTGCTCACATTCCTGGAAGTGTTTTTATGACTCTCGTTTTCAGCGAGCGACTTGGCTTTGCGCGATACTTCTCTTCATGAGATGCGTGAGTTAATGCAGACACTCATTTAGTTCACCAGGCTGTGCCGGGGAAGGGTTGTCGGTATTTTATTTCTGTCAGGTTAATGTTGTAGATGGATTTCAGGGGAATGGCAAAGCAGAGTAAGGTGGGTCTCTCAAGAACCACTTTCTTTAGAAAAAGCAGATAATAGGCAGCGAGTTTTGGAAGGATGTTTTATTTATGGATTGTAAAGAGAGGATTAAAGCTCTTGACAGAGAACAATTTATGTGGAATAAGTGATAGGACTTGATCATTCAGAAAAATAAGACTCTTGACGTGTTCCCAGCACCAAGATAGATTTCAGCTCTCCTTATCCCAAATTTTTATTGGAATTCTTTATTGGTGGTTGCACGAAGAGTTTTCAGACCTAGAAGTAATCATGTATCCACTCAAAGAAAATGACCCATGGATATAAAAATCTTCAATATCCTAAAGGTACTGTTGAGTTATCCAAGATTTTGATTACAGGTATTAGACATAGCTGTGCCTGTGCTGAGAGAACTGCAGCTTTCCCTGCCTTGCCCCCTCCCATTAAGGTGCTGTCTTGCCTGGCACAGGGTTGTGTTCCTGTGTTTGAAGAAGCACAAAGGCATTGCTAGCAAGATTCCTGAAATTAAGAGAGATTTTTGGAGGGGAGGAGAAAAAAAGGAATCCAATTTTGAGCTCAAGTTTTGATTCCAAAACAAGTTGCTAATTCTTTTCACAGCTTGAGGTTTGTGATGGAAAGGTTGAAAACACCCAGCAAGAAAAACAAGCCAGCAAAAAAATCTGAAATAAGCTAAACAGAGTGAAATTCAGAGTAAACTGTCACCAGAGAGCGCTTATAAACCTGCTGGAGAAAAGGGAGGGAGGAAGCTTTTGCATCACTAACAAGTAGAGCTTGAGTTATACCGTTTTAAAAAACTAATCCTAAATGTGTGCTTTTTATACCTGTGTTAGTCGCCGAGGCTAAATCCGCAGAGTTCATGCTGATCTGGGTAATCTCAATCAAGCTGAATAGCAAAAAGGCTTTTAGGAGAATCTGAAACCCAGGAGGCGATTTTCAGACCTGAGTTATGTGACTTTTTTTAGAGGTGCCTCAGGCAATTGCATTTTAAGAAGACAAAGCTTTTGTTTTCAAGCTGGCCTAGAAAAATGCCAAGGATGATTCCAAAGGAAAGGCTTTCAGAAGTTGTCATTTGTGATTAAGTCGGTTTTGCTGTTGTGCACAGGATGCTGCTGCCTTCCTCTGCGTGGTTGAACTGTATCTATTTTTATTTTTGCCATCAGTCCTAGTGTGAGTGACTGATATTACCTGGTGGTTCTCACCTGAAGGTGTGTGTTTAATTAGAAGGTCAATTGTCTGCTACCTTCATCTCGGATATAAAATTAATTGTATGTGCTTTACAGAAGGCAGAATTGAGGTGACACCAGGGCAGACTGACTCAGAACCCATGTTGTGCAGAATTAACGTCTGTTTAAGAGTCTAGTTGGGCATTGGAAATACTGGAACTGCCAAAGCCGAGGCTCGTAACAGTGAGCAAAGTCTTTTGCATGTCTTGTGAAATCCTCAGCTTGCACAGAAACAAGAAGTATGCGTGCAAATAGTAAATCTAAAGCTTTTCTTGTGGCTTCTCATGGTTCTTGCAGCTCAAAACAATCAGAAATAGGATCCTGTTGTTGCCAGGCTGTGCGCAAACAAGAGGAGCTGCTTCTGTGGAGCCAGAGATGGGGGGAGCATGCAGGGTAGAATGGATGATGCTGCAGCATGGATGTGGAAAAGTGTAGTGCCTGCAGTCTATAGTTTTGTAAGCTCCCCGTGAGTCCTTCTTGTTTAATAAAGATGAAATACTGGCAGCATTGTAATGACTTCCTTTCTTTAATAAAATGAAAGCAGTTTTTGTCTTTACAATCTAACTACATAAAGCAGTGTTGGCTTCATTAACAGCATCCGAAGCTGTGTCACCAAAGCAGGAGGTGTCCCTGGAGTGAACCTCGCCTCCAGAGGCAGCAGCTTTCTGTTGCTGTGCCTAGCTTGGCTCTGGTTAGCCAGGGAAAGGCTGGAAGGGTGGCGTGAGGCAGCTTTATGGCTCTTGTATAACCCTGTTTAACACAAACAATCCTGTTTGTTCTGCTTACTGAGGTTTCTTGTATCTCCCAACATGAAGAGATCCAGGAGTTGACGTAGCTTCTCCAGGGGAACCTGATGAGCCCGTGCTGCTGTTTCAGAGGCGGGTGGATCAAGCATCTGTCACACTGACACCTGATAATAATGTGGCTTTTTTAAAAGCAAGCTTTGAGAATACATTGAAACCGAATATTGACACAGAGTAAGATGTACCAGGGAGAAGCTCCCGAGGCAAGACTTGGCCTTGCCTTTGCAGGGAAGGTTCCCCCCCGTACGCTGATTTAAGGGCTTCTGAGCTTTCTCTTGTACCCTGATGCTGGAGCTGAACAGCAGGCTGCTGGTCTCGATTTCAGTAGCACTTCTGCACCTGCAGCCAAGTATTTCCTTTACTGAACATCCGTTTGTAGATTTTGCCAGTGATGTTGCACAACTGCCCTTTTCTTTTGTTCCAAAAAGTCTGGTTTTAAAATAGCATAATGCCAGCGTTGTTTTTCTTTTTTTCCTAAGAAAGCAAGAATGTGGTAAATAGTGTGGATATCTCTGGGCTCCATCCATGTGAATTCAGTGATTCCCAGATGAAGTCTGCAGCCTCACCTGAATGCGGCGTGTGATGGTACCGAACAATAGGCGCTGAAAAGTGGCATCACTTTATCTGATGCTTTGCAAGCAGCTTCTATTTCAACAAATACAGCCACAGTGGGAATGAATGCGAACTCGTCTTTTGATTACTACTACAAGCAGAACAATAATGGGCAGGGTAAACGTACCAGCAAGAGCAGTAACTGAGGCAGCGCATCTCCCTCTCCTGCTGCATCCCACCTTCCTTGGAGGGTCTCCTGCTGCATGGGGGTTCTGCATTCAAGGGAGATGGCTTAAATATGGAAATAAGGGTGACAGTTTCTGTCAGAGAAGGTATTGTGGAAGTGCTGGCAGTCGACGTTTGTTCTGGAAACTGGGAATAGATCAACACTATTATTCATTTTAATGTATGAATTCCTGAGTTCAGGGCAAGGCTGGCAAAGGACAGAAGGTGGAGGAAGTAGGTGGTTGCAGATGCTCCCCACCAAGTCTCTTGATGTCTTTATTAGGCTAAATCTCATGCCTTCCTCTGCCTTTAACAAAGTTTTTTTTTTGAAGAGTGTCTTGGGAGCATTTGTGAGGAAAAAATGCTTCTTTTGGCAGGATGTGGGGAGCACCAGTCAGCTATCCGGCACAGGGTGAAGATACTTCTGCTTGGAGGTGGGAGCTCTGCTTGAACTTAACTTGTGGTGAATAAGGATAATTTGAAGCTGCAGCAACGAGGTTTGGACCTTGGCCACGGGGAGTGGCATGGTAGCAACCGCTTCTGTGCATATTGTATGACAGTCAACTGGCAGGCAGCACTGTCCGTGTTCATGTTACATCTTACATTTACCTGACGTTTGTTCTCTCTTCTTAGTTGTTTCCTAGACATGCCAGGACTCAAAGGTGACTCTGCTGGTTGGAGATAACGTCCTGTGTGTAGATCGCAGGTGGCTGGTTTGGGGCATATAGTTCCATCTGGGAGCAAGGCTCCCTTCGGTCTCCAACTGAACTGTTTGTTTTCTAGATAGGTTTGAGAAACTCTCTGGTTGCTCTGGGATGTAGCATTGCAGAGCTGATGATGCTGCATGGCCTGACTGAGCGTGTCCCTGCTGGAAGAGCAACATTGTGGTGGTTTGGTGGTTGAACAACTACTGGTTTCTGTCCCTGGAGCTGTATTGACTTGTAAAACAGTTGTTTGCTTGTGACTGTTGGTTCTGCAGGAGCTCTTAAAAGTTCCTGAAAAAAACATGCTGGTAAGAGCTATAAGAACTGCAAAAATCCTCTTTGACTCCTCTAGTAACTTACGCTTATATTTTATTTATGTTTTTTTTAACTTTTGCTTCAAAGTTTAGTTTTATGTGCAGCTCTTATTCATGCTCAGGTGTTTTAACAAGACAGTAAAACTGCCTTGCACACGCACTGCCTACATCTGCGGTGGGTTCCAGAAGTGCTTTACCTTCTCCCCCAGCCTGGTACACAAGCCCAAGGACAAACCTCCCCACCTCGCTGCAGGCTGGGCATCTGCAGATCATGTCACGAGGACAGGGACCTAGACTGTGGACTGGATTTTAAATCTGTGTTTAGCTGTACCAGGATTTTTCCAGTAGTTTTATAATCTCAGGCAGCCAGTGTTGTTTCTTTTCCTCCGGTAGCATCTTGGCACCCACAGGGTACAGGTGATCAAGAGAAGCATCCGATAGTAAATCCCCCTGGAAGGATGCCCTGCGAAGCTAAAGCTTCATGAGCTTCTGGGGAATGACTGCTGCCACCGATACCCATCGAAGGTGATCTTTGTGGGTTTTCCCTCTTAATTAGGAGTGGAGTGTGTTCATGCAGATGGGCTCCCCAGCCATTTGACTGCAATATAAACAGCATTTTCAGAGAGGGCATGTTAATAAGCTTGAGTTTGCTAATACCTCCTGTGAGAAGAACCACACCTCATGGCAGGAGAGAGGCAGGAAGGGCTTAGATGAATTTAATTAAAGTTGTTGTGAGGAAGAAATTAAATCTGGTCTCTTGCCCTGCTGGTATTATGAGGGGAGAAAGCTCAGCCTCTCTGAACAGAGCTATTAGCTGCCTTCTGTTTGCCTAGGAAAAAAAGCAATTTCTTCAACAGCTTTTACCCGGGCTCCTGGGCCCTGATTGCTTGTTTGTTTGCAGCAGCTCCCCAAATCGCTTTGAAGATGTGCTTAAACATTGATCACCCCTTAAGGTCCTTCATCTTTGTTCTGTCAGCAGTCATTACAAAAGGTATCTTAAATTACCTCTTTTCCTCAAAATGAACAGTCTGTGTGTAAGGTCCAGAAGAATAAAGGTCTTTCAGCTGAAGGATAAATCAGCTGATATGTCTGCCCCTGTGCTTTGCTCCCGGTTCTCCTGGATTAGCCTTCTAGCCCAGTCTGGAAAGCAGCAGGACTTCCAGGAAAGGGAAAAGCCAAAGTGCTGCTTAATTTTAAGGCAAAAAGCTACCAGTGTGTCCAGCCTGGTGAGCAGTATCCTGTCTAAAGCGACTTGCTCTCCCCATATTGCAGCAGTGGGATCATTCCTCCTTCTGCTGCACATTGGAGAAGGGATGGCAGGTAGAAGCATCTGTATTTATAAGGTACTGCTGGGTGACGCTGCGTGGCCAGTGGGATGCAGCAGTGAGATGGTGCCAGCTCTGGTCGCTGCTGTTAGAGTGGTTTGGTATCATAACATTAGACGAGCAACTTTAAATCTCTTCCTTCTTTTTCCGTTTGAGCATCCAGACCTGCCAGGGCTAGCATAACGTACCCCCCAAAAGCAAAAACATTTAGCCTGTATAAAACAGGCAGGAGGTAGTCGAGCTGACTGATTCGGTGTAGAAAAGCCCAGAAGCTGCAGTTGAGCAGGAAGCAAGGTTTAATAAATCGATATGTAGCATGCTTCTGATAGCTACTTTATATATGCAGATATTTTTCTTGTTGTTCTTAGCACTTAAATCATAGAATGCTAGAATGGTTTGGGTTGGAAGGGACTTTGAAGTTCATCCAGTCCCACCCCTGCCATGGGCAGGGACACCTCCCACTGGATCAGGGGCTCCAAGCCCCATCCAACCAGGCCTGGAAGAGGGATGGGACAGCCACCACTGCTCTGGGAAACCTGGGCCACGGCTTCCCCACCCTCATAGTAAAGAATTTTTTTCTAACATTTGATCTAAATGTGCCCTCTTTCACCTTAAAACCTTTCCCCCCATCCTACCCCTGCACTCCTTCATCAAGAGCTCCTCCTCAGCTTTCCTGGAGCCCCTTTCATGACTGGCTGCTGCTCTAAGGTCTCCTGCAGCCTTCTCTTCCCCAGGTTGAACAAACCCAGTTCTCCCAGCCTGTGCTTGTATCAGAGGTGCTCCAGCCCTTGGATCATCTTCATGGCCTCCTCTGGACTCTGCACTGACCTCTTTCCTGAGTTCACCTGGAAGGAAGCGCATTGCTGATTTGTTATTTAGATGCATGATCACTGTTGTTCCTGTAGCACGCTCCGAAGTACGGGTGAGAGGAGCTGCTGGAGGGCTCAGGTGCAGGGAGGGTTGCCCAGCTGAAGGAGACTGACCAAACAGGCGGCACAGCAGCCTCAGCAGTGGAGGAAGAGGCTGCATGTGGACTTGTGATGCAGGCTGCCCTCTGCTTTTATTATCATTGCCTTCTGCAGTTCAATTTGCAGGTGTTGTTTTGCCATCCAATTTTGTGTGCTTCTCACCTGTGATGTATGCCTGTTCGAATACTGATTTGCAAGAGGGGAAAGAACACAGGGCTAATAACCTCAGAATTAATAGATTTTAGCCATGTATGTAGTGTAAACATCTATATTTTATAGTTTGCCGTGAGGTATTGGTGTATGGGACTCGGGCTCATCAAGCTATAGGTTTTTACCCATTAAGCCATGTGAGTAATTTATAGCTTGCCCCAAGCCTTTGCAGCTGGCTTTCCAGTCTTTAGTACATATGAGGAGTAAATTTGTTACTTTGAGGTTGGTGAGACCCTGGCCCCGGCTGCCCAGAGCAGTGGTGGCTGCCCCGTCCCTGGAGGTGCTCCAGGCCAGGTTGGATGGGGCTTGGAGCCCCTGATCCAGTGGGAGGTGTCCCTGATCAGGGGTTGGAACTGGATGGGCTTTGAGATCCTTTCCAACCCAAACCATTCTAGAATTCTATAAATGGGTGTTTACACAAAGCCTTTTCTTCAGAATGTCTAAAAAAGGGGATGAACTCCATGCTTCAACAGGTGCTCAGGCTGAAAAGTTGCCGTGTCTCGGGGTAAAATGCAGCTGGACAAAGCGGCCCAGCCGTGTCTTATAAATAGAGACACTTTTTAATTATTTCCTTGCTTGTGACAGAAAGGGCGCATTACCAAACTTCTCTGCAACATGCTATGATGTGAGGGTGATGTGGGAAAGCTTTGTGCAATAATGGAAACAGCCTTTAGATCCGCAGAGTTACTGTTTGAGAAAGGAAACGCTTTTGGAAGTCTCTGCCCGTGCTGGTCTTGTCTATAAGGAAAAGGCTGAGGCTGATGAGATGCTTCTGCTCGATTGCAAGGAGTGTGGACTTCTGCTTCCAGTGGCTGGTTTTTAAATTTCCAGCTAAGAGTAATAAATAAGTTTGAGTGTTTTTTTTCTTACCCGAAGTTTGTCATCTTTTTATTTCACCTGTAGAGATGCGCAGTCATGAACAAGGGGAGCTTCTAACAAGTTGACTAAATGCTAGCTGATAAGAGATGCAAACTGATGAATTTTCTTTATTCTTGGAATTTGATTTGTCTGAAGTTTTCTTGTAAGAATAAAGGAGAGCAGCAAGTATTTACAAGGCTTCCCACCCTCTACAGTCACCATCTGCCTGTTTCTTGTCCCTCTCCAGGGAAAAGAAACCAATTTTTTAAATAAACATGAAAAAACTAGAGGACTTGCTAGCTAATCTTTAACATCTTTCCTTACAATATGATAGTATCTGAAGCTCTGTGCATATTGTGGCTGAGAAGTAGTTGTGGCTCTGGCGTTCATGCTCTAAATATATAAAAGGTAGGAGGGCATGTGACTTGGCCTGACCTTGGGTGGCAGCAGAGCTGGGAATGAAGCCAGGGCTCCTTGCTCCCAGTTCCCACTCTTTGATGTTAGTTCTGCTGCTCCGTCGTCTCTCTTGCCCCAGCCCTGCCTGCAAAATCTGCCTCGGAGCTGAAGTAGTCACTGGTATCTTTTGTGCCTGAACGCAGCCTCCCAAGCCTGCTGCCTCTCCCTGTTGTTCCCTATCCTGTGGTCTTCACCCCATCACAGCTGATTTCCTCAGAGAGGAGTGGACTCTGGGAAATTCACGGGGTGTGATATTTGGCTCAGTGAAGGAGCACAGCAGCCGTTTTTGCAAGGCTTGGTGGTGGCTTGCAAGGAGGTAACACCCTGCTGGCACCTTCCTTGCAGACCTGGCTGGAGTGCCTTAATTTTCATAAAATCACAGAATAGTTTGGGCTGGAAGGAACCTCAAAGCCCATTCAGTTCCAACCCCAGAGCCATGGGCAGGGACGCCTTGCAGTGACCACTCACAGTCCCATCAAACGTGGCCAGGAACACCTCCAGGGCTGGGGCAGCCACCGCTGCTCTGGGCAGCCTGGGCCAGGGCCTCCACATCCTCACAGCAAAACATTTCTTCCTAAGATCGCATCCCTCTTTCACCTTAAAACCACACCCTCATCCTATCCCTTGCACTCCCTGATCCAGAGCCCCTCCCCAGCTTTCCTGGAGCCCCTTTCAGCACTGCAAGCTGCTCTAAGGTCTCCCTGGAGCCTTCTCTTCTCCGGGCTGAACAACCCAAATCCCTCAGCCTGTCCTCATACAAGAGGTGCTCCAGCTCTCGCATTGTCTTCATGGGCTCCTCTGGACTTCTGTTTCTTATTGCTGCATTGACTTATTTTCTTCTTTTTTTAATCTCAAGATTTAACTCTGGGATTCTGTTGTAGCAACAGACTCATAATGCAGTTGGGCTTTTGACAGGTCACCTGGATGCTGCAGTAGCATGCAGTATATTAAAAATAAAAAGGTTGTTTGCACTGGTGGTGAGAGTGATGTAGTTCTGGCCTGATTCAGCAGATCCAGCGCTCTGTTATTGTGCCATTAACCATCATGTGGAATTGCAAAGGGCCCTGCAGATACAGATGTTGATTCCTCAGAGTCCTGTCCGAAGTAAGCAGCACTTTGAATCTTACTGGCAAAAGCTGTGTCTTTGTCTTGAAAAATCACCCATTGAAAAGTGTGTTTGAAAGAAGGTGGAGGTGGTGATGCTGGTTTCATTTGTACATCTGGGATTGTTCCCTCACCTTCCCAGGCAAAGCCAGGTGGTGGTTAATTTTTTTTGCATTAAATAAAACTAATCTCCAGAGTGCTATGTGAGGCTACTTGCATCTGTGCGCTCTATGTAGGTCAGATGTGTGTTCACTTCTTTATGAAGACTAAACTTGACAGCACTTCCTTTTTGCAGCCAGGGAGGGAGAATCACAAAATTCACATGCTGCTCTGTAAGGAAATGTCCTTAAGGGAAGACCCCAAAGGGGATGCAGGTAAAATGTGTTTGCTTACCATGTGCTTCGGGTTTGTGACATAGTGCTTTATTGATGAAAGATTTGTCTAAGGTGCGTAGCCAGGTTTGATGGAGTGTCATTTCAAATTAGCCTGCCAGTTCAAAATGCTAAATGCTTCTATGTCATGCTTCCAGCAGATGACTCTTGCTTTGCTCTGAATAAAAAGCCTGTTTCCTAATCTCTGAAGCCTGTGTCTCTCTGGCTGTATTTATTAAAATGCAAATTGCTGTCCTCCTTCTTCCCCTCAGCCAACCCTATTCTGATATTTCTTGACCTATGCTCGCTCAGGCTGTGGTAAAGGATAAAACCAGTTGCAAACAGGCAATAGTTTTGCCCAGAAGCATGTTAGGTAGGAAGCTGATCTAACCTTGAAAATGGTTGAGAGTCTCCTTCCTGTGTTGGTGGATGTGGCCTTAGGTCCAAATGTGTTTGGTCTTGTGGAAGATGCCCTCCTAGGTTAAAATCAGCAGGGATCGAAAAAACGGTTCCTATTGATCTCCCCACTTGATCATTGTCCTCTGATCTCCTTTACTTGACTCCAGTCTGTGGAGTAGGTGTCCTAAGCCAGTCTGCCTGGTTTCTACATGTTGGGGAGTTTATTTTCTTCAGTCCTGAAGTTATGTGATGATGTAAGAACTTTGTTTCTCACAGAAAGAAAGCTTTGCAGAGAAAAAAAAACTTGAAAATGTGGTCCTGTGGGACCCTAAACATGGTTTTAAAAGAGATAAATGCATTTATTTTAAAGCTGAAGAAGGAACTGGCTCTGCTACCTGAATTATTTTTCCTCAGCTAAGATGACCCTGCAAGCCACCACGACTGAAACAGTGGCAGAGGAGGATCAGAATAGGTGAAGATGAGTATATAAATGTCCTTATGCACTGTGCAAGCTATTTCTAGTATTAAAGCTGATCTGCCTGCTCTGTAGGACTATCAAGAAACATGTGAAATGAAAGAAGGGCTGCACCTGTCACCTCCTCCTTCAGCAAATGACCGGCTCTGCGAGCAAATGAACGTCATCTACAGCTCTGCCTCCAGCAAGTGAATGGTGGGCTACAAACACTACCAGCCTTCTGACAGACTAAAAGCTGGCTGTGAAGGTCCGGATGAATAGCCAGTTCTTCAGAACCTCTCAGCAAGGAGCACATCCCAGTGACTTGAAGAGTAAATTGTTGTAGGTGGTCCACCCAAAGCTGACTGGGCCGTGATTGGTATCTGGATTTAGGAGCATTGGTCTTGGAAACTAGGTCTGGGTTGTAGCAAATTTCCAGTTTGGGGAAGTGGATTCTGCATTTCGTGGAGTTGAACACATTTGCTTGGAAAAGAAGAAGGCTGCAGCACTTGAAGGGAAATTGGAGTAGAACTTCTGTGTCCTGTTCTGCAAGAATTTTAGCTGGAATCCTAACTCTGTGTGTACACGTGTGAAGGGAGTGTGTGTGAGGACATCTTGGGACAGATATCTGCTGGTGAGACCGCCTTCCTAATTGCTTTCTTGCTGTACTCAGCAGGAAATCACGGGACAAGATGTTTCCTGTGACTGCTCTTTCCTTTCTTCCAAAGTAAGATGAATGGTGCCTTGACATGGAACCTCCTGAGTGCAACCAATTTTGAGTCCCTGCTGACCGGCTGAAACTAAGAGGAAACTAATGAAAACCCTTTTGTCATAACACTTTTTTGACATTTAAAAGGAAAATGTGCTGGTGAGTCTGGAGACCCACTGGGAAATCAGTTTGGTTTGGGTGGAGGGTGAGCTGAGGTGCAGTGGTGATGGTGGATTAAAATAAAGGCAGAGATCAGAGCGGTGTACAAATCCACTGAGCTATTGTCGCTGGTTTATGAGTGAACACAGAAGTGGAGTCCTCTGAGCTGCTGAGTGTTTCTTGACTATTCTGGTTAGGAAGCAGACAGATAAGCTGAAGTGTTTTGCAATTTTCTCCTAACTTGATTTTAAAAACAGGATGTAAACTCCTTATTTCTAGGGAATTAAGGGAGGGAGGAAAAATATTGATCATTGCCTTGCATTTACGTAAGAAATGAAATTACCATTTTGGTCAAAATAAGTAATCTTGAATATTTTCATGGCAATAAGTACTTTTGAGAAAGGCTTGGATGAACTTTGTGCTTCAAGGGGAGTGAGCCTGGCTGAGCCTTCCAGCAGCTTGACAAATCCTTTATTGCTTTTGTGGAAATTCAGTTAGATGGGAAAAGATGAGATAAGACTGAGTTCAGGCACTGCTAATAGCATCAATGTTTGGAGGAGAAAAGGATTTTGGTGGGCTTTGCATTCATCAGCGCCTCTAGTCATGAAAAAGTGACCACTGCTTTACCTGCTTTGTGAGGACATGACTTGCTTTTTGGATTATAGGGACGTGTTTCAGATGTTAGGAAGAGATTTGTTACTGTGAGGGTGGGGAAGCCCTGGCCTTGATTTTCTAGAGCAGTGGTCGCTGCCCCATCCCTTGAGGTGTTCCAGGCCAGGCTGAATGGGGCTTGGAGCAACCAGATCCAGTGTGGGATGTCCCTGTCCACGGGACGGGTGTTGGAACTGGATGGTCTTTAAGGTCTCTTCCAACCCAGACCATTCTATTATTCTATGTTGAGGCTGGTTTTCCCCTAGCAAAGACCTTTGTATTGGAGATCTCGCTTGCCACAAGTCTTAAAGCTCAGGTGTTGGAACACATGGCTTTTGTTGTACGGACACTTCCAAGACATTGAAAAGTAAGGTCAAGACATTGACTTTTACTGTTATTGTGGTTGTGGCTGCTTCTTCAGCAGTGCTCTGGATCCAGATGACTCAGTGAAGCCCAGTTACATGCTCTTACCAATCCTGCAGTGGTTCACACAAGCTGTAGTTGTCCTTGGGGTGGTGAGCACCATATCAGTGAGAGGAACCCAGTACTTTGAGAGCCTCTCCCAGCCCAGAGTCTGGGCGTGGAGGCAGGTAGCTCCGCATCAAGTGTACTTGTAATTACTGGATGTGCCGGCCTCCAGGACCAGGATGCTTCTTAAGCAGCCCGTTCATTCTCTCACTCCTTATAATTAGAAGGAAACCACATTCCTGTACTTGATCTGTTGTCATGCTTGGTTGTCAGGAAAATTATTTCATCTTAGGTAGGGCAGCAAAGTCTATAGAGGTCCTAGGACTGTTAAGTCTCCCAAACTCTGCCTCTGCTCTCTAGGGTAACACTAATCCCACCAGCTGTGCACTGCGCCTCCAGAACTTCTCTGGGAGGAATTAACCTTCTGCAGTTGTTTTCTGTCAAGCTGCTCCTGTCCAAACAGCCAAGGCAGTGCAGGGTGGTGTAGGAGTTGGTGTGAAACCACCTCTGCCCTTGAGGCTGCCTTTGGGACTGGGCTCTCCACCCAGAGAGACTCTTTGCATAAGAATCCTCTCCATTGGAGTTGAATGCATCCCCGTTGCTGTTTCAGGAAGAAGGAGTCACTGTCATAGTCTAGGAGGCACTCCTACAGCTCCAGCACCTCACTGAGGTTGTCCCCTTGTAGCTTGTAGGAAGCTTGAAGTAAGGAAAAGTTTGGATGCGGTGCTGAGTTGGAGTCGTGTCTGCCAGCCCGTCTCCTCATCGCCACACTGTGACCCAAGGTCTGCTCTCATGTGCAAACATGGATTACTTTGATCTTAAATCAGGCAGCAATCCCACAAGAACTGGGAGTCCCCGGCCTCTTGCCTGCTCCAGTTTAATAAAATAACGCATTCATAAACAATAACTCAATTTTCAGTTCTGGGCCCCTCACCACAAGAAGGATGTTGAGGCTCTGGAGCGAGTCCAGAGAAGAGCAACAAAGCTGGTGAAGGGGCTGGAGAACAAATCTTATGAGGAGCGACTGGGAGAGCTGGGGTTGTTTAGCCTGGAGAAGAGGAGGCTGAGGGGAGACCTTATTACTCTCTACAACTAGATGAAGGGAGGTTGTGGAGAGGAGGGTGCTGGCCTCTTCTCCCAAGTGACAGGGGACAGGATGAGAGGGAATGGCCTCAAGCTCCACCAGGGGAGATTTAGGCTTGAGATTAGGAAGAAGTTCTTCACGGAGAGCGTGGTTAGGCATTGGAACAGTCTGCCCAGGGAGGTGGTTGAGTCGCCGTCCCTGGAGGTGTTTAAGGTGAGGGTGGATGAGGTACTTAGGAGCATGATTTAGGGATTGGTGGGAATGGCTGGACTCGACGATCCAGTGGGTCTCTTCCAACCTGATGATTCTGTGATTCTGTGTGAACTCTTGAGAGCAGGGCGCTCCCGAAGCTGCGCTGCTGTATCATGTGTAAAACATGACCCTGCGCAAACCAGCCTGTTTCTCTGTAAGCAACTTGTAGTTCTGGCCATCTTGAAATAATGTTTAGCACAAGGTATTTGTTGTAGCAGAGCCCAAGACTCCTTTAGATAAGAAAATGACACTGGGGGTTGTTGGGGAGATCTTGCTTGTCCCTTGGAATGGAAATGCTTTCCTTATAGCTGACAGCAGCATCTCCTCCACTATGGGGTTTCACTGCAGGTAAGCACGAGTTGCTTGGTTTACAGGAAGGAAAAACGTACGTACCAGATCAAGCAATTTGGCAAAACTTTATAGAATCACAGAATCATTAAGGTTTGAAAAGACCTCTAAGATAATCCAGTCTAACCAACACGGTCGGTAAAGGCATTTTTCCTGATATCCAATATAAACCGCCCCACCTGGACTGTTCTCCTGACTCACGCCAGAGATCTCCAGGATTGCAATCCTGTCTGAAGGGTGCAAGCACAAAAACGGCAGAGGAAGGTACTATCTGTTGAACATGTTTAGAGTTGTTCCCTTTATGTAGGGAGATTATCAATACTTATCAATATCTAAAGGGTGGATGTCAAGAGGATGGGGCCAAACCCTTCCCAACAGTGCCCAGCAACAGGACAAGGGGCAGCGAGCACAAGATGAAGCGCAGGAAATTCCACTTGAATGTGAGTCTCCTTCTCTGGAGTTATTCCCTCCCCTTCCACTCCCAGACACCTTCCTGAGCAACCTGCTGCAGGTGAGCCTTCTTTATCACAGGGTTGGACTGGATGAGCTCCAGAGATCCCCTCCAACCCTACCATTCTGGGATTCTGTGGTCTGAAAGCCCCATTTGTCTTCAAAATTTGGCAAATCTTTCTTGATCTTCATGGTGGCAGTCTCTTCTGCTCAGGAAGAGAGGTCTCCAGGCCAAATTCATCATTTATCTCTCACTTATGTGCTGGAGCAGATAGCTGGCTGGGCAAACCCTGTTAGCATTCCAGGGAAAATCTTAGCTGTCTTCATCACCCGCTGCCTGCATTGTGGGCAGGCCGCGATAATCTGCACTGCTATTTCGTTTGCCCTAGGTATGTGTTAGCTGCTGGACCCAGTGCTCATCCCAAAGGGCTGTGACCTCCTGTTGCAGGCAGGGTGTCCAGGCAGGCCAAAATCCAGTTTATTCCAGGCTATCTGCAACATAAGGAGCCAGGCACTTTATACATAAAGAAGTATTTCCTTCTTGAGAATATTTTATTCACTATGTAGGTTTGGGGTTTTTTTATGCCAGAACAGTTTTACAGCTGATGAGCCAAACTTAAGCTCACTGATATTCTGGTATAAATAGGGATTAATTCTTATGATTTCACTATGGCTGTTTTCAGGTGCTGTAATATAGGTAGATTTAGATCTTGGGAAGAAATGTTTTGCTGTGAGGGAGGGGAGGCCCTGGCCCTGGTTGCCCAGAGCAGTGGTGGCTGCCCTCATCCCTGGAGGGCTTCAGGGCCAGGCTGGATGGGGCTTGGAGCAACCAGATCCAGTGGGAGGTGTCCCTGCCCATGACTCAGGGGTTGGAACTGGATGGGCTTTAAGGTCCCTTCTAGCCCAAACCATTCTGTGATTCTATGAATGCAATAGAAGAATGGTACTCTATAGGGCTTTAGTGGGCAAGAGCAGCAGCAGATAGGATAACTGGACCACAACACTCAAAAGAAATATTTTGACCTCATGAGGTAGCCTTAGTACTTTATTATCATTGCAAAAACCCAAGTATCTCCTACTTTTTCTCATCTGGAGTCTTGTCCAAAGGTTTCCTGACTCTTAGTTTTATGTCTTGTATTTCAGGAGGTGGGATAGCTACAAGTTTCTAGGGTGATTTCTGTGCCTCAAGTTTGGGGGAAATCAGCTTTGTCACCTCAGTGAATTGTGAGAGGCCGATCTCAGCTCGGTAATAATGTAAGGAAGCAGAAAAAGCTGATCTGCCAAGGTGGACATCCAAGCCCTGAGTGCAGGGCTGCAAGTAGACTCTTCCAGAGGATTTATCCAGCAAAGCCCTAGCAACGGAACATGCACTTGAGAGCTTTGTTTGTTGCTATAATGCTGCGTGCTCTGTGCTTGGATGGACTCACCCTGCATCATGTTGTACCAGCAAAGGCAACGGCAATTCCCAAGCCTTTATTTCACAATATTACTTAATTCCTTGTTTTGAATGCATTGGAAGTGTGTGAGTCTCTGTGATCCAAAGCTATTGAAGCCTTTGGAAAGTCTCTCACTGCTTTACTAGTTCTTGGATGCGATTCTAGCTGTATATGGAAAATTTGAGGGTAGTCTGCCAAGGCGGTGCAGGCTGTCCCGAAGTCCACAAGCCAGCATCCTCTGTTCCCTCTTGGACACTTCTCCCCCCAGCATCCATGAAAATGCAGGATGAACCAAACCAATGGGATTTGGACTGTATTGTCTTTTCCAGGTGCTTCCTCTTGCTTTTGGCATTTTGAATGCTTTCCATAGTCAGGAGGGTCTAACCTTGGCACCAGTGGCTTTCTGAGGAGCAGAATTTCTGGAATGTGAAATTCAAGAATGAAATCCCTCCGCATTTGCAGATACTTCTGCCGCCCATCCAGGCCAGCTCTGGTCACAGCCACGTTGCTTCTGCTTTTGCTCATGTGTAATGCTGAAAATCCTGAGCTATTTTTGCAACTACAATTAATCAAGGAAGAACACTTGATTATTTCTTTAATATGATAGTCACCTGTATCTTTAGGAAGGGGAGGGCTTAGCGAAACTTCATTTCCCTGCGTGTCTTTGTCTTGGGGTTGGTAATTGTTTTTAAACTGCCCATCATGTGGGGTTGTTGCAGAGGTTTTTGCAGTTGTCAGGATGTCAATTCTAATGAAAGTCTTCCCAGACATGCTGTACCTAAGTGATTTAAGCCTTTAGGCTAAGCAGGCTGCTGATAGCATTTTCAGATGAGTCAGAAAGGTTTGTGTGTGTTTCTTTTTTTAATATGTTTTTGTTTGGTTGGAATGTCTTCATCAAAATTGGTGGTTGAAGGGTTTTTTTTTCCCCTTTTTTAAGGCTAAGCTGCTGCCTGTCAGCTTGCCACAAAGCTGTTTGGAATTCAACATCTCGCACGGCAGTCACATTGGGGAAAAAGGAAGTGCCTGTGTAATAACAATAATTGAAAATTAATAGTAGATTAAATTAATACATAATTAGAAAACAGTAATGCTCCCTGTGAACAAAGGCTGATTCCTATAGGAGCCTTATGAATTGAAAAGGAAAAGTATATGACTCTTTCCCTGGGCCCTGTCTATTCCAGCCTGCAGATCATTAAAGCAATTATAATTTCACAGAGGTTTGATCTGGAATTGATTTCTTTGTGATAATTCAATTTAGAGGCTTGCTTCCTCCAGGGTAGAAAATGACAGATGATGAAGTGTATAAATCCTTAGCGCTGTCCGCAGGCACGCAGGAAGGCTGGCACCAAGCCAGCAAGGGTTTGTTCTGAGGAATAGTCTTCCTTTCACCGCCTGCTTGGAGTGTTCTACCTCTTTGTGCTTAATTTGGACACAATCAATATCAGCTTCGTGCCAGGCTGTGTTCTAACAGGGGCTGGGTGGGAGGTGTATGGGTTGCTATACTGGGCTTGGGTCCCTTTGTCCTTGCTAGGGAGTGTATCAGGAAACACTTTGGCTAAGACCACAGCCCATGGTGAAACTGTGGAAGATAATTCGTGAGGGTGATCTACCGTGTCATAGAATCCTAGAGTCATTCAGGTAGGAAAAGACCTCTAAGCTCATCAGTCCAACTGTCAGCCCAACACACTGTGCCTGTTAAACCGTGTCATGGCCACACATTTTTGGAACACCTCCAGGGATGGGGACTCCACCAGTGCCTTGAGCAGTTGATTCCAATACTCAACAACCCTTTCATTAATTAAATTTTTCCTAATATCCAACCCAAACCTCCCCTGGCACACTTTGAGGCCGTTACTTCTTGGCCTATCGCTTCTTATATTGGAGCAAAGCCCAGCACCTACCTTGCTCCAGCCTCTTTTCTGAGCTGCAGAGAGCAACAAGGTCTCCCCTCAGCCTCCTCTTCTCCAGGCTAAACACCTCCAGCTCTCTCAGCCATTCCTCATAAGGCCTGTTCTCCAGCCCCTTCCCCAGATTTATTGCCCTTCTCTGGACAAGGTCCAGCACCTCAACGTCCTTGTGAGCCAAACTTGGTGTTTCACTGCCTGTCAGCTGTTTTGGGCTCATCCTGATCAGCAAAAGCCAGCATAACCCTATTTTTAGCTGGGCAGTTGGCCCTGATGATGCAGGGTTACCTTTACCCATGGGCAAGGTGTATCTTCAGCTCCTCCAGAACTAGGACCATTGATTCAGTCTGGCCTCCCCCAGCTCATCAAGGTATTTCTTCGCCGGGTCTTGCTGGAGTTGCCTTCTGCTGACTGTCTTCACTTGGTGGCCAGGGTGAGACAGGCTTACTCTCCTGGCCTTCCCTGAGGCAGAGAGTTGGGGAGGACCAGCCTTCTTGGAATCATAGAATCACCAGTTTGGAAGAGACCCACCGGATCATCGAGTCCAACTATTCCCATCAATCACTAAACCATGTCCCTCAGCGCCTTGTCCACCTGTGCCTTAAACTCCTCCAGGGAAGGTGAATCAACTCCCTTCCTGGGCAGCCTCTGCCAGTGCCCAGTGACCCTTTCTGTGAAATTTTTTTCCTAATGTTCAGCCTAAACCTCCCCTGGCAGAGCTTGAGGCCGTCCTGTCCCCTGTCACTTGGGAGAAGAGGCGAAAGTCATTTCAGTTGTGCTCACAAGTCCCTACAGAGGGACTGCTGATCTCTTCCTTCCACAGTGTCTCCTTAAAGGACTGCCAGGGTGGAAACACCTGGTATTTTCAGGCGCAAGAGGACATAGTTAAACGTGGTGCTACACGGAGCATTGATGCATGTATAGTCTGGTCAGATAAACAGCATGAGCGTCTTGCAGCTTAGTCTTCTGCTTGCCTCTTACCTTTACCGTCTTTAGATCATCTGCTCTTGCTGGGAAGCAGACAGATGTGCAGGATGCCACCTTCCACGTGTGCGACGTCTGTGGATCGGAGGGGGAGAAGGAGAAGGGCTGCCTGGGGCTTCCAGCCCAAAGTGCCATGCAGTAGCCACGCTGGGGAGCAGCAGTGGGCTCTCTCATCACTTCATTCCAAGCAGAGCGATCAACTTGCAGCTACCCACTCATGATGGGCTCGTGCAAGCTTTTTGTGCCAGCCAGACCTGGGGGTTGAGCAGAGAGATGAGGAGGAGGAAGAGAGGAAAGAAAATAAGGCAGAGAACAGCAAAATACGGCAAGGCACGGGGAATCCAGTGCAGCAGGGAAAATTGGGACCTCATGAAAAATAATGATAAAGTTTTCTAAGCAACTGCTGTGCTGCATGCTTCCCCTCACAATTAGACTGCATTAGTGGCTTGCGGGAAGTAACGCAGCCAGCTGAAACTAGTACAGGCGGAAAGAAATATCCCCTTGTTAATTTGCTTTCTTCTTGGCCCAGCACAACATTTAATTTTTATTTTGTAGCTCCATTTCCCTGATCTCTGAGGCTGTGTGTTTGGGAATCCTGGTGGAACAACCACTGGGGCTGCGGTTTTGTTCCTGCCAATCAAACTGTATTTGTTAAAGTTGTGACTTCAGTCGCTCTTCCATTTCAGAGCTTTTTGAAAAAGAAAACAGGAACCTGTTCAGGAGAAAGGAAAGAAAAGAGACTTTTAGCTGTAATTGCATTCGTTAGGCTTGGTGGTGATAATAAGGGAATGTCAGGGAAAGACAAATAACAAAATTGCTATCAAAGATAGGCAGGAAGGGTTCACGGCTCAGTTGTGTAATGCTTCTTCGCAGTAGTGAGCGCTTATTCTATGAGTGTGCTTAATTTGATCTGTCTTACCTCTATATTTAAAGAGGAGAAAAAGCCATCTCAGCCCTGCAAGAGGTGCATCTTCCAGCATTCTCCCCCATGGAAGCACGGAGAGGCAACATCCCAATTAGGTTCCATGCAGTGGGTGCTGTAGATGTTAGAGCTGTGGGGTGCAGGAGGTTCCCCTGGTGCAGAGCACAGGAGGACACAAGATGCTTCCAGTCTTGGAGTGATGTCAGAAGACCCAAGAGGGGATCTGAAATACCTGAGCCTTGTAAGTAGGTGCCAAATGCGGCCCCATCAGGTGACACGTCCTTGTTATAGAATCATAGTATCACCAGGTTGGAAGAGACGCACTGGATCATCGAGTCCAAGCATTCCTATCAAACACTAAACCATGTCCCTCAGCACCTTGTCCACCCGTGCCTTAAACCCCTCCAGGGAAGGTGACTCAAGCCCCTATCTGGGTAGCCTCTGCCAGTGCCCAATGAAACTTTCCAGGAAAATTTTTTTCCTCATGTCCAGCCTAAATCTCCCCTGATGGAGCCTGAGGCCATTCCCTCTCGTCCTATCCCCTGTCAGGTGGGAGAAGAGCCCAGCTCCCTCCTCTCCACAACCTCCTTTCAGGTAGCTGGAGAGAGCAATGAGGTCTCCCCTCAGCCTCCTCTTCTCCAGGCTAAACACCCCCAGCTCTCTCAGACGTTCCTCATCAGGCCTGTTTTCCAGCCCCTTCACTAGCTTCGTTGCTCTTCTCTGGACTCGCTCCAGAGCCTCAACATCCTTCTTGTGGTGAGGGGCCCAGAACTGAACACAGGATTCGAGGTGCAGTCTCACCAAAGCTGAGTCCAGAGGGAGAATAACCTCCCTGGACCTGCTGGTCACGCCATTATGATCCAGTGATGGGGCTTGGGGCTGTTTTTTCATGAGTTACTGAAGTGTGGTGCATTCTAGTCATTTAGAAAACAAACTGGGTGGAGCTGCAGTGGGGAATTTGGAGACTGAATTTCCACTAATCTAGAGATGGATTTTTTTTCTTATCTCTTCTGCATCCCTTTGAAGGAGTCTTCCCGTCACTCCCATGGGCTGTAACCGCAGAGCAGTGCGGTGCCTGAGATGCTACTGGTGAAATGTCTGTTGATCGGCACCGTGCCATGTCCGCAAAGGGCTTCTGGAAATGGGTATTGGTCTGGGAGACATTCTAACACTTTGGTATCTGACATTTTGACAAGAGCATCCAACGTACTAAGAGTAGTCACAGAATAAAAACAGATTTGGAGAATGTGGTGTTTTCCACTCCCATATTGGGTTTTGCAGTACCATTGCTGGGAATCTAGTTGGAAGGAGATGATCTTTAAGGTCTCTTTCAACTCAAACCATTCTGTGATTCTGTGAATGTCTATAAAATAACACATAAAAATGAGGGTTATTTTGATGATTTGAAATAGTGATTATAAAAAAACACAACCCAAACCTTTTCTGTTTTCAAATTTCTTCTTGGAAAGAAAAACAACATAATTACACATTTTCTTTCAGGAAAATGGTAACAGTTTTGTTGAGGATTCTTTCATCTTTGTCAAAATCCCTGTTGTCAGGCATTGCTGAAGCGGCTTGGTCTTTCTGTGATCTGTGTCATTCAGCTGCAGTTGTGTCGTCGTGTTTGACAGGACCAGCTTCTTCACTCGCTTTGCTCTGTGTCTGCTGTTCTTTCCCAGGAAATGGGTATACTGCTCCTGCAGTTTCATCCTCACCTACTAATTTTTTTTTACTTCTGGGATATGCTTAATCTTTTAAGAGCTTCCTCCTTCTAAAGAGAAGAGGTTAATGTAATGCAGCTACCACCTGTACCTTATGTGGGTGAACATTTTGTCTGTTCCTGGTGGCTCATTTTGGAGCATGTGGGATCCAGCTGAGCAAGGTGAGGTCTGCTGCTCTTCTGTAGGTGCTGTCACCTTTTCTGAGCAGTTAACCCCTCGATAAAGAAACACTATTTCAGCTTTATTGGTGTTTTTATACACCTTTTGCAATAGCTTTCCTTCTTTCTCCTTCCTTCCACACTTCCAGTGAATACGGACAGAGTGGGACAATTTCTTTCAGTAGGTGAAATGTGTCCAGAAAAGGAATTTGGGTCAAATCCAGGTACATTGTTGGTTTAAATGTTCTGTGGTATCTGGGCAGTGGTAGCTCTGTGGCTGCCACTGTTAGGGTCGAGGTAGGTCTCAGCGTGCAAAGGGCTTTATTAAATTCAAGTTGTGTCCTGAGCAGTTATACTTGAAGTAGGCACAATAGAAAGAGGGGATGAGTGTCTGTACATTTTTTCATCACCAAACAGTGGAGATATAGAGGTTGTTCCTGGCTGGACGTCCCCAGAGTCCTGGGCTGTGAACACAAGGTTGGTCTTTCCTCCTCAGCTGTTTGCAGCTTTGGATGTTGTTACCCGCATAAAGGATGAAAATGCATCCCGAAGGATCATGGGGGCACACCTGGAAAAGCTGCTCTGAGTTTGTTTTTTACCTGGTGCCAAGATGAACTTGTGTGATAACGAGTGATAGTATATTAGAAAAATGTTGCTTAAAGCACCTTGGTCAAATTGAGCTAATTGGATCTAACCTCACTAATTCAATAGCCTAATTAATTTGCTGTGCTCCAAGAAACTTGTGGGAGGGATTTGTTTTCCTATTCTCCGATATAGGGCACACCCCAGCATTTGATTGTGGAAAAGCAGGAAGACGTTTGGCAAGGACTTTGGTACCGCAGCGGGTGATGGTCTTACACATCCAGCTGCCTGCAGCTGAAAGTAACTGCATCAAGCGTGCTGTTTCCTGAAAGGCAAAGTGTTGGTGGCTGTCTATAATGGTTTAACTTGGCAGCTGGTAGTAAAGAATCACCAGCTGCTCACTCACCCCCGTCCCTTCCCAAATGGGGTGGGGAGGAGACTCAGAGGGAAAAAAAGCCCTCGTGGGCTGAGATAAGAACAGTTTAACAGGGCAGTATGGACTCCATGACTGCCCTTCAGGAGCTTGTCCATGCGCAGCACTGCCAATCAGTTTGTCATCTTTGCTGTCTGACTCTTTCTAATCTACGTAGCAGCCCAGCACAGAAGAATATCTGATGCATTTTAATTTTTGTTCAATTTTGAACTGGCAGTGTAGTTTGTACAAAACAAAACTTGGTTTGGGGTATGCAAGAGAGAGAAATTTTGCAGGTCCACATGCAGGGATGGATACTGATGCCAAAGAACTACCACATTTTATATCATATAACTTGAACTTGCCCAGTAATGTGGCATTTAAACCAGAAAGGAGCGAAGCAGTTCTAGTGACTTTAAATATTTCCATTGACCCAGTACTTCATCTATAAACCAAATGAAACTTGGACCCACATACCCTAGAAACGCTGTAGATTTTGTGTTTTATTTTGTTTGGATTTTGTTGGAGTAGGAAATAGATGTATGTCTGTAATTGTTATTCCTCCTGCCCATGCCACCCTGAAAGGAAGCCTTGCACTGCGATGGTGGTTGTGTGTAGAAGACACTCTGTGCCCAGTGAATAGATGGGTTGAGAAATTCAGCTGAGCATAATGTCTCATGGAAACCTTTTCTCATTGAAAGGTGATGCTTTATTTCAATTGGAGAAGCAGACACTAAGATGCTGCCGTGGTGGTACCTCTTCCGTGACTCTGGGGAAGGTCAGAGTTGAACTTTGGGGGGGGGATGTTGAATAACAGCTTCCTGCTCAGTCTGGCTGCGCCTCTGCAGGTGAAGACAGGGCGGCAGATGTTATGCTTGCAAATTGGTCTGGACTCCCTTGAAATGAGTGGCATAATATGAAGGCAAGATTGTATTTAATATACCATGTTTAATGGCAGGACTTCCAGTGAAGCCCAGGTGTCTTACTGACTTGCATCTCCCTTGCATCTTAATGAATTCCAAGGCTATTTGATCACCTGCCTTCCCTAGATGTTTCGGAAAAGCTGAGCCTAACAGCAGGAGGGAATGCAGGAGCCTAAGCCGTGTGTAATGCCAGCAATAAAGATAGGTGCTGAGCCCTAGATATAGATATTTATCATATAAAGATAGATGGCTTTATCTCTCCTCATGTGCATTATGCAGTATGTTTCATTTAATTTAGCTGTACTACCAATAAAGTTTGTTTTAAAGTGGATTCTGGGAAAACGGGCAAAAAGGCCAACAGAGCATCTGCCCCTTGCTGAATAATGATGTCCTGTCCTTACTCTTGCTGGCCACACCATGGCTTATACAACCGTCCATGAAAGGCACGGATCGGTGACAGTAACTGGCAGGGGCAATCCCAGAGCAGGTTTTGGCTGTAACCATTACCATAGCTTCATCGTGGGTGCAGCCCCTGCTTTCTCCTATAAGCTCAGTACCACAATGTTACACCTCCCCGTCTTGTTATGACTCTTCCACTTGACCATGTAGACACATGCTTAGCATCCTTTTTCCTTCCCAAAGACTAAATAGTGATGGACAGTCTGTCTTCTCAGGAGAGGACAGGGAGCAGGAGGGAATCATGCCAGGATCCTTATGGAGCAAGTCTTACACTTCTGCTGAGGGCAGAAACAGAACCCAGTAGGTGGTGACATGTTCCCATTAATCCTCAGCACCTCCACCTTCATGCAAGACTATCATTGCAGAGATGACTGCGGGGGTGCCTGTTCCTTCCCACTCTGAGATGGTATTTCCAGGATCCAAGCTTATATCCATGTATGTGGTTGCATAGCCCTGTGTGAAGAACCACAGTGAATGGTGATAACTTGCTCTTGCTATGTGCTGTGGGGGAGTCTGCAAAGCAGAAATGACCCAAGTAGGGGGCTTGGGGGGGAACTGGGGTGTTGGCAGAGGAAGGAGGAATGTGCTGAGGCTGCTCTGTTATCTGGGTTGGTGTTAGGAGCAGCTTTGGCAAAGAAAAGAGCTCAGGACCCAAGTTAGATCTTTCCATGTGGTGGTATGTATTTTGTGCTGGAGGGAAAGCTCATGTTGGGGTGCTGCTTAAGCAGGACCCTCTCCAAAAGAGTCGGGTCCTGCCTCAGGCTCTCTGTGCACACAGCCGTCTCCATCTCTCTTGGCAAGGAGAAAGTATATATTGGGAATGGACACCAAGAGAGCTCAGCCGAGAGCTGCTGAGCAAGCAGGGGGCAGCTCGAGTTGTGTGATGGCTTTGCTGACCCCAGCTGAACTGTCTACTCCCCTCACACACCGTAGCCTCACAGGGGTGAGCAGTTCATCAGCACCATCCCAAGTGCAGAGATGTTTTGGAGCCACTGAGTCGCTTTTGCCGCCACTGTGGGATGAAGGATTCGCGCCCTGAATGTTAACCATCCACACAATCTGCCACAGGTTTACTGGGCTTTATGAGCAGCTCATGCTTTAGATTTTGTGGAAGTTTTGAGTTGCTTGACGAACAGAGCACTGTGCTGAACGCAGGATGAGGAGGCCACTGTGGTTCCTACAGCAGGGCTTGTATTACAGATAGCACATGTGGTATGCTGAAAGAGGGGCTGATGTTTCCTTCACAGGCCTGTCATTTCAGCAGAAGGATATTCGAGTGGCAGGAGACATTTATCGCCCTTCAGAAAAGCCGTTCATGTTTATCTCCAACCAGTTAAAATTCCCTGCTTATTTCCCTGTTGTTCTGCAGCCTAAGGAATGTCAGCATTCAGGCATCTCCAAAGGGAAAGTCCTGCCATCCCAGGACTTCTCCTAACCTTGAATAATGGAACAGTTCAGGTAGGAAGAGATCTTTAGAGGTCCCTAGTCAGTCTCTGAGTTGTCAAAGAAGCTGAAGGAGATGTGTCGGAACTAGGGGGAGATCTAGGGTGTTTTAGGTTGGTCTTCCTAGCTTGGATGGATTGGTGTTGCACTGCATACTAGGCAAGGACTGTCTCGTACTTGACTCATGGGGTTCCTCGTCATCAGGCTTCTCTATCGCTGTCCTACTGGTGATCTCTCGCAAAACTTCCTGCTGCACTTTTCTCCTCTTCTCATCCCTCAGGGTGTGTTAACCCCCCTAAACATCCTTGTTGGCAGGCAGTGCATGTCCAGAGCTCTAAGGCTCTTCATCCATCATCCCATACATCACTTTGGAAAGCAACGCTCAGTCTGCTCATCTTGTTTGGATGATGATCAGCAACTCCCTCATCCCAGAGCTGCTGCCAGTGCACCCTGTTTGTACTGCAGGATAGAGAGAGGCTAGCTAAGGGCAGGATGAGGCTTTTACACAAGGTGGGGAGACACCTATTTTGGTGGCCTCCGTGGTGCTGTCATTATATCCCACCTGGCATGTGCCTTTGGGAGCCTGCATTTCTCCTGGAGTGTATGAAAAGCTGTCCTCTTCTAATCACCACCCACGTATCGCCTTTAGGTAAATTAATACTTACTCATCATTGGGAGATTGTTTCATGCAATCAGTCAAGAAGAGGACATATTTTTCACAAATTTTTTTCATCAAATTTGAAATGTTTAGAAAAATAGAGATGTGCCAGAAAAAACGTTGAGTGGAAAAAACATTGCACTCAAGAGCCTGTTTTGAAAACTCAACTCCTTTGTTTCCAAAGCTTGTGATGAAGTTTTCTTTTAATGTTTGCCTCTACTATTAGGACATCATGATGAATCCAAGCGATTTCTGAAAGTGACCCCTTGTTTCAGCCCTGGCCAGATAAAACTCATATTTTATACCAGAGAAAAAGCAGAAGATAAGCTGGACACTAGAGAGATGCAGGGTTTTGGAAGTTTGGGTGTTTGAATATTCAGTATTCATTCCTAGGTGTAGCAGCTGTGTAAGTTCAAGGTCTGGCTGAGGCGTGCTGATCAGATTTCTGCTGGGACCCATTATTCAGCAGTGATTCGTTTCTTCCAAACTGATTTCCATTTTCCTGCTTTCAAAGTCAGTCACCTCACTCCCGGTTTGCAGAGACTGCTTTAGTGAGGAGGGTTGGACTGAACTGAAATATTTCTGAATTTCAGTGAAGTGAAAATAAGCTTCTGTTTTAAGTCACGGTTTACTCTACACCTGTACTGTGTTTACTATGCATTATTTTTGTGTCGGGGGCTCTGTCATCTGGGGATAAGCACAGGGATGCAGGTGCTTTCCTCATCGGAGGATACACATCCTCCCTCACATCTACAACGGAAGCTGCTGCCATTCATCTTCACTCTGAAAGTTGTCATTCCATCCTGCTTAACTGAGCAGATGGGTCTTCTCCGAGCAGCCTGTGCCCAGGAGGAGCAGGTTGTCCCAGGATCTTCTAGGGCCCCCAGCATGGGTGCGGAAACCAGAGTTTCTCATTGCTTCTTGGGAGATTTGCTTGGTGAAACACCCTGAAAGAGATGTAGATGGTCTTATTTAGAAGTCCTCAGCACAGGAAGGACATGGATCTGTTAGAGTGAGTCCCGAGGAGTCTATGGAAATAATCCGAGGGCTGGAGCACCTCCTGTACAAGGACAGGCTGAGAGAGTTGAAAGCTGTGGGGAGACCTTAGAGCAACTTCCAGTTCTAAAAAGGGCTCCAGGAAAGCTGGGAAGGCGCTCTGGATCAGGGAGTGCAGGGACAAGATGAGGAGCAGTGGTTTTCAGCTGAAAGAGAGGAGATTGAGATGAGATCTTGGGAGGAAATGTTTTCCTGTGAGAGTGAGGAGGCCCTGGCCCAGGTTGCCCAGAGCAGTGGTGGCTGCCCCGTCCCTGGAGCTGCTCCAGGCCAGGTTGGATGGGGCTTGGAGCAACCGGATCCAGTGGGAAGCGTCCCTGACCATGGCTCGGGGGTTAGAACTGGATGGACTTTAAGGTAACCCATACCATTCTGTGGTTGAAATGGCTCATCTTGCTGATGGCTGCCCAAGAGCTTTGGTGCTCCCCTAAAGCATAATGAGCAGTAGTTTTCTGTGGTCCCACTGTCCTTTTCCAGGGGGACAAATGACATACTGTGAGCAACTACCCCACTCAGAATACTCAGAAGCTGTAGATCCTGGTGGATGCAGCATCTTCTGATGTGCCAGCCACCACTCCAGACGTGAGGTTTCTCCCAGCCTTGTTCGTCAAGTGGGTTTGATGAAGAGCTCTCTGAGTTGTTCAGCTTCAAGAAATGTTTGAAATTCAAGCTGTGCTGCTTATTTGTGATTGGCCTGAGAAGCTGGAGGGTTTTGAAGAGTCACTCTGGGCTGTGATTGCAATGAGCAAATGAGCACTTCTAGCCCAAAAGCCTGCAGATGGGAAGGAAAAGTTTTATTCCCACAAACAGGACTGAAAGAAGTTTGAGCAGCAGGAACCACATACCTAAAGCAAAACTGTGGAAGAGGAAGGAAACAAGGCTTTGCTTCATAATTTGACTCTCACCTGGTTGTACAAAATAAACATTTTGTTTAAATTAGCTCCAGACATGACTGCAAACATCTATCAGGGGTCCTTCAAATGTTCATTAAGGACTTTCTTTGAAGTGCTCCTTAATCAAATGCTCTTGTCCATGCGCTGTGAGTTGTTTGTATAATTGGATCCCTCTTTTCCCCTTGCCAGTACTGCTGCTTGAGAAGCAATTTAATGGGAAAACTCTAAGGGGAGGGCTATGATTTTAGGAGCTTTATCATCTCACAGGTTAGAGCTGCCTTTTTCTGTCTCTTCTAGCCCTTTTCAAACCCTCCATAACTTGGCACAGCTGGAGCCGAGCCAAAATGTAGATGTTTTCTTCCCAGAAGCTCTGGGCCGTTGGACCACCCATGGCCCCACCAGGAGGTGTGGGCTGTATCCTTGCCTGGCCACCTCATTGCTGACTGTGCTGCACTGTCCCTGCTGAAGTGGAAGAAGTTACTTAAGGTGCAAATATTGCTCAAGAGTAGCAAAGCAGCTGTTTGCACAACTCATGGTAAAGCTGGCAGTTCTCTTGACAGTAGTTAACTCCATGGCTGTGGGCCATTTCTTGTCTCTGCTTCATTTCCCCAGCTGTAAAAAATACTCTAATGGGAATACCTCAGGCTCAAGTCTCACAGGAGAGCCAGTTCCTGTTGTTTTCTGGAATGCTTCATGCTTTTGGTGTTTTCCTCAAGGGTGCAGAGGGCACTCAGCGTGTTACAGGTGTCTGTTGTTGATGTGCCAGCAAAGGAAAGGGCTCGGGGAGCTTTGCCAAGCTGCAATGCTGTGATGCAAGTCCAGGTTCTGCTCCTGGTTGTGCCACAAGATGCTTTTCTACCCTTGGACTCTGGGTTTCAGTGTCTTTACTGCCTGGAGTGCTAAAAAGCAGTTCTGGTGTCTTCAGCACAAGAAGGATATAGATCTGTTAGAGTGAGTCCAAGGGGGTCCACAAAGGTGATCCGAGGGTTGGAGCACCTCCCATACAGGCTGAGAGAGTTGGGGTTGTTCAGCCTGGAGGAAAAAAGGCTCCAGGGAGACTATACAGCAGCTTCCAATGCTGAAAGGGGCCCCAGGAAAGCTGGGGAGGGTCTCCTGGTTAGGGAATGCAGGGATAGGATGAGGGGGGACGGTTTTAAGCTGAAAGAGGAGAGATTGAAATAAGATGTTAGAAAGAAATTCTTCACCATGAGGGTGGTGGGACCTTGGCCCAGGTTACCCTGAGAAGTCGTGGCTGCCCCATCTCTGGAGGTGTCCCAGGCCAGGTTGGATGGAGCTTCGAGCAACCGGATCCAATGGAAGGTGTCCCTGCCCATGGCAGGTGGGTTAGGTGGATCAGCTTCAGGTTAGGGTTAGGGTACCCTCATCTGCCTTGGTGGAAGCTGTTTACACAGAGGTGGGCAGAAGACCTGTGTCTCTTGCAGTAGGAGGGGGTGGGCACCTGCCCTGGAGACGTCCATTGTCTCAGAGGTTGGGGAGCTGTGAGGCTGAAGGCAGCCGGACTCTCAGTCAACAGTTTGAGTCATTGCTAAACATGGGGTCAGATCCTTTCCAAACACTTATGGAGATATATGGGGTTGGTTTTGCTCACTTGTATTGTGAGTTACAGCACTTGCGTTAAAGTTGTGGAGGGGAAATGAAAGTTGTGCTTTCCTGTGTTTTTTAGCTGATGTTTTCCCTGCTGCTCTGTCGGTGCTGCCTCAGTGCACCAGTGTTGACCTGGTTATTCCCTTTTGAGAATCAACAGGACATTTAGCAGGAAGGTCAGGGTGCCAAGGATGTCTCCCAGAGGGTCCTCGTGTTTGCTCATCAAACCAGCTGACAGGGGGCAAGCGAAGCAGCAGATGATACCATGTTGGACTTCTCCACGGGTTTTTTGGCCAGGCAGAGTGGATGTTTACAGTGCAACACCATCTGAGACCCTTGGTGGTAGCTCAGTCTTGTAGTATCACTGGGCTTTTCTCCTGCAGGGACACATCTATGTCTGAGAAGATGTGGAGACAAACTAGATGTGAGTTATACAGCAATGCTGTTGGTAAGAGGCTAAGTGAAGTTGATTTCAAATTTAAAGTACTTTTCTAAGAAAGACTGGATTCAGGGCAAACCTTTGTGTTCAGGTGTGCCCAAAGAAAAATGATCAGGAAAACTTTATATTCCCCTAGGTTTATGTTAACCGTTTCGTTGCGGGGTTGGTGATATTTTGGAATTAATGAACTCGTCTCTGACAAAGCCTGTGGTACCTGGGGATCCACAAGAGAAAGAGAGAAGAATATTGCTCTAAAGAAGTGGATTTTTCAGAAAGGGCAGCGCTGAGGTGATGTGTAATAAGATGTTTCTGACAGGAGGCCATGAGGGAACTCCCTCTACAATGTGTGCAAGTACACATTGGCTCCAAGACATACTTATGTGTATATAAATATGGGTGTTCACTCTGTAGCTGATCTTTAAGCAAATACCACATTTGCTGGAAAAAAAAAACCGTGTACTCCTCCTTCCATCTTGGTGATAGAATTTGATGGAAGGTTGAAGTTACTTTCTGGCAAATGACCTTGGAAAAAGAAATTTTTTTTTTTTCTTTTCTGATTACTGATGCTGTAAAAGACAGTTTAAAAAAATTCACAAACGAAACACACCCCCAATTTTTTTTTTCCATCTGTTTGAAACCTCTGGCTGGCAGGGCTAGATTACTTTGATATCAGTAGCAATACTAGTGGCAGCGCGTTTCAAGCTTGATCCATTCCAGGACGCCAGAAAGTTGCATTTTTTCTCATGTGGCAGCCTCATGCCTGTTGCATCCTGTGGGTGGGACAATTGGGCTGAGACTTAAATGTTCTTCCAGCTGGCTGTTATCATGGAAGAGAAGCACAGAATCATTGAGGTTGGAAAAGGCCTCTCAGCTCATCTCATCCAGCCATCAACCCAACCCCACCGTGCCTGCTAAACCATGTCCTGAAGGGCCACAGCCACATGGTTTCTGAACCCCTCCAGGGTTGGAGACTCCCCCACTACCCTGGGAAACCGGTTCCAATGCTTCACCACTCTTTCAGGAAAAAACTTTTTCCTAATATCCAGTCTAAACCTCCCCTGGCACGACTTGAGGCCATTTCCTCTCATCCTGTCTCTTGTTACTTGGGAGAAGAGCCCAGCACCCACCTGGTTCTTTTGGGGAGCTGCAGAGAACGATTATCGTGATGGTCAGGGGGAGCTAGAATTCATCCTGAGCAGCCAATCAGTGCAGGTGTGGCTGGATCACCCTTCGCTGCACGCTGGATAAAGTCTTGCAGTTCTACAAGGGAGCACCCAGCTTTGGGAGTATGGTTTTTCTGTCATAACTCCTCAAAAATAACTCCAAGCAGAAAATCTTGGACATTTTTTTCTTAGAAGCAGCTTTGTCTGGATACTTGGGAGCAGGATGGAGAGCCAACCCAGCCCCCTGTACTGGTAGCCGAGAGCGTTATTGCTCGAATTTATTCCCAGGCAGCTTGTGGCCGTTGCTACATGCAGTGATCTCTCCTTGCTCAAGTGATTTGCCGTCTGGTTTGATGCTTGCCCCTCTGGAAGGCAGCTCTGTCACCTCTCAGCCTTTGTTTGCTAGGTGAGACAAGCCAAAATCAAGCAACAAACTTGCTTGATAGAGTGGATTTTTGGTTCTGAGGTAGGAAGCTAAGCACTGGAACCAGCTGCCCAGGAGGGCTGAGGGGTCTTTTCCAACTTGAATGATTCCATGATTCTGTACTGTGCAGCAGCGGGGCTGCAACCTCATCTGGCCTTTTGCTACTCTGGAGCGAGTCCGGAGAAGAGCAACAAAGCTGGTGAGGGGGCTGGAGAGCAAGTCTTATGAGGAACAGCTGAGAGAGCTGGGGGTGTTTATCCTGGAGAAGAGGAGGCTGAGGGGAGACCTCATTGCTCTCTGCAACTACCTGAAAGGAGGTTGTGGAGAGGAGGGAGCTGGGCTCTTCTCCCAAGTGACAGGGGACAGGACGAGAGGGAATGGCCTCAAGCTCCACCAGGGGAGGTTCAGGCTGGACATCAGAAAAAAAATTTCACAGAAAGGGTGATTGGGCACTGGCAGAGGCTGCCCAGGGAGGGGGTTGAGTCACCTTCCCTGGAGGGGTTTAAGGGACGGGTGGACGAGGTGCTCAGGGACATGGTTTAGTGTTTGATAGGAATGGTTGGGACTTGATGATCTGGTGGGTCTCTTCCAACCTGGTGATTCTATGGTTCTATGAAAATACCAGTAGGAACTAGCTATGATATTTTTCACTTGCTGTTGCCTGATTTTTGCCTCTTGGCCATGCAAAACCTGCCAGAAATTAAGCATTATGCACACCTTGTGGAGGTCTCAAACCCAAAGGTGATGTTTGTTTCAGATTATCAGTCAGCTCTGGGAGCTACGGAGAAATCTGTCACCATCTTGTATAGCCTCATCCAAGTAATATTTTTTCCACTGTGTGAAATAACTCGGTGTATTTCTAATTACACAAATCTAATTAAAGGCTGAATGTAACGACTATGCCTAATCATAATGATACACCCATTTAATTAAAAAAAGCAATTGCTTGTGTACAACAAACCACCCAATTTAGTACAGAATTAATATCCATCTCTCCAGCTGGAGCTGTACAAGCACTGGCTCGTGCAGGCATCCCCAGGAGATCCCCATGGCCGAGCTGATTCTCGTGTGGCCACATTCATACCACTGGCTCTTTTGTAAGTAAATTCTCAAGAGGTGTTGGTAGGACTAGGGGGAGAAAGGACCCTCCCACCTTTCCAGAGCTGCGAGAGACTGTGGTCTGTGCATCGTGACAAAGCATTCAGGCGAGCACTGAACTGGGATTGAGTGGATTTTGTGCCTGAGGCTCAGCAGTGGGAGAGCAGTAGAGGTGCCTTTGCTTCATTTTCATGTCAGCAAATTGCTGAAATCGCTCTCGCAAAAACAACTGTGGCTTCATCCTTTTCTTACCTTGGTGGACGTAGCAGATTTGTCCTGCAGCATGGAGACTGCGCCCACGTTTCTGGCAGGTCTGCAAGAATTCAGATGTCAGAGAAAGAGCCAACTATGGGACAGAGGGAATAGTATCAGGGCAGGGGGTTAAATGGATGGATAATGGATTTTTTTCAGTGCTGGTCTCGGGTGTAAATCCATCGAGGTTAATGAAGTAAGGCAAATTGAATTGAACAGCCCTGTACAGAGGCTTAGGCTGGCATAGAGCTGGTTTCAGAGGCTCCTCTTGGTGCTCCCTCAGTGTCTTTAGCGCCTGCATCTCAGTATTAGCATTTTGCTTGTTTACACCAGCAGACAGGAGCTGAACTCTGATGGCTTCAACCATTTTAACCTGGAACCAAGAAAGCAAACCTCCCATGTAATTCTTTACTAAAGTACTTGGATACGTATGTTGGCTGGGATTTGTCAGATCTACCTGCAGTTCTTTCCTGGACCTCCAGACAGTTTGCACTGGTGGCTGCAATGGCCCACGGGCTGGAGGCTGTAGAGTCCTGAGCTCACTGCGTCTCAGCATTTCTGCAGTTCCCTAGCGAGCCGTCCACAGCGTTGCTGTCTTTTGGATGAGGCATCAAATATTTGTCACAGAAGTGCTCGTGGCACTTTGGTAAGTGTTAGTTCTGGAGCCAGAATTAAATTGTGATGGGGATCATTATATCCTGCCAACCCACCCTGAGTTGAACTGATGGGGAGTGTTGGACTTCCCATCCTGCCCAGGTAGGATGTGGATACATGCCAACAGCAGCCATGCAGCTTGAGTGGGATGGGGAAGAAGGGATTTCTGGTAATCTCTGGATTAAGGATCATCAGGACTTGGATAGGAGGCTGGGTTTGATATGTAGATGAGTACAATGTGGGTTTGCGAGAGACAGAGGATCCAGCCATAGCCCCAGGGGCAAAGGAGATGTTCTCCTTGCTCAAGCTCACAGGTGCTGGGACAATGTCTGGCCTTGCCTCTTGCTGCAGGCAGAGAGCGAGCCCAGCCCCAGGAGCTGGTGTGCTGACCCCAGTGTGACTTGTGACCGCTTGGGCCAGGGCTCCCGGAGACACAAACTCTTTCCCATCTTTTATCCTGTATTGTTACAGAAATGGATCTGAGGATTCAGTCACCAGCAGAAGGTCAGTTGTCCTTTGGATCATAAGAGAATCATGGAATGGTTTCAGTTGGAAGGGACCTTAGAGCCCACAGGCAAGGACACTTGCCACTGGATCAGGGTGCTCAAAGCCTCATCCAAGCTGGCCTTGAGCATCTCCATGGATGGAGCATCCACAACTGCTCTGGGCAACCTGTGCCACTGCCTCCCCATCCTCATAGAAAAACATTTCTTCTAAAGATCTCATTTCAATCTCCCCTCATTCAGCTTCAAACCATTCCCCCTTGTCCTGTCCCAGCACTCCCTGATCAAAAGCCCTTCTCCAGCTTTCCTGGAGCCCCTTTCAGGACTGGAAGGTCCTCTAAGGTCTCTGTGCAGCCTTCTCTTCACCAGGCTGAACAACCCCAACTTTCTCGGCTTGCTCTTGTATGGGAGGTGCTCCAGGTCTTGGATCATCTTTGTGGCTTCCTCTGGACTCGCTCCAACAGATCCATGTCCTTCCTGTGCTCAGAACTCCAGAACTAAATGAAGGGCTCCAGGTGAGCATCAGTTATGCCTGGCCATTGTTAAATTATAAGTGTCTTTCATGGGTGGTGGATCATAGCCTGTTGATCCCCTTTCCGGTGATGCATTGTTCTCTGTACAGCCAGTTCGTTTGTACCTTTTGCTGCTCGTGCCCAGACTTGTGAGGGCTTCTTTGGTTCACTTTGCTCAGGGTTTGTTTTTCTAAATGATGCTGATGGTGAGCAGGATGCCTTTTCTTCCCTGCTGTCTCCCCCAGCCACTGCTTCCTGACACTCACCGGGCTCTGGCACAGAACTGTTTAACCTTGGTAAATGAAACCTTGCAGGTGTTACTGGAGAAAAGGACTGCGCCAAGCAGTTCTCCCGTGGGTCTCATCTGTACTTACTTTCAGACTTCCCTTGTGATTGCCCAGACTCCTCTAAGAGCAAGACAGGAGCAAAATCAGGCTGAGAGCAAGCACCCTAATCTTCTCATGGTCTTTTGCAACACTATTTCTCAGGATTGGAGATCTTTGGGAAGAACAGAAGAAGAAAACTTAACAGACCACAACTTCCATTCCAATTTAACTTGGGGAAGGTGAGCCTGGCTACCTCTGGTTTGCGCTAGGATGTGCTGATATACTGGTATTCTCTGTTACACATTCAGCAGTTGCTCTAGAGAAATTGGTCAGTGAGAGATGCCATCCCAGGTACAGCAAAATAGTCACAGAATCATTGAATCATCAGGTTGGAAGAGACCCACCGGATAATCAAGTCCAACCATTCCCATCAATCATTAAGCCATGTCCCTCAGCACCTCAACCACCCGTCCCTTAAACCCCTCCAGGGAAGGTGACTCAACCACCTCCCTGGGCAGCTGTTCCAGTGTCCAATGACCCTTTCCGTGAAATATTTTGTCCTGATGTCCAGCCTGAACCTCCCCAGCAAAGCGTGAGGCCATTGCCCCTTATCCTGTCCCCTGTCACTTGGGAGAAGAGGCCAGCTCCCTCCTCTGGTGAGATCTTCTTCTTGGAAAGAAGTCATGAATGTTTGGTGTTCTTTACCATGGTTTTAGTTACCTGGCAGGGGAGACACCATGACTGTATAGTCCTTCAGGTATCTTTGCATCCTCCTGTCCTGTTATAGTGAAAGATTTTTGGTGAAGATAAAATTCTCATGGCAGGGAAGGCCGCCACATGGGGGAAGGCTAATATCCATGTGGCACTGCAGTTCCCTTTGCCCAGGTCTTGTGGGAAGCTTGGAATGACATTTGAGACTTATCAACCGTGGTCTGTCTGGCTGAGCTGCCTGGGATGTGGCTATTTCAGAGCAGGCTCAAGGACAATTCCTATTCCTTAGGACTGTCACCTGCCAGCCATTCCACCTTGGAGTTATGTCTTGCTGCTTTTGGCAATGGAACTTTTCCTTGGAGCTCTGGCCCTTTGGGCTAGTGAAGAACCGAACCCCATCTGCAGCAAATGCCCAGATCTGGTGTAGGGCAGGACCTCCTGGGAAGGCAGAGGGGAGCCCTTTGGGCAGCACAGAACAGTCCAGTCCTGCACCAGGCAGAGAACGTCTCCCACCCAACTCAAGCTGCTGACAGAGCTTCTGGGAGAGATTTTCATCTTGTATCCCCTGCCTCTGGGCAGGGACACTGGTGAAGCCTGGATCCTGAGCTCCCATCCCTTGCTATTTCCCTCTGCTCCTACACCTTACCCTGCTAAAAATAATTGCAAGAAAGGCATCAGCCTGCAGTGAGGGCAGAGGGAACCCCTGTTTCCCTGAAATTGGACTCCTACAGCTGGCAGGAGCCTGTCCGTCACGCAGGCAGCATGTGTGCGGAGGTTTGTCTCTCTTGCTGGGTAGGCACTGTCTACATAAATAAACAGGCTCTGGGTTTTGCCTTAAGTCACCCTCCCAGTGCCTTTTGCTGGCCTTGACTCTTTGGCTTCTCTCTGTATTTTTAGCTGCGGGACACTCTGTCCCCAAACTCAAAGAGGACCCAAGTTTTCTCATACCTTTCTAAACGTGAGAAGCCAGCTCTCGCCTTTCTCCATATCCCAATTTAGAGAAGGGGAAGGTGGCAGTGCAGTTTCTTCTTCTTGTACTGGTAAGTAAACTTGAGGACCAAAGGTGTGAATATCTGCTTGCCCAGTAGCTTATTGAAGGTTGTACTGAATAAGCCTTTGAGAAAGAGTGAGAAAGGCAGCTCTGTGATATACAGCAGCAGAAGGGTAGAGGAGTCCTTGCGTGCAGGCTGGTCCATGGTTACAAGGCAGGAACCTGAAGATCAGGTATAGAGTGAAACTGTTCAATACAGGGGCTTCTTCAGGGCAACGGAGCTGCTCAGGGACCTGGAGCACAAGTCTTATGGGGAGCAGCTGAGGGAACTGAGACTGTTTAGCCTGGAGAAGAGGAGGCTGAGGGAAGACCTTATTGCTCTCTACAACTACCTGAAAGGGGGTTGGAGTGAGGTGGATGCTGGTTTCTTCTCCCAAGTAACAAGTGATAAGACAAGAGGAGACAGCCTCAAGTTGTGTCACGTGAGGTTTAGCCTGGATGTTAGGAAAAGATTCTTTACTGACTGAGTGGAGAAGCATTGGAACTGGCTGCCCAGGGCAGTGGTGCATTCCCTGTCCCTGGAGGGATTCAGAAACTGTGTGCCCATGGCACTTGGGGCCATGGCTTGTTAAGCACAGTGGTGTTGGTCTGGCAGTTGGACTGGATGATCTCAGAGGTCTTTTCCAACCTTACTGTTTCTGTGATTCTGCCCTGCACATGTCTCCATCAGCGTAGCGAGGAGAAGCATGTTCCAGGGTCTCCATATGCCTGCATGGAGCAGGAACTGTGAACTCCTGATACCCTTGGGCTGGGGCAGTGTCAGCACAATGTGAACCACGCTTTTCTCCCTTGAGCCTAGCACTGAGGAGGCCCAATATGATTTTCCCTTCTATCTTTTGTCTCATTTGTATGCAGAGGAGTAGAGGGGAAAAAACCCACACTTGACTCCATTCAGCAAAACCCAATATTTCTTTGTGTTCTGCTGAGAAGGGGATGAGTTTGGGAGTTTATTATCTTTCATTTAAAAGTACAAAATGATTTAGCACAATACAAAATTAAATGTCACTTGGAATAAATGCCCAAGTGTTCTTCCATTTGACAAGTGCTGAAACAAGCACATGGTTTATTGTGTGGTAGTTTTGGTCGTGCCAAATCTGCCCTTGCATCCTTCTCTACTTCAGCAGCAGAAGCTGCCTTTTCAGCTGGCCAAGCTCTTCCATTTACCCAGTCCTCTGCCCCATCCAAGCATCCCCACCCTGCTCCTCATCACCAGGTTGGTGCTGTGGGCTCAGCTCTTCAGCATCCTCTTTGCTCCTTCTATCTGCACTACAGTCCTCACTCAGATGCTTGCTCAGGCATGGACTTCTATTTAAGTGCATAAACAGCTCCCATGCTGTAATTAAGGCTATTTGTGTGCTTGGAGTTAACTACGTGCTGAAGCATTTTGCTGGATGAAGGCATAAAAGCACCCGAGCTTCAGCCGAGCAGTAAAATAGGTTTTACAAGGCACTGGGAGCTGCCAGCCCCACTCCTCATCCTGGGGGCTGCTGATGTGAGATGACCTGGGAGTTGTGACGGCTCCCTGCTCTCTGACGCTGCAGACTAAATGTTCTCCTGTCTGTTGTTTGCGCCAAACTGACGCATGTTCCTGTAAGACTGTGTGACCACCTTGTTCCCTGGGAGAGCCACTCAAGGGCACAGGCTGCTTTCTGACAGCTGGCAAACCTGCGGTTCCCAGCCGTGAGACACTAAGGAGATGCTGGTTTGGTCTATTAAGGTGTCCCAAGGCAGGTGGGGTGCGAGGAATGAGTCCTAGCCAGGGTGCCCTCTCCATCCACATGTGATGCTGCCATCATGGGAAGCAACGCACAGAGGTGGCAGAGGGGGATTTATTCAGAGAGATAGAAAGTGAGGCTGAACAGATGCAGGCATGGATTTTATTTGGTGTGAGCAGGCTTGTGTGCATCCAGCTACTTGCTGTATCCTAGGGAAGATGGATCATGTCACCACAAGCATCCATGTGGTAACAATGGCTTGAGCTTGTCCTTCTTGTCCTCTGCCGAGAGAGGGTGGTGTGTGTTTATGTCGTTATCCCACGGGGAACCAGGCTGGGAGAAGACATGGTGTGCTAGGCAAGGCTTAGTTGATCTTCAGCTGAAATATGTGGAGTTTTAGGGGGTAGCTATACAGCTCCTTAACCAAATGCTGCTGCTGCTGGGCTCGCGTGGGCAATGTTACCTGACCTCCCTGCGCAGTCGGTGCTACCTGAGCTAATAATTTCCTATCCAAGTGCCAATGCAAACAGCTGAGATATTTTGCATTTTTGATGACTCTCTAATGTGCCTGATTTAATGGAAAAAAATGGACTGAAACTAAGACGAGGCTATTGAAGGGAGAGGATGACAAATTGGCTTTAGAGCACGGCAGCAACAAGCGCTGTCAGGAGTTCGTGCACTGACCTTTATCTAAACAGAACTGTATGTAACAGATAAGAATATTTAACAATAATTAATGTCATATCAGTGCAGAGAACAAAATGACTACATCAGACAGGCAAGAAATGTACTGCAAATTACTCAAAAGAGAAATGTCAGCTTCTTCCTATTTGCAACCTGCCTTGTGCTGATGGTGCTGGAGGCACAGGAGGGCACACGAGTGAAGAAGCTATTAAAAATTATTTAGGGACTGGATAATATATATGTGAGTGAGTGAGAGAGAGAGAAGCAGAATCAAGAAGCACGATGGCAGGTCTGCTGGACCAGTCGTGTAAAATCAAACACTGAACCGAGCTGGTACTTGGGTGCAGAGGTAAATATGTATAAAACAATTACTTCCACTGATGGAGTTTTGACAGGAGGCTTATGCTTCCCTTTCCTGTTTCTTCCAACTCCAGGGGGTCCCAGTGTGCTCCCACCCACCAGCTCAGACAATGTCTCTGTCCCTCTGAATGGCTCATACACCCTCTTTAGCATTAGCACAGCCGGTGTAATTTGCTCAGACTGGACTGCAGGAGATTATCCACAGAATGCACAAATCTAGTAAAAAGCCCAGCCCAAGACATAGAATCACAGAATGATTAAGGTTGGAAAAGACCTCTCAGCTCATCCAGTCCAACCGTCAGCCCAACCCCACTGTGGCTGCTAAACCCTGGCCCCAGGTGCCATGGCCACATGGTTTTTGAACCCCTCCAGGGATGGGGACACCACTAATGCCCAGGGCAGCCGGTTCCAGGACTTTGCCACTCTGTCAGCAGAGAATCTTTTCCTAATACCCAGTCTAAACCTCACTTGACACAACTCAGGCCGTTTACTCTCATCCTATCTCTTGTTACGTGGGAGAAGAGATCAGCACCCACCTCTCTAGAACCTCCTTTCAGGTAGTTGTAGAGAGCAATGAGGTCTCCCTTCATCCTCCTCTTCTCCTGAAGCTAAACAGCCTCAGTTCCCTCAGCTGCTCCCAAAACCTGTGGGCTCCAGACCCTTCCCCAGCTGCATTGCCCTCCCTCTGGACACGCTCCATCATGTGTTAGTCCTTCTTGGCTTCGTTCCCCTAAAGCCAGTGATGATGCAATGGAAAAAATAACCAATTTCATTCTAAAAGGATCCTTGTGCCCATCATAATAGTTTATTTTCTAAACATAAATTAATTTATTCGCATGACCATGGTAAGTGTTAATAACCCCAGTTAGAAGAGGTGAGATTGAGGGACAGAGCTGGAGCTCAAGGTCATGCAGTGAGTCTAGGGAAAAGCCAAGAAATCACTCCAGAATCTCTTGAATTTCTGGCTGGTACCTTGAAGGCCAGTCCTGTCTGCACTGCCTTGCCCACCCTGCAGTACTTTGATTAGTTTTGTTGTCAACATTTCCCTGGTGGGAGGAGGCAGCAAGGTGCCTCTGGATTAGCAAGGTTGTGAAAAATGACTTTCCAACTGGCCTGGTGACCTTTTGACAGCGGGAGAGAATCTACAGGCAGAAGATTGAGACACGGTGATTTAAAATTAGAAACGGTGGGGAGCTGTATCCTTGCCCCTGGAAGGGGAACAGGAAAACTGACCTCTCCCAGATGCCGGCCTGGGCTGGGACCCGGTTTAGGGTATCTGATCTCCTTTACAGAAAGTACTCTTGGGCAAGACGTGCGTTGTTTCCAGCCACCTGCGGCTCCAGAGCTGCATGGCTCATGGAACAGGACTGTTTGGGGGACTCTGCTAGAGGGGAAGGAGCAGGCGGCGCCTCGCTGCAGCATCCCTGCCTAAGAGCTACTGTGCAAAGTTCAGCTTCGCTGGTTCTGTCAGTAAAAGTGTCGGATCCGCTCAGCTGCTAAACAAACCAAGCCCAAGGTTGGCTGAGCAGCTAAGTTCCAATTAGAGGATTTGAATATTGATTCACTGGGGAGAAAAGGTAACAGTAAAGGTTCACTGGGAGACTAAAGCTAAACCGATGTATTGCTTGAAGTGAAAGGCTATGAATTTGCATCAGAATATAAGAGCAGAGCCTTGACAATAACAGGCAACTAATTAAAGTGCATCTGTTAAGCAGAATTCCTCTCCATTTTACCTATGGCTGGATGTACAGAAAAGACACTTGTTAGAAAAATAGTCGCAGCTTAGATCCAGGGTGTTACTGATGCCATCCAGAAAGGCACAAAGGCTAGAGATCTCCCCTCTGACTGAAGTTTCAGGCATCTCTATTTCAGGAGGAACATCCTCAAACCAAGTCATCTCAAACCATGCAAGAGACTGGGAAACCTCACTCTCCAAGCCAAACTTTTCTGCGTTTGTTTTGAAGTCAAGTGGTTTGGTTTCTACACGTTCCCTGCTGGTCTCTGGCACTTCTAACCTGCAGAATTTGGAGTGCCCTGGAGGGCACATGAGAAACAACCATCATGGAGAGGAGTGGCTGGGGTTGGAGTAAGTCCAAGCTCCTGACCTGTGTGGAAACCCCACGAAGATGATCTCGGCATGGAGGGGTGCATCTGATGGCTCTGATTTTGGGCTAAGGATGGAAAAGCCTCAGTGGCAGAAGCTGTTTTGGGAAGGCTTAAGCCAGCTGAGCTGCCCTAAATCCTATGGAGACTCTGAAGCACCACAGAAGATGAACTCCAGATCTCTTTTCCCTTATAATGACCCTGCGTTGGTCAACAGCTCCAGAGGAGCAGCATAAGCTCCTCTTGTTCTTCTTTGGTTCTGCTCTCTGCAGAAGGTTGACTGAAGCCCTCAGTATTAACTTGACAAAAGTGTTTCATCCTGGTGCTGGAGCAAGAAGGGGGTTGGGTGACATGAGAGAAAGCAGAGACCCTCTCCCACCCAGCTCAGCTCCTGGGGCAAACTTCAGCATCTTGAGCTCATTTCCACATTTGTGCGCTCTGGTCTCACCTGGACACATCAAACCCAGCTGGACATCTTATGTAGGACATGGAGGGGATGCAAAGTGATACCCAGGGAGGAAGAAACAAGAGCAGCAGATTTAGCCCTGTAGTCTCCGTGTCACATGAAGGCACTTGGCCACACTGCTGTATCTCTACCCACCCATCCTCTACGCTGACACCAGCCCTGCTCCACATTTTACAAGGTCTGTTGCTGCGATGCTGGAATTACCTTCTCTTCGTTTCAAGTTACTTAGCTTCACAAAGATGCCGTTTCTTCTCTCTCATTTCAAAAGGAAGTTTTCCTGCAACTTTTGAGGGAGCAAAGGAAGAAAGAAGCCAAAGAGAAAAGGAGTTTTCAAGTTGCACCATCTGATTCTTTGCTGAGGCATGCTGCTAGTGTCAACCTTTTTTATGCACATCCGGAGCTGATGCCATTTCGCACCTGCTCCACACTTGTTTTTAAACGACACATAATTATGATAGGCAGTGTAAAGATGAAGCTTCATCCCCAATTAAATTGCATTTTCTGTCTTTTCATTTACTGCCCCACTTGAGAAGGAAGCCCCTGGAGAGCAAGGTCTTTAAGTTTAATGAAGTAGGAGGTGCCTGCAAAATTAAAGGTGAGCTTGTTTATTAGAAGAAAATTTGTGTTGATATATAGAGTTTCCAGAATATTGTGCTTCTGTGTGGTGCCCCAGGGAGTGTTTCAGGTTACTGGAAATGCCAGTGGAAGAATCTCAGGTCATTAAATGAGAGAATCCAGTCCATGAGAGCTGCTGTTCAGAAATGTCTTCAGTTCTGGAGCCCTTGGCACAGGAAGGACATGGATCCATTCGAGTGAGTCCAGAGGAGGCCACAAAGATGATCCAAGGGCTGGAGCACCTCTTGTACAAGGACAGACTGAGAGAGTTGGGGTAGTTCAGCCTGGAGAAGAGAAGGCTGTGGGGAGACCTTAGAGCAGCTTCCAGTGCTAAAAGGGGCTCCAAGAAAGCTGGGGAGGAGCTCTGGATGAGGGAGTACAGGGATAGGACGAGGGGGAATGGGTTTAAGCTGAAAGAGGGTAGATTGAGATGATTTAGATGCAGCACTGGGCTGGTCCCTCTTCATTTATTTAAAGTTCCTGCAGGTGCCAGCCCAGTGGCTCGTGTTTGGTATGTGGCCCTGGGGAGAAGGAAGGGCAGCGCTGTCAACTTTGGGTAAACGCAAAGGACACTTCTCCAGTTTTCTACAAAATGTGTTAGAAATCCTCAAACAAAAAGTCTGTTTGAAGGGCTTCTGACCTCAGCTGTTAGCAACTGGTATGGAAATTAGAAGATGTTCCCATGAGGGTCTTCCTCCTCACTGAGGTGGGGTTGTGAGCGTGGTGCTGGGGTGACCTTCACTGTGCCCTGAGCCTGTGGGACTGTGAGCACCACGTACCAACCTCACTGCTTCATTGGGCAAGTTCCCTTTGCTCTTCATCAAATTTCAGCCCGTTGTGACGAGTCCCCTGCCCTGGGGACGAGTCTTGCGTTTTTAAGGGTCTGTGATATATCTTGGTCAGTATCTACACTATTTCATCCTTTATTCCTTTCCCCAACTTCTTCTGAATGCCATCCAGCCCTCATGATTTATGGCCCGTCAGTGCATTTCGCTTTTTGCTGGAGAATTTATATTTAATTTTTATGCCTGTTATCATTCAGGGAGAGAAGGGAAATGCTTTGGGAGCCCAGAATGGAAATAAAACAGCACATTTTAGTGCAGTTACTTTGTTTGAAAGATCTGTTTGTATTTTGGTGGGGTACTTACCTCTCTCCTCCTTCACTTTTGCATGCTGGGTTGAAATGATTCTAGAAAAATCACAGAGTGGGCACTCAACTGATGGACTCCAGCCTTGCCAGGGCTGCTCTGCTGCTCCTGCTGCTTGAATTCATTAGGACTCACATAGTGAAGAGGAACTCGGTGTAAGAGCAGGTCGATTTGGTCTTTTATGTAGCTTTACATTTGGGAAAAGAGGGATTATGCAGCAGTAAAGGTGAAGTTCATTTTCTTAGCTCCCTTAATCTTCCCAATGGTGAGATTTTTCTGTTGAACCTTCTGTGCAGCTTCTACTTGAGGCTATTGGTCAGCTTTGCAGACCTCACCTGGGTGTAGCTGAAAATCCAAAGGGACACGGAGAGATGTGATAATTTGGTCTCAAAGAGGCACCAGTGCACAGTGGAGCCAGGACCAGAACTCAGACCCTCTGAAACACTTTGGTGCATCATATCCCTCTGCCCCTCGTACTTCCCATCTCCTCATACAACTTTGGAGTTATTCTTATCAACAGAACACTTTAGGAGCAAAAAAAAAAAGCTGGAGTTGTTTAGCCTGGGGAAGAGGAGGCTGAGGGGAGACATCATGGCTCTCTACAACTACCTGAAAGGAGATTGTGGAGAGGAGGGAGCTGGGCTCTTCTCCCAGGTGACAGGACAAGAGGGAATGGCCTCAAGGTCTGCCAGGGGAGGTTTAGGCTGAACATTAGGAAAAAAATTTTCATTGCAAGGGTCATTGGGCATTGGCAGAGGCTGCCAAGGGAGGTGGTTGAGTCACCTTCCCTGGAGGTGTTTAAGGGACAGGTGGATGAGGTGCTGAGGGACATGGGTTAGTGATTGATGGGAATGGTTGGACTCAATGATCCAGTGGGTCTCTTCCAACCCGGTGATTCTATGATTCTAAGTTTCTCTCACTCTCTCCTTTTCTGCATCTCTCCTGCATGAAGACCCATTCTGACAGCATTGCTGCTCTCCTCATTCATTCCAGCACTTTATTCACTTGAACTTCTGAGAGGTGCTGCCAGGTCTTTGAGAGGCTCAATAAATGTCAGTGATGGGTCTGGTGAAATGAGGGGAACTGGGAAACAGCACTGGGAAGTTTGTCATCTTGAATACTTTGTTAGGTTCTTGGATGATGAGAAACATGGCCCTGTGGCAGCATCTCCTGCTTTTAGCCTTTGTTGTTGTGGTGGCTTTGTAATGCAGAGCTTTGAACCCCTGTGCAGGAAGGATTATCAGTCAGCAGAGTGTGCAAAGGCTTCAGCTGTGAAAGCCAGCATGTCATCTCTGATCAGGTCATTAGATATGTGTGCCCTTGTCAGTGGTTGAAGCCCAGTGCTTCATTTCTCTGTCTCTTTAGTGCTTTCTCTGTTTTAATTAAAAGCTTCATTCCAGTTTGACCTTTTGCAGTGCTGTGGCATGACAGACTGAATTGAGCCTCTAATTACGGGGGGTCTCTCATGGCAGGCTGGGTGGATGAACTGATGGTGCGCCCTAACGTTTATGATGCCTGGCAGGAGCCCTGCCTGCTCCTCCTGCCCTGTCCGTAGCATCAGGCAGCCCACATATCTGAGTCATTCATAAAGCAGCGTGGAAAAGATATTGCTCTTTCAATAAAAGCCATGGTTACTCAGAATTATAGAATCATAGAATCACCAGCTTGGAAGAGACCCACTGGATCATCGAGTCCAACCATTCCCATCAATCACTAACCCATGACCCTCAGCACCTCATCCACCTGTCCCTTAAACACCTCCAGGGAAGGTGACTCAACCACCTCCCTTGGCAGCCTCTGCCAATGCCCAATGACCCTTGCCATGAAAATTTTTTTCCTAATGTTCAGCCTAAACCTCCCCTGGCAGACCTTGAGGCCATTCCCTCTTGTCCTGTCACCTGGGAGAAGAGCCCAGCTCCCTCCTCTCCACAACCTCCTTTCAGGTAGTTGGAGAGAGCAGTAAGGTCTCCCTTCAGCCTCTTCTTCTCCAGGCTAAACGCCTCCAGCTCTGTCAGCTGCTCCTCGTAAGTCCTTCTTGGAAGGCAGGAGGTGGGAATCACTGTTGGCTTGTAGAGGGTGGAGAACGCAGAGCAGGCATCTCACAGTGATACATTACTTCTGTTGTACATCATTGCTAGCCCAAAAAGGATGATTTGAAGGAATATGATTAAATCGCTGGATCTTTTTAATGACTTAGGCACTGGAGTTGGGAGCATAGAGACTTGGATCTAGTTCATATGAGCTCTGGACAGTGTAGGCTGGAGGAGCAGTCCCAGTTCTGGAGCCAGGGGCTGGAGAGCATGGAGCACCAAGGAGGTCTCTCTGCATCCCATCCATTCAAGCACAGCTCACAGCTCCTTGCCCAGAGCGCTGGGGCGGGGGGGGGGAAGTTCATGTGCATTTGGTTGCAGAGGAGTGAGGATTTGACATGACCTAGATCCCACGTCTAAAGCATTAGCCCAGTTCTTGTGGGAGGTGCGGCCGTGCCTTCCCTACAAGGAGGATCGCGTGCAGTCCTGCCTGGGTCACCGCTGCCCCACCAGGGGCCTCTCCAGTGGGCACTTGTGTGTTGCCCAGCATTAAAATGCTGCAAGAAGTCCTGCAGCTCCCATTGCTGAATTATAACACCCTGATTTTGTTTCTGCCTGGCAACTCTCCCAAGGTTACACATCAATGCACAGCCTGCAGTCCAACCAGGTAGCTCAGCCCATGCCAGGGAAGGGGAAGCACCTTAAAATGATGAGGAGCCTGGGAACATGATTTAGTAGTAGACAGGTACGGTTGGCGTTGGTGATCTCTAAGGTCTTTTCCAACCTCATGACTCTATGATAGTTTAAAATCCCAAGAGGTATCCTGGCAGCTCAGGGGACCCATAGGAACTGACTTGAAGGAGAACATTTCAGTTATCAGGGAGTGCAGTGGTAGGTCAAGGGGGAACAGCTTTAAGCTGAAAAAGCGGAGATTTACCTTAGATCTTTGGAAGAAATATTTTCCTGTGAGGGTGGGGAGGCCCTGGCCCAGGTTGCGCAGAGCAGTGGTGGCTGCCCCATCCCTGGAGGGGTTCCAGGCCAGGCTGGATGGGGCTTGGAGCCCCTGATCCAGTGGGAGGTGCCCCTGCCTATGGCAGGGGGTGGAACTGGATGGGGTTTGAGGTCCCTTCCAGCCCAAACCACTCTGTGATTCTGTGATTGCATAAAAGTGTTTGGAGTCAGCCTGAGCCAAAGCGAAGTCTTCACTTTCAAAATGGAATTTAAAAAAAAAAAACAACAAAAAAACTAAAACAATGAACACACATGAAAATATTTCTGCGTTTCAAGAAACTGTTTTCCCTGAATAAATCCCAGCCACTGTGAACAAAAATTCCTGCACCTCTTTCTCCAGCTGCCTGGTTCTCTGCAAGTATTAACGTGATGTTGCTGTTCTTGTGGGGTTTCTTGCACCTGAGCCAGACTGCACCACCTCCCCAGCACCTCTTGCAAGTACTCAGCCCTGTGAACACAACCAACTCTGTCTGCTCCGATTTGAGCTCCTTGCTAAGCAGCTCACAGTCTTAGCTCGGAAAGTCCTGGGTCTGATCCTTGCAGACAACCAGGCAGCAGCTTTTCTTTCCAGTGCTGCATAGCCTTCTCTGCTGAGGGTTAGAAAGTACTGGATTATCTGCTTACCACAACTGGCAAAAATACCTTCTGTGTCCTGATTCTTGCAGGGTGAAGCTGAGACTGTAGAGGGGTGCTGCACCTGCTCCCAGACCGTGACGGGAAGGACTGACAAACCCCAAGTGCCCACACCAGTCCCAGTAAGTGACTGTTTCGAGTACCTTGAGATGTGATGGTGGGAGGGATCCCCGCAGCTCCCAGCTGCTGCTGTTCTGCTGTGCAAGGTGGGACTTAACACATTCAGGGCAGCAAGGACACCTTGCTTCAGATGCTGAGCTGTATGAGGGCTTCAGGATGGAGATTTTCTCCTTGAGCCTGCTGAAAGTGCCCTGATCCTGGTCTGGTGTAAGCATTCAAGGAGTCAAAGGTGGATGGATGTGCTGAGAATCTGCCATTCATTCTTTTGCTACTGGCAATAGAAATGGGATTGCTTTAATTACACCCTGATGGGTGGATTGAGATAATTATGGAAGCGGTGGGTTTCATCATGTTTTCATTTCTAATTCGTTGCTTGTATTTATTCTAAAAGTTATGTTTGTGGTTTGCTCTGAGTCAGCGTGAATACGCTCATGATTTCTGAGTGGTGTAGGGGTGGAATCCGCTTTTGACTTCCCTGGTGCGCACCCAAGAGCAAGAAGTTGTAAGGAGAACCTGGGGAGAAGTGCTGCATGCAGGGGCATCATGCTTGGGGCAGACACACACCTGGTGTCGTGGTGAAGGAGGGTGCCCAAATTTTGATCAAAACCCCGGTATTGCCTTTGCGCAGAATAAGCAGAGCATCATCTTGAAAAACAGGCTGGGAGAAAGCATGCTCTTGGTATTTCCTTGAACATCAGCAAACAGGAGAGGTGTTTCTTAGAGCTTTGATCAGGCTCTCCTCCATCTCCAAAAGGTACAGCAGCATCCTCAGGCCACAATTTAGGAAGATAATCAACTGCAAACTGCTAACAGACCTGGCACTGTCAGGACATGAGCTTGAACATCTCCCAGACCCAGCCTGGCCAGGCAGGCTGAGCTGAAAGCACCTCTTTGAAGAAGAGGTTTTGTGGTGGGATGGAAGAGGGTTTGCGGATCAGGTCCAGTGGCAACATGACCCTAGGTATTAGGAGATGCTTGTCCAGGAATCACTGCCTATTGGAAACTTCCTGTGCTTCCTGAGCAGTGAAGGTAATGAAGACATAAACAGGGAGATGTCCCCAGTTTTGTGGGAGTTTTGTTTCAGTAAGAACAGAGTAATGGGACTGTAGGTGAATAAAACAGGGTGAATGAAGTTTTCAGGGTGTAATCATACTATGCGCAGTTCATGATAGGAAAATGGGGTGCTGTAATATTTTCCACAGTGGACTTTCCCATCCAGTTCCCAGATGGAAGGATAAAAGCTGGTCTTCGATTTCCAGTTTAGCGGTTTACAGTCCTGGTGTAACACGTTTATTTGAATTTGTATCGTGGTTAGGTTTTTACTTGAGAACTTACGTAAGAGGGAGAAAAAGTAGATGTGACCAGGTAAAAATTGTTATCAGATGGGTAGGAGCTCTGCTGCTGCTTGATGAACTCTGGGAGATACCACGGTGAATAAGGATCCAAGAGTTTTACACTTGTTAGATTATTTGAAAGTCTAATCCAGGAGATTCCAAATAACAGAGGAGTAAAGGTTCGCCTGAACATTTTCAAATCAAAATCAGGCATTGAAGGAGAAAGGGAATTTGGGTTTGCTTATGGTTTTTCTAAAACCATTTTCTGCTTCTGGCTTAATACACCTCCCATCAGGAGTGGCAAGAGCATCTTGACACAGAGTAAGACTTAAAAAGGCTGGCATACAGGAATGTTAAACAAACGAGCTAGCTAAAAATCCTTTTCTGCATGAGTAAGAGAACTACTGTGTCCTCATTCCACAGAGCAGGATTTAACTCGACATTTGGAATTATGAGACTCAGCCACATTGAAGAAATACATTGTTCTCTTAATATTCAAGGTGTTGTAAAAAAGAACAGTACCAGAAGTTTTTCCAAGTTGTTTTTTTTTTAACTGCTGGCATATTAAACAGCACTTTAAATGGTGGAATCTTCTTTGCATACAAGGTGTTCACTGGAAGTGGAAGGAATTGATAGGTGATAGGACAGGAGGGAATGGCATCAAGCTGCATCAGGGGAAGTTTAGATTGGACATAAGGAAAAATTTCTTCACAAAAGTGGTTCTCAGGCACTGGCAGAGGCTGCCCAGGGAGGTTGTTGCGTCCCCATCCCTGGAGGTGTTTAAAAGGTGGGTAGATGAGTTGCTTGGGGACATGATATAGTAGTAGACAGGTACGGTTGGAGTTCATGCTCTCTAAGGTCTTTTCCAACCTAATGATTCTACAATTCTATGAAGTGTCTTTTATCCTGCATGCAGAGACTGCAGGGCTTAAACTGGAGCGCCTCCTTCCATCTGCGAGCTCTTCACTTCCTCAGGACTTCTGAACTCTTGAGTGCCACTGGTTGATTATTTGCTTTTTCGTTTTTCACTTCTCACTCCAATTATTTGGAGTGCACAGAACAAAGGTTGATTCTAGAGGGAGCTGTCAAACTACCTGTTTCTTGGGAGATGCAGAAAGAGCTGTGAAAATATCTGTCATTTAGGGAATTGGAGAAGAGCATTGAGAGTGACTCTGGACAACTAGGAAGGCTGATGAAAATGCCCATTATATTGGCAACGCAGGGAAGATGACAGAAACACCTTTTATTGAGTCCACCCATAGAGGGCTTGTAGTGTCCCGTAATGAGAGGACACGGAGCATCCTGAGGTAGCTGCACAAAAACTGAATGGGTGAAATTTTTTGTCTGTTGTCTTAGATAAAACCCCAGTGTCGGAGTGAGCATCACAGTGTCTAATCACAAATACATCCAGACTATAATCACTTGCTCAGGTCATTTATCAGCTCTGGCAGTTCCTGTCCTCCCAGGATTAGGATGGTACTCGGTAGCCCTTTAAGCTGTGATCTGGTAGTGACCTTCTTAGCACCCCATGGGCCAAGGAAGGAAGCGATGTAACAGGTTTCTTAATTTAGAAAAGACGATGCGGGTCAGGAGAAGGTCGCAGGGATCGGTGACTGACGTGGATGCTGTTAGGTGCAGGCTCTGGTCAAGGGCTGCAGTATCCGGTACGGAGGAGGTCACGGGATGCAAATGAAGCATTCCCAGGGTTTGTGAAGAAGTCTAAAACAACCCAACTGTGGGACCGAGTTACCCTCTGTGATGCTTTTGTCAAGGAGATGAATGGGCAGTAGGATGGGGCTTGGAGCAACTGGATCCAGTGGGATGAGCTTTGAGGTCCCTTCCGACCCAAAGCATTCTATGATAAAGTTGTAATTTTTCCCAGAGGTTTTACTGGTGTCACAGACCACCAGAAAAGAACGTCAGTGCCTTTGCAGCAGCAGCAGTGTGCAACGCCACGAGAGTAGGAATAACCTCCTGCCAGCTGCCGGCTCTGCGGTTGCAATACTCGCTTTGCAGCTGGAACATTTCAACAAGACTGGGTGAATCCTTCATGCCTGGCACAGCCTGGCTCTGCCCTTTGTGGCTGGCTTTCTCTTTTTATTTTAATTAATATTCCACTGGAGGGAATTACAGGGCAGGGTTTCTGCAGTGTGGATTGTGGCATGTGTGTGCCCAAGTTCTTTATTTTTCATCATACTTTTGCAAGTCTATGTTGGGAAGATTATTGAAGGCTGTTTTCTCAGCAGCAGCAACCTTTCCCAGTGCAGGGGTCACTGGGGAGGAGCAGGTGAAGATGTTGAGGACTTCCAGTACTTGAATGGGCTCCATGAAAGCTGGCAAGGAGCTTTCGATCAGGGAGGGCAGGGATAGGATGAGGTAGAATGTTGTTAGACTGAAAAAAGAGAGCATGAAATGAGTTCTTCAGAAGAAATGTTTTGCTGTGAGGGTGGAGAGGCCCTGGCCCAGGTTGCCAAGAGCAGTGGTAGCTGCCCCATCCCTGGAGGTGTTCCAGGCCAGGCTGGATGGGGCGTGGAGCAACCAGATCCAGTGGGAGGTGTCCCTGCCCATGGCCGGGGTGGAACTGGATGGGGTTTGAGGTCCCTTCCAACCCAGACTATTCTATGATTCTATGATATGTCTGATCTTAGACCTATAAATTCAGTCAAAACTCTTATACTCAAAGAAAGCCATGGGTTAACAATGACTTCCTGAGTCAATTAATAAACTGTAGAGCTGGACAGGTTCCTATAATCCTCCAAAATGTTTGATTCTTTTAAGAGCTAAGCCAGCCATTCATAATGAATGCTATGTCTGAGAGTAAAGTTTTCTGCAAATTTTGATCCTATCAAAATAACATCAATTTAAATTATCTACTTTGGGGATTTATGGTTTGGGGTTTTTTTTCATTTCTGGATTTGCTTTTTGAAATGATCTGTTTCTTAGAGCTTCTTAAGGCTTGAAGGTAATTCAGAATACGGCAGTACCTGACTTGAAAATGTGAATTCTTCCAAATAACATCTTGTGGAAGCACGGCTGACAGGTGATTCCATGGGCCATTTCTTCTGCTCTGGTTAACGTTAATGCCTGTGCTCAAACTTCAGGTAAAAATGTTTGCAGAATAAAACCTTACAAGTTTCTGAATTGCTCCCAAGGGAAAGGCAGAGCTGGCCTGGGTGTTAGTGGTCTGTGGCAGACACATCCCCTGGCTCTCTGTGAGTGTTCATTGAACAGAAACCCAGCTGGAGAGGATTTGTGAAGAGCTCAAGGAAGCGCGTGCAGACTTGGAATGGGGTGCCCTGTATTTATTGACACCTTAATGCCTTCTTAGAGAAATGAGCTGGTAGCCATAAGGACTAAACTGTTTCTGAACTACCAGGTCCTCACTGTCTTGGCTTGTTTTTTGTATCACCTGCGAGGTGTTTTCTACCCCTTCTGTTCAAGAGCCAGCTGCTGCCCACTCAGGGGCTATTGGGCATTACTGAGCATTATTGGGCTGCTGGAGTGTGTCCAGAGAAGAGCAACAGAGCTGGGGAAGGGGCTGGAGAACAAGTCTTGTGAGGAACAGCTGTGGAACTGTGTAGCCTGGAGAAGAGGAGGCTGTGGAGAGACATTGCTCTCTGCAGCTCCCAGAAAGGAGGTTGGATCAAGGTGGATGCTGGGCTCTTCTCCCACCTAAGATAAAGGAAATGGCCTCAAGTTGCACCAAGGCACGTTTAGATTGGATATTAGGAAACATTTCTTTACTGATGGAGTGATGAAGCACTGGAAGTTCCTCCTCAGGGAAGTGGAGTCTCTATCCCTGGAGGAGTTCAAAAAATGTCTAGACATGGCCCTTGGGTACTTGGTTTAGTAAGCACAGCGATGTTGGGTTGATGATTGGACTGGATGATCTTAAGAGTTTTTTTCCAACCTTTCTGACTCTATGGAGAGAACGGCCAGGGGACAGGATTTAATGCTAGATGAAGACAGGTTTAAGTGTCTGCCTCAGCGTTCATATTCTCCACTGTAGTTTTCCCAGGTTCCCTTGCCAGTCAGCTGGGCTTCAGCTGTCAGAGAGGTCCAGTCAGCTCTGGGGAGCTGGGCCTGAATTTCTCAGTTCTCAGCATCCAAAAGGGATTAGTTTTTCTGCCCCAGCTTGAACTCCACTCCACAGGGTGCTCAGACACTGGGGCCAGGAGACAACCTTGGTGCTGCTTGTTCACTCTGTCCTCTCCTAACCAGCCGCAGCTTTCTGGCTGACTACCGGACCTGGAAAGCGAGTCAGAAAGCAGAAGTCAAGGGGATATATTAAAATGAAAGCACCAAAATAGATCTCTCTTTGCACATCTTCTCTCGGTTTCCCTTTGCAAGGCTATATCAGCATGTGCTTGATGAGATATGATGGTTCTGACCTTGTCAAATGCATCAAATATGACATGTGAGCATGGAATTTTTTTTTTTTAAGAAGAGATAGAGAAGTTAGAAAGAAATGCAGAAAGGTCAAACAGGCAGATGGCCACATTCCTTCATCATTAGGAATCCAGGCCTGAGATTCGCTTCCAGCTTGGCTTGAATAGTGGATTATAGGAAATGAGCCAAAAACATTGTTTATTTTCCTGTCTGTAATTCTGTAGCATTTCATCATCCTATGTGTTTCTCTGTATGAGGCACTGATCTCTTGCAGGCTGTGGTGTGTCACATAGATGTAGCACTAACATAAGGGACTTCATGCTGCCTGGAGAGTTTAGGCTGGATTCCTTTCCCCCAGGTGCTGTAACATCTAGAGGTTGTCAGGTGATGCCCTGCATCCTGCATTTATGATGATGTGGAGTAGGGTGTTAAAAGAGGCTGAGGAGAGACCTCATCACTCTCTACAACTCCCTGAAATGAGGTTGTGGTGAGGTGGATGCTGGTCTCTTCTCCCAAGTAACAAGTGATAGGATGAGAAGAAACGGCCTCAAGTTGCACCAGGGGAGATTTAGATTGAATGTTAGGAAAAATGTCTTTACTGATGGAGTGGTGAAGTGCTGGAGCCAGAGCAGCGGTGGAGTCACCAGCAGGCAGTACAAGTTGAGAAGAAACATCAGGAACAGAATCCCTGCACTCAGATGGAAGAGTCACAATAGCCTAAGAAGTTACCCCTTGTTGGTAAGCTGCTCTGCTCTCCGGTGTGTTAATTTAAACCCCCGTGAAGTCGCTTGCCAACTGCTGGGCTCTAAGTGGTACCCTGGTGAATGATGAACCATCACCCCACAGTAACCCAAGGATTCTCTGCCACTTGCTTGTGCTTTTGTATAACAGAACAAGGCAGCTTTTGTGTTTGCTGTGCACCAAAATTCCCACTAAATCTCAGGAGAGACACCAGTGGGAGTGCTACAGGAGATGGGAAATGACTCCAGGATGTGTGTTTGCAGACTGAGTTTGTCATTTATAAGAAATGCACACAAAATAAGCACAGGCGACATCTTGGTGGTGATGTGGAGTTGGGTTTTGAGAGTGGTGTGCTCAGTTCTGGATCTGGCGCAGGCTCCCTGTGATCAGAGCCCTGTGGCTCCAGGCTGCGCACCGCAATGGACTCAAACTGAGATTTTGGTATTTCATTGGATTGAGTCCTAATACCCCATGTGTCTCTACTCTGGAATGTTAACAAGGAGTGGAAATACACCCTTTTCCTCCTCTGTTTACAATATTGCTTCCTTGAGACCTTACCTGCTTCCTATACAGTGAACATCTCCCTTAGCTGTCTATAGACCGGTTCAAAAAGAACCAATAAGAACGTTGTTAGGGCAGAGAGAGGTTAAAGAGCCCTTTTAGCTTTCTCTGATGTTAATTTTCTGTTAGTTCTTGTCCAGCTTTCCTTACTGAGACCCACAAAAATCACTGTGCTGTCCTCCAGGTTGGGTGGCTCAGCCCCATGGCAATGGTCTCAATCTGTTCCTTGCCTGACTTTAGGTGCTGTTCTCAGTGTATTGATCTCACATGTTGAACCCCTCCTGGTATATCCAGAAAGTCTGCTCTCTTCTTTTATTTTTCATTTGCTTGTCATAGCTCTGAATGCCTTTATTATTTCTTCTTCCCTCCTCTGGCATAGGTATCTTCTGCTTATAATCTTCTTAGCTGTCTCAGAGCGCAGAGGCAGCCTGTTTATTCCAAAGGATGCTGCTTTAAAGGCAGGTATGATCCAGACTTGTCCAATTCTTTCTTCTCCCCTGTGAGTTGAAGGGCCTGAAAATGCTCATGCAATCACTTTCCCCGCACACTCTTCAGTTCTTCTAAAAATTGCATCCCTGCTCCTCATGAGAGATCTTCTAAAAGCAAAGTAGTGCCTGCACTACAGTGCAATTAACAGCTCTCTAATGAAATACCGATACAGGGAGCTTTGCAGTGATGGGCAGTAGCAGCTCACAAAGCTCCTGCTGATGCAGAATCATCATAGACTCATCATAGAATAGTTTGGGTTGAAGGGACCACAAAGCCTATCCAGTTCTATCCCCCTGCCCTGGGCAGGGACACCTCCCACTGGATCCAGTAGCTCAAAGTCCTCGTCCAGCCTGGCCTGGAACACCTCCAGGGATGGGGCAGCCACCACTGCTCTGGGCAACCTGGGTCAGGGCCTTCCCACCCTCACAGCAGAACATTCCTTCCTAGGATCTAATCTCAATCACCCCTCTTTCAGTTTAAAACCCTTCCCCTTCATCCTGTCCCTGCCCACCCTGATCCTGAGCCTCTCCCCAGCTTTCCTGGAGCCCCTTTCAGCACTGGAAGCTGCTCTAAGGTCCCTTCTCCAGGCTGAACAACCTGAACTCTCTCAGCCTGTCCTCGTATGGGAGGTGCTCAGGCCCTCTGATCACCTAACTGTGTATGTTTCTGGGCAGCCCTATAACTGCACCAGTGTCCTGGGCAAAAAAACACAGACGCTTTTAAGGACAGAGACAGGACGGCCTGTCCCTGGTGAGCAGCTGATCCCATCCAGGCTGCCCGAGTCCTGTCTGCTGCAGAGCTGAGAGCAGGACCTGAATTACAAAGAGAAAATCTGTCAGTGCAAAAACGTTGGCATTGGGACACTCATCCTGCTCTGCACAGAGCTGATGAGCTGCTCTCTGGCACACAAGAAGTCCTTGGAAAACCTCTGTATCTCCAGCCTGTGACTAATTGCTGCCTTCCTGGTGATGGCCGGAAGGCAGACGATGGGCAGCAGGGTTTTGGGCTGACCGCACAGAACCCTTGGCAGCTCCGTGCCTGGCACAGCAGCCCCTGGGCCCCAGTTGCACAGAGATTTGATGTCTTGAGACAGGGCTCAGCAAAGCCAACCTGCTGCCACCAGAGAGTTGCTTCTCTCCTGTCTCATGAAAGGGGACAGAAACTGGGCTTGAGAAAGGGCCAGGTTCCCAGGTGCTCAGGTGAGATCCATGATTGCCAGCAGACTCATGCTTTCTCCATCCACCCACTTTCCCATCTCTATTTCTTCCAGCCCATGTGTCATTACTTTAGGCTGACTATTAGGAAAAAAATTTTCACAGAAAGGGTCATTGTGCACTGGCAGAGGCTGCCCAGGGAGGGGGTTGAGTCACCTCCCCTGGAAGTGTTTAGGGGACAGGTGGACGAGGTGCTAAGGGACATGGTTTAGTGTTTGATGGGAGTGGTTGGACACGATGATCCAGTGGATCTCTTCCAACCTGGATATTCTATGATTCTATGAAGTGGAACTGCTTCAGTGTAAAAGAGTGAAGGGCTCACCCCAGGGTAACCTTGTGCTCCCCTGTGCAGCCTGAGACCCAGCATTCAAGTCCCAGGTGGAAAATGGACCCAGCAGGGACTCAGATGTGAGTCTGCTTGCCACATAAATCCCCTGAGGCCAAGATCCTCTGCCCACCACCCAACGTCTGCCGTCCTATGAGGCTGAAGAAGGCAACAGGGCACATCCACACCAGAGCACGGGCTAAACTGAACTGCAGAGGCTGAGTTGTTGGTGCATTTTGCTCAGGAGCTGGAAAATGCCTTCAGAGATGCCTGCAGGGAGTCTGTGGGTTTGGTTTGGAGAGCTGGAGGGGGCTCTGGAGGCAGTGCAGCTGTGGGAGCAGCCAGCTCAAATCTGACCTGTTCACCCCTTTCCATGTGTCTCCGCAGCCTTGTGTTAAATACACTCAGCTAAAATAGCCCATCTTGCAATGTCTCACCCTGTGGCCAGCACCTGCGCCCTCTCCTTTAGGAGCAGCAGGGGTGGACACAGACCATTTGCAGGGAGTCAGTGCCCCACGGCGTTTTGACTGCAAAAGCCGAGGTGTGGAGCTTGGTGTTCCAGCATCTCAGTAGCAGCAACGCTGCCCCTTTTTGAGTTGCTTCCTTTCTTCTTCAATAGTTTCCTGCTTCTCAGACACTTGAAAATGTATCTGCATTGTTTATCTGACCCTTACATGCAGTTACGGCTTCTTTACAGCCTCTGCCTTCACTTCTGTTATACTTCTCAAAGCCTCTTCATTGCCTGGGTCCACTAATCTTTCCTCCAGCACCCATGTTTTATGCCTCGGTTATGCCTCCCTTCCTTTTAATTAATTTTTCACACTACCTTGCTTGTCCCTGTCGCCTTCTTTTATTTAATTTATTGCTCACTAGCCATCATAACCCCTGGGCAAGCCTTTAATTTATCTCTTCCTATGTCCTGTCACCCCCCTCTGTCCTTTCCCTTTATTGATTTCTCCAGTTTGATTTCACCCGGTGCTCACCAGCATTATCTTCTCCTCTTCCCTCCCTCTCAAAATTGCTTGGTTGAATTTCTTCCCCCCTTAGTAAGTTTGCTGCCTTGTAATCCTGGCCCAGCAGGGCTGAGATTGCTGGTTGTGGGGTCTCCACCTTGTTTCTGCTTAGTTTCCACCCCAAATCTCCAAACGTTTCAAAATTACCTCTCAGTAATTCCCGTCCAAGTTGCTGTGATAAGGAAAAAGTTCTTTTCCCATGAGCCTCCTCCCAGTCACAGAGGCTCGATGACCATACCCTGATGTAGCTTCTCCTCCACGATGCCTGCGGGCAGGCAGTCGCTCCCAGGGGCAGGGATGAACTCTTCATAGAATCATAGAATAGCCAGGTTGGAAGGGAACCACCAGATCATCGAATCCAACCATTCCCATCAATCACTAACCCATGTCCCTCAGCACCTCATCCACCCGTCCCTTAAACCCCTCCAGGGAAGGTGACTCAACCCCCTCCCTAGGCAGCCTCTGCCAGTGCCCAATGACCCTTTCTGTGAAAAATTTTTTCCTAATGTCCAGCCTGAACTTCTTGGGTTGGACTCCACTGGGTTTCTGCTCTGACCCAGGGGAGGGCTTTGTGCTCTCAGCAGCTCTTTATTCCTGCTGTTATCCTGGAGATGAGAAAGTGCAGCTGGATCTGGCCTGGAGAGACTTAGTTGTTCATAGCCCAGATCGCTTTCTGTTCTGAGGCTTTTTCGTGGTCTGTATTTAAATGATGAGGATATTATGGAAGGGGAGAGGGAATAAATGACTTCTCTTCTGCCTTTATCTGGCCCCTGCCTGCACAGCCCAGCTCACAGGATCTGGGTGTCCACAGGCTCAGATGAAGAGAGGACCTTCAGCTTTGCTCTATGGTTATGAAGAATTGAATGCTGTTATTTATGATCCATAAATAAACAGTCCATTAGCTAACAGACTAGTTTCTACCATTACCACAATGAGTTTGGAAAACACATTACTGCAGATACACAGGTTATTTTGTCTTCTGTAACCATGTGATTTGCAAGCTGAGACCCAAAATGGGAGAGGGTCAGAGGTGTAAGCATATGTTTTAAAAAACACACAGCAAGGTAAGATTTAGAGCTATTACCTGCTTTCCTGTAGAACAAGCATAGGACATTGGCATGGTGTGGCTCAAAACTGTGATTATCTCCATGGTTTCCTGAGCTCTCCATGCTAAAAAAATACTCTGGTTTGACCTGGGCTCGTATACGTGTCATCCTTCTTCATGGAGCATCATCTAACTGAGCCAGTTTTGTCTGGTGAAGAACTGGAGTAAGTCCTTCTAGAGGGGCTCCAGGCAAGCTGGCGAGGGGCTTTTTGGTCAGGGAGTGCAGAAATAGGGCAAGGGGAAATGGTTTTCAGCTGAAAGAGGGGAGGTTGAAATGAGATCTTAGGAAGAAACATTCTCCTTTGAGGGTGGGAGGAGGCACTGGCCCAGGTTGCCCAGGCAAGTCATTTCCCAGCCCTGGAGGTGTTCCAGGACAGGTCGGATGTGGTTTTGAGCAACCAGATCCAGTGGGAGGTGTCCCTGCCCATGGCAGGGGGTTGGAACTGTATGGGCTCTGAGGTCCCTTCCAACCCAAACCATGTTATAATTCTATTAATTTGAAGCTGTCTCTAGCAGAAGACATGTTTGGATATATCACCTGCCATCTCCTAGTCCATCAAATTTGTAAGCCCTTGAGTTTATTGGTACTGGGATGTTCTGACCATATGGGAAATGGAGGACTACAAAGGGCATTGCTTGGGCCATGTAAAGCTTAGAACATCTCAGACAGCATAGGGGACCTCTGAGCTCCAGGACATGGCACGTGGGTCTGTGCCAGCTTGAGAAGAGCAGCACCCTGGTAGAGGAAGGTGCCACAGGTCCCCATGAAGGTCTGCTACAAGGTCTCCTCAGAGCCTTCTCTTCCCCAGGCTGAACAAGCCCATCTTTGACAATTTTTATCATTGCATGGAAAAAGTGGACTATCCTCCTGCTGCCTCTGTTGCTTTATGTGTACAGATGCAGAAAAATCCTTTGTTACTGCACGAAGATCCCTTGCCCTCCCTGAAGAATAGTTAACAGCAGTTTGGGCTGGGAGATATTTTTCTTCTCAGCTTATAAATGAAAAGTTTCAGAGATTATGAAGACTTCTTAGGTGGTCAGTGGGTGACATGGCCATATCCATTAGACTTGAGATTGAAACCGGAACGTGCTTCAGTATGGATTGTTTTAGGTGGACATGCGAGAAGCAGGGAGTTGGACTGGATGACCCTTATGGGTCCCTTCCAGCTTGAGATGTCCTATGATTCTGTGAGTTTAAATATTAATATTTAGGGAAATACAGAGATGGCTCACTGTCAGTGAAACTTGGTCAAGCTTAAAAACTGGAGAACAGATATCTCTGTGTTCCCAGAGCGTGTTAGACCTAGAGAAGAGGTCTTTTGCTTTATTTTTTGCCAAGTTTGTATTGAGACAGTAACTGACAATCAAGGACGTGTAAAGGTTTGGATAATTTCTCCTCTGTTGTGAATTGTGGTTCTTTTGTGAAACATCCCAGGCCCCTTCCGTGTGGTGATGGATTCAGTCCACCTGCCTTCCGCCCGAATGACATCTCTGCTCGTCTCCATGGGCTCTCTGCAAATAAGGCAGTGTAAATAAACAACAGTATCTGGATTTGCAGGGAGTGGAAAGCTGCACTGGAGCTTTTCCTTTGTGCATTGTAAACAAAAAAGGACAAGTAAGGGATACTGCAAGGCAAAGGTGCACAGAAATTGGGAATGCACAGAGGTGCTGCTTTATGGTACCTGAAACCCGCAGTGTTGTAAAAGCATGGGATATTATTTTATAATTTGAGGTAAAAACATGTAAGGTTGTGGGGTTTATAATAAGGAACAGCCAGATATTTCAGTGAGTTTTTTCCCTCTCATACCATAAGCAGGACACCCCAAATCCTGGGTTCGGGTTTGGGTCCCTCAGTACAAGGACACTTGTTGCTAGAGCACATCCAGAGGGTGGGAACAGAGCTGGGAAGGGTCTGGAGAACAGGGGTTCTGAGCATGGCTAAACAGCCCTGGGGCTGTTTAGCCTGCAGAAAAGGAGGCTGAGGGGAGACCTCATCACTCCTTGCAGCTCCTGGAAGGAAGTTGGAGTGAGGTGAGGGTCAATTTCTTTTCCCAAGTAACAAGGGGTAGGACAAGAGGAAATAGCCTCAAGTTGCGCCAGAGAAGGTCTAGGTTGGATATTAGAAAAACCATCTTTACTGACAGAGAGGTGAAGCATTGGAAGAGGCTGCTCAGGGCAGTGGTGGAATCTCCTTCCCTGGAGGGGTTCAAAAATGGTGTGGCTGTGGTTTAGAAGGGCCATGGTTTAGAAGGTGCAGTGGTGTTGGGCTGATAATAGTGATGATTTTAGAGGTCTTTTCCAACCTTAATGATTCTATGATTCTGTAAATGACAGCATTCATGGTCCTGGAGGTTCAAGACTCGGTGGACTGTGAAAAGGTATGCACTGAGTGGGGAGTTAAAGCCCTCGCTGGCTGGAGGACCTGGCTGACCAGGGGCTGGGGGATGCTGCATGTGCCTTGAGCTGCTGTGGAAAGCCTGCTGACTCCCACCTGCAGGGAGATTTGGGGAAAAAGCTTCTTGTTGTAGGGGTTTGGTGCTGTGAGCTGAAGATGAAAGCCTGGGTAATGCCTCCTGTATTCTGCAATGATGCAGAGAGGAATTAAGGGGTAATAAATAATGTAGCAGCATTAATTGGAGCCACTGCAAGTATGATGAGCCGTGTAAGATTTGGGTTCTCATCCGATTTTTTGGCTTTAGGACTCTGTCACGTGTGAATTCCTGCAGGCTTCCTCATCCTACAGGTGTGGCATATGGGCACCCTCAGTATGGGAACATGATTTTGTGGCTCACCACCTGATCAGTGCACATTACTGGGGCCATTCAAACAGCACACAGGGCTTGCAAACATTAGCGTGGCAGTTCCCATGGTCTTTAATAGGATTTCCCAACCAATGGGATATAAAAAGTGCCTAATTTTGTGTAAAAAGAATCTGTTTTAACATTTAACCTACAGCTGTTCTGCTGGGATTTTCCAAATCAGGCTCAGACAATGTTGCTGGCTACTTTGCAAGGACCTGCTTGACTTTCCAGCAGCACTACTGGCTTTGCACTGCAGCCCCAGATGTGTACAAGAAGCTCGTGGCTCTGGATAAGTCAATGGTAAATGTTTTAATCAGAGAGGGAGGCTAGTCTGTCAGTCTCGGTATCTGGCACATGGGGTTTTTCTTCAGATAAGCGTTACTTCAAAAGCTGAAGGTCAGAGGTGTGCCTGGCTTTTCAGAAAGCCTTGGATTAATTTGTGGCACAAGTCCAAATATTGGGGCCATCTGCCTAATCGTAACGGATCTCAGGAGTAAAACCACATGGTGTTGTTTTTATTTCTTTGGAGAAGTAATTGAAAACTAGCTCAGCCCTGCTGGATTTGGGGGAATGATTTTAAGCTGAAAGAGAGGAGATTGAGGTTAGATCTGAGGAAGAAATGTTTTCCTGTGAGGGTGGGGAGGCCCTGGCCCAGGTTGCCCAGAGCAGTGGTGGCTGCCCCATCCCTGGAGGGGTTCCAGGCCAGCTTGGATGGGGCTTGGAGCAACTGGATCCAGTGGGAGGTGTCCCTGCCCATGGCAAGGTTGGAACTGGATGGGGTTTGAGGTCCCTTCCAACCCAAACCAGTCTGTGTTTCTGTTTGCCTCACAGAAAGTGCCGATGAAGATGCTCAGTGCAGAGTTAGGACATGAGCCTACATTGGAGTTGTCTTGCTCATAGCCAGCTGCCGAGTCCCTGGCACTCGGTTAAGAGTCTGTTTGTGACTTAATAGGGCTGTTTTTCTAAGAGAAATGACCCCAGAAAGTGGTTCTCTGAGCTTTTATTTACAGCAGTGGCATTTCTTCCTCATAAGCATTTTTCCACAGAGCTATCTCCTTGGTAAACTGTAATCCATAGATCAGAAACTCCATCGCAGAGCTGCATGTGGCATGAAAATCCTTCACCATCTCTTATCAGCATCAAGTTCAATTGTAAGAGAAAACAAAGCCACAGGAGGGGTTCAGCCACCTTCTCGCTGCTGTCCTGTTTGCCCTTTGTCTGTCCGTTCAGTGCTGCCTTTTAAATTCCTCCTGTTGGCATCGAGGAAGATGTCCCACCTATTGCAGGCAGGGACACGGCCAATGTCAGCTCTGCGTGCTAACTGGGAATTCGTCTCCTTGAGGCAGCACAGCAGGCACAGCACCTCAAATGCAAGGTGTCTGTGCTGAAGGCAGGATAGGGAGGAGATGTAGCTCCTGCCTCTGGTGCTTCCCGTGATTACCCCCTACCCCGACCTTTAGGGAAGCAGGGAGTGCCCTGATGGCTGATTGCGAAGTCCCTCCACCGTGACAGCCTCTGCTGCAGCTGCCCCAAGGATGGCCATGCAGCTGAAGAAGTGCGTGAGGTCCACGATCGTGACCTGACATCACCACTGTGCTCTGAAAATAGGATGCTTCCTGCTGAGCCGCAGACTGGCTTCAGATCAGGCCGGTGAGACCTTCTCATGCATGCCTTCCTTTCTCTGTTCCTCAACCCCTGCGATCTGCATAAGCGGAAATTTTTCCATAGTGCCTACACTAACATGTCGGTCCCTAGGGTGCATGTTGGGCTTCTTTGCCTTCATTGTGCGACCCTCATGGAGTTCAGCTAGGCCAAGTGCAAGGTCCTGCACCTCGGTTAGGGCAAGCACAAGCACAACTCCAGCCAGATGGAGAATGGGTTGAGAGTAGCCCTGAGGAGAAGGGCTCAACATGAGCTGGCAACGTGTGCTCACAGCCCAGAAACCAACCGTGTCCTGGGCTGCATCCACAGCAGTGGGACCAGCAGGGAGGGAGGGGATTCTGCCCCTCTGCTCTGCTCTGCTCTGCTCTGCTCTGTTCTGCTCTGGGGAGACCCAACCTGGAGTCCTGTGTCCAGTTCTGGAGTCCTGAGCACAGGAATATCATGGAGCTGTTGGAGAGAGTCCAGAAAAGGTTACGAACATGATGTGAGGACTGGAGAACTGCCCATATGAGGGCAGGCTAAGAGTTTGGTTTATTGAGCCTGGAGGAGAGAAGGCTCCAGGGAAAGCCTGGAGCAGCTTCCAGTCCTGAAAGGGGCTCCAGGAAAGCTGGAGAGGGGCTCTGGATCAGGGAGTGCAGGGTTAAGATGAGGAGGAATGGTTTTAAGCTGTAAGAGAGGAGACTGAGATGAGATCTTAGGAAGAAATGTTTTGCTGTGAGGGTGGGGAGGCCCTGGCCAGGTTGCCCAGAGCAGTGGTGGCTGCCCCATCCCTGGAGGTGTTCCAGGCCAAGTTGGGTGGGGCTTGGAGCAACCAGATACAATGGGAGGTTTGGAACTGCATGGGCTTTGGGGTCCCTTCCAACCTGAACCAGTCTGGGATTCTACTTTGTAACATCTCTGTCCACTACCACAGAGCCAGAGCTGCCTTATCAGTGCAGTGAAACTCATTGTCGGTCAGCAGCATCACCAGACTGGAACAACATCCACCTTTGTTCACCTGACTTTCTTCTTAAGCCTTGGTATTAATACCAAACTTGCAAAATGAGGCAGCTGATGAAAGTCTTAATACTGCAGGTGGTGTGCTGCCAATCCATCTAAAGTTGTGCTGTATTAGCACTCTGGTATCAGAAATATCCCTCCAACAAAGAGCTTCGGAACGCAGAGAGCACTGCTTTTGTCTCTGGGCATATGTACGCACGCTGCTTTTCAGCCTTCATGTCTGAATTTGCAAGGAATCCTTCACATCAAAAATGCCTCCTATGAATTTGGATATCGGTGTGACAAAAACCTGAATAAGGTCCCGTATCCACAAATATCAGGTTGCAAGACAGGCACAAGGAGGGGATGCAGTGAGCTGGCCATTCACTGTTCTTCCCATGGGTTGTGTCTGCAGGACTAAGGACACTCAGTCCTCATCTGATGAAGATGACTTTTTTTTCCTTTGCCTTCTTCCATGTCATCATAGAATCACAGAATGGTTTGAATTGGAAGGAACTTAATGCTCATCCAGTTTCAACTGTTCCAGTGGATCAGGTTGCTCAAAGCCCATCCTGCCTGGAGCCCCTCTCATGATGGGGCAGCAACCACTGCTCTGGACAACCTGGGCCAGGGCCTCATCACCCTTAGAGGAAAATATTTCTTCCTAAGATCTCATCTCAGTCTCCCATCTTTCAGATGAAAAACGTTCCCCTTCATCCTATCCCTGCAGTCCCTGAATCCAGACCCCTCCCCAGCTTTCCTGGAGCCCCTTTCAGCACTGGAAGCTGCTCTGAGATCTCCCCAGAACCTTCTCTTCTCCAGGCTGAACAACCCCAACTCTCTCAGCCTGCCCTCGCATGGGAGGTGCTGCAGCCCTCAGATCATCTCTGTGGCCTCTGGACTCTCTCCAACAGCTCCATGTCCTTCCTTTGCTCAGGCCTCCAGAATTTAACACAGGGCTCCAAGTGAGTTCTCACCAGAGCAGAGCAGAGGGGCAGAATCCCCTCCCTTGTCCTTCCTCTTCCCTACTCATAATCTTCCTTTCCTGTTGCAAGACAAAACCATTGGCAAATGTGGCTGTAGTCACTCTGAGGTCCTGAGCCCCCTCAGAGTTTGGGGAGCCTGCCCAGTTGCGGGCCAGGCCTTCTTCTAGGGGAGCCTGGATGGAAGGGATGCTTGGATGTCTCAAATGAGATTTGGGCTGGTAATTAGACTACTCTTTTTTTAGTACCAAGAATCTGCTTCCTGTTGGACCACTTCTATTTTCCAGTTCTAAAAATAACCCAGAACAGTAGGCAGGAATCAAAATGTATAATTTATGAAATGAAACTCTTGTGGCTATTGTGGATGATGCCATTATTGGAAGATTCTTTTCTTCTTCCCTCACTAAAATTCTCTTTAGTGAACAGGCTGTTTTTTGCTTCCCTTGTTCCAGCTGGTAAACACAGCTTAGTTCAAGGTAAATCCTGCTCATCCCATGCTTCCTCATTCCCTCACCCTGTACCGGATCCATCACTTGTCCCAGTGCTTAAAGCCAGGAACACGGCTGGGATGAAGGGCTGGGAGGGCAGAGACAGGGCTCTCTAAAAGCTGCACTGATGAAACAGCGTTTGGGGTGGTGTAAGCACTGAGGGCAAAGCATGCAAGTGCGTAAATATGTAATGTGTTCTATGAAGTAATTTGATGATTCTCAATTAATATCCTAATTGCCTTTTTTTAAATTAATGACTCTAAAATTACCTAGCTGAGTTGTAAATGCTATGGAATATGAAGTTGAAGGACTCTTTATTGACATTTTGGAATTACAAATTGTGTTTGTTGTGAAAAAAATGAGAATCTGTCTGTTTAATTGGTTGTAGGTTCCAATTTGTGTGCACTTAGGTAAGAAAAATACAGCTATCTAGGGGGCAATTAAAGATCAGTTTCCTTTGAGTCAGCAAAGTTCAGAGCTGGGAAGGAAACAGATCTATATTCTATAAAACTTCAAACTAACAAGTAGCTCAGTCCAAGGGATTGCTCTTCCAACATCTTGGCAGAGTCAGAGATGTGCTGACTCGGGCAGTGGGATGGACCAAGAGAGGAAGAGGGAGGCATTTCAGGTTTCAGACCTCAAGAAGAAAAAAGACTATCATAGATTCTTAGAATGGTTTGGGTTGGAAGGGACCCTTACAAATCATCCAGTCCACATCCCCCCTGCAGGATAAGGGACATCTTTAACTCAGTCATGTCACCCAGAACCCCATCCAACTTGACCCTGAATGTTTCAGGGATAGGGGCATTCTCACATGAATTTCCCAAGAAAAGGGGAATCTAAAGTGTCTTTGCCTAAAGCAGCTCTTTATTTCTTGCACCTATGTGAGAGTCAGCATGTGGAACGAAGCCACAACATCTGCTGAAGGCTGTGGAGGAAGATGAGGTCTCCAGAGCAGAACTGCCTTGCTCCAGAGCCCCCACACCGTGGAATAAACAGGCACATTGCCTCAACTCAGAGCAGGGTCTTTGCTCTCCAAAATAGCTTCTTTCTGACAAAGCTTTTGGAAAAACACCACTGAAAGCTTGCTAGTGCAGAAAGATTTGTTAACACCACTAATTAGAAATGAAGCTTATACTCCAGGCGGCAGAAGCCTCTGGAGATTAAAGATCAACATTTAGACTAAGAAGGGGCTCTGCTCTGATTTTATGAATCACAATATCTGACATGGGATTTCTTTGCAGAGTAGGATATAGGAGCTATCTGGTGTCATCATTTTCTGTTGGTGAAGAGGAGGAGGGAGATGCTGAGGGGATGGTCCTAAGAGCATATCAAGGGATAGATGACATCTATCCACGTAAAAACAGCGCAGTGAGATGAGGGGATGTGGGGAAGTGAGCAAGGAGAGCCAAAGAAAAGGCATACGTTAATAGAAACTTGGGTCTTATGGCTGCTTTCCCATCTACAGCACGTTATCTCCTTGGGTCTCCATATTAAGAGCATCTCTGTGTGCCATGTGGGTATGGCAGGGTCCTGCTGCATCTCCTGCCTGCTCCACATCTCATGGCAAAGTGGCTGGTCTCTCCTTAAACAACACTTGCAGTCTGCTAAATGCAACAGGAGGTGGGGTGTCTGCCATCTCCACCTTGACACCATCTCCTGTTCTGGTGGGAAATGAGATGGTGCTGAGGTGGAAGACCATCACCTTCAGCTGGTGTCAGTGGCTGCAGGTCTTGCACCATAAGCAAGACGGATTCACCTTGCCAAGACCCTACAGCTCTCCTGGGCTCTGTGGAGTGGTGTCCCTTGGCCTTCAAGTCCACTGCAGTTTTAAGGGCTTGTAATTGCAAAATGAATGGTAAAGTTGGAGCAAGATGGGAAAGGTCAAAGCTCCAGACTGTGTCATGGCCCATGCTGGGAGAGTCTAGCCGGCACTCTTCAAAGAGGTGGAACCAGTGGTGGAAGGGAAGGAGGGGTTGCTCATACAGTGCATTTCATAGAATCATAGAATCACCAGGTTGGAAAAGACCCAATGGATCATCAAGTCCAACCATTCCTATCAGACACTAAACCATGTCCCTTAGCACCTCATCCACTCATTTTTTAAACACCTCCAGAGAAGGTGACTCAACCCTCTCGCTGGGCAGCCTCTGCCAGTGACCAATGACCCTTTCCATGAAATTTTTTTTCCTGATGTCCATCCTAAACCTCCCCTATTGGATCTTGAGACCATTCCTTCTCATCCTGTCCCGTGGGAGAAGAGCCCAGCACCCTCCTCTCCACAACCTCCTTTCAGGTAGTTGTAGAGAGCAATGAGGTCTCCCCTCAGCCTCCTCTTCTCCAGGCTAAACACCCCCAGCTCTCTCAGTCGCTCCTCGGAAGACTTGTTCTCCAGCCCCTTCACCAGCTTCGTTGCTCTTCTCTGGACTCGCTCCAGAGCCTCAACATCCTTCTTGTGGTGAGGGGCCCAGAACTGAACACAGGATTCGAGATGCAGTCTCACCAGTGCCGCTCACTGAGAGGCTTTGCAAGCTGGCAGAATCATTTGCCTCTTTGGGCTCCGTTTTCATCATCCTTCCAGCCGTCTCTGCGTTTGTCTAGATGCTGGGGCAAAGCAGGACCAATTAACCTCTGATCCTGCAGCCCCAAAGCCAAAGAGGGCTTGGCTGCTGTGACTGCAGTGGGTGGTGTATCAAGCTGCAGCTGCAGAGTGTTAAATGTTTACCATCCCACAGCAACTGCCTCTGAAACAATATAATTAATAGGAATACCTCCTGTCCCAGGCTGAGATTTAGTTCACAAGCAACTCCTAAGTTCCTCCTGTGATTTTTTTTTTCCTATTTGTTTTACCCAAGTCTAATCAATGTTACAAAGGGCAAAGAAGCGCTATTATTTATTTGTCATGAGAGCAGCACAGCAAACAGTCTATCATTTTGCAGTTTGCTGACCAATCCTATGGATAATCAGTGTTTTTCACTCTAGTTGCAGGGAAGTCCTGCAGAGTACAATACATCAATAATGCGGTGACCACAGGATTTGATGAAGAGTCCAGTTTTCATAGATCTCATAGCTCTCCGTAGTGATAACATCGAGTTTTTTGTTCTACAGAACAAAAATAAAAAAGAGTGAGTCTTAATTCAATACTTTTAAGTTAAAAATTACTTTTTCAACACAGGTTGTCATAGAAAGTATTTATTTTGAAGTTGTTGTGTTTTTAAGAAGTGGGATTGCTTAGTCTGGAGGAGAGGAGGCTGAGAGGAGACCTCATCGCTCTCTGCAGCTCCAGGAAAGAGGTTGAAGAGAGGTGGGTGCTGGGCTTTTCTCCCAGTTGCCAAGTGATGCAACGAAAGAAAACAGCCTCAGGTTGTGCCAGGGGAGGCCTAGACTGGATATTAGGAAAAATTTCTTTACTAAAAGAGCGGTGAAGCATTGGAACCGGCTACGCGGGGCAGTGGTGGAGTCCCCATCCCTGGAGGGGTTCGAAATATGTGTAGTCATGGCACTTTGGGACAGGGTTTAGCAGGCACGGTGGGGTTGGGCTGACAGTTGGACTGGATGAGCTGAGAGGTCTTTTCCAACCTTCATGATCCTATGGTTCTGTAATAAGGAGAATGAAAGCTGTAATGTTTCCTGAGAACTTGTTATTGTAACTTGGGAGTTTTCATCCAAGAAAAGGCCATAGCGGATATTTATTTCTACCAGCTTTGTGATTTCGTTTCACATATTTCGCAGAAAACCCTTCCCACTTCCTGACCGGCTCCTCTCCGGCACTGTCAAGCAGGGGGTAATTTTCTAATAGATTTGAGAGTTCTCATTTGCAAGGTCAAGCTCCGTGAGGCGACCGCTTGTCCTGACCCCGGGCAGCGTGTCTGGCTCCCCAGAGGCTGCTGCTTCATTCCAGCAAACACTTGTGCATCTCATTTGGAAGGATCTCTTTACACAGCACACGCTTCTTCTTCTTCTTCAAGGGCAAAATTTGCTTTCAAGTTCTGCCAGAACAGTGTGAGCAGCCCAAGATAAGAGTGACAAATTGGCACGCGGGAAATAAACTTGGGTCCTTGAACGCTGTCACCGTACCCAGCCCTTCCTCAGGTGGAACGTAATTGGGAGCTCAGCACTTTCGCAGACCACAGCTTATTAAATACCTTCCTTAAGATCCTGAAAACCTTTGCTCTGTTTCCCTAACACAATGGTTCACCCTGTCCACCCACCCTTAATGCCAGGCTGTGCCCCCACAACCTTTCTCTTCAACCGGTTGCTATTTATCAATCTCCTGATTAGCAATAATTGCTGAGTGTCCTAGGAGTCCTCTCTGGGTCTAAGCATGGGCTTTCACGTCCCTGAGGCATAGGCAGGGGCAGCCTGTGATGCTTGAATCCAGCGTCTCTGGCAGCTCCCACGCCCTGGGACAGGGATCAGCAGGAAAGGGCAGGAGCGCTCCCAGACATGGGGAAAGGGAGCAGATCCAGTTACTGCCAGCAGTGACCTCTGGCATTTTGCAGGGGTGGGAACAACTATCTTTGGTGGAGGCCTCTCCAAAACCTGCCATCTCCAGGCTCCAACAGCCCAGAGGGTTTTATAGATCATGCCTATAGAAAGATTGTTTTAAGCCTCTCACTCTGAGCTCGGCTTTTCCAGAAGGGAGTTATTAGCTGCTCACTGTGTCCTCTCTGCCCAGGGCTGGATTTGGAGGAATCTGAGCAGCATCCTTTCATTCAAGACCAGCCCCGTGGCAGCAAGGAGCAGCCCCTCAGGAGGATCCTCTCAAGTGTCCCCAGGCTTGTCCCCCCTCTCATCAGCCCTGTGGAAGAAGACCTGTTGGCCTTCACTAGGGCTCTGGCTGTTAGGAGCTGTCTCAGACTGTCACCTACTTATTGATCCATCTCCGGATGATGCTGTTCACGGTTAGTGGGGCAGTCGAGGTGTAAGGCACAAATATTTGCTCTGTCAAGAAGAACTCGACAGTCTGCGGGTAAATATTATTAGAGCAGTAAGTAGCAGTGATTCCATTAATACAGTCCTGGAGACGAGGATTCTGCCAGCATGAAAGAGTCCTGGGCTGAGCAGAGAGCAGCCTGTGCCCACGCCAGCGGAGGGTCAGGCTCCCCAATCACCCCCTAGAGCCATGCACAGTTCCTCGGTGGGCGATGTGTGTCATAGAATCACAGAATGGTTTGGGTTGGAAGGGACCTTAAAGCCCATCCAGTCCCACCCCTGCCATGGGCAGGGACTCCTCCCTCTGGATCAGGGGCTCCAAGCCCCATCCAACCTGGCCTGGAACCCCTCCAGGGATGGGGCAGCCACCGCTGCTCTGGGCAACCTGGGCCAGGGCCTCCCCACCCTCACAGCAAAATGTTTCTCCCTAAGATCTCATCTCTTTCAGCTTAAAACCTCTCCCCTTTGTCCTGTCCCTGCACTCCCTGATCCAGAGCCCCTCCCCAGGTTTCCTGGAGCCCCTTGCAGTACTATCCTCAGGGGATATATTCCTCAGAGAGTATATCTCTTTCTTGCTTATCCAGCCTCTGGAGGAATACCCTCACTGGGCCTGGATCGCTCCTGGAAATGGTCTGTAGAGGGTATAACCTCAGTAGCAGATACACCATGGTTCCCAGAGTATGGGTCTATCACTTTCCCAGTACATCCCTGGGGCAGAGAGTGGCATCTATGTGCATTGGCTTGGCCAGAGGTGGGATACGGAAATTGGGGACCATGTCCTGACCTCAGTGGGAAGCCTGTGCCTGCTTGGACCTACAGGACCAGGCAGCTTGTTTGGTGACACTGAGAAGGGAAACAGTGGGGAAGAGCTCACATGCATCTCACTTTGTAACGGTTACATCAAAGGAGGAAACTTGGATTTTAGTAGCAGAGTTTGCAGTGTCTCCTTAGCACGCAGCTCAGTAGTATGATGCACAGCAGCTGCTATCAGTAAAGTGTGTCGACGAGCCTCATTAATGTTGGCTCATGAATGCAGTTGTGTGTAATTGTTCACTGTACTTAAAAACCAGAACCAGGAGAAATTGCCAGAATATATCCTCTGGGTGTGAAATGCTGGAAATAATGGAGCCGAGGGGTAGACATTAATGTTTAGAGCGGTGGAAAAAAAAGCAGGGCTGTGATTTAAGGAAGCAAATAAAACATTTCACCTGGTGCTGCGGTTTTACACAGACAGTCAAGTGCTTACAGCTTCTTCTGCTCTCCTGCAAAGCATGCGGTAGAGCCCAGTGGCACAGGAGATGGACTGTGTGTGGGCTGGGGGTCTCCAGCTGGCACCTCGCAGCAGGCTGGGGTCTCCCACAAGTGCCATGTCAACCTGCCACCTTCTGAGCAACAAGAAGGTGTCCCTCAGGATGGGTTAGGGATTTGAATGGCTTTCGACTGGATGGGGAAAGATTTAGACTAGGCATTAGGAAGAAATTCTTTACAATGAGAGTGGGGAGACAGTGGATCATGTTGCCCAGAGCAGTGGTGGCCCAACCCTGGAGGTGTTCAGAGCCAAGGATGGAATGAGCCTTGAGCAGCCTGATTCAGTGGGAGGTGTCTGCCCATGGCAGAGGGGTTGGAGCTGCATGGGCTTTAAGTCCCTTCTAACTCAAACCATTCTGTGACTGTGATTTCCTTAAGAAGAAGCCTAGAGGGATCTTCGGGGTGTTGGCATCAGCCCATCACCATCACTCCACCATTGCTTCTGCCTCCCATGTTTCACTTACAATCTAACCTGGCTGTGGCCAGGATTAAGCATGGGAACCTGTGCCTGCTTCAAGTGTCTCTTTCCAAGAGAAATACAGTTAAGATGTCAATAGTCAGAGACTCCCCTGCCCCCCCTTGTCACTTGTGCCAGTGGTTAATCATCTCCCTGTTAAAATGTGTGCCCTTTATCTCATTTGAATTGGTCAGGCTTTGGCTCGCAGCCATTTATTCCTGTTCTGTCTTTACCCTTTTGATTAAAGAGCCGTTTCGTATCCGGTATTGTCTGCAGATGAAAGTTCTTACACAGAGTAATCACGTCACCTTCCCATCTCCTTTTTGATAAGCTAAATAGAAAAAAGTCTTTAATTTTCTCTCTGTCAAGTGTTTTCTTCAGCACTTGAATCATCCTTATGGCTTTATTGTGCACTTTTTCCCCCCCTTTTTTAATCCATAATATTTAGACATTGAATTGGGTATTTAAGTTTTCGAATCAGAAGTGGAGAAGTCCTGCCAAGCCTCAAGCCCTAAGCATGGAGCAGGCTGCAAGAACCAAACCCATCTTCTTGATGAGTCACCTTCCCTGGAGGTGTTTAAGGGACGGGTGGACGAGACACTGAGGTACATGGTTTAGTATTTGATAGGAATGGTTGGACTTGATGATCCGGTGAGTCTCTTCCAACCTGGTGATTCTATGATTCTATGACCACCATCTCACATAGCAAGAATGAAGGATAATGGAAGAGATCTGGCTGTGACTTTCCAGCTGGTCATTCAAAGCCTCGCTACTCTCCAGTCTAGCAGCAAGCAAAGAGACTCTCTCTTACCCATCTGTAGAGTCACAGCAGGCATGGTTGAGGTTCATGTTGCCAACACCCTTGCTAAAAGCAGTATCTGCCCCTCCAGCCTGCACTGACCCATCATTGTTGTTATTTATCACACAATCACACCCATCAACCCTTTTAGATGAGGAGCATGAGACACTGCACAGAGCAGTTCTTTGCAACAAGCAGCCTGAGTCTGTATTAACTGCTCGGCACTGACTCTGCTCTGCTGACTGTAAAACCCCAGTCCGTGTTCCTCCTGCTGAAGATGGAGAAAGAATTTCAGTTCTAAATAACATCAACCCATTTATTATTGCCTGTGTAATATGCCCCAGGAGAAGACTGTGGGTCAACACCTGGTTTGGTTTTGGCAATATCATATTAAGCTGAGCTCTTCTGAAAGAGAATCAGCATGAGTTACGCACCAGTTGGTGTAAGACCTTTACTTGCATACCAAAGCCAGGACAGATATGACATCTCCTTTCTGATCATGTGCCCCACCAAACTCCCCAACTCTGTCTCTTTAAACCCCTCTTGGAAAGGCTGGCTTAGGATAAGGATAAATCCAAGTGCACAGGGGTGGTTATATTGATCTGAAGTTCATTTCTGCTGACCTTGCTTCATGGTGCTTTCAAAGAATCACAGAATGGTTTAGGTTGGAAAGGACCTTAAAGCCCATCCACTTTCAACCCCCTGTCATGGGCAGGGACACCTCCCACTAGATCCAGTTGCTCAAAGCTCCATGCAACCTGGCCTGGAACCCCTCCAGGGATGGGGCAGCCACCACTGCTCTGGGCAACCTGGGCCAGGGCCTCCCCACCCTCATAGCAAAACATTTCTTCCCAGGATCTTATCTCAGTCTCCCTTCTTCCAGCTGAAAACCTTTCCCCCTGCCCTCCCTGGTCAAGAGCCCCTCCCCAGCTTTCCTGTAGCCCCCTATAGATACTGGAAGGCAGTGCTCGTGAGGAGGTGTTTACCAGAACCCACACTGAGCATCTACCTGGGCTGGAACCACCAGACTCCCTGTGCAGAGTGATGCACCCAAGCCCCACCATCACTGAGGACCAAGGGCATCTCCAGCTCTACCCAGGCATTTTGATTTCTGATCTTCACATCAGAACATGCAGGGGAGAAAAGAACAGACCCAAAGCGACCCAAACTTTCTGAAATTTCTTTGAAGGTGCCGCAACGGCTGTTGGCTGCCTCCTGGCTCCTCCAGCCTGGTTCACCTGAGAGCAGCCTCTTCCTGCTGATGTAGATAGTCGGAGAAAGTGGACTGCAAAGAAGTAGCGCTCTGTCAAGACAGCAGTTGGAAATGTGGGGTGTCCTTTTGAAAACAGAGAAGCTGTGGTACTCTGCAGCCCTCGAGGATCACACCCCTTAATAAATGCTGCTGTCACCATCTCAGAGCCATCCCAGTGATGGTTCATCCTCATTTCCTTGCAGCAAACCTTACAAGTGAACCCAAAGAGGGGTTATATTTGCATAATCTTCACTTTTTTTTATCATCACCCTCTCATGATTTTTGAAAGCTTAGATATTTGAGGCACTTAGCTCGGCATTGAATGTCTCATTAAATCTCAGAACCCAGCTTTCCTAGGCTCCATTAATTAGTCACTTGATTGAGACTCTAAAGCTGAAGCCTTTGGTATTGACTACAGCTTTGCTAACCTAAGGTGATGTGTTCAGTGTAGTTAAAGCTTGCCCAGCCGACTTCTTTTCTTAACACTCATCACCTTGCTATTAAACATGCATTGCAGGTTGCTGGAAAACCCTCATGTTTCTGCTGTGTTGGCTGGAAAGGGTGTCTACGATTTATTTTAGCTCTCGAGCTCTGTTGTCATTTGAGTTTTCTGCTGCAGTTGTTGGTTAATAAAGGCTGCTTGTCTGTTTAGCAGGCAGCAATTAATGAGCAGCAAGAGTTTTGTCTTGAATGCTTGAGCAGCTTGTTGTTTTTTTTGTTATTTGTGGCTTTTTTTTTAAGAACTGTAGAACATGTATTTGCATAACAAGCAAGGAGCCCACTGTCAGATGCCAACATGTTTTCATATCTGCAGTTTAGTCTTAGGTATTTTCATCTGCTTACCATGGAGATATTGAGAGTCAGTCTCAGGAGAGAGCAAGGCTTGGTGATGGAAGATCTCCAAGGCAATAAATCTCAGTGAGTTGTTTGCAGGTGGATCGCTCTTTTAGGTTTGTGTGTGCCTCCACAATTCCATTAGCCACATGCCAGCAGCACACTGAGACATCACCCAGCTTTGGTATCAGTGGCCAACTCCTTAAGCAAGTGCCATTTGAGGGGCAGCTGTAGCCACTAACTCTCCAGCTTTCTGCTTTCTAGTGCTGCTCAAATCAAGCTGTAATCTCCCTGCAAGTTGCCAGATCAAGTTGTACCACTCACTTTGCTGGAGACCACTTGCTGCTAAGCCTGCCTCATGCTCAGTTTTGAAAGGAATCATAGACTCATAGAATGATTTGTGTTGGAAGGAACCTCAAAGCCTATCCAGTTCTAACCGCCTGCCACAGGCAGGGACACCTCCCATGGGATCTGGTTGCTGCAAGCCCCATGCAACCTGGCCTGAAACACCTCCAGGGATGGGGCAGCCACCGCTGCTCTGCGCAACCTTGGCCAAGGGCTCCCCATCCTCAAAATATGACTTTCAGAATGACTTTCTGAGTTCTGTTTGTCTAGGCTGTCCTTGTCTATCTCATAATTCCTTTCTTGTTTCCTGCAACTGGTATGTTCCAGTTGTACATCTCCTATCTCTAATCCCTCAGAACCTTTTTCCTTCCAACTCTTCTCCTGCCCCCAACTAGTACCAGCTTGCTTCAATTAGCTGGCCTAGATGGGCATCCCTTGGCATGCCCATTTTCTCCAAACAAAAGTGGTAATCAAGGTAGGCTGTAATTTAATTTAATTTTCTGCTGAAGCTTTAAGTGGGATAATCCTAGAGCTTAGTCTTGCCTCTGAGTCACAGCTAATGGCCTTGGTTGCTTGTTAAATGGTTTTGGGTTATTTTTAGTTTCTGGGTCTAATCAGCACTTCTCATTCTTTACAGTCTTTGCTCTTGATTGATAAAGATTTCTGACCTGTCTGTAGGCAGAGGCTTGCTAAGACTACACAGCTCCCTGTTGAAAAAAAAAGTTACTACTTCATGCAAATGTGACATTTTTATGTTGTGAAGGTAGAAGGCATTTTCTGTTCTTCTCTACCCAACTCTGGATTTTCAAGCACATTATAAGGGACAGTGATGTGAATGTTTTACAAAGGACAAGTCTGCAGGGAACTGTGTCCAAAGTGGAAAAAAATAAGAAGAACTGAACTGCTCCTGGTGTGTGTTTGCAGTTCGCTTGTTGACCTTTGTAAAAATCTTTTCAGGATAGGAAGTGATCTCCCTGCAAAGGGGTGGCAGTGACATAAATGGTTAATGAATTAGCAGTGGAAATGTGAGACATAGCTACATTAGCTCCATTTAGAGGTGGAATAGAAGCCAGGAAAGGTTAAATAGCTGCCTAGGGTTGTAAGTCAGGCTGGCGGCTGAATGAGGACTTGAATGCAGATCCCTGCCTTCTCCTGTCCTGCCCCGTGAACAGCGAGGCTGGAGCTTCTGCACTGGGGACTCTAGTTTGGCACTTAGGAAGGGATGGACTAGTGGAGGTGAAATGATGTAGAAGGTGGCTTGGGATGAATGAAGAACTGCGAGACAGATGAATTCAAAGCAGCAAAATTTTGTGAAACGTGGTAGCATTTATGTGCAGAGCTGGGTTTCCAGTTTCCTGCTGACCAGTAACAGTGTGTTCAAAGCAGGCAGCAGCTTAAACCTTCTTTCAAGCGCTGCTGGTAAAAAAAAACCCTATGAAAGTGCTGGTGGAATCCTGCAGGAGGAAGTTGCCATCTTGTGGAAGCTGAAGCTCTGGTAGTTTCCAGCACAGCTGAGAGCCTGTCCCAGCAGTGAGGGCTGGATGCAGCGTGTCCACGAGGAGCTCCGTCAGCGCTGCGCCATGACGCACCCACTACCCCCACCAGCCTTTGGGATGCCTCGTCCTCTACTGATCTGGAATGTTTTCGAGTACTGATCTCCGTGGCTTGATCTTTGGGAGATTTGCTTTTCTTTCCACACAGGGTTTGTTAAGGCTCTCAGCAGAGCCTGGGATTTCAGGGCTGTGCCTGCTGCGTTTGCGCCACATTCGTAGCTGTGCTGACCAGGTCACTACTATAGCTGAAGTCTTTGCTGCTCTGCAGGCTAAAAGAAAGATAAATAGTCATTTTGGTCATTAAAGCATGTAGCTGGAAAGGTTGGGTCTGTCTGCCCAAGGTTTTAGGCTGTTGATTCATGTGGGGAGGATTCCAAGGGAGGGAGCTGGGGGGTTGCTGGTAGATTGAGATGATCCTTATTGTCATCCATTCAACGCCTCCAAACTGTCCAGAAACCCCATCTTTAAGTGTGCAGCATTTTTCCCGTGTGCTTTGCCTTCAGGTGAGGTTCAGAGTGGATCTAGAGGTGGTTCTACTCAACTGGACGTGCTCAATGGGCTGCAGGGAGGCAGCAGCTCAAGGACCAGCTCTCTGCAGGCATTCCCTGGTCCTTTGGGGAATCTGAAATCAGTGAGAAAGCCTCGGTCACACAGTCTCATCCCTTCTTCGAAGAAGCACCGCCCTTTGGGTTATTTTATCAACTGAAAAGATAAACCAAGGTTGATTCCTCTCTAGGTTTCATGTCAGCGTGGTGTGATGGGCAAAGAGGGAGGGACACTGGGTGATGCAGATCTCCTCCCTCCTTACTTAAGAATATAAATTGTAAACTGAGGAGGGCGTTAAGTAAAGACTATATTTCTCCCTTTCTCCTTCCCCATAAGAAGAACTTAATCAAAATCCCTCTGCTATCTCCACAGAGCCTCTGTCTTCATACTTTATATCAGGGAGCCAGTCCAGCAAAACAATTAAGCTGCAGGGGTGTCCTGTTGCATGTAATTATGCTGTTGTGTGCATGGATTTAAGCAAATAATTAACTGATTTCCTGGATCAGGACCAGGGTACTGAGCACCTTGCAAACTGCCCCTTCTTTGTGTTGCACATGGATCGCAGTTGATTTCTATAATAAACACCTAGTTCCTGGCAGCCAGGTATCATTTTGTCCTTGCTAAACACAAGTGTTAAATCCTTAATCTAGATAATGAGAGCGAATGGCTTTAAATTGGAAGGGGGAAGATTTAGATTAGACATTAGGAAGAAATTTTGCATGATGAGGGTGGTGAGACCCTGGCCCAGACTGCCCCATCGCTGGAGGTGTTCAAGACCAGGTTGGATGGGGCTTGGAGCAACTGGATCCCGTGGGAGGTGTCCCTGCCCATGGCAGGGTTGGAACTGGATGGGCTTTGAGGTCCCTTCCAACCCAAACTATTCTGTGACTCTATGATTCCATGACACACATCGGCCTCTGGGGGCTGTGCTTTGCTTTGGGGGGAGACAGGGGAGCCAGACCGTCAGCTGGCGTGGGTACAGATTGCTCTGCTCAGCCCAAGGTTTCCTTGCCTATGGCAGGCAGTTGGAACTGGATGGGCTCTAAGGTTCATTCCAACCCAAACCATTCTATGATTATATAATTTGAAATATTTTGCTTTTCTCAAGTGCCTACTTTCTGCCCTCCTGCTGTTAGACTGCAAAATATGATTCCAGCTTGGCTGCTTCCACCCTCCCTAGCACTTCACGTTAATGGGAGGCGTCGTTTGCATCCAGCCCAGGTCAGAAGGACTTAAATTTCATCACTGCCCTATAGTGCATGTTCAATGACCTGTGTTAAGTGAATGGCATCATAGCAATAAAATTGTGAATGCGTGTTAGCTGTATTTATAAAATGGAACTGGTTAATATACCCACTTTCAGAGTTTGATGAGATTTTCACTCTTCGGGAGATACAGAAAGTGCAGTAAATGACGGCTGGCTTGATTTTAGTGAAGGTTCAGTGGAAACATTTGCAAAAATGCCTGTGCTTTGGGTAATCAGCCAGTTGAACAGTGTATTTTCTAGGTGCAAAACCTTGGGAAAAATCTGTTTTCTGGGAAATTATACACGAAGTAAGTGTGTGGGGGAGACAGGGGAACTTTGGAAGATGCCACTGAGTAGGGTGGATGAGGCAGGACATCCATCAAGGTTCCAAAGGACCACATGGATTATCACGACGATAGCAAGGGTCAGCTTATAGCAAAGACTTAGAGTCAAGATCCCATCCCATGTACTGTTTCCACTGAAGAAGCCAAGAGGTGTAGTAGGGCCTGAAGCTGGGAATATGCTTGATCACAGAATATTCCAAGACCAGAACTAAGACACAGCCTGATCTGACAGCAGTGCCCAGCCTGCTGTGCTGATGGCCATGGAAAGGGATGACAATTTGACTGGATGCTCCAGGCTGTGAGCAGCAGCTGAGGAAGTGTCAGCCACTTTTGTTCTCCACTTGAGTATGGTGCTCTTTTTTATTGTAGAAGTTGCAGAAGCTGACATGCTGGGAAGTTTTCTTGGAAGAATGGATGTCCTAATTTTTAGTGCTTCCTACTGAGAAAGAAATGGATTTAGCAGAAATTATGCTGTGTTATTTTGGAACTGATGTGTTGGATGCCTGAGCGGCACCTGGACCTGTAGATGCTTAAATGAGAGACCAGGTCCATGTTTAGTCTGATGCTTAGGTCCCTCCAAATGCCTATTGCTAGAAGTTCTCAGGCATTCTCTGCTGCGCTGTAGGTGACACTCTAAGTTGTGTTCCTGAAGAAAAGCAGGAAGGGTAGGTCAGGGCTTGTGTCAGACAGCAGTGTGGGTAAAGAGAGAACAAAGTGAAAAGCTGGTGTTAAATAAAGTGTCAAGAAACTCTTTTACTGTTGAGCACAGGAGGGAGGCAGGCTGGAGTCCTTCCCAAGAGGGAGCAGCCTGAAGAACTGCCTTCCTAGGATCTTCCCGTGGGGTGAGAGTGTTATTGCAGTGTGAGGGTTGTGCTGGTTGGACACTGTTCCCAGATTTGGAAGGATGACGTTGCTGTGGGTTGTGTAGGCTCACTGCCGCTGGCAGGCATTTTTATTTTGCATGACTGTCACCTCCTCTGTCACTCCTCCGTAGGACTGTAGTCACCTGTTCTCCCTTCTCTGCCATGTTTCTTCAGATAATCTATTAAATTAATAGATATACTGGGTGTCACCCTGCTGACACACTGTCCCGTGTAGTCTCCTCATAACCACAGAGGTTGGTTGGGTGGCTCTTTGTTTTGACCTGAGTCAGCAGTTTGTAGATGTTCCAGGCCAGGTTGGATGGGGCTTGGAGCAACCAGATCCAGTGGGAGGTGTCTCTGCCTATGTCAGGGGACTTGGAACTGGATGGACTTTAAGGTCCCTTTCAATCCAAACGGTTCTGTGATTCTATGTTCTTGTGTCTGCTAGCAGGAGATACTGTGTTTCTCTAAGTGGTTTTGAAGCTGGCTGATGATTTTCTGCTGGGATTTTGAGGAACTGGAGGCTCACAACAGGCATCCAACTGCAGCTTTGAGTTCACACTGAAACCCAGTGAGATGGATATAGTGATGGGTCCTGTCACTGTAGCCACCTTCTCTGATTGTTCTTACTGTGAATATTTGGCTTAAACAGGTATGTCTGAGACAAAAACATGGATGTTCTCAATGCTTTGAGCCCAGTGCTTCCTTCATGCGATGCTATATTACACCACAAAAGGCTTTTTTGGTGACATATGTCAGTAAGACCTCTTCCTGTGGGTATTCTAGCAACAATCCCATACCTTCACCATCTGAGGAAGAGCTCTTTTTAATCACGCTAATTGAACATCTCTGTCTATATAACGTGCCTGCAAAAATCCCTGGATAGTTTGGTTGGAAGTGTTCATTGTGTAGGACGTTCATCTTTTTTCTTTTGTAAGTAACAGTACCAAAATCTGTATTATAAGACAGAAAGAAAAATCTACTCCCCAGAGCTTTTGGCTGGGGCATTCAGCATCTTATCTGAGGAAGCGGAATCGCAGCTAAGCAAACACCGGCAGGGTCAGGCAGCATGTGGAGCAGCTTGGAGCTGCAGAACAAAAGCCTCTTTGCACTCCCGATAAATTGGTCCCGTAGGAATTTTGCTTTGAAATTATAATTGACCCAGGGAAGAAAATTGTTTCATGGACTTTGAACTCATTAAAAAACTCCATCATTCATCTACAGTTTATTCCTGACACTTAATCAAAAGAAATTTAATGATCTTTTTAACGAACGTAATTTAATGTTGCTGGGGATGTATCTACTCTGAAGTACGTGGCACTGACTGTGGGAGGGGAAGGTGTTTATTGGGTCTGTTTCTTGCAGCCACTAAGCACCTCTCAGGAATTTCCAAAGTTTCCACAATAAGGAACAACCATTTTGGCATCTTCTTTTAATCACAGACTTTTGTGACTATGTGGAATTCCATCTTTTGTAGAATTTTATACCTTTAAAACCTTCTTTTGTACAAATGTAGAATAACGGTGTAGCAGTAAACCCCAGATTAAGAAACATTATGAAGATTTTTTTTTTAAATTAAACGTTCAGTGCAGCTGCGTTTAATTACAAGACATTGTCAGTGCAGCAGGATTTGGCCTGAGCCAGCAAGCCTTCTAAGACAGCACTTGTGGAGAAAAGCATCTCTATTTAAGAAAGGATTTTCTTATGTAGCGAACTTAAAGGGGGAGGATTAATTTCTCGTAAAGAACTGCTGCAGTTTCATTGACTTCAGGTCATGAAACCATAGTAGTCTGGCCTGGCCCAGGGTCTCCAGGCACAATCAAAGCCAGCAAGAGTGTCTTGGGCTCACTGGACCCATCAGTCCTGTGCCCAACACCACAGCATAGCCATGTAGAATCATAGAATGTCCTGAGTTGGAAGGGACTCACACGGATCATCAAGTCCAACTCCTGTCCCTACACAGAGCAACCCAAACATTCACACTGTGGGGCTGAGGGCTCTGGCCAAATGCTTCTGGAATATTGTCATACAACTTCCCCTCTAAACCCATCTCCAGCTTTGTCCCTCCTCTAGACATTCTCCAGTAGCTTCAGATCCTTTTTATAGTGTGGAGCTCCCAAAACTGTGCACAGCGCTCAAGGTGGGGCCACACCAATGCCAAGCGGAGTGGGACAATCCCCTCCCTTGGAGGCATCTCAGCAAGAAAGAGCAGGAACTCAAGCTAGGGACTGGATTTCCTCTGCACATACTAGTTTTCTTCTTCATACTAAATCTTTTTGATGTTCAGACTGTTTGTGGCAGGCAGGGAGCAGGTTTGTTTCTCCAACAAGCACTTTGTGAGCTCAGTGGGCCAGTAGCTCCACGTGCTCGTTTCCCAACGTTGCCGGTGTCCCAGCTGTGCTCTGCAACCAGTGAGTAATTGCTGCTGTGTGTGAGGCATCCAGCTCATGTTCCTTCTGGCATCAGCACTGTGCCTGCATTTCAGGATGTATTTTCTTTTGTCATTCAGCACGTTTTGATCAATGCTTTTTCGTCCTCAAGGAAAATCAAAAAGTCAGTACCGAATAACACGGAACAGCTGATTGAGCTAGCAGTATTGGAAGCCCGTTCCTTAAGCAAGACCTACTCCCCATTTATTTTTCCTGGCATTATCTGAAGACATTTCAGTAAGAGAGGAGATGGTTTCACTCGGGAGGGTCCTCAAGGAGATAGAATTTGGGGAAAAAAATTACACTTCCTACTCAAACTTTAAAGTTTTACAAGACCTTGTTTTCAAGTGCCTTCTAGGTGGTGGGTTGTCTTGAACAAATGATGTCAGAGTTAGTCTATATACAGCTGTGATGTTTGCTAAGTTGTGCGATACCCTAGAACTTTGAGAGCTGTTATTGCTCTGAGTCAAACAATCTGTATGGCACAGGATGTAACGTTTCACCCCAAATCCTGCTGCTGGGCTAACCCTGAGGTTAAAAGGCATTTTTGGGAAAGTGGCTGAAATACACGAGAGGAAATGGCCTCAAGTTGCCCCAGATGAGGTGGGTGGATATGAGGAAAAATTATTTCCTAATAGAGTGGTGAAGCATTGGAAGAGGCTGCTCAGGGCAGCAGTGGAGTCCCCATCCCTGGAATTGTTCAAAAAACATATGGCCACGGCACTTGGGGACATGGTTTAGCAGACATGATGGGTTTGAGCTGCTGGTTGGACTGGATGAGCTTAGAGGTCTTTCCCAACCTTCATGGTTCTGTGATTCTGTGAGAAGCGGGGGGGAGCTGGGGAAACCCATCCAGCCCCTGGAAAGACACAACCCCCAGCATCTGGCCACCCTCTGGTGTGGGTGTGGATTAACACCCGCCCCTTCCTAGCCACCACAAAAGATCTCACCATCCTGCCCTGTGCCCTGCAGCAACTCTGCTTGCCTTGGCTGTGCCGTGACTCACCAAGCAGCACGTTGTGCACCTGGTGAGAAGCAGCCCCGAATCACCTTGGAGGTCCTCATTCTCCTGTGTCACCATGCCTGCTGAGGTGGGGGTGTGAGCAGAGAGGGTCCCTGCAAGAGCGAAGGAGGTCAGGTGCATGTTTGGTTGGAGCCATCTATTGAATTTCTGCTCTTAATCTCCCACTCCTGCGAGAGGTGCCCTGTCACAAAGGATGCTTTCACCTCTGTGGTGCACAGGAGGGAGGTCTGGGTTTACTCCTCATACCTTCAAAATTAACTAAAAAGCACACTTGCTGTTAATCCTCGAACTGGGTGCTTGCAAGTGCACATGCAGATGTGAAACTGGAAACCAGGTCAGTAAATAGAAAATGACACTTTTTAAAGGGAAAAAAAAAAAAAAAGTATAAATCTCATAAGGTTTCCTTCCCCTAGCCCTGCCTGTAAATCCTGCCTGCGCCGGGAAGCAGCAGGGCTCCCCTTGCTTTTCTAAGCTTCTCAAAATGACAAAAATTCCTCAGTGGCAAATCCTAAAATTACTGGGGCAGGGGAAGTGTGAATGGCTGGTCAGATCCATATTGTCATGTGCAGAATCAGGAAGTACCAGGGATCTATTCTGCCTAGCAAAGGGAACGATAGGTAGATGGACATACCCAGTCCTAAACATCGCTGAAAGAGGACAAACCATTCATCAGTGAGCCATAAAATGCCCATCACCCAAAACAAGCCTATGTAGGACATGTCCCCTGACCTCCATGCCTGCAGAGAAACTCTGCTGGTGACCAGAGATGGCTTGTTGGCTTCTCACACTGCCGTGCTCCCAGCCACAGAAATCTGGAGGGCTGCTGAGCTGGTCTCTCACAAGCCACAGGCACCATCTCCATGGGCAGCCACAGAGTGGGTCAGTAGATCGTAGAATCATAGAATCACCAGGTTGGAAGAGACCCACCGGATCATCAAGTCCAACCATTCCCATCAATCACTAAACCATGTCCCTCAGCACCTCGTCCACCCATCCCTTAAACACCTCCGGGAAGGTAACTCAACCACCTCCCTGGGCAGCCTCTGCTAGTGCCCAATGAAACTTCCCATGAAAAATATTTTCCTAATGTCCAGGCTGAACCTCCCCTGGCAGAGCTTGAGGCCGTTCCCTCTCATCCTGTCCCCTGTCACTTGAGAGAAGAGCCCAACTCCCTCCTCTCCACAACCTCCTTTCAGGTAGCTGGAGAGAGCAATGAGGTCTCCCCTCAGCCTCCTCTTCTCCAGGCTAAACACCCCCAGCTCTCTCAGCCGCTTCTCATAAGATTTGTTCTCCAGCCCCTTCACCAGCTTTGTTGCTCTTCTCTGGACTCGCTCCAGAGCCTCAACATCCTTCTTGTGGTGAGGGGCCCAGAACTGAACACAGGATTCGAGGTGCAGTCTCACCAGTGCCGAGTACAGAGGGAGAAGAACCTCCCTGGCACTGCTGGCCATGCCATTTCTGATATCTACTGATATCTGCTCTGTCAGTGTTAACACCTGGTCATTGCACCTCTGAGACACACGTTGAAGTGAGGGGAAGGCAGCTGGGGAAGGGCAGAGCTGCTCCCTTGCCTTCCCAATGTTAGAAATATATTTCTTTCTGGATGGAGCAGAGATAGGATTGTCTTGCGGAATGTCCCTGGGGGAGTTGTTTGCTCTCCCTTGGAGCAGCGATACTTGATTTTCTTTTGATTTCTTGTCTGGATGTCTTTACCCAGAAAAATTAATTCATTTTTTGGCTTTGCGAGAGTGTGACTGATTCAGTGAAGGAGCTGCGGAAGATAGCACAGCCTAGTGAACATCAGATCAGATTCAGGCTGGTGTTGGCTGTCTACAGCAGCTGATGCTGATCTGGGCTCTGCCAGCCTGCTTTCACTGTGAGCACGTTTGTCCCTAGATAACCGATTAGGTTCCCTTCAAAAATCCCTTCTCCTGATCCTGTAGAAACCTCAACCCACTTATATTCTCTCTAAGTGGAGGCATTTCTCATCTATACTCATCCCACTGCAAAGCAGCATAATTATCTCTGTGCTGCTTGTGCACAAAACCCTCAGACGTGTTTGGAACAGCTGACATTTTTCCAAGAATAAACAACAGGATAGTTGTGAAATATTCTTAAACTTTTCCTTCCCACTTCCTAACCTCCAGGGAGCAAGGAGAAAATAATCAGGGCTTTCTGATGGTAATGTAACTGTGTATTTTGAAAAAAAAATACAGAGAGAAAAAATAACCCCCAAATGATTCTGTCCCTTTGTCCTGCCATATGTGGTCACTTTATTCCCTAATGAGAAGGGGTTGGGGTGCTGGGGGATTAGAAGCTCAAAATGAGCCGGCACCGTGCTCTCACAGCTCAGAAAAGCCAAAGCATGTCCTGGGCTGCATCCACAGCAGTGGGACCAGCAGGGAGGGAGGGGATTCTGCCCCTCTGCTCTGCTCTAGCGAGACCCACTTGGAGCCCTGAGCACAGGAAGGACATGGAGCTGTTGGAGCGAGTCCGGATGAGGCCATAGAGATGATCCAAGAACTGGAGCATCTCCTGTATGAGGCCAGGCTGAGTGAGTTGGGATTGTTGAGCCTGGAGAAGAGAAAGCTCTGAGGAGATCTTAAAGCAGCTGCCAGTGGTGAAAGGGGCTCCAGGAAAGCTGGGGAGGGGCTCTGGATCAGGGAGTGCAGGGACAGGATGAGGAGGAAGGATTTTCAGCTGCAAGAGGGGAGACTGAGATGAGATCTTGGGAAGAAATGTTTTACTGTGACAATGGGGAGGCCCTGGCCCAGGTTGCCCAGAGCAGTGGTGGCTGCCCCATCCCTGGAGGTGTTCAAGAGCAGGTTGGATGGGGCTTGGAGCAACTGGATCCAGTGGGAGGTGTCCCTGCTCATGGCAGGAGTGGAACTGGATGATCTTTAGGGTCCCTTCCAGCCCAAACCATTCTAGGATTGTAGAATTGATCTCATTGAGAAGTTTGTCCTTTTGTCACGTGTTTCTGTTTCTGTTTCTGTTGCTGGGTTGAGTAGTTGAATTGCTTCAAAGAGAAAGTTATAAAGTTAATTCCAGTCTTTGCAGGACAGAGTCAGTCTAATGGAGAGGCACAAGGGTGGAGTGGTGTGGGGTAAGGAGCACAGATCTGGGTTGGACATGGGACCACTCATCCCTGGAAACAGGACCTGTCCTCTCCTTGTGCATCACTTACCACGTTGCCCTCACAACCCTTATTCTGGCTCTGGAAAGCAAAAGCACCATAAACAATAGCCAACAGTAAACTGGAATATGGTACTTCTAATTTAGAATTTAGAAAAGAGCATCACTGGACCTGTCCACCTGCCTCCCTTTCAGTGCTGAGCAGAAAGGAAATTGGTTTTGTCCTGATTAGATTCACACCTGCTCCAGTTCTCTGGTCAGAGAAGGTCTCTTATGGCCCCAGTTTGTACTGGGAAATACTTGATTCGGTGGATTGGGTGTCAGAATGATGCCCCAGCAAACACACCCCAGCCCAGGCAGAGCCCTGCGGCGCTGGGACCAGGGACCTCGTGCCGTGCAGTACCTGCAGTCCATTCCTATGTGAGACGTGGGCTGAGCTGTGGGCTGGAACCTGAGCATCCTTTGATTTGTAAAATCCAGGCAGGCTGCTGGTGCTGGGATGGATGACAGTGGCAGTGCATCCTTGGGCAAAATAGTACAGTCCGATCCGGGCTGTTGCTATGGTTTTAGCACTAATGGATCGGGTTGCAGGAGGCAAAGCAACCCCTTAGAGAAATAAATCAGTACTGCTTTGGGAAGGGATTATTAAATATTATTTTGTTACTATTATTGTTGCTTGTTCCAATTCTGTAGCTGCTGGGTGATTGCAGGGTGGTAATTAACAGCAGCCCGGAGTGCTGCACAGGCAGTCGGTGCCTTGCTGCCTCCAATCCTGCCTGTGGACCCTGGGGGAAAGCCCAAGGCTGGCTGATAACACTCCCTGGTGACATCGCAGGGGCAATCCCACCCCTTCTCCAGCCCCTAAGGGCTCTGCAGGTGTTACCCACAGGAGGATGGTGTCTGCAGCCCATTGTACTGATGGGGAAACCAAACTCAGAGGTGCACTGGGTCTCACTGGGAGAGGCAGAGACAGAAGGAGAAATCAACTCCTCATCCCATGAACCTCAAGTCAGTGTTTATTAATTTCATTCAAATGAATTTGACGGGCTAAGAGAGTTGGGCTTGTTCAGCCTGGAAAAGAGAAGGCCCCAAGGAGAGCTGGGGAGGGACTTTTTACAAGGGCATGTAGCGATAGAACAAGAAGGAATGGCTTTAAATTGGAAAGGGGAAGATTTAGATTAGACATTAGGAAGAAATTCTTCATGATGAGGGTAGTGAGACACTGGAACAGGTTGCCCAGGGACATTGTGGATGCCCCCAGGGGTGTTCAGGCCAGGTTGGATGGGGCTTGGAGCAACCAGATCCAGTGGGAGGTGTCCCTGCCCATGGCAGGGGTAGAACTGCATGTGCTTTAAAGTCCCTTCCAATTCAAACCATTCTGTGATTCTATGATTCTGTGAACTGAGCATCTCTTTAGTCTTCTGTGTCAGCCCCTGCCCTTGCATATAATTCAAAGCTTTAGGCTCTTTTGGGTTTTGGCCTTGGAGGAGTTTTGTCCGAGCTAATCGCGTCTTCTCACTTTAGCCGGGATCTTGGGATGATCTGAGCCAGTGTTTCTAACTGAGAGTCTTTAATCTAGTAGAAAACAATTCATCCCTGCTGCAGCCCATCGCTAACCCATTAGAAAGCCACCCTCCTCCTGCTTATTTACCTCCGTGTGTGCTTATGAAAGTAAAATAAATGCTAAGGGATTACTCTCTGAATGAATAGACCTATGTGTGCATGCATGTAGTGCAGGACCTTACAAGTCCATCTCAGTAGTTTTTAGGTCTGAGAATGAAAGTTATAATGAGTAAAATATTGATTTCCCATAAAAGGGTTTTAATCAAATGCCCTGACACCCTAAGGGGGACAGAAGTCTGCTACAACACCAAATTGCACTTCATACACCATCTATTTTTCAAACGCTGTATAAATGAGCCTGCCCATTGGATATATGAGAGTTCCCAGATGTCATACATCACAGGGAACAGGGAGAGCTGTAAGGAGAGCCAGAGCTGTCTGGCTCAGGAAGGAGATGGCCTGGCAGTCCTGCTAGGGAGCTATGGGGGAGGAAGGCTTGTTATTCCCTCCAGCAGTACCTGCAGCCCATATGAAGGTCTGACAGTGAGGTGCCTGCTCAGGCCTCCAAAGTCCTCATGGCTCTGTTTGTGCTGAAGTAAGGATATTTGTTTTACCTTGTTGGACACCAGCAAAGCTCACACTGTGTGAGGAGCTGGAGCTGACTTGGGAATCTCTCATCTCTGGTTGGCACCATGGATCTCCTTTCCTGCCTTCCCCAGTCTTACCTGGGAACTGCAAAATGCATCCTGAGGTCTCTGCCCGATGTGCTATCAAATTAAAAAGCCCTATGGAGCAGTGCTGGTGGTGACAGCACACTGCAATGTTCCCTAAGTCTGTAGGACATCAGGTTTCCCTCCTCCTGCCTGACAAAAGGGTTAAGCCCTGCATCTTGTCCACTTAACGTCTTTTTATACCAGGAACGTACTGTCTCAGCTCCTGGCCGCTGCCTGCAGACCTGAGGAGGATATGCAAACATTCTACCTGGGAGCTGTGGTGTGTGCCCCAGGTTCTGTGTTCACGTGCAGCAAGCCCAATAAACATAACCCATTGCCCATGCCCAGAGGTTTCTGCAATGTGTGGCTGCAGGACTTAAAGCTTGGATCAGCTTTGCAGTGAAATCTAAGATCTCTCTTTTTATTTCAAACTGGAAGTGAATCCTCCAAGATGAAGCTTCATTATGGGGACTTGACTTCTGGAAAGGATATGATGTGCTTCTTGACTGATGTTGACTTCAGCTTACACCACTGGAAACGTGCTTGCTAGTCCAGTCCTAGTATTAAACATCAAGTCTTCTGCCAGTGTATCATTGAATAGAAACACAGACTCATTAAGGTTGGAAAAGACCTCTAAGGTCATCCGTTTGCACCAATAAAGCATCTGATCCGCAGGTCTTGAGCTGTCTGGATTGCCACTAAGTTTCTATTTCTTGTATCTTCATTAATATTGTCATAATTTTATTAGAGTTATAGTCATGAGGATGGTGTGTTTGGGAGGGAGTCTTTTTAATAAAGTTCTACTAGAAGCAACATTTGGTTTATGAATAAATTATGTCAGTCTAGAATAAATTGCCCAAAGGGAGGAGAAGTCTCATGCTGCAGCCTCAGTCTCCTGCAGGTCTGCCAGCCCTTGTGGTTTTACCGCAGGCCTTCTTAAAACTTCGAGGATATCAGTTGTGGACATCTTCATTTTCAGAAAAGTTGTAGTGTATTTCTCACCTGTCATGGTGAAAACCTTGAAAATCCAGACTGAATGTATCTTACAAAAACCAGGAGGCTAATAAAACTAGCTCAAAGAGATGTTTTTAAGATTATTAAGAGTCCAAATTCATCGCTTGTAGAAGGAACAGGGAGATGGCAGGTAAAACATCCATGTTGCAATAGTGCGATGGGAGAGGATGTTCAGCATTGTGTCAGTGCTGGCAGAACCAGAGACAGGATCCAGAGTTTAAAATTAAGGGGGTTGTTCACAGTAGGCTCTTGTCTGGATTTCGGTCCATCCCAGCTAACCTCTAGGAAGTCTGAATGCTGGCAGCGTGAGAGAGCTGGGCTGGACCTTATGCCTGGACCAAGAAGGTGAGGTTCTTGGGCTGCAGGAAACTAGTACGGACCCAAGTGAGAGACCCAGACTAGAAAATAATACAAAATCATTGTAGGCATGGTCACCTACGTAGAGCAAGTCCTCTGAAGGACCTCAAGTTTGATTTGCTCTTCAGATGGTGGTCCAGTGCTCAGACTCAGCCTGCTGTTTGCATGATACATGCTGTCCTCTCCTTGTCCACAGCCAGACCACCTGGACTTGGTAAAGTTGCTTAAGGTGAACATGGCAAAACAATGTAGTGCTTGACATCAGGTTTTGTGCCTTGTCATGGGCAGAGGCAAATCATCAAAGACCCTTTGCAGTAGGAAATCCTCTCTCTCCACAAAGCATGGTCTGCTTCGTTCTTCACTTTCTCCAGCAGAAATCAGACTTAAGACCCAGCTGGTTTCTGGAATATCTGAAGTTAAACAGACTTGAAACATGAGGATAAGCTTCAGCATGAAATCACTTTCCAAACAGCCAAATTTAGACTTGGGTGGTTCCTGAGTCTTTTTTGTGTGATTGGAATGGAGATCTGGATCTCTAGGTAAAGTCACCTCCTAGATTTTGGGTCTTCTCTGAACTCCTAATCAAGTTTTTAACAGGGGCTGCTAACTGTTCTCCAGGTAAATGTTCTTGGCTCTCTGCAAGTGTAGCTCAGACTGATAACGTATCCCCTCCTTCCACCGGAAGAAAATAAAAACCTCCCTAGGTCTGGGGTTTGATCTCTGCCAGCACAGCAGCAGAAAGGGGTTCATTGCTGCTCAAGGGTCTGCTAACATGAGAGGAGCTCTGAGGTGATGCTGCCGACCCTGAGGTTCATGTTTTGTTTGAGCAAAATCAACACTGCATTGGTGACCCAAATGAAAGTTTTGCCCTCGGGAGCCATTTCAAGTGTTTCTGGGAGGCAGGCATTCTCAGTGCTTGCATTATTATTCATTGCTTCCATATTTCCTCCTCACCCTCCTCTTCTGCCTCACCTCACTCTACAATTGGAAAGTTCTCATTTATTTATTGTGCTTCAGCTTAAATCAAAACGCCTTGGCTTTGTAGCAGGGACCCAGAAAATATTAGCATCAGGGAATCAGTATTCTGGAGGCGTGTTACTTGCTTTTTGAGTACTTATTTATCCATCCCGGAGGGGGTGAGGGTGTGCAGTGTCTGTGCCTCGTTGTCCTGCCAGGAGCATCCTCTTGGCTCAATATCACCCTCCAAATGGAGTCAGGTGCCCGTGGCAGGGTTCTTCTAGGAGTTATCTGAACTGCTGTTGTTTTGATTAGAGCGGTTTGTCCTTCCCTGTCACACATAATTTCTGTTACGATGGCTCATTTTTCTTGGCTGTAAGTGGAATTGCAGAAAACAGATAAGTTGTCTTGCTCTTCCCCGCTGATGAATCATGCTGCCTTCCTTCCCGTGTCCCGCACTCTCCAGGTTCACTGTCATCCACAATAAATACTTTCCTACTCCCTGCACTCTGTAAATTTCACCCAAAGCCTGAAAAGTTTTAAAAGTGCTCTGTCAAGTCACACATTGCTGTTAGAGTCAGCAGAGACTGCCCAAAGCAGGAGCATTTTAGCCTTCTCTCTGAATTAGCATTTGGCATTTATCGGCTGGGGCTGGTGCTCAGCACGGGGCAGGGTCTGTGTGCACGTCGAAGGCGCATTGAGAATTGAGGAGACACAAGAGCCACCCCCAGGGCTTTCACCCAAGGGAGAGAGGCCCTCTGCGCTCAGCCAGTGATGGTCACTGCCCCTGGCCACTTGAAATGGGAACACCCAAGTTCATCTCACCTGCGGCGTGGTGGAGGGTGCTGCCCTTCTGGAGCCAGAGACCCCCAGCACCCAGGGTGGAGGACCACTGCCTTCACACCACTGCGCTTCCCAGGAGACACCAGCAAGTTCAACAGCCAGAGGTTGGTTGGCAAGCAGTAGGTGACAACCCTAGAAAAAAAATCAGGAGCAAGTCGTGGAAGATCTCCTGAAAGGAGGTTGTGGTGAGGTGGGTGCTGGTCTCTTCTCCCAAGTAACAAGGGATAGGATGAGAGGAAATGGCCTCAAGTTGCACCAGGGGAGATTTAGACTGGATATTAGGAAAGATGTATTTACTGACACAGTGGTGAAGCACTGGAACCAACTGCCCAGGGAAGTAGTGGAATCACCATCCCAGGAGATGTTCAAAAAGCGTCTAGCTATTACACTTTGGAACATGGTTTAGTAGGCACAGTGGTGGTGGGATGACAGTTGGACTAGATGTTCTTGGAGGTCTTCTTCAAACTTAATGACTGTATGATTCTATGAAAGCAGCAAAGTTACTCCAGCTCCAAAATTAAGGTAATGAGACAGAGACAGAACAGGAGCTCTGCTAGGGTGTGATTATAGTGATTATTGATTTTTCTGATGGAGTGAACCACAGATTGGATTAGGAAATAAGGCCCCTTTGTGCAAGGCATGGTGCAAGTGAACCAAAGAACAGTCTGCCTCCATGGACTTTATGACCGTGGTCAGGCTGTTTGGAACTGGAAACTCCAGTGGAGCATCCTTGCTGTCCATCTTCTAGGCTTTATAGCTGGGATTTTGTGATTTAACTGAAACACCTGAAACAGTGGCATTCCATTAACAGCCCTAATGTGTCTTAATTTCTTTTAACTTTGCATATGGTTTTGAAGTATAAGTAGGTTAACAGGTTTAATACTGCGGTTCATACCCTCTGGCACGGACCTATTTTCATTACGCTTGATGACACTGCAGGGGGGGCTGAACTATATTAAAATGTATGTCACAGCTTATACCTCTCTGCTCCCATGATGCTGCTTTAAAACAAAATCTGTGTTACCTGTTTGCAGTGAGTCTGTTGTGTTGCTACACAGCTGTGAGCCAAGGGCACCGACGTGGCCTTGGAAGTGCTGAGGGACATTTAGTTCTGCTGCTGCTTTGAGCATCAGTGCTGTCTGTGACCCTCAGAGCCAGAGTGTGCGCCTCGAAGGGCTCGCACATAACAGAGCTATGATTTGCACCAGGAAGAGACTTAATGCTGTGTTAGCCACGTGGGTACTGGAAGATTGGATCAACCAGGCTGAGGATTTAGAGACCATCCAGGGAGACCTTAGAGCGGCTTCCAGTGCTGAAAGGGGCTCCAGGAAAGCTGGGGAGGGACTCTGGATCAGGGAGGGCAGGGATAGGATGAGGAGAGATGGCTTGAAATAGGAAGGGGGAAGAATTAGATTAGACATTGTGAAGAAATTCTTCACAATGAGGATGGGGAGGTCTTGGCCCAGGTCCTGGCCCAGCCATGGTGGCTGCCCCATCCCTGGAGGTGTTCTAGGCCAGGTTGGATGAGGCTTGGAGCAACCAGATCCAGTGGGAGGTGTCCCTGCCCATGGCAGGGGTGGAAGTGGATGGGCTTTGAGGTCCTTCCAGCCCAAACCCTTCTATGATTCTATGAAAATCAGGCTGTATCTCCATTAAAACAAACATCCTGAAGCCTTTAAAAACCACTTCTGGTTTTTTCTCAGACTGTCAGCCCTTCAGAAGCGTCGCAAGGTTAACTATAGACAGCCAGATCCTTCTCACCTGCTACTTCCCTGTTGATGTTGTGTTTGGTGTTTACACCAATGTGGCTGCCCCTTCCTTCTCTGCCAGATCTGAGCCTAGGGAGAATGGAAAGGGAAGAACATATTCTTGACTTTTAACTCACACTTGCGAAAGCCTTCAAGAGCTCTTTCTACATCCTACTTTTTACAGGCTCAGTTAAATGTTCTTTTAACCAGGACTGAATCTTGAACTAGCCCCAGCAACCAGTGGGGAATAGTACAACCCTCCCAGCAACAGGGATGTGAGTGAAAGAAAGGAGAGAACTCAGCAGGGTGTTGCCAACGCTGAAGGAAGGCACTGCCCGTGTGTCTATGGAAAACAAGATATCTGCACTTTATTCCTTCTGCAAGCATCCCAGTGGGATTTTTTGCATGCTTTGGTAGTAATGTTCAGCCAACCCCAAAATATAATATTTAGTCAATGAACTACTCATCTGGAAAAGTGTTTCCCAGCTTTCCTCTAGCAGTGCTTTATTCATTGCATTCATAAAACCATATTCTTGACCCATCCTACTAACTCCATTCACTTTCTGTACCCAATTCGTAGAGGAGCAAATGAGAGATGCCTTTGTGTCTACACCATATAAAATATACGCTAGCGCTTCCATGTGGGATAAGCCAATCATTTTACTGGTCAAATAACCTTGCTTCAGAATAAATTTTCCCATTTTCCTGTGGGAGAAAATCCTCACGCCATTCATTTTTTAAATATCCCTTGTAAATTAAGACCTTAGTATTTTCTGAAGTCCTTCACTTCCCTGCCTCATCATTTATAAGCTTCTAATCCCTTTAATCTTTCTAGTCTGGAGACATCCAGGCAGCAGGGAGCTTTGTAAAGGTGTGGAAATCTCCCCAAATTCCCGTGTAATGCCCTCCTCCTCCCAGCTCTGGGTGGCTCTGTGGTGACACCTTGCCCAGCTGCCAAAGACAGATCAAAGAAGGACAATGCCCAGTGTGTGAGATAATGATTTCATGAGTTGAAAGCTGGTTAAGAAGAAATGGATTTCTTTCTAAAACAGTTGTGAGTTCTTTTCCTCTTCTACCTTCTGGGGGGTTTGCCCCTCTCCATCACAGCACATTGGAGCTGGACCATCCATCTCCTTCACTACACAGCACCAACAGGGGCCAAGGACAGTGCTGCCCTTAGAAGACAGCAAATGCCATGTGAGGAGCTCAAGATATAATCTACGCAGAGCATCCAAATGGCCAAATTTGAGCTTGGCTATATTTGCCCATCTCCTCCTGATTCAGGTACCGTATGTTTCGCTTCAATTGGTGAACTAAAGAAGTACTGGAAATTCCAGAGGTGCCAAATGGACAACTAACTCCAAAGAATAGACCCGAAATATGATGAAGGCATTTGTTGTCCAGCCCATGGCTTAGTCATGTCGCTTCTGCTTCTTTGTTTTAACAAAGCTCAGTCCCAAATCGCCACCTGCCTTTCACATCACCTTGAGCTGGGGCCATCCTTCATGCCCTAGCAGCTTGCAAGAGGGCTAGTTGTAAGGTCCCGTTATCTTGTAGGAGCTTTGTCGGGCAACCAGGCAGGGACTCTTACACCAAGAATTAGCCGCGAAGAGCAGCTTCTCAAGCAGCTGAGACTTGCTCTGCAGCCCTGGAGCTACAGGAGCTTTGGGCTTTCTCTGGCAGTGAGGGTGTTGGAGGTGGGAAGATGCACCACACTTTCACCATCTCGCTGCTCTTCGTGGCAGACATTCACTGTTTAGCCAGGTCTTGATCCAAGCTGATGTTTTCCTCCTTAGATTTCTTAGTGAAATGATGTGCCCTAAGTCAAACATCTTAAAGAAGCCTAAGTTTATCGATACTGTTACTACCTCTATAAAACCAGCTTGAGATCCTTTTGTAACATAATTTCGCTTTACTTTGACAAGATGTATATTCCAGGTATGTGAGTTGATTGGCATTAATGATCTTACAGACTTTATATATAGAAGCTATCACTGCCATCATTTGCATTTACAGGCTGCTTTTCATCAAGGTGATTTGCAGCCATGAACAAGTCTTCATGACTTTATATTGAAGCCAAAAAGAAACCCCTTCATCCTGATGAGGACTATGGCACAGAAAGGCTGTAAGAAGGAGGATTTCTCCCAGCTTTCAGGTGTTGGATGCTTGAAAGGATGAGGTTTTCACCTCTTTCCATGAAGGATGATCAGCACCCCTTAACACAGAGCCCTTCCAGTTCCAGCTGTCATCACAAATTAGCAGCCAGTGCAGAGAGAAAGTGGATGGGAATCATTTTGACAAGTTAAGAACTTCAATAACTTTGGAGGAAGTGACTGCACTGATATTTACTCCTCTCTGCTCGGGAGCAAAAGTCAGCTGGGGAGCTAGCACAGTGGAAAAATGCCTCTGCAAGGCCAGAAAGGTAAACACAACTCTTTATGAATTCTTTCCTTTGGAAAAAAAAGCAAAAATGTTTAAAATAGCCTGATGTGATAGAAGCTGACTTGTCCTCTAAGCTGCAAATATCACAAAGCAAGACATCTTTTTTACCATCACATCTCCGGTACATCCCAAACACTCCCATGGGGCGCTGTTCTCATGCCCATGGGTGGGACATCCTCAGCCAGTGGTTCTCTATGGTGGAACCAGTTCCCTCAGGTGATATGGAGACAGATCCCTGAGGGGCGACACATTCAGTAGGTGACCCTTGATGAATCATAGAGTCCTAGAGTGATTTGGGTTGGAAGGGAACCTGAAGCCCATCCAGTCCCAACTGCCATGCCATGGGCAGGGACACCTCCCACTGGATCCAGTGAACACCTCCAGGGATGGGGCAGCCACGGCTTCTCTGGGCAACCTGGGCCAGGGCCTCCCCACCCTCATAGGAAAAGATTTCTTCCTAAGATCTCATCTCCATCTCCACTCTTTTGGCTGAAAAATGTTCTCCCTTGTCCTATCCCTGCACTCCCTGATCCAGAGCCCCTCTCCAGCTTTCCTGGAGCCCCTTTCAGTACTGGAAGCTGCTCTAAGGTCTTCCCAGAGCCTTTTCCAGGCTGAACAACTCTCTCAGCCTGTCCTCCTATGGGAGGTTCTCCAGTCCTTGGATCATCTCCATGGCCTCCTCTGGTCTTGCTCCAGCAGGTCTGTGTCCTTCCTGTGCTCAGGACTCCAAAACTGGACTCAGAGCTCCAGATGGGGTCTCACCAGAGCAGAGCAGAGGGGCAGAATCCCTTCCCTGCCCCTGCTGGTCCCACTCCTTTGCATGCAGCCCAGGACACTGCTGGTTTCTGGGCTGCAAGCGCATTACTGGCTCATGTTGAGCTCGTCATCCACCAAAACCCCCAAGTCCTTCTCATCAGGGCTACTCTCAATCCATTGAAGAGACTCCTGATTCTACCTAGCCTCTTCCAAAAAGCCAGAAAAGGTTTCCCCAAGCTCCTGGAGATCACCTCCTTCACACCAGCTGATGAAGAGAGTTCTTGCCAACCCCAAGGACTTAGCAGTCGGTCTTTTCCTCCCTCGCTCTCTTCCCTTGTTTGGTTTTAAAAAGATGAAAAATGTTATAAAGTAAACACTCTTTTCTCTTTATTCATGCTGAAGCGTTTAGGATATATTTTCTGTTCTCCCCTTTAAAGGCGAGGTGGGGGTCTTGTTTTGCAAAATCAAAACAGGTTTCACTACATCCGCTGGTGTCAGGAGAAAACGCTGGTTACCAGTGGGTTCACAATCAAGTCATTAAATGTGAGTGTCAGGTGCTGCCCCTTTGCCATCACATACTCCACCTGCAAAGAACAAACCAGCTCTCCCTTTGACCCAATAAAATCCAAGTCTTGTGGTTGAACGGGAGTTAGGAAAACACTTAAAAAGGGAATTTTCTTGGTTTTTCTGTCTCTGGTGTTGGTATTTTGCAGTAGAGATTTCCTAAGCAATAACTGTGTGTTGTGAAGAGGTGTTGACATGCGCAGCTTTCTCAAACATCTTCCCTGCCTTCCCCAGAAGCAGACTCTCACCAGACCAGGTGGGGTATCACAAGGTGTATCTGTGTTGTGGCAGCATGTGTGTTCACGTGCACAACCAATACCCTTGCGATGTAGAGGATGAGGGAATGGCTGAACCCCCACCACAGTGAACCCTGAAGTTTTCATAAACCGGCTTGAATTCCCCATTTCATTTCATCAGCTTAAGTTCATCAAAAAGCCAGCGCTCAGCTCTGGGCTGTCAGCACAGCATGAACTCCCCCCTTATTTACTACGAGGTGCCTGGTGGGGCAGAGCGGCACAACCTCATCACAGTCTCCAGCTTCCTCGCAAGGAGAGGAGGAGGAGCAGGCACTGAGCACCAGAGGAGAGGACCCAAGGGAATGGCAGGAAGATGTGCCAGAGAGGGTTAGGTTGGACATGAGGAAAAGGTTCTTCACCCAGAGGGTGATGAAGCACTGGAACAGCTTCCAGGGAAGCAGTCACAGGCTGACAGTATTCCAGAAGCGTTTGGCCAACACCCTCAGCTCCATGGTGTGAACGTTGGGCTTGTCCTGTGCAGGGACAAGGGTTGGACTCGATGATCCTCATGGGTCCTTTCCAGCTCAGGACATTTTATGATTCTATGAATTTGCACCCAGCTCATTTAACATTTGCAGATGAGCACTAACCAGAGGGAGCAAGCATGGAGTGGTTATGCAGGGTTTCTCTGTTAGGGTCAACAGCAGCTTCTGGGGGGGGGGTTCCTCATCCATCAGACTGGAACAAGCCCTGGGCATCTGAGTGCTAAGACCAAGTCTTCAGCGCATGTGGAAGATGCACGGTGCTCTCTGTAACAGGAGCAATGCAATATCTGCATTCCTGGGGGGTGAAAGTAACGCAGGCAAACTCATCGAAGCAGGGCAGGGGGAACTCAAGGTTATGAAAATGAAATCATTCTTCTTCTTTTGCTTTTCCAATGACTGCTACTGTTAAAATGAGTAATCGTGGAGCAGCCACATCCAGACAGATCTGTTTCTGCTCGCAGTTCTTGGTCAAAGATGCCCTACACAGCAAGGAAAGCAAACGGCAGCCAAAAGTCCTGCAGACTTGGGTGAGTCTCCAAAGATCTGTGGATCAGTGATGGCAGACACAGTCCCAGGCAGCCAGTTTCGCTGATAAAAGATCAGATTTGATAGGGTTGCATAGGATAAAATAAGGTCAACAGGATAAATGCCTGTCTGCTTCTGTGCATGGTTGAGGGCAAGGAGGGAGGTGAATGAAGGCTAATCAGCCTTCACGTGGCTGATTAGTTCAACTGTGCACTTCGGGGACCCCAAATGCAGTTCTGTGCACCGAGCAGGCACATAGCCATATGAGCCAGCAGTGGCCCAGGTGGCCAAAAAGGCCAATGGCATCTTGACTTGGATCAGAAACAGCGTGGCCAGCAGGTCCAGGGAGGTTATTCTCCCTCTGGACTCAGCACTGGTGAGACTGCTCCTCGAACCCTGCATTCAGTTCTGGGCCTCTCACCACAAGAAGGATGTTGAGGCTCTGGAGCGAGTCCAGAGAAGAGCAACGAAGCTAGAACAAGAGGAGCGGCTGGGAGAGCTGGAGGTGTTTAGCCTGGAGAAGAGGAGGCTGAGGGGAGACCTCATTGCTCTCTACAACTACCTGAAAGGAATTTGTAGAGAGGACGGAGCTGGGCTCTTCTGCCATGTGACAGGGGACAGGACAAGAGGGAATGGCCTCAAGCTCCACCAGGGGAGGTTCAGGCTGGACATCAGGAAAATTTTTTTCCTGGAAAGTTTCATTGGACACTGGCAGAGGCTGCCCAGGGAGGGGGTTGAGTCACCTTCCCTGGACGTGTTTAAAGAATGGGTGGATGAGGTGCTGAGGGACATAGTTTAGTGATTGATGGGAATGATTGGACTCGATGATCCAGTGGGTCTTTTCCAACCTGATGATTCTATGATAGTCCTCTCTACAGCGTTACAGGCGGTTGTTAGGTGCTGGCCACCAGCAGATGCAGGACACTGAGCTCCTGACACAGCGATCTGGTCCGTCCTGAGAGCCTCACGCTGACAACTGCAGGGCCACATCCCTGGTCTGATCCAGGGCAGCTCCAATATGCTCTGATAGGGGACAACGTGCAGAGAAGCTCATCCCAAAGATTTTGGTAGTGAATATTGTCGCCTGGGAAAGCAAGGTTTGCCATTGAGAATGTTCCCTCCACTGTGTCCAACAAATTAAAGCAGTAAACTTTCGTGGGCCATTACCCCTCTCACAGAGAAGGTTAAGTGTGATGAGTGCCAAATTGCCATTTAATGTGACCTAATTGATTTTATAATCTGCTGTGTTAACAAGAAGCTTTATGGTGTTCCCTCAGCGTCACACACACAGTTTGGTGGCACCTGGTGCGTGGCCTTCCCCAGTGGTGGGAGAGCACTGGGAGTTGATGGTAGGGATCAGCTTTTGTGTGTAGCCTCCACACTGAAGTGAGTCCCCGGGGCGAGGGTTAGAGAAAGGATGCTACAGAGACCTGGAGAGCTGCTGCAATCCTGCCATGACTCAGAGAAGCTTTGTCCTGACTTCCCTGGGTAGTTAGGAGCCCTGTGTGGTCCTGGGGGTCAGAAGGAGTGCCTGAGGCAGGGAAGCTGTTCAGCATTCCATGGGAAAGGCATGGGATGTTGGTGAGGAGCTGTAGGGTCCTCCTGGAGCCAGGGAGTGCTTGACACCAGCACTGGCCCCTGCCCTGGCAGGAAAGTTTGTCTTTAACTGAATGCCTCCACCAGGATGATCCATGGGCAGCAACCTCCCCTATCCCAGAGCAGAGACAACAGGCCACGCCAGGCTTTGCTGCCCCTGTGTCCTGCACCCTAGCCAAATCTTTGTACCCTGTAGAACACTGGCTGCTCTCCCAGCAAGCGTGGGACCTCCCTGCTTCATATTCCACCTCCTTGTGCCATCAGGAGGAGCTTCCCCTGGGCAGGAGGTGAGGTGCGGGAAGGTGAAGTGGGCTATCCTGCTGCTGTGTTCTTTGCCACTGTGCTGCAAGCAAGAAAAATGAGCAAGCTGATTCTATTATTTAGTTTTTACTGAGCTAGAGAGCTCTTCTAGCCCCAGCCTACCAGCCGATGATGGTCACATCCCAGTGGCCTCAAGCCCTCAACTCCTGCAGCCTTTCAGCAGTGTCTCCTGCTTGGGAAGCTGGGAGTTGCTCCACCTGCCCTAAGCTGGGCCCAAGGCATAAATAACATCGAAATAGCCACGTGCAGTAGCCGCTGATGCTCTGCACACATGCAAAGTGTTATTTGACTCCCTCTCAGCCTGATGCTGCAGTAGTGAAACCCACCAGCTCTGACTAATGGTCCCAGCAGCTGTGTAGGATATTTGAGTTGCTTTTTGTTTACAGATTTGGTGGGTCCCTGGTAATTGGAACGTGGCAACTTCCAACACATAACAGATGATACGGCGGTGGAGGGAATTTGTCATTGCTTCACTCCCCTACAGCAAGAAGGGCTCATAAGTCACAGCTGACGAATCTTTTAATGACTTTTAAACTTCATTTACAGAAAAGAATGACCATAATCAGCAAACAATGATGGGTTACTAATCTTTCTGTATTATTAAAAAGGGGGTCTGTGTCTTCAGCCCCCTAATAACACCGCGAAGGGAAGGGTGATCCTGTCCTGGAGAAGAGCTGGCAGAGTGTGAAGAGATGAAAACAGCACCAGCAGGGAGCCCCCAGAGTCCACGTGTCCTGAACCGTCACACTTAATCGTGGTGTGCAAGACTGGCATGCCAATATTGATGGAGAATGAGAGCAGTAGCTGATGTACTTTCATCTCTGGCTCTGACTCAGAGCTTGCTGATGTCAGTGGGAAAATCACCAGACTATCAGTCACCTCTGCACTTCAGAGAACCAAGGCCAAGCAGGGCAGGACCTGGGACTGGAGGTAACCCTGCTGTCTTTTAGTCCATGCATCCACAGAGAAATGGAGAGGCAAAGACCAGTAAATGGGAAGAAGGATTTATTATTTTTCAGGCGGAAAGGCAGCAGCAACATAGGTCTTGCTATAGTGATCGTCACGAGCGCTTAACTGCTTTTCAGGTCTCTCTTCTGCAGAAGACCCACCTATCCCTTTCATCTGAGATGCTTTCCTTGGGGTGAGGGTGCCTCCCCAATGCCTGTGGAGCCTCAGAAGTGGCATTTAGGCAACCAAATCTCAGCAAGTCCCAGCACGAGTGAAGCAGAAGCCCACATCCCAGCCACTTTACAGAGATCTGTATCATAATCATTTATATCATTCTGCATATTTAAAGTGTCTGAAATAATTTTGAAAGGCAATCAGCTGATAATTAACTCGGAGAGGAAAGAAGCCTGTCAAAAACTTCAGTGGTTAAAGAACTGAGGATTAGTGTGCCAAGGACCATGAACTTCTCTTGCTCTGCTTCCCCTAAGGCTCCCCATCCCACCTCCTGTCCCCACCACCAGCACGATCTCAAAGTAGTGAGCACCTGGCTTTGGCGAGACCCATGACATGAAGTCCCATAGTGGGTAGAACAATCAGCTAGTTTTCTCTGATGGAAAAAATGGACAAGCGTTTTGGAGTTTGAGCTGGGACTGGAGGAGACTGGAGCTGCCCCTGTAATTTGTGGGTGGTGGCTGTACTCACAGCATCCTCCTCAACTTACAGTTTTGTCATGTCTCCTGGCATTTGGTGCTTTGCTAAAATCCCCAGCAGCAGGAAGCACGTGGTGATGTGGAAATACCTGATTTCTGCTTGATCACGCAGGAAAGCCATAGCCCTCGATGCTTTAAAAGGCAGGGGTGGTCCTAGGAGCACCGCCCAGGGGTTGTGCAGGACCTGTTTGGCTGGGAATGGAGCAGCATTTGGGTGTTGAAGAAGCCATGGCATCAAGATGCAGGACTTGTGCTTAGGAGACGCCAGTCGAGCTAAATAACAAGAACTGCATCAGTGAAGCTCTGTTTGCAGCAGATTCTCTTTGGGAGCTAGGTGGCCCTGGCAGGTAGCTAGATTATCTGGTGGTGGGTTGGCAGCATGAAATGGGTTCCCTCCTGGAACTCAGATTTTCCTCTGCTTCAATGTCGCCCTGTGGTAAGGGATCCTTCCCAGAGGAACCTGCATCATGACCTGTGTGGGGTGGGACACAGCTCAGCGTTGGAGGTTAGAAGTGCTCCTGAGGCCACCTGTTAGACATGGCCAGAAGGGTTTAATCATAGAATCATGGAATGGTTTGGGTTGGAAGGGACCTTAAAACCCATTCAGTTCTAACCGCCTGCCTTGGGCAAGGACACCTACCACCAGATCCAGTTGTTCCAAGCCCCATCCAACCTGCCCTGGAACATCTCCAGGGATGGGGCAGCCATAGCTTCTGTAGGCAACCTGGGCCAGGGCTTTACATTTGGTACGAGGAGCTGAACGCGAGGCTTATGGACCAGGACAGGAGGCTTTTCTGCAGCCAGACAGGGAATCCTGCTCTTCCATTTCCCCTCTGCCACATGCAGAAGATGCAAAAAGCAGCAGCAAAGATGCCAGTTCATTAACAGCTAAGAAAGTTCCCAGAAAGTTCCCTCATGAAATGAATTCCTCATAAATAAATCATTTGCTGTGAAAACAACATTTGGGCTGAGGGGGGTTGTTCATTAAGGAACATCAAGTCAATAGGTGGCTGATGAGAACCTGTCTCCACTGCGTACAAGTGGGAGAGTGGGGGATGGAAACGTGTTTTCCTGTTAGGCTGTGAATGATAAAGAATTAAGGAATAATTCTCAAGAAATTAGTCATGGCCAGCCATTAATGAGCATCTCGGTAACACACTAATGAGCTGGCTTCAGATGCCTGTAAAAAAGGACTTTAATTAGATTAATACATGTAGCATTGTCCATAGCCCAGTAGGTAATCATCAGGTTTTGAACCAGTGGGATTATGGATGACATTCTATTTAATTGCTGTTTCCTTTTCATTTTCTTCCCTTTTTTTTTCTTTTGAAGATTCTTTCCTCCAAAGAATTTTTTTCTATTCTCGAACATAACCTAAATGTTATCCATGGAATTCTGCATCTGAAAGTGCTGCCAGATTGGGCTTATCTGATTCAATTGACCTTTAAAATTTATTTTGCTGCTGTCAAAAAGAAAGTTAGTCTGTTCATGACAGATTTCCAAGATGATTAGAAGCAGAGACTCCTGAAAAATCTACTTGTTGCATATTCTGCAATCAAAGGAGGGTCCTGGCTTTTTTTTCTTAGGAGAAAAGTGCCTTAATTTAAAAAATATTTTCATACAATGTTAGAATGGTTTGGGTTGCAAGGCACCTCAAAACCCATCCAGTTCCACCCTTGCCATGGGCAGGGACACCTCCCACTGGATCAGGGGCTCCAAGCCCCATCCAACCTGGCCCTGAACCCCTCCAGGGATGGGGCAGCCACCCCTGCTCTGGGTAACCTGGGCCAGGGCCTCGCCACAGTAAGTGATTTCTTCATAGTATCTGATCTAAATCTTCCCATTTTCATGCGAAAGCAGAGTCCAGAAAAGTTCAGGGCGCACAAGGAGTTCATGTTCACGCAGACGCTCCAAGAGCTGCTGAGGAGCAAGTTCTCCGTGAGTGAAACCCAGGGAGTTGATTCTCTTGGTTCTCACATAATACTGATGGTGGGATTTCTTTTTCGGCCCCGTATTCTGTCAGGACTCCTGTCATGTTTTAAATGCACTGTTCTTGGCATGGGAGCAGAACCCTAAATTTAACCCACCAAGGCTGATCCCTACCTGAAAATCCTGATGTCACTGTCTCCAAAACTGATGCACCTGAGAGCATCCTGTCCATGTGGTGAGGAGCATGTAGCCGTACTTACCTCCTGAATCTGCCTTATGGGAGCCGCGTTCTGCTTTGCAGGGAGCTCTGGGAGCTCCAGTGACCACACACGTGTGTGCGATGAGCTGTGCAGCATTTGGAGTGGGCCCCAGATTTTTAGAGGTGGGCAGGGTGGGGAGCACTGGGCATAGTGAGGAGCTGCTGCAGGAGCTGCTTGGATGGATCTGAGTTTCCAGCCGCAGGTCATCCCTTTATCATGCTGATTAGGAAGGATTTAAAACTCTAATGAATAGATTTTTAAGCTTTCTGTAGGCATGAATAATATATAGGACAGATGGTTAAGAGCCACAGCAATAAACTATATGCTGACCTGATAGACTTTGTAACTACTGTACCTTTAACAACTGATTAAATACTTACTAAAACAGCTATCGATTATTTATTGCACCTTTATGAAGGATTTACCAGTTACACTGAAATTTAAATCACAGCCAGATTTTCTAAGGATTGGCAGGATTTCTCTCATTCAAAATGAGTTGTTGTTTTAATTAAAAATTAAAAAAGGAGGCTATTTTCGAAGCAAACCAAAGAGTTGAAGGAAGATTGTGAGGGAGCTAGATTCTGTTCATGCTGCTGCACCCTCAACATCCACTCATTTAGAGAACAGCACCTGCATCAAATGGGAGAATCCCAAATTTGTGGAGATACCTATAAAAATCAGCAGATTTAAGGGAATTCAGTCTGCCTTGCACCCCACGCTCTGACATAGAGGGACCTGTATCCCCATACTTGTGTGTCCTGGAGCTTCAGCAGTAGGTGACATCAGGCAATGTGTGGTGGTGCTGCAGCTGCACCGAGCCCGCGGCAGCTCTGGGAGAGGATGTGCCAGTGTAAAAACGCACCGTGTGTCAGACGTGCTGGAAAGTAGCGGGGATCAAGGGGATAGAGTCAGCCCCTCCTGCCAGAGCCCTGCGAAATGCAGAACGCGGCATCTGCCACAAACTAATAGTGTCAGTCTGGATTATTTGCTGACGTTCCGCAGCAAATGTGCTTCAATAAACCAGGCTTGGCTCTTTCCCTCTCACTCAGTAGCTTTGTTTTTCCCTCTGTACAGTCCAAATGTGCAGGGTGGGTGCAGCCTCCATCTAAGCAGGGATGAAGGAGAGCAGGGCTGGGCTGTAGTTACCCTGGCACTTCACCCACCCCATAAACTAAGACCTGAGTGCTCGGTGGAGAGCAGGCGATGAGGTCAGGTTATGAATACGGCTGTGACCCAGAGCTCCCCAGGAGTTTTCATTGTGCTTGCAAAGGCGGTGATTGCTGGATGCTCTCCCATGAGATGCATGGCCACGTGCATCCTTACAGGCAGTCCCCATCCAGAGCTGGTACATCGGCATTCTCTCCCTGCGTGTCAGGTGTTAACACAATTTCATTCCACCAAGGAATATATAATGCGCAGGGTGAAAACTGGGCTGCAACTGGGCTCAGCGCCTAAGCCCGCAGAGCCTGCACACTCAGGAGGGGGAAACAGGGTCCTCAGCAAAAGGTGATCACGCCAGGAAAAACATCACGGAGGCTGTGAGGATGCGCAGTGGGCAACAAGGCAGCATCGCGGCCTTCACCATCTCTGCTCCAGCAACACAACCGTGATGGGGTGGCCTGGGTATGGAGAGTGGATAGAGGTGGGTGATAGACAGCTCTCCCCTCGCCTGGAGTTCTGCGTTAAGTTCTGGAATCTTCAGCAGAGGAAGGATGTGGATCTGTTGGAGCGAGGCCAGAGGAGGCCACAGAGATGATGCGAGGGCTGGAGCAGCTCCCATATGAGGACAGGCTGAGAGAGTTGGGGTTGTTCAGCCTGGAGAAGAGAAGGCTCCAAGGGGACCTTAGAGCAGCTTCCAGCCCTGAAATGGGCTCCAGAAAAGCTGGAGAGGTGCTCTGGATCAGGGAGTGCAGGGATAGGAAGACAGGGAACGGTTTTAAGAGGAGATTGAGATTAGATTTTAGAAATAAATGTTTTGCTGTGAGGGTGGGGAGGCCCTGGCCCAGGCTGCCCAGAGCAGTGGTGGCTGCCCCATCCCTGGAGTTGTTCCAGGCCAGGCTGGATGGGGCTTGGAGCCCCTGATCCAGTGGGAGGTGCCCCTGCCCGTGGCAAGGGGGTTGGAACTGGATGAGCCTTGAGGTCCCTCCCAATCCAAACCATTCTAGGATTCTATGCCAGCAGGGAGTCCCACACTGGGGCTTCGTGCTGGGGTGCACAAGAGATGGCACCTCTGTGGTGACCGAGAACCAGGTCATCGATTGCCATTGATATTTAGGGATTTTAGGGATTGGTGGGAATGGTTGGACTCGACGATCCAGTGGGTCTCTTCCAACCTGGTTATTCTGTGATTCTGTGATATAAACCTAAGCCTTGACGGGTCTGGGTTGACTTATCTGCAAGGTGGAGCTCTGGGACGTGTTTGGAAAACTTTGCAAGGAGCCCCTTGTCTACTGGGGGTGTGGAAAAATAGCACTTGAGAGCATCCTGCTCTACTGGGCTGTGCTCAGTTGCACTTTCCAGAGGGGAAAGTATTTGCAAAGGGCACCCAGAGCTTCACAAGAAGCCAGTCTGGCTCTGACTGAGCTGATTCCTAGCTTTCTGGTCCTTCCAACTCTCTCAGCACAGTGGAGATTTCCCCCAAAGGCACTGCTGGTCCTGGAGAACCAGTTTAATAATTGTGACATCTTTGTCTATCCCCTTTCTTTAATAACTTTCTGGTCCCTTAACAATCCCATTTGGGAGAATCGAAGCTGTTCGCCCCAGAAAACCCAAAGAACTGGTTTCCTTCCACTTTATTCTATTTATTGAACAACACGGCAGCGAACAGGGTCTTTCTGCTCTGTGGGAGGAGGGCTGAGCCCCTCTGCGTTTCTGTGCAGGATTTGTTGGGGACTCAGAAGTTATTAAAAAGATTGCAGGGTTTGTGTTGGTTATTAAACTAATGCTTCGGAGCTTGGCTCTGGTGTTTGGGGAGTCACTAGCAAATTACTCGCAGCTCTCAGGGGAGGAATGATTGGCACTGGGGGTAGCAGGGACTTTGCTTTTGGATGCATGTGCATTTCTGTGCTGTCAATGGTGCTGTGGCAGTGCAGCTGGTGGACTCTCTCTGTCTTGTAGCTGTGTTACTTTTTAAAACTGCTCTTTTTTGGCTAAAAGGACTGTTTTATTCAGAAATCACTGAGAGCCAAACGTGTGTGTTGATCACTGCCCAAAGCAAGATGCTGAGTGTGACAGCCATGACAATTTGTCTGTGATAGGGTCTGCTAACTGCCCTCTTCCTCCCTCAAAATCATCTTTCTTGCCTTTTGCAAGAAATTGGCAACAAAGATGTAGAGATATTAAAGGTATGGGATGGAAGCAGGGTGGGAAACTTCCAAAAAGCAGTGAGGTGGTGAAGAAATGGGTTTTCGTAGCATCATAGAAGCCATGACTGCTTCCCTAGGAGCTGCTCCAGGGCTCCACCATCCTCTGGGGGAAGAACTTCTTGTCCTGTGTAAGAGTTTACAAGATAGTTAAAGAAGGCCTGCACCAAGCTGTGTTGTTCCAGCTTCCTCCAGCACATGAGCAGGGGCGCACCAGCCCTGGCATCGGAGCTGGGACCACCCAACTCTCACCGAAGCACAGCAGGTGCACCGTGGACTGTAAGGTCCATCACACATGTTGGGCAAGACACAGGTTTGCTGATGCTTTCTTCACACCCCAAATGCCAGGCTTTCCCCAAACCTGGCAGGCAGAGGATTTGGTCCTTTGCCTCATGTCAGAGGTCCCCGCAGGACGTCTTCATTTATCAGCTGTCTCCCAGTGGAGAGCCACCAAGCTGGGAAAACTTGTTACTAGATGGAGATGGGGACAGGATGAAAAACTGCATCTCCCCTTTTGTGAACTAGCATGATGAGAGGAGAATAACAGCCTGGCTGCATGGTGCCATCACGCTGAAATAAAGAGAGATTTCTGCAGGAGAGAGTGGTGGGGCTCAGTGGTTTTTCTTTACCTTCTTGCATGACAGTTCATCACTAAGACTGAAGCCTCTGGGGTTTTCAGACACCTGGCTCTCAATTAAACAGCTAATCTGCGAAGCAAGGCACTTTAAGCGGGGAGGAAAAATAGCTTATCAAGTAAACCAGCTCTGGCCTTGGGCTGTTACCAGATTGAATATCAGTATTTTTAAGGGATTCCTCAGTGTTAGTGGCAGCAGGGCCTGTGACATTGTTTCTAGCCGTGTTCTCCTAGGAAGACAAGAGAAGCCCTAGCTGGGAGAGGACTTTGTCAGTTGGTGGCTGTGCACCTCCAGGTTCTGCAGAATCCAGACTCAGGAGCATGTGCAGGCAGGCACAGCCTCTCCTCGAGTGTGGGATCTTCAGGAGACCTCAGCAGTCGCCACCACCTCTAGAAAATGGCACGAGGTACCCTTGACTTTTCAAGATACAAAGCACAATTCATCCTACGTTGTGCTTTCTTCTCAGCCTGGTGGTGGCAAACAGGTTTCCTTGTGCCATGCACAGAGGGGCAGTAAATCCATGGAGAGCTGTGGTCCTGGGTACTGCCAGGTTTGCAGGGATGATGGTCAAAGGATGGTTGGAGAACACGGGGATGGCACAGCCTTGGTGCATACAGATATATTTCTGGATCACCGTGGTGTGGCTTAACTGCTGTCCCCTGCCAAGCTTGCAATGTCCGTCCCCATGCAGAAGGGGATGGGACACACAGGAGGGAAAGGAGGAGCTTCTGACAATCTCATCCTTAAGCCTCCATAAGTTTCCTTAAGTCTTTGGTGGTGGTAGGGGTTGTTATGTTGTTCTGTGAGCTTTGGTGAGGCTGGTGGCACATACTCCTCCATCCCAGACCCCTCCTGTCTGGGCTTCAGTTTCTCTTGCAGAAAACAGGGATAATCAAACTAATCTGCCCTTGGCATTCTCAGGGGTCCTACAGGTGAAGGAGCACTTTGAGCATTCATTTATCTACGTCCAAGTGTTGTTATTAGTTGCATTTTGTCTTTTTGTGTTTTCCAACTCAAGTCAGTCTTGTTGCAGTTATGGGTAGGGGGATGAAAAGTGAAATAACAGCTGTGAAAATGCATCTGTTGAGGACAGCAGTCATTATTAGATTATTAATAGTATCTGTGCTGTGTCTATTTTTCTAATCAAATGAATCACCAGGATACTCTACTCTGATTTGTGCCCAGTGGTTTTACGTGGCACATCAGAGAGACGGTGGCTTTTTAGCACAGCACCAGTGAGCTGGGCATTCAAAAACCCTGTGACCATAGCATTTGAGGACAGGGTTGAGCAGGCACGGTGGGGTTGGACTGAGGGTTGGACTGGATGAGTGGAGAGGTCTTTTCCAACCTTAATGGTTCTGTGGTTCACATGGAAGGGACTCTAAGCCAACGTGGCTGATTGCTCTGCCGGATTGAATCTGGGCACAACGCAGAGTCCTCTGCTGGAATGCAGTTAGGTGGAGTATGAAATATTAATAAGCGATGATTAAAATGTCCTTTTCCAGTTGTTACAGTAAAGGGGCCAGTAAGTGATGTGAAATGATTATCATGTGTAATAAGAAAACCTAAAGGAATGGGACAGAGAAGGATGGGGGGCTGCTGGGTTTGCATGGGGAAGCAGAAGAGCACTTTGCACGGGGTTTTCGAACACACAGTGTCAAGTGCTTAATAAAATGCAAAATGAGAGCTGTGCGGGCCACTTGTTAATGGAGGACATCATTGATGGTGCTCCAAAATCTCAGAGTGATGCTGTACATCCCAGAGCCCCAGCTCCCCCACCTTGGCCAATGCTCCCTGCCTGGGCAGGGACAGCAGTCAGTGGGCAGATGGCACTGGGAGAGCGTCCCATCTGCAGAGACGTCAGGTCCTCGTTGGCTTCCTCCCAAGTCTTTCCCAGCGGCACAGCCATTGCCTTGCCTGACCTTGAGTTTGCCATCTGGTGGCCCCATCCCATTGCTTGTCAGCCACGGGCACGTCTCCTGTGCAGACCTGCAGTGTCCTGAGGTGGCCTCAAAGCCACTGGGGCTTCCACCAGGGATCCAAGGGAAAGGCTCTGCCAAGGGAGGTGGATGCTGAGCTCTCTATTACATCACCGGTCCCTGCAATGATGGTAAAGTGATTTCTCCCATCTCCACCTTCTACACCCACACGTTTTATTGGACTGGAGGGATCTAGTGTCCCAGGTGGGGAGGAGAGGAGGCTGCACAGGGGACAAGCATGTGCTGGTCCATATGCAGGAAGCATGGAGAAGGTCACAGGAGCCAGATAAGGAGGGTGCAAGTTGGGGATGGGGGAGCAGGGACTTGGGAAAGGCACACACCCCCAGCCTCCATGGCATCCAAGTTCATACCTTAGGAGATGACCATCTCCAAGTGAAGATCCATCTGGTGTCTTAGTGCCCACCTGAGAAACACCTCAGCTTCATCCAGCTCTTTTATTTTTGATGCAAACCCACAGAGAGAAGGGTCTGTTGACAGCAGTAGAGCTATCTCACATTGCGCCCACTGAGAGAGGGCAACCCACTAGATTTGGGGAAAAACATATGTTTGATGGCCCCACACAGCCCCATCCTACCTGAATCCTCCAGCCAGCCTTTTCTATCCCCACGTACACAGGCAGCTTAACCCACATCCTTCCTACACCAGCTTAAGGAGCTCAGCACCCTGATGTAATTGGTGATTGCAACTGAAAACAGCTGGTCAGGGATTCAGACCTTTGTAAATAACGCATTTCTGGGCTAGCTGGGCTTTGGGAAGGGCCTGGGCAAGCAGCAGCCTGGGCTTTCCTTAGGCTGGGGGTGCAGCAGCAGCAGCAGCAGCAAAACTCGTCAGCAATGAGATATGAAAACAGATGTATTTTATTGAAGAACAGTATTTTATTTTGAGGGAGAGAGCATTCCTGGTGCCTGCTTGCAGCAATGGTACAGCCAAATTTGAACAGCCTACTCACTTTCTGTGGCTAAGGACGTGACATGGGTGATATCTGCCCTAACTTCAGGAAGGGTTTTGACACAGCCCCCTGCAGCATCCTAGCATCCAAGTTGGGATACGGCAAGTCACGTGGCCTCCCAGAGCAATGCAGGCTGGATGGTGGGCTCCAAGGGCAGTGGTGAGGGCTCATACTCTGCCCAGAGTCCAGCTGCAAGAGGAGTTTCTCCAAGGACTGGGTATGCAGGCAAGGAGGGCCATGGGTTAGTAGCAAAATGGGCTGGAGATTTGCATAAAATCTGGCAGATACGCAAGGATGGAAGAGTGGGAATGCGTCATCTAGAGGAGAGGCAGCCAAGCTGTACCAAAGATGTCCATGTGATATGACCTAGTGTGGGTGAAAAAGGTGCCAGGGCAGATTTGGTCTGAAACAAAAAATACAGGCATCCAGGACTGGAAATTCCAGGAGTCACTGAAACCCTAGAGCAGTGAGAGCCACAGGTACACAACAGGTCAGATGTATCACAGAATCACCAGGTTGGAAGAGACCCACCGGATCATCGAATCCAACCATTCCCACCAGTCTCTAAACCATGCCCCTCATCCACCTGCACCTTAAACACCTCCAAGGAAGGAGAGTCAAACACCTCCCTGGGCAGACCATTCCATTGCCTAATGACCCTTTCAGTGAAGAATTTTTTCCTTGTGTTGAGCCTGAACCTCCCCTGGTGGAGCTTGAGGCCGTTCCCTCTTGTCCTGTCCCCTGTCACTTGGGAGAAGAGCCCAGTTCCCTCCTCTCCACAACCTCCTTTCAGGTATTTGTAGAGAGCAATGAGGTCTCCCCTCAGCCTCCTCTTTTTCAGGCTAAACACCCCCAGCTCTCTCAGTCGCTCCTCATAAGACTTGTTCTCCAGCCCCTTCACCAGCTTTGTCGCTCTTCTCTTGAGTAGCAAGACCATCTACCTGGCTACATATATTCCTCTGAATGGTTCCAGCAGGTTTAGGATGGAGATTCCCTGAGGACGTGCCATCCTGGAGCAGCCTCCAGCTGGGCTTTTCTGTAGATACCTGGGATTTCCGCTAAATGAGTACTTCAGGCTCAAGCTGGGTGCTCAAAGTGACCAAATGGCTGAAAACAGTCTTGGCTTTTCTTCCCTTTCTCCACCTCTGCACTAGGAATGGGAATGGTTTCCTTTGGGAACCTCGTCCAGACTGCACTGCAAAATATGTTAAAATAGCATTAAACAGGTGTTATATGGGTTGGAACTTGGTGCAACCTGAAGAAGTTGGGCACCATTTGCCAAAGATGCGGGGATTTAGTTCATTTAGATGCCTTTAGAAGTCCTGTCTTTTGGTTATTTATTCCAGTGGTTTTAGGAGTGCTTTGCCAGGGGTTGTTTTTAAAGCAATAAAACAAAAGTCCTTTGCTCTTTTAGTCCATAAGGATGAAAGGGAAAATATAACAAGCCAGATTCAAAGTCTAACTTTTTTTGATTTGGTTTAGCAGAGATCATTTCCAGCATCACTGGTGGGTTAACAGACACACAGGGGTTAGAGCCGGACAAGGCTTCCTTTGCCATCACATCCTCCCAATGCTTCATGCAGAGGATCACCAGGTATCTCCAGTGCTCTGTGTGGTCTGGCTTTAAGAATGAAAGGAATCGAATGTCCAGTCATTTGTGCTCTCAGAATAAAAAAGGTGGAAGTCTGCACATCACGGCTTGTCTGCTCAGAGCTCATTGATTGCAGCCGCTGTTAAAATGCTCCGTGCCTCCCTGGATCAGGCTGCAAACACCATCTGCATGTGGGGCTGGGAGGTTCTCCTCCGCTATTCCTTTACCTCCATGCTGGACTGAAGTTTCAAATCCAGGAGACGCAGAACCAGTGGCAGCGGAGGCCCAACACGATAGTACTTGTCTGTGTGGGTAGAAGTTCACAGAGGTTTAGGTTGGATATTAGGAGTGGTGAAGCACTGGAACTGGCTGCCCAGGGCAGTGGTGGAGTCTCCATCCCTGGAGGTGTTCAAAATATGTGTAGATACAGCACTTCAGGAAGTGGTTTAGTAGGCACGGTGGTGTTGGGATGATGATTGGACTGGATGAGCTGGGAGGTCTTTTCCAGCCTTAATGATTCTAAGTATCCTCAGGCAGAACAGGACTGTGGGCTGGAGCAGCCCGTGTTGGCTATTCCAGGGGGCTGGTAGCTCATAAGGACATCATCCAAGGAGCCAAAGTGGGGCTCACCTGGCGAAGGGATGAGATAGGGATAATGAAGTTATCCCCTTAAGAGGAGTTAGAAGCAGCCGGAGATTTTGTGTCCTGTGGAGGAGAGAGTAAGAAAGAAGTCTTGGATTTTTTTAAAGTCTTAAGTGCAACCCCAAAAAGCATGCCAGGAAATATAGGTTTTTTTCGTGGGCACTGCGTACCTAATGAGTAGGAAAGGCTGACTATGGGACATGTCCCTGCCCATGGCAAGGGGGTTGGAACTAGATGATCTTTAACATTCCTTTCCAATCCAAACTATTCTATGTGTTTTAGGGCTTGACAAAGCCAGAGCATCACATGCTGCTGGTGTCAGTGCCTCAGCCCAGCTGGGCTGTGAGCAGACAGAGCCTGGCAGGGCTTGAAAACCAGGGCGACCGGGTCCACAGGAGCTGCACCCATGCAGTCAGGCAACAGCCGCCATCCCCAACTCATAAAAAAACAGAATCACAGAATTGTCTGGGTTGGAATGGACCTTAAGATCATCCAGATCCATGCTCCCTACCACAGGCAGGGACACCTCCCACTGGATCAGGGGCTCCAAGCCCCATCCAACCTGGCCTTGAACCCCTCCAGGGATGGGGCAGCCACCACTGCTCTGGGCAACCTGTGCCAGGGCCTCACCACCCTCATGGTGAAAAATTCCTTCCTACTATTTAATCTGAATCTCTCCTCTTTCAGTTTAAAGCCGTTATCCTTTGCCCTATCCCTACACACTCTTGTAGAAAGCCCCTCCCCAGCTTTCCTGTAGCCCCCTTTAGGTTGCTATAACATCTCCCTGGAGCCTTCGCTCCTCAGACCAAGCTGCACAGAGGATTGGCAGAGAGGGCAGACCATGGTCCTGCAGTAGCTGTGTGTCCCCTGTGCCTGGCTTGGTGACTGCCTGGCACTGTGGACAGCCTGGTGGCATTGCCGCGGGTGCTGGAGCATCTGCGGGCACTGCTGGAAGGGGCTGGGGAAGCGTGCATGGACCTCAGCATTCATCATTAAAAATACACACACACATAGAACACAGCAGTGATCCCAAAGCATCCCCTCTGTTTCTGGAAGATGAAAATCAAACTGATGTCTTGGACAGGTGTGATTTTTGCTGCAGAGATGGGAGCAGGCAGCCTGACCGGCGGCTAGACTCACTATAATTTCACACCATTTCTAGCCCTGTCTCTTGGTTCTCTTACGTCTTCAGAGGTGAAGCCTGTTCACAGGGGCTGCCCATGAAATACCCCAGGCAGGAAACTTGGAGGAACATTCCTTGCGGCTGTAGGAAGCGACCTGGCTGATGGCTGAGTGATTCCCAAGCTAACAGTGACACCTCCTGTTTGCACAAAATCCAACTTAAAGCCCAGCATATAAATGCGCAGGCAGGCAGCAGAGTGCAGATAGCGGACAGGAGCACAAAGGCTGCTTCACCACTTAAATGTCTTCGTTAGCATCCAGAAAACACAAGTCCTCTTCCAGCTGCAAGTGTGGATATGCAGGGGCAAGACTGTCTCTGTGTGTAGTGAGAACTGAGAGATGGTCAGCAGGGGAAAGCTTGGAAAGGTGAGCATGAACACAGGTGCTGGGTGCAAACTGCTTTAGAAAGTGCGATCCTTTGAATTGCAGTTAAGTATAGAAAGGTAAAAGCTTTCGTGTAATAAAATTAAAGCTTTTACTTAGATGTAAAGTTTATTTAAATCTTGGTTTGTCCCCTAAGAGCAACCGGCTTATGCCCTGAGTATGTCAGCCTGGGCTGGCTGTGACGGTCACATCCTCAACACAAGGTGGAATCGCCCCCAGCTGAAGTTGCGGAGCTGATTCCTCACTCCAGGCTTGCTGCGAGATTCATCCCTGACACGTTATGGTAAGACTGGTAATTCCCTTGCAGACCCTCCTGACTCCTGATTTGTTCCTTCAGGTGTTCAAGATGTCATTGAAGGTGCAGACAAGCAACATCACGAACAAAAATGACCCCAAGTCCATCAACTCCAGAGTCTTCATTGGCAACCTCAATACAGCCGTGGTCAAGAAGTCAGACGTGGAGACCATTTTCTCCAAGTACGGCCGAGTGGTGGGCTGCTCCGTTCACAAGGGCTACGCCTTCGTACAGTACTCCAACGAGAGGCACGCACGTGCTGCGGTCCTGGGTGAGAATGGGCGTGTGCTTGCTGGCCAAACACTGGGTAAGTAGTTTCTTCAGCCATATTGAGGGTCCAGGTGCAACACAAGTTGGTTGCTCCCTAGGGGATGGTCAGTGGATGACCAGTCCAAAGTCAACTGGGACATGGATCTGCAGATCAGGGCCGAGTCCAATGATGATGAGAGGGTAGATGAGTAGATGTACTTGGCACTGGTGAGACCGCTCCTTTTGCTCCTCGAATCCTGTGTTCAGTTCTGGCCCATCACCACAAGAGGGATGTTGAGGCTCTGGAGCGAGTCCAGAGAAGAGCAACGAAGCTGGTGAAGGGGCTGGAGAACAGGCCTTATGAGGAGCGGCTGAGAGAGCTGGGGGTGTTTAGCCTGGAGAAGAGGAGGCTGAGGGGAGACCTTATTGCTCTCTCCAACTCCCTGAAAGGAGGTTGTGGAGAGGAGGGAGCTGGGCTCTTCTCCCATGTGACAGGGGACAGGACAAGAGGGAATGGCCTCAAGCTCTGCCAGGGGAGGTTCAGCCTGGACATTAGGAAAATATTTTTCACGGAAAGGGTCATTGGGCACTGTCAGAGGCTGCCCAGGGATGGGATTGAGTCACCTTCCCTGAAGGTGATTAAGGGACGGGTGGACGAGGTGCTGAGGGACATGGGTTAGTGATTAATGGGAATGGTTGGACTCGATGATCCGGTGGGTCTCTTCCAACCTGGTGATTCTATGATATGAATCACAGAATCACAGAATGACCAGGTTGGAAGAGACCCACTAGATCGTCTAGTCCAACCATTCCCACCAATCCCTAAATCATGCTCCTAAGCACCTCGTCTACCCTAACCTTAAGCACCTCGTCTACCCTAACCTTAAACACCTCCAGGGACGGTGACTCAACCACCTCCCTGGGCAGACCGTTCCAATGCCTAACCACCCTCTCCGTGAAGAACTTTTTCCTAATCTCAAGCCTAAATCTCCCCTGGCGGAGCTTGAGGCCATTCCCTCTCATCCTGTCCCCTGTCACTTGGGAGAAGAGGGCAGCTCCCTCCTCTCCACAGCCTCCCTTCAGGTAGTTGATTCTATGATAGGTCAGACACAAGCCAGTGATGACCCAGCAGGTCCATAGTGACAAGGCAGGTCTGGGCCCAGGCTGGGAAGTCAGCTAATGAGTCAGGATCAGGAGAGTCCATGGGCAGGCACAGAGCTGGAGAGCAGCAGTCCTACGACAAAGCTGGGGCTGCAGGCTCACAGGTCCCACACAAACTGTGGTCAGAAAGCAGGCTGGTCATAGCCTACCAGGCATATCAGTACCTTCAAGGCTGTGACATTGTGGCCCGAAAACTCATGTTATGAGCTGTAATTGTAGAAGCTACAACACAGTTCTGAATCATCCCACGTTCTTGTCTTCGATCTGGTGGGAAAAGACATCACCTGGTTCCCTTTCTGGACCAGGCCTTACCCTTCACCTACCAAGAGAGTGATAGTTTAACTCAGACTGGCTCAGACCAACTTTAGGCAGCGAATGTTATATGAGATACCTCCTGCCCTAGACACATTAAAGTCTCTTGTCTGCACTGCTGTGTGGTAAGAAATAAGAAACAAAGCCACCCCTGCTGCTCCCAGCTGCATCCTTATTTTGCAGATTGCTCTGAAGTGCCTCATGCAGAGAAGCTTTTGTCACCAGCTCAAAGCTGAGAATTGGAACTGGAGACAGTATTCTTAATGAAAAATTGTTATTTCCAATACTGCTTCAGGCAGTGGTCATTGGCACCCAGAAAAGTTATTTGCAGTCCATTCCCACCCTGTTTCTGGTACAGCAATCTGAAATAAAAAGCTGCATGCTGATCTGTTCTATGAGACAATGTGCTGTTTCCATCCATGGTTTATTCCAATATGAGAGACTTCTTTTCACTTCTTTTATGATCCAGAGAGCGGAATCACAGACCGAGGCAAAGTGCAGTGTGCTGGGGATGCTTCCAGCCAGGGCATTGCCCACACATGCCGAGTCTGTGGATACAACAAAGAATGCTTGGGGATCAGTCAGATGCTGATCATCCAGGCTGACGTGCATGCTGAGCTCTTGCCTCTCCTTGTTCCTTGTCAAGGGAATCCTGAGGGATCTGACTGCCCATAGGTTTGAAAGTATAAATCATAGAATCCTTGAATGGTTTGGGTTGGACAGGACCTCAAAGCCCATCCAGTTCCAACCCCCCTGCCATGGGCAGAGACACCTCCCACTAGATCAGACTCTTGAATTTTCTGGTCTGTCTGCATGCAGTAATGAAGTTTCCAAGGTGCTATTTCTAGCAGTGCGTACCAGTAAATGGAGCTAATTGTTGTCATTATCCACCATTGGGCTTTCATTGCATTTCCCTTGACGGGTGTTAATCAGCACAGTGTTGTCATTAGCTCTTCACTTTACAAGAAGAGTGACTGGCAGCTGGCAAGATGCACCCTGACAGCAAAAAGGGTTCATGAGAAAGGACCCAGAGCTGAGCAGGGATGTGTTCTGAGATGCACCAGGGAAGAATTTATTCCCCTCATCTTTTACGGCCAACACCGCTGCCAGAAGCATTGCGCTGCTCAGCAGCCTCGGAAAGGCAATCGCATGCATAATGTTCACAGTGGCAGCAGATGTCCACGAACCTGTCCTGTGGCCACGCACTTCCTTGCTGGCATTCAAGCTCAAGCTCTTCTACATCCCCTTTAGCAGCTGAGTATGGGAGGATGGAGAGTGAGAGGCAGCAAAGCAAACACATGCTCTGATCTGAATGTGCCTCCAGAGGAACATTCACTGTCATGGCTAAGCAATACCCTAATACTGCACTGATTATGCAAGTTTATAAATAGGTTAAGTTCCAGCTGCAGATTGATTTCTCTTGCTAGACCCTAAAAGGCGGTTTGAGGAATTGAACAGGGAGATATTTGGGCAGTGGGAGCACATCTGTGCTCCTCTGGAGCTGTGTCCCATGTGTGCAACCTGTCCTACTCCTGCTCAGGCTGTTTCAGCAGTGCTGCGGCTTTCTTGTGCTCCTGAGGTGCCTTTCTTGTATAATAATAATGAAGTCAGCAGGCTGTTCACGTTGGATCACTTTGCAAGCTCTTGATTGTGATGGTGAGTGGACCAGCCTGTCCACATTTCTCCATGAAGTCCCTTCATGCAGCATGAAAAATGCAACAATTAGTAAGCATAAACCTGCAGAGTTTCATGGCACATCCTGCAAGTCCTGAAAGATGAGAACTTAAATACTCCAGTTTGCAGTCACAAACCCCAAGCCCCAGATTGGAGACCTTCAAATCCACCTGCACCTCAGAGGCTGTAACTTGTGCCACCAGCTTAGCACAAGGACCTGGCTGTATCACTTTATTCTCACATCAAAAGCGTGTTTGGCACCAAGGCCAAGGAGAGAAATTTCCTCAGCGGATTAGAAGAGCTCATTCTCACTTGCCTGATAGAACATGCTCTTCCAAGATCAGCTAGGGTGGCCGCAGGCGTGCATCTGCTCCCTGCACAGCTTTTAATGCAGCCCAGTCCACAGGGATGCCTGCCTGGCTCACACTTAGTATTCATTTTCATTCTAGAAGGAGCAAGGGATAAATTGCTAGCAGTTAGGAGTGTGCAGTGGTTTCATATATTGTCCGTGTCTTATCGCAGCTCCAAGTTCTCCTGCAAAGCCTGTGCTGAATTTGTGTTTGTGGCTTAGACCATGCAGGGTGTTGACTTAAAAAGGTTAGTAGTTTTGTGAACAAAAAGGAGGAGGCTTGCCAAGTGCAAGAGTATATTTGCCGCCTTGTGGAGGTCCAGCAGGGCCTCAAACGTGCTAAAAACAGGTGGAAATGAGGTGGGAGGTGTGGAGGAGGTTGTTTCTGCTGGTGGCAGGGCTGCGTACAGCCTCCCTGGCTCCCTGCTCAGGGGTGGCTGCCAGCAAGCGTGGACGTGACATGTCACAACTGCCTGTCCATTCGTTGCAGATATCAACATGGCCGGGGAACCTAAACCCAACAGACCGAAAGGGCTGAAAAGAGCAGCCTCCACGTTGTACAGGTAGGTCTCCACCGCGCCGCCTCTGGGCTGATATTTGCCTTTTGTGGCTGATTTTTGCACCCCAAGGCTGCTGCCCCGAGCTCCCTGGCCCCTATCCCGAGCCGCCCTGGGCCACTGCTGCGTGTTGAGATCTTCTCTCATGAGTTTCTTGGCCCTTGCAGTGCCCTCCAGCGCTAGGCTGCAGGCAGGAGAGCCAGCAAGAGGTGCCGGCAGCAGAGCCAAGGTTGGCCAGTGTCCATGGCATCGTGGGGCACTGCCTGGCCATGGTCCAACCTGGTGAGTGGTGTTGGACCTGGAGATCACGGCAGAAAGGCAAGCAGGGACTGTTTTAACCACATCAGAGGTCTTGAAAGAAGGGTAGCAAGAGGGGTATTCCCCTCTAGCCCCAGTTTTGCTAGCTGGGGTTGTCTAGAGGCAGAAGATGGAACAGGGGTCATAGAATCACAGAATGGTTTGGGCTGGAAAGGACCTCAAAGCCCATCCAGTTCCACCCCTGCCAGGGTGGGGTTCCCCAGGGCTCCGTCCTGGGTCCAGTCCTGTTTAACGTCTTTATCAACGACCTGGATGAAGGCATCGAGTGCTCCCTTAGCAAGTTTGCAGATGACACCAAGCTGGGTGGAAGTGTCGATCTGCTGGAGAGTCGGGAGGCTCCAAAGGGACCTGAACAGGCTGGACTGCTGGGCAGAGACCAACGGCATGAGGTTTAACACGGCCAAATGCCGGGTCCTGCACTTGGGGCACAACAACCCTAAGCAGAGGTACAAACTAGGAGAAGCCTGGCTGGAAAGCTGCCAGGAGGAGAAGGACCTGGGGGTGTTGGTTGACAACCGACTGAACATGAGCCAGCAGTGGCCCAGGTGGCCAAGAAGGCCAGTGGCATCTTGGCTTGTATCAGGAACGGCATGACCAGCAGGTCCAGGGAGGTTCTTCTCCCTCTGTACTCGGCACTGGTGAGACCGCACCTCGAGTACTGTGTTCAGTTCTGGGCCCCTCACCACAAGAAGGATGTTGAGGCTCTGGAGCGAGTCCAGAGAAGAGCAACAAAGCTGGTGAAGGGGCTGGAGAACAAATCTTATGAGAAGCGGCTGAGAGAGCTGGGGTTGTTCAGCCTGGAGAAGAGGAGGCTGAGGGGAGACCTTATTACTCTCTACAACTACCTGAAGGGAGGTTGTGGAGAGGAGGGAGCTGGCCTCTTCTCCCAAGTGACAGGGGACAGGACGAGAGGGAATGGCCTCAAGCTCCGCCAGGGGAGATTTAGGCTTGAGATTAGGAAAAAGTTCTTCACGGAGAGGGTGGTTAGGCATTGGAACAGTCTGCCCAGGGAGGTGGTTGAGTCACCATCCCTGGAGGTGTTTAAGGTGAGGGTAGACGAGGTACTTAGGGGCATGATTTAGGGATTGGTGGGAATGGTTGGACTCGACGATCCAGTTTGTCTCTTCCAACCTGGTTATTCTGTGATTCTGTGATTCTGTGATCCCTGACAGAGAGTAAAGGGGTGATTTAGACAAAGATGCTGGAGAAAAGGGCAAGAGAAGAATGACTGGGAAAGGGAGAGAAGAAAGTGGGAAGCCCTTGGGGCAACAAGTGGAGGTGGACTGAAGAGGTGGCTGAGGATGCCTCAAGGGAGCTTGGGCAGTGGAGCAGTGACAGGTATCAGGTATCAAGGGAATAGAAGGGACAAGTGGGACATGGAGTAGGTTTTATGGGAGATCTAGGGTATTACAGACATTAATGAACATTCAGTGCTGCTGTTGCCATCTTTAGAGACTTCATCAGTTTTCACAAGAAGGGAAGATTTTCCTTTAAGCCCCAGAGTCTGGATTCATGGGAACATGGTAGAAACTCATTAAGTTCTTGCTTCTGTGGCTGCAAAAAAAAAAACTTCTCAAGGTATTTGGAGAATACCCGGCAGGTTCAAGAGCCCAAAACCAAATAACTAAATCCCAAAATGTGTTTTATTGATCAATTCTCATTATTTTTATGCCAGTATGATAGAGACTGGGGCACTGAGTCAGGATTTAGGTGTGGTATTAGGAAAAAAAGACTAAAATCAGTATCAGAGTTAGAGGCAGGTGCAATAAAATGGAAATCATGAGGGAACTGTAGATTTTTCTACAAAAAGAAAAACAAGAGAGAAGGCTGAAGAGAAATAAAAAACCTATTGTACAGAATCAGACATGTAATCCAACCCCAAAATGGCAAACCTCTGTGGTGGCAGCGTCCTTCTGGCACAGGCAAACCCCACCAGAGCTTCAGCAACCCTCCCACCACCACCCACAAGGCATCTGTTGAGACCTTCCATGAGTCTTGCAGCTGAGCTCTTCTTTCCAGCTTTCACCAGGCAGATTTTTCCTCCTACCCTGGGCCAGCTTGGATCTTCACCAGAACTCGGCCCTCTGGATTCATAGGGGCCACCAGCTGAGGAGCAATAGAGTCTGCATTACCCTCACTGATGTATGGATGACACAAATCTTTTTATTTAGCTGCACGTAGGCTACTTACATGGTGCTGGTAGTCACCATGCAAATCAACTCATTCCATACATCTTGCATTAAAGAGCATTTCATTTACTCTTCTTCCATGCCTTGACCGCTAATCCATTGCTGTCGAAATGACCGATAGTTCAGCTTTCCAGGCTGCCCTGTAGATGAAAAGAGAGCAAATGAGAGATGTTTGCTTCCTTCCACAAATATAGATATGCTAAAATATGGGCCAGAGAACCACATTGCTCTGAGCTTCGGCAGTATTTCATCCCAGATTGGCTGTCAGATGTAACGCAGCCATCTGGACCAGCAGAACGTACGCTATCTCACAGAAAACAGGGAATCCAGGTTCACAGTGAGCCACAGTTATAGCTTCCCCACCTGTCATAAATACTTCTAAATGTTAGACTTCAAAAATCATCACACTATAATTCATTGAAACGCTGCATTAAACACATAAAGGGATTTTATTCAGAGGTTGGGTTTTACTTTGCCTCACTCCCAAGTCTGTACGAGAGAGTCAAGGAGGAGGGAAATCTCATTTTAGACACAGAGGAAGCAACAATATTGACATACTTACGTGGCCCACCTGCCCTGGGAGGTATCTGGGTATTTAATAAAAATCCTTTGGGCTGTAGCCTCCCGTCTACCTCCAACAGGTAAAACATGCATCAAGGTTCATGCCATCAGAAACTTTCTCGGTTCTCTCCACAAGAGGGACCTTCAGTCAATAAAAAACCTTGCTGTCCTCATCGAGTTCCCCTGCTCTCTCCAGAGCATCAGGGCCTCCCTCCCTCCACCTCTGGCACTGGCCAGGGCATCCGTTTGCACACGGGTCCTTCTGCCTGGCACGCAGGCCACCGGGGCTGAACACGGATGAGCCTGGAGATACGGCAGGTGCATCTGTGAGGATGGCTGGAAAACGAATTTATATTTTGGCCCCGATCCCCAGGTATTCACACATTGTGCCTCAAAACGTTTTGCCTTCTGGCAACACTTATTTGCCTGCATGGTGAACATCTGGACAGAATTCATAGAATCATAGAATGGTTTGGCTTGGAAAGGACCTTAAAAATCATCCAGTTCCAACCCCCTGCCATGGGCAGGGACATCTCCCACTGGATCAGGCTGCCCAAGGCCCATCCAACCTGGCCTGGAACACCTCCAAGGGTGAGACATCCACAATGTCCCTGGGCAACCTCTTCCAGTGCCTCCCTCCCCTCATCGTGAAGAAGTTCCTCCTTATATCTAGTTCCCTGGGATGTTTTGAGCCCCATTCAGGTCAGTGCCAGTGATCCTGCTGTGAGTCAGCTGCTTGTTGCTCTGCAGTGGGGTCTGCCAGTGCTGCACGTGACCTTTGGAGGCACAAATCTCTGCCGTCCCCTGTAATGCTGCTGCTAATGTTGCTCAGTAGCCAAAAAATCAGTGAAGACAACCTAAGCAAGAGCTGCAAGAGCAGCCGAGTGTTTGGTAGCACGGTGGCCCAAGGAACTGTCTCCAAAAAGATAACAGACACAAACCACTGCTGACTTATTTTCACAGTCTACAGGTGCAAGTGGATGATGTCCCTCCAGCTCAGCTGGCATTTGCAGCCCTTGTTTACCCACTACGATCCCTGGAGAGAACTGGTGTCAACCCATCCCCAAACAGACTCACTCCCCCCACATCTCGGCGGTGGGGCTGGGAGTAATGACACCTCAGCAAGCCCTGGTACCAAATTCGTACAGACAGAGCTGAGAAACAACCACAGGGCAGAGGAGGAGGTGAGCAATGGTACCTGAACCCAGCAGACCCAACACTGACTGTATGGATGTTCAGCCTACAGCTAACCCCGCTGCAGCCTTGGCATCTTAGAAAGGCCAGGCTGCCTTCTCACATTTTTCTCCTGCCTTCATAGAATAGAATCAAAATCATGAAGGCTGGAAAAGACCTCCAGGCTCATCTAGCCCAACCATCAGTCCAACCCCACTGTGCCTAATAAACCCTGTCCCCAAGGGCCACATCTACATGGTTTTTGAATCCCTCCAGGGACGGAGACTCCTCCACTGCCCTGGGCAGCCTCTGCCAGGGCTTCACCACTCTGTCAATAAAGAAAATTTTCCTAATATCGAATATAAACCTTCCTCTCCCTGCTAGCTTGGCTGTTTGCAGGAGGAAGGAATCTCACACCACATACACAAGTTTGTAAAAGCTCACAATTTGATCAATGCCACATTTTCTAAGTGGCTTTCCAGCAGGTATTATTTCTACTGCTGCAATAATTAAGGTTATGCCACCATTAGTAGCAGGGTGTAAGCTGAGCACGAAGTGTCACTTGTGATTATCGGAGCAGGGCTGGCAGCCAGTAATTAAAAGCACAGGCACTCAAATGTACATTTGCTATTCAGGTACATGCTCAGAAACAGCACCACATGCAAACAATCACCCTTCAATTATGAATATTTGGATTTCAAACCTTTGCAAGTCATTAATAAATGCTAATTACTAAAGAAATACAAAGCAGAAGAAATACATCAAGAGATGTACATGATGCAGCCTTCTGCTGCCTCTCACTCTGCTTTGTCCCTGCTTTACTTTTACAGGGTGCAATGACACCAACTGATTAAAAAATAGCAACAATTATTCTTGTACACAAAAGAGGCCCTGCCAGGTCACTAAAAAATGATCCATCAGTCACGAGAAGGTTTATCCTACGTGCAGTGAAATTTTCAGGCACATGATGTCCAAATAAATCACCCATGCTAAGACACTCACTTTTACTTTTTCTGCGCTCAGGTTGGAGAGCTGCCTTTTACTCAGCACCTGACTTCCAAAGGTGCTGGGAAAAGCCTCTGCCTCCCTGGCATTGTCTGTTAGGCCATGACCTGACTGGCTTGTTACAGCAGGGTCATACAGTCACAGGCTTCCAAAATGCTCTCATTTCAGCCTGTTGCCTTCTTTGAGGGCTGTTTGCCTTTGGATGTGATGTACTGTGACCTGGAACTGCCTCCTGCCCCCCTGGCTTAGGTTTACCTGTTTACATTCCCAGTATTTGAAACCAAGTGAGATGAATCCCACTGGTTTTAGAATCACAGAATCATAGACTAGTTTGGGTTGGAAGGGACCCTAAAGATCATCCAGTTCCAATCCCCCTGCCATGGGCAGGGACACCTCCCACTAGACCAGGGGCTCAAAGCCCCATCCAACCTGGCCTTGAACATCTCCAGGGACAGGGCAGCCACCACTGCCTCTGGGCAACCTGGGCCAGTGCCTCACCATCCTCATCGTGAAGAAATTTCTCTTTATGACCGGTCTAAATCTGCCCCTCTCCAGTTTATACCCATTGCCCCTTGTCCTATCACTACAAGCCCTTGTAAACAGTCTCTCTCCAGCTTTATTATAGGCCCTCTTCAGGTTTTGGGAAGTCAGGACCAGCTTCCCAGGATCATTGTGCCTCTAATTCCTTTTGAAATGAGTGGAAGTGTCTATAATCCCCTGAGTATTCATGGCCAGGGCAGGAACACCACCAACACCCTCTTGCTTTGCACCCACAGAAATTAGTAGGCATCCTTTTATGCACTTCCCTGTGGATCAGGCTCACAACCTGTTTGCTTTCACAGGCTGCAAGAACTATTCCCCTTGTTCAGAGCTCAGAGAAGGGAACATCAATGTAACTTTTTTAACCAGCATTTGTTCAGCCAGCAGCCCTCAAGGGAACCGGGCGCTGGGTTTTGCCGGGGGTAGCTGGTGTGATCAGCAGTGACCCTGAGAATGTGCCGGGGCATCGGGCAGTGACACCGGGCAGGTCTTGTCTCTGCAGAGCTGCGTTGCCTGCTATAACCACCTGGTTTATGTTACCTTGTGAAAAACTCAGCTGCAGCAAGAGAGCGAGCGTCTTTCTGTCTCCAGGGAGCAAGAAAGGCACTGCTCCAGCCTCGGGTTAAAATGCAGTTCAGGCTTGAGCAAACAGGACATGGGCAATGTCTTGCTGGGAAGAGAGAGGTTTAAACACCTTCTATAGCAAAGATGTTAAATTAATAAACATCCCCTTCTTCCTGACTTCTACCACAATGTGTGGTATGAAAAAAGCATCATATGAGAGTGGTGGCAGGGCAGTGCCTTCCTGCTGTGGGCACAAAATACAGGACAGAGGGACACAAGCAATACCATGGGAACAATTCAATTGATGCTTCACAGACATAACCAATTAGCTGTACTTTCAACACCTCTGCAGGGCTGGTGGTGATGGAGGGCTGGTCCCCGCTCCTCAAGCTCAGACATCCCCACAGGATTTGCAGGCAGCTTCTCCCCACCACACTTTGTGGGTTTTAATCCACCCACACATATTCTCGCTCCATCTTGAGATGACCAAGGTAACACTCTACTGCCAGCATCCCCCTGTCCAGCACATCCAGCCTTCCCAAATCTTTCTTCCAGGCTCAGCCAACCTCTTTGCAGCCAAGAGGACACGTGCACATCCTGCCAGGTGGAGGGGTAGAGGCTGCCCTATGGAGGAGGAATAAATAGAGGACATGGAGGCTTAGCAAGCAATGAGGGAATAATAATAATAAATTGCTAGCACTAATTAACCTGTGCCATCCTGACTCTGTCTCTACAGCGGCTACGACTTTGACTATGACTACTACAGAGATGACTTCTATGACAGGTGAGCAGGGGAGGCATCACTCAAAGGGGTTTTCTAGGGGACAGGATCTTCCCTGCAGCGTGGCTCATGCCGTGAAGAGCGAGGTAGGGCGCAGGGTGGTCCATCCTAGCCCAGGGCAGAGGGATCCAGTGGCCATGCTGTACCCAGGCTCGCTGCTGTCGCTGCTTGCGTTCCACTCCTGCCACCTGATCGCTGGCACAGCAGAGCTGGGGATGCAGTGGGACTGCTTCCGCCTCCCCATCCTTCCCCAATAGAAGAGCACAGTAGTTTAGCTTGGAGAAGACCTTTAAGATCATAAAGTCCAACCCTTAACCCAGCACTGCCAACTCCACCACTAAACCATGTCCCTGAGCACAACATCCACACAGCTTTTAACTCCCTCCAGGGATGGTGATTCCACAACCTCCCCAGGCAGCTTGTTCCAATGCTCAACAACACTTTCCATAAAGAAAATTTTCCTAATATCCAATCTGAACCTCCCCTGGCACAACATGAGGACATTTTCTCTCATCTAGTCACTTGTTAAAGATATTAAACAGAACTGGCACCAACGCTGAGCCCTGGAGAACACCACTTGTGTCCAGCGACCAACAGGATTCAACTCCATTCACCCCAACTCTCTGGGCTTGGCCACCCAGAATGTTTCTTACCCAGTGAAGTATAAGCCATGAGCAGACAGTTTCTGCAGAAGAATGCCATGGGAAGTGGTTCCAAAGGCTTTACTGAGGTCTAGGTAGACAACACCCACGGGATTTCCCTCATCCACTAAGCAGATCAACCTTGTCATTGAAGTTCAGGTTAGTCAAGAAGGATCTGCCTTTTATAAACCCTGCTCCAGGCTCTTCGAGTACCGGGGCCGAGTCTCTCCAGTGCCCAGGGTGGTTCCTGTGAAGCGGCCGCGGGTCACCATCCCGCTTGTCCGGCGTGTGAAGGCAACGCTCCCCGTCAAGCTCTTCGCCAGATCAGCCGCTATTGCCAACAGCTCGGCCAAGTTGAAGTGTGAGTATATGCACGGATGTGTGAGCAGGGGGGCACGGGGACCTCCCAGCCCCAGGCATTGACCCGCAAGGCCAGACAGTCCCAAAGAAAACCTTAAAAAACCCAAACCATCTGCAAACAACAGCCCAAGCGATGCCCTTTCAGAAGCCTGCTGGCTGCAAATTCAGCAGGGGAATGTGTAAGTGCAACCAGAGTGTGCTGAAACCTGGTGTCGTCCTCCACAACGCAGCTGGACAACAGACACACAGGCTTTTCTGGATGTATATGACCAACCACAGTCCTCTCAGCCCACACCATAACAGGCAGCAGGGCAGCAAGATGTGGAAAGGGAGGAGGACATGTTGCTGCTCTGTGCAAAGCCAGCCTCACCTCACCTGCCCACCAAACCCTGCAGGATGCCCTGTACACCACTCACTGCAGCTCCTCCCAGCGGAGACAAAGCTCAGTGAGGTGTGAGCATCACCGCACATTGACCCTAGGGATGCAACGAGTGTATTTCTAGCTGATGTTTGAACCTGCTCAGCGAAGCAGAGGCGGGAGGCAGGCTCTGCAAGTGCTCAGCAAAGCACTAAATGCCTTTCTTTCCCTCCTTCCTTCCTCCAAGTGAAGTGCAGCGAGCTGCAAACAATCAAAACTGAGCTGACACAGATCAAATCCAACATTGATGCTCTCCTGGGCCGGCTGGAGCAGATCGCTGAAGAACAGAAGCTGTCCACAGGTCAGTTGGGTGGGCGCAGTTGCCTTGGGGCCAGTCCAAGAACAGGCAAAAAATGCAGTGAAGCACCATGCAGACCTGACCCTGAGACCATCACAGCCTGGAGCATTCTGCAGGCTTTGACAGTGAAGTGTCAACCCCTAGGTTCCAAGATGGAATCACAGGCCAAAATTACATCCCAAAATTCCCTAAATTACGCAGTTGGACTTTAAAATCATGAGAGGTTTGTATCGTGTCATATAGATTATATTCTTTTTTTATTTATAGTTTATATTTGCTTTTTTGGTTTATTATCCTATCCCATCCCATCCCATCCCATCCCATCCCATCCTATCCTATCCTATCCTATCCTATCCTATCCTATCCTATCCTATCCTATCCTATCCTATCCTATCCTATCCTATCCTATCCTATCCTATCCTATCCCTATTCTGTGCCATTCCATTCCATTCCATTCCATTCCATTCCATTCCATTCCATTCCATTCCCCATTCCATTCCATTCCATTCCATTCCATTCCATTCCACTCTGTTCTATCTGCCTCCCACCCTCACTCCAGAAGGATGCAGAATGATGACCTGCATTGATCTCTCCAGGGTTATTTTTGGGCAGCTTGCTCAAAATCAGCAAAACCTTCCCACTGCAGAAAAAAAAAAAACCAAAAAAAACCAAAAAACTGAATTTGGCAGTCCAGTGGCTTAATGTCATCAGACTCCAGACACTGCCTGCCCCAGCCCCTCATCCTGTTGACTTGGTTCTTGCTCTCCAGAGGCACGGAAGAAGGCGGAGAGCAGCAAAAGCGAAATCTCACAGGAAGACACAGCGTCAGAGGCAGAGGTCAACACAGAGGAGCCGCTGAATGGGGATGAAGCTGAGGAAGAAGGTCTCGCGCGGGATGAGTGTGAAGATGAACTGGTAAGAAAGCTTGCATCGTGCATCCTCCCAGCCAAAAATAAGTCCAATAATAGGCCACAGTTTTACTGGAACTTAATACCCAGAAAAACTGGTTTTCCTTCCTCAAGAGAAATAGTATTTAAACCCCGTGGTTGTTCACAGCTTGTTCTCTCAAACTGTTCTGCTGCTTGCAGAAATATTGACCTAGTGAATGCATGTGGAAATGCTGAAGAAACATGGTTGGCTCTTGAAATGCAGACCACAGTTATCCTTGGTGTCACAACTGGTTGATTAATGGTTAAAATAAGTTGCTCTGCTCCCAAGTAATTCCAAGATGGATTGAAATGTTTAGCAAAGACAGGCCATGTTATATTAATTGCACTCTCCTAATAATGACCTTTTGCAATGCTCCTTTGTCTGGATGAACACCAAATAGCACAACCCGAGTTAATCACAGAATGGTTTGGGTTGGAAGGGACCTTAAAGCCCATCCAATTCCAGCCCGTTGCCATGAGCAGGGACACCTCCCACTTGATCAGGGGCTCCAAGCCCCATCCAGCCTGGCCTGGAGCACCTCCAGGGATGGGACAGCCACCACTGCTCTGGGCAACCTGGGCCAGGGCCTCACAGCTGCAGATCCAGAGCAAAGGCAGCTCTCAAGCACGACTGGCCTAATGACAGGCATGCATCAGCCCCACTGGTGATCGACCTGTTCCGAACGACTGCCCTGGTGAAACCAGTGAGCCAGTTCTGTGCCTAGAGAGCACTGGATGGGAGCCCTGTTCTCCATACTCTGATGGCCAGGGGAGTCCAGGGCAACACTATCATTTATCCCAAATGAAGACTCCTCTGAAAAGAGGATCAGCTCCAGACCCAAGCAAAGGGCAAAAGGGAGCTGGGGTGGAAGGAAAGCCCTACTTGCTGCCTCTTCTAGAGGTGGGGTTGTTTAGCCTGGAGAAGAGAAGGCTCCAGGGAGAACTTAGAGCAGCTTCCAGTCCTGAAAGGGGCTCCAGGAAGGCTGGGGAGGGGCTCTGGATCAGGGAGAGCAGGGATGGGATGAGGAGGGTTAGCTTCAAATTGGAAGAGAGAAGAATTAGATTAGACATTGGGAAGAAATTCTTCACAATGAGGGTGAGGAGGCCCTGGCCCATTTTTCCCAGAGCAGTGGGGGCTGCCCCATCCCTGAAGATGTTCCAGGCCAGGCTGCTTGACCCTTGGGCAGCCTGAGCTAGTGGGATGTCCCTGCCCATGGCAGGAGGTGGAACTGGATGATGTCTAGGGTCCTTTCCAACACAAACCATTCTAGAATTCTATGGTTATAACTAGGTGGTTCTGATCTGACTGCAGGCTCAGGAAGTTGATCTATCTGGCATGGCTTTCCAAGGAGTCTTGGGCATGCTGGGACAGCCTCTGAGCCTGTCCCTTTCAGCAGCTTCTGCCTACCCAGGACTGATGAGAGCAGGAGCGAGAGTTACAGAATCACAGAATCATAGAATCATAGAAAAAACAGGTTGGAAAAGGCCCACCGGATCATCGAGTGAAACCATTCCCACCAATCCCTAAACCATGCCCCTAAGTACCTCATCCACCCTCAACTTAAACACCTCCAGGGATGGTGACTCAACCACCTCCCTGGGCAGACCGTTCCAATGCCTAACTACCCTTTCCGTGAAGAACTTTTTCCTAATCTCAAGCCTAAATCTCCCCTGGCGGAACTTGAGGCCATTCCCTCTCGTCCTGTCCCCTGTCACTTGGGAGAAGAGACCAGCTCCCTCCTCTCCACAACCTCCCTTCAGGTAGTTGTAGAGAGTAATAAGGTCTCCCCTCAGCCTCCTCTTCTCCAGGCTGAACAACCCCAGCTCTCTCAGCCGCTTCTCATAAGATTTGTTCTCCAGCCCCTTCACCAGCTTTGTTGCTCTTCTCTGGACTCGCTCCAGAGCCTCAACATCCTTCTTGTGGTGAGGGGCCCAGAACTGAACACAGTACTCGAGGTGCGGTCTCACCAGTGCCGAGTACAGGGGGAGAATAACCTCCCTGGACCTGCTGGTTACACCGTTCCTGATACAAGCCAAGATGCCATTGGCCTTCTTGGCCACCTGGGCCACTGCTGGCTCATGTTCAGTCGCTGTCAACCAACACCCCCAGGTCCTTCTCCTCCTGGCAGCTTTCCAGCCAGGCTTCTCCTAGTTTGTACCTCTGCTTAGGGTTGTTGTGCCCCAAGTGCAGGACCCGGCATTTGGCCTTGTTAAACCTCATGCTGTTGGTCTCAGCCCAGCAGTCCAGCCTGTTCAGGTCCCTTTGCAGAGCCTCCCGACCCTCCAGCAGATCGACACTTCCACCCAGCTTGGTGTCATCTGCAAACTTTCTAAGGGAGCACTCGATGCCTTCATCCAGGTCGTTGATAAAGACATTAAACAGGACTGGACTCAGGACTGAGCCCTGGGGAACCCCACTTGTAACTGGCCTCCAGCTGGATTTAACTCCATTTCCCACCACCCTCTGGGCCCGGTCATTCAACCAGTTTTTCACCCAGGAGAGTGTGCACCCGTCCAGGCCAGAGGCCGACAGTTTCCAAAGCAGAATGCAATGAGAAACTGTATCAAAGGCTTTACTGAAGTCCAGGAAGATACATCCACAGCCTTTCCCTCGTCCAAGAGTCTAGTCACTCGGTCATAGAAGGTGATCAGATTACTCTGGCAAGACCTGCCTTTCATGAACCCGTGTTGACTGGGCCTGATCACCCGGTTCTCTTGCAAGTGCTTCATGATAGCACTCAAGATCACCCGCTCCATGACTTTCCCCGGTACCGAGGTCAGGCTGACAGGCCTGTAGTTCCCCGGATCCTCCCTGCGCCCCTTCTTATAGATGGGCACGACATCAGCCTCCAGTCCAGCGGAACCTCCCCAGTCATCCAGGATTGCTGGAAGATGATGGAAAGGGGTTTGGCCAGCACATCCGCCAGTTCCCTCAAAACTCTTGGGTGGACTCCATCCAGCCCCATAGACTTGTGGGTGTCTAGCTGGGCAAGCAAGTCTCTAACCACCTCCTCTTGGACCTTGGGAATCTCATACTTCGCATCCAACCCTTGGGGTTGTGCACAGAGGGAACAATTTTCCTTACTGTTAAAGACTGAGGCAAAGTAGGCATTGAGCACTTCAGCCTTGTCTTTGTCCCCTGTTACTGTTGTTCCCTCTGCATCTGCTAGGGACTGGAGATTCTCCCTAGCCCTCCTTTTGCTGTTGATGTATTTGTAGAAAGACTTTTTGTTGTCTTTCACAGACTTGGCCAATCGCATTTCTAGTTGGGCCTCAGCCCTCCTGATTTTTTCCCTGCACATTCTCGCTTCCTCCCTATAGTCCACCCAGGATGCCTGCCCCTTCCTCCAGAGGTCGTAGACCCTCCTCTTCCTATTGATGTCTCTCAGGACCTCCCTACTCAACCATGCTGGTTTCTTACCCCGCCGGCTACTTTTCCAGAACTTGGGGACGGCTTTCTCCTGAGCTGCTAGGAGTTCCTTCTTGAAGAGCGCCCAGCCCTCATGGACACCTTTGCCCTCAAGGAGCGCCTTCCACGGGACTTTTCCGACCAGCCTTATGAACAGTCCAAAGTCTGCTCTCTGAAAGTTGAGGGCGACTGTTCTGCTAACCTCCTTCTTCATTTTACCCCGCACTGAGAACTCTATCATCTCATGACGCTTTGCCCTAAGCGTCCTCCAACCCTCACATCCCCCACCAGTCCCTCTCTGTTCACCAACAGCAGGTCCAGGAGGGCACCGTCCCTTGTCGGTTCGCTCACCAGCTGTGTGAGGAAGTTGTCTTCCACACACTCCAGGAACCTCCGGGACTGCTTCCTTTCTGCTGTATTATACTCCCAGCCTGTATCTGGGAAATTGAAGTCTCCCACAAGGACTAGAGGTAGCGATTTTGAGACTACACTCAGTTGTTTGTAGAAGAGCTCATCAGCTGCTTCTTCTTGGCTGGGTGGTCTATAGCAGACTCCCATCACAATCCCTTCCTGCCCATGGGCTCCTCTGATTTTCACTCACAGGCACTCAGTCCCATCCTGATTGTAGTCCAGTTCGAGGGTATCAAAGCCCTCTCTAACATAGAGGGCTATCCCACCTCCTCTTCTGCCCTTCCTGCCCTTCCTGAAGAGTTTATACCCCACCATGGGTACGCTCCAGTTGGACGAGTCATCCCACCACGTCTCCGCAATGGCATCCACATCGTAGTCTCCCTGCCCTACCACAGCTTCCAGCTCCTCCTTCTTATTTCCCATGCTGCGTGCATTGGTGTAAATGCACTTCAGCTGGGCAGGCGTAGCTTCAGCCTTGGCAATAGGGCTCCTCCCCAACTGAGCAGTCCTTGACTTAACTAAGGCCACAGTGCCAGTTTGCTGCCTACCATCCCCAGCTGCACTCACCCCCTCTTGCTCAGTGGTGATATACGGGCAGGTGTTGCCAGCAGACCACCCCTTTGCCTCTGAAGTCTCACCTCCAGGCTCACTCCCATCCTGCCTGGCCTCCATCCCCTCCCCCCTCACATCTAGTTTAAAGCTCGATTTATGAGCTTAACTAGGTTTTTGGTGAGGGCTTTTGTTCCCCTAGCAGACAGCATCCCTTTCATCTTCCTCAGCCCCTCATCACTGGGTTGACCACACCACATTGCACATGTGCAGCACTCTTCCTATGGCCTAGAAGCTCCTCTAACTCAAAACACTTCCCAGCTTGTTTGGAGTTTTCTTGTCTGTCCCACCTTAGCCATGATGGGTAAGGGATCTGAACAGGATCTTCCAGCTGTTTTGGTTTCTGGGGCCTCCGAGGTGAAGTCTGTGACTCCTGATAAATCTAAGAAGAGGTGATTGATGGGAGACATCATAACAGGCCCTATAAAGAAGAAAGGCAAAAGCTGGCTTCTATCTCTGAGTCAGTTAGGATAAGGAAGCTCCGGTTTGTATTACATCAAGGGAAATAGCTGCTGGAAGTTAGGGGGAAATTTGCTGATGCTAATGATGATAGAGCAGCATGATGATAGAGCCTGTCAACAAAAAATGTGAACTTCTCTGCTGTTGGTGAGATAATAAAACAGAGTGGACCGACATCTGCTGGCAGTGATTTTAAGAAGAGCTGGTTTTCATTAAGAGTAGTTGAAAAGGATGACTATTTCAGCTCCCTTCTATCTCTGTTTTCTGTCACTCGATGGCCCTATAGTGGCATTGTGTGCTGGTTTTGGCAGGGGCAGAGGTAATATTCTTCACAGTAGCGGGTTCTGGGCTGTGTTTGGATTTGAACTGAGAACAGGGCTGATAACACAGTGATGTTTCAGTCACTGCTGAGCAGGCTTGCACAGCACCAAGACCTTTCCTGCTCTTCACCCACCCCACCAGCGCATGCTGGGCTGCGTGGGGACCTGGGACGGGACACAGCCAGGACAGCTGATCCCAGTGACCCAAGGGATATTCCAGACCATAGGGTGTCTTTCTCAGCCTATGGAGCTGGAGGAAGAGGGGGGAATGTTCAGAGTTATGGCATTTGTCTTCCCAAGTAACCATTACATGTGGTGGAGCCCTGGTTTCCTGGGGGTGGCTGAATGCCTGCCTGGTGTTGGGAAGTGGAGAATGAATTCCTTGTTTTCCTTTGCTGGAGTGCACAGATTTTGCTTAAACTACTGTACTTATCTCAACCCATGAGTTTTCTCACTTTTACCCTCCCGTTTCTCTCTCCCATCCCACTGGGGGCAGAGACCGAGGACCTATGTGGGATTCAGTTGCCAGCTGGGATTAAACCACAACCCACTGAGATCAGAAGTATTTTCCTGCCAACATCAGACAGGCTTACACGTGCTCAGCATGGAGCTGGTTGATCTGTACAGTTTGTCTGCAGGGATGTTCTCTCAGACACAGCAAGGCAACTCATAAAAGCCATCCTTTATATTTTGCTCCTAACCTTATGACACTGAACAGTTCTGAAGTCTTTCCAGTTCCTGGGAGTGACTCCTCCATCCCACGTCTCTGGCTTACACACATCTCTGCCTTCCCCACCTGCTGTCTGTGGACATCATGCCCACGCTGGTCCTGAACGCTCCCTTCCAATCCAAACCTTTCTATGATTCTATGAAATCAAATCCAAAATACACACTGGAGCCCACAGGGAGAAGGAAGAAGGGCAAAGGACGCCCATAGGGAGGACGAAGCCCATCCCACCCCCGTGCAACATGAGTTTCTGCCCTTTTCAGAGGGAGTGGGCAAGAAAAGAGCTCTGCAGAGGAAGGATAAAGTGGGTAATGCTCCATTCCCCCAGGCTCTTCCCCTAGGCTTGGGGTCCTGGGAGGCCAGAAGACACACTGGACCAGTGAAACCCAAAGGAAAAAAAAGCAGCACTGAGCCCCTTGCCATTTTCCATGTGCTTTGCCACTAGGTCCTTTGGTCCCCTGGTCCACTGCATAGTGAGCAGCTGGTGTACCCACACATGCTGTTTTAACTCCACCACTGCACACTGGAAGAAAGGGTCTACATTCATTCTGGGTGGCTCAGCTCTGCTTCCCATCTTGTGGGTTCTGCCTTTTCACGTAGAAAAAAGCTCAGCTGGGAGCTTCCTGGTCATCCACTCTGTCCTCCTGTCACACCTGCCCAGCTGCCACCAGATTGGGCCATTCTTGTGCTTCAAGGCAGGCGTCCTCAAAGATGACCCAGGTGCCCTGGCCTTCTTGGCCTCTGGAGCAGTCTCCCATGGGATTTTTGCCAAGCAGAACCCTGAACAACCCCAAAATCTGCTCTCTTACAGTCAGAGATTTGATTCTGCTCTTTATCTTGGTCAATTCTGTCAGAATACTTAACTTCAGAGTCTCGTGGTCACTCCAGCCAAGACTTCTCTCCCATCTTCTCTCCCATCTTCTACTTGTCATCAGTAACAGTCCAGAAGAATGTCAGCTGGTCAGTCAGTTGTGTCAAAATATTGTTCTTGATGCTCTCCAGGTATCTCCTGGGTTGCTTGTACCCAACCCTTCTTCCCTCCCACCAGGTGCCAGGGTGGTTGAAGTCTCCCAGAAGAACAAGGGTCTGCAATCAGGGCGTTTCCTCCAGCCCTCTAGAGGGGACTTTGTGTCAGGTGGCCTGGAGCAGATGTGACCACGTTGGTCTGTCCCCTGATCCTCACCCACAAGCTCTTCAGCTGACTCATCACCAGCTCCAAGGCAAATCCCTGTGCGTCTGGGCTATTCCTTTGCCACCTCACCTGGCTTTCCTGAAGAGCCTGTTCCCAGGGTGCTACCTGCTCTGTAATTGCAGAGAAGGAGCCTTTGTTCTGTTGCCAGAAGTCACAAGCCTCCAGACTTCCTTCTTCTGGGAGTCTCCATCCCCAGATTATTTGAGTGTAGTCTCCAGCTCTCCCTTCCTCGTGCACTGCAGTCCCGAGCCTTTGTCTTTCTTGGATCTCTGCAAAGACCCCGTTGGTCTCCTTGATTGTAATAATCTATTTATCTCCCCTAGTGCCCTGCAAACCAGCCTGCTGCCTTTCCTTTCCAATTATATAGCATCCCCTGCAGATGTCTCCTGGAGCTGCTTCCATCTCTTCAATATTCACCACCAAATTTGGTCTATGCAGGAGATAAAACACTGCTGCTGAGCACCTGCTTCTCTTCACAATAGAGAAGGGCAGGATGGCTTCAGGAGGGGAACTTGCACATGCTGGGCTTTCAAACTCTTGCATGGGGAGTGGTTCAGCACAACAGCAGTGTTACTGCGGCCTTTGGAGTGATGAATATTGTGAACATTATCATTCTGGATGATGAATTCTGCTGCAAACTGGGACCAGTTTCTGTGTTCAACAGCAGAGTCATTGCACCGTGAACAATTGCCTGTTGTGGACTGACTGCACCTTAGCATATTGGTTTAAATAACACCAGAATGACCAGTCTCTGGTGCAGACCATTCCTGGGTCCCAAATTAGGTACTCATGGTGCTGTGACACGGCATGAGCTGTGCAAGCACACACAGTAAACTTTATGAACAAAGTGCTCGGCATGGACTTAACCCGGCCATGCAGAGACTGGGCATCCAGTCTAAGCATGGCAACTCGGAGAGTCTTAGAATCGTTCAAGTTGGAAAAGAGCTCTATGCTCATCCAGGCCAACTGTCAGCACACTGAGTTTACTAAACCTTGTCTGCAAGGGCTGTGGCCACAAATTTTTTGAAGCCCTCCAGAGGTGGAGACTCCACCACTGCCCTGGGCAGCCAGTTCCAGCACTTTACTACTCTATCAGTAATGACATTTTTCCTACTGTCTAATCTAAACCTCCCCTTATGCAGCTTGAGGCCGTTTCCTCTCATCCTATCACTTGTTACTTGAGTGGAGAGCCCAGCACCCACCTCCCCACGACCTCCTTTCAGGAGCTGCAGAGAGCAGTAAGGTCTCCCCTCAGCCTCCTCTTCTCCAGCCTGAACAGCCCCAGAGCCCTCAGCCACTCCTTATAAGACTTGTTCTCCAGACCCTTCCCAACTCCATTCCTCTTCCCTGGACGCACTCCAGCAACTCAGTGTCCAGCTCACAGGCTCAAGACTTTCCCTGGGCCGTGCCCAGTGGAGGCTCTGACTCTGGTGTAGACCAGGTCAGACACCTGACTTCACACGAGGGCCGGTGGGCTTGATTTCATCCCTGTCCCTCTGAGGTTCAGCAAGAGCCAGACTTCAAAATCCAAGAGGGAATCATACATCCCAGGTCTGTTTATCAGAGCCCTTCCAGAAGAGGGAACAAGAGGAGGTTCTAGGGTTTGCCTGGTGCTGCGTCTGCCAGAAGCCACAGCCATGGCAGCTGGTCTCCACATCGGATCTTCTGTAGTGCTTCCACCATCCCGAGCAGCCTGCCCCTGCTCACAGCATGCGAGTTTTCCTCCACCGTGATACCAGCTGGTCTCCACATGGGAGGTGTCACCATGTCCCAGGCAGGGCAGGAAGGATGCGTGGTGATTTACTGTTTGTGATTCCCTTTTCCCTCCAGGAGAACAGCCATTACACAGATGTGGAGGACGCCAGACTACAGTAACCAGGTACAGCTCACACACTGCTTTTTAACGGCTGATTCTAAGCAAATGCTCTCATTCCATGCGTGTTGGGAAGGAAGGGGGTTGCTGCTTCAGAAGATGCTCTTTTCCACTGATACTCTGTGTTTTCTTAGCTGAGTCTCTGATCAGGCCCTCACTCCCATTCCTAAATCACAAATTTCTGAGGTTCGAGGAAAATTAGGTGCCTTTCCCCAGCCTCCCTTTCTCTTTTCTCTCCTTGCAGCCCCTTCAGAACAGCAGTGAGCAACAGTGTGAGGAAAGCACGAGGCTGACCCCTGTCCTGGCACGCTGAGCAAGACAAGCTGAATTGAAGTGCTGCTGTCATCTCTACCTGGCATTCAACAGGAGAAACGTGGCCCGACATCTTCCATCCATCTGTAGAGCAAAGACAAAGAAAACTCATCATCCCAATGAATCCCCACTACCCCGAGCAATGGATTCGGAGCTCTGCAACCAGCAGAGGCAGGAACCAAGCCCTGCATGATCCGAAACCACTACTGACTGGATAACGGGAGAGCAGTTGTGTCTCTAAAAGAGTCAGATGTTATAGAGCTTTTTGTAGGAGAGGAGGAGAACTAAGCCTAACCCAATAAAGACCTTTTTTCCATGCTAGGTGAGAGCCGGAGAATTTGCTAACTGGGGAAAAAGTACTGTCTCAGTTTGGACAATTTGTGTTCTCACGCAAAAGGCTGAGGAAGAGGGTGTGGGGGTGAGCTGTCCTCCCACAACAGTCGCCTCCTGTCGTGTCTCTTTTACCCCGTGAGCTGCTGCAGGCACACGATCACTTCCAGGTGCAAAGGAGTCAGTGCTGGTGCCTGTACTGTGTGCTCTTTGCAGCTGCTTGAAGAGAGGGGAAGGGGAAGGGAAGCTGCCTGCAGGAAAGCAAGCGATCCCAAGCTGGAGTAACAAAGCATACATCATCCTCAGTGGTTTGTTCTCGTTCTCCACTGGGAAACCACTATGTAAAGGCTGAGCAAGTCTCTGCAGAGTGAGGGATACAAGCATATGTGAGACCCTTTTCTTGGACCAGCTGCTCCCTGGAAAGGATGGAATCCAACCGCCTGCCTAGGCCAGTGCAAGAAAAACTGGCCCCCTTCCCCAAGGTGCTCACATCTCCTCTTGCCCCAGCTGGGGTGGGTCTTCACACTGACCTGGCACACCAGGAGAGCGGCATAACAGCTCCGGCCCCTGCCTGCAGCCTGTGCTCCATCACCACTCTGACGGGTCTGCGCAGCATGACAACTTGCCTGAGTGTAATGAGACTGGTAACAGTGAATACGCCAAGTGCGATGCATGTGGGTGTGCAAGCACCTCCTCTGCCTACCAAAATTCCAGCTGCTTTCAACCCATACCACGTCCTGCAGCAGCCAGTCACAGGAACCCCCTTACACCACAACACCCGAGAGGTCTCTCAGCCTTTCTCTTCTTGTTTGTTCCTCCTTTGTGAGCTGATCCAGTTTTTCTGAGTTCAGGGGTAGATGGAACTGAAACTCATGCAGCACTTTATTCAGATCAGATGTGTCCTGCCCGTCTCCCCTCTCCCCCTACACACACACATCAGTGCTTTGAATCCAGAATGGTGTCCACACCTTCTCCTTGGTCAAACCCTCCCACACAATGCGTGGCCCCAAGGTTGCATAGAGTGCTTTGAAAGAGACTCCTGCTTTGTGCTCCAAGTGCTCAAAGCCAGACCTCATCTACAGCATCTCTCTTGGAAGGGTGAAGGGGAAAACAATCCCTGCAGGCAACGCGTCCCTCCCCCGAGGGCCATCCTGGAGCAAGCATGGCTCTTGAAGCACAACATTTTATTTGCATTTCTTAGTTTCAAATAATTCATGAGGGATTAAAGGGATAACCGTGCTTTCCCCTACCTTTTTCCGGTTCCTGTACAATTAATCCATTGTGTTGTACTGAGCCGTTGTAGAGCTGTTTTCTAGGCTTTGAGAGATGAGCTGCGGTTTTTGCTATGAACTGACTGTGATGCTGAAGTTCGGGAGAAAGTTGACCTTGTACATATGATCCTGTATAATAAAAGAAAGAAATGTAATTTGCTTTCTGTCCCTTTTCTTTCTGTCATACACACATAGACACTTTTTTCCTGTATTTCACAACAACTCTTCTACCCCTTTCTAACCTTCAGCTCTGCCCATGGAATTTGCTTTCCCTTACACAAGGGACGTGCTGAGCAAAACATCAGGGGCTCTGAGATTTCCCCTGGAGGCCTGAAAACTCAGTTGATGCAGGGGACAAACCAAGGCCTTTCATCTCTGGACTTTGCACTGGTCCATCTTGTAGCAAACTGGAAAAATGAGGATGCTGTTCCAGTTTGCACAGGCCAACGGGGCCACTAAATGCTCCTTAAGCACGATCACCCCAATCCCTTCCTGAGCAGAGCAAAGTTTGCATCATGCTGCCGGCTGTGCACACGGTCACTGGTGTGTTCATCCAACCCCCGGCATGTTTCGCTCATGAGCTGTCTGGAGGGTCCAGTGACCACATGGGGAGAAGCCAGCTGTTGCCACATTTTCAATGGTGTTTTTTTTCCTAAATTTCCAGTCCTAGAAAGTTGCCTGCTGAGCTTGAGCTGTCATCCAGCACTGGAGAGCACAGCTGCCTACTGCATCTGTTGAAGTTTGTGGTGAGTCTGAGGATGCTTCAACATCATCCGTCCGGCCATGAGTCACCAGGTCATTTCAAGAATCTTAGAATGGTTTGGGTTGGGAGGGACCTTAAAGCCCATCCAGTTCCACCCCTGCCACAAGCAGGGACACCTCCCACTGGATCTGGTTGCTCCAAGCCCCATCCAACCTGGCCTGGAACCCCTCCAGGGATGGGGCAGCCACCACTGCTCTGGGCAACCTGGGAGAGGACCTCCCCACCCTCACAGCAAAACATTTCAGCCTAAGTTCTCCACCCTCATTCATCTTAAAACCATTCCCCCTCATCCTGTCCCTGCACTCCCTGATCCAGTCCTTCCCCATCTTTCCTGGAGCCCCTTTCAGGACTGGAAGCTGCTCTAAAGTCTTCCCACAGCCTTCTCTTCTCCAGGCTGAACAGCTCCAATTCTCAGCCTGTCCTCATACAGGAGGTGCTCCTGCCCTTCGATCATCCTTGTGAGCTCCTCTGCACTTGTTCCAACAGATCTATGTCCTTTCATCCCATAAAGCAGCTGCAAAGCTTCCTGCTGAATTCATTGTGTCCATCAAGAGCAGAGCAGGGAGAACGGAGCAGGTGGTGCCACCACGTCCTGCTGAGCACTGCTTCGCCAGGAATGAAGAGGGAGAGCAGGGTGGAGAAAAGCAATGTCCAGTATGGGAATACAAGACACAGGGGCAGGACTTTGTGGGAAGAGGTGGGGGGTATGCACATGGGCTGTAGTTGCTTAAAGCTTCCAGAGCATTTACAATGAACACACACACGAAGCGCAGGCAAAGCCGTTGGTGCTGTTTAAGTGTGTGCCTGATCACAGGCACCTCCTGTTCCCTCAATCCCTAGCCCATCTTTCCAAGTGTGAACACGTGCATGGCATACAGTGTGGGATGCTGGCATGCTCAGAGCACCCTGGTTAACCACAGCCCATCCACCCTTACCCTCAGCCCCATCCCAACCCTGTCACAGGGCAACAGACCACAATGAGCCCCAATCTCATTAGCTCTTGAGTGAATAAAAAGGGGTCCCACCCTTCATGCACTGAGCCTTCTTTTCCATGATCTGGTGTCCCCAGAGAGTCACTCCCACTAAATTGTCCCTGCCCTGCTGGGATGTGGCAAGATGAGGGTTGAACCAGTCCATTCTCTCTAGCATTTTCCCCAGGGCAACAGTTAATTCAATATCTGTACATTCTGAAGAAAAACAACCAACACAAACTGAGCAACTCAACTGAACATACACACAGTTTCCGTCTCGTGAACTGGAAAGAAAATACAAGAAAATACTGTCAGTAATGCCTTTCCCCATCACCCACAAAGATCAGATCTCACTACCAGGACCCTTGGACCTCACTTGGCTTCTCAGATTTGCTCTGATTGTTGCTCTGCCATCTGCATTTGGTGGTGACAGCAGCCTGGTCAGTGTCAGAAACGATTCCCACCACCTTGCCTGCACCTCTGCAAAGGAAATGTGAAATGTATGAGGTTGACAAGCACTTTGGGCTTAAATGTGCTGCTCTGGATGGGAACAGTGGATCTGCAGGAAATTTTGGAGCTGTTTTTTCATACACTGGTTTCAGCAGTCACAGAGGAGGGTAACTCCAATCCCAAAGCCTCCTTTATGTGCTTCTGGACATGGAAAGACTACTTGTTGGGTCAAAACATTCATTTTGAGTCAGGAGATGCAACAAAAGCCCCCAGTGATGTTAATAAAACCTATTAACGTTCATGAGCAACATGGTTATGAAGCACTTTGAAAATAATTCCCTTATTGCAGCTCTAGCTGGAACCATTCTTTGGGGGATTTGTAGAAGTCAGTTGCTGCCTCTGTGAGAGGTGTCATATCCCTCCCGCATTGTCTTCCCAACTGCAGAGGGTTTAATTCCATATATTTTTTCTTGTCAAGGAAGTTGTGGAAACACTGGAGATGTGGTCAAGAACCCCAAGGGCTCCTGGTGGAGTCTGTCTGTCCTCTGACAGGAAAAAAACACCCAGGCCTGGGATGGAGATGGTTGAATGCCAAAAGGACTCAGACATAATCAAAATCCTCTGCACACACCCAGCAGAGGGGCCTGAGCTGCGATTCCTGCACCAAGCCGCACGCCGCCAGCATCGCTCACGTCCCCGTCGCAGCAGCACGTGGGCAGTCTTGGGCCAGTATGGACCCGCTGCACCAGTTCAGTGAGGAAACCTCCAAGCTCATCAACTTTCTATCGCCCAGATTTACTTTCTAGGTGGGTTATTTTCTCAGACAGGTTTGAGTGGGTTCCTCAAACACAATTTCCCATGGATCCCAGCTTTCATCCCCTCCCTCGGCTCACAGCTCCCTCTTCTCCCAAGTGACAGGGGACAGGATGAGAGGGAATGGCCTCAAGCTCCACCAGGGGAGGTTCAGGCTGAACATTTGGAAAAAATGTTTCACAGAAAGGGTCATTGGGCACTTGCAGAGGCTGCCCAGGGAGGGGGTTGAGTCACCTTCCCTGGAGGGGTTTAAGGGACAAGTGGACGAGGTGCTGAGGGACATGGTTTAGTGATTGATGGGAATGGTTGGACTTGATGATCCAGTGGGTCTCTTCCAACCTGGTGATTCTATGATTCTGTGATTTAAACCAGTTGAAGAGCAGTCTGGCTGCTTGGCCCAGGGACCCGAAGGCAGCAAACTGCCCCATTACAGGGCACGAGCCCAGCAGCACAGGAGACCTGTCCTCATAGGCAGGTCAGTGCAGCTTGTGAGCAGCCCTAGACAGTGGCAGAAGCAGCGATGTCTCAGTGCCACCAGAGCTGGCTGTTAATACTCTGTTGCAGGGGAGAGCATGTGTGCACATGCTGTTAATACAAGAAATTGGGAACTTGTTTCCATGTCAGCATCTCATATAATATTTCAGTAAACGCATTAAGAGCTTTTTGTGAAGGAAGCTCAGGCTGGGCAGGAAGAAGGCAGCCAGCAGGAGGAACAGGGACAAAAGCAGAATAACCTTAAACATACCACAATGAACTATCTTTGCACCTAAAAGCTCTTCTAAAGTAATTTCCACACCCTGGCTGATGGGGTATGAGCAAGGAACCAGAAATCATTTTTATGTACTCAGAGCACTTTCAGCCACCGGGGACGTGCATTTGCATTCAAAAGCCTGAACTTCAAGGGAAGGGATAAAAGGGAAAACAGAGGTGTTTAATGTTAAAAGGACCGGGGACCGGGAGTGGGGGGGGGGGGGGGGGGGGAGGGGGTGGGGGAGTGGGGTGGGAGGTGGGGAAGGGTAAGATGAAGAAAAGCAGCACAGGCACCCAGTCCTCCAGGACAGCTGCAGCCCGAAGTGTATCAGGAAATTTTCCAGCTTGGACAAGCGGGATCCTACGAAGAATCCTAGGATGGAATCCTTGGATCCTTGGAAGGGACCCCAAAGCCCATCCAGCTCCACTCCTGCCATGGGCAGGAACACCTCCCACTGGATCAGGGGCTCCAAGCCCCATCCAGCCTGGCCTGGAACCCCTCCAGGGACGGGGCAGCCACCTCTGCTCTGGGCAACCCGGGCCACAGCAACTTGAAAGGTATCCAGGGTTTTAAGTTGAAGCAAAAATATAATTCATATCCATGTCACTTATAGTCATTTGCTTTCAAGCCTGGCTTTAAATCTTACCAGACCCAGCAGTTCACACCTGTGCATCTGGAACTCAGGGCAAGCACAAGGGCTCAGACCATCAGCTATGAACTGGCCTCTCCCCTTGCAGAATGCAACTCAGGAGCACGTAGTGAGGGAAAGCACCTTTGGGAAATTCAAGCCAGGTGGCTTTTCTTCCTATTAGGAGGCACAGGGAGGGCACAGGGAGTGGGGGGTAAATGACAGCTGCACCTCTGGGGCATCCAAGTGGCTAGTCTGTCATCTAATGTTTCTTCTGCTCTTGTTTTCCTCTCCCAAAAAGAAGCAGTTGAATGAGCAACATGCCCTTGCTCCAGCCTCATCATTACCTGTCACATACCTGTGACAGGTTGGACTCAATAATCCAGTGGGTCTCTTCCAACCTGGTTATTCTATGATTCTATGATTCTATACCTGCACATGAGATACAGATTTCCCAACAAGGCCATCACAGGACAAGAGGGAATGGCCTCACATTGTGCTAGAGAAGGTTTAGATTGGATAGCAGGAAAAAATTCTTCACTGAGAGAATCGTGAAACACTGGAAGAGGCTGCCCAGAGCAGTGGTTGAGTTCCCATCCTTGAAGGGGTTAAAAAAGCCCATGTGGATGTTGGATGTGGTCCTCAGGGCCAGGGTTTAGTAGCCATGGTGTGTTGGAGTGATGGTTGGAATGGGGGAGCTGAAAGGTCTCTTCCAACCTTAAATGGCTCAATGATTCTATAGAAATTTTTCCTCTTTTCTTGGAGCCCCAGGAGCGTTCCCCAGGCTGGGGAGCTCAGCTCAATTCTGCGGCAGGAGCAGAGCAGTGATGCCTTCACAGGGATGGAGACCCAAAAAAGTGCCCCAAAATGTGGCTGAAATGACCAATGCAAGCATGGCAAAACCACCATTAAAAGCCAAATGTTTCCAAACGTTATTAGCAAAAATAAGGACAAAAAGATGTATTTGGCTTCTCTAATTCACTCCAGGTCCAGCTTTCAAAACTGTTGGGTGCATTGGGTGTTGAGTTCTCTGAAAAACATAACACAGCCATGGATGTTGACACTTGGAGCTGGACTACAAAAAGCCTTTGAGAAATCTGGTCCTAAATGAGTCAAAACCGATGGTCCATCAGGAATTGTTCTATCTGCAGAAAACCTTAATAAGTCATTTGAAGAGCAATTTTCCACTGAGGCAGAACACCAGTCGCCCACCCATCCTCACTGGGCTCATCTGCAGGATGGGAATGAGGGAAGCCAGAGGAGATAAGAGGGGTATGTGGTCCCACAGGCAACACACAAGCAGGACTTTTCTGTTCTTCTACAGCCCAACACATGCTTTCCTTCATCTCAAATCACAATCTGCCACTGTATGCATTTAAAATACAAAAATATCAAGCGCTGCTTTGGCAGCTGCTGCTCACCACTTTCAAGTCATGCCTTAATGGACCTGAATTGTTTCCCCAGCAGAAAAAGCATTTCCCCAGCAGGGGAACACACAGAACCTGCGCTGAATCTAGGAGTGAGGAACTGAAACTGCCTGGAAGCAACTCAGAACCAGCCGGCTGGGGCAAAACCATAGCACCCAACTGCAGGAGGTGTTGTTCCTCTGTCATAGTTTTAAGATTGTTTCTGTTTCTCATAACACTTCACTGTAAGGAACAAAAAAGCCTGGGTTTATTGTCATTGTTTCAGCTGGTTTACTGGTAAAAAGGCTGGTCTTTTTTCAGTTAATTATAAATAGCTCTGTTGAAAATAGTTGGAATGATGCTGTCTTTCTACAATATCATAGTAGAGACTATTTCCCATCTTATAGATTTAGTTGTGGGATCATTTTCCAATCCAAGACAGATGTTGGAACTGGGTAATCTTTAAGGTCCCTTCCAACCCCAACTATTCTATGATTCTATAACCTCATGGGAATTACATAAAGAGCAACCTAACTTAGCAATGGAAAGACACTGCTCAAACCATAATTCATACATGGTGATAGGAAACATAGAATCATAGAATCACCACGTTGGAAAAGACCCATAGGATCGTCGAGTCCAACCATTCCTAACAATCACTAAACCATGTCCCTCAGCACCTCATCCACCCTCACCTTAAACCCCTCCAGGGAAGGTGACTCAACCCCCTCCCTGGGCAGCCTCTGACAGTGCCCAATGACCTTTTCGGTGAAAATTTTTTTCCTAATGTTCAGCCTGAACCTCCCCTGGTGGAGCTTGAGGCCATTCCCTCTTGTCCTGTCCCCTGTCACTTGGGAGAAGAGCCCAGCTCCCTCCTCTCCACAACCTCCTTTCAGGTTGTAGAGAGCAACGAGGTCTCCCCTCAGCCTCCTCTTCTCCAGGCTAAACACCCCCAGCTCTCTCAGCATCAGACAGCATCAGTGAAAAGAGAGTATACGTAGTCTGAGCCTTTCCGTACTTCAGAAGATGAGGACTGGCCATAGGAATGGCTTGGCAGAGCACTCGATGGGAATGCAGAGAGACAGGGTTTCACTGGGTGCTGTATTGGTTCCTTCCTTTGTCCCATCAGTGCTCACCTCTTCCCTTCCTCCAGTTCCTTGCCTCCTTTTAAGCATCATTGCAACCGACAAGGCTAAAAGGCCACTGTGAACATTCTTGTCTTCTGGAAATACATTCAATGTGTATCAAGCAAAGTGTGGGCATTACAGTCTAAGTTAGAATGGTGAATCTTATGTACACAGTCAGCTTTCTAACAGCAGAGCTCTCAAACAACAGCATTTTGAGACAGCAGAAATAGTAACCCAGGACACACAAATCAACACCTTCCTGACTGTATTTCTTAGTTAAGGCGTTTGCATATTTGTCCTGTTGCAGAACCACACGATGGTTTGACTTGGAAGGGACCTCAAAACCCATCCAGTTCCACTCCTGCCATGGGCAGAGACACCTCCCACTGGATCAGGGGCTCCAAGCCCCATCCAACCTGGTCTTGAACCCCTCCAGGGACGGGGCAGCCACCACTGCTCTGGGCAGCCTGGGCCAGGGCCTCCCCACCCTCACAGCAAAACATTTCTGCCTCAGATCTCATCTCCATGTCCTCACTTTCACTTTAAAACCATTCTCCCTTGTCCTGTCCCTGCCCTCTCTGATCAAGAGCCCCTTCCGAATTTTGCAGGAGCCCCTTTTAGTACTGGAAGGCTTCCATCTGTGCATTGAAGTTTAATCTTGCTTTCCCATTGCCTACACAATTCCTTTCTGTCTTCAAGAACTCTTCGACCTTCACAGCAAACCCATTCTCTGCCGGACAGGGGTGCTGGTAGCTCCATCTCAGGTGAAAAAAAGCAGCCACTAGAGTTGCGAGATGTCAGCCTGCTCAGAGCCACAACAGTGCAAACATTCTCTATGTTGGCTTGGAGTTGCTTTCTGCCGGGTGATCCCGAGCCATTCAGAGAGAGGACAGCACAGCTGGGACATTCACTCCTCATCTTCACCTTGTGCTCCAGCTTGGCCCCCTCCTTACTGCTTGGATGATCCTCTTCATAACCACAGACACCAAAGCGTCCTGCCTTCTGGTTCTGGCCAGCTCAGAAGACACCTCTCTGCCCATAGAACCTCCACACACGGGGCTCCAGCCCCAGCGAGCTCTTCATTCTTCAAGCCCTGGTACGTTCTTGTTCAGGAGCAGGATTTAACGTTTACCTCCCTCCCTCCCTCCCTTGTCCAGAACCAAGTGCAGAGGGAAACAATGTGCTTCAGCACACAGCTTAAATGAAGCTGAGAAAGTGGAGTAGGCCTGGAGTTAAAAATAAACTGTCACGCACAAAAAAAAAAAAATGTGAGACCATACAGCCAGCCCCAAGCAGCCTCTTGCAAACAGGGAAACCTCAGCAGCAACCGCAGCCTCAAACCTAAATAACCACTTCAAGAGAATCCAGGCAATCTTCGTGCAGCTCCTGCAGAAGGAAGAAAGAAATGAAACTCTCCCCGCTGAGTGGGACTGGTAGGAAAGCAATCCATTGTTTGAGGTGTCAGAAAGTGTGGAGACAATGTGGGGAAGAAACACATTTTCAGCTTCATTTCAGATGAGCTCATGTTTCCCAGAATATATTTTTTCACATACATAGTAGGGGGGGGAAAAGCTATTTTGGGGATGAACAGAAACATAGCACAAGGCTTACAGCAGGCTCTGAGGACCATGAGCAATACAGAAAGACATTTCCAAACTAAAAAGAACAGAAAATTTATTTTCTATTCACCTTTTGTGCCTTGTTTTCAAAATTACTCATATCCAACTTTTCTCCCTTTTCTCCCCTTTCTTTTCTTTCTTTAAATTAATATTACCAGCAGAGGACATGAGAAGGACCAAGATGCAGCGTGTGACCTAACGCCGGTGACAACAAGAAGCATGGTTTGCCATCAAAGTCACACGGTCCTGCCCCTCCCAAGTGAAATGTTTCCACAAGGAAGAAAGAAATACACAAAAACTATGTGATAATCAGCCAAAGCAGCAAGCAAGGCTGGATGAGGAAACAAAGCCTTAAAAACTGATTTGCTTTAATAGAGAATGTAGAATTAAGGAAGCTGTCTCTGTGTCAGAAAACCCAGAGTCTCTGAAAGTCTCTTGCAGCTGAAAACTCATCCTCTCCCTGCACATCCTGATCCAGAGCCCCTCCCCTGCTTCCCTGCAGCCCCTTTCAGTCTTGGAAGCTGCTCTAAGGTCTCCCCACAGTCTTCTTTTCTCCAGGCTGAACAACCCCAACTCTCAGCCTGTCCTCATACAGGAGATGCTCTAGCTCTCGAATCATCTCTGTGGGCTAATCTGGACTCGCTCCAGCAGCTCCATGTCCTCCCTGTGCTCAGCATCCCGGAGCTGAAGACAGGAGGTGCTCCACGTGAGGTCTAATCAGAGCAGAGTAGAAATGAGCCTGGAGTTATAGTCACAAACAGAAGGGAAGCAAGAAAATTCTTCTCTTCCTGCAAGGAAAAGCATATTCCTCATGTCTATCAGGCAGCGATCTCTTTCTAGGGCCAGCTTAATTTTTTCCTTCAGTATAAAGAAATACAGTTGCTCCCTTGGGCTTGTGACAGAGACTGACAGCACACGTTCAGACGCATTCTGCTATACAGATTATGCAAGGATGTACAGTGTTTATAGGTATGGGATACCTATGTTTATCTTATATTGACCTACGGTGAAGGACCTACGCAGTAAAAGTGCAGTCCCTAGGCTCTTTCTAAACTTGATTTCCTTTGTAGGCACCTCCACATCTTCATTGACTACAGAAAGAGCTGAAGAAAATGGATTTCTTGGCTAAGGGACTGGGGCTGCATGAGGTCCCTTCAAGCCAAAGGGCTGAGGTAGCACGTGTTAAATATCAGCAAGAGCCCTTGAACCTGTTTCTTTTTAGGATTCTACAATTTCCAAGTATTATCTTCCTTCCAATGTCTTTTTTCTCCTCCTGTCACAAGAGCATTTAAGCAACTTATCAGGATCAGAGCAACTCTTCTCCTTCAGCTCTCTCCATTTGAAGGTGTACTGAGGGAAAGGACACATGGAGCTCCACTCCTTCCTCTGCCATAGGTTTCAAGTGTTTATAAAAAATCCTTTTAGCTATTAGCCCATATTAGAGTTTTCCCAAGGCTGAGACACCCCCAAGATTACAGCAAGCCACAACTGCCATAATACAGAGAGCAGAACGCGAGGTAGAGACACAGAGGTCCAGCTGAACCCTGGCTGATCCCCACACACAGGGCAGGAATCCAAACATCTGCACACTTTTAACTGCAGGCACTGCTGGGAAAGGCTGAGAGGCTTTCAGCAGGACAGGCTTGTCCTGATACCTGATCACTAACTCTAACCTGGGTGTTTCTGGCCCTTTTCCCCCATCATTCAAGTCCTTCATGTTTCTAGGGAAGAGTGAGCTTATTAGATGGAAAAGTACAACGGGTAAGGGGACAGGCAGCGTGGATTTGCAGCTGAAGCTGTAGTCTTCATTCATGTGCAGCTTCTGGTTTCTCTTAAACATTTCCTTTCAATTCTTTCTCAAAGCTTGGCCTCCTACTTGCTTGGATACTTTTCGATCAGTCTAGCAATCTAGAATAAACCTCTAGCAAAAAACTGAGCAGAGGGGCAGAACCACTGGAGAAATGTCATTTAAAACACTAACAAACAGGTTCTAATGAATCTTAGCTGTCAGCATCACACTCAGCTGTGTATTCTCTTGACTTTCAGAACTCTCTTGGTTTCTCTTTCTGTACCTCCTCCACTACATACCACCACACACGCTTTTTTGACTATAGATGAACATCCTGCGTAGTTTGTAAGAACCTTGTCCTGTTTTCAGCAACAGAGGCTTTAAAGTCCCTTTTTCTCCTTGCTGGCAATCTCAGGTGACTGGGTCTCCCTATCAAGCAGGGACTACCTACGCAAACCAGGATTCTATACGTGATATGTGTGTCTGGATGACCCATGCACAGTACTAACAAGACATCCCTCGCTCTCAACGGAAACAAATAATAAATGTTTCTCCTTCACACCATTTCTCGTTATAAAAATGCTACCAAAATCCTTGCTCTGGCTTCCATCAAGTTTAATTTCACATATATACAATAGCAAAGTTATTTTAGCAGAACAGAACTGCACCATCTCGTAGGTGGTTGATAGCGCTGCATCTTTACTGAACCAGATAACTATATCAATTTCCATTTTACTGGTTACTTTGGTGACCAGAGTAAGGTCACCCAAGCCTTTGAGTTCCAACCCCATGACTACACAATGGAGATCAAAGCATTTACCTGGAAAAAGTGGATTAGAGAGACGAGCGCTCTTACAAGGATATCAGCAAATTTCAAGCTGCCAGCAGCACAATTCTTCCATGTAGTTTTTGTAGGGCCTCCACAGACAAGCCTCAGATTTTCTTTTGCATGTTCTGAGCTGAAAGCTGTGTCACACAATGTGTGGAAAGGAGCAGATCTGCAACAGCTTAGATTGCTTTGACAAGATGCATGAGAGCTCTGGGCATGGCAGGAGCCATGGAGAGGAGCAGCCCAGCCACAGGACTGCACTCTGCTAGCTCCTAGGTTGCTCCCCAGCCCATTCAAAAAGGGAGTTTATCTTTAAGTACCTATAAAAATCTGGCTTCTGCATCCCACCAGCACCACAGAACCAATTTTCAGCTGACAGAGAAAAAAAAGCACGGAGAATCAAGACAGCCTGCCTCCACGCAAGCCCAAGGTGAATAAAGCCATCACCAGATTCTGTTAAGAACTCCATCCTTCATCTGCTTACTTATGTTCAGCTTAAGTAGTAAACTCTATTTTTTTTACTTCTGAACACTTGTCTGCACTTCAAACTTCCATCAGCCCTACAAGCAGCAAGAGGCATTTATGTTCACACAACACTGCTTTTCAGTTGTACACCGGAAGGCATTTGGTTTATTAAAGAAATAAAAATCAACCTGCTCCTGGACACAAAGGACTATTCATGCATCAGTGAGGTTGTTCCACAGGTGAATTAGAGCCTCCAGCTCAACATGTTTCAAATATTGGTCGTCAAAACCAATGCTTTCAGGATTTCATGCAGATTCAAAATACACCTATAAGATATATATCCACAGTGTTCTCCTGTGGGCCTGGAGAACTCCAAGGCAATGGGTTTGAAAAATTACTTATTCATTAACTTGATCATTTTGACCCAAACATACTGAAGTCACATTCGATATTTAATGTACTAAAACACAGCACCAGCTCAAAGCTATCCTGTATTTTTTTATTAAGTTAGGGGTATTTCATCCATGAAAAAGCATTTAAAAATAAGAAGCATCACTGTTCTTCAGCTACTTCAGCATGTCTCAATATCAAATCACCAAAACAAAAAGGCAACTAGCACTTCTCCAAAAAGTTTTACTTCCAGCAGGAGAATGCTTATCTGCTAGAGAAAAAAACAAGAATACAACAATGACGTTACAAGAGGCACTGATCCTGGCTTTATTCACTTAGAGATACATCCAACATTTTTTTATAGCTCACTTGATATTCAAAATGTTTTCAAGAAACCAACCATAAAACCGTGATTTTTGCCTTACAGTGCTGTCAAGTTTTCAAGTAGTAAGTGACTTCTCAGAAAGACTGTGTTCAGTATTAACATACATAGAAAGATCAAAACTCTGTAGGAACCCTTAAGTTTGATACTTGCAGAAGCGCATCAGGAACAACCACCCTTTTCTCTGGGGAGGAGGCTACTCTGCCTGCAGGGATGGGTGCCATGGGTCCTGACCTCCTACACCTCATCCTGACCCTGTGCCGTTGCAGGGATTGAATTCAAACTGTAAAAAAGGGACTTCATTCCCCATTTGTATCTTCATACTTGGCAGCCGTAACAAAATTCCGACAGCACTAGAAAAAACAGTTAGAGCAGCACCATGCATATCCCCTAGAGATCACCAACTGTGAACAGAGAGAAGTGCATGTTATGAACAAGAAGCATAATGTGTTAATTTGGAACTCAAACTACTTGGCAGTATCTTCTGTAAATTCAAGATTTACACAAGACAGGGTGTTGCAGCCACCACATGATGGTTACCTCAATACCCTTTTTCAGTTTTGCTCCATTTAGTTTGATTCTTTTTTAAGTGGTGAAGAGTGCATGACTTTGAAATACAAATGTTTCTATTAGAAATTGCAAAGTTTAGTACTATGACACTATGAATGCTTACAGTACAGTTTATCAATTCTGTGTTAAGATTCAGCATCAATATGGTGTCTGAACTCTCTCTCAGAGCTACATTCTGCGTAATTAAGCAGTTATCACCATGTCCTGGTGTCACTTTCTGTGCAAACTGTATTCCCGTATTAATGTGGCTATAAAAGCACAAGCAGGTTTATCCTCACTGGGACTTTCTGCAAGAGGTTTCTCTATTTAATGAAAGCCTAACTAAAAATAAGCTTGTTATGTAAAAGCAAAATACCCTTTATCTTAAAACTTTATTCTGGGTTTTGGACACAGTTCAGCAAAATGATCTGCAGAACAACACGCCAAACATTCTCACATTTAAAGAGGAAACTGAAGGAAAAATCCAAATCGAAGACACTCACGGTTATAGTATCTTTAATTTATCTTGTGTTTTACAGAAGTCTGAATGGATTAAAAAGCACCTCCTTTTCCACCACGTTCCTTACGGTTGGTAAAATATATTCAATGAGCAAATGTATGTGAACAGCTTGAGGATCTGCATCTTGCAAGGATTTCACAGACCAATCAATCAAAAGCCAAATACTTTGTAGTTTTTACAATCTCGTTTTAATACAATGGTAAATCCATTCCGATTGTAAACCTGTCCAGTCATATCTCCCCAGAACACTTTGCAAAATCCAGTGTTGATTAGCAAACTAGTTAGCTTTGGCACGGAGCTGTGCTCTCTTGCCTGTGACAGCCTGGAAACCAGTTTTGATGCTGGCGACGGAGCAGCGAGAGTGGCAGGTCTCACACTGCAAGAAATATAATCTGGTGTCCTTCTGTAGGATTGTGTCTGGTGAACGACACGTATGACAGGTGACATACTCCTCTGCAGAAAAGGAATTAAGTTGTGGTTAAAAGATAAGGCATTATCACAGCAGAAAGGTCACATCTTCAGTCTTTAGTTTAACAGTTCTCTCAAAAAACTGTTCAAATGCCTCTGCTAACTCAGAAGCGGCTTATTATGAAAGCCACAGGGGTCGAGGCAACCTAAAAATTACCCCCCCCAGTTCCCAGGTCAAAGATTAGGTTTCACATTCTCTGTCATGCACTGCAACTGGCACTTTAAAAATAATAACCAGTTGAGACTTCCCGCTGGCATTCCATCACTTCCTGTGCTCAAACAGCATTCCCAGACATCAGCAACTCCAGTACAGACCCAGCACTTAAACAGTGCTTTGTGACATATCATCCGTGAGTCCTTTGACTAGCAGCAAAATGCAAACCGTAATTGTTAACCAACACGTAAAATAGAGTTTAAAATTAACTATTACTGTTATTTTCCATAGTTCTCATCAAGACAAAGAAATGAAGGTCAAATGAAAATCTTGGATCATCGAGTCCAACCATTCCTATCAAACACTAAACCATGTCCCTTAGCACCTCCTCTACCAGTCTTTTAAACCCCTCCAGGGAAGGTGACTCAACCCCCTCCCTGGGCAGCCTCTGACAGTGCCCAATGACCCTTTCAGTGAAATTTTTTTTTTCGGTGAAATTTTTTTTTTCTGATATCCAGTCTGAACCTCCCCTGGCGGAGCTTGAAGCCATTCCCCCCCATCCTGTCCCCTGTCACTTGGGAGAAGAGCCCAACTCCCTCCTCTCCACAACCTCCTTTCAGGTAGTTGGAGAGAGCAATGAGGTCTCCCCTCAGCCTCCTCTTCTCCAGGATAAACACCCTCAGCTCTCTCAGCCGTTCCTCATGAGGCCTGTTCTCCAGCCCCTTCACCAGCTTCGTTGCTCTTCTCTGGACTCGCTCCAGAGCCTCAACATCCTTCTTGAGGTGAGCAGCCCAGAACTGAACACAGGATTTGGGGTGCAGTCTCACCAGTGCCAAATGCTCTTCTTGTTTTTCCTTGGCACATTCTAGTTCCAGAGAGAATACAACCTATGTGTTTATCATAATCAGGGCAGAACCACCTGCACTTGCATTACTCCTTCATAAAGCTGCAGTACAGAATCTCCCCAACATGCACACATGTGGAGCATACAAATTGAAAAGAAATGGAAAAGGGCATTAGACTTACTGATATATCTTCTCAAGACATTTTCTATCTGTTTTTGCTGGAATCTTCCTTTGATCACAAGCTGGTTGTTACCATCTATTGAGCCACTAATTTAAAAGAAAAATCAATTAAGCATTTGATTTGCAGAAGACATTAAGAGTTAAAACAAATCATGAACATGAAGCAAGATCATAGTGCGTACTTCAAGACAGGAGTAAGAATTGCTTTGTGAAAAAAATGCAAAATTCTGAAGACATTTAAACTACAAGTTTTGCTAAAGCATAACCCTCACTGCAGTAAAAGCAAATGCCAGCAGAGATCAGCCTCACAGTTAAGCTACACAATAAGAACTTTGCAGACCTGAGAATAACACCTGCCTATCTCAGAAGTGACCATAGTGAAGCGTTATACACAACTAAGACCCTCTTCTAGCCTTCCTGATGTAGTAAGTTGAGCGGTTTTTCACACTATGGGTTGCAAGTTTAAGCCACGTGGGGCTACAGAGACTCCAAAGCCCAATCAAACGGGTATTTGTTATACACACATTGCAGTTAGACTCCTTAATTCTCCATGTCTAAACATAACATCACAGTCTACAACAGAGAAATGAATAGACAACCAGAAAGGACATCATCGCATAAGATCTTTGATGAGAATCCAATAAAATCAACTTTATGCTAAGACAGGTGGATTTAACTGCAGCATGAGACAGAACGAGTAGCTACAGGCTCAGAAGACTTGCCATCGGGCAGGCACTAAAATATTCTGTTCACTTGGGTTCATACAAGCCAGAGCCACCCTCACTGACTGTGAGGAACAGCTCTGCTATCACAGCACCTTTGAGCAAGGTTCCAGATAAGGAAGACAAACACTAATCCAGACTGTTCCCTGGGACTTGTACCAGTTTGCCTCTGAATCTCCTCCCCAAGAAAGTATTTCTCCAATCACCCAGCACAGTACCCACGTGCATGGAAGAGAAGCCTGATGTTCAAGCACATACAGACTTAAACCAAATAATTCTATTTTTGATCAGACGTTGTCAACAATGTTGCTGTTGACTTCCTAGACGCATAGTCACAAATACAGCCCAGCAGCCTTACCTTGTACCCAATTCTGCCAACAAAAATGCCAGGAGATGTTTTGGCTGACGATGTAATCTAAAAATAAAGTAAGGATATGTTTAACCTTCACCCTTCAGAGAAATCTGGTATTTACACAGGTCTGGCAGGCTAAAATGATCTTAAATTACCAAGTTTAAAAGGAGGGCAGTGTCAGAAGTTCTGCACTAAAGAGCATAGACAATGAATGAGAACACAATAAAGCTAAACAGTCCACAAAAAAGCCTCACCATCCCCCAAAAACCAAACTCAGTTACAGTAACTACTGAAAATAAGTTTTCTCCATAGAGATCTTGCATTCTTATTCCTGCCATTCCCTTAAAAAAGTGTTTCAAGCTACCATTAAAAATTCCCTTTAGTATACCATCTGAATCCTCAGTATGATTTCATCAGGAGTATTTTCTGTCTCACTTACGAAACAAATCAGACGTGAATTCCCAGAGTGCTCACAAAGATTAGAACTGCCTTCACAAGAAATAATTAAGACATAGAAAGCACTGCAGAAAACAGTGGAAAAAAAATTACTGTGCTCCATATCGTTCACCAAGAGAATAGTATTTGTAGTCAGTTCTAATTATAAAGAGCTTTTCCCACCCCTCACCCAAGGCTTAGAAATAAATACCATTGGTGATGCAACTACAGACTTGAGAGCAGCCAGTGAAATCACAAAAGCAACAAGTTTAGTTTCAGATTATGAGACTCATATAGCCCATTTTCATAATTTAAGTATAAAATAAGAAATAGCAGTAATAAATAATCTTCACAAATATCTTCTCACAGAGAAATGTAGAGGAAGCGAGCAGCATGACTGAAATAGCTTTCAGTTTACTTCTGGTTTGCCACAGCCTTTCACCAGCAAACACGCATTCACAACAGCCAAGAGCAAAGTGCATTCTCCTGGGAAACCTAAAGAGGACACTTACAATTTGCAGATATCTGTAAAGTTGACAAAAGATGTTTTCTTGGTCCCTACTCGTACAACCTGTGGAGGCTTCATGACAAATTTTCGTTTTTCACCAGCTACCATATCTGGGTTTTTTTCCCGCATGATGTTAAATACTCTGTTGAGCAACTGGAAAAAAAAGGGGTTCACATCAACCTGAATTTCTGGCATTTCTCAAAGTAAATCACTTCCAAACAAAATTTGAACAGCGTTCCTAATGAATACTAGACCATCTTTGCCCGTTAGCATTTCACCATGAGGTTTTGAACACACACTTAAAAGTACGTTCTGAAAAACACAAAATGTAAAGCTTCCCCAAGGGTTTACTTCATCATCTGCAAGTACTTCAGTCTATTTTCAGAAGCGTTTTAACTATCACGCATATTACCCTATATGAAAATTAATTGCGATTTAAGACATGCTTCGTTATTTTTCTGTTCACGAGCTTCTGATAATAGGTCTTTAAGTTAGAAACCGTACATGTGAGCATAAAGTCCTGCTCTACTGATGCACATCAACATGGAAAATACTTTTAACAAGTCTTTGGAACATTACCTCATCATATGTGTAGTCCCTTTCTGAGCCTGCCCACGCAGGTCCTGACTGAAGGCTAAAAGAAATTCCATCATCTTTTTTGCTATCTTCATCCTCAAAAGCTGCAAACAAGTTGTTAGAGATTCATTAATAAGAAAAGAAACATTCCTTAACTTCATGTTTACACTGTTTCTAGAAGGTAAATCAAAGATGCTTCCACCAAGATGTGGATATGCCTTCTGTGTTTTCCTGCCTACAAGAACACCAGCATTTATGGCAAACTTATACAGTGCTTTTATAGAATATTTTTCTGATAAATAATTTAGTGGCAAAGATAACAAGATGAATTCTGAAATAGAAAAGGCACTTAAACAGAACGTATTCACCCAAAACAGGGGCTACATTTCACTTTCATTATCTCACTGAGCTAGGTTATACTTTTACCTTCATCTTTCTCCATTATCTCATCTTCATCTGGAAACTTCACATTCTTCTTTTTCTTCTTTTTATTACCCAGCATGATATCAAGGTCATCTTCAGGTTCTACTGCCTCTGGCACATCTCCTTCAATTTTCAATTCCTGCAAAGAAAATAAGGCTGTAGTTTACAGTATTAAAAACAAACCTCCATTTCACAGCATTACAAATAACACCAGTAGCAGACTATACTAGATGAATACTGCTAATATCCACCACAATGAACACAGATAGGAATGGAATCGAAGTATGTTGAAGTCTAGAGCACTGCGCTACTGCTATGAATCACAGAATCATAGAATCACCAGGTTGGAAGAGACCCACTGGATCATCCAGTCCAACCATTCCTATCAAACACTAAACCATGTCCCTCAGCGCCTCATCCACCCGTCCCTTAAACCCCTCCAGGGAAGGTGACTCAACCACCTCCCTGGGCAGCCTCTGACAGTGCCCAATGACCCTTTTGGTGAAAAACCTTTTCCTAAAGCAGGCTGATTTTCACCTTCTAGTTTAACCTGTGCCTAGTCAAGAACAAGATCACACTACACTTGCCTTAAAGGAATCAGCCATTTTAGGGCATAAGGGACCAAGATACTCTATATGCCAGACAATAAGGTACAACAAGCGTGTGCAACCTGTGCATTTTCCCTCTATGGGGCAGATTTGAGGGACATTTTCTTCCTCAAAAGGCAGAAAGTAAAGAAGAGGTTTACACATAATGTAACATCTCCGTCATCTTGCTCTCCGGACTTGCCAGTCACACTGACACACGATACACAAACACTACTTGGAATAACACTTGAGAAGAGTAAAAATATCTTGTGCACCTTCTGGAACACAAAACAGTAGCCAGTAATTTCTAAAGAAAACAACAGAGTAAAAACAGATTTCTTAGCAGATATTTATCCTTTACATGAATGGCTGGGCTTTAGAGGACTATTCTGCACCGTGCTTCTGCCATCCCTTTACTTCTCTCATTCCAAAGGACAGTTAACCCTGATGCCAGTCAACTTTTACTTCAGATCACAGAATTACTTGCTCATTGTGCTGTTAGATTTTTCACTTCTGGGCAAAATACCCTGCAGGAGCAGCATGTTCAGCAGAACCTACTATATATGAAAGACAGTGAAACATTTCCCTTCGTTATTAACTGCACAAGGATACAATGACAGATTTGAAATAACTCCTGCACTGCCTATGTGGAGAAAATGAGAGCAAGGAATTTGTCAGTCATAGACAAGATGGCCTAATTATGTAAACAAACCTTTACACCTTCTTCTGCTTCATCGATATCAAATATTTTCTTTGTTTTTTTCTTCTTTTTCTTTTGATTGAAGAAGTTTAGATCATCCAGGTCATCTGTTGCATCTAAAAATCAAAAATATTGCCTAAAGAAATGTAACTGTAGAAACTATTAAGACATTAAGGTTTCTAATTTACATCCAAATCTTCAAAACATAACAGTAAGACATAAGCAACGAGCTGTAGCCCCAAAGGACATCTTTCAGGTTTTAAAGAGGTCATTCTCCCCTGTCCCCTAATACCTCATTGCATTTTACAGTTTCTGCATCTTCTAACTGCACTGCCTTTTTTTTTTTTTAAGAGCTTAACTTTCTTTTTGCTGGACAAGAGAAACCATCCACTATTCTATTAAGAAGCTTAGAAAAAAAACAAAACAAAAAAAAAAAGCTGTAAGAGGAAGGTATGGTTTCTTTTGCTGCAGGAGTCAATTTCATCAACAAACTGGATTAAGTTAACAGCATTCCCTGAACCAGGGCAACTTGAAATGACATTGGTCTCAATGTAAAAAACAAGGTTATATACAATCACAAGCTTATTTCCTGAAAGATTCCAAAGAATGCTCTAGTTAAACACATTCACAGTGAATGAAAAGCAGCCATAATGTGGAGTTACTGCAACAACTGCAAGATTTAAACCTTCACACTATTTCAGGGATTCTCTTTTCACCGCCTCACACAAAAGACTGGTCAGGAAACTGGAATTTACATCAGCTTCCTGGATGCCTGTGAACACGATTCCAAGCAGGAAAAAAACCCTCCCTCTATGAGGCAGTAGAGCATGGCTCACAAGTCTCTAAACAAATGAGGGCCCCAGCTTTACATGCTGTGATGCCAAATTCTACTAATGGAGCTTGTTGTCTCAAAGACAGGACTATCTTTGTGAGTTTATCTGTGTGGGTCACTTTACCTTTCTTCCTGCTGTCTTCTTCATCTGCTTCAACATCTTTGTCTTCTGTTGGCTCTGGTTCAGCTTCTTTTGTTTCTGACTGCTGAGTCTCTTCCGCTTGTGTATCCCCTCCTTCTTCATCCAGCATAAAAGGCTTCTTCTTTTTCTTCTTCTTTTTGCTCATAGTGGGATCGAAAATCATCTGTAAGAGTTAAAAGAGTTCCTTAGCAGCATAATAATCACATAACTTTTAATATATATAACATCTTTAAGGTTCTCCCAATGTTCCTTCAGTTACACAAACTGCGCTTCCGCTTCAATCTCAACAAGGAGTTGTTCTAGACCTGTAAGCTCACTGACTCAAAACAGTGATTACACAGAGTTCATTAGAAACACCATGGATCTTGTCCCAGGGCACAACTGGGACCAATTACAAGAGAAGACTGCTTGGTGGTTTAGAACTTCTGCTACTTTCCCTATGGTAGTCCAAGTTCCCTGCCAGCCATGCATCAGTTCACCTGAAAATACAGTAATGCTGTGAACCTCTGACAGATTCTTCTCCATTTTATTACGATCACGGACTCAGACTTCAAAGCAAGACTATGTGAACCATCACTGAACCACTCTGCATCGGAAAGATTTAAGCACACCTCTACCACAGAAGCTGCTTACGTGTCAGTTACGCTTTATACTTCCATCTGTGAGTTACATTCATTTCCAGATCTATTAAAAGGCAAGATTTTCCAACAACTCTATTGACAAGAATGCTCTGGACTAGGGAGAAACCTAGAAGGGGCTGGAGATATAGCAAGACCTGTGTCAGCTCTCAACACTACAAAGTATCGAAGACCTCATCCTTCTCCCCACAAGTGGGAAACCAAACCTCGGATATTAAGCAATTAAAAGCTGATTAACAGCTCTTTAGCCAGCAAAGCAGCTTAATTCACTTTGACTGTGAAGAAAGCACTAACCCCAAGACTCACTTTTAACCTATTCATCCTCTGCAGACCTGAGATATTTCACACAGGAGCTCTTCAGTTTTCCAACACAGGAATGCTTATTATTTCACTTAAGATGCAAGTTTGACATCACAGCTATTGGCTGGTTTCATTAAATACATCTGGCCGTATTTCCACACCATAATACCTCAAGCAATTTTAGAAACTTAATGAGGGTCTTTGCAGTTTTTCTCATCTAGTAATTGAAGGGCATTCTCACAGATAGGTAAAACTCAGTGTCATGAATATACTCATTCATCAAATGAGTGAGTAAAGGAGCAGTTCTCCAACTTCTTTTTTTGTTAGACCCTGCATGCTTGGCCGTTTCCCTCTCCCATGAGTCAATATTTTCCTCATGCTTCTCATTCCCCTACCCATTATATTCTTCCAATTTTCTGGAACTTACATGTTCCATAAAGGCTCTATTAAAGGTAGAAAACTGCACCTATGGGTGTTTGCAGCACGGCATCACAAAGTGCCCACATACATGGGACACTGAAGTTGAGGCTTTCAGGCTGGTGAGGTGTCTTTAGTTGCACACACTGTGGTAGAACAATTCTCAGAAGACTTCTGCTGGAGGGCTTCCCTCTAAGGCTTAGTTCAGCACGTGTCTGAATCCTGCTCTTGTGAGGCACAGTAATCAAAGAATGTGCACAACTGGTTACACTGTCTGCTGGCTTCCACAGTCCACTGAGACAGAAAGAAAGCTGCCTGCATCGGCAAGTCCACAGCATTGGGAATCAGCACACATTGTCAAGATCATGACTCATTTCAATGAAGAAGCTTTGAAGAGTTTCATATCTCTGCAAATGATTAAGCCAACATGAGATTATGCTTAGATCAAGGGTAATAATTTCTAAGGAGGAAGCAGCCTACCTGCTCCAAATCACTCTTCTCTCTGCAAAGGAAGAACCATCTTTCACCCCGAGCCACCACACAGCCTACCTTCCGTCAACAACAGAGACTGTGTGTGTGTTTGGTTGTGCCACACTGAACTGAAGTTAACCACAAGGATAACTCGTGGACAGGAGACTGGCATAATGCTAAAAAATCAGTGTCTCTGGTCCTGAACAGAGCACTGCTCTGAAGGGCCACTCCATCCACTCAGGCCAAGACGCTCCAAACTTAGGATCTAGTCAGAGGACGCCAGCTGCTCGCAGGAAACTAATAGAGCTTTGCAACCTGAGAAGGAGGTCTGTGCCTGAAATATTTTATTCTTCAAGTGCTTCAATGAAAACTAAACAGGAGTCTTGGGTCACACAGGCTTCAACAAATCATGACATAAAGTAACCTGCCTGATAGCCAGCTGATTCTGTGTTTGCCTTTCTGAGCTGGACGTTTCCGAAGATTGCTCATTCCTTTTCTCTCTTCAGTACGTTTGATGAGTCCAAGCACTATGGTATCATTTAAGCACTGAAAACCTCTAGAGTTGCAAGCCCTCTCCTGAAGGGACCAAGGTCCCCAGCCCAAATATACCAAACCCAATGGTTTTCCCCATGTAACTGGTTATAGATTTCTCTCCTGTTTCTGCTTTCAGAGCCCAATTCCTATACTGGGTCTTCTCTTCTGCAGACCACACAGTTCTTTGTAACACCCAGCTCCACACATCTCTCCTTATTTCAAAGGCCTACACAGTCAAAATTCCAATTTACAGAAAATTAGCGAATGAAAGGACGGGATGGGGAAGGGTGGGGGGAAGACTCAAAGCTTCATAGGCCAAATGTAACTCTCAAGACAGAAACCAACACTACTCTGAAGTGTAAGACAGTGGCCAGAGCTGGGGATTCTAGTAGAAGTCACAAATAAATCCCATTTCATTAGTCTGGATAAACACATTAGTCTGGATGAGCACTCCAGCTGCTCAAAACAAAGCATTCTCTAATATAATTTCCTGGAACTTAATAAAACTACAGGGCCAGAAGAACTTTCAGTTATCTAGCAGGATTACGTATATAGTACAATTTTTAGGAAACCAAACAAGCATTAACAGACTGCTTCCCCTTGCAGGCCTGCCACGCCACACTTCTAGGCAGGCAGAGTTTTGCCAGGGAGTTCCATTCCATATACAGCTCTGAAAACGTTAAGCTATAGACCAATGCAACAAAACAAAGTTCTGTAACACGTGTAGTAGTTCAAGATGCAAATTTTTCTTCAACATCCTCCACTTTGTAGAATCATCAGCTTTAAAAAGTTCCACCAACTTAACATCAACAACAAACTATTTGACTCCCAACAAGCAGGTGCACGAAAGCTCTGGAATGCATGGGCACTCACTCGCTCCCATGCATACACTGGCTAGAAGATCCAACAGTGACAATTCAATTGTGGTATCTGCTAGATAAAGCAATCCAGAGATATAATTTTACTGTACTATATATTCTTTATATCCCCCCCACCAATCTCAGGACAAAGGCATTACGCAAGAAGAATAATTTTGCTGATACTTATACTAAATCTGAACCATGAAAACTGTTCTATGTTCGTGTTATTACCCAAGACAGAAAGCACCTGATGCAAGGATTCCTAGGTCCGAGTTTCTGGAACCAGAGTACAACGCAGGCATTAGAACTACAATTCCAAAAACACAATTAAGCAGATAAAGGCAGCACATTCATTCTAGATGTCAGAAGTAGCTGAATAAGTCAGTTTCAGCTACCATTAACATAATTAGTAATTACACTAGTCCTCCTTCATTACACAGGACAAACTATAGCTTGCCTGTTTCCATGGCTAGAGCAAACACTTTGTTGAGCAGGAAAGAAGCCATGCAAGTATTTTAAGTAGCACCAGGAAGAAGACACAAGACCAAAAGCAGCCATCTCACAGATTCAGCCAGTGCAGCTTCCCACAAGCAATACAGTCATCCATCAAGGTGCTCATAAACTCATACACAAAAAGCTTTCCTATTCCCCATGAGAACTCAAATGGGGTGAGCAAAAATGCCAAATATAGCATTTACACGATGAGATATTTCTCAGATACAGATGCATCAACTTCCCTGGAAGTTGTCTAAGCAAACCTCATCAGACAGAATTCTAGAATGGTTTGGGTTGGAAGGGACCTCAAAAGCCATCCAATTCCAACCCCCTGCCAAGGGCAGGGACATCTCCCACTGGATCTGGGTGTCCCAAGCCCCATCCAACCTGGCCTGGAACACCTCCAGGGATGGGGCAGCCACCGCTGTTCTGAGCAACCTGGGCCAGGGCCTCCCCACTCTCACAACAAAACATTTCTCCCTAAGATCTCATCTCAACCTCCCCTCTTCCAGGTGAAAGCCCTCCCCCCCCCCCGTCTTCTCCCTGATCCAGAGCCCCTCCCCAGCTTTCCAGGAGCCCCTTTCAGGACTGGGAGGATCCCGACAACCTGCAGTTACTCTTTGTCAAGATGCAGGTATTTAGCACTGACGTTTAAGCGGCAGGATGTTAAATCTCCAGAAAGAGAGCGCACTGAGTGAACTGCTTAAACACTACGAACGGCTGGCAGGGCAAGGAAGGCGACGGGGAAAGAAAGGGGGATAGAATCTGCCTTCCTCCGAGCCACCCTCGGCCAGAGGCGGAACTCGGGGATCCCAGGAGGGTTCTCCTCGCTATGCGGAGCCTCGCGGAGGCCGGGCCCGGCTCCCGGGGCAGCAGGCGCCACGCGCCCCGCCCGGCCTCCGCCCACCGAGGCCGCGCTCGGCACATGGCGGCGGCGCGGGGGGGGCTGGCGGCCTCGTGCTCTCACCTCGTCGCCCATGGCTGCGGCCGGGCTGGGGGCAGCGCGGTGCGGTGCAGAAGGAGCGGCGGTACGCTCAGAGACGCGCTGTGCCGGCACCCGCCGCCGCGCTCGCCTCTTGCATCAGCGCCCCCACCCCGCGGCGCCGCGCCTGCGCCCCGCGCCTGCGCAGCCATGGCCGACATTGCGCATGCGCCCCCGCCTCCCGGCCCGCGCTTCCCACACTGCGCATGCGCTCTCAGCGCCCCCCGCGCAGCGCCACCACTGCGCATGCGCCCCCGCCTTCCGGCCCGCGCTTCCCACACTGCGCATGCGCTCTCGGCGCCCCCCCGCGCAGCGCCACCACTGCGCATGCGCCCTCAGCACCGGCTCTCCCCCCCCCCCCCCCCCCCCCACTCCGTGAGCCTCCACTGTGCATGCGATCTCAGCGCCACCCCACCCGCCCTTAACCGCCTGCCGGCAGCACGCCCGGCCGCGAGGCACCGCCACTGCGCATGCGCCTCGCGCGCCCCCGCGCCTGATCTCTCATCGCCTTCTGTGCCTGCGCCGCTGCCATTGCGCATGCGTAATCAGAACGCTCCTCGCCCCGCTCCACCGGCTACCATGTGCGGCCCCGGCGTGCGCGGAGCAGCCACTGCGCATGCGCTCTCAGCGCCCCCAACCGCGCGCCATTAGTGTCCTTGGCCTGCGCGCTCCGACACTGCGCATGCGTCCTCAGCGCCGCCATTGCGCATGCGCTTCGCTGGTCAAGTGAAGTGATTCTGTTCTTGTGAGACCTCATCTGGAGCCCTGTGTTCAGTTCTGGAATCCTCAACATAAGAAGGAGATGGAGCTATTGGAACGGGCCCAGAGGAGGCTACAAAGATGATGAAAGGGCTGGAGCACCTCTTGTATGAGGACATGCTGAGAGAGTTGGGGTTGTTCAGCCTGGAGAAGAGAAGGTTCCAAGGAGACCTTGTAGAGACCTTCCAGTACCTGAAAGGGCTACAAGAAAGCTCTGGAGGGACTTTTTACAAAGGCTTGTAGTGATAGGACAATGGGAGTGGCTTTAAGCTGTGGAAGGGCAGATTTAGGCTAGACATAAGGAGGACCTTCTTCACAATGGGAGTGGTGAGGCTCTGGCCCAGGATGACCAGAGAATCACAGAATCACCAGTTTGGAAAAGACCCACACATTGAGTCCAATCATTCTCATCAATCCCTAAACCATGTCCCTCAGCACCTCATCCACCATTCATAGAATCGTAGAATAACCAGGTTGGAAGAGACCCACCGGATCATCGAGTCCAACCGTTCCCACCAATCTCTAAACCATGCCCCTAAGCACCTCATCCACCCTCACCTTAAACACCTCCAGGGAAGGTGACTCAACCACCTCCCTGGGCAGACTGTTCCAATGCTTAACGACCCTTTCCAGGAAAAATTTTTTCCTTATCTCAAGCCTGAACCTCCCCTGGCAGAGTGTGAGGCCGTTCCCTCTCGTCCTGTCCCCTGTCACTTGGGAGAAGAGCCCAGCTCCCTGCTCTTCACAACCTCCCTTCAGGTAGTTGTAGACAGTAATAAGGTCTCCCCTCAGCCTCCTCTTCTCCAGGCTAAACAACCCCAGCTCTCTCAGTCGCTCCTCGGAAGACTTGTTCTCCAGCCCCTTCACCAGCTTCGTTGCTCTTCTCTGGACTCGCTCCAGAGCCTCAACATCCTTCCTTTGGTGAGGGGCCCAGAACTGAACGCAGTACTCGAGGTGTGGTCTCACTAGTGCAGAGTGTGACTTAACCCCCTCTCTGGGCAGCCTGTTCCAGTGCCCAGTGACCCTTTCCGTGAAAATATTTTACCTGAAGTTGTGGCTGCCCCATTCCTGGAGGTGTTCAAGCCCAAGCTGGACAGCCTTGGGCAGCCTGACCCAGTGGGAGGTGTCCCTGTCCCTGGCAGGGGGATTGGAACTAGATGGGCTTTAAGGTCCCTTCCAACCCAAACTATTCTATGAGTCTATGATTCCCCTGAGCCTGCTCTTTTACAGGTTTGACAGTCCAGGCTCTCCTTCATTGCATTTTCCTCATTCTAGCTAACAGAAGAATATGGCACTAATACACAACAGAATGCTTACCATGAAGCATGTGTTAAAATCCTGCCTCCCAACAGCTCTTTGAAATTAAAAAGTCATCCATTCCATGCACGATTTAAAGCAGCCAGAGCCATCAGCCCAAACACGGTTCCGGAGTGGTTTACATTTGAATATTTCCACACCATTTGCATTCTTGCAGTCCTACAACTTCACAATACGTGGTGCAAACCTGTACTATTCTTCTTACACTACTGAAAGATTATGCACACTGCATTGTTTAACTCTTTTTAATCACCTATAAGAAAAGACTGTCTATCTTTACTATCCTGGGTCTGGCTTTCTCAGTTGCCTCTGTTGAAAATGAGGATGCCCTGCACACTCTGTATTTAAAGCCATCAGTTTGGAGACATTGTAGGCACCACGACAGGATCAGGTTTAGCTTTTCTCAGTATGACCAGTTATTTTTTCAGTATTTTTTCTGTCAAGCCTCTGAAACTCAACTTTAAAAGGTTACTTTCCTTTTTCGCTTCAATACTGCCATGTTCCCCTGGGTGTTTGCAGCATTTCTGTCGCTGTCGATTGCTGTGATGTTGCAGGGATACCAGGGCTTTCCAAGTTTGCAGGCAGCTGAGATTCAATGCTGTTGATAAGCTGAGCAGAGACATGTGGTATTGCTGTGACACTGAATATGGCCTCCCACCAAATTCTTCTTCTTTCTTTTGCTGCAAGCATTTTCTTTAATGTCCCCTTCAACATGAGACCATTCACACTGAAACAGAGCACACGGATTGCTAACAGCTGTGCCTGCCTTGGCCTTCCCACAACCCAGCACCCGCCTCGCTTCCCTGAGCTCTCCCAGACCTGACACAATAACCACATTTTTGGATCACACCCCATTACATTCGTCTAAGCTTCTCTTAAAAACCAACCATGGACAGAGATTCTCTCTGCAGCCTCTTCAACGGCCTGACAAAAATATTTCATCTTCCTTGCTGTGACTTAATCCAGTGTCTGTTGTAATGTGCCCTGAGAACACAGGCATTAACTTTTCTCTGTGTGACAATCATAGACTCATAGAATAGTTTGGGTTGGAAGGGACCTTAAAGCCCATCCTCCCACTGGATCAAAGGACCTTAAAGTTCCATCCTCCCACTGGATCAAGTTGCTTAAAGTCCCATCCAACCTGGCCTGGAACAGCTCCAGGGATGGGGCAGCCACAGCTTCTCTGGGCAACCTGTTCCACTGCCTCCTCACCCTCATCGTGAAGAAATTTGTCCTCGTGTCTAGTCTAAACCTGCCCCTCTCCAGTTTATACCCATTGCCCCTAGTCCTATCACTACAAGCCTTTGTAAACAGTACTTCCCCAGCTTTCTTGTAGCCCTTTCAGATGCTGGAAGGTTGCTGTGACAATCCACAGGCCTGTGGAATATTGCTGTGCCCTCACCCATAGCATATCTGTCAATACATTCTAGAATAAGATTCACTAATTTCTCTGTTAGTAACATTTGGGGACCGTGGGTTCTTGGTGGCAAATACCCCGAGATACTTGGTGATCAAAAATCCGGATTTTTCCTCCAATTTAGCTTCCCAATGAATACACTAAACATAATGTTGTACACATACATAACGCACAATATTTGGGAAAAAGGCAGAGAAAAAGCTAGTGGGAGCTGCTGGAAGTGCTGTGCTGGAGTTACAGCCTGATATTCAGATAGATAGAAACCAAAACTGCTGTCTTTGAAGCTCTTGGCTGCAGACACCACAACATCAAAGGCGTGCCTGGGAGATGAACTTATACTGATTTTTTCCTGCTCATCTGCTGAAAGACTATTCAAGATGAAGGACTTTCCTGTTCTGTTTTCTTCTTTGCTTGTGAATTAAATAAGTTCCAGAAACTTAAGAGCTACATTAGTTGTTAATTAGGTGTTACCAATGATAACAGTTGACCAAGAACAGCTGGAATGAGTATCTTTGATGTGATACTTGGGAAAAGAAATCCTACATGCATTTTGATGAGGGAAGCACAGTCTGGGTTAATGAGTTTGCAGAAACACACAGGCAAAAAGGTTTCTTTTTTTCCCTGATTTTGTTGATAAGCAACAGTGAGGACATATTAAGAACAATGCCTGTGATGCAGCATGTCAAGCAGAATTTTAGCTTCACTAACTGAAATTCAGGTACTCAAATCTCAGAAGGTTGAGTGCACCAGAATTATTTTGCAGCTACCCAAGTTATAGCCTGAAAGCAACAGGCAATCACAGTCTGGGATGAATAAACTTCAAATGCAAACCTGAGTTGGGTCGATGGCATCTTGAAAATCACAGTCATGTGAAATACACTTGTGAAGCATGTTTTCCCATAGACAACAACCCATCACTGCCCCCAGAAGACCTTGTAAATTTGCCTTAACAAATTCTAAGCCCTGCTCAAGAGCAGTCTGTGCCATATTTTCCTACAGTGCCCAAACCTGAAGTCATCAGATACCTATTTTAAATAGCTATTAAAGGAAGGATTTCATCCTGGCCACTGCTAGGTTCTGGCCAAACATCTCTTTCTGTATAAAGTTCACTCTTCCACGGCGGTGTTGTAAGCCCAGGCACAATGTAAGGCTTAGGTGAATATTAAGCTTTAAAGTAGATTTTGCTTTAAGTTGCATGACAGCTTTTGCTGAGCCTCTGCATTGCACTGAATTCTGTTCTCAGTAATTTCATTGTAAACTGCCTAATCTAAAGATTGCTGTGGAGTAATTGTTTTAATGGCTGGGCTTTAACTACTGCTCTTCACTTAAGGTGATATATATATAATTGTAGCCCTATTTCCACCCCCTCAAAAAAAAGAAACCCAAGGGTGTCCTTGTATTTCAGTCATTCACTCAGCAGACAGAACAGCAAGAAGAGTCCTGGATGGAAATCTGGGACAAACATGCCTGTGCTCTTGGAGAAGCCCAGAGAATGGGTGGAGTATGTTTGGAGAAGAAAGTAGTCATGTGGAAAAATCAGCCTGGACAAACAGAACCCGTGTGAGGAGACATCACACAGAGGAATCCTGTGGGACTTAATCAGAGTCTGGCGGAGGACAGCGAAGTATCTGCTTCACAGCTGCAAACCCACCTGAGAGGGACAGCGGGGGACACAGTTCTGGCTGGGCAGATGGGGAGTAGCCAGAAAGTGGAGAAGAGGATTTCAAACCCTCCCTGTGGGCTTACTTTTACAACACATGGTTTTGAAAAGCCAAATGGCGTTTTGATCTGTCTTTCCATACAGTGGTGAAAGCTCTTCCCAAAAGGATCCAGCACTTGGCCAAAATGTCTATCTTTGAGGCTTCTCCTGGCCCACAGCCCAACATCATTCAGACTGAGTGCAATTTTATATGACATCTCTCTTCCCGAGTGCCACACTCCCATCACCAGTGGACGTGTTTACACCCTTTTCTGCCTGGAGCAATCATGTTAAGGCACACTTGATGGGCATTTGTGCCCATCATCCACTAGTAAGTGCCTTCTAATGTTTCTCCCAGCTGTAGTCCTGGAGGGACTTGGTCCTAAAGCCCATAGGTCTGAAGGGCTTATTGAAAGTGGAGAGAAGGTGCTAGTCCTAAACAAGGTCTGCTTCTGGCACTCAGGACATCTCTTTGAGCTCCTGGCATCTTGTCTGCCACTTCTCCATGGTTGTGTTCCTTTGGGTGATGGCTATTGGCTATATCTGCAGGGAAGAGTAAAAGTCATTAAGGTAGTTGTCACTCATGCTTATACCATTTTCTTCCCGCCCGTGTTATTCTCTGCATCTTTCCAATATCCAATCCCAAATCACCCATGAGTCAGAAATGGATTGCTTTCTCTCCCCTCCACTTCATCCCCTGAAGCGCTAGCAAATACCCTGGCACACTGACTGCCAAATATCCAGCGGGCATCATCCTCCTTGCTGCACAGGACCGAGCTTTTCAGGCAGCGTGCTCAGCTGTTTGTGCAGTTAGCTGCGAGCTCGAACAATGCAATGCTCTCCATGCAGAGATTAACAAAATAACGGGTCGGACGAAGATTTATCTATGAGATAGGCGAGGTTGGTTGTCTGCAGCACTTGCACTGGAGTCCAGGCTCTATCTCATGTCAGACAAAACCCCATCTCCTAAGTCCCCAGTGCCTGCCCCTCAGCCCCTGTCCACCAGTCCCCAGTCCCTGCTCCCCAGTCCCCAGAAATGGGGTGGGAGGGGGGAAGGCAGGCAGGAAGATAATTAGCAGCATCCCTGTAGGAACTGGACCAGAGGAGGACACAGCCTTGTTAGTGACTTTAGAAAGAGAAAGGCTAAGGCCCTAGATAGCCCAGGGTTTCTGATCGCCCATCTAATGGCTTTTATCTTTGAACTACAGTGACAAAACTAAATAAAATTAGTTCCCAGTTCTGTTGATGTTTGAACATAGGAGGCAGGTCCAGAAAAGAAACATATGAAGTGGAAAGGGGAACCAGGCAGCCCTTTTCCTGCACCTGTCAGTAGCACCTGAACCCTCACCGTGTTGCTATTTGGAAAACCTAGGGCTCCATCTGAGGTTTCTCACAAGGATTTCATGGTAAAAAAGCCATTAAATGCCTAACACATAAACATCTGCCTTGGTATTGAATACTTCTGTTTATATTGAGCTAAATGAGAAAGAAAGCAGAAATCAGGAACCCAAACTTCAGGACAGAAAACAATATTTTTTCTCTGAACACCCTGATCTTGATCTGTAGTCACATGAAGACACGGATATGGCAGCTGGAACATGCCTGGAGATTCATGAAGCTTTGACTCATACCCAGCTGCTTTGTTTAACACTCCTGCTATACTTTCCGCTATGAGACGATTGGGAGGTGATAGGGAGGCGATGGGCAGCTGAGAGGCAGCATGCTCTGCAGCCTCCTTGCTCTCTAAGTACCCTGGAGAGCTTGTCCCAAGTTAAGGTGCAGCAGTCATGACCAAGACTGCACTGAAGCCTTCCAGAAAGTGGGTCTTTATTTGAAATGCTCTGAAATGAATTGGTTTGAATCATCCCCTGGGGAAGGGTCAGATTTTGGCTTAGCAGAGAGGCAGTCTATGATGAAACCCTTTCTCCAGGGAAACCCTGCAGGGGACAGCATAGCTTTCAGGAATACCAGCAGGTGTGTCCGTATCACTGTCTTAGCCATTTTCCTCCTGACCTGTGAGCAGCACATCTTTGCCAGTATCACTTCAAAAGGAATAAAATCTCTTCCCACACACCTCTTTTCCCCTGAAAAGCTCACCGACTGCATGCACTAAAACAGAGTCCTGCACTTGGGACACAAACACCCCATGCAGCGCTACAGGCTTGGGGAAGAGTGGCAGAAAAGCTGCTGGCAGAGAAAGATTTAGGGCTGCTGGTTGTCAGCGGCTGAACGTGAGCCAGCAGTGTGCCCAGGTAGGCAAGAAAGCCAACAGCATCTTGGCTTGGATCAGAAATCAGAAAGTCCTGAGGTATGGAGGAAGGATGCTTAATGTTATTAAAGAGTCTGTCCAGACTGTTCACATCTCTAGGTGTTTTTGGTGGTTGGTTTTTTTGGTTGTTTTTTTTTTAAGACTTTCACTTGTTACTGTGTCTTCCAGTTATTAGAGATGGCAAAGGCTTTCATTGTCTGCAGTGTTTGATCCAAGTCCCTTTTAAATACAACAAATTGTAATATTTAAAATCTAAATAGTCATTTCAGGAAGTTATTCTTGGAAGAACTATAGATTGGGAAACCCCATTCTCCTTAAAAGTTTTGTGTATCTGTTTGCTTAGGAACCGATCCCCTTCGAGCTGGCAGATCTACAGACTCTCCTCCCATACTGGTCTTTGGAGGAAGCAGCTGGAAGCTAGCTCGAATTCTGCAGGTGTCCCTGTGTCCTGTCCCTGTCGTTCAGGCAGTTCTCCCCTGGGCTATTCCTAATACAAAACACTTATTGTTTGCTCTCATGGAAATCCGTGGTGACCTTACCAGTAACAGAAGGTGCTGCTAGTTTGCTTTTTGTGAGTCCTTTATCTCTGGGGCAAACACGGAAGCAATATTTGCCATGTGTAGACATTTAATCTTTCTTCTTTTCTATCTCCATCCTTGTGGTGGGTGGGCCCTGGCTGGAAACCAGGCACCCACCTAACCACACTCTCACTCCCTTCCTCAACTGGACAGGGGGAGAAAAAGTGCAGCAAAGGGCTCGTGGCTTGAGGTAAGGACAGAGAGAGATCACTCCCCGTTACTCTTATAGCCAAAACATCCTTGACTTGGGGGAATTAATTTAATATCAGAGTAGGATGATGAGAAATAAAACTGAATCTTAAGACACCTTCCCCCACCTTTGCCTTCTCTCAGCTTTACTCCTCCTCACCCCTGCAACTGCAAGAGGTTATGGCATCACATATTGTCTCTGTCACTTCATCCTCATGCTCTTCCCCTGCTCCAGCATGAGGTCCCTCCCATGGAAGACAGTCCTGTACTAACTTCTCCAGCATGGGTTCTTCATGAACTGCTCCTTTCCACGAGTGCAATCCTTCAGAAGCAGACTGCTCCAGTTGCCACAAGACCTGCCAGTGAACCTGCTCCAGCATGGGCTCCTCTTTCAGTGGTCCATGGGTTCTGCCAGGAACCTGCTCCAGCGTGGGTTCTTCACAGGGTCACAGCCTCCTTCAGGCACATCCACCTGCTCCACCATATGGGCTTCCCCATGGGCTGCAGGGTAATCTCTGCTCCAACACCTGAAGCTCCTCCTCCCCCCTCTCTCTGCATTGACCTTGTGTCTGCAGAGGCATTTCTCTTGCAGATTCTCATTCCTGCAGAAGCTGCCATGCAGATTTTTTCCCCTTAACCATGTTATCCCAGAGCACTGATGGGCTCGGTCTGGGCCAGCAGCAGGTCCACTTGGGAGCCGGCTGGCATCAGCTCTGTTGGACACAAGGAAAGCTTCTAGTAGCTTCTTCGAGCAGCTTCTCCCAGCGACCACACCAGTAGACCCCACTACCGAAATTTTGACCCACAAAACCAATACAATCCTTGACATCAATTTTCTCTGGTTTGATTTTTACCAAGGGGTAGTTAAGACAGCAAAACAAACAACAGCAATACTTTTCCCAGAAATGCACCCGAGCACAGAACAATGCCTTTCAACACACACTAAACGAAGAGACTGCTGCAGGATGTCAGCTTTAGCCTTAACCTTCAAGCAAATCAACACCAAAGCTCGAAAGGGCCTGGTCTCTCAACCTCTCCAGGCACCCCCTAGTCGGCAGGACAGAGAAGAGGGGGGAACAAAAAGCGAGTTTTTTGAGATTTAGAGGGATGTTGTGATTTACCCACTTCGTAAACGAGCTAGGAGCAGTCACAGCCTCATCGATTTCTCACAGTGGGTCACAGCTGAGTTAGTTTTCATGAGCCTTCTCTCCATGGAGGATGTTGTGCTGTTCTCGTACCTGGCCACAGAGCAGCAGACCCAGAAACCATCCTGCCCTGCAGACTGAGTGCAGCTGCTGTGTTTGCACTTCCCAATGGAAAACAGATGGAAAAGCTCCACTCTCAGGGCCTGTGTAGATTTTAAACTCAAAAGGGGAGAGCAAAAACAGAGGAGCATCACTCACCTTTTTTCCTCGTGGCCTTTAGGTCAATATTTTTCAGGCTGCTATGGAGACCTCTCCCAGGCAGAATGTCCCCCTGTGAGAAAAAGACATCTTATTTATCATATTTTTAACATTTAAAGTAATAGAAATTAAACTTGACTTTTAGAACTTGCTCATTCATATGGTTCTGTTATAGCCCAATAAAGACTGCATCTTCATAAACAGGACCGCAGCAGTTCGTTAGAAAAACATTTAGTAACTGTCATCTCTCTTTGAGAGTCACACACTTTGCCCCAGCTTTAGGTTTCTTCACTAAGGGACCTTAAATCTCATCCAGTTCCAAACCCCTGCCATGAGCAGGGACATCTCCCACCGGATCTGGTTCCTCAAAGCTCCATCCAACCTGACCTTGAACACCTCCAGGGATGGGGCAGACGCCACTTCCCGAGGCAATCTGAGCCACTGCTTCAGCACCCTCACATTTTCAGCACCCCTCTTTCACCTTAAACCCATTCCCTTTCATCCTGTCCCTGCATTCCCTGATCCAGAGCCCCTCCTCAGCTTTCCTGGAGCCCCTTTCAGCACTGGAACCTTCTTTTCTCCAGGCTGAACAATGTCACCTCTCTCAGCCTGTCCTCATATGGGAGGTGCTCCAGACCTCAGATCATCTTCCTGGCCTCTTCTGGACCTATTTCAACAGATCCATGTTCTTTCCATGCTGAAGGTTCCAGAATGCAGGGCTCCAGGTGGCATCTCATCAAAGCAGAGGGGCAGAGTCCCTTCCCTTGCCCTGCTGGTCCCACAGCTTTGGGTGCAGTCCAGGGCACGGTTGGTTTCTGAGCTGTGAGCACCCATTGCCAACTCATGTGGAGCTACTTATCCCCCAGCACCCCAAGTCCTTCTCCTCAGGGCTGCTCTCAGTCCGTTCTCCACCCAGCCTGTACCTGTGCTTGGCACTGTCCTGATCCAGGCACAGGTTCTGCAGCTGCACTCACAGTTTTTCTTAATTGAATGGAACTGGACAAAACTTTGTGGCCTGACGTGACAAGATTGCACTGAAAACAGTACAACAAATTCCAGAAGCAACAACTCATGCCCCGAGAGCTACATTCATATACCTGTAGCTGCCAAGCTACGTGGCAGTATGCAAACTTTACATTTTATTTATTAAAGAACCGTTGATTTTCGCAAAGGCCTGCGATTGAGGTGTTGGATTTGTATTCCTGAAACAAACGTTGCTATTGACTTTCTCTTGGACTGTCCAAATGAGTTAGGATTATATTCAGAGCAGGCTCAAGGAAGTGTTTTGCAGCTTGCTAGAAACTAAAAACATGAGAGTAATGTCTGTGGTGCCCGGTGCACTGGGTCAGTGCAGCCACATCAGCCAGAGCTTCAGAGCCTGACCATGGATTGTGAGAGCAGCGTGCTTAGATGGAGCTACAAAGTGATCAGGGAAACAATAACTTGCTTTCCCAAATCTCTCTTCCAATTTGCTGCATTTCAAACAAGTACATAATCCAGAAGGAAAGCCCAAATATCATATCAAAAATTGCAATACCATTCATTATGAGCATAGAGTCATATAATGGTTTGGATTGGAAGGGACCTTAAAGCCCATCCAGTTCCAAACCCCCTGCCATGAGCAGGGACACCTCCCACTGGATCCAGTTGCTCCAAGCTCCATCCAACCTGGCCTGGAACACCTCCCACTGGATCCAGTTGCTCCAAGCCCCATCCAACCTGGCCTGGAACACCTCTAGGGATGGGGCAACAACCGCTGCTCTAGACTGTGTAGCAAATAAATTCCTAGCTTGTACTTAATAGCTCTACTAAAAACGTTCCCATGTTAGGACACAAGTCTGTGCAGCTTTGAGTACAAAGGACATCACACGTCAAACTGATCCTGGGAACACAGTGGTGTGAGACTGCCCAGAGTTGTGTGGCATCCTTAGTCCCAGCAGTTCAACTTCATGGAAATCTGAGGTGTTTATCTTAATGATCAACAAAGAAAACATGGAGGGTAGGGTGGCACCAAAAGTCTTTGAAAGACTATTCCTTTTCAAGCCAGTTGTGTGCATCTCTTGGTAAGGCTAGATGGTGTTTGAAATGAAAGTACCGCTCTTTGCTATCCAGACACAGCAGCCCCAAAAGGTGGCCAAGTTTAGGAGGAATACCAGTTCTTTACTTGACAAAGAGCTTTCCTAGGTGAAGCTAGGTGATGCCTTCCTTGGCCATTTTTCACATGCCTGACATTTTTCTCATTACATGATTTTTTTTTTAATGATAATCCACATCACTGGAGAGGATCAAGTACCTCCCAGGTCACAGAGATAGCTCCAGCTTTGTTTTGAAGGACAGAGACAAAAGTGATGTGACATCCTCTAGTTGCAGGGTAGAAGGTGGAACAAGACATCACATCTGGCCCAAATGCACAGCATGGGTTCTCTTCGCCAAAAAAGCCTTTGCCTTCAAAAGGAAGACTTCAGAAGAAAGATCTTGGAGATGGAACACAACACACTTAAGGAAACTGTAAATATAATGAGAGGAAGCTGGAAACAGGAATAACAGAGTTGTGGAGAGCACGAGGAGGTGGTGAGGCAGATAACTCCAAGACAGAAGAGCTATTTTATGTCATTTATCACATCTGCAAGCACTCATGCAAAACTCCATTCTTGGGATTATCCTGTTATTCCTCACGAAGTTCTGCGCCGCTCATTGCTGGTTTTCAGATGCTTGTCAATGCCTCTCCAAAGCCCAGGGCTGAAAACAACTTCATCACATCGAGGTTTTTACAACCACAGAAGTCAAAAAGTTTCTACTTGTTTATCAGGGAGGAAGCAAACAAACGTGACTAAACAGTAGAATATACCTTCTCTCCCAATATTCATGTATGCAAGTGGAATAGTATCATTGATCAGAGGTAACAGGAAACAGGAACGGCTGAGAGAGCTGGGGGTGTTTATCCTGGAGAAGAGGAGGCTGAGGGGAGACCTCATTGCTCTCTACAACTACCTGAGAGGAGGTTGTGGAGAGGAGGGAGCTGGCCTCTTCTCCCAAGTGACAGGGGACAGGACGAGAGGGAATGGCCTCGAGCTCCGCCAGGGGAGGTTTAGGCTGGACATTAGGAAAAAATTTTTAACAGAATAGATCATTGGGCACTGTCAGAGGCTGCCCAGGGAGGAGATTGAGTCACCTTCCCTGGAGCTGTTTAAGGGACGGGTGGACGAGGTGCTGAGGGACATGGTTTAGTGATTGATAAGAATGGTTGGACTCAATGATCGTGTGGGTCTTTTCCAGCCTGGTGATTCTATGATTCTATTGCATATCTCACAGTTTCAGATGCCATTGGGAGCTATAAAGTTTGGGTGCCTTCTTTGCAAAAATCACAGAAAAGTATTCCATTTCTGGACAATTTTTTTTATGATCAAAAACATGCTCAAATCATTTGTTTGAATTTGAAGAAAGGTGTCATCTCATTGTAATGAGAGATTTGAAAAGTTAGTGCTTCTTCAGGCAGTGACGTGTTTGTTGTTTTTTCTTTCTTCTAAAGGACAAACTTTTGTAAGAGTCTAAAAAAATCCACATGACATTTCTATAACAAAGAAAGAATTCCAATTCATTGACAGTACAGTCCCAAATAGGAAACTTGATTTTTGAGTTGAGCCAAAGATAAATAGCTTCAATTTTCATTCCTCTTTTAATTACATTGTGTTCTCTGCGATTCTGGCCAGGCGATTTTTTTCCATGCAATCCTAAACAAAGCTTTATTTATTAAGACTTCATGGAAATAGTAATCTTCAAAAAATATATATATTTATGGCTAAAAATACATTGTGTTCAAAGAAGTGTAAACGTTTACCCCAAGAAATCATGACAGAAGATGAAAATTGAAATCTTGAAACCTTGCACTTTATGAGAATGAAAGAAAAAGTGTGGGGTTTTTTTGTGTGCAAGGAACGAAGTTAGCATGTTATATACCTTACACATTTTCTGAAGGGATATAGTAACTTTACCTCCATATTTATAAAATATTTTATGAGGCAACATCTCTCCTAGCTGATCTTTCCAATGCAAGTGGCAGGGCTTGGAGGAGGCTGAGCCTTCAACTGCTTGACTGTTCTTGCAGTCCATGGGGGAAACCACAGGAGGGTGTCATGGGTTAGACCAGGCTCAGCCAATTTCACTAAAAGCAGTAGCTGGGCTCCCATTTCTCTTCCCCCTTCCACAGGGAGAGGGAGATGAAAGTAAAAAGAAGTACCTGTTGGAAACTAAAACTGAAACGGCTTTAATGAAGCAACAACAACAATAATAATCATAGACTCATAGAATAGTTTGTGTTGGAAGGGACCTTAAAGATCATCCAGTTCCAATCCCCCTGCCATGGGGGCATCTCCCACTAGGTCAGGCTGCCCATTCATTAATAATGATGACAATACTATTAATAAGAAAATAATAAAATTATGCAAATATACAAATTTTCCCCACCTCCCCACAATGCCTGTGAATCACCACAGATGCTGCAGAGCAGGCACAAGGAAGAAGGTGCATAGCAGGGAAGAGCTGGGCTCAGGAGCTGGATTCAGGAATTCACAGATCTGGGATCAGCAGCAAAGAGACAGGCAAGGCTCTCACTGGATATTGGCCAGTGAAGAAGAGAGACTTGACCATACTGATCCCTTGATTTTGTCTTGAGTGTGACTTATATGGGATGGAATCCTCTGTTGATCAGTCTGGTGTCCTGTGTCATGTCCTCCCTGCAGGTGCCACCCTTTATCCTCTTTCACTCATGACATTACACCAGCTCGAGGACAGCCTTGGTTTCTGAGTATAAGAAATTTTCTGCATCCCAGTGCACTTCTGGAGAGAATCCCTGTCTGAAAAACATGCTGTTAGTTTTCAGAAAATGAAGTTACTCAGACAAGACTCAGCTGAAATTAGAAAACCGGTTCTACTTTAGCTTAAACCAGAACAGAGTGGATCACAACTTTGGTATTAACTCATCAGCAATAAACCTGCAGTACAGCTCATTCTTATATGCTGGGTTACAGCACCTTGAAACATCTTCATCCATAGCATGGAATGGAACCACAGCAAAAAGTTTCAGTGACCACAACTATCATATCTGAAAAATAACTAATCTTGGTAAATCATCTGGTGCATCCCAGTCACAAGAACTTGGGGAAGGCAGAGGGTCTACGACAAGCTGCACTGATAGATTATATCTGCACAGGCTATTGCCCTGTTATATCAGTGCAGAGTTTTTAAGTCCAAATCTGTACAGGAAAGAAAATAGAGACAAAATCTAGTGAGAGGGGATGGAAGCAGAAACAAAGAAATATGGGACTGGAAAATAGAAAGAAAATCAAAGATAAGGAAAGAGCAGACACATTTTTCTGTAATTAGTGTAAAACCTAGCAGATTAGGGAATCTAATGAATCCTTGGCCAGGACAGGGAAGAAAGAACATTTCTGGGATCTTAAAATCAAAGGCAAGGGAAAGGATATTCAGCTACAAAGGTTTATCTTCTCCTTTAATCCTTTGCTGGTTTCCTCATCTCCACACTTGATTTTCAAAGTCTACCACCTAATCCCTTCCCTGCCTCAGCTGCTCAAGATGTGAATGAAAATGACATTTCTATTTCCCGTTTGATACTTGCTGCCTGATTTGTGGCCCTGCCTGAAAAAGCAACATCTAAAACTGAACCAGTGCAGTCTTCGCTTACTGAGGTTTAATGGAAACATCTTGGCACTGCCAGTCAGCCGCCTGGTTCTGCTTCCCATGTGCCTGAACCAGGATGGAGCCTGGGCAGATTCAATCTCCTAAACAATCATCCACCTCCTTTAAAGGACTGTGGCAGAAATAACCACCTTCCTTATCACACTTTATTGCAGATCTAGGGGGAGGACAGACGTTGGTATCGCAGGATGGTACCATTGGTGGGTTGTAGGGGAGCGAAGATCCATGGCCACTCTAGGGCTCCATAGGGCTGTCACTATTTAAGCTTTGAGGCTGTTGATTGCAGTTTTGCCCAGTATGGCTTGTTTTGTTTTGATTAGAAACAAGATACTGACTGGATAGCATTTTTGCCATCTTTTCTTGAGATCTTATCTAAGAAGAGTTTCTTGCCTGATGCACAGGACAGGAATAAAAAAAAATAATCTGAAATCTAGCAAATTCCCTCTAATTTTATGTATTTGAAATCGAGAAGAGGGAGAAAATAAGAAAATTATGTACTTCTTAGTAGGGCAAGTGATGCATTTGCTGAGTTTATACACTGAACCACTTTGCCCAGCCTCTTTGATGGTTAGGGCTTCTAGCAAGGGTTTTTACTACAACAGGCGTAAATTGGTACATAACAGCATTTTATCCTAAACATTATTAATAAAAATGATGATGTAAATTCCTACATTAGACATTAAATTGGGATTATTAACAAGGAAACAAGTTGTTAACTGTGAAGCTTGCCATCTGCTTTCAGGACATGCCAAATGGGACCCCTACATGCACTGGACAATTGCTCCTTCCTCTCATCTGCCTCTGTAATTTGACTTTTTGTGAGAGAATCAGGATGTTGATTTGCTAAATCGATCGTTAGCTCCTTTTCTCACAAAAAAAACTAGAGGCAGAAGGTCTTGTTCATACTCTTCTGGTAGGTTCTCAGCATCAGGCTGTGCACAAAAATGTTCTAGTTCCTTTCCTGAAGCCAACACATACTTCAATAGGTCAAATTGCTTTGGATTTTGCTGTGCATCCCGTAACAGATTCAACCTTAATAGTTCTTTGTGTGCACCTAGTTAATGGTGGTTGGTACCCCATTATGCTGATGGGCATCCCAGTACCCAGCAGCATCCTGGGCGCTTCACTGCCATCACCCTGTAAATTGACTGCGCTAGTAAAGCGGGTGATTGGCATCCCTACTCCAGAACCCACGTGATGAAGACCCCAAGCTATGATTCTATGATTTCCTTTTTTCATACTGACACCTGCCAAGTGATAAAATAGGATGCAGCCTGAAGATTCATTTCTTATCCTCCCCAAACCCCTGGGGTTGTTTCCATGTGAGCTTATGTTTGCTCCTCTTGCCGGTCCATTGCTGCATTATTTCTCTAAAAGGTTATTTTATTCTGTCCCTCCTTTTCTCTCCTTCCCCAGGCAAATTTGTCAGGGAGTTACAGTAGCAAAGGCCATTCCTTTTCATTACAATTATCTCTCCTTATTTTTAGGTTGTTTTTTTAGCTGAATTAATTATTTCACAGCCTGCTCCAGAGCTTCTAACACATCCCATACTGTTCCATATCTACACACCCTGAGGCTAGACACATGGACACATTCCCAGGGTCAGGCCATCAACTACAGTAGTTTTAAAATCTTGCCTGGTTATAATTTGGAGCCTGGCTGGCTCCTATTTAAAAAGCCACGAACAAAACCTTTCAACCCCAAATGTGTTGGTGTTTTCATTGGACTTCTGCTCTTCTAGATGTTTTTCTAAATTATTTCTTCTTCTCTTTCCACCTTGTTTTTGAAGTTCACACAGCATACTGACTGCTTGCTACCTTAGAAGCTGCATTTCATACTGGTTTTACCACCACTGGGTCATTACCTTGGCAGGTCTTTCAGGGTCACTCACAGTTAAGCTGCCTTCCTCACCTAACAAAGGATCTAACACATACTTTTTTGCTTAAAGGACTTCACTGCTGAGCCAAAGCTTTTAATTGTTTGGGGATCAGTTTAGCAGTAACTTACCTCTTCTCTGTAAGTCTGAGTACTGACATTTTGATGTACTGGAGAACATCAGCTATCTGGTATTTTCACATTTCTGCTTCTTCTAACCCTTTCAGCTTTTACATTAACCCTATAATAACCACTGCTCCAGGATAAATTAATCCAGATGTTTCCAGTTCCTCAAAGATGGGAGTGCAGCTCTTCAGGTCCCATGTTTATATTTATAAAGAATTCTTACTAATCTCTCCTGCATCTTTTCATGAACCCTACTTCTCTCTTTTGGTGCCTGGCATTGGTGTGTCACTGCAGCAAAGGTGTGAGTCACCGTATGGAGGGGAAGGTCTATTCCACGTTTGTTTTACACCACCCAGCTGCTCACACTTTCTGCTGCGATGTCTGCCTTTCCATTGTAGCGCAACACCGTGAGCACAGAGACAGCTTGAGAGCAATCATTGCAGTAGTTCACAAGCTGGATCTGAACCCACAGCATCTGTGGGCCCTGCTGCCAGATTTTTCCTGCAGAACAGTCATGTGGCCATTGGTTCCTGGTTCCTGTTTAAGAAATTGATTACTACTGCTCCACATTAAGTAGAATCATAGAATCATTGAATCATAGAATAGTTTGGGTTGGAAGCGACCTTAAAGCCCATCCAGTTCCAACCCCCTGCCATGTGCAGGGACACCTCCCACAGGATCAGGCTGCTCAAGGCTCCATCAAGCCTGGCCTGGAACACCTCCAGGGATGGAGCAGCCACCACTGCTCTGGGCAACCTGGGCCAGGGCCTCCCTGCCCTCATTGTGAAGAATTTTTTCCTTATGTGCCATCTAAATCTGCCCCTCTCCAGTTTATACCCATTCCCCCTTGTCCTGTCAGCACAAGCCTTTGTGAACAGTCCCTCTCCAGCTTTCTTATAGTCCCTTCAGGTACTGGAAGGTTGCTATAAGATCTCCTCAGAGCCTTCTCTTCTCCAGACTGAAGAACCCCAACTCTCTCAGCCTGTCCTTGTATGGGAGGTGCTCCAGCCCGCTGGTCATCTTTGTAGCCTACTCTGGACCCGTTCAAACAGCTCTGTATCCTTCTTATGTTGAGGATTCCAGAACTGGACACAGTGCTCCAGCTGAGGTCTCACAAGAGAGGAACAGAGGGGTAGGATCATCTCCCTTGACCTGCTGGCCATGCCTCTTTCGATGCAACCCAGGATGCTGTTGGCCTTTCTGGACTGCGAGCGCACATTGCCAGGTCACGTTGAGCTTCTCATCGACTAGCACCCCTAAGTTCTCCTCTGTTGACAAAGCTTCCATGTTCTTCCAGCAGTTTTATGGCTGTTGTAGTTTGATCACAGCCAGCAATTGAGACCCACACAGCCACTTGCTCAATCTCATGTCCAGGTGGGATAGGGAAAGAATCAGAGTGGTAAAAGTGATAGAACTTATGGGTTGGGATAAATAGAGTTCAATAAGGGAAAAGCCACGTGCAAAAGGAAAGCAAACCAAGGAATTCATTCAGCACTTCGCACGGGCAGGCAGGTGCTCAGCCATTTCCAGGAACCCAGGATTCCATCACACATAACAGTTACTTGGCGGGACAAACGCCATGACTTTGAAAGTCCCCCTCTTCCTTCTTCTTCCCTCAGCTCCATATGCTGAGCATGATGCCTGTGGTCTGGAATGTCCCCATGGTCACTGGGATCACCTGTACCCTCCCAGCTCCCTGTGCACCCCAGCACTCACAGGAGGAACAGGAAAGGCATTGGTGCTGCACAAACACTGCTCAGCAGTGACCAAAACATCCCTCTGTTATCAGCTGACTGACCTTCCACAGCCCTGATATTGTTGAAGATGTAAGGCAGACCCTCACGTAGGTTGCCTTTTCTGACAGGAGTTCTGAAACTATGAGAGATGACATGCTGGTCATGCTGTATTTGCATGATAATGCAATCTCTGCACTGAGTTCTGGAGTCCTCAGACTAAGAAGGACAAGGATCTGTTGAAGCGAGTCCAGAGGAGGCCATGGAGATGATCCAAGGGCTGGAGAACCTCCTATATAAGGACAGGCTGAGAACTAGGGTTGTTCAGCTTGGAGAAGAGAAGGCTCCAGGGAGACCTTAGAGCAGCCTTCCAGTCCTGAAAGGGGCTCCAGGAAAGCTGGGGAGGGGCTCTGGATCAGGGAGAGCAGGGATAGCATGAGGGGAAAGTTTTTAAGCTGAAAGAGGGAAGATTGAGATGAGATCTTAGGAAGAACTGCTTTCCTGTGAGGGTGGGGAGGCCCTGGCCCAGGTTGCCCAGAGCAGTGGTGGCTGCCCCATCCCTGGAGGGGTTCCAGGCCAGGTTGGATAGGGCCTGGAGCAACCAGATCCAGTGGGAGGTGACCCTGCCCATGGCAGAGGGTGGAACTGGATGGGCTTTGAGTTCTCTTCTAACCCAAACCATTCTAGGATTCAATGGCTTTCAGAACCTGCACTCAGTTATTAAATTCTGCATTGTCTCACTGACAAAACATGCTGCCATCAACACATTTCTTCCACTCTGCCTAATGACCTGGGTCTTTCCCTTTTCTCTGTAATGCTGCATGTGTAACATCCAACAGGCTGTGTTGCTGGCAATTAAGAATACTCTCCCATGGAAGCCTGGAAAGACCAGCCAAGCTCTTCCACAGCACACTGGGACAGAATGTATGGATCAACAAAGAACCAGCAGGTACAGCATGAAATATAACAAAAGCAAAACCTAATTTTATACGTGTTCCAGACCAGGATAGGCTGTAACCACTCAGAGTGGGAGAGCCAACATTTTCTTCTGCAGTGGAGATATATCTCAAGCGGGGACGCCTAAATCCGCAACTTATTACTACATCTGGTGCAAATAACCTAAGACAGCAGGTCAGCCTCTGGTATCCTTCTGTCCCCATTTGATGAACATCTGGAGTTAGCAGTGTCAGGATTTCCAGCTAGAGCTCCTGGGCCTCTCTGGTTCAGCCAGCTGTACAAAAATGTTAATTGCACCTTTTATTTGAAACAGTGTCATTCTTAGAACAACAGCAAAGTAGAACAGATAATGTTAGCTCTAACAGACTGGCAACGATCTAAGCCGATCAGTAGAATTGGTCACCTGCACATATACATATCGAGTGGCTTCATGCCATGCTCTCTGATAAGAATAGCTACACTCTGGTTTTGTTGGGATTTAAGTCATCCAAAAAAGGAGCCAAAGAAGGTAAAAATTCAGCCTATCTAGCAGTCAACTAACATAGACCAAATAACAGTATTCCATCTTAGATACTTCCATCATCCCGCACACCTTGTGCGGTCAGCCAGGGCAGCTTCTCCAGGGCAAGATTCAGAGCACACAGTTAGGAGGCTTGTTCCTCCCAGATACAGGCCCTGGTTGATACATGGAGAGGCCTGGTTTGAGCACATCTTCTCTTATCTTCCTCCCGACATGATCTCCTGCTTTAACTGTAACACTATCTCCTTGCTTTAATTATAAAAAAACACAATATCAATCTGGTTCGCTGCAAGAATATTTGCCCAGCTGGTATAGCCTTTATCCTAGAAGGCAATATAGGATCAAGAACATCAAGTTATCCTGAAAAACCCTGTGCTAAAACACAAGGATTAGATGTTTTCCATTGTAAGTACTACAGCCAATCCACTTACAGGTAGGAAATGAAGATGCATCGGAACTTTGGAGATCAGCAAGTAAGCTATGCTGAAGAGCTACACATAGACTTGCTAAACTGGAGGAAATGTAGTAGCACAGAGGAACCACAGACCCCTGAGGAATTCTTGTAGCTCAGTGTGGGAGTGTTGGAAGAACAAAAGCTGATGCCGGTGCAGAAATTGGAGGAAAGACACAGATACCAAGGCCTACAGACACTGCACTGCTGCAAGGAGGAGCCAGTCTAGGTGCAGTCCCAGAAGAAGCCAGGTCTGTATCTAGCCACTCTCCTACTTTCAGGATAATCCAGGCTTCTGCAGCCTCTAGAAATCTAAGCCATGCAAACAGAAGTGTTCCCTTTATCAAACCTAATACAACTTTGGTATCTGATGCAATTTGAAAGAGTATTCACAAACACCACTTGGGTCACAACAGCCTCATGGATTGGGGAAGAATGGCTGGAAAGCTGCCGGGCAGAAAAGGACCTGGAGGTGCTGGCTGACAATGGCCCAGGTGGGCAAGGCAGCCACCAGCCTCCTGGCTTGGATCAGCCATGGGGTGGCCAGCAGGAGCCGGGAAGGGATCATCCCCCTGTGCTCGGTGCTGGTGAATCTGCATTTTGAATCCTGGGTTCTATTTTGGTCTCTACTGCAGGAAGGACATTGAGGGGTAAACTGCTGCAGGTTGCCCAGATATATCTTAAGTCCTCACTCCTGCATCAGCTACAATCATTGAAAGGCAACTATAAGTCATTTAAGTCTTCTTCCTTAACTGAATTGCTAGATTACTGTTATGAATCCCACAGTATAAGCAAAACAAAACTGCACCAAATGAACTTACATGCCCAAATAACCTTTGTAAAGGAAAACAGCACTACTGGTTTGACATGCTCATGACCTCCAAAATGGAAACAATCGAAATAACATTCTGGAAGAGTCACTTGATTTCATAAGATTTCCTAGTAAAGGAAACAGAGTCCTTAGTGGAGCCCTCTAATTCTGCTGTTTCTTTTTAACTATATCACTGAAAGGCTAAAGATGAAAACCAACAGTTCTTGGATTTGCATTGCACACAATGGAATTGTTTGTATACAGTCAAAGGTATTTGAAATAACATTTGCAGTGAGTTGAGTGGAAACAGATTGTCATTGGTTTTCTCCCAGAAAACTTTAATGGCTTTTAAAATTTGCCAAACTGAGGAAAATAAGCCTAACAGAGATTTTGTATTTGCCTCCCTTACATAATTGTAGGAACACAAGGGTTCATAAGCAAAAGTCCTAATCTGGTTTTGAGTTACTGGCATGTAGGACAGAAGTTATTAATGACTTCTAAATGTGGCTTGTTCTTTGAAAGGCACCACAGCAGGAGTGAATGTCACTGACAGTTTGAGGCTGGTGAGTGACATTCGTAGCATCAGGAAGCAGCACCTTCAGGGTCCTGAAGGACCAGGCAGAAGTGCTCACCAAGGCATTCACTATCAATTATCAGCAGTCCTGTCTAACCCAGGAGGGTCCTGGTTGACTGGAGGCCACCAGTTGCAGCACCAATCTACAAGAAGGGCCAGGAGGAGGATCTGGGGAACTACGGGTCTGACCTCAGTACCGGGGAGAAGTTATGGAGCAGATCATGTTTAATGCCATCACATGACACTTACAGGATAACCAGGGGATCAGGCCCAGTCATATGAGTTTATGAAAGGCAGATCCTGCTTGACCTCCTTCTACGAGAAGGTGACCCACTTAGTGGATGAGGGAAACCCTGTGCATGTTGTCTACCTAGAATTTAGTGAAGTCTTTGACTCTTTCCACACAGCTTTCTCCTGGAAGAAGTGGTTGGTCATGGCTTGCGTGAGCATACTCTTCAATGGGTAAAAAACTAGCTGGATAGAGTTATGGTGGAGGGAGTTAAACCCAGCTGGCAGCCAGTGACAAGTGGTGCTCCCCAGGGACCAGTGTTGGGGACAGTCTGTTTAATATCTTTATTCAAGATCTGGACAAAGGAATGGAGTGTTCCCTCAGTCAGTTTGCAGAGGACACCAAGTTACGCAGGAGTGTTGATCTGCTCAAGGGCAGGAAGGCTCTGCAGAGGGACCTAGACAGGCTGGATCCATGGGCCAAGGCCAGCAGGAAGGGGTTCAGCAAGGCTCAGTGTTGAATCCTGCACTTGGGTCACCACAACCACATGCAACTCTCCAGACTTTGGGAAGAGCAACTGGAAAGCTGCCTAGGGCAAAGGGACATGGTGGTGCTGGTCAACAGCATCTGAACATGAGCCAGCAGTGGCCAGGGTAGGCGAGAAGGTCAACAGACTCCTGGTTTGGATGAGCCATGGGGTGGCCAGCTGGAGCAGGGAAGGGATCGTCCAACTGTGCTTGGTTCTTGTGGAGCTGCACCTCGAATCCTGAGTTCAGTTTTGGGCCCTTCGCTCCAGGAAAGATATGGAGTGGCTGGAGCGCATCTGGAGAAGGGAATGGAGCTTGGAAAGGTCTGGAGAACAGGGATTGTGGGAGCAGCTGAAGGCCCTAGGTCTGTTTAGCCTGGAGAAGAGGAGGCTGAGGGGAGACCTCATTGCTCTCTGCAGCTCCTGGAAGGAGGTTGCGGGGAGGTGGATGCTGGGCTCTGCTCCCAAGGAACAAGCAATAGGACAAGAGGAAACAGCTTCAAGTTGCAGGAGAGAAGGCTCAGATTGAATGCTAGGAAAAATATCTTCACTGACAGAGCAGTGAAGCACTGGAATTGACTGCTCAAGGCAGTGGTGTAGTCCCCATCCATGGAGGGATTTAAAACTGTGGATGCAGTGGTTGGGACACAGTTTAGTGGTGAAGTTGACAGTGTTAGATTAAGCGTTGGACTTGATTTTAACAGTCTTTTCCAGCCTCAATGATTCTGTGAATCTGTTTTCACTGTCAAAACTATTACTTTATGGAAAGACTTTATTTTTCTAATATTTAGGGTGCATTTTATCCTACTGGTTTTTAATTACCATGACTCTTCCCTTCATGACTTTGAAGTCAGACCAAGTGACCATTATCTGCCTGGAGACCTCACTATGTGCTTATTTAGCATGCTCCCTCCCTGGCCTGCAATTCTGCTCTGTAGATGGGATCTGAATATTGCTTCTCCATTCACTTTTACTTTCTTCTTGTGTGGGGGATTTTTAAGCCTCAAAAATCCCACACACAAGAATAAAGCAAAAATATTAGAAAAATAAAGTCTTTCCATAAAGCAACAGGTATATGGGCTGAGAACTGAATGGGTAAATTGAGTTTTCAGTGTTGTTGAGAGGGTAAGCCCATATAATCCCTTTAGATACCGTCCATATTTCAGAAATTGCAGTTTCTGACCTCTGCAATAATATTTGTGAAGACATTCAGTTTTAATCCTTGCTCCACGACAGTAGCACCATGAACTGAAGATGAACCAAGCACGGTTTAGAAAGGATAAACTTCAGAACAACTGAAATGCAGAACATCTGAGCTGTCTTTTGTGATGGCTGCCATCCTACAATTTCATTCCATATCACAGCAACACTCTCTCAAGGCTAGAGTGAGTGACTGCTCAGAAAACATCTATTTTATCCTTGCTTTTCCATTTCCCATCCCGATACTGTTCCCATCCCAAGCTGCTACAGGCTCGTCCTCTGTTCAAACACAAGCTGAAAGGCAGCTTGTTAACAGCATGGGAGTGTGAAGCTAGCAATGATTAATTGGACTCCAAAATGAGCATTTTGCCCCAGAACCTATCAGGAAACAACAAGAAGGGGGTTTTCCCAGAAAAGTCAGCAGCCAAGGGTGACCCCTGTATGAGCCACGACCTCACCAGAGAGGCACAGCCCCACAGGGTCTGAACAGAGTACTAACAACATCTATCGACAGTCCAGGACAAGGAGAGCAGTGAACCACATCCAGAGCACATTCAGAGAGTTCAGCAAGAAACAGAAGAGCCATAACATGCACACACAAAAAAAAAAAAACTACGACATTCAGGAAACAGGACATACCTCCAAGAATGTCCCATCCAGGAGAGTAGCTGTCTACTGCATACATCCAAGGTCAATCCAGAAGGCCAGAAATCCTACACAATAGCTCCAAGAGAGACTGAATCCCCAGGCTTCAGCTTAAAAGGGGCACCAGGAAGCACGGGCAGGGCATGTGGGAGGGATTCCAGGTGAGCCTGGTCAGGACCATTAACACCTATCAGTGCACTTAGGGATTACAGGAAAACTGAGGAAGGTCTCTTTGTCAGAATGCAGGGATAGGATGAGGAACAATGATTTTAAGCTGAAAAGGGGGGAATTTAAATGAGATCTTAGGAAGAAATGTTTTGCTGTGAGGGTGAGGAGGCCCTGGCCCAGGTTGTCCAGAGCAGTGGTGGCTGCCCCATCCCTGGAGGGGTTCCAGGCCAGTTGGATGGGGCTTGGAGCAATTGGATCCCATGGGAAGTGTCCCTGCCCATGGCAGGGGGGTGGAACTGGATGAACTTTAAAGATCTTATTTGACGTAAAGCATCCTATGATTCTTTGTTTGTAGTTTTCCCAGCCGCAGCTACAACCCCTTGCTACAAAAAGGGGAAAAAACAGAGGTCCAGCCAACCCCAGGACATCGCGATATGAGAGTTAATGTCCACAGCACCAAAGCTAGGAGGAGGCATAACCTCTGTTGCTAACTGAGACTTACCAAGACTGGTTTATATTCTTCTCAGCACTCCCCATCTCTTTCTCACACATTGCTAAAAAGCCCGACTTTTCTTCTCAGAAGAAAAGGTTAGCCCTCGCCATTCTCATCTGAACCTGCAGGTACTTTTCAGGACAGTTTAGCCCCACAACAGGGAGGGATGGTTCATTCATTTTACCGACTGGGAACCACCAGTGACAACTGGGGCTGCAGCTGTAGAGCCCATCCTCATCCCCACAGGCTGGGGAAGTGCTGGCAGCTCTGGTGGTCCTGATGCTTCTCTTCTCAGCTTCAATACCTTCCAAGTCTTCCAGTGCTGCAGTGGGAATTAGAGAGAGGTTTAGTCCTAACTGGCATCAGTGTTGCTTCTAACTTCACTCCACCTTCACTGAAGCTTTATGCAGGATTTGTGAAAAAAACAAAACAAAACCCAGAGCAGGTAAAAATCAAGTTTTAAAAATAACAAATGAGATGCTGTGTCAAATCAAAGGAGGTACCATGTTTGAATTGCCTTGTGTTTTCTTATTATTTGGCTCAGGAATCGTATGCATGGTGACTTAAATGTAAACTAAATATTTTTTTTCTGTTTTTATATAAGGTTTATTTAACTAGAAGTACAAGTCTTAGAATAGCAGCAATATTCTGAAATGGAAGAGTGATTTTATGCTTTTTATCTGAAGTATAGTAAGGTGAGAGACAACTTGTCCCAAAGGGCAAAACTGGTCTGTGAGTTACATAGCATCCTTAGTTTACTGGTGACTTTGTGAAAAATGCATCAGAAAAAGAAGAGAGTAGAATTCTTCTTTTTTTTTTTTTGAGGCATCATTTGTTTCCTTTCCTACAAATTTTTCACCTCCATCTAGGTCCATGTACGAGGTGCCCCAGGTCCTCTCTGGTCATTAAGCCGTAACAGTGATTGTAGTCATCAACCCTAATACAACTGGTGTTGAGATCCACAAACAGATACAAATTACTGTTTGCATTCCAGCCTATTCCACATTATTTTGTTTACACATGGGAAAACCAAATTGCCCATAATTGTTCTGCTATTATTTACCTGCTTTCCTTCCCTTGGCTTATAACTGCCCCATATCAGATAGGTAAGAATTTGCAAAGACTTCTCCCCAAGATAAGGCAGGGCAGAAGGGACTACACATACACATTTCAGGGGTGCTGCCTTTCACATAATGTAACCAGGAAGAAAGAAGTCCTGATGTGCTTAAGAAATCACAGTAATACTTAACATTTGCATCAAGAGCTGTGCAATCAAATGCAAAGAGAAGAAAGCTGAGCAAGTCCAGTTGCAGAGGGCCTTTACAGATATCAGTGAGAAATATTTGCTAAAGGATTGGTCTTCTTCCAGCTTAAAATTCCAAGAGCTTATTTAAAATGGATACAAATAGCCTGAAACCGTAACATTTCTATTATTCTTTGGCCAAGACTGTGTTAGAGCAAGCTTTAACTTGGACCATCTGGATACAATCTGGGTACAGAGTGGTGGCCAGCTACAAATGGCTGGAAAATGGCAAACCCACACCATCCTTAAGCTCAAGCTGAGGAGCTGGAAGAGAAGGCCTGTAGAAGCTAGTTATACTCAGTTAGCAGAAAATCTGGATTTCTTTGGTAAAGACTTATCTGTACCTGGATTTTCAAGGGTCCAAAAATGAATCAAGATGACCTATGAATTTCTCCACAAATTAGAACCAGGAAAGAGATCCTTAACTACACTGCGATCGATGACTACATCTGGAGAAGGAAAAACATTAAGATGATTACACACTGGTGTGTTTCCTTTTCAGATTAGTTCCATTGTGAAGGCGGCTATAAGTGCCTCGTAGACAGAGGATGGAAAAACTGGTGGATTTGTGGTGGAGGCAATAAAGTTTTGTGTACTCACCGTTTTGTGGTTGTTTCCCTCCCCCTGTCCCCTCTTTTTGTGTACACGTGTCTTTTTTTGGAAGATGGAGCCAGATTTCTTGCCTGAGAGGTTATAGCTTTTTGCAGGCAACAGCTGTTCCAGTCGCCCTGGAGAGAATTTGGAGCCTTCAGGACGAAGGATTAGAGCTGCTCTCTGCTCAGGTAGGACAGAGCTCCTTGAGTCCATTTCTCGGGCATGTAACAAATCTTACCCCTTCCTTTCCAGTTCCTGCCTCTTTCTCTCAAAATCATTTAGGAATACTACACATTGTAGAAGAAGATGTCATCTCTTGTCTCTTCACTGGTTTTTATTATTTCCTTTTCAGCTGGAAATGTACAGAAGACGTTTGAGGAAGGTTTGTGGTTACTGTGTGATCAAAAGATACCCGATTCATATGTATCGTATTTCGGAAGGCAACATTACAGGTTAAAACTGGCTATTTTAATGGCTAAGTGATCTTTTGCATGAATTGCAATTAGTATCAGTCATCTACTTATCACAATAAGCTTCTTTTGCAGGCAGGAGAACAGGTTTCATAAGTTGGACACATCTGTAAAGGTGCCAGAAATCATCTGAGGTCTGGAACTAGTGCTGAAAACATTAAGGGCTTTTCTTTGCAAAGCTTGGGAATCACTTTTTGTATAAAAAAATCTCACCAGTAATTCTAAATAATTTTTTTTAATGAGCTTATGTTCAGGTGTGGAGATGGGTATCTCAATAATATGTTGCCTGTTTGCAAAGAACTCATCTGCTGTAGATTTTTTTCTCAACTAGCACAATCTCACTTGTTTTAGATTATTAATAGATCAAATTTGTGTGTGATTTTCATCAGTAATGCAAGTAATAGGAGAAATAAATATCTGTGAGATGCACACAAAGCCACGCAAAACTCAGGCTGATGCTGCTCTGATGCTCAATAGCTTTGAATTTAAATTACATGCTGCTTTTTTGTAGTGTATTGCCTTTTTCATAGTACTGATTCATGACCCTTTGAGTTGTTCTCAATTACGTTTTTATTATTCACATTTAAAAGTACCCAGTATGACATGCACTATGTTTTACATCTTTAAAATACAAGGAATAATTTTCCATGGCTCTTGGATTTATTACATTGCTTAACCTACCAAAGTAGTAAACCACAAAACCAACTGGTTTACTTACCACTGTTTATAGTTACTCTTTAACTCACAGTTTTGTGAGGGTGGTGGGGAGGCAATTTGACAAATTCATCATATGTGGCTTGAGATTGAAGTGTTTCCAATATGCAATAAATCAGTTTTATTTATTTCCTAGGTAAATGTAAAATGTGTAAAAAGATGAGAAAATACAGCTCTTTTTCAAAAGTTACTTTGTTTTACAAGGTGAACTTCCTTAAAGCCCTCTGCTAATACACATTTTGCTTCTCCTGAGCAGAGAACTGTAGTAATGACATTATGCACATTTATGAAGCTCTTCAGAAATTCCTCTTGACAACTGCCTGGCAAATTTGCTTTTCAATGTATTGAAAAACTCTACAAGGAGATGACAGCACATGTCCATACTGACAGATATGTTTAATATTTGGGGGGAAAAATCCACTGATGGTGTTTTAAGAGTGTTTCTATATTTTTCTATAAATGCCACAAATGTTTGATGCAAACCCTACCGACTTCAATTCTCCATCTCACGTTGGAGTGGAGCTCAGTGCTGATATTATTGAGAGATCAGTTTCTGGTTCCAGAAGATTATTTATGAAAATCCAAACCCAGCAAGTGCAATTATAATGAAGACTGTGATTATAGTTCTCTTTATCCTTAAAACTGTAATAATGTACAAAGAACATAGATATAAATGTTTGAATTGAAACTGTACTTAAAGCAAGCTTAATGCACACCATTATTTCTAATGACTTTACAAGCATTGTGACAAAGACACACTGGCTGCTGATTTTACAGAAAGTTTTGAGCTACTGAAATGGAAAATTAATTTTGAACTTACTATGCCACTTTTAACATTCTGATTTTGCAGCGGGTCCAGAAAAGGGCTACAATACAAGGACGAACTAAGCGTTGGAGTTAGGCTTGTTCAGCCTGGAGGAGAGAAGGCTCCGAGGAGATCTTATAGTGACCTTCCAGTACTTGAAGGGGCTACAAGAAAGCTGGGGAGGGACTGTTTACAAAGTCTTGTGGTGATAGGATAGTGGGAATGGGAATAAACTGGAGAGGGGCAGATTTAGACTAGAAGTGAGGAGGAATTTCTTCACAATGAGGGTGGGGAGGTCCTGGTCCAGGTTGCCCAGAGCAGGGGTGGCTGCCCCATCTCTGGAGGGGTTCCAGGCCAGGTTGGATGGGGCTTGGAGCATCCAGATCCAGTGGGAGGTGTCCCTGCCCATGGCAGGGAGTTTGGAACTGGATGGGCTTTAAGGTCCCTTCCAACCCAAACTATTCTATGATTCAATGATTCTGTGATTTTAAATATTTGCTGTAAAGCTTTTAAATAATAATTAAAATGCTACTTAACCACATTTTCTATTTCAAGGGGAGACTATTGAGTTGGTTTATTGTCTCTAGATGAACATAGGTTCTTTTTTCCTGACTCGAATATAAATAATACTTTTCTTTCTTATTCATTCTTGCTTTCAATATCCAAAATGTAAGGTATGTTTTGCATCATTACATTAGAGTTTTGCATGTCATATTTGCCTTTGATATATGAAATCAAATATGCGGAGCGCATTTCAACATTCTTTATGCTGAATAAACGAAAGCTACAGCTAAAGTGTATGGTTTTCCTCAGTGTGACAGTTGAAGTTCTCTTACACTTCTGCATTCTGTGTGCATAAAAGCAACCTGAGTCTTGTAAGACTGTTGAAAGCACTCAGTAATTTTTGCCTGGGATTCATTCCTTTTAGAAAATCTAGCCAAACTTAGAATCATAGAATCATAGAAAAAACAGGTTGGAAAAGACCCACCGGATCATCGAGTCCAACCATTCCCAACAATCCCTAAACCATGCCCCTAAGTATCTCATCCACCCTCAACTTAAACACCTCCAGGGAAGGTGACTCAACCCCCTCCCTGGGCAGACTGTTTCAATGCCTAACCACCCTCTCCGTGAAGAATTTTTTCCTTATCTCAAGCCTAAATCTCCCCTGGTGGACCTTGAGGCCATTCCCTCTCGTCCTGTCCCCTGTCACTTGGGAGAAGAGCCCAGCTCCCTCCTCTCTACAACCTCCTTTCAGGTAGTCGGAGAGAGCAATGAGGTCTCCCCTCAGCCTCCTCTTCTCCAGGCTAAACACCCCCAGCTCTCTCAGCCGTTCCTCATGATGCCTGTTCTCCAGCCCCCTCACTAGCTTCGTTGCTCTTCTCTGGACTCGCTCCAGAGCCTCAACATCCTTCTTGTGGTGAGGGGCCTGGAACTGAACACAGGATTCAAGGAGCGGTCTCACCAGTGCCGAGTACAGAGGGAGAATAACCTCCCTGGACCTGATGGCCACGCCGTTTCTGATCCAAGCCAAGATGCCATTGGCCTTCTTGACCACCTGGGCCACTGCTGGCTCATGTTCAGTCACTGTCAACCAACACCCCAAGGTCCCTCTCCTCCTGGCATCTTTCCAGCCAGGCTTCTCCTAGTCTGTAGCTGCCCAGGGTTGTTGTGCCCCAAGTTCAGGACCCGGCATTTGGCCTTGTTAAACCTCATGCCACTGGATTCTGCCCAGCAATCCAGCCTGTTCAGATCCCTTTGGAGCCTCCCGACCCTCCAGCAGATCGACACTTCCTCCCAACTTAATGTCATCTGCAAACTTGCTAAGGGTGCTCGATGCCTTCATCCAGGTCATTGATAAAGACATTGAACAGGGCTGGACCCAGCACTGAGCCCTGGGGAACCCCACTTGTAACTGGCCTCCAGCTGGATTTAACTCCATTTCCCACCACTCTCTGGGCCCTCCATCCAACCAGTTTTCCACCCAGGCCAGTGTGCGCCTGTCCAGGCCAGTGTGCGCCTGTCCAGGCCAGAGGTGACAGTTTCTGTAGCAGAATGCTGTGAGAAACTGTGTGAAAGTCTTTTCTGAAGTCCAGGAAGATACATCCACAGCCTTTCCCTCATCCAGCAGCCGAGTCACTTTGTCATAGAAGGCGATCAGGTTAGTTTGGCAAGACCTGCCTTTTGTGAACCCGTGTTGACTGGGCCTGATCACCCAGTTCTCTTGCATGTGCTTCATGATAGCACTCAAGATCACCTGTTCCATGACTTTCCCTGGCACTGAGGTCAGACTGACAGGCCTGTAGTTCCCCGGATCCTCCCTGTGACCCTTCTTGTGGATGGGCACAACATCAGCCTCCAGTCCAGTGGAACTTCCCCAGTCTTCCAGGACTGTTGGAAGATGATGGAAAGGGGTTTGGCCGGCACAACCCCCAGCTCCTTCACTACCCTCGGGTGAATCCCATTTGGCCCCATAGACTTGTGGGTGTCTAGTAGGGCTAGCAAGGCTCTGACCACCTCCTCTTGGACCATGGGAGCCTCATTTTGCTCCTCTAGCTCTGGGGCTGGGGTTTGTACAGAAAGGGAACAACTTTCTTTACAATTAAAGACTGAGGCAAAGAAGGCATTAAGTACCTCAGCCTTTTCCTCATCCCCTGTCACTGTTGCTCCTTCTGCATCCAACAGGGACTGTATGGTCTCCCTAGTCCTCTTTTTATTATTTATATATTTATAGAAAGATTTTTTGTTATCTTTCACCGACTTTGCCAATCTGATTTCTAGTTGAGCCTTTGCCCTTCTGATTTTTTCTCTACACAATCTCACTTCCCTTCTGTAGTCCACCCAAGAGGCCTGTCCCCTCTTCCAGAGCCCATAAACATTCCTCTTCTTCTTGATATCACTCAAGATCTTCCTGTTCAATCAAGCTGGTTTTTTCCCCTGCCGGCTTTTTTTTCAGAACATGGGGATGGCTTTTTCTGAGCCGCTAGGATCTCCTTTTTGAAGAGCTCCCAGCCCTGGTGGGCTCCCTTGCCCTTAAGCACTGCCTCCCATGAGATGTTGCCACCCAGCCTTCTGAAGAGTTCAAAGTCTGCCCTATGGAAATTTAGTGCTACTGTCCTGCTAACCACCCTCTTCGCTTCATCATCTCATGATCGCTTAGTCCTAGGCGTCCTCCTACTGCCACATCCCCCACACACAAGGCCTTCTCTGTTCACAAAGAGCAGGTCCAGGAGGGCACCTTCCCTTGTCAGTTCGTTCACCAGCTGTGCAAGGAAGTTGTCTTCCACGCACTCCAGGAACCTCCTAGACTGCTTCCTTTCTGCTCTATTGTACTTCCAGCAGATATCAGGAAGATTGAAGTCTCCCACAAGAATGAGAGGCATCAATCTAGAGATTAACCCCAGCTGTTTATAGAAGAGCTCATCAGCTGCTTCTCCTTGGCTGGGTGGCCTGTAACAGACTTGAAACATTAAACAGACGCATGAAAGAAAGAAAAATATTTATGTGTTTTGAATAATACTTCTTGCAACAAAAGATCTTGTGGCTAAAATCATACTTGGCTGATTGGCAATATTGGCTTTTCTAGATATTACAAGAAACGAACCCCTAGCTGACAGACAAAGCTGTTTCAGCTCCTCGATCAAAAAGAAAAATACATGTTCAAAACACCTAGACTCACAAACTTCCAGGGACAGGTTTTCCCAATGTTACAGCAGGATTCTCACTTCCATATCAAAAATGGGAACTTTTAACATATCTAACTCAGAAACAATCTTACACATTGTTTTTTAATAACCTGACAAGGAAATCCTTACGTGTTTACTGTAATCATCTCTCTTACAGCCCTGCTTTTTCATTTCAGCTGTTCATGTGGTGTAACAGCTTGTTACCATATTTGGAACATTCTAAATCCCATTTTCTGAGAGATCAAACCCTGAACCAACTTGGCTTCTACATGCAGTCAGGAGAACCCTCCCCAGAGAGTTTGGGGTATGAAGGATGTTTCAACGGAGTTTGCCATGTGGAAGCACCACTCTAGGAATCTAAGGGGTATATTACAAACCATGTCTTGCGAAAGCTAACAGATGTGCTTGAATTTACACACTCCAGATGGGGTAATTGCCTTCACTAATATGTTGTGCAGCATGCAAACCAGTAATTTTCTTCATCATAATTATAATATAATGCATATTGCATTTTTTTAAATTATAGAAAAGTTATTTTAATTATTTTGCATTTTTAAAAAGTAAAAACATGTCTCCAGGATCTGGGCTTATCTGTCTTACAACCAAAATCAATACCTTTCCAGTCTTTTTGTAGCCCATCCCAATTCTCTTCTACCAGCCCAACTCCCCATGCCAGTCTCTGTCCCCATCCCCATCCCATCTGTCAAGGCAAATATTTGGCCTCATGGCTGGGCTTTTGCTGTTGTTTCAGATTAATGCGTAGGAAGTGAGGTTAGAGTTGTGCTAGCACAGCCCAGTGAGCAAATCCTATTGTAATCCATGTTGGACACTATTTTAGTGCTATTTTATGCAAGAATTCATTACTGCATTAATTGAAATTTAAAAGCTCCAAGGAGAACTTAGAGCAGCCTTCCAGTATGAAAGGGGCTCCAGGAAAGCTGGGGAGGGGTTCTTGATCAGGGAGGGCAGGCACAGGATGAGAGCAAAGACTTTTCAGCCAAAAGAGGGGAGATTGAAATGAGATCTTGGGAAGAAATGTTTTGCTGTGAGGGTGAGGAGGCCCTGGCTCAGGTTGCCCAGAGCAGAGGTGGCTGCCCCATCCCTGGAGGGGTTCCAGGCCAGGCTGGATGGGGCTTGGAGCAACTGGATCCGGTGGGAGGTGTCTCTGCCCATGGCAGGGATGGAACTGATGGGCTTTAAGGTCGCTTCCAGCCCAAATCACTCTATGATTCTGTAAAAACAAATTTTGGGGTTTTTCAGATCTGCAAATCCAAAAAAAAAAAAAAAAGAGAGAGCTGTATTGAGGGAAATTGAGATCTAAGAATCTGCAAACCCAGTGGGTATTTATAACTGTGCTTCCATTTTACTACGACATTAAAACCTCCCAGTCTAAAGTTTTGGGGAAGGAAGTAGAGGGCAATATTGTAGCAAGACTTTTGCAAACTATTCAGTTTCATTCAATTCTATTCTGTGGAGACAAAATTCTCTTGGCAGGCTTGACAAAAAAGAAAAGAGATGGCAATGCCAAAATATCACGCTGTTACAAAAACCGTTGCCTTGCAACCCTTTGTGTACCTTAAACAAAAGCACTGAAGAGTTCAGGCAGCAGAAAAGGATGCCCAGCTGTATTCTTTTAGCTAAAATTTGAATAATCATATGTTGATGATTTTTTCCCTTTTTTTTTGCCACAGATATGTAAAATCTGTACTTCTTATAATTCTAGGAAAGGATTTGTGGTACAAATACATTGCCAAAATTTAGTTTTCTATTTTGATGTTAAATAGGAATTACAAATTTATCTTGAATGCCTACAAAGATTCAATTTTCTCATAATTTCAGATATATATTCTTGCAATAAGAGTTTGTTACAAACCTGTTTATGGAGCCTTGCTTGCAATGGTAACTGAAGTTACAGGGTCTGCCTGCATCTCCTTTTGGGAAGGAAAGACAACTTCTTGAGGTCCATCAAGGTGCCAAGCACAAATCAAGTTTTGTCCACTAATAAAACTTCCAAGACTAATGGTTTGGAGGTTTGTCACTCATTAAAATGGAGAAGATGCACTGGTAACTGAAAACAGAATAAGAACATTATGTATAATAAGAACATTTTGGAGATTTACGCTGAACATTAGGAAAAAACTTTTCATGGAAAGGGTGATTGGGCCCTGAAACAGGCTGCCCAGGGAAGGGGTTGAGTCACCTTCCCTGGAGGGGTTTAAGGGATGGGTGGACGAGGTGCTGAGGGACATGGTTTTGTGATTGATGGGAATGGTTGGACTCGATCCAGTGTGTCTCTTCCAACCTGGTGATTCTATCATTATGCATAAAGAAGAGTATGTAACCAAGGGGTATAGTTAAAAATACCTGAGCTCGTCCTCTGCTTTGCTCCCAGCTCATTTCGAAGTAGCTCTTGGGCACATTGACAGCTGTGGTGTTTGATGAGCCCCTAGACAGTCACAGCAGGACCTTCCTTCTAATTTTTTGCACATGACTTTTAGAGATTGCCTGTATTCTCAATGTGTGTCATGGTCTTGCTCCTCTTCGGTTTAGTCCAACGGAGGCAAAAAAAAAAGGATGAGCAGAGCTGTGGAAACACTTGCCATCCAAAGAAATCAATGTAGCATTGGTTCTCAGAAGAGATGACAGAAGAAAGTGTATGCAAAGGACCTGTAAGACAGTCAACAATGCAGAGAGGAAACAATATTCATTGAATTCAACTCTATTTTCAGACAACTGATTTAGTAAAAAGTACTCAAAATATGTAAATAACTTGTTGATGTCCTTGGTGCAGGACATTGTTGAGTTCCAAAGTAGAAAAGGTCTTTTTTTTAACTTGATGGAAATACAGTTTTACCTATTATGGCAGTTCTTAAGAAAAGACTTTCACGTAATGTTCTCAGATCCAGGATGATTTTTATGGAAATAGCTTTTTCTAGCCTGGAAGCAGGACAAATAGCTGTGAGAAAAGCATTTGTCAAGCATACCTTTAGAAGGTGCTTATTTTACCTGTAAATACCAGTCCATGCCATGACAGAAGGTTATTGAATTTTTTAATAGCATTTTTTAAAAAGATAAACATTTAGTTATGTAGAACGAATGAGTGCATTCAATGGCGTGGTATGTACATGATACACATACAAGTGGAATTTCTGCAAGATGTTCTTGTTAGCTGCAGTAGATCGAGTCATAGAAATGCATAAAGAATTGTGCACTCACCATCTTCTGGCATGCCCAGAGGGGACAGCATCAAGCAAGAGCACTACTCAACCATGTCATTATCAGCTCCTGGTCTGTGCTTCATGTCATTTAAAAATAAACACTCTTACTGACCGCTGGGCAGATGACATCCCTGGTGACATAGCCTTTTTTGTTTCATCTGTGCCCTGCTTACTTCTGCGGTTCCAGAAGTCAGTTCTTCACTTCTGTATGGTCCCAATACAACCTTTTTCAGTGCTTCATTCCCTGTAAGTGTTTTTGATGTGAGGCTCTAGCCTTCCCAGTGTTGTGTTTTGGGTAAACACATTCACACCTTGTGTGCCAAGGCAAGAGCAGATACAGCAGTTGATGATAAATGTAAGATGAAACTGTAAGATAGAACAGTACAAATGTTCAGGCTATTTATAACTGAGGTTGTTCTATTTAGGTACCTGAACGCGTAGCACTTTTCACTTGAAAAGCTCAAGTTCTGATTCTGCAGCCACGGTGCAGCTAGTAATACCATTTGCTCCAGTCTTTGAGCTGCGCCTGTTGCTGTGGTGGTGGCAGGATCTGGGTCTGCTGGAGACATCGCCTTCCTGAGAACTGTCAGCCTGACACAGCATTTCCGCACAGCTCAGGTCCAGTTTGGCAGCACATGGCAGGACTCAACATCTAGACACTCCCAAATATCTTTAGAGATGTCCCAGAAGACCCAGCACAGTCCAGCTAACAGTGCATTGCGGCTTGGCTATTAAAAATCACTGACTTCACCGCAGAGCAGAGGGTGCTGATAAAATGTCGTGTCCCATTGTTTTTGATGGAGAAAAATTTTCTAAATGCAATAAACACTACAAAGCCTCCATCCTCAGGCAGCACTCCCTGGTGAATGCCTGTAAGCCGAGGGGAAAGGAGATTTGCAGTCTGATGCAGCTTTGAAATATTAAACTCAGTGGCTGTTGGTAGACACAATACCTATAAGTTCTCACAAAGATGAATGAGATAACCTTTTTTGGATAGGTCTTGGCACTGGTAGCAACACTCACTCTCATCTTCATCTTTCACCATTCATTTAAATTGTTACGACAACAATGTTTACCACAGGCAGCCAATTTTGTTCCATGCACATCACATTTTAATTCTGAAAACAAAAGGGGTTTTAGAGCCAACTGTTTCATTAGTGTTCTTTCCATGCTGAAGTCTCTGTTGCTGCAGTGTTTGCTATGATACAATGCATCTTGTATTTGTTTCAACCATAAACAGTCTTCTGCTAGCATGGCATTACCAATAAGAGTAGAATAGAGTTCCACATATCCATGGCACATAATAGAGGTCACGTCTACATATGGATATTCAGACACAAGCCCTTAGCTTGCTTCACTAAATACAGTTTTTATCTGAATTCAGCAAATTATACTCATTGAATCATCAAGGTTGGAAGGGACATCTAAGCTCACCCAGTCCAATCATTAGCCCAACCCTACCACGCCTTCTAAACCATGTCCATAAGTGCCACAGTACAACTAGTAAATATTTAAATCAATATAATGTTGTGTCCCCAAGCTATATAGAAAATATTGAGCCAACATTATGCAGTAGAAATGCTGACAGCACAGAACTGAGCCCACAGCTTGCTTGAGTGCATAGACAGAAGTAGTTTAGATGGTAACACCTCTATTGTCAGGTGTTTATTGCTTCAGTACAGCAGCACCACACATCTCAGCTCAGTTGTCCTACAGTGCCTCTATTGAGTGTCCTTTGCCTAATATCACAGAATCATAGAATGATTTGGGTCAGAAGGGACCTTAAAGCCCATCCAGTTCCACCCCGCTGCCACTAGATCAGGGGCTCCAAGCCCATCCAGCCTGGCCTGGAACATCTCCAGGGATGGGGCAGCCACCACTGCTCTGGGAAACCTGGACCAGGGCCTCCCCACCCTCACAGCAAAACATTTCTTACTAAAATCTGGAACTGGTACAAGAGCTCTGATCAGCCACCTATGCAATCCAGCAGGGAAACTTACTGAAAATGTCTATATGTATCTTAACAAACTAAGTTTTTACCATTGCTTTTCTAACTGCTAATCCAGGCTCACTACAATTCTCCACATTTCTCCTTGCTTGAGGGAAAGAAAAAAAAATCAGAAGTTTTCCCTGAGCTATTAGAAAAAAAAACACAAAACACAAAGATGAAGAAAAATTGAAATGGTTGAAATAAGAACAAATATCTAGAATTCCAGCAGCATTCCTCTTTTCCGCCCTTATTCCTGATGATTTCTGGGATCCTGCTTGCTTTCAGCTGAAGCCCAGCACTAGGTGCATGCTCTGGACCCTGCCATATTCTGAGTGTTAGAGCTCAAGATCTCCCAGAAATAGATGGATTCATCCAACTTTGTGTCTGAACATTGGGGACTGAGCCACACAGAGTTTTCATTTCTCTTCATTTGAAATTGGCCAGCCAAAAGGCTGCACGGCTGCAAATTGTAGCCCCTCTTTAGCTGTATTGATGGATATGTTTTCCCTGTCTGTTCAGACTGCAGCATTGATACCCTCTCGTCTGGCACAGCAACCAAATGTCTTGCAAACAAAAGGTCATAACCCCATTGGACTGAGCATGAACAAAATTTACTTGTTTCTGTCTTTCTCCTCTGCCTGTCACTTGTAGCTAGAATGAAGCCAACATTCTCCTCCATCAAAGCCTCAGGAGGGACTGAATTGTTAACTGACCAAACTTTAAACACACAAACTGCTTTGTTTTCTAGAGGAGAACATTCAGGCAACTTTGAGATTCACACTAATCAATTACATTTGTGTTTACAAAGTTTCTGTTCATAAAACTCATATTAAAACCCAGTAACTGCATGGAAAGTGGTTGCAAATAAGCAGATCTTGCCTGCTTCTATCATTGCATTTCATAGGATCGTAGAATCATAGAATCACGAGGTTGGAAAAAAAAAACTCTCAGGTCATCCAGTCCAACTGTCAGCCCAACCCCACTGCATCTGCTAAACCATGGCCCAAAGTGCCACAGCCACATGGGTTTTGAACCTCTCCATGGATGGAGATTCCACCCCTGCCCTGGACAGCTCTTTTCAAAGTTTTACCACTCTTTAAGGGAAGAATTTTTTCCTAATATTCAATCTAAACCTCCTCTGGCACAACTTGAGGCTATTTCCTCTCAACCAGTCCCCTGTTCTTTGGGAGCAGAGCCCAGCACCCACCTTGCTCCAACCTCCTTTCCGGGAGCTGCTGAAAGTGATGAGGTCTCCCCTCAGGCTCCTCTTCTCCAACAGAATCACAGGATAGAATTGTAGAATCATTTCCACACATAGGTCACTTCACCACTCTGTCTCCTTCTCTCGTTTGTAAAGATGCTGACTTGTCCTTTGAAAGTATTTTGTTATCTGGTGACAAAAGATTATATATGTAAGGTTATTGTTAAATATACGTAATTCTATATGTAATGTAATATATAAAACCATATGTAAATATATGTGTAATGATTTATGTAAGAGATTATTATTAAAGCAATAGTACCAATGTAATACAGTCAGCGTTCATATGGGAATTCACCATGGCTCCAAAATAGTGATTAAGAAACTAGAACCATACAAACCCAGCAGTAGCATACTAAACAGGTTTAAAATGACCGATAATGAAATTAGAATCAAATGCAGTTAGAAAAGAAGCATTATAATACCAGCCATATTGAATCATAGAATTGTAGAATCACCGGGTTGGAAAAGACCCACTGGATCATCGAGTCCAACCATTCCCATCAATTACTAAGCCATGACCCTCAGCGCCTCATCCACTTGTCCCTTAAACCCCTCCAGGGAAGGTGACTCAACCTCCTCCCTGGGCAGCCTCTGACAGTGCCCAACGACCCTTTCTGTGAAATATTATTTCCTAATGTTCAGCATGAACCTCCCCTGGCAGAGCTTGAGGCCATTCCCTCTTGTCCTGTCCCCTGTCACTTGGGAGAAGAGCCCAGCTCCCTCCTCTCCACAACCTCCTTTCAGGTAGTTGTAGAGAGCAATGAGGTCTTCCCTCAGCCTCCTCTTCTCCAGGCTAAACACCCCCAGCTCTCTCAGCCGTTCCTCGTAAAACTTGTTCATCATTGGGTGGGTTTGTTTTATATTTGAATGAGTAGACCATGAAACTGTAAATTGTGATAAATGGAGAGGGACAGAGGGGAACAATCTGGACCTTAGAAATATCCATCCAAGGAGGTCTTAGAAAGCTGAGCACAGGCAAACAGTGTGAACAGCAGCACAGCAAAGTGTGAGGGACTGCAGGTAAGAGCAAAGGACGTGAGTTATCCTTAGAGACACAGAATCCTGTTCTGGGAAAGAAACTTCAGATAGGTCTTCAGTGAGAGGAAAGAAGAGGAGACAGCAGAATCACAGAATCACAGAATCACAGAATAACTAGGTTGGAAGAGACCCATCGGATCGTCGAGACCAACCATTCCCACCAATCTCTAAATCATGCTCCTAAGTACCTCGTCTACCCTCACCTTAAACACCTCCAGGGATGGTGACTCAACCACCTCCCTGGGCAGACCGTTCCAATGCCTAACTACCCTTTCCGTGAAGAATTTTTTCCTTATCTCAAGCCTAAATCTCCCCTGGCGGAGCTTGAGGACATTCCTTCTGTCCTGTCTGTCCCCTGTCACTTGGGAGAAGAGCCCAGCTCCCTCCTCTCCACAACCTCCCTTCAGGTAGTTGTAGACAGTAATAAGGTCTCCCCTCAGCCTCCTCTTCTCCAGGCTGAACACCCCCAGCTCTCTCAGCTGTTCCTCATAAGGCCTGTTCTCCAGCCCCTTCACCAGCTTCCTTGCTCTTCTCTGGACTCGCTCCAGAGCCTCAACATCCTTCTTGTGGTGAGGGGCCCAGAACTGAACACAGGATTCGAGGTGCGGTCTCACCAGTGCCGAGAACAGAGGGAGAAGAACCTCCCTGGACCTGCTGGTCACACCGTTTCTGATACAAGCCAAGATGCCACTGGCCCTCTTGGCCACCTGGGCCACTGCTGGCTCATGTTCAGTCGCTGTCAACCAATACCCCCAGGTCCTTCTCCTCCTGGCAGCTTTCCAGCCAGGCTTCTCCTAGTTTGTACCTCTGCTTAGGGTTGTTGTGCCCCAAGTGCAGGACCCGGCATTTGGCCTTGTTAAACCTCATGCCGTTGGTCTCAGCCCAGCGGTCCAGCCTGTTCAGATCCCTTTGCAGAGCCTCCCGACCCTCCAGCAGATCCACACTTCCACCCAGCTTGGTGTCATCTGCAAACTTGCTAAGGGAGGACTCAATGCCTTCATCCAGGTCGTTGATAAAGACATTAAACAGGACTGGACCCAGGACTGAGCCCTGGGGAACCCCACTTGTCACTGGCCTCCAGCTGGATTTAACTCCATTTACCACCACCCTCTGGGCCCAGTCATTCAACCAGTTTTTCACCCAGGAGAGTGTGCACCCGTCCAGGCCAGAGGCCGACAGTTTCCGAAGCAGAATGCTGTGAGAAACTGTATCAAAGGCTTTACTGAAGTCCAGGAAGATACATCCACAGCCTTTCCCTCGTCCAAGAGTTTAGTCACTCGGTCATAGAAGGTGATCAGATTACTCTGGCAAGACCTGCCTTTCATGAACCCGTGTTGACTGGGCCTGATCACCCGGTTCTCTTGCAAGTGCTTCTTGATAGCACTCAAGATCACCCGCTCCATGACTTTCCCCAGTACCGTGGTCAGACTGACAGACCTGTAGTTCCCCGGATCCTCCCTGCGACCCTTCTTATAGATGGGGCACAGAGTCACAGCAGCCAGCAGTGTTGCCATGAGATCACTACATGTTTCCATGGTAAAAGGTCCCGATTATAGCCAGAAGAATTGAGTGCAGGAAGACAAGTTGGTGCAACCTCACCTTGAGTGCTGTGTGCAGGGCTGGACTCCACTATATAAGAATGACTTGAAGGCCTTTGAATGTGTCCAGATGAGAGCAACAGAGTTGATGAGGGACTGGAAGGAACGGCAGAGCAGCTGAGGACTCTAGGTTCACCTAGTTTTGAGAAAAGGAGGCTGAGGGGAGACCTTGTTACCCTCTACAGCTTCCTGATGAGAGGATGTGGATAGGGAGGTGCTGTTATAACCCTGGGATCCAGTAACAGGATGAATGGGCATGGTTCAAAGCTGGATCAAAGGTAGTTCAGACTGGACATGAGGAAGCACTTATTCACTCAGAGGGAGGTCTAACATTGGAACAAGCTTCCTAAAAATGTAGCCCCAAGCCTGTCAGTGTTTAAGAGGCATTTGGACAATGCCTTTAATAAAATGCTTTGAGTTTTCATCAGCCCTGAGGTGGTCAAGCAGTTGGACCAGACAATCATTGTAAGTCCCTTCTAACTGGAAATGTTCTGTTCTGTTCTAAAGAGTGTCTTAAAGGCTGCCCAACAGAAAAGGACCTGGGGGTGCTGGTCGACAGCAGCTGAACATGAGCCAGCAGTGGCTCAGGCCAATGGCATCCTGGCTTGGGTTAGCCACGGGGTGGCCAGCAGGAGTAGATGAGGCTGCACTTTGAATTTTGTGTTCAGTTCTGGGCCTGTCAGCCCAGGAAAGACATTGATGGGTTGGAGCACAGCTGGAGAAGGGAATGGAGCTGGGGAAGGGTCTGGAGAACAGGGGTTGTGGGAGTGGTTGAGGGCCCTGGAGCTGTTTAGCCTGGAGAAGAAGAGGCTGAGGAGAGACCTCATCACTCTCTGCAGCTCCTGAAAGGAGGTTGTGGTAGGGTGGATGCTGGGCTCTGCTCTCAGGTGCTAAATGATAGGGTGAAAGGAAATAGCCTCAAGTTGTGCCAGGGGAGGTTTAGACTGGATATTAGGAAAGGTTTCTTTACTGAAAGGGTAGTGAAACACTGGAAACAGCTGCCCAGGGAAGTAGTGGAGCCTCAGTCCCTGGAGTGATTTGGAAGATGAGTAGATATGGCATTTAGGCACATGGTTTAGTAGCAGACTTGGTAAAAGTAGATTAAGGGTTCAATTGATGATCTTAAGTGTCTTTTCCAAATTAAATTATTATATTAATTAAATTACTTTAAATAATGTGGAAAGATTTCATAAATAAAACATAGACAAAGGGAGAAGAATACACATGGTCCTTCAGAGAACTTAGGGACAGATTGAAATATCAGAGCTTTTAAGAAGTGTGAACAGAAATAAGGAAAATATGTATAAGGGGCCTTTTTACATAATACAATTGTTTCCAGGGAACAAGCAGGAAAACTTGCTTGAATTAAAGAAATTAGATATTCACATGAATGACAATCACATGCACAGCTCTACCAATAGCCTATTCAGCTTCAGAGCAATGTTAATGTATCACCTTGTGGTATTGCTTCAAGATGAGCTCAAATACAGCAAGACCAGATGATAAAGCATAGGTGGAAGCTCTTAGTAGAGCTGCAACAGCTACAGATTGTAAAGAAGCTCAATAGCAGGAAGTACATGGAGCAATGCAGTCAACACTCGAGAAGCCGGCATCCACAATATGCACATTGCAGAGGTTTTACTTCAGTCCTCCTCTAACCTGGTGCTTTGAGCTGTGTGGGGCTGGAGTGTGAGTTCCTTAGAGTTCCTAGAGTGCGTCTTTGGGTATGGTTCTGTCTGGGACAAATCTGGTTGCTGCAACAGAAACCCAAGTCTGAGAAATGGGGTCTATAAGGAGATCTTCAAAAATCTAAGACACTATTGCAGGTACACGCTTTACTTCACACCCACACGAGGTATGTAGAAACAGGTTCTAGCATAATTGCCTTGTCTTCACTAGATCCAGACCCCTACATGCACTTTTTATAGATACTATGTAAAAACTTAGTTGCAAGTTGTTATTAGTTTTAACAGCGAAATTTGATTAGCTGTGGTCTACTTGGATTGCTTATCAGTAACCAAGAGGAGAAAATATGCAGGTTGCATCCAAGTTAACACTGTTTCTTATTCAACTTCCCAAAAAAGAGAAGAAAAAAAACCTTAAGAAGCAAAATCAATATCTTTTGACCCAGAAACAATAAAAAGAGACAGATATCCACCATCTCACTTAACTGACTTTTTGTTTTCTTACCCTGAGGCACAAGTGCAAAATAAAAGAATTGGACCCCACCATGAATTTCAGATGTCATGTGTGATTCTGTAATCAGAAATAAAGTTTTACAGGGACATCCCACCAGATCAGGCTGCCTGAGGCTCCATCCAACCTGGCCTTGAACACCTCCAGGGATGGGGCAGCCACAACATCCCTGGAAACCTGTTCCAGTGTCTCACCACTCTCAGGGTGAAGAAATTCTTCCTTATGTCTAGTCTAAATCTGCCCCTCTCCAGTTTAAAGCCATTGTCCCTCATCCTATCACAATGTACCTTTGTGAATAGTCTCTCCTCAGCTTTCTTGTGGGCCCCTTTCATTGCACCAGGTCACACGAAAAGTTGTTTTCTACACAGATGTATTCTAGCAAAAAGACATTTTCCCTGAAAGCCTCATTTTGGAGGGAGGAGGAACCCACAGAACCACCAGCAATTAAAAAGTAGCCAAGCATTTGTGGTCATTATTCAAAAAAGAGCACAAAGCCAAGGCAAGAGGACATCGAAAAAGCAGGTAAGAAGTCATTAAAACCTGCTAGTATTTTATAGAAAGCTCATCACAATTGATATATCTGGGATTTTATCACGGTAGCATTTTCTGGTCTATGTATAATTGACACAATATTTTTCTTCTCCTGGTTTTCAATGCAGCTGAAAAGCCAAATGCCTGGAGACTCTATGTTTCAGAAATCTTCATTACAAACAGCATAAAATAGACCTATGTGAGATATTACCACATGCTATAACAATTCCATCTTAGCTGGTTTTAAAACAAAATTAAAGAAGAACAGCAGAACACGAAATCAGAGCAGAAGAAAAAAAAAGACGTGCTGGTAAGCACACAAAAGGAAAGCATCTTACAATTGGGAGTGGTAAGTAATAAAAACTGAAGAGTTTTGTTTGTGAGCTGCGGGAGCCATAAACACCAAGTCAGTGGGCAGAAGAGTAGCAGAAGATTTATAAGAATTGAAAAGACATTTTTAATTTGGGGTACTTTGAAACAATGTCCCTCAAGTAACTTCATCATGTCGGTAAGGTAGGAGCCAAAACCAGCTATTTAAGTATTTGGAATAAGCCAGCAATTTGCTTTGTTTCACAAGGTAGGGGGCACAGCCACAGTAATAGCCTTGAAGTTGGTTTTCCTTTCAGGAAACACTCCAAATCCTCCTGTGATAGGTGCATTAAAGATAATACACATTTCTCTTTAAATTTGGTAAACACATGATTATAAAATAGCTTTAGCTGGCTAGGAATTTTTAAAAAATCTGCCTTGCAATGACAAAATTCTGCCTGTTTGGCTGAGAGCAAGTACAGTCACTGTCCCTTCCTTCTCTTATTCCGGCCCCAGCAAGTTAATGAGGAAGAATTTTTTTCTTCCTCTGCTTTTCCTAAAGTATTTGAAATGAAACATTTATGAACATTAGGACGAAGTCAAATAGAAAATGTTATTACCAGTGACAGAACATATTCTACATCTTCTGTTTTCACAAGGAAAAGCTAAACTTTGTGTGTGTCTTCCCCACTCTGTTTTCCAGTTAAATAAATAAAATAAAATAAAATAAAATAAAATAAAATAAAATAAAATAAAATAAAATAAAATAAAATAAAATAAAATAAAATAAAATAAAATAAAATAAAATAAAAATCTGACTTCCTAACAAGAAGGGGATAGAAAGGATTATGAGTTATATCACTTTTATACAAATCTTTCACTTGCAATTGCTCTCTCTTTTGAGCCTTTCCCTTCTCACAAACCCGATGGATGTCATGTCATAATTGATTAATATTGATGCATATATCCCAGGGAGAAGCCTTGTATGTGGTGCTACAGCCAACAGAATATTGCACTTAGAGCTTTCAGGCTTGGGTGGGGAGGGGGGTCCAAGGATTTCTAACTTTCAGTGAAATCTGAGGTTTAACTTAGTGACTGCTGTTACGATGCTCGTTTGCCTTCCAATTGCCACAATGATTGTAGAGCCTACAGAGGCAAGAGCAGTTTTAAAGAATCTCAAAAACATACAACTCCCCTATGATTTCATTATGACTTTCGAGCTGTTTTTCTCCTTACAATATCAGCTCTTGCCGATAAAACTAAAAAGGGCCACTTTGATCATGAACACTAGCATGGAAAACATTGAACTCATCAAGATTTAAGCTTCTGGCTTAAATTTGCTCCACAAATTATCATTTTTGTACTCATGGATGCCATGGTAATGAGTCCATTTGCCATGTGGAAAAGGAAATATTTTAAATAAGTTACTCATGTTGCTTTATGAGTTTCAGATTTTGTGAGAGAAGGGCCGAGAGTTGTACTCTACATAAGGAATTTTGTTTCTCTTCGCTGCTGTCTCAGACCCTTCTCCTGATAGAGGCCAGTACAGAGCTAGCTGAATGCAGGAAAGAAGGTGAGAGATATGCAAAGGGATCTAAACAAATATTACTAGTTCCCAAAGGGTGTGGAGAAGAGAAAAAAGAATAAAACACTTCAGTCCAGACAAAGCTGCAAAACAAAGAGTGAGTGTATTATTCCTAAGTTATCCCAATCCAACATGAAGACAATTCTTGAAGTTGTATACTCCAGGAAAATGTTGTTCCAGTAACATTTCAACCTCAGATCCAACCTCAATATGTTAAGACAGCTGTTAAGATCTCAAGTGCTTCAACCTTGAGAACACAAGTTCTTTAACATCAGACCTGGACTGTGGAGTTAACAGAAGATCCCCACTTCCTGCAAAGAGCTTCACTACAACAAAATGTTGATTCCTCTGTGTTGCTTGTAAAATATTCCCTTAGGGAGGAGCTCTTCAACTTGTAAGCTTCAAATACTGCTGAATGCAGCTGACTTGCTCAATTGGAAATACAACAAGTAAACGCAAATAATTTACTGAGCCCCTAACTTTCATCATGGTAGAAAAAAAAGGAATTTGTGATAAAGATTCATTCAAGTGGTTTAGTATTTGATAGGAACGGTTGGACTCAATGATCTGGTGGGTCTTTTCTAACCTGGTGATTCTATGATTCTATGATTCTATGATTCTATGAAATGCCAAATCAATGTGAGTCAGTGAAAGAGAAGAGGTCATGCTTCTATAGATATATAGAAATCAAATATCAAGACATAACATTTGTAGCATGAGATTATACATTAGCTTGACTGAGAGGCACCAAGCCTCCCAAGAGTTTCTCAGCGACGCGTGCCAGGGATGGCTTGTACTCAGCAGTCTTGAGTAGAAACTAATTTGGTGCTCTTAAAGGAAGCATTACAATAAGATAGAACAATGCAGTGTTGTTCTTATCTGAGTGCAGGCCAAGGAATTTGTGTCCTACAAAGCTGTACAAACGAAGTTGAATGATTGCCCACACATTCAACTGCTGTACTCCCTGCAGGCTTAGCCAGTTCTGCCCAGTGCTCTGTCCCACATTTTCTATGCCCATATGGTGAACTAAATGTTGTGTCTTTAAAAGAAAGCACAAAAGAGCTCCTCTCCAGCTTTTCTGTATGCATCTCTGCAACCCTGAAGAATCTGAAGTGGAAGACTGAACCTCAGCTCTCATCTGTGTTCTGAATTCCACTTTGTGCAGAGCTAGCACACCACAAAAAAACTTCAGGTCATATTGGGCCTACTCAGGGCCCCCACAGCTCCAGGAAACCAGATAAAGTTCAGCTCAGGCAACTAGAATATGACCCCACTTGTGCATCTGCAGGGTCTCTCCTCCCTGTTTCAAAAAAACATGAAGACAGCATTTAGTAACCTTCAGATACAAGATGCATGAACTGCTCAGGAACAAAGCTTCAAACATTCTGGCTAAAAGTCTTTTGTCCATGTGCAGAGTTTCCTTCTGTTTCTACAAGCACCAAACACACTCAGGCTTTGATGAACTAAGAGATAGCAACAACCATGCCACTGTATTGCACTACATTTTGTCTTAGACTGCTCTCAAGGTAAGTGGACTCCCTGCCATGGCCAACAGTCAGGGACCACTCAACACGTACACCTCAAGTGACCACAAGCAATCACAGAACAGGGTGCTTCAAGAGGAGTGATTTGTGCCACAGCAGAAAGAAATTTGGAAATGTCTAGATCAAGATATCATGAAGGGCTCCCTTTTGACACATCTCTTGCACCTTCATTATGAAGTTTGATTTTGACTCGATGTCCAGTTCTCTTGATTGTGAGAACTTTGGCACATACTAGTCAGCATCAGAGATGTCTCCATGTGGAATGAAGAGCAATTTTCCCTCAGCAAGCTTGTTTCTGTAAATAACACAAAATTTATTCCATACTTCAGCTTAAGAGGGGGAAAAAACAACACCCCAAAACAAACAAACCCCCAAATCCCCACTGTGGTTTATACCACTTCTCCTTGACAAACAATTGGGCTAGTGCCAGCAAAGTGACTGTGAAGCTGGGATTAAGGAACAGTGAGCAAATGCTGATGGTTACATTACCTTTTTAAGATCGAAGTTTGAGTTACCAGAGAGAGCAATGAACGTGGGTTGGGGTGAGAAGGCCAGCCAAGGCAGCTTTCTGCTCCCATTCCCATACCATACTTGGTTCCCACACCTCTCACTGAACTAGGCAACTAAGATAATAAGTAGTCACTCCCTGTGCACTGCTGGAGTCAAAGGAAAATGAAAATTCATAGAAACCTAGAATGGTTTAGGTTAGAAGGTTTGAAGACCATCCATCTCCAACTCCCCTGCAGGGACACCTTCCACTGCATCAGGCTGGCCTTCAGAATAAGTGTTTGTCCTACAGGTGATGCTGACAGACCTTCAGCTTTTAAACAGATGCAAACCTGAACTAAATACCTGTACAACATGAGTTTAGGAGGGGAACAATACTTCCAGCAGCAGGTAGTAGCAGCTGTTTGTTAGGCTTGAGCAGTTAGCATTCATTTGCAGCAGCGTGGCTCGCAGAGCCTCCATCAGTGGTGCTGGGGCAAGTCCCACATATTTCAGCTGCCAGTATTTCATTTCAACCTGTCTGATGAGCCTCCTCCTTCTAAAAAGCCAAGACAGAGATCTTTCTAAAGAAACAAATACATCAGAAAATCCTTCTGTTTTCTGTTTTTAAGACAGAATTCTTCAAGAATTGTATTACCTTTGCTGATCCTCACTAACAGAATTTGCAGTGCAGAAGCTACTGGAAAACGTGAAAAGATTTCAGGGTTTGCTTATTTTCATCCACATGTGTCAATGAAGAAGGGATGACAGAAGCAGCACTGGTTTCCCAGTAGTCACACTACTGAATCCAGTTTTCAAAGGATAGTCTCCTTGCATAGATACTATAAAATCTGATTTCCCTGCACTGTGTCACTTCCAGATTATCCTCCTGGTTAATGAGAAAGCTGATCCTATCCCAGCTAAACCTGGACAGAGATCTTGTCCTACCGTGGTACATGTTCAGTCCTCACTTCTCACCACCTGACACCCACCATTACAAGTTTCAGTTCTTCTGAATATGTTCATTTTGCCTTGAAGTAGGAAAGAACATGCAGAGCAGGAGGAGAGAAAGCCAGGAAAGCTCTCGGAAACACCATCCTATTTGGATGTAGCATGGTGTCCTTCAAGCACAAAGGAGAAGGCAGAGGACACCTGAGATTGATTAGGAGGCAGTCAGGGCAGAGCAACCTGGGCTGTGTGCACACCTGAGGGCAGAGCGGTGCTGGGCACATCTCACTGTCAGCCCAGAGCTCTGCAGGCTTCACAGTCCACAGAGCAGAGCGAGAAAGAGTTTCTCTCTCTAATTTCCTCTAAGAGTCTTTGCTACAGCTTGGTCTCCTTGATACCAAAGTTATAAACCTCAGCAACTTCAAAGGCACAAAATCCAGGACAATATGAGTGTAAAATAAATTTCATAATCAGAATAACTATGACCAGAACAAACTGAAAACATATTTTATCAGCTTCACAGACCATATTACAAGCTCCACCTAGAGAGCTGAAAGAGAGGACTCCTGTAGGACAAACACACTGATGCAGAAACATAGACTTAGTTAGTTAGTAAATTAGACTGCTACTCTAATTTTGCTTGTTGATTTATTTTCTTTAAGCTCTGCTTCTTAAAACTGAAGTATTTGTGTAGCCTGCACTGCACAGGCGTCTTCCACAGATGTCTGCTGACAGCTTTACTGGATGGCACTTCTGACCTCCCTCTTTGTTTGTTTTTTTCATTTAAAATCAAGGGTTTGTGTTTGAAAAAGATCTGTGTTCTTGCCAAATTAACAAACTTAAGCCAAAATAGGAATTTGCAGGCTTCTTTCTCTCCCTGCATAAAGGTTATACTAGTGCGTTTATATCAAGATCTTGGTGTCAGTGATGGACCTTCATCCGGCTGAACATTGCCCAGAGGCTCCAGACGTTTGAGTACTGGGCTGTGGACTTTTGAATTACCTTTGCACCAAGAAGCAAGAAAAGCCACAAACCTCACTATTTCTAGCAAAAGCAGCGAGAATACGCACCACTGCTGATGTATTTTGATAGTCAAAGCCTTCAGAAGCAGAAAGATTTGTTTTAAAGGTGTCATAGAGGAAAGCTGGGGTGGAGCTTTTTACCAGGGAGTGCAGGCATGGGTGGATGACAGGGAATGGTTTTAAAGTGGAAGAAGGGAGTGCTGGGTCCTGCACCTGGGCACAACAACCCTGCGCAGCTCCAGGCTTGAGGAAGAACAGCTGGAAAGCTGCCTGGGGAAAAGGCCCTGGGGGACTGGGTGAGAGTGGCTGAACATGAGCCAGCAGTGGCCCAGCTGGGCAAGGATCCAGCCTCCTGGCTTGGATCAGCCATGGTGTGGCCAGCAGGAGCAGGCCCTGAGCAGGTCCCCTTGAGCTCAGTCTCCAATCCTGGTTCAGTTTTGAGATCCTCACTCCAGGGAAGACCTTGAGGGGCTGGAGCCCGTCCAGAGAAGGGAACGGAGCTGGGAAAGGGTCTGGAGAACAGGGGTTGTGGGAGCGGCTGAGGGCCCTGGGGCTGTTTAGCCTGGAGAAGCTGAGGGGAGACCTCATTGCTTTCTGCATCTCCTGGAAGTGAAGGTGGGTGCTGGTCTCTTCTCCCAAGTAACAAGTAAAAGGATGTGAGGAAATGGCCTCAAGATGCACCAGGGGAGGTTTAGGCTGGATATTAGGAAAGAGTCTTCCTGCCCTCGAGTAGATTGACACTTTGTTCACTACTTCACAGACTGCTGACTATTACATATCAATCAATGCTCATTTTTAAAGAGTTAAAGGAGCAGATTTTCCTTGAAATTTTCCTTTCAGTTAGAAAAAGAGCAAAGTTTTGTCTCTGTAATCTATTAAATTGTGAAACTCCCGTTTGAAAGCAGATGATAATTGGTAGTTCTCACCAAGTGCTATAAAAAAGGACTAATAGAGTCCTTATTGGAGCTGTATCAAATAACTCTCAAAGCTAAAATGCTTCCTGACTTTACACAGGCTAGGATTACTGTGCTAACTTTTTTTAGTGATTCTGTCATGGAGTATTGGTAGAGATAACTGATACTTAAATGCATGCAGACTCCTATAAATCACTTAAATATTTTAACTATGGTTTTCCCTAGTCCTTTTCAAAGGGGTCAGAAAAGGTTCATTGGAAGAAAAAATGCATTTTTAGAACATATGCAGAATATTTGAGCATCCTGAGTGAAACCAAGCTGTCAAATAAAAGCTTATCCCATGTGTTTTAGAAGCTGAAAAAGCAGACAGATGCACTTTTCAGCCAGGACACAAACTGTGGCACCCCATATCCCCAGCCAAAAGCTCTGAGCAACCAGTTAGACAGTCCTGCTTGTCCATATTTAAATAGTCTGGAAATGGTTAATTCACAACTAATTGTTTCAGTACAACGTGTTTGTTTGTGGAAAGTGGAACATGATGGGAATGGTTGGACTCGATGAATGGTTGGGTCTTTTCCAAGCTGGTGATTCTAAGATTCTATGATTAAAATTGTGGTGCCCAGCCTTATAACACTGATGCAGCTGCCCCTCCTGCTAATTTAAATACTGTTTTATCATCCATGAGTACCTTCTGTTTTGCTAGCAAAAATGTACTTTTGTTGAAAGGACAACCATATCTCTATGGATATCTTTCATCTGAATAAATTCATTGAACCAATGACTCATTCTGTCAAAAAATCCCCAGTAAACTTCCCTGAGGTATCGTTAGCAGATCCTCACTCTCTCGAGAGCAAGACAGGAGCCCCAGTTTGTTCGCTCCTCATTCTGCTATCATCTCCAGGGCCCTCTGTTTGACCTAGTTTTATAGGATTTTCAAATTAGAGAGACTTCTGCCCTGAAAAAGCTTTCATGAGCAGATGACTATTCTTCTCCGCAAACCAGGAAAGCTCCTACCTGCACTGTTCAGGTCATCTTTAGTCCTCACATCTACAGGGAAGCTGGGGAGGGGAGTGCAGGGACAGGACTAGGGGAATGGTTTGAAGCTGAAAGAGAGGACGTTTAGGTGAGATCTGAGGAAGAAATTATTTCATGTGAAGGTGGGGAGGTCCTGGCTGGTTTGCCCAGAGCAGTGGTGGCTGCCCCATCCCTGGAGGTGTTCCAGGCCAGGTTGGATGAGACTTGGAGCAACTGGATCCAGTGGGAGGTGTTCCTGCCTATGGCAGGGGTGGAACTGGATGGTCTTCAAGGTCCCTTCCAACCCCAACAGTTCTAGGATTCTATGATTCTGTGATTCCTGTTAATGTAGGTCTGAGGGCTTCCCCAGAACTACCCCACAGCCAGGCACATCCTAAAGTTGGCCGGCAAGGTAGATGTCTTAAACTACCTTCCCCAGACAGCAGGTTCCCTTCTCTCATTCCTCTTCTTCTCCTCTTTCCTTTTCCCCATTTTCTCTCTTTCCATTCATCTTTCTCAGATACATACAAAAGAGAGAAAATACAGAGTAGGATGTAAGAACACGAGGCTTGAAGGCATGCACAGCAACACTTCCACAGGAGTAAGTTTTTCCCACCCAATCTCCTAATTTTTGCCTCTAATCTGCCCTCCTCCCTTACCTTGGTATAAGCTCTGGTGCAGTCAGGTAAGACCATCTTGAGCCTGTGGCACAAGGAAAGGGAACAAGCTGTTGGGGTCTAGAAGAAAGATGAAGTGTCCATACCAGGTTACAGTGGCTCGGTGTTCCTTGAAGTCTAGCCTAAGAGAAAATATAAAAGGGAGAAGTTTAAGAAAATTGACTAATGGGACATTTTGCCACAAATAAAAGAATGAGCAAGGAAAACAGAAAAACCACTGATCCCCATGTACCACAGGTGTTTCTGATTTAGCACGTCCCAGTGATAAATAATTGTTATATTCCTCCCTAAACATATAACATTATAGTTTAAATATGTAACTCCCATTCCTGGAATTACGAGTTACTAAGCCTTTCAAGTATTCATTCTAGTTTTATGGAATCATCTTCTACTCAGTAATATTTTATTTCTCCAAACACTGCATTCACAACTAATATTCCCACCATTATTTCCTAAAGAAATTATGAAAGACTAAAAAATATATGTAGCTGAGTCATTTAAAGGATTTTAAAAGGACATAATAAAATGTCCTTTATTCAACCAAGCACTTTATTTCTAGGAGGTAGAATTGATATCTTGTACTCCAGCAAGTCACGAGTTAGCCAGCTGGAACTATAATTTCACCATAGCCCAGAGTGACAAATGTAACCACAGCAAAGGAATTGGTTCCTCTTTTCTCAATATGAAACCTGCACAGTAAGAATTAACTGTTCAAGATTTGGGAAACAGCTACCAATAAGCTGAACACTCAACTGTCACTCCGTTTATGCTAAGTGATTATGAAAACCACATTTTTTATTCTGAACACCACAGAGCAATACAAAAATAAATTACTCATAAAAGGCTGTGGGGCACATGAGTCTGATTCAGTTCACCAAGAAATAAACAAAGCAGTAAGAAACAGGACCTGAAGCGAGAATATTTGTGTTTTCTGCCAATACATTTCAGTGGTGTTCCATGTTATTACCCTCCAATCCTTCACTATCAAGTGTATGCATCTTAATTGTTTAAAAATGTGTTTTTCCTAATGTTCAGCAGTGTAAGCTCAGCAAATGATCAGCATATGCTCTCCTTTCAGTCAGCTGAACATAACTAGTGGATGTATAAGAAACACGTCCAATCTTCGGCACAGCTGAAGAACTTCAGTTCCAGTCTACACTTGAAATACATTAAATCGGTTCAAGTCTTCAAATCTGCAAATGCATTCAAGTATTCTCAATAGAATAGTGTTTTCTGGCTGCTTGACTACTGGCCAAATAATTAATGAGAAAAGAAAACAAATACCTGTAAGCAGCCGGGACCATGCCATCCATCCTCTAAAGCTGGGGCTGCTTCCAAAGCAAGGGTCTGGAAAAAGAGTTTGTGTGAACTTATGTTAAAGACTTAAATGTTAGACAATCTGATATTACAAAACAGTTGAGAAGAGGCAGTGAAGCCTGACAGAACATGTACAGAATAACTAAAACTTGTGGATCACTCTTCAGAGTAACTTCAATTAAGATCTACAGCAAGGGCTGTCATGCTGATTGACAAGGTCAAGCCCAAGCTGGGAAACACACTGTGCATCCAGAGATTTAAGGCCTTCCTCTGGTTTTCAGTATTTGTCTTTATCATCGCTTTCCTCAGACTATTTATTTTCATCAAAGTTGAGGCACACTTGGTTTATCAGGGCCAACTGAATTAACCAGCAAGGAAACTCATCAAAGAACACAAGATTACTCTAGAGGAAAAAGAAACCAAACCCAGAACGTTGGTAACCAAAAGTTACAATTTTAATTTCCACACATCCATCTCTTACACATAATGAAATGCAGTCCCCTTCCAGAGGGTTCCCTTTTCAAATGAACTCCTGAAGGAAACAGATGAAGTTTGTATCAGAGACCTCACTACTAGCAAGATCCAATGGGATGAGGTTTAACAAGGCCAAATGCCGGGTCCTGCACTTGAGGCACAACAACCCTGGGCAGCTACAGACTAGGAGAAGTCTGTCTAGAAAGCTGCCTGGAGGAGAAGGGCCTGGGGGTGTTGGTTGACAGTGACTGAACATGAGCCAGCAGTGGCCCAGGTGGCCAAGAAGGCCAATGGCATCTTGGCTTGGATCAGAAATGGCGTGGCCAGCAGGTCCAGGGAGGTTATTCTCCCTCTGGACTCAGCACTGGTGAGACTGCTCCTCGAGTACTGAGTTCTGTTCTGGGCCCCTCACCACAAGAAGGACATTGAGGCTCTGGAGCGAGTCCAAAGAAGAGCAACGAAGCTGGTGAATGGGCTGGAGAACAAATCTTATAAGGAACAGCTGAGAGAGCTGGGGGTGTTAGCCTGGAGAAGAGGAGGCTGAGGGGAGACCTCATTGCTCTCTCCAACTACCTGAAAGGAGGTTGTGGAGAGGAGGGAGCTGGCCTCTTCTCCCAAGTGACAGGGGACAGGACAAGAGGGAATGGCCTCAAGCTCCGCCAGGGAAGATTCAGGCTGGACATTAGGAAAAAATTTTTCACAGAGAGAGTCATTGGGCAGTGGCAGAGGCTGCCCAGGGAGGGGGTTGAGTCACCTTCCCTGGAGGTGTTTAAGGGATGGGTGGACAAGGCACTGAGGGAGATGGTTTAGTTTTTGGTGGGAATGGTTGGATTAGATGATCCAGTGGGTCTCTTCCAACGTGGTGATTCTATGATTCTTACAAACAACCTCTGAGTTTTAGTCCCATAAAAGGCAAATTCAGAACAATTTAGTGTATCCTGTGCACACTGACAAACCAAATCTATTCCAGGTTGTAGTGTGCAAGTTTCTAAATTAATTGCAGTCCCTTGGGAAAAGGCATTAAATATTACTCCAAGCATGGTAAAGGTGGGAACTTGGGGGGTTTGTGGTTTAAAGTACTCAGTAAAAGTAATACCCTGGAATGACCCAGCCTAACCACTGAGTCCAGCTCAGCCCAGCCTTCGACCTAACCATTGCAGCCCAATATGTCTTAAACACTTATGACTTAAGGTTTTTTCTGCAGCACATGAAATAACATGATTTCCAACAAAGAACTTTGTAGCTAGGGAGGAACCAAATTCTTCCAGCTCACAGAAATAATGTTGTGTTAGCAAAAAGACTCCTTTGGCTGGACAAAATTGAAATGCACAATTTGAAATGAAATGCAATCTTGAAATGCAAAAGCAGTGTGTTGTCTCCTAGATAAGTTAAGAAATGGACCACATTCTTGTTCTTCAAAAAGAAATTTCATCATGATTTCTGTTTTTCTACAAAATGTCTCACTTAAAAGAAAAGAATACCATAGCGTTTTTGCCAGGAAAATGTTTTTCAGAGCAACTCCAGCAGTCTCCATTATTTTCCTGGTGAAACCAAACGCTGTCTGCAGTGCTATCTGTCACCAGAGGACTGATTTGTTAATTTGGCTGGCTGACTTGAGCAGAAGTCAATACAATCATAACTGTAATTAGAAAGGAGAACAATAAACTAGGAAGACCACTACTCTATTAATAATCAACCATGACTGCTTTGCAACCATGAATCAAATTGAGGTTTATTTTGTTAGGACAGTATTCAGGAAAATAAAATCACCAACTTCTGAGCAGAAGAGAATTTCTTGACTGCAGATGAAGAGTTCAAACACTCTTTCTTTTCCCTTTTCTCATCAATTTATGACCAAATCTGTAATAGCTACTACTTACAAACATTCAGGGTTACTTTTACCCTGGACTTTTCTCTCATTTCTCATTCAGCTACAAGCAAGTATGTTTATTTCTGCTTCTATCCTCCATCTCCTACTTAGACTTTGCACTACACCTCTATCTTTGGATGTCTCTCTCTGCTCCACATGTAATGAAACTAATCTGATTGATTTGCTTTCTATACTTATAATCATGCAATCTGAGCCAAGTTGTCTCTTATGTCAGATATGGAGTATGATAATTTACTTGCTTAGACTGCATTTCTGATTATCCTGAGTTTAGAGACAGTAAGAATTTATCTACCTAGAAGCTCTATGTGCAATTCAACCAGTGGAATTGTTCTGAAAAGGAAAGCAACCCCTACAACCTTCATGTTTTTCTGGTCAACCTCTAGATCTTAAAAAAATTTAAAATTAATAATAATAATAATTAATTTATCTTTGTCTGAGTACAGAAATGGTACTGGACTGCATGTGCCTTTATAGTAAGTCGATGTTTGCCTTATTTAATTTTCCTATCCTTAAGAAAACCTATACCAACATGGTGCAAGAGAGACAACCTAGATAAAATACTGCAACATTTAAGAATATTGAGCCCTTAAGGAAGAATAAACAAGAAAAAAATGTGTCACTTATTAAGAGAACAACAATAAAGCATTGTCTTCCTTGCAAAGGACCAAAGTACAAAAACAAAGAGCCTTCTTAGACTAGGAATTATTTTTTAAGGACCTACCAGATTTTTGCCATGAAACTCTCCCCTCAGACTCAAAGACTGTACCATTTCAAACTAACAGGTTATAAGGAGATGCTATGTCCCTTCTGTAAGTCAGCTGAAAGGAGAGCTTTATGCAACATCTGAAGGGGAATGTGAACTTCCTGCAGCAGGATTACAGACACCAGGATCTATCCATCCTAGATCTAAGAGGATATCAAGGCCAGATGCTCCTATGGATAGTCAGCCTAAAAGGATGATAGTGTTTTCCCTCCATTGCTCTTTACACACACTCACACCCTTAATAAACCTTGATAAATGAAGCCTTTCAAAACTTTGTCCAAAGACTTGAACACTGTTTTCATTTTAGGGATTAAAAAAGCAGGGCAGATGTTGTTCTGGGTACTAGAAAGACCCCAGAACCAAAATGTCAGCTCCACATTCTGAGCACTTACTAAAAGCATGCCAACAAACCTACTCATCCTGTCCCTGGAGATTCAGTCTTTGAAGTTTTTCTGCACTTCACCGACCTATCTACATTGTCAGACAGCCAAATTCTGAGTTATTATGTCTCATTATTTTCATAGTCCATAAGCACAGATACCCACATACAAAATTAATCATTTGGTAGATGTTGTCTTAAAGAACTAGATGCTATGATCTTCTTATGCTCAACATCTGTCTGACAGAAAATTCCTGTGAGTCTGATTCTTTGCTGACTCATTAATGAACTTACATTGACTTAAGTTTTCCAAAATATTTGCTGTTAAATCAAAGCATTCTGCATTAGTTTAATTGTTTGAATTATTCATTGCAAGTAGTCTGTGCAATACCATTTTTTCAGTTGCATATCAGTCTAGACATCTGCAAATGCATTTCTTTATCCAGTGGAGAAAACCAGGCATTTCCAGTGTGTAAGTCATCCAACCTGTATCAGATGTTTCTTTTAGGAAAAGATACTCTAAATGCACCGTTTTCTGTCTTCTGACAGTAAAAGAATTGTGAGATGATTAGCTTAGTTGTTGACATCGATGTTTAGTTCCATTACTTCTATTCATAAATACTGCAGCTTCTGACTGAATACTAAACATTTCTACTTATTGCTTTAAAAGCTCCGGGTAAAGAGGGTAGTACCTATGGCTCAGTTGTTTTCACTGTGTTCAAAGAAAGAGAACTTCACATAGTTCACATAAGGCTGATTTTGTGTCTCCAGAATGCCAACCTTCACACCAATGACTTTGAGGCACGACTGTGGTGATGCTATTAGACTCATAGAATCACCAGGTTGGAAAAGACCCACCGGATCATCGAGTCCAAGCATTCCTATCAATCACTAAACCATGTCCCTCAGCGCCTTGTCCACTTGTCCCTTAAAACCCTCCAGGGAAGGTGACTCAACCACCCACCCTGGGCAGCCTCTGCCAGTGCCCAATGACCCTTTCCGTGAAAATTTTTTTCCTAATATCCAGCCTGAGAGGCAGGAGATAAAATCCCATCCCCACCAGGCTCGTGTGGGGCAGCCAACTGTCAGATCCATGCAAAGAATGCAGGTAATAAAGAAGAAACTCAACTATCGAGCAAATCCAGGTATATTAGCTGGCCTATACATAGTTTTTCATATTATGGCCTCCTAATTTAAGCAGCCATTAACAAAGTGGCACTGAGTCCCGTATTTGTGAACTAACACAAAAACCAGATAGAAAATAAACAGAAATTACCAAATACTCCTTTTTTAAAGAAGTTCACATACTTTGGCTGTATTCGTGGTCTCCACCAGGGGCAGGGACACTGCTGGGAAGTGTTTACTTTGCACAAAATAAAAAAAAAAACAAACCATCCTGCAGTTCTCACCTGGAAGAAACCCTGAGCAGGGCTGGGGCAGTGCAGCTGCAAGGAGAACATTAGAAGCTGCCTGGCCCTCTGAATAAAGTATTAACCTGCTTCCCTATGCGATACCATGATAACACCCTGCATTAGATGCTAAGTACTCTAGAGCATGTATTCAACAAACACACATACAGCTGTCTAACATCCAGGTTTCAAGGAGTGCCTTTGTACCTCCACCCAGACAGAAACCTTCTACCCTGCAGAAGTCATTTTGAATGTCTTGCATTCAACTGAACTAATACAGACACCTTGGTAAGACAAGGAGTAATGCTTTTAAAACAAGGGAGAGTAGATTTAGACTGGAGATAAAGAAGAAATTTATTACGCTGAAGGTGGTGAGGCACTTTCACGGGTTGCCCAGGAAGGCAGTGGAGGCCCTGCCCCTGGAAACATTCTAGGTCAGGGTGGATGGGGCTCTGAGCAACCTGATCAAGTTAAAGATGTCCCTGTACCTGCAGGGAGTTGGACTGAATGACCGTGAAAGGTCCTTTTTACCCTAAAGCGTTTTATGATTCTGTGCTACCACAGGCTTCTGAAAGCAGAAATTATTCAGACAAAAATCCGTATTCCTCTACAGCACTGAGAAGAAAAATAGAGCCTCCAAGGGGAGCTGCATCGGGTTCTGAAACAAATTGCTGTACGTATTTAATGACAAAGCCATCAATTTTCCTCTGCAATAGACTGCTTTCATGAAACGCATAACTCTCAGCAAGACTTCTGGTGTGTGTTTTATTAGCTTGTAATTTTCTATCATAGCGATCCTACTCTGCTTAAAATAAAATGAGGCAAAACCAGTAAATACTACACAAACAGCTGTTCAAAAAGAATAGGCGATGCAGGGCATCCTGACCATAAAGATGGTACCATTTAGTGTTCCAGTAAGCACAAAGGCAAGAGCCTTGCAGCTTTTGATGGGATTTTGGAATTAAATAGGCTATCCTGAAAAAAAAAGACATTTTTTTCCTTCTTTCAAAGTTGGCCATGCATGCCCGTTTGCAAGAAAACTTTTCAAACTGCCATTATTAGGAGTTTCTAGACCAGCTACAAAGTACATTGATGTCAAAATTTATAGATGGTTTAAAATGACAACTCCATTTGAACATATTCCTCAATATTAATTGTTTTACTCCACATTAAATAGTATTACTTCTAGGCTAACATAAAAAATTAGGCAATATCGTTGTGTTTTGTGAAAGAGGACGGCAGAAACATGAGGGGGGAGAGATTGCATCTTGCACAATCTGAATTAAAACACTTCTAGAAAATAAATGGATAGTTTGATTAAAGTAGCCTCAGTGAAAAAAACATGTCAGTGCCCTTCTCAGCTTGATTTTCTTCTAATACAAAACTTAAGAGTCATATTTGTTAAATAGACAACGAGATTCCCTAGGGCAGATTGCCTGTGTAATTATTGTCATAGGAAGCTGAAATAATCAGTGGTTCCAGGCAACTGGGAGGAAGCTCCAGCTGGTCCTGGAAAGGCTGCATGTTAGCCATCTGTTTGGCTAGGTTCAACCTGATGCAAACCAGATAAACTGAAAAAAGGGCAAAAAGCAGGGGTAATACTGAAAAGGAAGATAAATTATGTGGTTGTCCCTAGTTAAAATGTAGATTCCATACTAAACTTTCTTGGTTCTCTATCTTGATGGTTTACAACAGAAGATCTTCAAAACAATTGTATAACTAGATATGAGAAAATATTCTCATCTACTGAAAGCTTTACTTCCAGCTGTTGAAGATGGTACGCCCGAGAACCTTCACAGTCTCAAATCTTAAGAAAAAGACCCTAGAGATTTCTTCTCACTTAATATCCAAGACCATTATTTCGCCATCTTCTTTAAGATCATAGAATCATAGAATCACCAGGTTGGAAAGGACTCACTGGATCATCGAGCCCAACCATTCCAACCATTAAACATTTATCTGCTTTGAGTTGCTGTTCTGTTTTCTTATTTTCTTCATGAGAAAACCTGAATTTGCTTACATTTGTCATTGCAGTCCCCGTACTTAGCATCGACTGACCTGCTCACCAGCCTACGTGTGGTACATTCTGGACTGTAAAACAGCTCAACTCTCCATGTGCGATGCTTTCAACCCAGTACAGCTTGGTGCCTCTAGCTAAAATAAAACTCAACCATGTTTGCATTCATTAAAGACAAAAAGGGTTTTAATATTGCACTATGCTTACTCATGGTTCATAATTGTTTAATAAAAATTTCCATTATAACATAGAGCCTTGCACTTGAGAAAATTTGAGCTGCAAAAAGCGGAATGCAAGAGGGGAATCTACCCTGGGCTTTGTTAGCAGAGGCAGGAGGATCATCAGTCAAGGAGGTTTCTCAGGAGAAGGACTTCACCCAAGTGTCACTCTCACACAGCAGGGATGTAGAAATTGCTTTGGAGGCTGTAGCTCCAGCAGCTCCTTTCCAGAAGGGAAACAAATCTATTGGTAACAAACCAATAGATTTCCATTTATGATGGGTTGGTGGAAGTAACTTGCTATCAAGAGGATACAAAATGTAGTCTTTAAGTCTTGGCTCTCAAAATTTAACAGCTGCCAATATCAAAGGCACAAAACGAGCAACCAACAGGTCACAGCTGTAGAAACATAACTGTACAGAGTAGAACTAAACTCTTTTATCACTTCCTCGCTCCCCTAGGAAAGCACACTGGGTGTCCTACATCTTACATACCTGATGGATAAACTTTTACTGCGTAAGTACCAGGACTGTGTGAACTGGCATCAGCTGTGCCATTCAACATCGCATTGGAGAGGGAGTAAAATAAATTACAACCTTTCCGAAGTACGGCCCCTGCCAATGTGTCTTGGATATTCCATAAAAGCAGGTCCTCTCAGCACTTTAATTCACAGATTGAAGTCCTTCTGAAAAGGAAGCAGAACCAGACATTAAAAAAAGAGAAAGAGAAAGGCCTATAAGAAAGGTATGTAATAAATGCTCTTGGAGGAACATTTCTGATGTAGCTAAACAAAATGCATTGAGCTCTCCTACTATTCCTTGTTCCCCTAGGCTGATAGTGCAATGCCAGGATGCCTTTGAGCTACAGCAGATCTTACAGTTACCTCTTGTTCTTCGGTGATTTATTTTTCCTTACTTTCTAATAATAATTTATTTCTCTTAAAACTAAATCCATATGAAGACCTTAAACCCTGAGTTACCTGGGAAGCTCTAGTCAAATCAAAGGATTTGGCAGGATTAGATTTGCTTGACCCACAGTGAGATTTCTGGTAATGACAAAAGCCTGAACTGCCAAACATTGTACAGCACTTCAGCTATGACTTTCAAATCTGGAAGTACATTCTCTGCAGCTACATGCCTGGGGTGAGTAAAAGATTTGTTATTTAAGTGGATGTTTTGGTTTTATTCATAAATTATTCATAAACTTATGGGGTTTTTACTGTTTTTCTAAATTACAACAAAATCCTTTAGGACGATCAGGCTCCAGCAAGAACTGTAAGTATGATACAAATTTGTTTAGCACGCTGAAATGAAAATATAGGGGCTAGAGAAATCTATGGTTTAAGCACTTTGCTTATACGTATTTATAAACACATATATGACATCTACTTTAAAAATAGCAGCACTGGTCAGCTGAACCAGTTGACGGGTAAAAATTACTCACTAGTTTTTCTGAAATAAAAAATGAATATATTAAAAGAGGAGACAATAAGTTTTAATTAAATGAAAATTACCATTTCTGCAGCTCCTCTTTATGGGCATGAGAGTGTTTTATTCCTGCTTTTCAACTTATTGCCTTTAGAAATTGAACAGTTAAGACCCACAGATATTTTTTCATATGAAACGTACTCTCACTGCTTTTAGAGTTTCGTCTTGTACTGGCCTCAAATTCCTTGTATTGTAGGGGGAAAAGAAGCAGTTTCTTTGTTGTGGAGAGTCAAGCCTTGTTTTCTGTTTCAGGAGGGATTTCATTTAATGTCAGATTGGGTTTATCTAAGCCGTTTCCAAATTTTTTGTTGCCTTCTTCCACTACCAGCAACTCCTCATTTATAAACATTCTACATCGTATATGTCTAGATGTATACAAGACTTTTTATGATGTGCATATAACTGGGAAACCTGTAAACCCACTGATGATGTTAACAAGGATCAGATGTCTGTTGCCTTCCTTGCAGAGAAAACAAGAAGGTGCAAGTTCTGGATGTTTGAAGAATTTAGCAAATAGGTGTTTGGATGTGATTCTTGGTTTCATGTGTGTGCAGTTTTGTGGCTCTCGCACGAAAGCTAAAGAAGTTTTATGCTTTAAGATTAATTCTAGTGAGTTTCCGAGAATGCTCACTCCATTTGTTGGAGGATTGCAAGCTCCGTTGATTTTTGTAGGGCTGTTCAATCAATCACCTTCATTTTTACGAGCTTTCAGTTTTAAACGATAGAAAAAAATAAAGGGGGGAAAAAAGAAATTTTATCGTAAAACTGATTTTGTGAGGGATTTTTTCCCTTCCCTTCCAAGCTCCTTTGTAACCAAAACTGTAAGAGTTTAACTGAAAACACAGAGTAACGCTACTACGGAGAACTGCCCGGCGCAAAATGTTGTTGCAATAGACAGAATGTGGGAATATTAATTGAATATTATGTGGTCCTAAAAGTCCTTTTCTATGCTTAGTTAAAAATAAATGTAGTAAAATAATTAAAATTCATTTAGGAGGTTCCAATATACCAACAGCACAGTTCTAACACTTAGATACATCCTGCAAAGAGTATTAAGTGTGAAAAGTGTTGTAAGTATAACACAAATACAACAAAGCTGTGAATGCAGAGTATAGATCCGTGATTCAATTAAAATATGTTTTTTCCTTTCATGGATTGGTCACGACTATCATTAGAGCTTATAAGTAAACATGTAAAGAATGTAAGAATTCAGTGTAAAACACATAAATACTTTTTACATACGTAGAATATATGTATGTAGTGCACAGATGTGACATTTTGCAGCACAGCAACTCACCACAAATTTGTTTTGCAGTGATCAGAAAAACAACCGGTACTTCAAAGAGTAATGAAAATATCTCTCCCAAAAACATCTACAATTTAAAGGCTTGAAAACCTGTTGTGAACAGGAGCAGAGCTGAACCAGGTATGATAATTAAGATACCTAGAAAATATTACGGGCAGTAATTAATGCCTGACTGCCAACTTTAAGTTGGTCGTCTCCATTGTTCCCTGCATTATTCCTACTCCACTCTACCTGTTCTGCTCATCCTGTCTTTATTCTCCAGGCAAGTGAAGAAACTTCTAACTAAGAACACATCCCCTGAAGTTTCACTACTTATTTCTTTCCTATTTCTTCCACTTTCATAAAAGCAGGAGTGAGCCAGAGAAATTTATATCACAAATGTGAAATATTTAGCCTCCAGTTAAACCTCTTTCTGATTAAGTAGGAGAGAAACACAAAAAGGTTAGGACCAACTGTCCATGGGTGGTTGCTCCTATTAGAAAAACATCTAGAAAGATGTTATGGATTTATTTTTTAAGTTTCTAAGTCAATACTTTGCCATGTATTGTTACAATCTTTAAGCTTCCACATCTCCAACAGTTCTGTGATCGCCCTACTCTCTGTATCCCCTTTACTGAGCAATAAAGCATTTAAATTGAGAATCAAAATTCTATATCGCATTGGCCGCAAAGTTCTGCAAGTCAGGGCAAGAGGTAAGGAAATAACGTCAAATCTGACTGAAAGACTTCAGGTCATCATGAGAGTGAAAGAGCCCATGTTCTGAATTTCCTAGCAAATAAAAGGAATGACAGAAGCTGTGGTAATAACAACAATGGGGAGAAGGGTTTGGCAGGTTTTTATGTTGCATAAATACAGCAGTATATCAGTACTAATCTGTAGGCACATGTGGGGTTTACTCCTTTTGATTGCTTCCAGTGAAACGGCATTCTTTGATTTCTCAGATTTGAGGATAAACCATTAAATACCAGATCTCTCAAGCCTACAGATAAGACATTCTTCTGAACAGATATAGTATTATTTTACCAAAATGCAAAGCAACTATTCACAATATTTCACTCAAAAACATAAATCGGGTCGATTTCACTTGCATCACTCACATATGTCACTTCTTTGTATGTGTAATGTAATATCCCATCACATATATCACTTCTACACATATACATAACAAAGTATCCCATCTTTTCCATTACTTATTACAGAAAATCCTCTAATTTCCTAGCAATGCAGCCCCACAGAACTAAGAGAAAGAGGTGTACACTGAAATAATAATGATCGTCACTTGCCTTCCAGTGATAATTGCAAAGCCAAGTGTGCATAAAGTGGTATTTCTGAAATGTTTGTTACATCTATTCTCATACAAAAGCAAGACTTAGATCAGATATAACCTGTTTAACTAGGCGGTTAACCTGTTTTCAGGAGGAACTACAACCTCATATTTAAGAGAACGAGAATGCTCACTGAGAGGTGATAGCCCTTCTACAAACGAGCTATTCCATGGCTGATTATAATGTTCAAATCTCTTCCTATTGTGATATCTTAGACACTTCATTGTATCCAGTGTTGTCATGTGTAGATAAGGATTTATTTGTGTGTAGTGATCTGTTCCCTTTTAAAAATATCAGATATACGAAGTGGAAACTTCTTCTCTGATGTTTATTCTATTAAAAGATTTCTGTTAGTTGGCAGTTATTTAATATTTTCATTCCCAGATCTCATTGTATGTAAAAAAAATCAAGGTTTCTAATCTGTCTGATTAGACATGCCATTGACTTAAATTACTTCAGCAAGCTTGTGAGCATCTCATAGTATGGAAACACAGAAATTTGCCTTTGTTCAGACAGGGTTTCCCATCCTTACTGCTGCTCAAAGACACAGGTTGGTTCACCTCTTAAGAGAGCAGTATGTTCACGTGAACTCTGAACCATCCCTTCTCATTGTCCTTCCAGCCAATTTGTGTAGATCAGCTGCCGATATAAACATCACAGAGGCAGAAAACCTCCTTCCTACTAAAGCCACAGTCTTACTAAGGGACAGTCTTGTAAATAACAGCAACTTTTATTTAAGCTGGGCTTCTTTCTTATCCATGTATTAGAAAAAGCACCTTGAGTCAAGTTGCCAAGGTTTTCAGAATAGCAATGGTTTCCTGATAAAAGCATTTGCAACTGAGGAAAAAGAAATAAATTAGAAACATTACAGTCTTGCACCACATAAACACAGCAAAAGAAGGATGGATCAGGCTGCTTTCTGTCACACAAACAGAACTTAAAATGAAAGAGACATTGCCAAAGGAGTCTGGTCTCACATACCCATGAGAGACATCAAATCCTATTATAAGCTAGTATGAGGCAGTTTAAAAAATGATCTGTATCCACAAGACATTCAATGGACTTTGCAGGCAATGGATGCATGCTGATCCTTGCCTGAATAGCAAACAGACCACATACCCATCCAGATCCTTGTGGGAACAAGAGAAAAATCTTGCCTCATCCCAGTCCTGATGCAATTACCATCATCTGCAGAAAGATGAGCATGTCAGGAGGGTACCAGGTACAGGGAGGAGACAGGCATGAAAGAGTCAGGGTGTTACCCAACAGTGTGTGCATGGGATAAGGGCATGGTGAGGGCAACAGAAGAAATAACAGGGAGATCATAGAATCATGGAATGAGTTTGGTTGGAAAGACCTCAAAGCCCATCCAGTACCACCCCTGTCATGGGTAGAGACACCTCCCACTGGATCCAGTTGCTTAAAGTTCCATCCAGCCTGGCCTGGAACCCCTCCAGGGATGGGGCAGCCACCACTGCTCTGGGTAACCTGGGCCAGGGCCTCCCCACTCTCACAGCAAAACATTTCTTCCTAAGATCTCATCTAGGTCTCCCTTCTTGCAGCTGAAAATTGTTCCCCCTCATATCCCTGCCTTCCCTGATCCAGAGCCTCTCCCCAGCTTTCCTGGAGCACCTTTCAGGACTGGAATCTGCTCTAAGGTCTCCCTGCAGTCTTCTTTTCTCTAGGATGAACAACTTCATCTCTCTCAGCCTGTCGTTGTATGGGAGGTGCTCCAGCCCTCAGATCATCTCTGTGGCCTCCTCTGTACTTGCTCTGATAGCTCCGTGTCCTCCCTGTGCTCAGGACTCCAGAACTGGGCACAGGACTCCAGGTGGGTCTCACCAAAGCAGAGTAGAACAGAGAATCCCCTCCCTGGCCCTGCTGGTCCCAAGGCTCTGGATGCAGCCCAGGACACAGTTTGGCTTTCTGCATTGTGAGTGCACGTTGCTGGCTCATGTTTAGCTTCTCATCTACCAGCAGCCCAAAGTCCTTCTCCTCAGGGCTGCTCTCAATCCATTCTCCATCCATCCTGTAATTGTACTTGGGATTGCCATGACCCAGGTGCAGGACCTTGTACTTGACCTTATTGAACTTCATGAGGTTGCACAGGACAATCGCCAAAGTCTTTAAAGATCCCTCTACAAGGCATCCCTCCCCTCCAGCCTGTCAACCACAACACAAAGCTTCGTGTCATTGAGAAATTTGCCTCAATCCCACTGCCCAGGACTGTGACAAAGAGATTAAAAAACACTGGCCGAATACTGACCCTGTGGAACACCACTAATCACCAGTCTCCATTTGGACACTGCGCCATTGACCACAACTCATTAGGTACGACCAGCCAGCTAATTCCTTATCCACCTCTTGGTCCATCTGTCAAATCCATGTCTCGACAATTTAGAGGCAAGAACGAATGTCATGAGATTCAGTGTCAAATGCTTTGGGCAAGACATAGGGGACAACAAAATGGAGTAAAAAGCATGGATAATAAAAAAAATAAGGAGGATGAAAGGGAGAAAGAGAGAGGAAGAGAGAAAGAGAGAGAGAAAAAAGAAAGAGAGGGAAAGAGGGAAAGAAGGAAAGAAAGAGGGAAGAAAAGAGGGAAAGAGGGAAAGAAAGAGAGAAAGAAAGAGAGAAAGAGAGAAAGAGAGAAAGAGAGAAAGAAAGAGAGAAAGAAAGAGAGAAAGAAAGAGAAAAAGAAAGAGAAAGAAAGAAAGAGAGAAAGAAAGAAAGAGAGAAAGAAAGAGAAAGAGAGAAAGAAAGAAAGAGAGAAAGAGAGAAAGAAAGAGAGAAAGAGAGAAAGAAAGAGAGAAAGAAAGAGAGAAAGAAAGAGAGAAAGAAAGAGAGAAAGAAAGAGAGAAAGAGAGAAAGAGAGAAAGAGAGAGAGAAAGAGAGAAAGAGAGAAAGAGAGAAAGAGAGAGAGAGAGAGAGAAAGAGAGAGAGAAAGAAAGAAGAAAGAAAGAAAGAAAGAAAGAAAGAAAGAAAGAAAGAAAGAAAGAAAGAAAGAAAGAAAGAAAGAAAGAAAGAAAGAAAGAAAGAAAGAAAGAAAGAAAGAAAGAAAGAAAGAAAGAAAGAAAGAAAGAAAGAAAGAAAGAAAGAAAGAAAGAAAGAAAGAAAGAAAGAAAGAAAGAAAGAAAGAAAGAAAGAAAGAAAGAAAGAAAGAAAGAAAGAAAGAAAGAAAGAAAGAAAGAAAGAAAGAAAGAAAGAATATCAAAGAGAGTAAAGGGAAACAGCTGGATAGAATAAGAAGTATGGAAAAATGAATGTCATAGAACAGTAAGTTCCTGAGCTAGTACAGCAGAGAAGGAAGAAAAGCCAAGGTGTTTCAACTACAGAAAGAAGGAAGAAATAAAGGGGAAAAGGAAAGGCAAAATAAATGCCTATTTTTCTATAAACTTACAAAAGAATATATGATGAGACAAACAGGGAGAAAATTAAACACTGAGATAATACAAAGAAGAGAAAGACACACAAGTGGACATACACCTCAGACTGTCCACAAGGCTCCAACAGCTGGTACTGTGAGTGCAAAGCAGCCTTTCTGACAACCTACACTATTCTCTGCAGCGACAGCTGAGACTCAGTTCAAAGCAACACAGCAGAGATCCCTAGGACTTCTTTCTTTTTTAAATGAGAAAATTAATTAAATCCCATAAATGTCTACAATATAATGAGGTGTAAATTCTGAGCCTTCAGGCTGGAATAGAAGTTAAGAGCAGAATTTGGCTGTATTTCAGATAACAGCAGTGTCAGAGAAATAAATCTTCCTTAATGAGAAATTTTGACAGACTTTTTGTTTGACTAATTTTTTTTTGTTTCAGTTGGGATAAAAGATAGAGTCAGAACGTTCTGGACTTGAACCGAGCAACATTTAAACTGAATTTAGTTACTTAAATTAATGTCACAAACTTTAGGCAGGGTGATGTGCACACATTCCAAATCCGATGGGGAAACTAACTTTCAGTTAGATGCTCAAAGGTTTACAAGCAAAACGGCCTTTGCATGTAGGGTAGCCCCAAGCACCTCAATTTTCCGTGGTACAAGTCACATTGCTATAGGTAAGTTTAACAAATAACTCTGTGTATCCCCTGGCTGAGTCCAGGCACATTTCTGCTGGCTTGCAAAGCGCAGAACACTAGAAGTGTATTACAATTGTGCAGCTTAATTACCTCTTTTATTGTATAATGATGTAAATATTAAATTCCTAATTACTGCTTCTTTGAAGGCACGTAGAAATTTTCCATTGACATCAGGATAGACAAGGGAAAAACAAAAAACATTTTTTCAAATTTTGTTGCAGAAAGAGGCATCTGGGATGCAGAAGGAGTTCTTTGATTTATAAAGTTATTCGTTTTCAAGCAAAAAGATGTTAACAGCCTTTTTTCACCCTGGAGGGTTTTAATGTAGATGCTGAAGGCCTATATTAGTGCTATCAGTTTACAGAGTAGTAATGAAACTCAGCATTGTGTTTGCATAGTTATAGGTTATATCATGTAAGACTTAACTGTGAAAAGCTGATTTGTTGTCGTCTCCCTATAAATCTAGAATTTAGTCTTCTATTTCTGAAAAAAAACCCCAAAAATAGGACTTGAATCAGGAAAACATACGAACCTGTGGACACTTATTATAAGTATGTTAATAACTTCACTCACTTCAATAGATTAACTGCACACATGAAATGCATCGTTACATGCTTTTTGCCCCCTCTTACCATTCACATCGGTGTCAAGTCCTTTTACAAAGAGCACGACCACGGTCTGTTGTCCTGTTTCCTGATGGAAGAGGAGAACTGAAGTTATGACACTAGAAAAGCAAAATCCCTGTACAAAAACTGGATAAAATAGTTTTTTAATGAAGGGAAAATAAATAAATAAATAAATGAAATGGGTCTACTTGTGGAATATACATACAATCCTGCTGGAAACAAGAATGTCTTAGGGAATCAGTCACAGGGGATATTCAGAACAAGCACTGGAGCACAGGATTTTAACCCGCATAAATAAAAGGCTGCAGACGGGGAAGGATAATTTACTCTAAAGAAACAGTCTGCGGTGTCAAATCTGGCAAAAAGGACACTGTGCTCTACACAGCACTCAAAAAGACAAGAAAAACCCAAATAAGCAACTTCACAATCTGTTGGTGCCTTCACCCAGAAGGAGCAAAATAGATAATTAAATTGTTTATGAAGTTTTCAGTGGGTTGGGAGGAGCAGTTCCAACTCCAAAGCAGCAAATCCCACGGCCCTGCAGCTCTGCCGATATTCCAGCCTCCGTTATCTGAGTATCAGCTTTCTCACCTCAATTACCACATTTTAGTAGGCTCACTGAAAAAAAAAATAAAAAAAATCTCCTTAAAAGGCAATTTTTTTTCCAGCCCAAGAATAGTCCTAATGAGATCCTGCAGGAACGCTAAACAGATTCCGTAATCACACAGAGAAATACAAGGGGCTGCAGTTTTATTTCCTATCAGGGCCTTTCCCCGTTCCCTTGTCTTTTTTCATACAAACACTCTCGATCACATTTGATCATTCGGCTTATGAAAATCCACTGATGCTTTGTCGCTTGTGCCTACCTGAAAGTTCTTGTGCCCTCACTACAAACACAAACTGTCTTGTCCGCAGCCACATCGCTTCATCGTTCCTTGTTTCAGTCAATCCCCTCGCACGGAACTAAACCAAGTCGGCACAAAATAAACTCCATGCCCTGCGTGAGATGCACCCAGCTATAAAACAGCCTGCAAAATGTGCAGATGCCCAGGATTTGCAGAGGTATTTTGAGGGAGCCAGACTGCCAGATACGGAAACTTGCAGCAATGAGCCCTAAAGAGCACTGCAGATTCTTTTTTTATTGGCAGGTCTTTTGCATTGTTCCTCTGCTCTGTAGCTTTTGCGCTCAAAGTGACAGCAAATCCTAGCTGAAAGCGTCTGTGCCTGAACTGCTGGATCCGGACAGTTCCTATGGTCTGCAAATGGGGAGAAAAAGGAGGGGCTGAGGGTCAACATTCCACCAGATTTTTTCAGAACAGTGGAAGAGAGAAGGAAAAAAAAAAAAAAAGGCACTGAGAGAAAGCAGATATTCAAGTACAAAAGAATACACTGTCCACCCTCATTAGAGATTTGTCAGCCAAAATTTGGTAAACTCTTCTGCATCGCTTTTGGGAGGAGGTGATATTTAAAGGGAGGCTGCTCGGGACGACACACAACTCCAAAGCTTCGCCTATAATCTCTGCAGATCAGCAGAAGAAGGGTGACCAGCCGCATTGGTTTTCATTAGAGCCTTATGACCAGCACAACAGCTCTCTGCTCCGGTAGGACCAAAACATTTAACCTCTTCTACAGGTCATTCGCCTTCCAACGTGCTCCTTGGGCTTGAAAGGTCATATTTACTGCTACATGGCACAGGGAATACTTGCCTCCCTTTATGCCGGAATCAGTTCTGTGAATCTATCACATGGACCTGGGGTGCAGTCAAGTTTTAAAACTCTCTTTGCTTTCATATTTTAGTTTTTCACCCTTCTGTGTTTATTTGCTCCAGTTTTCTGTCGACTTCAAACTCTTTCAGACTTGCCTGTGACTTAGATTGTTTTGACTCTGTTTGATATATCTGGCTCTTCAATTTTTTTGTTGCAAATTTTGGTTTAGTTTAGACTACTTGGACCTAAGTATTTTTTCTGAAATTATTTTAATCTTACTACCTCTATGCATCCCTTTATTGAGTGATCTTAATCTAAACAAAGTACATTTCCTAAGCAATATTTTTACACTTCTTCTGTTTTTTAGCTAAATTCTTTTTTTTTTTTGCTATCCAAGCGAGGTAAATAAAATTCCTATATAATATTAGAATAAGATATTTTTTTTCCTGAACACATTTTTATATATACGTTATAATTCCTAGAAGTTTTTAAGCTTTCAGATTTTATTTCTTTAGGGAGTGGTAATATATTTCTTCAGGAAGTGGTAATATATTTCTTCAAGCTTCAGACTGTAATTCTCCTTCTAATTTGCCCTGCTGGTTCTCTCTACAGCATGTCACAAAAACTAAATATATACAAACGTCTAATCCTCCATCACCGTTCATAATACTAAATAGAATATTATATGTGTAAGTTGAGCAAGTAACAGTTGCTTTACATATTTACCAAGATATGAAATACAGGGGTTATTTATGATTGGCAATTGCAATACCAGCATTTTTCTTCCAACCTGAATTTCTACAGCACTTTGACCAATTTTATCATGACTGCAGCTACTAGAAAATGTACAATAAAATTGTTCATTTCGTTATGTTTGTTGTGTTCTGAAACAGATTCATTTCTTACTGTTCTCCATATTTTTATTTACTTTTTGTCCTACTTTATTTCTCCTTTTACGTTTTCCAGCTCTCTTTTTCTTTTGACTTTCAAATACGTAATGAAAGAAAGAGCTCTTTATCTTCTAAAGTGCCTTTGTATATCTTGTGGGCCACCTTCTTAACATCAGAAACTCTTCTGACTGAGATGGGAAAGGTTCTTTAGAGATGTTATTTGACTGTAGAGATGCCTGCCTGTGCATCCTCCCTCTTTACAGTTACGTGCGTTGTATTTTGATAGTTTGAAACCTCTCAGTCTGCATTCGGGGCAGTTTTAGTCACAGTCTCTTGTCTTGTGACACTTGTTAGTGTTTGGGGTGGAATTTTGTGGTTTGGTTTGGATAGTTGTTTTGGGCTTGTTTTGTTGGTTCCTTTCAAAGCAGATGGCTCTTGTTTGGGTTTCAAAAATATCGAAGCTGCACTTCTCTATGCATCTCCCACTTTACAGAAAAATAAACATTTCTCCCTGGAAGGAGGCTCAGAAAGCTTTCACGAGCACACTGGGCTACACGCAAAAACATGAATGATCACAAACAGGGACTTTAACTAGGGAAAGAAAAGGTTTTTTTCTCCTACATGGGGGGGAAAAAATGTTTACTGCAAACTGAACAGTGTTGCTGCCTTCAATATAGGTTTGTGTCTTTAGTGTTCCATTTAATCTGTTGTGCACCAACAGACCCCTACGTAGAGCTACATGCGTGAATTAGCCTCTGGTATGGTGCAGAGTAAAGACTTCCTAAAACCCTTAACTAGTTAACACCCTGCTAATGAAGCACGTATGCTCATCTGGTATACATACCGTATAGAACAAATATTACATAACTTCCATATTTTTTAAGTCATAGTTTTTCTTACAAACAGCAAATTCTACAGGAAAACGCAATGGCTTCTTGAATAGGGCTTGCTTGTGAAATTTGTTCTCAAACGCATACTGTTTCTTTTCATTGTTCTTCAGCTCAGGTAGTTAAAATTTCATTTCATTTGAATGACGTAGATGGAATTCGAGTTACAAGAAGCAGAAGGCAGTGCTGACCGGTGCTCTGCTCAGGAAGCATTCACTGCACTTTTTCCATTTGCTTCTCTCTGCAGTTTTAAATGGTCAATGCTATGAAAAAAAATCTGAGACTCATTCTCACCTACAAATACCTAGGAAATCATTACATCGGTAATAGTGTTTAATTAAGCATTTCAAATCCATTCAGTGTGATGATTTTAACTGTTCAGCAGACTGTTTGTTTTCACTCTGTCAATAGAAGCATTCCAGTTAAAAATATCTAAATTAAGTGTATGCATAGAAGCCTGTTTCTTTTCTTCCTGCACTTCTTAGATTATATCATCTACTTTTCCAAGATGTCCATAAATGAGGTATTTCTCACACTGGTGTAAGGTACCCCGAGCCCAGGAGCTCTGCCTGGGGCAGCTGCAGGTCCAGTATCCAGATGCTGACGGCCGCGGGGATGTTCCTTAGGGCAGCCCCTCTGGGAAAGCTGAAGGGTGGAACAACACTGGTTCCTTGTTGGTGATAATATGTTTGCTTAAAAGAGAAATGATAACAGTGACTGATCCCACTGTGGGGAACCATTCACGATGAATCATTGGCTGTAACATAGGATACAATGAAATCAAGCTCTGTGCTGAGCAAATCTAGCTCCCTCCTTTCATCAATTAGAACCATGTGTTAGAAATTATCTATACAGGCACCTTTCTGAGCCCTGAACCAAGCAGAATCTGCAGCCTTATTTCCTGTTTTCCAAACACGGTGGCAGAGAAGCAACTTTGGGCAGCTCACCTGAAAGCAATATGCTCAGCATTTCAGGGCACATGATGTATGAAAAATAATCAGTACATTGTGGTTACTACATATTATACACATGTATAACCCCAAACATCTACATAGATATTATTTAGGGATTTACCCTGAGCTTTTTATCATCTACACGTTGAATTTCAAAGCTTGTTATTTCAGCATATGCTTTCTAAGTTTCTGGAATTGATTCCTTTAGTAGATCTGAGTCAGAGCCTGATACTCTGGTGATCAGAATGATTTATTTTCCTAGGGCTAAAGAAGTGTCAGAGATCTTGGGATTTAAAAAAAATAAATAAACAAGACACTTGGAATTAAATGAGTGGAGAGGTAGGTCAAGTTGGAAGGAAAAGTATAGTGTCATAACTGTAAAATATTTTTTCTCTAAGATTATGTGGGACAAATGAGTCCCTAGCATGTCCTTTCTGAAGTGAACAGCCACGCTCCTGACACAGAGACTTGTAAGATCATAAATAAAACTGAAGTTCTAATCATTAGCTAGCACATTCCACAGACAAGGATGTTATTTCCAGCAATTTTGCTTAGAATTTGTGATTCTTATTTAAGAAAAAAAAAAATCTGGTTTATGTTTCTGCAGTTGAAACATCTTTTCAGCCTCTGGATAGAGGGATGTTCTAAAGCGTCATTGTTAGTGAGCCACAATAATCCAGAATTAGGGAATTTTATAGACCAGGCTTCTACTTCTAGTAACTTCATCTCATTATATCATCATCATCATGCTTGAAAACCCTTCTGTCACTCTGCTTTCCCTTCAAACTCTGCCAAGTACGATCAAGAACTGAGACACTCCACACATTGTCTATGATACTAAAGAGTTTGAGCTCTGAGGGCTTTTTTTAGATTTGCTTTTCCATTCCTTTGATCATTTCTATGGTTTATTCAAACTCTTTCCAAGTGGTTTTCTTGGAATATCTTCCAGAAAATAGCCATAACAATCAAATAAATCTCACTCCTATTGCAGTTGGTCCTATTTACTCATTCAAGAACTACATTAGAACTTTCGACAGTGGCGTTACACTGTGAGCTCATTTGCACCACAACTCCCAAACCCTTTTGAGTCACTGCTTTCCAGAACAGTATTTCACATCCTGGGTGTACAATATTCATTATTTCTTACATGCTTGTCCAGAGTTATTTCATTCTTAGAATGTGTGTTGTTTTCCTATGGGTAGTTTATCCATTAACATGTACCTTCCAGACATTTGTCTTTATTTCTCACCTACGGGCCACATATGGATTTCCCTTCTTCCATGAAGAAAGCTGCACCTCCCAGCACTTTGTTGAGATAATCCAGATCTCTCATTGATCTCGTGTAGATCCTCAAGACTGCTCTGACGTCTTTCTCCCATATGGTTCACCATGTCTGAGTTGCTGGTGCCAGGATTTTCCAGACAAAGACAAGAATGATTCAATTGATCTCGTTCTTGTTTTCAGTTTCCTCATGTCCAAAAGGGCACGTAAGCACAATAAATTGATTTCCCATAAGTAGGTGCAAATTTTAATGGCTCAAACTGTTATTATTTCTCCATGCGATAGTCAGGATAACATGACCTCATCCCAGTGTGGAAGGCATGTCCAGAAACCACTGTTTCTCCCCATAGTCATCAGTGACCATGCCAGAAAGGCCTTTCCTCCCCTGTTCAGCACTTTCTCAGCTGTCGCAGGCCAACATGTGTCACCAATATGCCAGTGGTACCTTTAAGCAGAAATTATACATGCCATCTTGGTTCTTCACTGAAGCACAATAACGAATATTCAAGTGCACAATTTTACCATCACAGCAAATATTCATGGCAGGACTTGTTCTTTTTGTATATGCCATTTTTATTTTCTTCTAAATAAGATTTATTTTCTCCTCCAGTAGGCAATTTGTGATGAAATTAGAAAGTCCTCTCATCTCCTCTTACAAGAATTTAATCAACTCATTGAAAGAGTAGGTCTATCCACAATCACAGCTATGACCCAGCCTGGGGCTCAGCTTTCATACTAGCTCTGAACTACATCAGCTGCATATCATTTGAAATACAGATATAGCAACACACAATTCCCTTTAGGTCCATTCCATCTACAGTAAAACTCCAAGCTCAGATATATCTGAGCAAAAAATCAGCTGCAGCTCATGCAGATATCTAAATCTCTAAGCATCCAGCCCATGTGCCCCCTGCAAATCCTACTAGAGTCCTCATAGATCTGGGTGCAAATCTTCATGGCACAGCTATAACCAGCAATAAAAGCAGCATCAATGTGTCCAGCACTGATGTGTTACACAAGCACGCCCTGTAGAACAGATTATTTTATAAATGAACCAAAGTACTTGGAATTAGAGGCATATTTAACATCTCACAAGGAAAAGTGAGTCAGAGGAGTCTATAAAATGTAACATGGACTCAGCAGCAGTGATCAGATTGAAGCTCTTACAATGCAGAAACTCTTCATCTTTTAACTCTCTAGTAATTATGTCATTACAACCAGATCGATTGCTCAAAACATTTGGTTTCACTCCCTCTTTTTACCGCTACTAGTAGCTTTCCACTGACAAAAAACCAACCTATAAATCTGTAAACTGGTGGCGCCTCTGGGAGAAGGCTTGTATAACTCTGACACAGCATAAAACTGACGCATATTGAAATAAAAATCAGCTTCAAACTCCACTGGTGTTAAGAATCTACAAGAAAAGGAGGTGAGGATGGTGACACCCTGTCTATGTGCCCCACATCACGCAGAGGCTGGCCAGCGCCACTGGCCCTCCAAGACCACATTAAGCAAAGCTCAGGTTTCTTCATAACTACAGTCAAATCCCACAGACTTTGCTACATCTGAGAAGTTACTAATTGCATACTAAACCCTTAGGCCCATAAATGATTTGCAGCACTGGGCCTTTTAGAACTTGCATGAGTTATGGCTCTAATTAGCTGTGGGATCAGAGAAGCCACCTCAGGGTGTAATAAAACTAGATATTTCTTCATTATTAGTTTCTAAACTAATTAATAGGAAATACAGTTAATTGGGTTTTAAAATTATTGTTATTTTTCCTAGGTTTTCTAGCACATCTTTGTAAACAACATATTCTTATTATGAGACTGAGTTGGTCAAAAGTGACAGCAGAAGCTCTTTTACTCTTGGTCATACAGAAACAACTCGGTAATACTCAGTGTGGAGCACTTACAGCTTTCTGGGAAAATAAACCTTTTGGGAAAAATAATGAGGGAAAAAAAGAAGAAAAAGAGCTTTGCAGAACAAGAAGGATTTCTTCAACAGTGTCAGCAGTAAAAAAAAGACCACAGAAACTGTGGGTCCTCTGCTGAATGAGGTGGGTGCCCTGGTGGCTGAGGATGCAGAGAAGGAGGAGTTACTGAGCACCTGCATTGCTTCAGTCTTTCCTGCAAGGAATCTCAGACCCTGGAGGAAAGAGTCTGGAGAAAGGAAGAGTGTCCCTTGGTCAAGAAGGTTCTGGTTAGAGATTGTTTAGGCAGACAGGACACCCACAAATCCAAGGGCTCCAGTGGGATGCACTCGTGTGTGCCAAGAGAGCTGGCAGATGTTATCACTAATAATAGTTTTGAATATGGTTATATCTGAGATAGAATTCTTCTACTCAGAGAATTGCCTTAGGAATTTTGGTATCAGAGGCAAAGTGCTGGAAGCAGGAATTCTCAAAATTCTCTAAAGCTCCACAACATGACAGAAAACCACTGCTGACATTCCTATCCTTGCCTCTCTTCTACACGCAGTCTCTGACCGACTTTGCTTTTCATGACAATGGAACTTTCCCTTCCCAGGATGGAAAGCAAGAACCTCTTCCTAAGCCTGTTGCTCTGCTGCAGTTTGCTCAGAGCTGCCAATTCTCATCTGGTAATTGAAGAGAAGAGAGAATGCAACCTGTCAAGGAGCAACAAAATGAACCTCCAAGATCTCCCACCCCTCTCCATAGTAGGTGAGTAAAATCTGCCCTTCTTGGCCAAACTAACAAGATATGTGGAAAATAGAATTGTGGGTTAATATGAATTATTTAGATCGCTCACTGCAGCACTGCAGTTTCATACAAATGCCTTAGGTGCATGCAGAACGTGGAGTTGCAGCCACAGCATCCAAGGATAGCAAGGTGGCAAAGCACAGGTTAGAGTGAAAAAAAAACAACAATAATCAGACAATATATTTTAGTTTTACAGCTTTCACTTCAGGCTCTATCATGCTGTAAGTCTGTTTATATTGAAGGTTTTTTCCATTGATATGAGCATTAATCTTCCTTTGGAAGTCTAGTACAAATAGAAAAAGTGAACATACCTTTTTTTTTTAGCGTCTGTTTTTTTTGCAGAGAAATCACCACTTCCCTAAAGTGTTAGTATCATCTCAATTTACCTCTGTGTCAAGTGATCTCTAACCAGTAAAGCTTCTCTTGTTTAGCTCCTTTCTACAGGCTTGTAGAAGTTTTGCTTAAAACAGGTCAGTTTCTTACCTTGTTTTCTTGCATTTTCATAGAATCACAGAATGGTTTGGATTGGAAGGGATCTTAAAGCTCACCCAGTTCCACCCCTGCCATGGACAGGGACACCTACCACTGGATCAGGGTGCTCAAAACCCCATCCAACCTGGCCTTGGGGCAACAATTCTTTAAGGAGAAAACATCCCTCACATGCATTTCTGATGAAATCTGAGCCTCAGAATCCTGAATTAACCAAAGGTTGTTTAAGTGCAAGTTTATTAAAGCTTGCGCTGTTCTGGCTCCTCCCAAGCCATATCATTTCATGGTCTTTGCGATACTAGGTGCCTTCAATTTCACACTTCCAATAAGTTTCCTATTCCAATTTAAATCAGATATATAATACATTCCCTTCAGTTGATTTCTTTATCTTCTCGCAAAAATGTGCCCGTGCCTTAAACCCAGCAGGTAGGCTGCGTCGTGACATGTTACTTTACTAGCAGACACCCAAGATAGTAAAAATCCTCTTACCTTGTCAGGTCCTTTTGCTTTGGATAGTTCTGAAAAAAAATCCTTCCTCCCTCTCTGCCCTGTTTGGTTGTCTGCAAGAGACATTTCTTCCTGCAGGAGGAGAGCATCCATCTGCCCTCACCACTCCACAGTGAAGCCCAGATGCAGAGCTTTCCCATGTTATAGTCCACAGAGAGGTGAATCATAGCACGTCCTGAATTGGAAGGAACCCACAAGGATCACTGAGTCCAGCTCCTGCCCCTGCACAGGACAATCCCAATGTTCACACTGCGTACCTGGGGGCATCGTCCAAATGTTACTTGAATATTGTCAGGTTCAGCACCATGACTGCTTCCCTGAGAGCTTCTCTAGTGCTCCACCACCCTCTGAGGGAAGAACATTTTCCTAATATCCAACCTAACCCTCCTCTGGCACATCTTCCTACCATTCCCTCCAATCCTATCATTGATCACCAGGGAGAAGAGATCAGCGCCTCCTCCTCTTCTTGTGTGGAAGCTGTAAAGTGCTGTGAGGTCTCCCCTCAGTCTCCTCCAGGCTGAACAGGGCAAGTGACTTCAGCAGTTCCTCATACAGCTTCCCCTCTAAAACCTTCACCAACAATCAGCCAGGGTAGGGAAAGCAATCCACAGAAGACTAAGGAGCTGAATCTAAGCAAAAAGTATAACTTCCAGGTCACCATTTCACATGTTTTTCTCCTACGTGCATATGAACAGGATGGAAATTTGACAAGAAGGGCCAGAATAATTCGAAAGAGCAGTTTTCAGCATAACACTCACCTCTTCTGTAGGCAGCTTTTCTCAGCTGACTGTTCCAAAAAGGAAAATATGTAAACACCAGTGTAACGCCACTGGCCAAGGCTACACTCTTTTTCTTGGGGCAAGAGGCATTTCTAGAGGTGTCCCAAGGCCTTCCTGAGCCCATTTGTTCAAAGGTGGCAGTCTAGTCTGACCCTCCACTACCTTCCTTCCTAAAGGAAACTGAAAAAATACAGTGAGTAATAAAACTGAGACAAATCATTCCTCTATTCCTCATTCAAGTTTGGAAATAGTTTATTATGAAGTTGAAATGGCACATGCTCAAACTTTCTGTGTTTTATTTCAGATAATCAGTAGCCATATTACCTCTATCAATTATTCACTAAAAGAATTTATTTATAATCTGATAAACTAAATATCAATTAATCAGAAGCATATATTAATGCCTGGCATATGAAAATCCCTAGTCATGACCTTTCAAGTGTGTGGAGAAAGAAGGTGCAGGAGAAAGGAAAGGCACCAATGTCGCTTTGAGATTCATGTTAGCAGAATAAGGGACATTCCAGCCCTGCTGATTCCTGGAGCTGAGAGCAGGAGGGTGACTGCAGATCTCATCATTTTCACCACAGCAAGCTGGGAACAATGTCCCCTGCCTCCCATCAGCATATAGTGAGACAGAACTGGAGGTCCAGCCTTTTCCCTGCTTTTTTGCCGAGATCTGTGCATTACGTAGGCATTGAATGAAGAAACTGAGCTGTGTTCTTCTGGATCTGGATGCTCAAATGAGCAGGGAGAGATGCGAAAGGCAAAGAGATGGCTCTGTGGAGGCTGGAACACAGCGGTGTCATGGCAAAGGGCTGACAGTCCAGTCTTCCCCAGAAAAACAATTAACTTGGAGCAAATATTAAGAGAGTGTTTAAATAACGACAGTCTCAACTCCTGATACAGCCAATTTCTTTACAATTTATCAGTTATTATTCCTCAGGCTGCTAAATATAATGTAATTTTGTAAACTAAAAGAAAAAATTCTTGTCAGCTCAAATTAAAAATTTTGGATAGAGCTTCCTATGTTGGTATATACACTTTCTTATACTGAATTCTGTTCCTTCTGGCTGGCGACACAGAAGAAGAGGTGAATCACAGAATCCTAGAATGGTTTGGGTCAGAAGGGACCTTACAGCCCATCCAGTTCCACCCCTGCCATGGGAAGGGACACCTCCCACTGGATCAGGGGCTCCAAGCTCCATCCAACTCGTCCTTGGACACCTCCAGGGATGGGGCAGCCACCACGGCTCTGGGCAACATGTTCCAGGGCCTCTCCACCCTCTGAAAAAACCAGTGTCAACTTGTTAATTCTCCCCAAACTTTGCAAGTAATGCTGCCTTTTAACAGAAAATAATATGGAATTTGAAACATTTCACCTAATTTTATTGATCTGACAAACATGCACAAGTATCCCATCTTTTAGGCTAGGAGTTATTTCTCTGAAATCATCTTCCTAGTTCAGATCTGGCCAAGGAAAGGGTAAAAAAAGCCCTCCTAGGCTACAAACGTCAGTGATGTACTGCTTCACACAACCAACAGTGAGCTCAGATATGCTCCGTTTGAGCACAGACGGCTCCTAGAGACGAGTTTCTTCACTGCAAAACATGCAGTGATGATGCAACAATGCAGATTAGCAGCCTCCTCTGGCACAAAAATAGCATTAAACAGCTCAAATAACATGCTGTAAGATTGATTTCATATCATGTTGTGTTCTTCTCTTTGAAGATTTAAGGAGAACACCCCAGAAAGTCAGCAGGAAAGAGGCAGAGAATAAGAAATCTTCCAAGGTAGGTGACTATTCAAAAAATATTATCGAATTGGCATGGTTTAGTAGTTCTATAGTTTTTCTTGGTGTATTCATTTGCAAGTTTTTTACAGCCATTCCCCAGCAGCCTCTGCCAGTGCCCAATGACCCTTTCCGTGAAAAATTTTTTCCTAATCTCAAGCCTAAATCTCCCCTGGTGGAGCTTGAGGCCATTCCCTCTCGTCCTGTCCCCTGTCACTTGGGAGAAGAGCCCAGCTCACTCCTCTCCACAACCTCCTTTCAGGTAGTTGTAGAGAGCAATGAGGTCTCCCCTCAGCCTCCTCTTCTCCAGGCTAAACACCCCCAGCTCTTTCAGCCGCTCCTCATAAGGCCTGTTCTCCAGCCCCTTCACCAGCTTCGTTGCTCTTCTCTGGACTCGCTCCAGAGCCTCAACATCCTTCTTGTGGTGAGGGGCCAGAACTGAACACAGGATTCAAGGGTATTTTGAGGTTATTATTTGGGTTTAGGGGTCTTGTTGGTTTTGACTTTGCTTTTGATTTTTGCAGTCCTCTCTTACACAAAGGTGCTTTAACCATGAGCTGGTTTAAGTATCTATAAAATTATTTAGGCCATCACAGAGACACGTCCCACTGGATCCGGTTGCTCCAAGCCCCATCCAACCTGGCCTGGAACCCCTCCTGGGATGGGGCAGCCACCACTGCTCTGGGCAACCTGGGCCAGGGCCTCCCCACTCTCACAGCAAAACATTTCTTCCTAAAATCTCATCTCAATCTCCCCTCTTGCAGCTGAAAAATGTTCCCCCTCTTCCTATCCCTGCCCTCCCTAATCCAGAGCCCCTCTCCAGCTTTCCTGGAGCCCCTTTCAGTACTAGAATCTGCTCTAAGGTCTCCCTGGAGCCTTCTTTTCTCCAGGCTGAACAACTCCAACTCTCTCAGCCTGTTGTCGTATGGGAGATGCTCCAGCCCTCAGATCATCTGCATCTTCCCATGATGCAGTCCCTCTACCTCCTTATATTGCTGCTACTTCTGTCAGTCTCACTATTAGCAACCATTCAGTCAACCCAAGCTCCCGTGCTTCACTTCTTTGCACCTGTGCTTTCTTCTGACCCATACTCATCATATGTTTACATGAATTTTCATGCTTTTTCTTCCAGAAAAAAGCAAAACTGAAGACCCCTCCAAAGCCCAGACCCACCCCAGCTGCCGACTGTGTGCCAAACTTCAAAACCTGCAAACCACACTTGAATTCATGTTGTAACTACTGTGCTTTATGCAAATGCCGAATTTTTCAGACCATATGCCAATGTCTAATGCTAAACCCAAAGTGCTAAGCCAAACTGGGAACACAATAAGGCTTCTGTCTTTCATTACCTTCTCAAGTGTGCATTTCAAACTACCCCCTGTGTAGAGCAACCAAAGCAGAGAGCTTTGAAGCTGGCAGCTTGGACTTGTCTCTCTTAAAATTAAAAGGACAATTATTTTTCTTATGGAGTTAGTGCTCTCATAACAGAACGTTTCTTCGCAGAGCAGTCAACCAGGGAGATTTACATTGAGCAAGTATTTTTTCGCAAAATTGACCTGCATTTTAGGAAGCATTTTAGGTTCTTATTGGTTGGGGGTTTTCTTGTTTGTTTGAGGTTAGAGGGATTTTTTTGAAGGGTCATATTAACCACAGAATCACAGAATCATTAAGGTTGGAAAAGACCTCTCAGCTCATCCAGTCCAGCTGTCAGTCCAACCCTACTACACCATGTCCCCAAGTGCCACGGCCACACAGTTTTTGAACCCCTCCAGGAACGGAGACTCCGCCACTGCCCTGGACAAACTCGTGCAGTGCTTCACCACTCTTTCATTAAAGAATTTTTTCCTAATATCCAACCTAAACCTCGCCTGATGCCACTCGAGGCCGTTTCCTATTGTACTATCACTTGTTACTTGGGAGAAGAGCCCAGCACCAAACCACAACATGGTCTAACCTGCACCGCAAAACCTGCACCGATGGCATAAAAACAGCCACACTAAACCAGAATTGGTTGATCCAGTAAGGGGCCAACTCTGGGGCTTGTCCGCAAAGACAATACAGCACCAGCTTCCACCACAGACAAAATATTATGCTGAAAAGGCAGGTTTTAGGGTTAACTCCCATTTCACATATTCAGTGAAATTCAGGACGAGAATTGCCGTAGGTTACTCTACCTGAAAAGAGAAACTCAAAACAATAAGGCAATTTTTTAATCATTCCCAGCTGAGCATCAGTCCGTCCACCTCAAGGTTTATCAGGCAGTAACCAGTATCTCCAGGGTGTACAATACACATTTATATTCAAACTCTAAATGTATCTGTGCCTTATAACTTCAAAAAAAAATCACATTTTTTCCCCCAGCTGTATCCACAGGAATAGAGCCTTCAGCCCTTCTTCTCCTGCTGCCAAGCCCACAGCGCTTGTAGAGCCTAAAAGCAGGAACACACATCCAGGACTTCAAGGAAGAAATGAAAGATCAGCAAAATATGAATGTGTATCGCACATGTACACCTCAAAGAAAACCATTATAAGCAGTCAATCTTTCTTTGCCCACTCTTACTACGAGCAACCTCCATGCACGCAACCAGTGATTACAGGGAAAAAAATATTGAGTGCTCAGTCAACACATAAAGGCTCAGGAACAGCTCTGAAGGGATGGATGAAGCTCAAGGCAGCAGCAAAGAGGCGTCTCAAAGATAACTTTCTCTTATTCTTGAAGCTCTTTGCCTTAATCTTGAGTTATCCAAGATGGCACAGGAGGAAACCCTTTCCTGGATAAACTACCAGGAGGGAAGTGGTAGATCACAGGCGAGCAAGGAGGCAGAAGACCCAGAAGACATCACCAACACTGAAGACTCTTCATCTGCCAGACTCCAACTCTTGCTTTTCATTTTCTTTGTTCTGTACCTACAATGTTCCTCTTCCCTACTCCTCTATGCTCTTTTTTCTTCTGTGGACCTTTCTTGATTTTAGTATTTTCCCTTCATCCCAGTGCTATTGCCAGTCGCCACAGGAGCCATGTGCACTTCCAAGGCTAAAACCACATCTCTCATGTTCACGCCACCTGGTTGTTAGACAACTGCACCCATGTCCCTGGCAATGCTCTTTTGCTTTCACAATCAGATATTTTCTAACCATGAAATTTCTAATTACAATCCTGAATTTCCTGATAATCTGTGCCAGTCTATTTGAGAGGAATCTTCTTTACTAATTTGTTTCGAAGCACAGCTGAGGGCTATGCAAACCTTCCAGGCTGGCAAAGGTCATATAGATATTACTCTAAAGGAGGGATCAAGCCATTTGAACACTTTTTTCTTCTAATAATCAATCCAAAGTCCAGAGCTCAAAACTCAGGTCAGAGTCAGATGTTGGCAGATACTTTGTCATCTTACAGATGACAAATTTAATCTAAGAGCCCAAATGATAACAGAATCACATTGTGTTCCTTATCTTTTATAAAATATATCAGCTGTCATATACGATGCAAGCTTGAATTCTTTTAAATGTACATAAGTATGTCTTTTAATGCAATATTCTGGCTCAGGAATCAGTAAGCCGTTCAGTTATGGTGGAAAAAATATGAGAAAGAAGAATGATATGTTATAGTGGGCTAAGGAAACAGCATTTGACTAGGTAAATATGGATTCCCATCATGTTCTTGTAACTATAAGAATCTGTCCTTGGTTGTTACTAAAATCATACCAATAATCACACAATAACTTCTCGTGTGGAAACAGTATCATTTTTGTACAAGAATGTCCAGCTGGTCAGGAAAATTATGCTTGACCAGGGTGGAGGAGAGCAGGAGGAAAAGGATGGGAAGGAAGGAGAGATCAAACAAACACCTCTTCTCTAGACAGGAGCTCCTACTCCGGCTTGGTGGAATCACAGAACAGTTGAGGTTGGCAGGGACCTCTGGAAGTTCTCTGGTCCAGCTTCCTACTCAGGTGGGCTACCCAGAGCTGGCTGCCCAGGACCATGTAGAGAAAGCTTTTGAATATCTCCAAGAAATATCTGGGCAATCCGTGCTGGTGCTCCACCACCCCACTAATAAAAAAAGAAAAACAAAAAAACCCCACAAACCTGTTTTCTGATGTTGGACTCTCTCCAATCTGTCCACGCTTCATACTGGGGAGCATCCCAAACAGGACATAGTGTTCCACATGTTTTCTTACCAGTGCTGTGCAGAAAGGAAGGATCACCATGACTTGCTGGCAACAGTCCTCCAAATGCAGGTCACCGATTGCCTTCTTTTCCACAAAGGTTCTTTGCTGCAAAGCTGCCTTCCAGCATATACTGGAGCCTGGGGTTGTTCCTGCCCAGGTGCAGGACTTTGCACTTCTCTGTGTTGAACTTCATGACGTTCCATCAGCCCAATTCTCCAGCCTGGCAGGTCCCTCTGGATGCAGCATGACCCTCTGGTGTATCAGCCGCCCCTCACCGTTTTGTGTCACATGCAGACTTGCTGAGGGCACATTCCACCTCATCATCCAGATCACTAATGAAGATGTTAGTCACCGCTTGTTGCCATCAGGTGCAAGAATGGAAATTGTGTAGATCCACAATGAAGAACTAGAGACACGGACGCTGAACCAGCAAAGTACGGGATGGTGCACACATGAAATGAAGGAAAAGGAAAGATTGTCTCATATGAGAAAGAGGGAATTTGTTTTTCAACAGGCATGCACACACTTCTAATATAGCATTTCCATGCACTGCATTTTGACAAATTTGATTTGTTAACAAGCTTTTTGTGTAACTGGAATCGAGTAGAAAGAGGCTGCGCTTTCTTTCTAATCAATTCATCTATCACATCAAAGAATACCTATAACCAAGAATTCTGAAACTGTTATTAGCCTTAGCGAATGCACTTTTCCTGGTAAAGGCCATTTGCATGAGATATTGATAGGATACAGAAATCAGTAAAACACGTACACTTGGCACTTGCTTCCTGTATTTAGTTTGAACAGATATTGAGGAGTCATTTGTACACAGAAGACTTCCCCAAGGGACTTGTCTAAAGTGTCACCAGCACCCAGATGATAAAAGATACAGGTGACAAGATGGAAGGTTTCAGTGTTAATTGTCACACAGCAAAATGTTGCTACTGAAAACTTGTTGGAATCCAAGCTTAGAGGCAGACGCTGGAACGGTTCCTGACAGAGTCATTTTTCTCCTAGAGACTAACAGAAATTCTACCCTCATTACAGCTTAGTAGGATTAAGTACAAATAAATCACTCTTGGCTTCTTGAATATTGCCTGCCTTGTGTGAATTTAAAACAGATACTGTGTTTTCCCATCCAAAGTCCTGACTTGATTGCTTATTTTCGCACTTAAAGACCATAAAATCCAAGTTTATCCTGATGGATAAAACAAATTATAGAATTAACAACTATACTAAACTAGCTGTAAACACTTCATCGTTTTCCAAGCTATAAGAAACTGGTTTGGAGACCCCAGAGGAAAATTATTAACTTCTCATATGTCAGTCTTTAGGATCTTCTCACAGAAGGAAATATTTAATAGAATGTAGAAAACTTTTCCTAAGTTCTGTAGATGAGTCCACAGTATCTGTGACGCTGCTTTGGCTGCAGGTGACAAGAGATTCAATCAAGTCCTTTTGAGATGTAGAAATACTGTTAGCCTCATGATGAAATCATAGAATCATAGAATCACTAGGTTGGAAAAGACCTCCAGGATCATCGAGTCCAACCATTCTCATCAATCACTAAACCATGTCCCTCAGCACCTCTCCACCCATCCCTTAAACCCCTCCAGGGAAGGTGAATCAACTCCCTCCCTGGGCAGCCTCTGCCAGTGCCCAATGACCCTTTCCCTGAAAAATTTTTTTCTGATGTCCAGTCTGAACCTCCCCTGGCAGAGCTTGAGGCCATTCCCTACCTCCTGTCGCTAGGGAAAAGAGCCCAGCTCCCTCCTCTCCACAACCTCCTTTCAGGTAGTTGTAGAGAGCAATGAGGTCTCCCCTCAGCCTCCTCTTCTCCAGGCTAAACACCCCCAGCTCTCTCAGCCGTTCCTCATCAGGCCTGTTCTCCAGCCCCTTCACCAGCTTTGTTGCTCTTCTCTGGACTCGCTTCAGAGCCTCAGCCTGGAGAGGATTTGGTGGAATTTTCATCCCTTTCCTCAGCTAATTATCCTGATCTGGGGGCCAAGACATCCAACTCTCTGTTCAGGTTTTTCTGGTCCTCCAGAATCAGCACAAGTTCTACCAGAAAGCTGGGGACTAGCTCTTTATCAGGGACTGCAGGGACAGGACGAGGGGTGGGGGGTGGTTTTTGGCCAAAAGAGGGAAGATTTAGATTAAAAATTTAGCTTAGGTATTAGGAAGATTTTTTTTTTCCTTGTGAGGGTGGGGAGGCCCTGGCCCAGGTTGCCCAGAGCAGTGGTGGCTGCCCCATCCCTGGAGGGGTTCAAGGCCAGCGTGGATGGGGCTTGAGAGCAACTGGATCCCGTGTGAGGTGTCCTTGCTCATGGCAGGGGTGGAACTGGGTGATCCGTAAGGTCCCTTGCAACACAAATCATACTATGGGTTTCTGCCTCTTGCACAGCTCCATTTGAAGGAGCTAAGAAGAGGGATATCAGCATTTGCTCTCCCCTTTTCCCCCTCCCTCCCCCTCTGATAACTGACTTTCACAGAAGAACCAGTTCAGCAACATCAGCAGAACAGCCCAGTGCTATCGCAGACACCTCAGACACCCATGCAAGGCTGGTAGATGTGACATGGGACAGATCTGGAAGACCGTCCCCATCTAGAGGAGGATAGTGAGGCCAGAGACACCCTGGGCTGCCTGAAAGAGCCATCAATCACTCAAAGTGCCCTTCTGAAACTTGTAGTGCCTGCAGCTTGCGTTCAGGGGTAATACAAAACATTTTATTGGCAAACTTCTCAGACGATATGCAGATGGCCAACACGTGGCTCAGTCCCTCTCCCATCTCTCCCAGAAGAAAAAGGAGGCTCCAGCCATTTATACAAGATTTTTCAATGAAATAAAAAAAATAGTGCAATTGCTGGACAGCACATGCACACGTATTCCTATCTGGGGAATCCTTTGAGGTGAAATCCTGGCCTGAAATGAAATATGGGAGCCCTAAATGGCTGTAATAGTGTCATAACACAATTCACATGTGGCATTCATTTAATACATATAAAGGCAGGAAAAGACAAAAATATACCCTCTCTAGTGATCCGGTTCAGGGCCCTTTGAATGAACAGAAATTATCTATTGATTCTAATACAGTTTAATAAACACCTTCTTTGCTCGTTCTCCACCAACAGGTAGATTTAGCTGCTAACAGAGCTCTTGTGGTTCCCTGCTATCTCTGATGGGTTCTTCAGTTAAACATCTTCCGTGACGGTGCACGGGCTCCTTCTCACTCTGCTTGAACAGGTAAATGACAGTATTACACAACTTGTAGCAGTAACAGCAGAAATCAGCTGTGAGAATATATACTCGCTCTTCCTTGCGTTCCATAACAAGCACATGTGGCCTTCAAAAAAAGAAAAATATACATATGATTTCCTTATACCATAATGGTTTTTGACATGTTGGCAAAAGACAGCAATTCTTTAAGCCTTCCAGAATGGAAAGGGGAGTGAATACATACAAAATAACTCGACAAGCCAAAGCTCCCTCACTCCAAAAAGGCCTCAGGAATAGCTGGTAGAGCAAGACCACTTCAAGCTAGAAGGTTGTAGTATTTGGCCAAGAGCACCTGGGTCTGGGTAATCCCAAACACAATTACAGGCTGGGCAGAGAATGGATTGAGAGCAGCTCTGAAGAGAAGGACTTGGGGTGCTGGGGAATGAGAAGCTCAACATGAGCCAGCAACATGTGCTCACAGTGCACAAAGCCAATTGTGTCTGGGGCTGCATCCAAACAACTATGATTAGCAGGGCGAGAGAGCAGATTCTCTACTCTGCTTTGGTGAGAACTCACCTGAAGTCCTCTGTTCAGTTCTGGAGTCCTGAGCACAGGAAGGACATGGAGCTGTTGAAGCGAGTCCAGAGGAGGCCACGGAGATGATCCAAGGACTGGAGCACCTCCCATCTGAGAACAGACTGAGAGAGTTGGGGGAGAAGAGAAGGCTGTGGGAGACATTAGAGCAGTTTCCAGTCCTGGAAGGGGCTCCAGGAAAGCTGGGGAGAGGCTCTGGATCAGGGAGTGCAGGGATAGGATAAGTTTTTAGCTGTAAAAGGGGAGATTGAGATGAGATCTTAGGAAGAAATGTTTTGCTGTGAGGGTGGGGAGGCCCTGGCCCAGGTTGCCCAGAGCAGGGGTGGCTGCCCCATCCCAGGAGGGGTTCCAGGCCAGGCTGGATGGGGCTGGGAGCAACTGGATCCAGTGGGAGGTGTCCCTGCCTGTGGCAGGGGTGGAACTGGATGGGCTTTGAGGTCCCTTCTGACCCAAACCATTCTAGGATTCTATGATTTAAAATATTGCCTTGCTATAAGCTGAGATTCAATTCATAATGATTTTTCCATTTGGGAAGCAAATATTTGGAGCAGCATAAGGGCAAACCAAATGGTTTACTTCCCTTCATCAACTTGTTCTACATCCCTCCATCACTACTGCTTGCTTCCAAATGCAAGGGTTTGGTCAGAGATGTTGTTCTTTATCAACAAACCAGCATATCAGGCACAGGCAGAGACCTTCACTGCCAAGAAGGGTCAAAAGGAATTTGTATCCAGTTGTTAATAAAATACACATAGGAAGCAAGTTGGTGGGGTGGGGAGGACAAGGGACACACAGGACCATCAAATGTTTGTTGTGAGTGTATAATCATAGAATAATCATAAGATCATAGAATCAATGAAGTTGGAAAAGGAAGAATCATTTAGGTTGGAAAAATAAGCACTGGCTGAAAACAAAATCTGGCATCAGCCTGGTTATTAAGCATGTAAATGTGCTTCCAATATCTGTAATATTGCAAGTAAGATGCTGTTTAGTTTATTTCTAAAATGCTCCTGTTCTACCAGGGAAAAGGAGTGCATTGCCTCTGAATATGTCCCATGTCATATTCCCTTATGGAAATGATTTCCCAGTTGATGAAACCAAAAGCAAAGCGCTACAGAAAAGTAACAGGTTTGCTGAAAAGCACCGCCAGGCTCAACAAGGCTGGAACAAGGAGTAAAAACTTCACTATAAACTTTTTATATATCCTAAAAAGTTTAATTTCTCGGCTATTCAGGGAATTTGAGAAGTAGAATGGATGTCAGACCCCATCCAGCTGTGAAGGATGCTGCAAACCTTAAACCCTTCTTGCCTTCATCCCTTTAACTTCTAGAAGTGTTTTTCCATGAGACTTTAATTCTTTCAGTCCTTTGTTTGTTTTTGCTTTTCTAAGTTACCATGCAAACCACAGCACTCCAGAAGGGTTAGGGATTTCAGAAAAAAAGGATAAAATTAAATTTAATTGTAATTGATGCTTCTACAGTTGTGCAAAGTTGCCCAGTGGCACACTGTGCTACTGGAAGAACTACTGAGGTTACAGTGTGAACGTCCTACACTTGAAGAAAGCCTCATAGGCTAAAAAAATACACCTTCATATGATCTTCAAGAGGAACCACTGCAATGAAATCTGCATTTGTTCCTACTTCCCACTCTCATCCCTGCCCATGGTCTCTATATTTGTGTCAGAGTCGTCGATGTGACATGTGCTGTGCAGTCCCAGGTGAGAAACGCCTGTCCCTGCTGTAGGACTCACTGTGCCAGATGCGGGATGCCAGATGAGCTGCTGCACAGGGTTTCAGCCCTTCGGAGGGGGCACTCATCAGCCTCAATCAAACAAATGCTGATCTCTCTGCACTGGTAGTATTCCTCATTTATTAGCTACCATTGAAGCCCTTTAAGGGGAATCACAGTGAGACTGACAATCCATATTCACAGAATCAAGATGCTTGACCTCAGGCTAGACTGCACATCGAATTAAGTGCATGCAAATTAAAAAAAAATAAAAAACCAGCTAAAAAATTTGTTGTAAATTAATTAGTGAAACTGCCAGGGACAGAAGATGTGCACTTGCCAATAAAAAGCAAGCAAGCAATAAGGCTGACTTCATAGAACCATTGAATCATTTAGATTGGAAAAGACCTTTAAGATCAAGTCAAACCGTAAACATCACACATGGTTTAGTCTACCACTAAACCATGTCCCTAAGCACCACAGCCACCTGGCTTTTAAATCCCTCCAAGGATTGGGACTCCACCACTTCCCTGGACATCCAGGTCCAGTGCTTGATCACCCTTCCCATGAAGTAATTTCCAGTCTAAATCTTCCCTGGTGCAACTTGAGGTCATTTCCTCTTGTCCTATCACTTGTTGCTTGGGAGATGAGACCAGCATCCCCCTCACTTCAACCTTTTTTCAGGAAGCTGTAGACAGTGACAAGGTCTCCCCTCAGCCTCCTTTTCTCCAGGCTAAACAACTCCAGTTCCTTCCAGCTGCCTCTCACAAGGCTTGTTCTCCAGCTCCTTCACCAGCTTCATTGCTCTTCTCCAGACACTTTCCAGCATAACGTCCTTTTTGCAGCAAGGGGCCCAAAACTGAACCCAAGATTCCAGGTGTGGTCACACCACTACAGATACATTAAATATTTTCAGTAGCTCAAGGATCACACAAAAATATATAAACCCATGGCAAAACCCGAAGGATCTCATTACACAAAACAAGTTAGGGCACAGTCAGATCTTTAATAAAAGCACTTAGAGTCAGTGACAAACAAGATACAGCAGAAATAACAACTCAAAAATCAAGTCGGGGGTAGAAGTATGCCACTGGTGTCTTCACAGCATTGAACAAGATGCCTAAACCATCCCCTCAGAGGCTTCTCAGCCCTTCACAATGCACTAGAAGGCTGCTAGAAGTCAATCCTCAAGCTGAGGCAGAAGAAGCACAGAAGGGTCATTGTTCTGACCAAAACTGGTAGAGTAACTTAACCCAGAAAACCACCCCAGCTCTAATAATTTCCTAGTAGGAGATTAAGTAGTTTTCATAGGAAGGAGACTGAGCAACCTACACTCCTCCCTACTTCCCAACATGCACCTCGGCTGGGGCACCTTTGTGGAGAGAAGCTCAACACTGCCAGACTCCTAAGAGGATTCATCAAATTTGAGCAGGGCATGGAAAAAAGCACCTCCCTGCAGAAATCGTTCCCCATCTTACTGGTTTGTTTGTTCAAAAAGGCTGTCAGCCACATGACTGACAAGACTACACATTTTCATTTCACAATCTCCCCTTACTGGGACATTAGGAGTCAATAAAAAGTGCATAGGACCCTTTTCATGATGACATTATTTAAGTAACTAATTCTAATTTCAAAGGTTAGAGCTTTCACTAACAAATGAGGCCCTGAAGCTGCTTGGTCATGGGTCGGCTTCTGCAACACTGAGAGAATGGCAAAGGGCTTGTTTTCAGAAGCCCAGCACACACAAGAGCTTTGGAAGGTTGTATCCCTGCAGTTTGGTCTTTGGGTAATGCCACCTGCTCAGTATCGATAGTGGTCTGGCTTGAAAGGCCCATCTCTGGATAAGCCGAGGTATTTGGCCTGCTTGTCACTCAGCTTCGTCAGCTTCACACACAGTTTATCCAGATGAGCAGCAGCCACAGCTTCATCCAGCTGGAAAACAAAGCAGCAAGAAAAGAGTATTAGCCAAACAGAGTCCTGCTAGGTCAGGAAGTAACAGTTACTGTTAAGAAACAAATATGTGAAACCCACAGCAGCCTCAAGAAGGACTTAGATCGATAGACTAACAGTCAGACAGCTCTTCTCCTGGCAAGGAACTTTACCTCCTTGAGCACAGAGGCATTTGCTTTGAGCACAGAACTGTGTTCAGATGGGAAACCCCCATGCTTTTGAGGGAGTCAAGTTAAGCTTAAGTAAGACAGGCAACTTCTATATAATCAAGCCCATTTTGATCTCATTTACACATTCACATCCATCCAACAATTGAAGCAGAGATCAAACCATTCAGAGATAAGAATACCCAGTTTGGTAGAACAGCAAAGCTCTAGGCATGTTTCCACTACAAAGACATCTGGACATATCAGACCATCACCTTATCATTTCAGATTTGTTCCAATACTAAAAAAAAAAAAAAAAATCACCTTTCCAGATATCCCACATTTGGGGCATATGTATTAAGAAATTCTTTCCAGAACAGCTATTTCAGCAAGAATACCAATATCTGTTGGCAGCATCTTCATGAGCAATAAAGCCAAGGTGGGCTGTAGGACACCGGCTCAAAATGTGGATATACTTTGCCCCAGAGGTGTCAGGCAGTCACACAAACCCAAGAGACTGAAACATGTAAAGCTTCAAGACAGTTAAGTGCAACAGGAGATCAGTACAGAAGAGTCAGAGGGGGTGCACAGCCAGGAAGAATATTCGAAGACAGAGAGGACTCCCCTGGGGAGATTATTCCAGTGTTTAACTGCTCTCATGGTGAAAAATTTTCTTCTGGAATCCAATTGGAATCTCCCCAAGAGCAACTCAGACCCATTCTCCCTTGTCTTTTCACATGACTCCTTGTAAAGACGGAGTCTCCATCCTCTTGGCAGACACCCTTTATGTACTAGCAATAAGGTTTCCCCTAAGCTTTCTCCTCTCGAGGGTGAACACACCCAGTTCTCTCAGCCTTACTTCACATAGAAGGTTTCCCAGTCCCCTCATCACCATCGTGCCCCTCCCGTGGGGCATCTCAAGAGCCAACACCGCCAAAGATGTACAAGGCAAAATTAAGCAGTTGAAGAATGTAAAAGTAAACCGTGAAAGCCACCAAATGCTACATAAGAGTTGGGAAAATGACAGAAGAAAGAAAAGGTAACTGGAAGGCCTGTGTTTAGAAGGGAAACAAGGATTTAAGCTTGGATCCTGCCAGGAGAAAAAGAAAAAAAAAAAAAAAAAAGAGGTGTTAAAAATTGAATGTATATCTGGTTGACCAGATCAGATAAGTGCGTTTCAAGCAAGTTTAAAACAGACTACACCCACTTGAAAGAGAGCTGAGCCCCTGACACTTCCCAGGTCAGGTTCCCAAACTGCAGCAGAGCTGTTTCGCAGCTGCTTCATCTGGAGGACTTCAAGACGAAGATTAAAAGGTACAGAAATACATAAAGGGAAGCTAACATTCTTACCTTAAAAATCAGACAGCTGAGAGTAAGGATGGACAGATTTGGTGCCAAGAACACAGACAAAACAGTTCGTTGCCTAGAGCAGTGGTGGCTGCCCCATCCCTGGAAGTGTTCCAGGCCAGGTTGGATGGGGCTTGGAGAAACTGGATCCAGTGGGAGGTGTCTCTGCCCATGGCAGATGGTTGAAACTGGATGAGCTTTAAGATCCCTTCCAACCCAAACCATCACATAATTCTATGATCTCCAGGAACACATACTCCAGAAGCATGTGCGTGTTTGTAATAGCTGACCATGAAATCAATATCCTTGTAGACAAATAAAGTGCAATGTTAGTTACTTGGTAATTCTTACCTTTTTACATTTGGACCTGAAAGCTACCCCAGAGCTCAAGGAAAGATACTGGCCAGATTATTAGAGATAGCTCTCCTGCCCATCTTTTGCCAATTCTGACAAGGTGACTGCTTTATTCTTTGAAATTCTATCTGGAGCACAGAGGTTAAAAGAGCATTTTGTCAAAGTAAATGAACCTAAAAAGATCACTGCCATATGCTCCACTGACGTGTCCCTCTAAGTAACTGGGCTGGGCATTCCTTCTTATTTCCAGCTCAAGTATGCTTACTAAAAATCCTCAGGAAGATGATGAAGCCAACTCTATTAGCAACATTGGATCATCATTTTTAAGAGATCTGTCAACAAAACTTCTCCTTTGAAGATAATTAAGCATAAGCCTGGCAATCAACTCTATGCTGTATTTCTGGTACATTTTGCTTGATCACTAATAGGTGGGTTTGGAAGCTTATGTCCTTCAGCAAACACTTCATAACTAAGCCCAAACGCACACAGTCTACTTCCCAAATGAAAAGCATTTTCACATTTAGTGTCACACCTGGTTGCATTCCAGAGGCAGTGGGATTTAACTCCAGCATCTCTTTAAATAACCATCTCAAATTCTCAGGCTTGTTTTGGAAAATTAAAACCAGATTAGTCTCATAAAAGGAATTTGAGAGTTGTGACATGATCCAGATTTTTCCAAGAACAAAGAATGCAGAGATAAGTTTAAAGGGAAACTCGAGAGAATCTGTTAGTAATATTTCGTGAAGCAATTAGGATCAGATCGTGATCAGGTGCAAATGGGACCCAGATCCCATCAACCACAGAAAAAGTGATTCCTGGTTTCACTCCAGCTTCAACTCCGCCCCACTGGACTTTGCTGCTGGATAGCATGCGAAAACTTGCCGTGAATGCTGACATTCAGCAGAAGGTATAAGTTGACTGAGAGAAGCTCCCTGACTATCCTGGGGCAGCACAGGGCTTCCTAGCACCTTCAGGAAGAGCCTCAGGTTGAGCCAAAAAGTGATGGAATATTTCTATCATAAGACATGGGACAATGGGTATAAACTAGAGAGGGGCAGGTTTAGATGAGACAGGTTCTTCTCAAGGTTCTTCTTGTACTGAAGGGTCCAAAATTGAACCCAGGGTTCAAGGTGCAGTTTCACTAGCACCCAGTCCAGAGGAAGGATCACTTCCCTAGTCCTGCTGGCCACAGTATTCCTGATGCTGTTGGCCTTATTGGCCACCTGGGCCACTGCTGGCTCATGTTCAGCCGCTGTCAACCAATACCCCAGGTCCTTTTCTGCCTGGCAGCTTTCCAGCCACTCTTCTGCAAAACAGGTCAGCCAGAAACACCAGCCCACTTCAGACTCACCGTGACCAAACCAAGCATTCACTGAGGGACAGAAGCTCCTTGCAACAACAGCAATCAGTAGTAACACGAACTCCAGCACAAACGATACAGATACATGATCACATCTGAAGTTGGTTTCTTTACAAGCTTGGATCTTTCTGCTTTCCTAACTCACCTTCTTTGGCAGGAAATGGACTCCAACGGAATACTTGTCACTGTGGGTCCACAGCTCGATCTGGGCCAGCACCTGGTTGGTGAAGGAGTTGCTCATAACAAAGCTGGGGTGACCCATGGCACAGCCCAAGTTGACCAGTCGTCCCTCCGCTAGCAGGATAATGTGACGGCCATTCCTCAGCGTATAGCGATCCACCTGGGTGGGTAAATGCAAGAGCAGCGCTGCGTCAGGGGAAAGAGAGCATTTTAAACCATGCAAAGTTCAGTGGGCTTTGTTCCTGCATCAACAATTCAGCAGTGGCCTGGCACCACAGACTGATTACAATAGAGACACCCTTCCTTCCACTCCTTGCCAGCATTTGCAAAGCCTGTAGCTATCCTGGACTTCAAACAACATGAATCTCAGCATCTGCTTCATGTTTAACCAATTATCCAGTTGTTCTGGTTTTTCCACATGGCTGCAGTGGGGAGCACGCTGCTGGCAGTGAAACGCAGTTCGTATACACCTCATCCTAACAACCGGCATGGACAGACAGGAGGGAAGAGGATACTTCTCTGCATGCGATGGTCCAGAGCCCTTGCATATAACATGCGTAAGAGAGAAAGTTCTCAGCCAGCTGAAACCGCCTCCCTGTAACTCTTCTCACTTCCCTAAGGCCAATGCTTTACAGCAAGATAATCCGCTGTCCTACCTTCTGGTCCTACCTCATGGGGCCAAATACATGGTCCTCCACTCACTGACTTCCCAAGCTCAGCTGCAGACCACAGGACTCTGCACGGAGAACCAAGTCCCAGATGGGCTCAGGAGATGGGTCCTCATCTGTGAGAGTCCAACACAACTCAGGAAATAATGTACTTAAAATGTGCCTCAACTGTCTGGGCCAGACTGGGCTCCTGCAACGTTAAAGTGAACCCTGCTGCTCCTTTCCACCAGCCATCAGCTCTGCTCTCCCTACCTTCACCCCTGTAAGAGGCTACAGCATTAAAGACCAGCATGAAATGCTGATATATGTCACAAGGAAATTCACCGTTCACTGGAATTTACTGCTCATGTGGTGCCAAGTATGTGGGAGTAGAGCACACCTGTGGAAAGACTTCAGATAACCAGCAACCAGCTTTGACAAAGGTTAATGCTGTAGACAAGTGAATTTATCTTACGCTGGCATAGCACAGCAACTGTGGAGGACCTAAAAGGGCCCCTTCCCCACAGCTGTATTTATACTTTTAGTCTCAAATGATAAAGCAAAACATGCATCACTTGCAGCTTTATTCTCACAGCTTTGGCCTGTAAGTTAAAAGCTATAAGAGATGAAGCTTTAATTGTAAAAATACCGCCTTCTGCACAGGTATTCTTAGCAGAGATGCAATAAATAAACCAATAAAAACCATTTTATTAGAACAGGTATTTTGCCCTTGGAGCAAGTCTGTGCCTCCACCTGCCTTCCCCAGCCACGCTTCAATTACAGCACGTTCTCTCCTTGGGTTCATAGAACAGATGGTGTTTTCAGTACAACACATGCAGACAGTAATCACCTCAAACAGAAGTCATAAACAATATCTTCAACTTCTCCTGTCCAAGAGCTGTAGAGCAAGGTAGGGTTTGTAAGAACGCTCTTGGCTGAGCAGTTCCAATAGTTCTTATGGATGCTGATTCTCCAGTGTGGGTCACCAAGCAACAGTGTTCAACCCACCCAAAAATCACCCGAAGGGCTAGCAAAAGATTATAGGAGGGAAGCAGCAAAAGAAAGAAGAGAGCAGCCAGAAAATAGGAATACTAAAAACCTTGGGAACAGCTAGAATATTACTTATATTAACATCAGAGAATAATGGAATGGATTTGGTTGGAAAAGACCTTTAAGATCATTGAGTCCAACCATTGACCCAGCCTTGCTAAGTCTGTCACTAGACCACATCTCCAAGTATGACATCCACTCATCTTTAACACCTCCAGGGATGATGACCACCTCACTGGGCACAATCTTCCAATGCTTGGCAACCCTTTCTGTAAAGGAATTCCTCCTGATATCCAATTTAAATCTCCCCTGGCACATCTTGAGGCAATTCCCCCTTGTTCTGTCACTGGCTACCAAGGAGAAGAGACTGACCCTCATCTCACTACAACCTCCTTTTTAGGTAGCTGGAGAGAGCAGTGAGGTCTCCCTTCATCTTCTTTATGTTGACAGACCAAGCTACTACAAGGTAGCAGTTAACCAGTATTTCAGCCTTGAAGTCTGAGCGGTGTGGTTTAGGTGTCCAAATATTATATCCGTGTAATATCCACACAGCTCGCACTCAGACAGCTGCTGGCTTGGGCACGGATTCACAGAACTTGTGCATGGAACCTCTTACTCATGGACCCGCTGACATGACTCTCAATGCACAGGGTAAGGCAGAAAAACGCAAATTAATATCTTGGCACAGAAGTAAATACAGAGTAGCAGTGGGGCCAGCAGAGGCTCAAATCAGTCCTCTGGAAACACATCTATGGGCAGATAAACAGGCTGATTAATAAGTTCAAGAAACTGCTACAGAATTCAAGTTATCCAAGTATTAAGTTCATCTCCATACTCATATAAACGCCTCCTTCCCCTTTCTCCACCAGCATTTAGCTTGCTGAGGACCCTTCTGGCTGCTTTGCTCTTCCCTCCACACCATGACACATGAATAATTTATTTTCAGAGCCAGAGGTCATTGATCCCACCCTAACCTTTCCTTCCCTTCCAGACCTGAACTTGTGCTACACCTCAGTCTCCAGTACCAGGAGGCAGCACAAACCCCAATTCAAACCAGCCTGCCAGCTTCGCAGTAATAACCCTGTTTTCCTCCTTAATTGTACTTTGAAAGCAACAGATTAGCCAGAATGCACAATATGATGTTTTCCTTCCCAAGCATTAAACATTTCTTACACCAGCTCACCACTTGTAAATGGAGACCATATGGCACTGTCAGCTACCATGATGGACACTTCCACAACCACTCCGTACCTCTAGCCGGAGTCTAGGAGCCCTCAGCTCTGGTATTAATCCTCTGATCAAGAAACAGATGTCTCCATCAGAGAGCAGAGATTTTTGCTCTTGCACTGTTTTCCCTCCCTGTTTTCCCTCCACACAAAAAAAAGCTGCCGGGTCTTAGTGAAAATTGGAATATTTAGAGTTAGTACCAAGCTACCGGAAAGCAAGCAGCTGTCCTCAGGCTCCTCTTGGACAAGAGCTGTTGAGCAAAGTCAGCTCCTCACTAAGGTCACAGGCAAGAACAGACCTGAATGAATGAACTTCATACTTACTTGAGCAGATATTGTGTGTCCCACCAGCAAACAGAATACTGAAAAAGCTCTCATGACTACTTAGGAAGAGTTTGATGTAGGTAACAAACAAGCCACAGGGGGGTAATGAAAACTGGAAGGGAAGATTGAGATCTACCAAGGTGCACAATTGGGCATAGTGTTTTAAAATATTAGAGAGCCTGCCCCATAATCCTGCTATCAGCAAGCACCCTCCTGCTTTGAAAGGTAACTACAAGTCCCATGCCAAGTCAGACAAAGCCTGGTTTGCTGTAGGTAACGTCCTCCCTCTGTGCTGGTAATAAACGGTTTTGATTTAGCTTAGTTCTGCTTCTCCTCTTTAGAGCTGAGATGAAATTTTTAGATCCCTATTTTCCTGTAGCCGTAGCTTGAAGTAAATACATGCAAGAATGCAAGCTGAGCAAGGATAAAACATCTTGCCTTATCTGCCCACACACAGACCTTTGGTCTACACAGGTGTCCAAAAGGAAGCCACCAAGTCTGGGAGAGAAGTCTGAGTTTGGCAGCACTCCAGAGCAGCTTTCCTGAGACTTCAATTGCTGAGTAAAATATAACGCTTTAAAACAAAGAGGTGTGAGTTTTTTTAAACCTTCACAGAATCCCAGAAGACACTCCCTTGCGATTCGCTCTAATCCTGACACCCTGCGCCAGGACTGAGATTGTTCTGGTGCAAAGCAGCTTCCAAATCGGAGAGGGAATCCAAATCAGCCAGCAGACAACCTAGGCGTTCTGTTCTTAAGAAGTTTCATCCCCCTGACTTGTTTTTTGAAGCTGTTATGGCACTATTTTCAGCTGGGGGCTATCAAAGAAAGCACATTTCCATACCTACTCAACCATGCCCCAAACATCAAAGCTGACCTCCTGTAAGGAATTAGCTCAATGTAATTAACTGTTTGCGTGACCACCTTTAAGGGGTGGTCCTGTTTGTTCAGCAAGCAGTAAGACATGGGGAAAGATGCACCTCGTTGTACACTTGGGCACTGACAGGAACCAATTGCTCCAACAGCAACACAAGAGTGTGATGTGCAGCTTCTTCCAGGTGAACGAGGGGAAAGCAGAGCAGAATCTCCATTCTGATTGGCCCAGAGCAACACTGGCTTCCAAGTACCCAAAGAGAAATATCCTCCTTTCTGGAAACAGACACTGAGTAGCTATTGCTTCTTTCTGTCAGGACAACTTATGCAAGCACTGTCTCACCTGAGGTTTAACATTCACTGTCTCTACTGCATTTTCATTCAGCCACTTTGCATCAACTTCCACATCAAAATGGCCAATATTACACACTATGGCATCATCCTTCATCTGCTCGAAGTGCCTGCAAAAAAAAAGTTATATCAGTAGTTAACGTACAAAAAAATGTTTCTTAAGCCACAGAAGATGCTCTGCTTAAGAAATAAAAAGTGCCTAGTTCACTGACTGCATTTGACTCTCATAATATAGAACCATAACATCATAGAATGGTTGGGATGGAAAGGACTGTAAAACCTTGGCAGGGACACCTCCCACTGGATCAGGTTGCTCCAAGCCTGATCCAACCTGGCCTGGAACCCCTCCAGGGATGGGGCAGCCACCACTGCTCTGGGCAACCTGGGCCAGGGCCTCTCCACCCTCACTGTGAAGAATTTCTTCCTAATCTCTAGTCTAAATCTTCCCTCTTCCAATTTAAAGCCATTCCTCCTTGTCCTAATACTATATGTCCTTATAAAAAGTCCCTCCCCAGTATTGTAGGCCCCCTTGCAGGCATATAAAGACTACTGGGAAAACCTCCAGAGCTTCTAGGGAAGGACACTTTCCTAGTATATAAGAGGTTACCGGTGAGTAAATATGTTCCCAGTACGGAAAGTAAAACTGTTTTGTTCAATTGGTCAAAATTGAAACATCTGATAATCTCCCCTACAAAGAAGAATAGTTTTCTTCATGGCTTTCAAGTGGGCTCATCTCCTCTCACTTAATCTCATCTTCCACCATAACATGTACAATCACAATGTCAAAGACAGGAATGAGTTTGTGGAAAGGTTATAAATTGAGATCTAAGACGCAATAAAAAAACCACTGCAGGGTAGTTTATTGAGAACAGACTAGTTTCAAGTCGGATATGTGTGTAAATTAATGGAATCACTTTCAACTTTTATCTAGCTCCTCTTCTGTTCACATTTATCTGTCCTAACAGAACTTAGCCCGGATGTTTCCACTCTGCACAAGTCTATCTATCCTGCTACACCTTTTGTTTCTCCCTCATTACATGCTGTAAGACAGGAAAACATGCCACACGGCAACATCCAACAGAACTCAAAGACCAGAGCCCTGATTTCTCCCTACATTTATGCCAAAAGCTGTTGTCCAGAACTGAGACAGCACATTAACTCCTACCATACCGCTGACAAGTTATGACTATCTAGCTGTACAGGTGTGCTCTCAGGAAAATAAGCAGCTAGACCATACCTGCCCTGAACAATGTCAGTGCAGCCAGTGGTGGTAACAAAAATGTTGCCTTCTTTGCAGGCCTCCTCCATGGTTGTAACTTCATAACCTGAAAAGAGAAAAAGTTATTCCCCTTGTTAAGAAATGGGCTTCAACATTACAAGTAGAAAAGTAGCGAGAAAGAGTAAATAAGAGAAGTCTACACTAACACCTGACCTATAGAGGACACAAGGCAGTGGACATACTTGTCTTACTGAATACCAATATTGCACAAAAATATCCATCCCTCACCCATTTCTAATCTGTGGATCTATACACTCAATGTCTTGGATCCCTAGGTGGAGTATCTGGCACAGCACTCAGACTGGATTCAGGGGGCCAAGTTTGCAAAGGGAAATGCACCCACAACACCTGCAGGTTCTGGTTGGATATGAACAGCAACAGGACAAACTGATCCTAAGCAGCATAGTTACCTGAGGCACCCACAGAAGAGAACAATCACAGCTCCTGGAGCGCATTGTGAGCACAGCCGGGAAGGTAGAGAGCATAGCACTGCTCTCCAAAATACCCTGGTCAGGGTAAGGCGTGGTGCTTTATTTGCACAAGGTTACACAGCTTGAAGATAGCGAACCCATTCAAAACCAGGCCTACAGCAGTATCAAATGGGGGCCTACCCAACTATGATCTCTGAACTCCAAACACATCTTCAAGGCCTATGTTAATAAACTCCCCTAACTGTAAGGAACTGAGGGGGCTGGAGAACAGGCCTTATGAGGAATGGCAGGGACAGCTGGGGGTGTTTAGCCTGGAGAAGAGGAGGCTGAGGGGAGACCTCATTGCTCTCTACAACCACCTGAAAGGAGGTTGCGGAGAGGAGGGAGCTGGGCTCTTTTCCCAAGTGACAGGGGACAGGACAAGAGGGAATGGCCTCAAGCTACGCCATGGGAGGTTCAGGCTGAACATTAGGAAAAAAATTTTCATGGAAAGGGTCATTAGGTACTGGAACAGGATGCCCAGGGAGGTGGTTGAGTCACCTTCCCTGAAGGTGTTTAAGGGATAGGTGGACAAGGTGCTGAGGGACGTGGTTTAGTGGTTGATAGGAATGCTTGGACTCGATGATCCGGTGGGCCTTATCCAACCTGGTGATTTTATGATTCTATGAAAAAATTCCTACAGTTCAACTGGAGTCATTTTCCCTCAACAGGGACAGGGTTGAAACCCACTGAGACTATCACAGAATCACAGAATAACCAGGTTGGAAGAGACCCACCAGATCATCGAGTCCAACCATTCCCACCAATCCCTAAACCATGCCCCTAAGTACCTCATCCACCCTCACCTTAAACACCTCCAGGGAGGGTGACTCAACCACCTCCCTGGGCAGACTGTTCCAATGCCTAACTACCCTTTCCATGAAGAATTTTTTCCTTATCTCAAGCCTAAATCTCCCCTGGCGGAGCTTGAGGACATTCCCTCTTGTCCTGTCCCTTGTCACTTGGGAGAAGAGCCCAGCTCCCTCCTCTCCACAACCTCCCTTCAGGTAGTTGTAGAGAGTAATAAGGTCTCCCCTCAGCCTCCTCTTCTCCAGGCTAAACAACCCCAGCTCTCCCAGTCGCTCCTCATAAGATTTGTTCTCCAGCCCCTTCACCAGCTTCATTGCTCTTCTCTGGACTCGCTCCAGAGCCACAACATCCTTCTTGTGGTGAGGGGCCCAGAACTGAACACAGTACTAGAGGTGCGGTCTCACCAGTGACGAGTACAGGGGGAGAATAACCTCCCTGGACCTGCTGGTCACGCTGTTTCTGATACAAGCCAAGATGCCACTGGCCTTTTTGGCCACCTGGGCACTGCTGGCTCATGTTCAGTCAGTTGTCAACCAGCACCCCCAGGTCCTTCTCCTCCTGGCAGCTTTCCAGCCAGGTTTCTCCTAGTCTGTACCTCTGCTTAGGGTTGTTGTGCCCCAAGTGCAGGACCCGGCATTTGGCCTTGTTAAACCTCATGCCATTGGTCTCAGCCCAGCAGTCCAGCCTGTTCAGGTCCCTTTGCAGCCTCCCGACCCTCCAGCAGATCCACACTTCCACCCAGCTTAGTGTCACCTGCAAACTTGCTAAGGGAGCACTCGATGCCTTCATCCAGGTCGTTGATAAAGACATTAAACAGGACTGGACCCAGCACTGAGCCCTGGGGAACCCCACTTGTCACTGGCCTCCAGCTGGATTTAACTCCATTTACCACCACCCTCTGGGCCTGGTCATTCAACCAGTTTTTCACCCAGGAGAGTGTGCACCCGTCCAGGCCAGAGGCCGACAGCTTCCGAAGCAGAATGCTGTGAGAAACTGTATCAAAGGCTTTACTGAAGTCCAGGAAGATACATCCACAGCCTTTCCCTCGTCCAAGAGTCTAGTCACTCGGTCATAGAAGGTGATCAGATTACTCTGGCAAGACCTGCCTTTCATGAACCTGTGTTGACTGGGCCTGATCACCCGGTTCTCTTGCAAGTGCTTCTTGATAGCACTCAAGATCACCCGCTCCATGACTTTCCTCAGTACCGAGCTCAGACTGACAGGCCTGTAGTTCCCCGGATCCTCCCTGCGCCCCTTCTTATAGATGGGCACGACATCAGCCTCCAGTCCAGCGGAACCTCCCCAGTCATCCAGGACTGCTGGAAGATGATGGAAAGGGGTTTGGCCAGCACATCCGCCAGTTCCCTCAAAACTCTTGGGTGGACTCCATCCAGCCCCATAGACTTGTGGGCATCTAGCTGGGCAAGCAAGTCTCTAACCACCTCCTCTTGGACCTTGGGAACCTCATACTTCTCTTCCAACCCCTGGGGTTGTGCACAGAGGGAACAATTTTCCTTGCTGTTAAAGACTGAGGCAAAGTAGGCATTGAGCACTTCAGCCTTGTCTTCGTCCCCTGTTACTCTTGTTCCCTCTGCATCTACTAGGGACTGGAGATTCTCCCTAGCACTCCTTTTGCTGTTGATGTATTTGTAGAAAGACTTTTTGTTGTCTTTCACAGACTTGGCCAATCGCATTTCTAGTTGGGCCTCAGCCCTCCTGACTTTTTCCCTGCACATTCTCGCTTCCTCCCTATAGTCCACCCAGGATGCCTGCCCCTTCCTCCAGAGGTCGTAGACCCTCCTCTTCCTATTGATGTCTCTCAGGACCTCCCTACTCAACCATGCTGGTTTCTTACCCCGCCGGCTACTTTTCCGGAACTTGGGGAAGGCTTTCTCCTGAGCTGCTAGGAGTTCCTTCTTGAAGAGTGCCCAGCCCTCATGGACACCTTTGCCCTCAAGGAGCGCCTCCCATGGGACTTTTCCGACCAGCCTTCTGAACAGTCCAAAGTCTGCTCTCTGAAAGTTGAGGGCGACTGTTCTGCTCACCTCCATCTTCTTCATCTCACCCTGCACCGAGAACTCTATCATCTCATGATCGCTTTGCCCCAAGCGTCCTCCAACCTTCACATCCCCCACCAGTCCCTCTCTGTTCACCAACAGCAGGTCCAGGAGGGCACCGTCCCTTGTCGGTTCGCTCACCAGCTGTGTGAGGAAGCTGTCTTCCACACACTCCAGGAACCTCCGGGACTGCTTCCTTTCTGCTGTATTATACTCCCAGCCTGTATCTGGAAAATTGAAGTCTCCCACAAGGACTAGAGGTAGCGATTTTGAGACTACACTCAGTTGTTTGCAGAAGAGCTCATCAGCTGCTTCTTCTTGGCTGGGTGGTCTATAGCAGACTGCCATCACAATACCTGCCTGCCCATGGGCTCCTCTGATTTTCACCCACAGGCACTCAGTCCCATCCTGACTGTAGTCTAGCTCAAGGGTATCAAAGCCCTCTCTAACATAGAGGGCTATCCCACCTCCTCTTCTGCCCTTCCTGAAGAGTTTATACCCCACCATGGGTACACTCCAGTCGTACGAGTCATCCCACCACGTCTCCGCAATGGCATCGACATCGTAGTCTCCCTGCCCTACCACAGCTTCCAGCTCCTCCTTCTTATTTCCCATGCTGCGTGCATTGGTGTAAATGCACTTCAGCTGGGCAAGCGTAGCTTCAGCCTTCGCAATAGGGCTCCTCCCCAACTGAGCAGTCCTTGACTTAACTAAGGCCACAGTGCCAGTTTGCTGCCTGCCATCCTCAGCTGCACTCACCCCCTCTTGCTCAGTGGTGATATACGGGCAGGTGTTGCCAGCAGACCACCCCTTTGCCGCTATCTTGTCCAACTCCTTTATGCCTCTACAGTGACACAGAGAGACCCCTGCCAGATCCATTACTTTCTGCATCTCCTTCAGTTCTCACCTTCCATGGCTGCCTGCAGCGCGTTGATGGGATCGATTTCAGTAATGATGACTCTGGCTCCAAAGCTCCGCAGGGCCTGAGCGCAGCCTTTGCCCACATCACCGTAACCTGCCACAACTGCTACTTTCCCAGCAATCATGACGTCTGTAGCACGTTTGATGCCATCGATGAGGGACTCTCTGCAGCCATAAAGGTTATCAAACTTGCTCTGAAGAAGGAAAAGGAGCAGTTTCAGAAAAAATCACTCCTGTAAGAATTCCTTAGAGAAGCAAAATGGACTTAAGCGTAAGTACTACAAACTGGAAGGTTGGCAGTGAGCTAAACACTTCAACCCCAGTGAGGGATGGGAAGGAGATAAATAAAAACATCAAACCAGGTTATTTATTTTAAATTAGAGGGGTGAAGATTTAGGTTAGACATTAGGAAGAAATTCTTCACAATGAGGGTGGTGAGACACTGACACACGCTGCCCAGTGAAGACATGGATGCCCCATCCCTGGAGGTGTTCAAGATAAGGTTGGATGGGGTCTTGGGCAGCCTGGTTTATTAGGAGGTGTCCCTGCCCATGGCAGGGGGCTTGAAGGTCCCTTCCAACCCAAACCATTCTATGATCGAGTTTCAATCTTGACAGTGACACCAGACAAAGGCTTCGGCACACCCCTAGTGAGAAGCATTTCATAAATATGTTGTGTCTACTGACCAGGGCTCCAACACCTTACTAGCTTGCTAGAGGTAACCTGAATTTACCAAATAAAAGCAAAAAGCACATATAATTATTGTGTACAGAGGCAGGTCCACGTTCCTTAACCAGATGTTCACCAGTTCTTCCTGGAGGTCTGCAACTGTGGTTGGTAGATTTCTCTTATTACAGAAATACCAAACACTCCATGAAGATAAGCACAGCCGGCCCTAAAAGTGAGCTCAACCCAAATCCACTTTTTTAGAAACATCTGCCTTTCTGCACCGTCAATGCTCATTTGAGACATCATGGGATCACTTCAAGGATATAGTGGAAATCTGTTCAGCACCAGCAGGAGAAGGAATACTTGAACAGAAATTATAGCATCCCAACACCAAACTGGTCAGACAGCAGAACATAGCAGAAGGGCTCTAGCTGCATTACCTTGGTGACAGAGTCATTAACATTGATAGCTGGCACTTTCAGGGTCCCATTGGCCTTCATCTTGTACAGGTTGTGGACTCCAGTGGTTGTCTCTTCTGAAATACCCCTAATTCCTGTGGGGAGAATAAAAGGATTCACCTTAGCTGGAGTTAACACTGCTGCAAACAACACATCCAGGTGCTCAGAACATCCTCCAGCAGCTTAGGGTAAACAAACACATTGCAGGAAGCAGGGAAGAGGCAAGAACCCTCATTTAGATCCTCAGGCAGTAGTTAAAAACATCAAACCAGCTTCTTTCCTCATAAGGCAATTAGAAGAGCAGGACAAAATATTCTTTGGAAAAATGGGAGAGACCAGGCTCTAGACAAGGGAATCAGGGATGACCCCACTTTAATTTGTTCCCTCACAAAATTATCAACAAACTCTTCTGCAGAAAGGGCCAGATGTTTGCCTCAGTGATGTTTTTGCACTGTAGTCCATTCTCGCAGGGTGGCTCAAGAGAAGATGATTCCTTGATAACCCCACTGAAACCTAAAGCACCCGGATCAACTGAAAAACAAATCAACTGTACAGTTCACCATTCCTAGCCTTTCGGTTGTACTCAGCTTCAGTTCTGACTAAAGAGCCAACATCTCCCCTACATCTGGATACAGCTACATGAAACTTTGCTTTTGTGGGTATAACTAGCACAACTGAAAAGCACTATTTCAGATATACGCTTATCTGAAAACACTCTAGGAAGCAGAGACCAGAGACAAAGGACCATCTAGAAACACCAACATGATAAAACAGACTAAGATCCCAACAGTGCAGGAACTGTGGTGGGGTTAGCAGGCTCCACATTACACCAAGACGCCAAAGCTGTGAACACACATCTTGCTTTGAGGGTCTTGACTCTTTCTGGATCTTTTGACAGCACCAGTTCAGAAAGGGCATCAACTGCATGCGACTTCTGGATCTTTCTCCTCCTAATGTATCAATAATGCTCACTGTTTCCGGCACTGTGCAACTCCTTGTTCACTTAGAAAACCTGTCTACGTAAAAAGGTTCACAATTGATGACAAACAGAATAAATTCAAAAGTGAACTATCCCATCTGGCTCAATTTCCACTGTAGAGGATACAGTAATTATGTTTGTTCCTTAGGGCTGGAGGCACACTGCAAGACAATTATTTCATTGATCTGTAGAGGGAAATTCTGCTAAATTAGGCTGAAACCACCAGGACAAGCAACATCTCTAAAACGAGATCCATGTGGCACTTGGAGCTAATTCAGATTCACAAGAGAAAATAGGGAAAAAATGAATACCAAGGTCTCTGCACATCAGAGATTGATGAAAACGAGATATTGCCCCGCCAGGCAAGAGACTTCTGACGCTGACCTCCAAACAGAAGTGAAAAGATGCTCGTAATCAAAATCATTTTACAGTCATTTTGTTGTAAAACCTCTGAGAAAGAAATGGGGGGAAGGGAAGGGAAAGAGAGGCAAAAGGGTAGGTAAAAGGGAGGGGAAGGGGGGAACAGGGGAGGACAAGAAGGAGGGGAGGGGAAGAGGCGGCAAAAGGAAGGGGGCAGGGACACCTCCCACTGGATCCGGTTGCTCCCATCCAGCCTGGCCTGGAACAGCTCCAGGGATGGGGCAGCCACCACTGCTCTGGGAAACCTGGGCCAGGGCCTCCTCACCCTCACAGCAAAACATTTCTTCCCAAGATCTCAGCTCAATCTCCCCTCTTGCAGATGAAATCCATTCCTCCTCATACACGCTCCTGGAGTCCTGTGCTCACTTCGGGAATCCCCAGCATAAAGATATGAAAATGTTGGAACAGGTCCAGAGGAGGCCACAGAGATGATCCAGGGGCTGGAGCACCTCTGCTCTGAGGACAGGCTGAGAGACTTGGGGTTATTCAGCCAGGAGAAGGCTGAAGCTCCGAGGAAGGCTGAGGAGGGACTTTATACAAGGGCATGGAGTGATAGCACATGGGAAAATGACTTTAACTTGGAAGAGGGAAGATTTAAACTAGACATAGAAAAGACATTCTTCACAATGAGCTTTCGGTAACCACACCCCACACACCCTGACCTGCAGAGAAACGGAGTTCAGGCTTTAGTGTCCTTAGGGCTCACAGGGAGAGCACAGGACACTTTCAAGAACATTGCCTGGTGCACAGTGAAGCGCAGCATCTGCACTAAGTCCCCAAAGCACTGATTTTCCAGTGCAATGGCCTAGACCAAGCACAACCATTCTCTTGTGAGGGAAACCTATGGAAGGCAGAACCCTTCAGTTCCAACCTGTTCTCTCCCCTTTGGTCTATCTGGCAACTCAGAAACACACATCTCATCCTTCAAAAGCTCTCCAGGCTGACACTTCTAAGCTTGGCAGAGTCTCTTTAAAACTGCTCTAAGTACACCAGCAGCAACCCTCCCCTGAAGGCTGCCTGCCGGCTGCCCGAGGTGACACCTAACAAGTGGCCTAAGCTCCATCCCAACTCCAGGAAAAGTGCTGCCTATACCGCTGAATTTCACTGCTCGAGTGACTTCAGTGACCAGAGTACCACAATGGGACTACAGCAAGGAAAAGCTGGAATTAAACCGATACAGCCTTGCTAAAAACTCAGACCTGCTGTGCTGCCCTGTTTCTTACTTGATCAATCAGCAACCCTGCATTTGTGGATCACATGTGATCCCATCTTCTCCATGCTAGCCAAACAGCAGTTTTCTGCACCAGAGACCTCCCTTACGTGGGTTCAGGACTTTCTCTTTTGTTCTTTCCCCCTCCTGTCTTTACTTATGTTGATTTTAACGGCATTTAGGTCTGAGGAATGAGCCAACAGTGCAAAGGCCATTCTGCCTTCTAATGGCAGTTGCTGCTAGGAAGAGGGGAAGCTTCCTGAGCCTTTCCACATGATATTTAACACATCTCCTAGCTCAAGCAGACTTGAGCAAGCCCTAGTTTCAACTGTTAGCTGCACATTAGGACTGAACTAACTTCTATTTAAATTAGAAGCAGCTGAAGCAAGGAAGACAGACAATTCCCTTTGAAATTAGCCCAGAAAACTTGCCCAGTCTTTAAATGGCAAACAGCACTTTACAGTGCTGCGTGCCGAAGTGTCTCCTGTGCTCACAATCCCACCTTTCCACACACTGTGCATGCTCTGCTACCATTACTCTTGTCCTACCTCTCCCCAAAGACATCAAGTATCCCCACAAGCCCTTAGGATGTATCAGCCTCTATTATTCTCAAGATATAAAAATAATGGATGCTACACAGCTCTATTCCTTGTGCCCTTACTCACATGAGCACATGGATGGGAAGCAGTCCCAGATTCCTCCTCTCACAGGGCCCTATCCACATCCTACTGCCTTCACATCTCTTCCCCAAAGCTTCCTCTTAACGCAGCGCAAGAGTCCAAAGACAGCTGATCCATCAGACTCCTACAGCAACCTCACCTCTAAGGACCAAGAACAAACATCAGCACACCCAGCTGTACCAGTTTAGGTTCCACCTTGTATCACCATCCAATTTGTTTCAGATTGCAGATCAAACGTGCCCTTCAGCAACACTGGGCATCCACAGCTTGTGGCAGTAGAGTCAACAACCATCAGCAAAGCTGAGGAGGATCTATCATACTTCATACAACCATAGGATCACAGAACGGTTTGGGTCAGAAGGGACCTTAAAACCCACCTACCTCCAATCCCCCTGCTATGGACAGGGACACCTCCCACTGGATCCGGTCACTCCAAGCCCCATCCCATCTGGCCTGGAACCCTTCCAGGGATGGGGCAGCCACCACTGCTCTGGGAAAGTTGGGCCAGGGCCTCCCCACCCTCATTGTGAAGAATTTCTTCCCAAGGTCTCACCTCAATCTCCCCTCCCTCAGCTGAAAACCGTTCCCCCTTATCCGATCCCAGCCCTCCCTGATCCAGAGCCCCTCCCCAGCGTTCCTAAAGCCCCTTTCAGTGCAGGATGGCTGCTCCAAGGTCTGCTTGCCAGGCACAGAGCAACATGCTACTGCAGATCATGCCAAATTCCCTTCAGATGAAACTTTTTACATAAACACGTAATAGCTACACCACACTGATCTGTCTTCAGTTTTACTAACTTACACTCAAAGTACTAAAGTCAACAAAACAAAAGTTCCAACCTTGATTCCATCAGAATCTCTGCTGACACAAACTAGATGAGTTAATGCTTTGTAGTTTATATAAAATAGAGAACTGTTCTCTCTCCAAGAAAGATTACAGGTTGTCATGACTTCATCCAGAGGTGCACTAAGAGGATGGGGAAGAAAAAGCATTGGTGTGAAAAATATTACTTGCAAGCAGACACTAAGCAATTCTAAACACATTCCCAGGAAGCTTTGGCAAGTCCATAGCAGCACCAGTCATTCTCAGGTAGTGGAGACTGGGAAGGACAGGTCCCTGTAGCTCACAGGGATGGAAACAGCTCCTGCAGGTGAGAGGTTCTTGTCTTAGACTGTAAGCAGCTTTCACAGACTCATTCTCAGCATGTTTGCACGTGCCTGCCTCTCCTTCCCCAGCCCTTTTACACAAGCAGGGAATTCCCACAGAAACAGACTGCCTAAACAGCCCCCCAAGCAGAACTGCACCTGACAGAACAAAATGCGAGTTACCTTTCAAGAGCTGTGGGTATTTGGTATGGACAAGGTTGGTAAGGTCTCCACCATCATCCAAAATCATGTTGAGGGGCTGCCCATCCTTGAAGTACAGGGTCTGCTCAATGCACCACAAATATTCCTCATCCGTCTCCCCTTTCCAAGCAAACACTACATGAGAACAAACACGCACAATTAGCCAGTTACTTACTCGGCACGTGGTAAAACAGACAAAGAAGGATTTCAGCAGCAGCTCTCAGTAGCAGAGCGGACAGACAGATGATTATCTGTGCCTGTAGGCCAGAAAAGACATTTGTATTGAAAAAAAAAGAGCTCAGAAATGAAATCACTTTGCCTTTTGTTCCAGGCCACAAACTTGGTCAAAATTTTGATACTTCACTGCTCTCCTTATTCTTCTTCTGTGTTGAGAGGGAGAAGGCAACACAAACTAAAGCAGACTTGCATTCACAACACCCTACTTGCCCCCCTAATACATCCTATGCTACCAGGAACAACCAGGGGATATATTGATACAGACAAATGAAAATACAACTACAGCATTTTTTTAGCACACCAGAAAAAAAGCAAATAGAGTTCAGCATGAGCTAAGCACCAGACTACAAACGCTTCAGCAACTTTGAGTTTAAATTCTAGTCTCTAGCATAGTGCTAAAATCCAAGCTGCTGTGTGGTGTCTGCTCTCATTGGGGCATATTTCTACAGAAGTGCATTTACCAGCAGCAACATGCTGCAACCACCACAGCATGTTCCATCTAGTAGTATTTTTGCTCATCTGGACATTTGTACCAGCTTCTCAAGCCTTACTGGCATTCAGCCATTCAAACCACTGCTGGACACAGGGTTCACAAACCACAACATTTAGCTAAATTGTAATGTTTTCACTCTTTACACTGAAAACTAACTCTGGAGCCATGAGGAGCTCCCCATGCGATTGCCCCTCCTGAAGAAATCTTAGAACAGTTTGAGTCAGAAGGGACCTTAAAGCCCATCCAGTTCCAACCTCTGCCATGGGCAGGGACACCTCCCACTGGATCCGATTTCTCCAAGCCCCATCCAGCCTGGCCTGGAACACCTCCAGGGATGGGGCAGCCACCACTGCTCTGGGCAACCTGGGCCAGGGCCTCCCCACTCTCACAGCAAAACATTTCTTCCTAAAATCTCATCTCCATCTCCCCTTTTTCAGCTTCAAACCATTCCCCCTTGTCTTATCCTTGCACTCCCTGATCAAAAGCCCCTGCCCAGCTCTCCTGCAGGCCCCCCATGAGCATCAGTATCTCATACACAACCAGCATTCCTCCAAGATCTCCTAAATTCACTATGTGAAGTGCAGTATTAACAAAACCGAAAGAATACCAAGGTCAGTGGTCAAACTTGGACAAACACTCTGCCTGCAAACTGTTCTTCTGTCAAGTTTTTGGATTTTAGGAGCTGTGAGGAAGGCAATATCCTAACACGGGATCTAGAGTCCCAGCTGGCCCTCTGACACCCCATGCCAGAGGCAGGCAGAGAAGGGGATGCCTGCAGCTGATACAGGGACCGCTTCCTTCTGTTACCTTAGAACGGACCACAGCTGGAGAAAGCTAAGTGTAGCAGAAATGCAAGACACCTCACAAAGCAAAGACTCAGGATGCCAGAAATCAGATTTAGCCTCTGCCAACATCTGGGCTCAGGCCATGCAGTTCCCAGCACAGAGGCACAAGGAGTGCATGTTCTTAAGCGGAGTAACACAGCAGACAGATAAATGCAGTCATACTGATCCACAAGGAATAGCTCTTTATTAGAAGATGACAGTAACTGAATAGCAGCATCCTTATAAATGGCTTCAGAGATGTAAGGCAGCAGTGCAGCTGGCCCAGCTCTAGCCTAAAAATATCTTGAATATTGACCCTGTCACTGAAACCAGGCACTTGGAGTTAACATCCCATCCCCTGTCTAGCACCAAGCTTGCTGGAAAGCACCAAATACCTCCATCCACACACACCTACACACCAATCCATTTAATTACCCAGCCCATTCAATCACCTTAATGACCAGGCTCAAAGCTGACAATAGAAAGCCAAGCTCTTTCACAGTCTAACACCAGCTATTGTCAGAAGCGCTATGCACAGTCTGATGCAATGCAGCTTGAATTAAATGTCCTGGTTTATAACGATCATCCGCTTTTGATGGGTTATTTCTATCCCAAAGCTTGTTCAGGAGAGCTTGATTCATACGCAGTTTGATTTTGCTAGAACAGGCAGCACATCCCCGCTCATCCGAGCCAAATTAAAACACAGAAAACTTACCAGGGACACCAGCTTTTGCAATAGCAGCTGCAGCATGGTCCTGAGTGGAGAAAATGTTGCAGCTTGACCATTGTACCTGGAAAACAACCCAAGTTTTGTTTGCTGAACAAAGTTCTGAGATATCTGGCACTCTCTTCCAGACACAGGAGTTACAAAGGCAGCAAGAGTAGAAAGGTGTATTAGTGCAGACTCCTGCCTTCCTCAGTAGCTCTGCAAAGTTAAGGTGAAAACAAAAGTGTCTGACTAGGCCAGGGAAAATGATGTTACTTTAGGAGAAAATGTAATGGAGCTTTAGCTGTGCCACATAGTCAGGCACCTCTTAACCCCCCAAGCGCTTCTGCCAGGCAGCCAGCGCATACATTCAGCTATAGATCTTCACGGAGTGCCCAGCAGGGTGGGTTTAGAAACTTTTGGTCAATGAAGTTCAGTTTTTCAGAAGAGCCACATAATGAGTGTTACATGCAGCAACACACCTGCTGGCACTCAGAAAAGCCAGAAATACAGCTGAAACACTGCACTCGATCTCAACGGACATTCTCCAAGATTATGCTCACCCAACTCCCACTCTCTGCTCCAGCCATGGAAGCTTTTCCAGCTGAGCTAAGTGTTTTCCATACAGAGTTCATAACTAAGCTCAGGCACCTAGAAAAGCAACAGCACATTGCTGAGTTGCATTGTAAAAGTAGCTGCATAAGCTCCTGCAGCTCCCCAGAGGGCACAGAAACCACCTCATCCCAGAGCCGCATAGCAGTTTTCACGCTGCTCCCTAACGGCTGACGGATAGGTATTTGCATACTTATTCAAAACAGACCTAAAGAGAGGGGGCATCAAGGCATAATCCTGCAGCCTGTTTTCAGGTTCTCACTCCACTTTGTCAAGAATTGACACTTCAGACTAAGGGCTGCAGTAGGAAGCACCTCACCTCAGCCTACACAACCAACACTTGTCAGTGAAAACACACCTGGAAGGAGCTCAGAAAAATGGAGTTCGTGACCCAAAGCACTGCACCTCCTCACTTGGGTTTTCCTATGTTCCCTCCATACCAGTACAGATGACATCAGGAGGCATCACGAAGTTTAAAGTATAGAAGACACCTGTATGCTGTATACTCTTCAAGCACTTGAAACAAGTCTTCAACTCTGCATCCTCAGATCAATGGCACAGACCCTACAATAACTGGCGTACCTGGTGGGCTCAAAACCACACACTTACATCACTGGTTATGAAGGAGACACATTTTTATTACAGTCATAGAACTTGTATTCTGAACCACAGAGTATTTATTCCATCTTTGTTAACCCAGCCATGATCACTGCACGCAGTGAGCCAGATCCTCATTAGGTAGGGTCTGGTTTCACTAGAGCTCCACTCCTTCCTCCCAGGCATCAATGTTCCAGCAGGACTGATGAACCAGGGCTGAATCTCAAAGCCTAAATTAACATCAGGACAAGAAAGGCGCTAACACAACAACACAAATCTTACAAGCACAACCACAACTTATGCTTAAAGGAACCAAACCTCTGCAGGCCCCTCCCTGAATGATTTGGGTGAATCCCATACAGCGCTGACTTGGGGTTGTGCTCAGACTAAAGCAGCTTGGCAGTGTTTAAGTAAGCACACAGCTCTGCCTAGGCTGGATGTACTGGGGTACAGCAACCAACAGGAGCAGCAAGGACCTTCCCAAATATCAGTGGCTACTGCTTGCTTTTATATCCCATGGAGGGACAAGAGTTTCACAGACAGAGTAGCCGGAATCAAGCCACGACTGTATCTCCACATCAGAGCTGTCTCAGCACTGCACCATCTGCAGCCACGGAACAGGGCTGAACAAACTCAAGAACACCCGCCCAGCAGGACGGACCTTGCCCAGGCTGACCTGGCACGCTGTCCAGACCTGCCCCTCCTTTTCTTAGCAGCTCCAGAGAGTGCTGCCCCTTCTCCCAGTGCATGTTGATCAGTGTAACACTGCTCAACTCTTTTAACCATTCCCAGGAAGAGAACCCACACAGGGCACCTCTGGACAGCCTGAGTTCAGGCAGCTAAGCTTCAGGAGAAGGAATTTCAGATCACATACAGACTTAGCATAATCCATCACCAAGTTCCAGTCAGCTCTCTGCTCAGCAAGCTACAAGCTAGGTGGATTGTGCTCAGACACCTGGCTCTCCTCATGCCCTGTACAGAGAGCACTCAGCTATGACGTTTGGACTTCATTTAGCAAGCCAGGCAGAGGACATAACACAGTAAATGGATTACATATCTCAGTCTTTAATACGGACTGAGGTAACCAGTCCATCGTGACACAAATTCAGAGTCAGTGGAGCCCCCTGCTCTTGGTCACTGAAGCACACTGTGTCCCTGTTGTTTTCCAGAACAGCTCAAAGGCCAGCACAAGCTCTCAGAAAGCTTCATGCATTTTCTCTGACTTTACCAGGGCACGGTGTGGTTCTTGAGGCTAATCTGTGCCAGAGGCAACCACTAGAGCTCCAGCACTTACCACCAACAGTACTGCATGCCCGAACACAACATGACTGCGTGGGAGCAGCTTTTGGCACCACTGCTCAGGGCACCACACATGCAGCACATGGAGCAAATGGCCCCACCACAAACAGGCACTCATGAAGCTGCTGTTTGTCCAGAGGGAAAACGCATCCCACATCCCAGAGGTTCATGCAGTACTGGTGACAAGGAGAGAAGACACAAACCCATCCACCTGGAGACTGCAGCACCATCTCTTCCCAAATGTACAGCCATTTGCCAGGACCCCCTCAGGCAGTTATAAAAGCATCAGCAGAGCCCCAGGCAGAGCGTTACCAAAGAGCACGCTGAAGGAGAAATCCAGAGACACTTTACCTCAGCTCCCAGTGCAATCAGGGTCTCAATGAGAACTGCTGTCTGCACAGTCATATGAAGGCAACCGGCGATACGGGCGCCTTTCAGCGGTTTGGATGCGGCATACATCTCCCGCATCTTCATCAGCCCCGGCATCTCATTCTCAGCAATTTCGATGGCCTTGCGACCCCAGTCTGCAAGGCTGATGTCAGCTGCAAGAAAAGGAGGGCAGGTGTCAGGATTTACATAGCTGAGACTGTGGGATCTGTTCACACACTTGTGGGTAAGCATGGGCTGCAACAGCTGAACCAGACACCCAGGAACGGCTGGGAGACAGATCTGGGGGAAAAATGTATCCGATTCCAGTTACTTTTTACTGTGGTACACAGGCTTTCAAACAACTTTAGACTAAACTCAACAGCAGCTGTGAAAAAACCATGAGCATATAATGAACTGTCATCCTGTGTGCGCACATCCTGAGGGCCCATTAATTCAGTGAACCCCAGCTTTAAGCACTCCTCCCTATAAATACTGCCCAAGGGGTTGACACTTCCGACAGATTTACTTCCACTAAATTCAGACTTGCATGTGGTGGGGGCTGCCTGTACAGCAACAGCTTCCTCAGACAACGCACACACAGCATGCTCCTTGCCATGCATCCCAGGAGCTAAACCCAGCCTAGCTCCCCTCTTTGGAGCTGCAAGGCTCCTACCCCCCTGGATCCACAAAGATTTTTCTCAAGGCACCAGAACTACTTCAGTCACAAGTCAACTTCTGCCTTTGTGAAAAGGATCTAGAGTAGAAAAGTTAAGCAAATACTTAAGAAAGACTTCCAATGGGCTGACTCAGGGTAGAAAATACTGCACTCACCATAAATATCAGACTCCAGCCTTAAAAAGGCCTGGGTCAGAGAGCTAACATCAAGCTGCACCTATTTATGGGCATCAATCATCCCCCTTAGTCAATCAGCTCTTTTGGGGGTGGATTTCACAAGCTCGCCATTTCACTGAGAACACGGTCAGATACTTTTCTTTCACCTACCTGGTGAACACAGGCTGTTTAAAGCCTTCAGGAAAACCAGGCCCTCCAAGTCAGACTGCTGCATTTAACCTGGACAAGCTAATTGCATTTGGCTCCAGAACTAAGCCCCGGGGCCATTGAGACCGTGGCCAAGGCTGTAGCTGAGAGCTGCACAGCCCTCAGCCCAGCAGGGACTGAACAGAGCCCAGTGACAGAAGGGCCATAGAAACAACAGCATCAAGAGAAAGGGATCTGAATCTCAGTCCTCTTTAGGGTTTCGCAGTTCGGCCAGGGCTCCTTAAAAATACATCCCTCAGCATTTTACATTCATAGCCTCCAAGGCAAATTTTTAAGTAATTTGAGCCTTACAGAATCATAGCAAATACTGAAGAGAGACTTCCAGGATGGTTTGAGGCCAAAGGGACCTCAATGCCCATCCAGTTCCACACCTGCCATGGGAGGGGGACACCTCCCACTGGATCCAGTTGCTAAAAGCACCATCCAGCCTGGCCTGGAACCCCTCCAGAGATGGGGCAGCCACCACTGCTCTGGGCAACCTGGGCCAGGGCCTCCTCACCCTCACAGCAAAACATTTCTTCCCAAGATCTCAGCTCAATCTCCCCTCTTGCAGATGAAATCCATTCCTCCTCATGCACGCTCCTGGAGTCCTGTGCTCACTTCGGGAATCCCCAGCATAAAGATATGAAAATGTTGGAACAGGTCCAGAGGAGGCCACGGAGATGATCCAGGGGCTGGAGCACCTCTGCTCTGAGGACAGGCTGAGAGACTTGGGGTTATTCAGCCAGGAGAAGGCTGAAGCTCCGAGGAAGGCTGAGGAGGGACTTTATACAAGGGCATGGAGTGATAGCACATGGGAAAATGACTTTAACTTGGAAGAGGGAAGATTTAAACTAGACATAGAAAAGACATTCTTCACAATGAGCTTTCGGTAACCACACCCCACACACCCTGACCTGCAGAGAAACGGAGTTCAGGCTTTAGTGTCCTTAGGGCTCACAGGGAGAGCACAGGACACTTTCAAGAACATTGCCTGGTGCACAGTGAAGCGCAGCATCTGCACTAAGTCCCCAAAGCACCGATTTTCCAGTGCAATGGCCTAGACCAAGCACAACCATTCTCTTGTGAGGGAAACCTATGGAAGGCAGAACCCTTCAGTTCCAACCTGTTCTCTCCCCTTTGGTCTATCTGGCAACTCAGAGACACACATCTCATCCTTTAAAAGCATTTCTTCCTAAGGTCTCATTGAAATCTCCCCTCTTTCAGCTGAAAACTGTTCCTCCTCATGCTTTCCCTGCACTCCCTGATCCAGAGCCCCTCCTCAGCTTTCCTGGAGCCCCTTTCAGTCTTGGAAGCTGCTCTAAGGTCTCCCTGGAGCCTTCTCCAGGCTGAACAACCCCAACTCTCTCAGCTTGTCCTGGTACACGAGGTGCTCCAGCCCTCAGATCATCCTCGTGGCCTCCTCAGGACTCGCTCAAATAGCTCCACGTCCTCCCAGAACTGGACTCAGAGCTCCAGGTGGGGTCTCCCCAGAGCAGTAGGGCAGAATCCCCTCCCTCCCCGCCGCTCCCACTGCTGTGGATGGAGAACAGGACACGGTTGGGTTCACTCACCCACTTTGTAGGGCAGCCGGTCCGACATCGCGGCGGGCAGAGAGCGGGGAGGAGGGCGGAGCTGCGCCGGCGCGGAGCCGCCTTGGGGTGGGGCAGGTTCCATCCAGCCCCGAGGAGGAGATTTGGGGGGGTGGAGGCGCTGAGTGCCGGACTGTGTCTCTTTCCAGCATCACAGAGGGGTTCACAGGCACTGGGAGTGGGATTGGGGCCCATTCCAGCCCCACACTGGGGTCTGGATGCACTGGGAACCGGCCTGGGTCCCGTTGCATCCTCACGTCGGGGTCTGGATGCACTAAGAACCAGACTGGGTCCCAGCATCATTCCAGCATCGTAGGGGGTTCTGGAGTCACTGGGAATGGGATTGCGTTGCTTTCCCGCCCCACACTGGAGCCTGGACGCACTTGGAGCCGGGCTGCATCCAGTTCCTTCCCCGCACTGGGGTCTGGAGGCACTGGCAGCTGGGCTGGGTCTCCTTCCACCATCACAGAGGGGTCCGCAGGCACTGGGAATGGGGTCACATCGCATTCCAGCCCTGCGCTGGAATCTGGAGGTGGCTTGGGTCCCATTCGAGCCTGGCACTAGAAGCGGAGTCGGGTCCCGTCGCAGCCCCACACCAGGGTCTGGAGGCACTAGGAACAGTGCTGGGTCTAGTTACAACCCCACACTGGAGTCTGGAAGCGCTGGGAGCTGGGCATTCCAGCCTGGCACTGGGAACTGGGTCAGACCCCATTCCAGCATTGTGGAGGGGTCTGCAGGAACTGGGAGTGGGTCTGAGTCCAGTTCCGTCCTCACACTGGGGCCTGGAGGCACTGGGAGCTGGGCTGGGTCTCCCTCCAGCATCGCAGAGGGGTTCATAGGCACTGGGAGTGGGATTGGGTCCCGTACCAGCCCCACACGGGGGTCTGGAGGCACTGGGAGCTGGGCCAGGTCCCGTAACAACCCTGCACTGGGGTCTGGTGGCACTGGGATCTGAGTTACAGAATCACAGAATCACAGAATCACAGAATCACAGAACCACCAGGTTGGAAGAGACCCACTGGATCGTCGAGTCCAACCATTCCCACCAATCCCTAAATCATGCTCCTAAGTACCTCATCTACCCTCACCTTAAACACCTCCAGGGACGGTGACTCAGCCACCTCCCTTGGCAGACCGTTCGAATGCCTAACCACCCTCTCCGTGAAAAATTTCTTCCTAATCTCAAGCCTAAATCTCCCCTGGCTGAGCTTGAGGCCATTTCCTCTCATCCTGTCCCCTGTCACTTGGCAGAAGAGCCCAGCTCCCTCCTCTCCACAACCTCCTTTCAGGTAGTTGTAGAGAGTAATAAGGTCTCCCCTCAGCCTCCTCTTCTCCAGGCTGAACAACCTCAGCTCTCTCAGCCGCTCCTCATAAGGCCTGTTCTCCAGCCCCTTCACCAGCTTTGTTGCTCTTCTCTGGACTCGCTCCAGAGCCACAACATCCCTCTTGTGGTGAGGGGCCCAGAGTTGGGTCCCATTCCAGCCCTGCACTGGGGTCTGGATGCACTGGGAGCTGGGCTAGGTCCCGTTCCAGCCTGGCACTGGGAACTGGGCTCATCCTGTTTTAGCATCGTAGAGGGTTCTGGATGCACTGGGACCTGGACGGGGTCCCATTGCAGCATTGCAGAGGGGTCTGGAGGCACTGGGAGTGAAGTCGGGTCCTGTTCCAGCCCCACACTGGGGTCCACAGGCACTGGGAATGGGTTGGGTCCTCTTCCATCCCTGCAACTGGGTCCAGAGGCGCTGGGAGCCGAACTGGGTCCCATTACAACCCCACACTGGGAGGCACTGGGAGCCCAGACCGGACCCCTAAGAGGCTCAGGCACCCACTGGTATCAGCCCTGGAGCCAGGACAGATCTGATCCCCTGGGGAGCATAGCGGGTGTCGGGGCAGAACCAGGACAGGGCTGGAGCCCCACAGGAGCAGCAGGAATCAGATCAGAGCCAGGACAGGCCCTTGAGCCTCAAAAGCCAGAGTAGAGCCAGGTCAGGTCCTGGTCCCAGGTGTGGCTGTGGAGCCTCTCTGAACACTGGTGGGGCAGCACTCTGTCCTGCTCTCCTGGGAGGTTATCCAAAGCATCCCACGAGCTGGTCAGCGTGAGCAGCTGCTCTTGGCACACGAACTCTTGATTCGCACAGGGCTGAGGGCAGCATCCAGCTCGGCCATGCGGCGAGCTGGTGAAGCGCCAAGCAGGCAGAGCCGAGGTGTGGCCCGTGAGTCGCTCTGTCCACCTGGACCTTGGACTTGGCCAGGGACTGTTCCTCTTCCCACCCCACAGCCAGTGTGCTGCTTTGCCAGGTTTACCCTGCCCCCGGCCACAGCCAATGCCGGCTGCGCATGCAGGAGGCAGAGCCCTGCATCAGCCTTGTCCAGGGTCACACGCAAGTCCCCTCCTGTTGTCACATCAGAAACATGTTTTTCATAAGCCTTAATCATAAACTGGCTTGAACTTTGTGACCAGGGTGCTTTACACCTCTTCTGTTATCGGTGAAATATTTAAAAGTAAGGATTTCATAGAATCATGTAATCACGAGGTTGGAAAGGACCCACTGGATCATCGAGTCCAACCATTCCTATCAAACACTAAATCATGTCCCTCAGTACCTCATCCATCCATCTTTTAAATATCTCCAGGAAAGGTGACTCAGCCACCTCCCTGGGCAGCCTCTGCCAGTGCCCCATGACCCTTTCCGTGAAAAATTTCTTCCTCATGTCCAGCCTAAACATCCCTTCGTGGAGCTTGAGGCCATTCCCTCTTGTCCTGTCCGCTGTCACTTGGGAGAAGAGCCCAGCTCCCTCCTCTCCACAACCTCCTTTCAGGCAGTTGTAATGAGCAATGAGGTCTCCCCTCAGCCTCCTCTTCTCCAGGCTAAACACCCCCAGCTCTCTCAGCTGCTCCTCATCAGGCCTGTTCTCCAGCCCCTTCACCAGCTTTGTTGCTCTTCTCTGGACTCGCTCCAGAGCCTCAACATCCTTCTTGTGGTGAGGGGCCCAGAACTGAACTTACTCATAAATTCTCACTGAATTATTATGCAGTTTCAAATCATTCTCAGCACAGAGTCCGTCCTGACACCCCAACTCACAGCAATCCCAGTAAAGGAGGTTTAGTGCTTGTTTTCTGAGCTGCTGCTGATCTTCAGCAACCGGTCCTACAGTGCAGAGTCCACATAGGAAGATAGGAGTCCCTGTAAGAAACCTTTAGCCCTCCAGGCAGCACACATGCAAGTGGCAGTGTTGTTCATTGATATCTGGAGTGCTGATGCAGCTGACACCATACCAAGTAGTTCTATAAATCAAAAGATGCCCCAAACAGTACACTTCCCTTCCCCTGGGACAGGCTTATCCAAGTCAGTCACTGGGTTGCATCACGAATAGAATAGAATAGAATAGAATAGAATAGAATAGAATAGAATAGAATAGAATAGAATAGAATAGAATAGAATAGAATAGAATAGAATAGAATAGAATAGAATAGAATAGAATAGAATAGAATAGAATAGAATAGAATAGAATAGAATAGAATTCCCCACTAATTTCAACTCAAGGCATTACTTCCCTGGGAAGGCTGAAAGGAGCCAACCCCGACCACAACTAAACCAATGAGTGGGTGGCGGGAGCAGTCAGTGTTCATTAAATAAGGACAGATCAGCTCCACTTGGCATGAAGGTGCTCCTACCCTTGTCAAAATATTCTCAGTTGTTTATAACTGCATAAGGAGTACTCAAAGGCAAGGTGTGCTAGCAGCTTGGTTCGCCCTGACCCTCCAATTTAGGAGATTAAAGCCTCAGAATACAGAATTATACCAGATCTTAATGTATTCTAGTGCCTTGATTGCTCATCTACACCCTGGTCCTTTCATTGTTGCCTTCACTGGTGGATTTGGGACACCAGATGGCACAATATAGGCACAAAATTGTGCAGTGAAGAAGAAGGGACAGGAAAAGGTATAGAAGATACAAAACCTTGCTACCTAATGGGGTAGATGAAGCAATAACAGGATGTTATTCATGTTCTACATCCTGTGACTGTTTAATTTACTGCAGTAGTTCAAGTAGGGAAGTTCTGGATTGCAAATGTAAACGTCTCACAGTCACAGAAAAGCTGTGAAACATTTTAAAATAATGAGAATACGACATTTCTTCAGAACTATATTTCAAAAAAGATTGGGTTCACTGGCATGGCTGGGAAATACTGTGGATTTCAAGGCTAGGAGAAAATATCAGTCTAAGCTTCTGTGTAATACAGGTGATCCATAGAGTGGCAGTATGCTTGCTTGGGCCAATTTGTGTATTATATAAATTATAAGAAGGATTTTGTGCAATCTGATCTGGATTTTTTTATAAAAAGGATGCCTGTGATTTGTTCAACAGGATCCTCTCTTGACAGTGCACTGGGAGGACCTGTGCTGTGCGTGGATTAGAAACATACAGAAAATGAGGGTATCATTCACAGGGCTTCATTTGTCACCACATCTAGAAGTTGGGTATCAAACAGTGGCAAGAATAGTCTGACACTGAATGCAGCACTGTGGGAATGTACAGAACTGGGTTCTGTCCCTACCATAGCACAGCATCCCCTTGTGGTGCTGGCTCAGTCCCTTTGGACAGGCTTTGCATGAGTGATCATTAATTGCACCCTCATTTTCTAGGTGCCCAGGACAAGAATCCTCTGCTCTCTCCTATTCCTGGGCCAATGTTCTGCCAAGCAGCATGGGCTGAACCCCAGAGTACATCACTGACCTTAGAAAATGCAGCACAATGGCAAATACTCTGACAAAACAGACTTTGTGTGTCTCAAAGTGGTACACAAATAATGAGAACACCGATGTTATATTCTGTTCGCCCTTACCAATAGTCACGTTCCCACAAACCCACTGAAAAATAAATTTATTTCTGCCTGTGCAGCACTACGATGTGGTGGCAGTGTCCAGGAGCACCCTGAATTAGGAAACTAATATTGTTTTACCCTGCACAGAGGTCTGATGGGGGTGAAGAAGAATCGTAGAATCAGAATCGTTTGGGTTGGAAGGGACCTTAAAGATCATCCAGTTCCAACCCCCCTGCCATAAGCAGGGACACCTCCCACTAGATCAGGCTGCTCAGGGTCCCATCCAACCTGGCCTTAAACACCTCCAGGGATGAATCCTCATAGTGAAGGATGCAGATGAAGGAATTGTTGCATAATGACAATTCCAGCTAGCACAAGCCATTCTGTGCAGCGAGGCAGGTACGGTAGTTGATGAGCCAGTTTGATTGTATCATGGTAAATGTCACAGGGTGCCTAATGAAGGCTGCAACAGCGATGCCATCACTGGCATCTTCTAAGTAAAGTGCTTTGCTCTGTAGCCTTTCCACTTGTGAGGGCCCAGCCAGCAGCTGAAGGTCGCAGCAGCCTCCTCACACACAAGCTGGATGACTCACACTGCTAATTTATCTTAGCAGGGGTCCCATGTGGACCGCAGCCCTTGTTCATGCCTAAAATTGGCTTTTAATGTAGTTCTGTTACCGCTAGTACAGAGGTACACATACAGTATTCATAAACATGTTAGAACTCACACCACAAGTCTCCCTACCTGCCTCAAGCATAAAACCTGAGACACATCTTGCCTCTTGTGTTTGCAGAGTCCCTCTCAGCGCGACTTCCCGCTGTCATCCTGTGCAGCAGTACAGAATAACACCACTGGGGATCCAGTTCAGTTAAAAATATCTCAATCCACAGCAACATTTGCATTACTGTAGCAAGCATTAGCATGATGATGACAATGCCATTTGCCCCAGTGATACTAAATTCAACACATTTGAGATGTATCATAGAAGCTTAGAATAGTTTGGGTTGGAAGGTACTTTAAAGATCATCTAGTTCCAAGCACCCTGCCATGGGCAGGGACATCTCCCACTGGATCAGGCTGCCCAAGGCCCCATCCAACCTGGCCTTCAACACCTCCAGGGATGGGGCAGCCACAACTTCCCTGGGCAACCTGTGCCTGGGCTTCATCACTCTCATGGTGAAGAAATTCTTCCTTATATCAAGCCTAAATCTGCCCCTCTCCAGTTTATACCCATTCCTCCTCATCCTGTCACCACAAGCCTTTATGAATATTACATCCCCAGCTTTCTTGTAGCCCCTTTCAGGCACTGCAAGGTCACTATAAGATCTCCTCAGAATCTGCTCTTCTCCAGACTGAAAAACCCCAATTCTATAAGTCTGTCCTTGTATGGGAGTTGCCCCAGCCCTCAGATCACCTTTGTAGCCTCCTCTGGATCCATTCCAACAGTTCCATATCCTTTTTACAGTGAGGATTCCAGAACTGGACACAATACTCCAGATGAGGTCTCACAAGAGAGGAACAGAGGGGCAGAACCACCTCCCTCAACCTGCTGGCCAGGCTTCTTTTGATGCAGCCCAGGATATGGTTGGCCTTCTGGGCTGTGAGTTACCACAGCTAACTCTCCTCCTCTTGCCTCAATAAAGACTTCTGCACTTCACCAAGTTCTGACTTGGTGTTTCTGGCAGCATCGCCCTTCTGTCATCAACTGCCCAACAGAGGGCATAGAGAGCCTTTGGTTTGACTGCCCTGTGAACCTCGACTGCCAGAGTTTAAATATAGGTTTGGTATGGTCAGGCTGGTGTCTTTAGGGATGAGTAGGGGTGGTCCAAGGGTTAAAAGGAGGCTATGTTTTTGTTGCAAGAGCACTAGAAATTATTTACTTGTGAGCACGCTGTCTGTACACACAGTACAAGCATGAACAGAAGCAAGAGCTAGAAGATAATAGCCAGATAAGTGTGATGGGAAGTTTGGACTAATTTTACCTCTTATTTTCCCCATGCCTCCAACAAGAAAAAAAACACTAAGTTTCATTTCTTAGAGGAACCCTGGGGCCAGCCTGTTACACAAGAGACTGGTTCAGTCTTGGTGAGCCTGAGGCTCTGGGCTGGTGAGAAATCAGTACAACATCATCTTCTCCTCCCTCTCGCAGTCGTAGGAAGCATGAGCATAACCTGAAGTGAGGACCAAGCCCTGAGCCTTGCAGAGCAAGTCTAACCAAATAAATTCTCCCTTAATCCAGTCTGGGAAATCATGAGAACTGCCCCTGGTATGTTAATGGCATGTGATGGGACTGGTACAGCAACCTTCCTGCCCCTTGCTGTTACTCACCTGGAGGTTGCAACTCAGCTGCCCAGTTACTGAGTGCACACTGAGCCTAGGAAAGGCTGGATAAAATAAATAGAGTGAATGAGTGAGATTACTGCTCGGCAAGGGATATTCAAAGCCTGGGCCTGTTAGATTCCTTGCAGTTTGGGACCGGTGGTCCGGTTCAGAGATCTTGTTCGGAAGTGTTCAATTGGACTTAGTGAAGCGCACATCTTGACCTCTTACTCGTCAGGACTGATGGCTTGGGTGGGTTTGTTCTTTTTAGGGGAGGACACTGAGGTGTCCTGGTACAAGGGGCTACGTAAGCTAATGAAGATACAGCCCTCTGAAGCTGATAAAGGCTTCTAAAGAATTCATAATGGAAACCAATCAGCTTTATTTGGCTTTGTGTCAAGTCCCAGGTATTTAAACCATAACTTCTCCCTTTGTGTTAGTTTTGACATTGCATAGTTTTTGATCAGCATCTATTCTACTCTGAAATGCAAGCTGATTTATACCAGAGCAATCTGCAAGGAGGAAAACCACTCAGGGGATGAGTCAGCCTTCCTGATATAGATAATTTACAGCAGTATAAATGAGGGAGGTTATCAGGGTGCAACAGGAATAGACCTGGGTCTAAACAAGCTGAAGGCTCCTCTCTACTAGCATCTCAATTCCATAAACTCTCCTCAGAGAACCTGGCAGAGGCGGGCATCCAACTCACACTGATACTGAACACATGTTCCTGTCCTTTAAGAGCCCTTGACACAGCATCCAGAGAGCAAAGCTATAATTGGGATCCAAGCGGTGCCTGTGGGTACCCTGCACATCTGCCGGGCCGATGCACCTGAAATCTGCTCGTAAGGTCTTCGTGCAGCCAAGAGCTGGGTAGAGCCATCAGGTGAAAAATACACGGTGTGTTCCACCTATCCCAGGACCAGTCGTCTTCTGGGAACTCCCCACCACAGTATCTTGTTCTTCAGTCCCGGGAAAAATAACGTTCAGCCTTTTGCGTGGGAGGAGAAAAACAATCTTCTCAATATCTTGTCCTTCCTTTAAAACATCTACATATCTCAGTTGTGTCATTTCCGTTCCCAGGACACCTAATCACGCCCTCCCAGGTCTCTGATTATGCACTGTAGAGCAATTGAGTAATAAAGTGCTTCATTAAATAGCTACGTCTTTCTTTTACCCTTTAATTAGATTACTTGGAAATAATAATAGTTTCTCACCAACCTCAGGGTTTCATTCATTCCTTCCCCAGATAACAGGAAGTAATTTATCTCTTCCCATTGATACTTTTCTAAATTCCAGGTCGAAATAATGAATTCTGATTTTAAAGTAAATTAGAACTAGGTACACTCTGACATGGCACTGTTATCTCCATGTGTGAAATGATGAATACAAACTCCAATAACAAGGCAGCACAACAAAAAATTCTCTTTTTAGGGATGACAATTTCAAGGCAATGGATCTGATTTGAAAATATAAAACACTTCCTGCAATAATTTACAAAAAGTGTTAACAAAAAGCTCCAGAAGATTTACTTATAAGAAGACTTACTCTATAGTTTTCTTATAAGGTGCTTTGAAATCCAGTAATTAAAAATGATGGAAACCCAAAGCATTCCTGTATTTATAAATCACCAGAGCCTTAAGTCAAAGAGAAGCGCTAAGCCACTGTTAAAGATCTCAGCGGCTAAGGGATGCTGATGACATCTGATGACTGTTCGGCAGTCATTGTGTGATATTTGTTTGGGTCTGTGTCTCACCAAAAGTGGGAAGTATTCACGCTATCAAAATTGCTTCCCTGGAGAGATGGTCACTGCGGTCTCTCCAGCAGCAGGACCAGCTTTATGCTGTCGACGTATATAGCAAACCAAGGTCTTAATTGAAGGTGAAGAAAAGCCCCAGGAAACTCAACAGAGACAGATGTGGGTGGTAAAAGAGAGATTTGTGTCTGGGAGGAGGTAACCCAAATTCAGAAGGACGTGGGGTCAACTGCCTAGAAAGCAATGTGGTGGAAGAGGTGCAGGGGTCCTGGTAAACAAGGTGAATAGGAGTCCACCAAGTGGTCCTGTGACAAAGAAAGGCAACTACATCCAGGGCTGCATTACCAAGAGCACAGCCATTACGGTGAGATACAGGAACCTTGCCCTTCGCTCTGCAGTAAGAAGCCATCTGCTAGTCCTGGGTCCAGTCTGAGCTCCCTGGCACCAGACAGGCGCTGACATACCGGAGTCCACCAAAGGGGCACTGCCAAGATAGAGCACAGGAGACATGAGGAGATGCTGAGAGAGCTGGTTCTGTTCGGCTTGAAGAAGAAAAGGCAAAGGGGGAATCTTACTGCTGTCTACAGCTGTCCAATGGGAGGGTATAAAGAAGATGGAGTGTTCCCTTTGCAGAGGAGTGCAGGGACAGGATGAAGGACAAGAAGCAGAAGCTCCTACAAAAGAATTTGCAGTTAGATGTAAAGAACAAAAAATCACTATGCAGGTCGTCAAACACTCAACCAGGACACAAAAAAGCTGTGGGATCTCCAGCTTTGAAGATACTTATCTCTCAACTGGACAAGGCCCTATGCAACTTTATCTCAGTTGGTCGCGGTTCAAGCAGTGGGTGGGCCTAGAGGACTCCAGAGGTTCCTTCTGATTTATTTGTATTCAATATGCTGGTTCTGGAAACAACACTGCCCGGCCTCCATTGGTAATTTGAATATTGTTATTTACAATAACACAGCTGATAATAAATCATAGAATCATAGAAGAGTTTGGGTTGGAAGGGACCTCAAAGCCCATCCGGTTCCACCCCCTGCCATGGACAGGGACACCTGCCACGGGATCAGGGGCTCCAAGACCCCATCCAACCTGGCCTTCAACACCTCCAGGGATGGGGCAGCCACAGCTTCCCTGGGCAATCTGTGCCTGGGCTTCATCATTCTCATGGTGAAGAAATTCTTCCTTATGTCAAGTCTAAATCTGTCCCTCTCCAGTTTATACCTGTTCCTCCTCATCCTGTCACCACAAGCCTTTATGAACAATCCCACCCCAGCTTTCTTGTAGCCCCTTTCAGGTACTGGAAGGTCTTTATAAGATCTCCTTGGAGCCTTCTCTTCTCCAGGTTCAACAAGCCCAACTCTCTCAGCCTGTCAAATGCTACACGTGTTTTGCTACAAGAAATAATCTCTTTTCCGGTGACCTTGAAATCTGGATTGCACTGCGAAGAATGGAGAAAATATTATGGTTATTATTATTAAATATTATCTCTCAGAAATTAAGTCCCAGAAACAGTGCCTTTATGAAACTGAGGAAATCTGAAAAGCTGTAAAGTATACACAACTTTCCTAAAAAGCCTTTGTACAATATCATCCTGCACAGTTGTAGCAAACTTTCCTAACCTATTTGGATTCTTCTTGGTCAAAAGAAAGTCATGGCAGGGCGTAGCAAGAAAATTCCATCCTGCCCAAGTATCTTATATTTATACAAAGTATAGGGAAAAAGAAGATAATCAAGTAGTCCTCTTTCCCCAAATAAACAAACAAAAGAAATGTAAAATCTTGGCTAAGTAGCCTTTCTGCCACCCAGTTATATTCATCTGTGCTTGCGATGCTATTCTGGCATTAAGGCATTATTTGTCATTCCACTTCACTCACAGCCCATGATTTTTAACAGGAAAATAATCTCTGAATGTTAGGATGGCTCTGTGTTCATCTTGTCCTGGCAAGTATAAATTGATCAGTAGTCTGTGCACCTGGAATGCGTTCTCTCGCTCATGAATTTTTCAGAGCAGGTAGTGCCAGCAGAACTTGACTTGAGGCACCAGAAGCTGAAAAATAAAGCAATTAGGGCTGCTAGAGTTGAACAGCAATCACTTTCCTGAAATGCCAGTTACAAAAGGAATTAAAAATGATAACATAGAGGACAATTCGTGTGGTGTCCTTGAAAAGAGACACAGAATGTTATTTGTTCACATCTGTTTTAGCAGCCTTTGCCTTGGAAACCTGAAAACCAGTAAGATAAAACCAGAGCCTGCAAGTGGCCACACTGCCCTAGGGATATAGGCACTTCTGTTGAATTCAGTAGGAGTCACTCATATGTGCACTGGGGTAGCATTCAGCTTCTTCCTGCAACACTAAAGTTAAAATTCATTCAGGCAGCTGGGGTAAATGCCACAACACCCCCAGGTGCACTGGTCCTACAGATCTGGGAATCAAACCACAGGCAATGTGGAAAAAAACCTGCAATGTTTCATGCCAGCTGGGAGAGAGAAGAAAAGCAATGCCAGGGAAATGCAGCTATGCCGACATGGAACCCCAGCTGAAATCAGCCTGAGCTCTACTCTCTGGCCAGGATAGGAATCTCTACTGCAACAGTGGATGAGAAAGGGCTGTTTATGTAGGTTTATGCCCAGCGATCACTGGACATCCCCAATTTGGGAGCAGGGTCCTGCTGAGAACGTCAAAGAGTGAGGCAAGTGTTCTGTAGCAAAGCCACCTGGAGCCCCAGGGCTGGTGGGGCTGTGAAAGCGCTGCCAAGGCAAGGTGAGAAGCAGCAACAGCTTTCAGTCCTAGCACCTTCCTGATGCATGGGAGAGAAGTTTCTGTCAAGTAGGGCTTGCAGAATTCATTTTTATTGTTATTGCTTTGGACAGATGATTTAAACGTGGAATTGTAAATGCAGTATACATGGTGAAATACCTATATAGGAACACAAAGACTTCAAAGTGCACAGAACAGCTTTAGAGAGAAAAAAAAACAAACACCCAAACTTATTCAAGCTCTTCAGTTGGTTTAGTTCTTCAGTTGGGCTATGACTTGAGGTTCAAACTTGCTTCCCAGGGACACACGCTTTTCTGACAAAGCCACACACTGCTGACATTTCAGCACTCACAGGCTCTGTCTGAGTGGCACACGCTGTTCTGGGCTGGAATGAGAGCAATTCCTGTGCTTGGAGTTATGTGTGTCTATATCTTGGTCAATCATAACTGCAGATGGGTAACAGGCATTGAAATGTGTGTGTTACTCTGTCAGGGGAAAACAATCTGAGTTGTTTTCTAGCTTAGGCCCCATTAACAAAAGTGCTGACTTAATTGTAGCTGTGGGACCTTTCTTATTCGAGTTTATATGTGCAAAGTGGGGGAAGACAAGATGGATTTCTCACATCCCAACCAGCTGTAAGAACATGCTAAACTTTGCCCTTGTGAAGTACATAATTTTCCTGAAAAACGAGTGAGGAAATTACACTCTTCAAAAATTAAGGAGTCTTTTTTTCTGATTTCTGTAGCTGGAAACTGAACTCTCATTCCTCCCTGTCCAAAGAGGAGATGCACTGTAATTTCTATGCATTTGTTTATGCAATAGGCACTCCTGTAATGAAAAAATACACTTGAAACAAGAAAGGTTAAGCAGTATTAAAAGCTGAAGTATCTACAGTGAATATGTTAAAATTACAAAACTTTATTTGTGTGACACTGCTACTAGTCATGTCCCACTTGGTTTACTGGGAGGAACTTGATTATCGAGCGTGTCCCCTTGTGCTGTTGTTCCAGTTGCCAGCAGTTCTGCCATCACCCCACACCAGAGGTGGCCACGGGCTCCTTACAGCATTCATGTAACCACAGAGGAGCATTAGCCTGCCCTGCAGGGTTGCTTTGGTGATCCACGATTTTGACTGCAGTGCATCTACACACCGAATTGTAGAATCACAGAATGGGCTGGGTTGGATCAAAGCCCATCCAGTTCCACCCCTGCCATGGGCAGGGACACCTCCCACTGGATCAAGTTGCTCCAAGCCCCATCCAACCTGGCCCAGAACACCTCCAGGGATGGGGCAGCCACCACTGCTCTGGGAAACCTGGCCCAGGGCCTCCCCATCCTCACAGCAAAACATTTCTTCCTAAGGCCTCATTGAAATCTCCCCTTTGCAGCTGAAAACCGTTCCCCCTTGTCCTCTCCCTGCCCTCCCTGCTCCAGAGCCCCTCCCCAGCTTTCCTGGAGCCCCTTTCAGCACTGGAAGATGCTCTAAGGTCTCCCCAGAGCCTTCTCTTCTCCAGGCTGCACAACCCCAACTCTCTCAGCCTGTCCTCACATGGGTGATGCCCCAGCCCTCGGACCATCTCTGTGGCCTCCTCTGGACTCACTCCAACAGCTCAACGTCCTCCCTGGACTCAGGGCTCCAGGTGGGTCTCCCCAGAGCAGAGCAGAGGGACAGAATCCCCTCCCTCCCTGCTGCTCCCACTGTTGTGGACGCAGTCCAGGACATGGTTGGTTTCTGGGCTGCGAGCACAACATATTCACACAGACACACCTCTCCCTCAGTGTGCCTGGACGTACACCGCCCTCCCCAGGGGCCTGGCCCAGGCTGCTGCCGTGGACGCTGAGGGGACTACCCGAAGCCGCCATCGCCAGGATGGAGCACGCCGGGAGTTGTAGTCCGAGCTCCTCGGCGCCTGCGCAGAACTCACAGCCTCCTTGTAGTTCCCCGCTCTCTACTCCACTCCCCTCGGTGCCTCTGCAGAGCACGCCGGGAGTTGTAGTTTTCCGGGACGCCCCTCCCGCCGCACTCCTCAGCGCATGCGTAGTTCCCGCCCGACTTTGCAAAGTCGCTGCCTCCGATTGCGCTCGCGCCGGCTGCCATCTTGGCCGAGGGACGGGGCATCTGCTCCGCCGCCGCGCCCGGTGAGCCACCGCGGGCGGGCTGAGGGGGTCCTAGGGGCGGTCTGGCCGCCCTATCCGGGCCCGGGGCGCGGCAGGCGGCGGCTCAGCTCCGGAGGGGCCGGTCGCCTCCGGGGCTCCCCGCGGGGGCGGCGGCTCCGCGGCTGAGGGACCCCGGCCCTGCCCCGGGTTTGACTCCCCGCCCCACTCCGGGGTTGTGAGAGGGAGGAGAAGGGTCTGAAGCTGGTGGGGAGCGTCCAGCGCGGAGCTGGGGAGGGGTTGGAGGGGAAGGGCGTGAGGAGGGGCTGAGGCGGCCGGGTCTGGGCAGCCTGGAGAAGGGAGGGTGAGGGGAGACCCCATCGCGGTTTTCTTCTCCCTTTGGGAGGAGGCAGGAGCAAGTGCTGAGCTCTTCTCTCCGGTGACAAGGACAGGAGATGTGCCAGGGGAAGATTAGGTTGGACATAAGGAAAAGGTTCTTCACCCAGGGGGTGGTGGAGCCCTTTAGCAGCTCCCAGGGAAGCAGTCACAACCTGACAGTATTCCAGAAGCGTTTGGCCAGTGCTCTTAGCCCCGTGGTGTGAATGTTGGGGTTCTCCTGTGCAGGAGCACGACTTGGACTTGGTGATCCCTGTGGGTCCCTCCCAACTCGTGGAATCACAGAATGTGATTCCGCGAGTTGGGAGGGACCCACAGGGATGCTGTAATTCTATGGCCCTGCTATCCTTTCCAGGCTCTAAACCTTTGCCCCCGGGAGCTCCATCCCATCTTCTCAGCTGAGGAGTGGTCCTGCTGGCCCTGGGGGTGCAGGGGGAGGTGGCTGCTGCGCCACTTGTTGGGCTTTGCCACCACTCTCTTGTCTGGGTCCAGCCCTGCCTTGAAGCACTGTTTCCCAGCCATAAAGCCTGGTCACGCTGGAGGTTTGTACTGAGCTGTGTTCCCTCTTGTCAGCGGCAGCAGAGCTGGTGCCACCGCTTTATTTTGGAAACACGGACAAGTTCTGGCTGTTAATTCTCCTGCTTCCAAACAGCGTGTCTGTGACCTTGTGTGGCAACAGTACCCAGCTAAAAGCAGAAGGGAGTGTTTGAGGATGCCTTTACCTAGCTGGCTTTGATATCCAAGAGTTCAGCTTTTTTTAAGAGCTGTAATTTGCGATGTTAATTTGCAGAAGAACTTCAGATCTGTGTGTGATACTGAGAGAAAGGGGTGGGTGTAGCGTCTGGGTATCTGTTGTCACTTGTGTGGCTTCCTTTACTCTTGAAGCTTCAGAAAATATCCTCAGCGAAACTTATCTTTCCTTATAATTCCAAAGTTGGAATTGAAGAAATCAGAAACCAGATTATTTTAGACCACCTTTTCCCAATATGTGATTGCTTATTTTGGTGAATTTCTTGGTTTTGGTCTCTGCTACCCTGCCACTCATCCTTTTCAAAGAGGAAAGGAGAGAAATCTGGACTGATATTTGTAAGGAGACAGCCTGTTCCAAGAGAATGACAGCAGATCCAGCTATTGTTTGCTTGTATTTACCTGGCGAAAGGAACAGATGATTAAGAATGAAAAATGAACAGCAAGCTGTCTTCATCTCTGAGGAGTTTAATGCTTAAAATACCTTGTTTAAAATAACAAGGTTCAGTTCTTTTCTCTCTTCTTCCAGACAAAGTCCAAAGCGGTTTTAATTTAATTATAGTTACATTGCTCTTTGCTACAGCCGTTCAAACCTGAACTTGGTCTGGGGCACATTCTTAGCTGTGGCTTGGCTGACAGTTTTAATCACTACAATGAAAGCACCTTCAGTGGTCACTGGAATAATACGTTCTGTTCTGATCCAGAGTGAATTTTCTTGTCTTTAAAACAAAACTGATAGAGTACATGGGAAAGGTGATGATGTAGTGGAAAATAACTGAGACTTCCAAGTGGTAACTTTGAAAGCTTCTTATAGATTAAACAGTTATTTTGGGGCTTAAGGGAGATTGAGAGAAGACTATTTATATGAATTTACTAGTTAAGCGGTATCACCTCGGTTTCTCCCCTTGATTTTCCCTGCCTCTGTCTCTTCTGTGGTGAAAGATACCTGAAATACAAAGTTGTGGTGTTTCTTTGTTTCTGAGTATCAAAATGCTTTTGGAAAGTCAGCTACAGAATAAATAAGCTAATAAGAAGACAGAATAAATAAGCTAATAGTAAAGTAGCTTGGTGTTTCTCTTGTAGATTGTAAATTAATCATTGTTTCTAAAAAAAGCTTGCCTTAGAACTGCTTGAAAAGCATATTTTATAAGCGATTTACAAAGTAAATTAATTTTCTTCTATTTTACAGCATAGACGGCAGGTAAATTGCTCTCAACAGCATTTTCAACTTGGATCAGTTGTTGAAAGCATCTAAGCAAACACCTTTTGTAAATTTAAGCTGTTTAAACACTTGTAAATTTATTCACCCATAGTGGTGTGGTTTTTGTGTTGCAGCAAAGCCAATGTGATTTCTATGTAAAAGCAAAGAAGAGACTCTGTAGGGTTAGAGCAGAAGAAAAAACTCTTGAGATGGTGACAGCGAGTGCTATCTCTGATGCTGTTTACTTTTAAGCCTTTCTGTTTGGCTGTCCAGTTGTGTTCATGTAATGTGCTAATTTTTGCCAGCCTGCTGTGCTTAGATGTAATTGAAGGAACTACTTTGTGCCCTTACACCTGAGGAGAGTGAATATGCGTGTATAACCTAGAGGAGAGAATTTGCCTCATTTGCTGACTCTAACTGTACTTTGCCCAACTACAACACTTTGAAGTGTGTACTTGTCTCACAAGAGGAAGGAGACATGCCATGACTATAGTCCAGCTTGGGAGTGTTCTGGTTTTGTAGGTAGTTACTTTTTACTGTCTCATAAATTGAGTATTTGTAAAGGTTTTAGGCAATCCTTCTTGGGCTTAGTTTGACTGTTAACTAAGCTAATTCTCTGTCCGCAGTTTGGAGGAGGAAAGATAGTTTTTCTTTATCCTTCTTGTCAGAAGAGTAAAGCCATGACGACTTGAACATTTTCAGTTAGTGACTGGCATTTGGGTTTTGCTTATTGTAGTGTAGAGTTGATGCAGTTTAAGGACTGATTTTTTTCTTTATAAGAAATGCAAATGACATTTGGCAGAAATGGAAGTATTGTAACAAACCAGGAAAGAGCATTTTGAAGAAACCAGAGCCCTGTTTCTTATGACCACCTCTTAAGTTATGCCTGGAATTTCTACTTTTACTGTACTGGGACATAGAACAAACCTCCTGGTGAAACGTCTGGGTCAGATTTTCCCCCGTCTGAGGAAACATGATACTTGATCCTGTTACACTGGTTATTCAAAATCATTTTTTAAAACTTGGCAGGATGTTAATGTGCTGTTCTTTTTTTAAAAGTTTTCTTACAGCTCTTCCATTTAGAAACTGATAATGCTTGCCTTCCACCCACCTGCCTGAGCTATTCAAAACGGTGCTATTAGCAGAGGCCGTTTGTTTCACTCATGAGCAGAACTCCATAGGTGTTTGCATTGAGATCATCAGTTTTGAAGTTCATAGCTTAGACTCAAGTGGTATTGTTGTTGAGCAAGAAAAGACCTGTTCTCTTCAGATGAGTTGTTGAAGTTTCATGTTCTGGAACTCTGTTTCTAATCAAGAAATGAAAGCAAGATGCTTTCCCTACCTGAAATGTGCAGATCCTGGGTTTGTGGTTGGGTAGGTCAGAATCCAGAAGCTGAAGGTTTCAAGACTAGGGAAACAAAAGATCAGCTAACTTTTAAGGGGATTGTGAATAAAAAAGGGTATAGTAAAGATAGATCAGTAACCTGGTTCTGATTTATTCATTAATTTATCAATGGATGGCCATGTGCAGTGAAATATCCATCAAGACCATAAAATTCATGACTGTGAGCATCTTCATTTAATTAAAAATTAAATGAGCTCTTTGATCTGTTCAGTTTCACATGGTCGTCATGTAACTTCTGCCAGTGCAAGCCACTGGTAAGTGGTTACTGCTCTGATTAGTTCTGTTCCGGCCAGGAGAGTGGAGAAAATTAAGGTGGATGAGATGCTGAGCAAGTTGAAGAGTACAAACTGAGACATGGTTAACAGGCTTTTGGTCAGTGTCCGTCACCAGGGCCTGCTCCTATCCTCAGTGTGAGGTGGCTTTTAATTGTGTATTAGTAATCATTACTCTGGCTTGACAGAGTAGTCAGACACCCCAATTTTTATTTCTTCACTGCTGGTTTCATGAATATGTGAATGGATTAAGATCTGTTGCTCCAAATACTGCATTTCTGCTTTTCTGACGCCTTCATTTTTGCTCTGCTAGTGCCCTGAGCTGCTCTTCTGCTGGTTTTTTTTTTTTTTGTAAAGCAGCTAGATGGAGTGAGTTCATTCTTAATGAGGGTTCCTCAGCCTTAAAGTCTTCTTACTTTGGCTTGTCAGAGTCTGAATTAATTGACCTTTTTTGATAACTTTGATTAATTCCTTTTCATAGGGCATAGTGTGTGTGCCTCGTGCATATATGTGTGTATTTCCTACTGCTGAAAATGTATCGTTTCAAAGGCTAGATATAAACTGTGGCAATATATAATATGAAACCATTAAAATAATATAAATAATATATAAAAATGTTTATAACGCAGTAATGTTTTTGGTGGCTTGCTGACCACTGGATGTGATGAGCTGTGTGTTCTTGCTAGGTTTTACCTGAAGTCGAACACCCTTTCTTATCTCTCCAAGTTCAGACCTCCGTTAGCTGATCCTGCATACCAAGAGTGCTTCACTCTAGGAAGGAAGTGAGAAAAAAGGAAATACAGGAGCTTAAAAGATAAAAAGTAACAATGTGACACTGACGTACTTTTTCTATAAGGATAGCAAGGCTGTTTCTGTCATTAAATGTGTGCGGTTAGTCCAGTGCATGTGTTATCATTGGTGATGCAGGCTTCAAAGCAGCTTCTTTCTCCAGCTGTCTGACGAGGAATGATATGTAAAATGCTAAGTGGAAAGAGGAGGGAAGTGTTGAAGGTTTAGGAAAACCCTTTGACTGCCTCACTGAACAAAGTTTCTATATCTACCTAAACTAAAGAGCTGAAGCTTGGCTTCTCAGGATTGTTTTACATTGTGTTATTTAGTAAATAGTGGCCACCTGTAAGGTTTGTAGAAGCCTTGAGCACCTAAACAGACTGAGGAAGACCAATGGGCAGTACTGCTGCAAATAATTAACTTACTCCTGTTCATGCTTGTTAAATTGAGTTTACCGGTAAGACGTCAGTATATGTTTTTTAGCCTTTTGCAGTCATGACGTGTGCTGTACATTTGAGTGACCGGTTTCCAGAGCAATGCGACATTTGTTAAACATTGCCTGATTCCAGTCTAGTTCAGGTCAATGAATAAGCTGTCACAAGGCAGTGGTGTTCTCATTGCTTTTCTTTTCTTGCACGCAGTGAATCGGTGTATTTAGACCCCTTGTTCTGAAATATAATTTGGGCAAGGGGATCAGCATTGCTGGTGCTTTATTTAGGTGTTCTCAGTGCCATGTGAGGTGTGGCATATCAGTACTTTCCTCCTTTCCCTTCTATTCCACCCTTCACCAGGCCCTCAGAACTACAAGACTTGTATGGCATCGGTGACATTTGGGTTATTAAAGCAAAACATAACACTTAAGAAAAGTCTTGATTGCATCTGGGTTATGAATTTCGGATCCAAACAATACTGTCCTGATGGTGCTATTAGAGGTGGAATTGCTTCCAATAATGTGTATCACTTGGAAGCTGAGTGCTCCCTGGGGAATGGTACCTTTGAATATAGAAGATACTGACTAAATGAAATTCCGTGTTAAGGGTGGGCTGGTGTGGGAATTGCAAAGGGAGGGACTTTGTAGACAGTAATGATAGGGATAGTATCTATTACGGGAGAGCCTGAGCCACAGCTGGGATTTCTTTGCTTTTAGGGAGTTTTGCTTCTTATTTTTAAAATAGCAAACTCTGTATTTAGTATTTCTGCCCTCATGGCTTACAATCAAATGTAGTAAGGTTCTTGTGCATTGCAAACTAAATGAAAACAGTGTCTGAACCAGATTTAACAGAGCAGTGGTCAGAACGCCTCACATAACTTCAGCTTCAGGATCTGGCAGAAGGCTTTGCTGATTAAGGTCGTTACAGAGGTTTATAACCCACGGGTCTCTACTGTTACTCCAGTACACAAATACCTTTTTGATTTCCCACGTCATGCATGGACAGGTAAGCCATTAAGGGATGTGTGTATGGTGTAGTAAGTGAATTACAATCCATGTATGAACTACTTTTATTTAAAAAAATACTATTATTTAAAACAAAAAGTTGTTTGGCAGTTTTCAGGGGCCCTAGGCTTTTTTCACCCCCTGGAAATTTACTGAATTTAAACAGATCAGCGGGTGTCACTTTAGCACCAGAACTGGCACAAAGATAAGGAAGGACTGCGTGTCTGGGAGGAGCATGAAAGGGAAGGTGGCACTGCTCCTTCGTTGCTGCCAGAGCAGAGCTCACCGCCTGTGCGCCCCTGATACCTGCAGCACTGTACTGCCCACACTCTCACTGAACACTTGCTCTGGCTCACTGACAGGTTTAATTTAGCAGACGGTTCTAAGCTTCTTTGCAGACCTGTGGCCCTTAAGGTGCATCCCAGTATGGCAATTCCCTGGAAACTGAGGGGTACAATAATGTCCTGTTAGCAGATAATCCTGTACTTTTGTTTAAATATGCGATTGTCAGTTCTTCATGTGAACATCTAGGGTGTGAAGACTGAAACTTTCATTTAAGCATTTCGTTTATTAGTACAGTTGGAAGCCTTGGGTAACCCAAGATTTCAGAAGAGAGGTCTACTTTTTCTTCTGATAAATGATTTTAAGATAGCCCCACAAAAACCCAAGTTAAATGGAAGTGCTGAGAGTATTCAAATAGTGGTGTAGTTCTGAGCCATCTTTTTCCTGTGGTGTCTGTTTTATTTTGCAGAGAGTCGTGACCTGGACTGTAGCAAGCAGTTGTGGTTTGCAGGCTTGAGAGGGTTGTTACCCACTCCTGGCTATGCTTTTAAGTTGCCATCTGGTCACTTGTAAAAGGCTCCTAGGAAGCAGGTAATGGACTTCTGTTGCAATTAGAAAACATGAAGCTGATTCCTGCAAAACTCCAGATCTTGCTTGCAGCAGTTTGCGGTTTTAAAAAGGACACATGCCTCAGTGTTTGCTTAAATCTCAATTTTTTTTTATTTTTTTTCCAGAAATACTCATTTTCATTAAGTGTTTTGGATTCATGTGCTTTACTTTAGTAATACATAATTTAGCTTAGAAAGATGCAAACCTCATTTCCAGCTGGCATTGAAGTTAGCACACAAGAATATGACTTCATTTTGTTTCAAATACTCAGTTTCTAGTTTTAGTTTCTTTGAATGTTTGTAATGTTTCAGAGAAGCGGATTATTTTTCTTAGGGGGCAAAGTATGTCTGTTCATACCCCAGTAAGTAGCTGACTAAGAATTTCAGTGCATGGGCTAGAGCTGTTCTTGTTCTTACAGCTGAGTCAAAGTTAATCAAGAGGAGCTGTGTCTTATGCCATCTAATTTTGCATCTACATGCAAGCACAAGCAGCAAGTGACAAAGGACTGTTTTTAAAGCCATTTCAAATAATCAGCAAACTTGGGATCTGTGGTTGTCACTGGTGGTAGAGAATGATTCATCGTTTCTTTGATGAGCCTGGCCAGGTTGAATTGCAAAGCTGCACAGGCTATTTGGATTTGGTTTATTGCTCAGTCCCTACAGGGACAATCTGTTTAGCAAGATCGTGTTTGTCAGGCAATATCATTTGCCAGTGGCTTTCTTCTAATAGCTCAGCCCTTTTCATCTGTGTTTGTGGGGGCAAATAAATGGAGGTGTCTGGGGCTCTCCTCACTGGTTTGCCCCGATATATGTGCGAACCTTCACCAGTGCTGCCAGACACACTTAAAACAGTGTGCTCTACAGTTATGTACAGGACATAAAAAAGAATGATGTTCAGGTTAATGAGGACAGCAGCTTTACTATGCTTTTGGAAAATACATCTGCTAGATTTGAGGCTTCCAGGCAACAGGTTCTGGGTTGGGTTCTGGGTTTTTAAACTGCTAGTAAACAGCAGCCTTTCAAAAGGCTCCTTCAAAAATCATTCTTTAGAACAACTGCACTAGTGGGTGAAACTGTCATTCTCTGTAGTGAGTACAGGTAACAGTGTAATGCGATGGTCACACTTTGTTTTCTTTTTTCCATTCCCCTCAGAGTTAAAAACTTTAAGCAGGTTCATTTGAATAAAGGTGTGTGTGAGCCACTGGTAATGAAATGTAGTGCTGAGAAAGGAATGGGGAAATGCGTTGAAGCAAGCACTGAGCTGTAAACAAGGAGAAAAAGTAATGGCTGGTGATTACAAAATCCTCTGTAGATCTGCTGTCCTCTTAATAACTGCTTGTATCGCTGCTTCTGAAGGGGCTTGTGTGAAAGCTGCAAGGTGGATGGTGAAACAGAAGGTAGTGGCCTTGTCTTTTATTTTACTGTGAGGGTTTACAATGTAGAAATTTTTTTTTGTTACTGACACTTCAAAAGTAATGCTGTGGAACTACAGTTAAAAAGAGCTGTAATACAAAACCATTAGTTTTCTTCTTATGCCAGATGACAAAATAACCAGTCATAGGGATATGCATCTCCAACATATCTACTAATATCCATCATTTATCTCACTTCTCATGAGCGTCTAATTAAGTTCTGCAATTTCTGAAATTTGCTCATGAAGGTTAATGATTTCTGCCTCTTCAATTGGAAAATAACATAAAACTGTAATCTGAACTGTGATGCTGTGTGAGTATTTCTCTAATAATGAGATAGGGGATCTAAATGTGTGCACTGGGAACCAAGACATGAGTGAAAATCAGTGGATAGGTTAAAATCATAATGCTGAGCGGTAGAACAGCACATTGATGTGAATCTATCCACTTGCTACATAGCTAGATTATGCCTCCACGATCGAGGTAGCTGTTTAGGTCACTGGGATTTGTAGCAGCGTCATTTTTGTTTGCTTCTAGTATCATAGGTGAAATTCCATTGCCATGCCTTCCCACTGAGGTTTGGATTCATTTATATAGATACGTAGGAGAAACTTTTAGGAACTGTTAGAGGATCAACATCCTTTAAGTGACACTTCAGGACAAATTTGTCACATGTGGGATATTTTTAATGTAAGATGGAGTAATTAGTTTGATTGAAAGTACTGCAGAGATTGGGACAGAGGCTTTATAGATGGGTGGGAGAGATATGGAACAACATATGGGTAAGCATCCAGATTTGCTCTGCCAATAGCTAAATAAATGTCATTTTGAATAAACAGAGTATCAGCCATGATATTCAATGACTTCCCCATCTCTGATGTTATATAAACAACAGAGTGATACCACAGGTTCCCAGGCAGTGATACGTGAATGTTCTGTGAGGTTTCTTATCAGGGCAGAGGAAAATTAAACTAAGCCAGGAGAGCAATTTGCATATGAAGTGTACAAAAGCGTTCTTGCTGTTGGGACTTGGCCTTGATTTTTGCATGTTTTCCAGTTTCACATTACCTGATTGTCATTAATTGAAGCTAGATAACACTTTGATATGCGCAGTCTTGGACATTTTGTAGGAGACTAACTCAAGCTGTATTGCTTTGAGCAGTAGTCAGGTAAATGGAAGTAGATTTTAAGTGAGAAAAAATACCTAGTGTAGACTTGTACATCAAGGACTTGGGAAAGGCTGTAGAAATTAAAGTAGATGACACTTAAGATGAAGCCTACTTAACCTGAAGAAGGTAACCAGTAAAACTGCAGCTGCAATAAATAACTGGGCGCTGAAAGGAAACCTTGAGTTGAAAAAACCCGAATCAACATAACCAACTCGATAAATCTCTTTTTAGCAGAGAAATCTGCTACAGGATAGAGGTCTAAATAGAACAACAGGAAGAACAGGACAGGTACAACAGGAATTACTGAAGTTGTTGTAGGAATGTTAAAGAATCACAGAATATTAGGGGCTCAAAAGAACTTCTGAACACTGTCTGTTCCAATCCCATCTGCTTCAAGCAAGGCCCCTGAAGGCGGTTAGTATCATGGTCAGTGGGGTTTGGAATATCTCTGAGGGCGCAACTTGAACTCTCGTGGCAACCTCCTCCACTGTTCAACCACCTCACAGTAAAATAAATAACTAAATCTCCTGGTTTTAAGTGGAATTTACTGTATTTTAATTTGTGCCCACTTCCTGTTGTCCCACCAGCAAGCACTGCTGAAGAGAGTCTGGCTTCATCTTTTTTAACCCCTTATGGCCCTGTCAGATATTTATTCACACTGATAAGATCCTCCTGAGCATTCTTTTTAATGGGCCTCACATTTCTGGCTGTCTGAGCCTCTTCCCACAGTCCTCAAATCCAGGGTGACACAGTCGCTCCTATATGTCTGTGTCATTCTGGATTTGGGGAGCCTGGAGCTAGACCCGGTAGCACCAGATGTGCTCTCACAGTGTTGAGTAGAGGGGAAGCACCACCTCCCTTGTCGTGCTGGTGATACCTTTCATTAGGTGGCCCAGGATGTTGGTGACCCTTGTTTTTGCTGCAGGGGAGCGTTGCAAGTTCAACAGGACTGCTGTTTTCTGCACAGTTGCTCTCTGTTCAAGTGCCCCCCAGCCTTTACTGGTGCTGGGTTTATTGCCCCCCCAGGTGCAAGACTTTGCACTTCCCTTTGTGAACCTTTTGTTGAGTTGGCCTGTTTGCTGGGAGTAAGCTTGGTCCCATTGTGCAGGTCATAAATGAAGTAGTTAAGCAGTACCCCTGGGGAACAGCTCTAATGACTGGCCTCTAATGTGGCTCTGCATTGCTGGTCATACCCTTTCAGCCTCCCAGTTAGCCAGGTTATCAGTTCTCCCCACAGTCCTCTGTCTGCCCAGAATTTGTCTCCTCTACGAGGGTGTTACAGGAGAAGAGTCAAAAGACAGTCAGCATCCACTGCTGTCTTCTCAACTACCAAGTCATCTTGTTGTAAAAAGCTGTTGAACTGATTTCCCCTTTGTAAATCCATGCTGGCTGATCCAAATCACCTTCTTGTCCAGATTATCCTTGGAAATGGCTCATATGAAATTTGCTTTCTGACCTTCTCTGAGACTGGGATGAGATTGACCAGCCTATAGTTTCTTGGATCATCCTTCTTGCTCTTTTGAAGAAAGGGGTGACATTTGCCTTTCCTCAGTACCCAGGAATGTGAAAAGTCCCTGCAGGAGCCAAGTGACCTTTTCTTTTTCACATAGCACAGTGGGTTCCACTGAGCTCATATGTGGCTGCAGAGATTTAGCAGAGGTTGTACTTCTGAGGAATGATTTTCTCTGGTGCTTGGAATGAATGGGAAAAGAAACTCAGTTTTTTGACATCTCTGTTGATGCTGAATGCTGCTTGAAATTTATCCTCCTTGTAAAAAGAAACATTTGTGTTTACATAGGGAGTAGCACTCAGCTGCTGGTCTTTCTTCCACAGGAAACAAATAGTTCTGTGGTTCAGCTCATTGCTTAGACCTCAGAGAAATGCAGGCTGTTACCCTGTTAGAAGACACAAATACTTTGTGCTTTAGGACAGCTTTTTTTTTTACCTGCAGTATTAATTATTCAACTTCAACAGATACATGCTTTAAATGTAGTCTTAATCATTATTTGCCATATTTTAATTGCTGTGGTCATATCTTTCTAGTAGTTTTGCAGAAGCAATATTCTAACCTAGATTTTGTGCAGAAGGAAAAAGCAGCTCTATCCCAGCAATGGAAAGTGGGAACCTTTGGTGTTTCCATTTTATTTTTTTATAAAGCAAAATGCTCTGTGAAAGAATCTCTGAAACTGTCAAACCAGAGTGCAAGGTGGAAGTCTTGAAACAAAGTGACTGAGCAAAGTCATACATGAAAATACTCACATCCACATTCACAGTGTTAAAGAGAACAGAAATAACGCGAAAGGAGCTTGAAGCAGTGGAGATAATGTAGAACTGTGGAGGTTTTCCACACAGCTAGAAAGCAAACCAGAGAGGAAACATGGAGTGGAGTGCATCTGCATTAGGGTTTCACCTGTTTCAATTTGCATGAGGTCTGCCCTTTGGAAATTAATCCCCTGTTTGTTCTGCACTTTGATTTGACTTGTGAAATGAGCTTGAGTCAGGAAGCTGAAGGCTGCACCTCAAATCCTGGGTTCTGGTTTGGGTCCCTTACTACAAGAAAGACATCTTGGGTACTAGAGCATGTCCAGAGGAGGGGAACAAATCTAATAAAGGGTCTGAAGAACAGGCCTTATGAGATACAGCTGAGGGAACTGAGGCTATTTAGCCTGGAGAAAGGGAGGCTGAGGGGAGACCTCATTGCTCTCTGCAGCTCCCAGAAAGGAGGTTGTAGGGGGGTGAGTGTTGCTCTCTTCCCCCATGTGACAGGCAAAAGCACAAGAAGAAATGGTGTAAATCACTCCATGGGAGGTTTAGATTAGACATCAGGAAAAATTGCTTCACTAGAAGGGTTATAGGGCACTAGAAGCTCCTGACCACGGCAGTGCTTGAGTCCTCATCACTTCTAGTGTTTAAAAGACGGATAGATGCGGTGCTCAGAGATCTGGTTTAGTAGGGGACAGGTACGATTTGGCTTAGTCTCAAAGGTCTTATCCAACTAAGCAATTCTATGAATTACTCCTGGATGAAACTAAACTGGAAGCTGCAGTCCATCTGGTGTGGGGCTGTAGGATCAGAGCAGAGCTGTTCCAACATGAGACTCCAGAAATGTATCCCATGTCGGCACTGGGTCTGCAGATCTACCTTACTTCCTAGCTCAGCTTCTTTTACGTTGCATTGCTTGCTGATGGATGTAGCTACAACAAATCAGATGAAGGAAGGTACAGCCAGAGTTCAAAGACTGTCATCACCAGAAATGGGCTGCTGCCACTCTAGAGGGTGCCAGAACAAAAAAGACAGGTTGAGTACAGTGTTTGTGCATGGTGTGTGCAAGGAGTTTTTAGAAGGATTAGAGTTTAGGAGGTGAGAAGTGGGTCTGTGACAAAACAGCAAGTGAAGTTTAGAAACCATAAGGCAATGCATTAAGCTAGAAGGGAATATTTTTTAAATACAACTTTTAGAAAGGAATTATTTTTATTTTCCTTAACTGCGTGTAGTATCAGCAAGTGTAGAGAATGAAGAATTAGTGAAAGTCTTGAAGAAGAGAACTGAAGAAACAACCCAAAAAGAAATCTAGATTTGTAGAAAAGGAAGCATTTATGTGGATGCTTATTAATAAAACATGTAGGGAAACACTTCCTTAGGTGTTAAAGGAATAGTTGTTACATTCACTGACCCCAGAACTATTTTTGCAAAATAGTGAGATGGGGAATGCTTCAGGAGTCAGCTCAGAAGCTCCTCTCAGTCTGTCAGTTGAGAGCTGTATGAAACGAATGTGCAAACATACCCTGGAAAAATTACTGCACTTTTAGGAATGAAGTTGTGTTAATAAATCTTGTTGTGAAAAATGGGGTTTTTAGAATGATTATATATGCTCTGTGGTTTGGTAAAGCAGTTTGATTTATGGTTTGCATGAAGGCCTGAAAAATGTGAATCATCTTGACTATGAGAAGTTCCTTGTGAAACAAGAGCAGGCTAGTGATTGAACTGGATTGGGAGGTGACTGCTTAGAGGCAGTTGTCTTTGGAGTTTACCTCTTTCACCATAGTCATTCTATTTCTCCTACTTTTGTAAGTATAAAGACGGGTGAAATTTCTAAGGAATGCATCTCTAGGTAAGGACTTATTTTAACTTTCATGTTGACTATGTTGTGGTTTTCTTGATAGGTTTTAGCAGCAGTGCGGCAGGGATATGCAAGTGACAAGAACATCAGACATTTGTACACACATCTGCATTAGGAAAATGGATATGCATTTGGGTAAAACCACAGAGCCCTTCACTTTGCTGTTATTGTAGCTTGAGACTTGCATATCTATTGAAATACCTTTATTACAACTTATGTTTTGGCACTAGTTTAGTGTACTGAATGTTTTTGAGGCATGGAGCAGCCTGGTCTAACTGTGCAGTTGGCACTGTTCCAGGAGGTGTTGGACAGGATGACCTCCGGAGGTCCCTTCCAGCCTGAATTATTGTGTGGGTCTCTTAAAGAAAACATTTGTGAGGAAATTAGAAAGTAATTCATAGAAGCATGTTCTCATTTAAGATACCGTTGCTTCCTGGTATGGTCTTTCAGTTACACATCTTAATTTGTTATTTTCAGACCATGTTTATATAGATTTTAAAGTGCACTGCATAGAAGAGAACAAAAATATCCATAAGGAGGATCTGAGAGATAAGATAGAAATGCTGCCTGGCCGTTGTTTAGACTCTATGCTGAAACATCGGAGAGTAAAAACAAGCAAACTTTTCTCATTCTGTGTGAAATTTTTCATGAGGCTTTGTAGTACGACTTTTAAGTCAGAGTCTCCTGTGTATTTTCTCTCCCTGTCCTTAATTTTCTGGAGCCTTCATAACAAGCACAATTTTGATTTCTATGGTGTATTTTTTTATATTTTGAAGTTATCTTTTGTGTGTTTTATGTGAAATAACTTCTAATCCTTGAATGTCTTTGTTTTAAGTATGGAAATGTTTTTTCCTGACTACTTCCATGAACTTCTTGTATTTTGGGGGGTACTGTTAAAACTGTAAAAAGCTGGGTAAAAGGGATGTGATTGGAAATACCTCTTCCAGGCAATCATCAGTTAATAGATTACAAGTAAGAAAATTACTTACAGGGGAAAATATAACTTACAATTTTAACTTAATATTTTTGCTCTGGGTGATGACATTAAGATTATTTCATCGCCCTAATTAAAAATTAATTGAATAACATGAATAAGTAGCTTATGGCTTGTGGATTTGTGTGACCATCTCTGCTCACCTCTCTGTCACGTGGCTGAAACAGTGATAAGCAGAGGCCTCTGGATGAATTCATTCCTTCCCCTTCCCATAGTGACAGGCAGGAAGAGACTCCAGGTAAAGTTCTTCAGATGTTTTCCTTTCCGTGCTCTCATGGTAAGGTCTAACATAACTGGATGCAACACCAATATGAGTATTGGACTGAGATGCTCAGGACTGATTTTGGTTTTATTTTTTGGGAACCTTTTTGCCTCAGCAAAAGAGTAAACGTAACTGTGGGGGTAGATGAGATTTTATAGGTCAGCCAGAACAGAAAATATTGCTGCTTTTAGTAATTCTTGTGTTTTGTAACTCTTGAACTTCTCTTCAGTCCTCCTTGGTGCTCAGAGTTGTCTTTTGTGATAAAATTAGAGTGGTTTTAATAACCATGATCTCCAAATTACAAAAGAAATGCCTGTATTTCTACAGGTAGGATGCAGTGTCACTTAGGTAACTGGAACTGAGGCAGCTTGCTGTAGGGTATTTTGTGAAACAGCTGCAATTCAAAGAAAGCTCTGATGCCTCCAAGTTCTCCATCAGCTGTTAGTACATGGTTTGACAGCAACCGTGTGTAACTATCTGGGCACACTGTCTGCTTTTTCCTTGAGAAAATTGTCTTCCAAAGTTACCACTGGAAAAATGTTTATGCTTCCTAGGTTCTTTCTAGAAACGTTAAAAGTGTTGGGTTTTAAAAGTGAAATATAAAAGTACCTGATTGACGATTACATGGCTTCTGCCTTGGTAACTGCCCTTCAACTTACAGCATAGATTGGGTTTTTTTAACCTATATTTCTGCAAAACTCCATTAAGGACATGGTTCCAGTGCAAGGAAGTAGGAGAATGAAGAGGGAAAGCTAATTTCTACTAGATGTGAGGGTTCTGCTTGCTGGAACATAGTGCCTTTTTGTTAAAGATGTTTAATAACGATGTAACTGTCCTAATAGCAAGAATTGTGTAAGGTCAGAGGAACTTTGGTTTTTGGAGGTACTTCTTTCCCTAAGAAAGAATATTGCTCATTGTGAGAAGTTGATTCAGTATATCATCTGCAGTTCTAGAGTCTCTTCAGGGCAGCAACTCTCTACCCATAATGCTGTCAGCCAGTAGGTTTCAGTCATGAACTTCATTTGTATGTTGGAAGCTGAACTTGTTTTAAGCCATTTGAAATGAAATGTGATTCCCAGCTCTTCTATCTCCTCCCCTGCCCCCAGGTGACATAGGGGAGTGGGGAATGGAGATTGCAGTCAGTTTGTAACACTTTGTTTGCCAGTCCTTCCTCCTCACGCTCTCCCCCTGCTCCAGTGTGGTGTCCCTCCCATGGGAGACAGTCCTGCATTAACTTCTGCAAAGTAGGTCCTTCCCCTGGGCTGTGGTTCTTCACAAACTGCTCCCACATGGGTCCCTTCCACCAGGTGCAGACTTTGAGGAGCAGACTACTTCAGCTTGGGTTCCCCATGGGCCAGATGTCCTGAGAGCAAACCTGCTCCCAGGTGGCCTCCTCTCCAAGGACTGCAGCCCCTGCCAGGAGCCTGTTCCTGTGTGCTCTCTGCAGGCTGGAACGTCCTTCAGGGCACATCAGCCTGCTCTGGTGTGGGGTTCTCTGCAGGCTGCAGTTGAGTATCTGCTCCACCGTGGTCCTTCATGGGTTGCAGGGGATCGATCTGCCTCACCATGATCTTCACAGCAGGCTGGAGGAAAGTCTCTGCTCTGATGCCTGGAGCACCTCCTCCTCCCCTTCTTTCTCTGACCTTGGTGTCTGCAAAGATGTTTCTCTCACATTTTCTCACTCCTCTCTGCTGTGCAGTGTTTTTTACCTTTTCTGAAATAAGTTATCACTGAGATGCTACCAGCATCACTGCTGGGTTTCACTTTGGCCAGCAGTGGGTCCCTTTTGGAGCCAGCTCTGTCCACTGTGGGCATAGTTCCTGGTCTCCCCTCACCGTGGCCTCCTCTGCTGCTCCCATGCTGTCAAACCCTTGCCACATAAATGCCATGCAGCCACTTACTATGGAGACAGGTTTGGGTCTTGATCTGGTTTGTCGTCTTTGGTAAGTTAAGTAAAAATATGCTGTACTCATACCCTTAAGGATTTGCTACTGCAGCAAGAAAAGGCAACCACCAGCGATTTGAAAATCTTGACCTCTCAGGTCAGCGTCCAGAGGAGGGGGCCTGGGAAAAGAGTTTTGCCCATCATGAAATGGATAGAAGAGCAGAAACCCGTGTAAGCAGACTTGTCCTTTGCAAGTGTGTTGTCAGCCCATGGTAACACCTGGGCACTTTCAGCCATCAAAGGAAGAAGCTTAAATATCTGGTTTTGTGAATGAAAAGCAATTTATCTGGCTTTGTGAGGAGCAAGGTATGTGCTTTCCTTCTGGTCCCAGGATTATAATATGGCTCTTGTTGAGCACTTCCGCTGATGCTTCCTCACCCAAGTGTTGAGGTGAAATGTAGCTCTGAGTCAATTCAGTGTTGTGTTGCAACTGTTTTTTTACAAAAGATGTTAAAAAGAGTTTAAATGATCAAAAGAATTTGTAAAAGCAGTAGTTTGTAAATTTCAGGAGTTAATCCAGATAATGTCCAGGTAATACAAGTAAATCCAGCAGTTGAAGAATGTGTTTATGTTCACACTGATGCCAGGTTCACTGTTTTCTCCTCTTTCTTCCTGGTATCGTTGTAGTTCTCTCTGCAGTGGGGTAACGTGGGTGCCACGTTTCATGTTTTTGTTTTCCAGTGGTGCTATTTGAGAACCAGCCATTTTAAGCATTGGGTTCTAGCAGGGAACCAGTTTTGGCGCAGTGGTTTGCATATATGAATTGTTGTCCTCTTTGAAATGGATTGTACCATGAGAGGGAAGTGGCAGAAACAAAAATAGACCAGCTCTTTGTTTTCACAAATGGTTTTCATTATCTCGCGTGGCTTTTCTTGCCAGGCTGTTTGGAATCAAGCGAAAGGCGTAGGATGTTGATGTAAGCTGCTGTCTTTTTTTTTTTCCCTCTTTGAGCATTTCTTAAGTCAGTGGAAGCCAACATCCTTTTAGTTAGGGAGGAACTCACTGGCAAGTTATCAGAGTTGGCAGCAGAACCTATGTTGTGCCTTTTGTCCCACCCACCACAGTTTTAGCCTAAGAACAGCTTGTGGTTGGGGAACAGCTGGTGTGCTATGGATAGGAGAAGCCACTGGCGAATTACATGGGTCCTCTTCCTTGAATTTTGCATGTTGCTCCTGTTTCTTTCTGTGTAATTGTGTCAATTCTTTTGATACTGAAGAAATACCAGTAAAAAGAAATCATCTGTGATGTTTCTACTGCAGTGCAGGTCATACACGCGGGCTGATCTGTGCACAAAAATGCTAATGAATGAATTCTCTGTGATTTTGATGTAAGCCTTTGTTGGGAGGCCTGAAGATGATTTACTTTGGATTGCAAGCAGGGTCGTGGGAAGCATTTTCCTCTGCAGGTTGAAGTTGAAAGACCAGTTTCTCTAATCTGTGCAGTTTGCATAAGGAACACTGGTGATCCCTGGTGTTCAGGTAGAAGTTAGAACACATGTATGGCTGTCTGGCCACAGCATTTCCAGAGTTATTGTGTCTTTCCTTGGGCAGTCTCTGTGTTAGGACAGTCAGGGTAAACGTTGTGCAGCTTTTCCAACCTAGAAACTTTGGATTCAGAACAGTTTCCCATGTTCAGTTTTCTTTTGAAGTACTAGATATGTAGGAAAAACAAGGAATCAGGGCTGAGGATCAGTGTTGCGGAAATAATTGTCAGTGTTTTTAGGGGATGTGTTTAAGGCTTTTGGTCTGCAGTTTCTTAGTCTTTGCTATTGTAACATTGTGACACAGGACAGAACCATCTTTTATCCTGTTGTAGGATATTGGTATGATGTCAGGCTGATAGTCATTCATGTTGGGTATGAGATCTCAGGAAATCAGTGTAACAAAACTCAGTGGAGATCTTACAGGAAGGGGATGTGATAATTTTAAGGTCTCAAAGCAGTCTTATCCACTTGCACTCATTCTCTCACAGGTTTCATTTACTCTGTCTCTCACAGTCACATACTCGGAAGCACCAGGATGTTGTGTGTTGAGGTGGTATAGCCAATGTGTCTCACTGCAACTTGGAACTAACGCTATCTGTCAACTGCTCCTCATCTTTTGGGTTTATTTTGATGACAACAAACTACTATATAGACAGATATTGTATATCCTTTGGGAGTCATGAGTTGGTTTTACATCAATCCTTTGCTTTAGAATCTGGCTTGCTTCCACCTCTATAAACCATAAGTGAAGGCTAGTGCTAGCTGTTTTTTTCCTGGTTTGGGATATCCATATCTATAGGTGCAGCAGGTTTTCCTGTTGGGCTAACAGGAAAAGGAATGACATATGCCATGTACCGTAACCCTGTGGGCACTCTCCTTTTGAAAGCATAGGCTCTTTGCTGGCCACTCATCTCTGCTGTAACCTTGTCAGAGTGACAAACACACCTCTCAGTTACATTGCTGCAACATTACCAATTAAAGCCTTTCTTTTCACCTCTGTTTTGCTGTGTTTTCCTTTTTATACACGTTTCCATTCCTTCTTTGCCCATAGCAGTCTTATCTCCATTTCAGTTCTCTATAAGGTGTGCTTACTTGTAGCAGAAAAACATCCAATAGAAAGATTCCAGATGGTGGTTTCCCAGAATGCATTCAGATAATGCCACTTACAAAATAGAATTAGACTTGTGGATTTAAGAGAGATGTGACTCCTGACTCTGATACATCAGTGTGCTTTGAGAGGGTGTAGAAATGATAGTTTGTAAACAGACATAAGGAGAAAGTGATGTCTGTGCTGAGCCAAAAGTACAATGTATATGTTGTATATATGAATTAGGGGAAAAATGTAAAATAGACATTTTTAAGGCCATAAAATGGGTGACACTTCTACTTCAGTGTTAAGGATTCCTCATTAGAAAGTCAGAGTGTCATAGAATCACTTGGCTGGAAAAGACCTTTGGGATCGAGTCCAACCATACCTGTCCACTACTAAACCATATCCCTGAGCACCTTATCTATTCAGCTTTTAAACACTTCCAGGGATGGTGGTAGTAGTCTGTTGCAGGGACAGGACAGAAGCTGAGCAGCTCTTCTGTTTTTCATGTATCTTGCTTTTCCCCCCACTGCAGCCTCTGAAGGTCATGTCACTTGGGTTACTTCCCGAACTGATTAAATTGTATTTCCCACAAATATGTATTTTAGCTGGTTTATTGAATTGGCTCAAGTGTTGTCTTTGAGTCTGCCTCTCACTGGTTCTTATCAGCACAGCTGCCTGTGTGCTGGCTTTGTAAACAGTTAAACTGTGTGTGTGTGTGCAAGGGGAGGTGTGCCCGCAGCGCTAAGGGCTGTATCCCTATCGGTGCTGGCTCACGCCTGGTGAGGGAGGTCACTGATAGTAGTGGAGACAGGGCAACAGCAGCTTGATAACTCTGAGTTTGGGCCCAGTATGCACTGTGTTTCACATCTGTTCAAGGAAACAAGTTATCTGGATGTTACATTTCTGCAGGCATATTATGGCAAAGACTGCTTGGATTTTATTGTGTTTTCAGTAAGTAGCTGTAGTGTTGCTCGTATGCAGTAATGGCCAAGGAAGCTAAGAAGTATTCTACTATTAACCCCTCTTTCTTTCTATTCCTTATATAAACATGGCTTAATGCAAACCCCATAATTGCTTCCTTTCGCATTGTGTACTCAACACTCCTATAATGTCTGTTCTGTTCTTCCTGGTTGATTACGCAGCAGTTTCTGTCTGTCTGCTTACTTGTTTGTGCAAAACTGACCATATCTTTAAAGCTTATTATAGAGGCTAAAAAAAAAAAAGTAAACCAATAAAAACAGCTTTGTCAAGCCACTTTTTAAGATGAAACTTGAACAGTTAAAGTATCTGCAAATTTGCTAACTGAGTAAGTTGCCAAACTCGCCGGCTCTGCTGAGGCTTACTGCAGAATTACAGCTAACGTGCAAGAGAAAATAATTTTCCCACAGTATGTATGCCTGTAGTGAAAAAGGGGCTTTGATGTTTGGGGGAAGGAGAGGTAGCATTTGTATGTAATTTATTGCACACAGAAAAAATGCAGTATTGGCGTAAAGAGGTGGCACTGAGCTTTCTCTGGAATGCACAGACTGATCTCCTTTTAATTATCTGTAACTCCTACCTATGGATAAAATACTAACTGTTGTGAAGGGGAGATGGTGCATCTTGCATGCTGTTTTTTAAACAAAACAGCCTATATTTTACCCATTTCCCAAAAGTCTGTCTTTCTGTGCTACAGGGAGCTTCTAAAACTGTTGTTAAAATTACTGGGTATGTTAAAGAACTTTTTCATGATGTGATTGTTTCTACTGGATTATTGAACCAGCAAATGCACTGTGAATTGAACACCTGTAAAGAGCAGTTTAGCCTGTTCTTAAAATTAATTACCAACCATCAGGCTTACAGCAGGCAACAATGTGCAATTATTTCAGCGGTTTTTTTTAAATTATAAAGAACCTGTGCCAACATATTTTCAAAGCTCTGTGTGTGTGATATACAGTCACAGGGTTTCATTCTGACCTAGTTGAGTCTTCTTTCAAATCCATGTGAAAGAAAATAACCATCCTGCATCAGTCAGTTCTTCAGCAGCTGAATCCCATTGCTGAACAGAACTCCCAGTCAGTTAAATTGATGTCATGCTCTGAAGGTCTCTCAAGCCTTCGATAGTATTTTGCTTTCATTTGTACCCTCAGGTTTTGTGGGGCAAAATGCTCCTTCCCACCTCTTCGCTTACTTTGCTTTAGTGAAGAGCACTTGGAGGTCCTCATCTCCCCACTTCTTGTGATTTGCTAAGAGGAAAAGAAATGAGGATGCTCCTGTCCTGCCTTCCCTTTTCTGAAGGTGTTTGTAGCATCTGGGCTGCACTCCTCTGGAATGGCTCCTCTCTTCCACAGTGCTCACACAAACGCATCTGTTCATAGAGTTTGCTGTCTTGGATTGAAATGCCACTGGAGATGATGCAATGTGGCCTGACAGCATCAGGTTGTGCCACGAGGGAGGCTTTGGAGAAAGCGCTTTGGTTACAGGGGGGATTTGAGACCTGAATCCCAACAGGACGCATGGACAGAGTTTCCTATTGTGAGGGGAGTTTATTGCAAGCAACGTTTGTTCAAACCTGCCCAAGTACAAACAATGATGTATGCGATTGTGAAGCCAAGTGTGGTTTATCTAATTGTCTACACATTATGGTGGCGTGTTAGAAAAGCAAACAAAGCTATGTGGGGGTAGGTGTGCAGCCACCGGAGCAATTCAATCAAGCGTTTGAATGGTTTATTTTAACAAAAAGAAGATATGAACTCTGTATTATTCTATATTATATAGATTATTTGCATATAAAAGTGTTGTTTTCATTTCTAAGGCTATTACACGTATTAAACTCAGTATGAGTGTTGGGTATGCTACCCTGCTTTCTGTCACAGCTTCCAAACTTTTCAACTAGCGCTCCTAAACTTCAGGTTTTGGCAGGCTTCTTGGAAGCAAGTAGCAGCATCTAAGGGGAAAAAATGGCAAGAGGAGCTTTAAAGCAAAACCAGAACAAAAAAACCCAACAAACCCACAAACCAAACCCAAATCCCTAAATATTTACAGAAAACACCTAAGCCTGCATTCCCAGTGGTTTGAAGTGGGAGTTTAAACTTGTTAAAGTATGTGTTCCATTACAGTGGATTTATAAAGCAGACAGTAGAGTTCAGAATGATTTCTCACATTATATTTTTGTTTATAAAATACTTATAACAGCGTTGGAAAGCAATCATTGCACTGCCTTCCACTGGCGAGGAGCCCGAAGGTCTGCATGGCTGCAGTGCTTGTTGGTGTTCACAGCTAATGGCCTGTCCACATCTCCAGCCACTGACAGAACCACTTGTCTTAAATAAAGACATTAGCTTTTCAAAGAATCTAAATATTGTTTCTATTGGAATAAAACTAAATGAAAATATTTTAATAATGATTGAAGAGTGAATGTTGTTTATTTTGTGATTAAATTTAGAAGTAGCCCTAGGCTGAGTTGAAATTGTATACGGCATTACCATCACAAATAGCTGTGATGCAGTAGTTCCTTACCAAACAGACTTATGTATTTGTTACACAAACACAGAGGAGTTCAATGCTACAAATTAAGTTTAAATGTAGAAATCTGCTTGATGTGTGGGGTTCTTGTCTTTTGCAGTCTCTTTGTTCTTCTTCGAAGTGTAGTTAGTTAATCATCACGGATTTTTGTTCAACTAATTAATGTATTTTAACCCCGTTTCCTAAGAAAATGAGCTGTATGCGGTTCCATGTGCCAGTCCTGTTCTGCGCTCCTCTTCCCATTTTCCCATATGTCGCACTGTTTCTTATTTGCTGATCCCATTCCAGCTGAAAACCAATGGAGACGGAGGTATCAATGTTGACTTAATTTCTGTCAGTTATGAGAAACCTGCATAGAGTCTACACCTGCACGGCAGGGAAGGGACTTAAATTAGTGCCCAGCTGAGAGAAAAGCTGCAGTGCGAGTTCCGTGATTATCCCGGCTGGTTGCCTGGCTTGGAACCAGCTCTTCCGCTTGCCGAGCCTTTCTCAGCCGGCAGGTAAGGGGAGCAGGAGAGACGTTGGGGCCATGGAATTGGAAACTGTGAAAAGAGGAACAGGGTTATGGAGGGGCAGGGCATGGGTCAATTGCTGCTGATGCCTCTGCTGGAACTCTCCTCCTTTTTCCTGGGAGACTAATGGAACTGGCTTGAAGGGCAGTTCTGGATTTTGACAAGTGTGCAATTAAAATAAGACTCTTCATTTTTATTTATCAAAAATAATTAGGAATTTTATAGTTGCTGAGAGAATTAAACAATGTGTGATGTCGTTTCTGTGTTTAGAAGTATTTGGAAGCAATAAGTTCTTGGAGTTTTACCTAAGCTAGTTCTTAGGGAAAGCTGTGTCTCACTACAGACACACTTTCCAGATGTGCTCACTCAGCTGATGTTTGCAGGACAGTTGTTTCAGATGTGATTAAGCTGCTAGAACTTTTTCTGCATATTCTCAATGAAAATAATCAAATATTAATGAAACCATGTTAATGAGTGTATGTTTCAGGCTTAGAAATGAAAGTTAACTTTAATGTGTGCTTCTGAATGAACATTGTATGCTCTGTGCGCGCTCTGTATGACTTCAGGTGCAAATTATTACCTTCAGTAATTGTGATTATATAATGTGCAGGGTTATTTCTCCAGATGGGAAATCACAGCTCTTCTGTAGATGTGAACTCCTTTAGGCTCTCCAGCCTGCCTGTGTTGATTTGGACACAGTTCAGCTGCCTTCTTAAAGCATAAAAGATACCTGGGTTTTTTTGATAGAACTAATCACAGGATCAAGATTAACAATTGTCCTCTGAATGTTGTAGACTACATTTGAACTACCATTCGCTTCAGCAGGATTTAGATTTTTGTGATTCACATCTGCAATCTGGTAATTAACAGTACTGAACTCTACAAATAGTGCTATAAACTATATTATTTAAGCAAGTTGTTAGTGCTTTTTCAGTGGGGTCATATTCTCTGGTAGTTAACCCTGGCATCGGCAAGCTGTTGAATGCAAGAACTCCCCATTTTACCACCTTGGAAACACCTGTGTAGCAATGGCGTCAGCAATAATCACTGTATACAGACTTCTGCTTTGGATGCAGCCTTTAAAAAGAAAGTTGTGATATTCAAATCCAGTCACCTTGTACAAATGCTGTTTGCATGGTGTGTGGAGGATAAGCCATGCACTTACTGAGGCTGCTTGTTCTGTTACCAGTGGTACATTTGTATGTGCAGCCTTTTGCACTCAAGACGCAGACAGCAGCAGCTTCAGCTCATGCATTACTCTCCTTGTTGGAAATCATGTTGTGTGCAGAAAATTACCTCAGAACTGGCACATGGTATTTGCTCCAATTTGGGTTCCAATTTGGTGCCTGACCAAAGGTGCGCGGCAGTGGGCAGGGAGATCGCGGTGCGGGATTAGCCAGCACCTTGGCTGGGGCACCTGAACATAAGGAGAGATCCGACCCGCAGGTGGAGGAACTCATTGCAGTAGGTTGTGACCAGGGAAAATAGCGAGGACATGGCACAAAGGAGGGAACATGGCTTGAGAGGGATGCAGTAAGTAGCCTGGAAGTTGTGGCTAGCTTGTAACTTGGAGTCTTCAGTAACCCATTCACCTTCCAGTGGACAATCTGCTGTAGAGGACTTCACAGAATCACCAGGTTGGAAGAGACCCACTGGATCGTCGAGTCCAACCATTCCCACCAATCCCTAAATCATGCTCCTAAGTACCTCATCCACCCTAACCTTAAACACCTCCAGGGACGGCGACTCAACCACCTCCCTTGGCAGACTGTTCCAATGCCTAACCACCCTCTCCGTGAAGAATTTTTTCCTAATCTCAAGCCTAAATCTCCCCTGGCGGAGCTTGAGGCCATTCCCTCTCGTCCTGTCCCCTGTCACTTGGCAGAAGAGGCCAGCACCCTCCTCTCTACAACCTCCCCTCAGGTAGTTATATAAAGCAATGAGGTCTCCCCTCAGCCTCCTCTTCTCCAGGCTAAACACCCCCAGCTCTCTCAGCCGTTCCTCATAAGGCCTGTTCTCCAGCCCCTTCACCAGCTTTGTTGCTCTTCTCTGGACTCGCTCCAGAGCCTCAACAACCTTCTTGATGTTAGAGAAAAGAACAGATGTCAGTGTTGTGCTTGAAGCAGCACTTTGGTATTTGTCCAGAGGAATGCCAGGGGAACACCTTGTGCACCAGCAGGAAAAAGAAAGGAAATGTTCAGGGACACCAGGACAAGAGCAAGGCAAGAACAACTGAGCTCACACCAGCACCAAGAGTGCAAGAAGGACTGCAGAGAGTCAGGAACTAAAAGCTAAACTGATAGACTGAACTAACAGACAGAGACTAAAGGGGGAAAAAACTGACCAGCGGGACAGGCGGGATCATTCCAACGGCAGAATTTAAGGAGCAGAAACTGTTCTCGTATGTAACAGCTCCAGTAAAAACTACGGCTGTTCCATAAACAGAGATGATCCAAGGCCTGGAAAAGCCTCCTGTAAAGAGTCTGACAAATGATAAGCCATCCTGTCTCAGAGAGGGAACATGAGGAAACATCTGTGAAGGAGGCAACAAGCAATGTCTACACTTCCCTGCTCCTGCAGTCTGAGGCAAGTGAAACAGGACAAGGTGGTGAACAAGCCATTCTGATCTGGAAAGTGGGACAACAATGACAGGGGAAAGAACGGAGATGCCTCTCCAGCTCTGATCTTGAGAGGCCAACAGCCCTGGAGGCTCTGCGATGGCCTGGAGACGGGGGGAAGAGATGACCAGTAACATGTGAAAAAGAGTTTAGAGATAAACCCAATGTGAACACATTCCAGCATGAAGCTAGAAGTAAGAAGTGGCCAAGGAAGTAATCTCAAGCCTAAATCTCCCCTGGCGGAGCTTGAGGCCATTCCCTCTCGTCCTGTCCCCTGTCACTTGGCAGAAGAGGCCAGCACCCTCCTCTCCACAACCTCCCTTCAGGTAGTTGTAGAGAGTAATAAGGTCTCCCCTCAGCCTCCTCTTCTCCAGGCTAAACACCCCCAGCTATTGGTAAGGGATGTTGAGCTGAAAATGTGTTTTTGAAAGATTAATAGGAGATAAAGAGATTTGGGTATTTCCAAAGTGATGGCCTTTTAAAATATAGAATCACAGACTCCTAAAATGGTTTGGGTTGGAAGGGACCTTGAAATCCATCCAATTCCACCCCCCTGCCATGGGCAGGGACATGTCCCATCCAACCTGGCCTGGAACCCCTCCAGGGATGGGGCAGCCACAGCTTCCCTGGGCAACCTGGGCCAGGGCCTCGCCAGTATAGTAGCACAGCATTTCATTTCTGTCGCTTACGTCAAATCTATAAGATGCATATGTTCCACTTCCCCACACCCCCCTCCTGACTAAATACTGAGTTGAATTAAGTTCAGAGAACAGTGGGAATACCTGCTTGCTTTGGTGCTGGGAGGATCCAGTCAGCACAGCTGTGAGGACTGAGTGTAGTAAGAGGGAGGGTCAACCTGTGAAGAAAGTTTGCTTTCTCTTTCTGAAGTGATGTATTTCTGCTTTTAGAGAAGTGCTTTGTAGAATTGCAGCCCATCTTAAGATTTGATCTGACAAAGTGGAAACAAAAGATGTATGTGAGCAGTTTTGTCTAAATTTGTAATTCACTTTTTAATTTAATAATGAATTTTCAGTCTTGTTTCTGATGCTTGCAGATTGTGGCTTTTTTAATTTTTCAAAACAAGTCGCACTTGGCATGGGAAGGGAACTTCTTGCCCAGCACTTATGACATCAAAATAGGTATTTTCAGGCATAAAAAGTAAAGCAAACTTTGCAATAAGAACATTGTTCCCTTTCAGTTAGCAAACTGAAGGGACAAAATCAAAAAGAAGCTTTTGCCTCAAACATTAATGTTTACAGATCGTGTGTGTAGAGACTACGCCCTGTGTAAACCACTTTCTGTACTTTGGGGAAATGAAAGTGAACTAGAAAGAAAACAAGTGCAGTGGGCTTGTTTGCAGTAAAATGTATGTGCCCCTCATAACCAGATTATTTAATTTTTGTTTTTCTGAATACTCAAATGTTTTTGTTGTCTCTTCATCCAGATTCAAGATCCAGCCCGTATTATGGCTGGCAGCAGGTCCAGATCAGGAGCATCCAGTGGGCTTTCCATGAAATCACAGCTTCAAATCACTGGTGAGCCTTTTCTGGTTAGAAATGTAAAAGTATTTTCTCACAGCTAAATGGAAGTTACTGATCTGTTCCACGTCAGGAAGTTTAGAGTTGTACAGAGCCCAAGAGAAGTCGCACAATAAAATCAGTGGTGTTATGCTATTGTTACTTGGTAGAAACACAGCTGCTTTATTTGGGATTTTAGCTGAAATGCATTTTGAAATGATACATTTTTTTGTGTAAAAAGAGAAGAAATAAGTCTTTTTGAATGTTAATTAAATTGTACAGAACAGTCCTCTTCAAAACGTAGAAATGCAATATGGTGCTGCTTCCAGCTCCTAATGCTTGTCATAATACCAAATCTAACATGTCTAACAATCTTTTTACACCTCAAGCTAAGTGAGTTGGAAGTATTGTTCATTAAATTTGCCTTATTACTTCTCACTAATTGCATGATTTTTATGGCCACCATTGTAAAGGAGCTTTACTGAAGTGTTAGTGAGACAATTGAGCACCTGTGGGTTGCACAGGAATGGCTTTACATGGCTTTTTGTAGTGCCCCACCAACAGAGCAGCTTTGAAACTTCATTACTGACTTCTCACTTTTGCTCTCTGACAAATTTTACTGAAGCATAAAAGCTGAAGCCTGGAAATGGAAGATTTGTGGTTGTGTGCAGGTCTATGTTTAGAGCATGAAGGGCAAATTCTGCACCTTCAATGTGGGATTTTTGCAGAAGTTTCATGAAGTTGATACTATGGGGGTGGAAAGAATTGTCAAAAATAGATGGGAAAGCTTTAGCCTAGAAAGGAGTTCAGAGCCGAGTGGTAGTGGCTCTAGTTGTCACACGGAGGTCACAAGTAGCTGTGGGCCTTCATGAGAAATCTTGTCCCTACAGGTTGATATTGGAGAGAAAAATCAAGGGGGTTTGGAAGGAGGCACATCTTCCACATGGCTGTGGAGAGCAGAGTTAAGAACTGAGATGGTGATTGCTGTCTAAGGCTTGATCCATTAGAGCCCTGTGGCTCACATAGAGAAAGTGAAGTTGGAGAAGTGTCTCAGTGTTTGGAGTTAAGACTATGAAGGTGTTTAAATGATTCTTCATTTCTGTAGCTCAGCCATGTTCTGTGAGCAGGTGATAGCTTATAGACGTTTCTGTGAACAGCCCCCCCTCCGTTTGCTGTCTTCATTAGTTTTAAATGAACTTTTGGGCTGTCTGGGTAAGAATTCTGGACGTAGGTACAGACAGCTGACTTGTGTGGCCTCAGGGTAGGTCTTGATGCCATTGAGACAGCTGAGGGTGCTGAGACATGAGATAAGGTGGTGCGGAAGTACAGAAGGCAAGAAGGGAAGGGGAGCTGTTTGTGAAAATCAGTGTTAGCTAGCTGAAGGTAACTTCTGTAATGCAGAGAGAAAGAGTCTCTGTTGGGAGCAATTCAGAGGAGTTTATACTAAGCTACTTCTCTAAATCTCTAAAGGAGCACAGACTATAAAGGGAATCGGGGTAGATTAGCCATATGGACTTGTATTAGTCATCTTTTTCTGAGGATGAAGTGCAACTGAGGTGGGTGACAAAACTACAGGAGACCAAGTTGCTATTTGTGAGAACAGAGCAGGGTTCACTGGCCTACTGGAAATGATCATATCTGTGTCTGAAGTGCTGTTTTGTGAGTTGTGTTGCCAAGGGATCCAGGAATACTTCTAACCCGAGAGCCAAATATTAGGGGCAAACTCATGTGCACACATGCGGCTTTGGCTACATGGAGGCAACATAGGCACAGCGTTTGGAAAGATAGGAGCATTGCAGTCTATAATGTTGGATTTTTGAGACAAAACCTACACCAAAAAAACCCCACATGAAGCAAAAACCCAAACCACACAGCTACATCCCCCAGTTAAAGCTCCAGAGCTGCCAGTTCTGGCCAGGTATTGTTTCTATAATAGCAAATAGACTTTACCTCAAGTTAGCTTTTCTTTAAGCTTTCTCTGATACAGAAAACTTAACACAAAGTTCTTCATTTTAATGATGTTCTTGTCACCAGAAGTGATGACAGTTTTCTGTGACTCCATGAGAGAGATGGATCATGTCTTGAGCTTTTTAACAAGCCTAATGTAAGAAACTGCAGAATCCCCTTGGCAGGAGAACGCTCTAGAGGATATTTTCTACTTTCAGCACCCAAGCACATTTGTTACTCTTACAAATTATTACAAACTGCAGTTTCTGATGTTATAGCAGCACTGCCACAGGTTTGTGTGAGCATAGAATGAGTTGGAATGCAAGAGCGTTATTGTTCATCTGATGCGTTTTTTTTTCTTGAGCATTATTGTTAAGCATCAGTGACCTGGTACCTGAATAATGAAGCACACAACAGAAAAGTATGATTTGCAATTGAAATCTTACTGAGTATATAATTATTTTTCTCTTTCTTAACAGTTATTTCAGCAAAACTAAAAGAAAAAAACAAGTGGTTTGGGCCTAGCCCTTATGTGGAAGTGACAGTAGATGGACAGTCAAAGAAGACAGAGAAATGCAACAATACAAACAGTCCAAAGTGGAAACAGCATCTCACAGTGTAGGTTTGATGATTTTGGTTACCAAGTTAATTGAGCTAAATTAATGCAATTGGCAGTGGGCTTAAGGGTTATGTTTTTATTTTAAGCAAGTTGATCAATATTATATGATATGAAGATAAATGTTGTCTGAAGCAAAATGTCTGGAATATATATTTGCAAACTGTTGCATTATGCACTATGGAAAGGGCCCAGAGCTTATGAAGGAATGTTTTCAGTATTAATGTATGTAACATTTCAAATGCTATAATATGCTGTAAGTCTGTGCCAGCTGATTAGGGGAACAGTCATTTTCTAAAATATTAGAACTAGTTTTTAGTATTTCTGAGTAATTCTCTTTTTATGTGATGTGTGATGTGCTTTCTTCAGAAAGCACATTTTGTATCTTGTCTCTTTGCATGAAAAATTATTACATCAAGCTGTGCAAATGCTGAGCTCTCATGAAATAAGAACTTGCAAGAATAAGTCTTTTTTTTTCTAATCCTGATTACACTTTCGTATAGATATTTCCCTTAAAATAGTACTAAAGAAAAATCTATTCAGTCTATGAGTGGTTTACATGACTTATAAACGTGACTTCATCCTAGAATGTGAAAATGGTTTGATGTTACTTCCGTTAGCTCGTTGTTTTTAAATAACTTTAAATGACTGTTGGAGTAGATTGTTCTAGTTTGCTTGCTTTTCCTGCCAATGAGTGTCCTTACACAGTGCTCAACATTCGTTTTTTAGAATTGTGACCCCCGTCAGTAAATTAAACTTCCGAGTCTGGAGCCATCAAACATTAAAATCTGATGTCCTTCTGGGAAGTGCTGCTCTGGATATCCATGAGACTTTGAAATCAAACAGTATGAAACGTAAGTATGAGATGATCAATACCTTGGAATGCTGCAAAATTCATCAGGAATTGTTTTGTTAATGAGTGCTGTGTGCAACTCTGTAGATGGCCCTTCAGAACCCCTTCCAGTGTTACAGATTGCATTTATGAGTTTCCTCCTGCTTTTTCAGTGTATACTCTTTTTGTTATACATAGTCTTACTGAAACTACGGGATTTTGCACTGTGCTGGTATGTGCAGGAGTGAAAGCCTAATTAACAAAAAATGTTTCCCTTTACATAGCTGAAAAATGAAACCTCTGTGTTCCTGGTGCTAGACCAGGAAAAGTGTGAAGTCATTTTTATTCTAAATATCATTGGAGGAATGTGTTGTATTGTTTCATGCATCTTAGCTTTTAGGCAGCGTGTGTGAAGCTGGAAAGAGAAATACAGATTTCCACACACGGTACAGAGCTTGTGCTGCTGCAGTGGGTAGCTTTGTGCTCTCAGAGCTCTGTTCCATCCTTTAAAGAAGAATTTGCTTCCTGCCTTGCGGCTGTGGGCACCGTAAGTGCAGCATCTTGATAGCAGCGTACTTCTCCTGACAATGAGTTATGGTCCTCAAGCAGGGGGAAGAGGACCTTGGGTGGCTACAGTGTTCAATATGGCATTGGATGCCCCTCTTAACTCACTGGATTTGTTTCAACCATTTCATCAAGAATGTTTATTTACAGTTTTGTTTCACTGGAAAACAGATTTTTTATCCTGAAAATATCTTTGGTCTGGGGATATGATGCCAAATCTTCACATTCTAAATGTGACTCTTTCTGTCATTAGATAAATGTGAAATATTTTAATTAGTAGATAGAACTGATATCTGCTCTGTATTGAGAATAGGGTGAATGGCATTTCCTGGTTGTGAGGACAAGTGTTTATTTGTTTTAGAAGTATGAGCAGAAATGTGGGACTCAGTCACTACTGTAATGATAATCCTTTCTTTAGACAGCAACAAGCTTAGGCTCCAATTCTCCTCTTTTTGTAGAAATAATCACTTTTTGCTGACATCTGGAGAAGATCAGTTTTACCGCACAAAACTTAAAGAACTATGGAGAGATAGAGATGCAGTTCTGGGGTTTGGGTTGGCTTCTTGAATAAAATGCACTTTTTGTTATGCAGTAAGAGAAACTACCTTTCTGCTCTGTGCTTTCTCAGTTGAGCAGGTGGTGGTGACATTGCAGCTTGTTGGTGACAGAGAGCCAGCAGAAGTGGTGGGAGATTTGTCTGTCTGCCTAGATGGGATGCAGGTGGACCCTGAGCTCCTAACCAATGGTGACACCTCAAGTACCAGAAGTAAGTAACTTCCAATTCAAATGTGCTCCTCTGCATGCATCTAGTGTACAGAGCTTTTTTTTCTCCTGGAAGCTTTAACACACTGTTTTCATCATCGTAATAACAACAGTTTCTGTAGCTTTGTGTTTTTAGAGACCAGAATTCTTATGCATTTTTGTTTGAGGTTGACCCATAGATTAGACGTAGGAAAAAGTTCTTCACCAAAAGAGTTGTCAGGCCCTGTAACCAGCTGCCCAGCACAGTGGTTGAGTCCCCATCCCTGGAAGTGTTGAAAAGATGGGCAGACAAGGTGCTCAGCGATCTGGTTTGGTAGTGGACAGGAACGGTTGGGCTCAATGACCTCAAAGTTTTTTTCCAACTGAACAATTCTATGATTTTGTATTCCACAGTGAAGATTTTCAGCCTTACTGTGATGAAAATAAGATCAGCATCTTTATTTTCTGGATTTTACTAACTTATATCTTGCAATCCCAGATTTTGATGAAAGCCTTGAACTTACCTGAATAGTTAATAAAATCATAAACAAAGAAGAATATAAAATAAATCAGTTTGATCTCATCATCGTAGTAAGTATTCTGCTCACTGGGAGATCTGGGTTTATGTTTGTTTTTCTTAAAATTAAATAAATATTGAATAAATATTTTCATACATTTTTGTTCCCTTTGCAGTGCGGCAGAGAGGGATCCACTATTCTGTTTAGTCAGCATCTTCAATTTCAGATAACTGATACAATTTTTAACTGAAAATCTTTAATACATATAAAGTGCGAAATTACACTAAAAAAGAAGTAGTTTCAATTACACTGATGCAGGACAGGCAACAGAGCATTTCTGAGGATATTATACATTGCAAAGAAGAAACGGGTTATTTCTCTGGAAGGCAGCACTGGAGAGACTCCTGTAGCAACTACGCAGTTAATTGGTGATTTTTAGGCTTCAGCGGTTTTGTTTTAAAGAACTTTACTTCCATCTAAGCATCACAGGAAAACTGAATTAACATGCTAGCTTTGTAACCATTATTTCTTACAGCTTTTAGTCCATCAATCCCATGATCTGGTGGCGTGGGATTCATTTGTAAATAAAAAGTCAAACACTGGGATTGTTCGAGGCTCATAGAGCAGGGTTGATAGAATTACCCAGTCAAAGTAACGCAGTTTCTTCATATGCAATTCTCTCATTCCTCATGTGCTTTTTTTCATTGCCTGAAATTCACCTACTGAGATAAAGGTGTGAGCAAGTAGAAAATACATGCAGGTGGTGGAATTGTGTACTATATAGGATTTTATGTTCAACGGTAAAGGCAGATGTTGACATGCCAGGCCAGAAGCTCAGCAGAGGGCTCCTCGATATCAGGGGACTGGTGTACATGAGGAAAGCATTAAATCTTGATGTAATCTAACACGTTCTTATCGCACAGGCTGAAGGCACTTACAGGCGAATACGTTGTTTATCAATTAGCCTTTTATGTTAAGATTTCTGGCATTAAAATTGCTTCCGTGCGCGATCCGCAATCAGCACAATATCGTAATAAGGCCTTTACATGACTACATCCTTGTGTTTGGTGTAGATCTGTATAGTTCCCATCAGAACTGATATCTGATTTCTTGGTTAGTGACGTTTAATTCTATGGAAATCAAGTATGTCTGCTTTGTACACAAATGAGCGGTCCTGTGCTGCGTATTCAGGTATTGCAAATGCCGATATGGAAGGTAAATATTTCCAAGCTAAATAAGCAGTTCCAAAGCATTTGCAAACTGAGGCTGAGCTGCTGTAATTCTTCTTGGAGTGCAGCCATTTTTTGTACCTTCTTGAATGCCTTTATGCTAAATAATTGTCAGAAAAAGGGAAGGGTAGAGGCTGGAGAGCCCCAGAAGACACAGCCCCTCTGTGGCTGCTGGCTGGCTGGCCAGAGAGGAGATCTTAGAGGAGCTGTTGCCCTTCCTGCTCTGCCTCTCATTGTTGAAAAGGGAGAGGATATGGAAAGACAGCTGGAGAACAGAATGGAGAACACTGGTTGATACTGCTGAAAAGACAGGAGACAATGTTACTGAACTGTGTGTGTTTGGGAATATTCATAGAGTCAAATGATATCCTGTTACATCTTCCATTAGGGGTAAATATGACAGTGGCAGTGGTTTAAAAAAGTATGCACACACGCATACGGAGACATGCAAACTGGATATCGTTCTGAAATCTGACAGTAGGAGAATCATGGAATCCTAGAATGGTTTGGGTTGGAAGGGATCTTAAAGTCCATCCAATGCCACCCCTGCCATGGGCAGGGACACCTCCCACTGGATCTAGTTGCTCCAAGCCCCATCCAATCTGGCCTAGAACCCCTCCAGGGATGGGGCAGCCACCACTGCTCTGGGCAACCTGGGGCAGGGCCTCCCCCACCTTCATCGTGAGGAATTTCTTCCTAATGTCTAATCTAAATAATAGATGTAATAATAGGTAAGCAGCACATAGTGTATGATCTCCACATTTGAAAAAAATGCGAACATTAAAGACTGCTTCTTTTCTTGGAAATGATTCAGAATGTTGCTTCTATTTCTGTTATCTTTTTCTTTCTGATATTTAAGGTCCGACACAGAACGATAGCTCCAGAGTGAGGAATGATACACGGTAAGACTTTTTGCTCCTTTTTTTATACTGCCTTTTAGTATTTGTGTTTTTGAAAGAGGAATTGTGTGTCTTATAAAGACGACAACTGAAAAAATTCTGAACGTGGCCTGCAACAGTATCTGTTCAGATCTGAGCATGCTCTGTACAAAAGCACCGTACTGTTGTGCGTTCACATATTAAACTGTTTTCACTCCATGCCTGTGATCTTTTTGTGTTCCTTATACTTCTCCCAGTGATTAACCTAATTTAGAGAGAGAGAGACATAAAAAAATCTCACTGGTGAGTAGTTGGCACTGGTAATTCTTATACTGCTTTACTTTATAATGTGGAGGTATCAAAATTATATTTAGGTTTAAGAAGATACCAAAAGCTGTCTAGCAGCTGCAGTGTTTTAAGGTCAGTATTGGATTATGTCCCCTCCTGCTTGGTAGGATAAAATTGTGACCATACTTGATGGTGGATTAACCTGCAATGAGCACCACACCACTTTTAATTAGTTCCCAGGCCTACAAGTATTTTAAGGATCTGTACAATGCATACTGGTCTTGGATGACATGTGGAGCAGCCGAGTCAAATTTCACTATTTCTTTAATAGATCGTAGCGCTCTCAGCTATGTTGTCTAAAGTCTTCACATGAAAGTTTATTTTTGTTCTGTTTCCTTTTCAATGCTTAGAAGAATGTTTCCATGCTTGGGTCTTCAAAATGCCTGAGTGTGTAATAGTATAATAATAGTAGTAATAATAGTTGATTGGGCCTTAGTACCAACCAGTGGGTGTTTTGGTGTTTGTTAGAAGTCCAGTTTTAGGATCCTGTAAATGATCTGGAATGTCTTTAGCAGTGGTTATTATTAGATGGAATCACAGAATGGCTTCAATTGGGAAAGATCTTTAAGATCATCGAGTCCAACCATCGATCCAGCCCTGCTAAGTCCACCACCAGACCATGCCCCGAAGTACATCATCTATTCATCTTTTAAACACCTCCAGGGATGGTGACTCAACCACCTGTCTGGGCAGCCTCTTCCAATGCTTGACAACCCTTTCTGTAAAGAAATTCCTCCTGATATCCAACTGAAATCTCCCCTGGCACATCTTGAGGCCATTTCCCCTTGTCCTGTCACTGGTTACCAGGGAGAAGAGACCAACCCCCACCTCACTACAACCTCCTGTTAGGCAGCTGTAGAGAGCGATGAGGTCTCCCCGTACCTTAAGCCAGCTGGTCAGATACACTGAAGATAAAAGGTTTCGCTTTTGAGTTTAATGTTTAAAAAGCAGCAGTGTGCTTTCTGGGACTGAGGAACACCCAGGCTGCGGCTCTTACAAACCTCAGGTCACTGATGATTTGGACACGCTTTCCTAGTCATTTCCTTTGGGGCAGGTGTGGTATGAGTTACATACACCATACCACCTATAGGGCAAAAGTGTGTTCGATCATGATATTGAGGTCAAATATACACCATTCTACTTGATCTTCTGACTTGTGATTTAATTGGGCTTACCTACTTGTTTTTATATTGTGTACATTTCAAGGAACATTATTTTGGAGGTACTGGACTGAAAGCGTAACTGGTGGGTTTAATGCTGATGGCCTGTGATCTATCAGCCCACTAGAATTTTAGCTGAGTCTTTTTATTTTGCTCAACATATCCTGAAAATAAAAAGCTGTAGATATCTGTAACTCTGTTTAAGGAGCTATAAATAACTCAGAATAATACACTGTTAGGTGTCACTGAACAGCACAGAATGGCAAGTACTGCTGCTTAATGCCTTAATTCTGGTAGAGTTGAAAAGTTCATGTGCGTAGCTGTTGGTCAAAACCTTAAAGCTCGGTCCTAAATTCTCCAACCCTTTCCAGAGATGAGTTTAGGGGAAAGATTGATGTACACGTAATTAAGTTTTCTAGGAATGTGAAGCATTCTGTGTGTCCTAGGCAAATGTACCCAGTCTCTTCTCTGGTCTCAGCTTCCTATCTTGTTAGAGACAAATGGAATTCATGGGCAGAAATAGCTAAGCAGCAGAATCTAGAGCATGGACCTAAAGGTGGGAAAGGAAAGGGGACATTTCAGCGGCAGATGTCATATATACATCTGTTCCACAGCCTTTTCATCAGCTGAGGTTTCGCATACCTCAGGAGATAAACTCTGTGTTTGTACAGATGTAGAGTCATCTGTCATTATTATGAATGTAAGAATCTACTCTGGTCTGGACTACTCCCTTCCAGTGTCTCCCATGCAGTTTAAGGTTATCCACCTGTATTAAAACTGTTCTCCTTTTTGTCTTTTCCTGGCCAAGGACAAACTCCAATGGCCTTGAAAGCTGTGAAGATGCTGCTCCCAGTGAAAACCAGACTGTTAATGGCAGTGATTCTCCATTACTCACAAATGGAAACTGCAAACCTGCTAGACCACCCAGGCCTTCCAGACCCCCGCCACCCACTCCCCGCAGACCTGCTTCAGTCGCCGGTACGTGTCCTTGGGCCAGACATTCATTTCAGAGCCACATGCTGGCTGAACATAGCTCTTTGTGAGGCTGATTTTTAACCACATTTTTTCATGGTAAATTCTCTGGCTGATAACTTCTGAATGGCTAGTTTCCAGCTCGCATTCCATACTTGTTGTTTAGTCACTGTTCCTATTACTAGAAATGTCCTGCTTCCTTGTCTGCTCAAGTACTGATTGCAGGGATGCTGCCACATATAGCACAGCTGGCACATAAAGAACAGAAGTAAAGGCCACTGCTGCGCTAAGACATCCACTGAGTGTGAGGCTTGAGATGGCATCTACTGAAGGACTCACAGAACTGTCTCAAATTGATAATATTGGATTTTGAAATACTAGTTAAATTCTGTAAAGCAGCACTTAAACATTCATTACTCTCTTGCTCTGAAATGGACAGAGCTTTTTTCTTTTATCTGGTTATTTAAAAGCTACATAACTCTAAGACAAGCAGTCCTGAAAAGTTAGTTGATATTTTTCTGGTAATTCCTTCACCCATGTATGCTGTAGCCGTTTCACTATTGCAACTGATAGTACATGCTGAGTCTGGATGGGGAACTGCGCTACAGGAATTACTTTCAGAGGTTAATCCAGTGTAGCTTGGAAATGAAGCCCAACTTGTTTGTTCAGGAAAAATTGCAAACGTTTAATGAATGTATGTGTTTCCCTCCCATTCCAATAATTTCTTTCCATGCAATATCAGCTCTCTTCTTTAAAATTTTCTGCTTATTCTCTCTTATCTAAATTATTGTTCCAAATAATCAATGGAAAATAATTAACTCATCAGTGCATGAGAGTAGTTTCTTGGTTAGAATTGTTTAGTATTTACAGAATGCAGACTGCTTTGGTAAATATAATGTATTATATCAGAAATATCAGAACTGTGCTGTTGATGGCAGTTCTTGGATTAAGGCATTTTTACAAAGCAAGACAAAATTGCTTTTCAGTTTTTGTGTAAACTGTAATATGTGGCTGCATGTGTGCACTTTGAGACAGCAGTTCTTGCATGTTTACTTCTGAGACTTAGAACTTTAAAAATAGATTGGTAATAAATATCAGTTAAAAGCTTTTTCTCTTCTGTCTTTGATATCTCTGGCATTACAGCAACTGCAAATGGGCCTTCATCCACTTCTCCGGAGAACGACGGGGCCAGTGTGAGTTCCCCAGCAGGTACAGCTGCAAATGCCTCTGCAGAACAGAGCCCCGAGGGGGCAACAGCTCCAGCCACAACAGCTCCTGCGACTGCTGTCCTCACCACACCTCCAGTGTCCAGACAAGTCCAGCCGGTCAGCCCTCCATCCCAGGCACTCGCTACAGTCAGTCAAGGCCCTCTGCCACCCGGGTACGAATTTCATGGGTTTGGGTGGTTTTTTTGTTCAGACATTTCTGGTTTTACTTTATTGTATTTACAGTAGTTGTAACAAAACATTGATAACATCTCCCTTTTGCTGTATAACAAAAATGCCCCAGGGTATTAATTTGGAGGTTTTCATAACTGTTTTGTCTGGTAGGCCTTCAACCATCTTTTATGCAAGAAAAGAGTTAATCTTTCATATGGTAGAATCAGAGACTTCTGGAAAGGTTTGAGTTAGAAGGGCACCTCAAAGCCCATCCAATTCCAGCCTGTTTCCAGGGGCAGGGACACCTCCCACTGGATCCGGTTGCTTAGAGCCCCGTCCAACCTGGCCTGGAACCCCTCCAGGGCTGGGGCAGCCACCACGGCTCTGGGCAGCCTGGGCCAGGGGCTCACTAGCCCATACCAGGGAAACAGTGTGACAGCTTGCTGTTTTCAATTTAGAGTGAAATCAGAGAGTAAAATGTTGGTATAGGAAAGCAGAATAAAAGCTGCTATTGCAGTATATGATCTGTGACATATCTTGTGTGTTTTAGACTTCAGACTTTAGCTCCTGGGAGCAGCATGGGCACACAGTTGTATTTCAGGCATAAGTGGAATTCCCCAGATCCGTTGCCTCAAAGCTCTCATTTTGATTCTAAACTTTTTAAAAGTTCTGTACTTCTTGAGGCATGGAAAGCAAAATCTTCCCAATATAATAGTGGGATTGGTGAAATACCTGCCTTAATTTGCAGGCAGTTGAACCAAAAGGAAGGAGGGATCTGAATGACCTCACTTATTCACAGGACAACTGTGAAATATAAAAGCAGTCTTGAAAACATCAGTTGTTGCTTTATCATTTCGATTTCAACAGAAATTCCAAATTAGCATGCGTTTTTCCCCACGATATTACAGTTGATTTAAGCACACGGGTGGGTCAGTATCCCGAATGCTGCATGCGCAGAAAATGTGACCAGTGCCCTTATGATGAGCTCCGCATATACACAATTTGTGCAAAGTTTGTGTTTTGAGGATTTCAGTTGAACTAAAGTTTCTCTAAAAGGAGATTGTGCTCAACAGATGATTCTGTTTAACAGGTTACTGGGACGCCTCATATTGAATACTCAACTTCTCTTCATTGTTTGCTAAAATTGTATGCGTAAGCATGAATTTTAGCTTCAGTTTCCCAGAAACTGAAGGTGGTGATGTAGAATGATTTTTATGTTTTAGTTGACGCAGGATTACAGTTAACACAAATACTGCACTACTGTGTATCATACAGCATTTTAGCATCTGGTGAACAAAGTGGTAGTTTTGAGCATTTTATTTACACATAAGCATGTGGTAGAAGCACACATTTCTTATCTTTATCCTGTAGATGAGTGTTTGGAGTACTTTGATCTGGAGGAAGATGTATATATTCTTTTGTTTTCAGTTGGGAGCAAAGAGTAGACCAGCATGGTCGAGTCTACTATGTAGATCATGTGGAAAAGAGAACAACGTGGGATCGGCCAGAGCCTCTTCCTCCAAGGTGAGCCAGGATAAATCATATGGTTGCCTAGGATGTGTCTGGGTTTTGCAGAAACCGATGGCCTGCTAGTTGACAAACCTGCTTTCTAGCTGTGGTAAATAGAGGTGTGAATCCACTGCAAACAGTTGCTCCAGGTCATCTCCAAGGAGTTCTGCAAAAATCCACAGAACCTAGTGTGAAAAGGAGCAGAAGGGAACAGCATCAGAACTTCATGTCAGAGATGAGCAAGGGCATCTTTACTGAGAAATGGATTTAGATGAAGGACAGTAGACACCCCACCTGTAAAAGAGAACTGAGACCTCAGAAAGTATTTTTGGATTGAGGCCACTGTCAGCAAGGGTGCCCTTGGTGACTTCTTTATCCTGAGGTTACTGTTTGCAGTCCTCTGATCCCACCTTAGGGTTCCCAGCTGCTCTTCTAAACCAGCATTGAGTATTAGACTTTTCCAGCTGTTAGCATCAGGGATGTCAGTCTCTGACTGGACTGGATGTTCACACACATTCTGTATTTCTTGGTTTTTAAAAAATATAAGCATAAAAACTCTTCTGTTTTACTTCACTCATACTCAAGTGGCTCACTCAGGTTTTGTACTGATTTCATATGAACTGAAAATCATGATAAAACAACGAACCCACAACCAGACCAAATCCAAAAAACCAACCCAAAATTGATGCCCAGACTTTCCTTTTCTGACACATTAGAGTATGAGAAAGTCTTGCAATGTACAGCCCAAACTTTCAGGGGGGTTGCTGTGTTTTTAGGAGAAACTAGCAGGTGTTTTCTGTTCTATGGGTTTGAGCAGGGTAGACGCAGAACTGACAGTGTAGTGTTGACAGTGATTTGTGTAGCTCCTGAAACAGCAGTAAATGGAATGAGTCTGACTTGGTACAGTGTGCAACAAAGGGAAAATTCCTTTCCTCGCATGATTTTAGCTCTTACATAGTTTTAGCAGAGGGTAAAAGGGGGGAAAAAATCTGCTCAGGAGCCTCTGCTTTATATCCACATCCAAAACACCACCTGCTTGCCCAACACTGCTTCCAAGTCCTTGCAATTCTCTGCTGTTGAAAACTGTTGCTTGTAATTTGTTTAAAAGCTGGGAGCGACGAGTTGACAACATGGGGAGAATTTATTACGTTGACCACTTCACTAGAACAACAACGTGGCAGAGACCAACGTTAGAATCTGTCCGAAATTACGAGCAGTGGCAGCTTCAGCGGAGTCAGCTTCAAGGAGCCATGCAGCAATTTAACCAGCGATTTATATATGGGGTAAGGAATGTCATCATGTCTGTAAAGGTTAAGTAAGAGAGGAACCATTTTCACATTTTCAACCCATTAGTTTCTCTTCTTTGTACTGAAAGGATGTGTGTATTCAGGGTTTGAGCATCTTTGAGGGTGACTTTCCCCATAAAGATATTGGACCTTGTTATAGTTTGTTCTTTACAATAATATAGTATCTTTGTGTAACCTCATTTCATTTCCTTGCAATGACGGCAGGCAGGACATGCAGGATCATGTTTTCTCTTTCTCAGCTGAATATAAGTGGTGTTCTTTGATAAAATTTATGTACAATACCACTGGTTCAAAGCAAACTACAGCTTAGTATTAAGCTGGTTTGTGCTGCATCGTGTATTGGTTTGGCCAAAGATGTGGAAGCTCACAGGTCATACGTTTATGCTTCGGGTAAAATGAAATATGTACAACAAATGTTAGGAAAGCAGGGAAACTGAGAATAAGTCTTCCAGAACATTAAATCCAGTGTTTCCCATTGATGAACAGCAGGCTTTAGACAACTCCAGCTCATGCTATTTGTCTGTCAAGAGTGGTGGGGGTTCTAAATTTCCTCAGTATGTAGAGAATAAAAGTGGACCTCATAAGTGGTGGTAAGAACTGTACTAATGCAGGAATGAAGAGGTTTGCTTTCTGACTGTTTTGGGTGCTGCTGTACGAATTTTCCTTCTGTGGAGGCAGGGGCGCTGAGCATAGAATAGCTGTTTTCTTGGCACTGTAGTTAGTTAAGCATGCCAAGGGCTGTAAAAGGAACCTTCTCCATGGAGAAAAATCAATCATTGGCATCTTTGCTTATATGTAACATTAGCAAAAATCCATTTACTTCAGTATTTCACCATGGTTATGGTAGCACATCTGGAACGTGAATGACAAGTCGTTAACACACCATTTGTTTGTGTGACTTGCAGAACCAGGACTTTTCATCCACACAGAACAAAGAGTTTGATCCTCTTGGCCCTCTGCCACACGGATGGGGTAAGATGGACTTGAAAGTGTTTTGTAGTGCAATGCAATGAAGCATTAAAGCATACTTCTGCCAAATTATTTTGACAGCTATTCTAGGCTAGTTTTTAAAAATTAAAATCTGGATTATAGCTCTTTTAAAATTAAATCTAATCAAACGTGCAGATAAAACAGAGTCCTGACAAGGATGTGCGGTTTCAAAGTACATCTCTGAAGTGCTCTGATTGACTCCCTTTAACTATCATAGTAGCATCTTTCACAATGTTACCCATTTTTACAGCTTTCATTAGGCAGGATTCCCACCCACCATCCTGTTCCTGCCAAATCAGACTACAAATCCCCTCTAAATTAGGCTGCCAAATTCTCTCTCCAAGGCAATTCTTGGAGAGTTTTGTTGCTCTTAAAATGATTTTTTTATAATGAAAAATAAGCACTTCTTGACTTCCCCCTCTCCCTGGAAAAAATTTGGGTTTGTGCTTTACAGGGTTAACAATTTACAATTAATATAATTGGAGGGAGGTACAAAAATGTATGTCTAATGTCTGCTGTGGCTATGAAGCAGGTATAACTACTAAAGTTTCATGATACATGGGCAAAGTTGTCCACATTGTGTAATTCTAAAGCTAGCTGTTACTTGACAGAGTTAGACCTGGGTTTTTGGCTGGTCAGTTTTTCAAACAGAACTGTTTGGATTTTTAGTTCTTGTATTGAAGCAATTTCATGCTTTACAGTTGTTGTTCCCTGCACATGTGCTTTGTTGCATTACACACGTAACATTTCAAAGACAGTTCTTAAGCTAGCATTGCCCAAGAAACAACTAAAGAGTTTCCACATTGAGTTGTATTCTACTGTCAGCGTAACTCTCTACTTCCAGACTCTCTTGGAAACAAGTTTTTTACCTGTGGTTGTCAGACTTTGGCCTGTTCTATAATTTATATACTATACTCTGTATTTCTTATGTAAAACTAAGTAAAAATTGCATAAACTGGTGCAGAATATTTAAGACCAGCAAGCTGAAGTGATTATCATATGCTCACGATTGAAGACAACTGACACTAAACTATGTGAGACGAAAATATAAATGCATTTTCCTGGAAACTGCATCGATCATGTTTAGTTCTCTGCTCATAATTTCAAGCCCTTGTACTTTCTTGGTACTTGTGTATAAATCTGCCACCCACTTTGTGTTCACTCTCTGTTGTTCGTTAGGTAAGGCACATTAATCCAAGCGGCTGGGATTTCCTCTGGAGAAAACAGCTTACATTTTTCTTTTTTCCAAACGTTTTTTTCCTACAATTGAAAAATAAATGGCATAGTAAAGGATTTAAGGCAGCAATTTCAACTTCATCAATATTTTAATCCTTATAAATTTTTAACTTGCAAAAATATTTGAAAACCTATTTAAAGAGTGCAAACACTAGGCCAGTAGATCTGGTGAATGTAAATCTCTGTGTTGAGCTCCTGCTTTCACACAGATGTTTATATTGTTGCTATGATGTCCAGAATCTCTCTTGTGGTCAGAATTGTTGGTACAAGCAGTGCAGGCAGAAACAGCTGAACTTCACAGGGTAAGGGTTCAGATATAAGAGCTTCCCTGTGCACACCACGAAGGGCAGCGATTCACTGAGGACGGGCCATGGTGCAGCTCCGTGCGACTGCCAGCAGTCCTTGGGATTAAGACAGGCTCCTGTTTGTGAATAGCCCAAGGAATCAGTGGAAGTGAAAAGATTTTGAGTCAAAGCGGGTACAGAGAAACCTGCAGGCAGCAGAGGCTGTGGCAGGTCTGGTGATTTTCTGTTTATTTATTTGATGTAGTCTCAGCAGTGCATGAAGCAGATTTTGATATTTTTCCCCTTTTGCATCTTTTCAGAAAAGCGAACGGACAGCAATGGCAGAGTGTATTTTGTCAACCACAACACGCGCATCACTCAGTGGGAAGATCCCAGGAGTCAGGGGTAAGAAATCCATTGCAGCTTCATGTCTGGAATGAAAACATAACGAAGTATTGAGACTGAGAGCTAGGAACTGCTCTCCACAGCTGAAACATAGGCTGTCCTACACAAACTTCAGGCAGTCCCTTAAAATATTAGAAGGTTCACAATGGAACATGTCAAAATAGTACTTAGTAATAGTACAATTGCCACAAGAGTCTTGGCCAACAGCAATAAGCTCATTCCCCAGAAGAGCTCCTACTCCCATTTATGAATAAGATACGCGTGTCTAAATGTTGTGTGATTATACATGAGCCACCAAAAGCTACATGGTGAAAATTTGTCACTTTTCAAGTCAAAACTGAATAGTTAGAAGGTGGAATTTTAGTGTTTATTTAAACAGTCTTTTTGGGCTAATTGAGAGATGATTTCAGAATTTAAGAGGCAGGAAAAAAAAAGAAATATTGAATGGGAGATTCTAGTTTTTTACTGTCTCTGATATCCTTCAATTGACTTAATACGTTAAGTTGATTGCTTACCATATGTTTTGTTGTATCCATAGTCAATTAAATGAGAAGCCCTTGCCAGAGGGCTGGGAAATGCGATTTACTGTGGATGGCATTCCTTATTTTGTGGATCACAATAGAAGAACCACTACATATATAGATCCCCGCACGGGCAAGTCTGCTCTGTAAGTGTTTTTAACGTTACACAAAGGTATCCAAAGTGAAGTTTAGCATGCATCACTTTTGAACATTTTGGGTATTTTCTCCTTGTACGTTTTGTCTACACAAAGTTTGACATGCAGTAACCCTTTTTAATGCTCTGGTGTTGTTCCGCCACTGATGACTGACCCTGAAGAAGGCAGCATTTTAAATGCTTCAGAATCCTTCTTGCCAAATAGTCAATAAAATTGGAGGGTAATGGAGGAGCTTCATCAGTTCTGGTGATGACCAGATCCTCTGCTTCAGTTATTAGTCTTGCTTTTTGAAAGTACACTCAACTGGGTTTTTTTTCTTTGATTTTTAGGAACCAGAATGGAGTTAAAACTAGAATTTAACTCACAACTTAAATTCCATCCTATCTTTATTGTTAAAATCTTTTTGACAGTTAAAAATCAGATACTATTTAAAAAGTACTGTGTATGCATCCCAGAGTTGACAAAGGAAGATTTTTATTTAAAAAAAAAAAAAAAAGAAAATTACACCCCAAAGATAAAAAATGTGAATAAGGATTTTCCAATTATACAGTTGCGTGGTTTAGTTGACTCTGTAACTAACCCATCTGCAGGCTTTTACTTAGATTGCAAAAAACCACTTTCGAAATTCATTTTGTTTCTCCTTTTGGTTCCAGAGACAATGGACCCCAAATCGCTTATGTGCGTGATTTCAAGGCAAAGGTCCATTATTTCAGATTCTGGTGCCAGGTATGAATTCCTGTCTCGGCAATATTTGTTTCCATTTTTGGTTTTTGCTGACATGCTTTAAGTGAACTCTTCAGTGCTTTTCAAGTAAAGATAATCACACTGCTTTAAGGTTAAATGTGAGTCAGATTAAGAGGGAGTAAATACAGGACTTATATAAACTCATGTAAACTTTAAAGCCAAGTAAGCTATGGCTTTACCACTTTTTAAAGGAAAGCATTAATTTAGCTACTTTTTTGGGTGGGTTTCAAAATAGCATTCTCTTTCTACTGTTAATAAGGGGATATATGGAGGCAGATTATTTTTATAATTAATACAAGGTTTGCTTTCTGCTCAGATACTTCTGGAAGAAAATGTATGGTGCTTAACTCAGAACACACGTGTCTAAACATTAAATATACTGTGCTGTGCATTAGTGGGCCCTAATATAATCTCAAATTCCAGTGTGTTGGGCTCGGTCCTCTAAACTGTGTATATCAAAAGATTAAGTAATTTGGTGTTTAGAATAAAATCTTAGGTTTAGATGTTCCAGTTTTCGACAGTCAATGAATTATCATTGAAAAATAGCAGAGACCAGTCTTAATTCTTCACTTTAAACTTTATACAGAATAACCTAAATTTTCTAATTATTTATTAAATTCTGTGGTAGAAAGCCACACTGACTCAGCATGTTATTGATCTTAATGTTTTCCAATGTCTTGTAAGAGTATAGTATCAGAACCTATTCCAAGCAGAATCTGAGGCACCTATATCTCACCATAGGTATCAATAGTGGAACAACTTTGTTTTTTGAGCAAATTACAGTTCAGATACTGTGATTACTGGGTTTCCTTTACATGGATTAGTGAAATTCATCTCTTCTCCCTGGTAGCTAGTGACAGCACACAGGGAAATGGCCTCAAGATGCAGCAGGGGAGGTTCAGATTGGACAGCAGGAAAAATTTATTCACCAAAAGCGTTCTGGGGCACTGGCAGAGGCTGCCCAGGGAGGGGGTGGAGTCCCCTTCCCTGGAGGAGGTTAAAAGATGGGCAGATGAGGTACTCAGGGACATGATTTAGTAGTGGACAGGAATGGTTGGACCTGATGAGCTCAAAGGTCTTTTCCAACTAAGCGAATCTATGATCTTTGTTAAGAGGAATTTCTTTATGAAAGGGTTGCCAAGTATTGGAAGAGGCTGCCCAGGCAGGTGGTTGAGTCCCCATCCCGGGAGGTGTTTAAAAGATGAGTAGATGTCGTACTTGGGGACATGGTCTGGTGGCGGCCTTAGGAGGGCTGGATCAATGGTTGGACTCGATGATCTTAAAGGTCTTTTCCAACTGAAACTATTCTGTGATTCGAAGAAATTCAACAGTAAACAGTACACAACAAGCACTCCAAACTCAATATGTGAAACTCTATATGATTCTACTCTTCACCTCTGAAATCTTTAATTTCAGCAACTGGCAATGCCCCAGCACATAAAGATTACAGTGAGCAGAAAAACATTGTTCGAGGACTCGTTCCAACAGGTATTGTATTAAAACCTGTTAGCAGTGGTCATGAAAAGCTGAATTTATTGTCACATGTCATTATTGATCCTTTGACATCTTGCTAATGTTATTTTAAGTGAGACTAACAAAAAATACTGGTTTAATAATTAGGCTGCATTCATGCTTATATATTAAAAGATCATGATGTGAAGTTCCAGCTCTGAAGAGTAACGGAGAAGATTTTTTAATTTCCCGCCCTCCCTCAGAGTTCTTTAAATTCCAAGTTAATTTTGAGGGAAGCACTGTGGCAGAGCAGCTCCCCATTCTCAGGAAGTTGCCATGTTGTGTTTGTTGGCACGTTTTCCAAGCAGTATTTAACATAAGCATGAACCATGTACCAAAATACATTAAGTTGATCTTTGGATGTTGTGAGTCTTTAAATGAGTCCTGAAATGGTTAAAAGAAAACAAAAATTACTAATTCTATTTAGGTGATTAGTAGCAGAACTCTTGTTAATGTCTGCAGACCTAAACTGTGGCTTCAGTTTGTTCCTCTACAACATTTTCAGGTGCATTTGAATATTACTTTTACTTTTTGAATGTTTGTTATGGCAATAAACCACCCCCATTGCTTGTTAAATCAAAGCAAGAAGCAGCTCTTTGTCAGTCTGACAACGTGCGCATAGAAGCAGGCTTGGAAGTACAATTCCGCTTGACTCATATTCATTCCTCTTGGCCACTTCTACATTTTTCAGACTTACAAGTAACTTAAGAGAATATAGGCCTTATGTAAAACAACAGGAACTATCAGCTTTCTCTGTCCATAGCTGAAGTTTTTTATCTTCCTGTATGTCTTTAGGCTTCATTTCTTGTAGAAATTATCACAGATGTGTCAAGGCAGGAAATTTGAACAAATAGAATAGTCTATTTGGAGACAAATGTATTAAATGAGGTTTAATGCATTATTGTTCTAATTACTACAAACCAGCCTAGCAGAAGCCACACAGTGCAGTTGGCTCGCGTTTTATTTCGGATCAGGTGTGCCTGAGGGGTTCAAAGGGGACAAAATAAATCCTGTAACTGAAAGTTAGCTCCAGCTGTTGCTGAAATTACACTTGGTCCTTTTACAGTAACCACAGAGGTAATGAAATTATACTGTCCTGGCAAGAATCAAGAGGGAGATGATATAATTATGTGCAAATAAGCAGACCAAGGCTTACTTAGGAAAACAGCTGCCTTATCAATAATGTAATTGACATAATCACAAAGACCTGAATTAATTTTGTGTACTTGTTTGTCACTCATCATTTGCAGATACCTCTGGGTTTATAACATTTTTTGTGATGATTACTATAGGAAAGATTTGAAAAAGCAAATCTTGGCCTAAATTCGGTGCCTCTAATTAAAACCAAAACTTAAAACTAGTAAAGTTACTTAGAATTGATGTGTCTTCCTAACTCTTAAAGAACAAACTAACCAGTCAACCAGCTACATCTTGATGATCTTCCTCAGGAAAAGAAGCTGTTAAATGAAAAAAATATACAGAGTTATATTTAGTATTTTTTTGTTTCTAATTTATTATTTGAGTCCTTGATCAGATCTCTCCATTACTCGTCCCTGGGATACCATTCAGTGTGGTACTTAACAAACACCAACTTTGCTTTTTGGCCTGTTCTTTCCTGGCTGAATTTATATCACACCCACACAGACAGGCTGTGAGACTCAGTATCCCAAGTCTTTAATTTTAGTTTTATTTCATTCTTTTTTGCATAGTTTACTTTTTAATCAGTGGAAATAGGTTTGCAGTAATGCTTCAAATGCCATAAACATTCTGTATGCAGGTACTTCATGTACTAACAGTTCATTTTATGGTGTGAGTTGCTAAATGCAATTGCTAGAAAATAGTAATAAGTCTAGCTGGTGCTTATAGCTGTTTTCTTAAAAAGAATTGATTGTTTTTCTTTTACTAAGATAATGAGCTTCAGCCCTCAGGATCTACGGAGACGTTTGTGGGTTATTTTCCCTGGTGAAGAAGGCTTAGATTATGGAGGTGTTGCAAGGTAAACTACATTGAAATGGCAAATAATATCTTTTTCCTCCAAGTTGTTGGTATGAAGACTTCTCCAGAGTAGATATTTACACTGCAGTGCTGTGAAAACATTAGTGAAGTTTATTCCTTCTCTTTCTTCAGAATATCTGAGGAAGGCAATTACCTTAAAATGTACACATCTTAAAACTCTATCAAATGATTTTCAGTTCACATTAGGAATTACTGTAATCGTCTCAGCAATTAGCGAGATGCACAATTTACTGAACTGTGTTTAGCCTTTGCTACAACCCTTAATATCAAAGAAGAAGTTGACTGAAAAGTGAACAGACATTTACTGCCAAGCCAGAAGTCTTTACTGGAATGTCACCAAGAAGTGCATGTATTAATTTGCATACTCTAAACCCGTAAAGTTTAAATCAGTGGTAGGCTTTTAATGTGCTCTTTAGATAAGTGTGGGAATTTTCCAGACCTCTGACAGATGTGCATATTGGTACCTAATTTGTGTTAGTTTCTATTTGGTTTTAGTTTGGTCTAGATGTACTTTCTGGAAAAGAAGTCAGATTGACTACCTATGTGCCAACAGTTTCCTAAGTTAACATGAGTTATCTAAAGTCAATTCTAATTTAATTTACTTTGAAATGTCTTTTTATTGTTTGTGTGATTTCAGGGAATGGTTCTTTCTGTTGTCACATGAAGTTTTGAACCCTATGTATTGCCTGTTTGAATACGCAGGGAAAGATAACTACTGCTTACAGATAAACCCAGCCTCTTATATTAATCCAGACCACCTGAAATACTTCCGATTTATTGGAAGATTCATTGCCATGGTAAGTTCAAAAGTAGGAAGTCATTCCCTGATCTAATTTTCCTGAAAAGAAATATTGTTCCATCAGATGGATAACTAGCAATTCATTTTGAGTTGAAACTATTACCAGGTATTTGGATATAACTACTGTTGGTATCAAATTATCACGTTAGCAGCCATAAACTTCTAGGTTGTTTTTATTCTTTGGCTGTTATATTCCATTGGTACAGGGTACAGAATGTTGTCATGTGAAAGTATTCAATCATCCTTTGCATTATTTTGTTTGTTTTTATGCTCTTCAGGCTCTGTTCCATGGGAAATTCATTGACACTGGTTTCTCTCTGCCGTTCTATAAACGTATCCTAAACAAGCCAGTAGGACTCAAGGATTTAGAATCTGTTGACCCAGAGTTTTACAACTCTCTCATCTGGGTAAAGTGAGTTTGACTTCATTTTGTTCTTGAAATAGCAATACAATGTTTGACTTTCACTTATGTCAGGAAGATGGTGTGAGCTTATTTCTAACACTCACACTGGAAAATAGAATATATCAATTGCAAAATAATACTGGATTTTTTTACTGTAATTTAGATACACAAATAATCATTTGATTGTGCAAAAGCCTTTCTGGTTCATTGAATATACTGCAGAGCATCTTACATTCCCTTTTTGCTGTTTTTAATTACTCTAGCTCAGTGTACAGATGTGGCACTCTTGAATGTTGTTGTAAATAAAAAGACTTCAGAGAATTCCACTGAAAACTTTTAGATAAGCGATTAAAAGTAATCAGCAAAAATCCACTCACTAATGTGCTTTCTCTCTTTAGTACCTGGTTTAGTAAGAAGACATAAAAAGTTCAGTGCTACAGTAACATGAAGTTAACAAATGTAGCCTTCTATTTACTACCACATAATTTATCTGTGGTCGTACCTGAAATTTGATGTAAAAGTTAATATTGAGGATTGAATGATTTAAAGAAGTTAATGCTCGTGCGTTTTTCTAGCTGTCCTTGGTTTTTTGCTCCAAGCTGAACGACTCCAGACCATTTCTACGTACAGCTTTCCATGTACACATGGCACAGGCACCTGTCTATTCAACATCCATACTCTTTGAGTCCTCCCTGGCTGCTCCTTTGCAGATTCTTCTCCAAAGAGCAGCAAGTAAAAAGGGTCTGGAGTCTCTAGATCATAACTGTTTTGGAATAGCTTGTTAAAAATATTTTAATATATCATTTAAAAAACCCCTTAGATCTAAAGCATTGTGACTCTGTACTTTATAATAGCAGGACCCCAGGATATTGGTTGATGTACACCATTTGTTTCAGAACTACAGGCAATTCCCCTTTCCCAACAGCCTATTTAAAAAAAAGAATTAGAAGGGAAAGATAAAAAGACAAATTATGTTAAAGTTTTTTTGCTTCTGCTTTAGTAAAAACAGTTTAGCAGAAAAATTATTCCTTTTTATGTGACTACAGAGGTTAAAACATTTAGTTAAGAATGATACAAAACCACAGAACTTGTAAAAGTGTGTTGAGAAGTTCATAAAAGGTGGTTTTTAAAAAGCAGAAATAAATATAAGAGACAAGATTGGTATCTCCTGTGGTGGTGACTCTGGGAAAGCATAATCTTGAAGAACAAAGAGGGAAGGGAGCAGCTTTACAAACTGAGGTAGGAATTTTGCTTTGGTTTTGGAAGAGCAGCGTGTCTTGTACTTAATGTGCTGCTAAAAGGTTCTGTGAGCTAGAATTCCATTAGGAATACTTAAAAGTAGTTCAAGTAAAGATACTGTGAAACTGATACCTGAAAGGCAATAAAAGATTTCAGGAATCTGTTTTGTAGTCAGAAAGTATGTGTGTTTCTTTTAAAAGAAGGGCACATCTTTGTCATCTTGTGACTTACTGAGTTTTAGAGACCAAGCAAGTACGATAATGAAAAAACAAATTGTAGGGAAGAAAATTGCATTATATTGTAGGGAAGCTATGACTGATGAATGATCTTGTGACTGAATTGTAATGAGCTGCACATACAAGGAAGAATTTCTTCCCCATGAGAGTGGGGAGGCCCTGGCTCAGGTTTCCCAGAGCAGTGGTGGCTGCCCCATCCCTGGAGGGGTTCCAGGCCCGGTTTGGTGGGGCTTGGAGCTCCTGATCCATCATGGCAGGAGTGGAACTGGATGGGCTTTAAGGTCCCCTCCAACCCAAACTATTCTATGATTCTATAACACTGTTTACCTTAAGGAGAGGCATCAATCCATTAATATTTTTTGGAAAGTCTAGAGTAACAGATTATTATTTTAAGCCATTATCTGTAGACATTTTTGCATCTTTGTTTTTGTGTGTGTAGTGCACATCAACTGGCTGCTTTCTGCGTTTGAAAGCAATGGGTTTTCTGTATGACATCTCATAACTGCAGGTTCTTTCAGTGCTGCTGGACTGTTATGCTTACTGTGTATGGTTTTTTTGGTGCGCATGTGCTTTTTAATGATATAAAAGAGAGCACAGAGGCTGCACATCAAAGCAGGCAGTAAATGGGGATCTGTCATAGAGGTCACCGACTATTTCACAGAACCCTGGAATGGTTTGGGTTGATTACTTAGCTCCAAACCTTTTTTTTTTTTTCTTAGAGTTCTTCATACCTATCTCCTCTACTGAGTATCAGGTCCTGACACGGTTATTTAAAATTATGTTTTTCCTTACAGAGAGAATGACATTGAAGAATGCGGCTTGGAAATGTTTTTCTCCGTTGATAAAGAAATTCTAGGTGAGATCAAAAGCCATGATTTGAAGCCAAATGGTAGCAACATTTTGGTCACAGAAGAAAACAAAGAAGAATACATTAGGTAAGAAAAATGAAGACAGAATAACCAGGCTGGAAGAGACCCACCGGATCATCAAGTCCACCCATTCCTATCCAACACTAAACCATGCCCCTTAGCACCTCGTCCACCCATCCCTTAAACCCCTCCAGGGAAGGTGACTCAACCCCCTCCCTGGGCAGCCTCTGCCAGTGCCTAATGACCCTTTCCCTGAAAATTTTTTTCCTAATATCCAGCCTAAATCTCCCCTGGCAGAGCTTGAGGCCATTTCCTTTTGTCCTGTCCCTTGGGAGAAGAGCCCAGCTCACTCCTCTCTACAACCTCCCCTCAGGTAGTTATAGAGAGCAATGAGGTCTCCCCTCAGCCTCCTCTTCTCCAGGCTGAACACCCCCAGCTCTCTCAGCCGCTCCTCATAAGGCCTGTTCTCCAGCCCCTTCACCAGCTTTGTTGCCCTTCTCTGGACTCGCTCCAGAGCCTCAACATCCTTCTTGTGGTGAGGGGCCCAGAACTGAACACAGTAGTTCTAGCTGGAAAAGATTGCCCAGCTGTGTAATCTGAACCATCATGGGAATTCTGCCTCTGAGCAAGAAGCTGATGTTGGTGACAAGGGCAATCATTTGGATATTGTATTTTAAAGAAGAATATCAGTAGAAATAAGTTTTTTCAGTCTGCTTTTCCCAAAGATCACAATTAGTAGAAGGTCCATGTTTTTCCTAGAGATGTTTAAGGTTAGAACATAACAGCAATAAACGTGGATGTCTGGGATTTCATTAAATCATTGTTTACCTTTATTATTTGAATTATATTGTGTCATAGCCTGCTGATATACTACCCAGCCATTTATGTAGAGTTTCTTTAGAACTTAAGATGTTGAGGCGCTTTTGTGATGGTCCTTACTTTTTAAATATACTTGGGATTGCTCCTAATTGTATCTGATCTGCTCTTATAGTACTGACAGGTCTTGGCTTTGTAATAGGGCCCTATTATGAACGATGCCATAACCTGTATTGTCATAAATGAAAGATTCTCTTTGCAGCATCAGAATGTTTTCAAGCAATAGATTAAGCAGGAAGGAGCCTGGGAGTGATTAAGGAATGCAGATATGCACAGTGACCTCCTTTGTCCTGCAATATCTTCCTCTTCCTCAGTACACAACAATAAATAAGCTCTGCTCTAAGGTGTTAACTACAACATGTAACTGAGAGGATGTGCTAGCAAAAAAAAAGAAGAGTCACGCATTGCAGGCACAAAATAACTTGATTCACAGTAGAATTTTCCTTTCTTTCTTTCTTATGTGTTCTGTGAAGGCTTCTTTCATGGGAAGGAGTGAGGGAGAAGGGAGTGGGTTTGTTTTCATTATATTGAGTAATCTGAAGATACTTCAGCAATTCACAAAAAAGTGGTGTTTGCAGAAGCAACATACTGGCATTTTGCAGAGTATTAATATTGTGGTTGGAAATAGGGAGGATCTTCAGAAAACCTTTCTCTTCTAGTTCCTAGGAACCCAGGGAGAACTTGGATTTCAGTTTCACTCATATTCTTTTGTCTTACTCTGGATCCTGCTTTAAGTTCCCTAAGTTTCTAGGATTGGAATCAGAAAATAGCCATCTCTGCTTTAGACTCCAGTTCTTCTGACAGGTTAGGCTTGAATTCAGCATAATATCTGTTTCTCCCTGGGTTCAGGTTCTTCAGGTCTCCTGCCTGCTTTTCACCCTTTTATTAATGGAGAGTGGAGTTTCTGCCACAGAGCAAAGTTTCATGATTATAGAAACAAATATGGAACTTTCAAATGGACATAGTCATTTCTTGGTAAGCTAGCAGTCCTGCTTCTCTTCACCGGTGGAACTTGACCTCATTTGTACCTTTTCATGGACAATGACAGAGATTTCTGGGGAGAATATTAGACAAATATCGCTCTGTTCTTCACACCTAGGGACTGCTGTGCTCTCGTTGATGCAATCGCTGAATAGATACTGCCTTCTCTTTGAGTCTAAAGTACTTTCCATAGCAGAATGGTTGGAAACATAGGGTTTAACTTAAAGAAAGATCAAATCCTTCACACATAGCAAAGGTTATTAGTGAAATTATCCAGTGCTCTGTACCCAGAACTTTCCAGGCTTGCCATATTTTTTTTTAACTTAGCTTACAATTCATCTCAAAATAGGGTAACAAAGATGGGGACTCAGATTGGCACAGGCCGTATAAATTACTTTTCGCTCTCTTCTTTTACAGGCTAGTGGCAGAGTGGAGACTTTCCCGAGGTGTGGAGGAACAGACACAGGCTTTCTTTGAAGGCTTCAATGAAATTCTGCCACAACAGTATTTGCAGTACTTTGATGCTAAGGAACTGGAGGTGAAGGGTTGTTTGCTGTTGCTGGGTGCAGGATGTTACACGTGAGCTCCAGGCATTCTGTCTGGAGAGCAGAACTCACTAATGCCGACAGCTCTGTCTGATAGGCCATACGAGGGGAACCATATGGAGTAGTATTTGATAAGCGTGTTTCCCTTCGCTTCCCTCTTTGCAGCCTCCTTACACTTTTCTAAAGGCTGTGATTCTGCCAGTAGAAAAGTCATAATGAATTGGTTTTGTAATCCTCAGCAGTCTGTCTATATTCAAATAATAAATAACCTGATATAAAGGGAGATAAAACCATATATGCAACGTGTGATAGAATGATAGAGTGGTTTGGGTTGGAAAGGACCTTTACAGGTCATCCAGTCCAACCCCCTGCAGGAGCAGGGACCTCTTTAATGAGATCAGTTTGCTCAGAGCTCAGTCCAGTGTGACCTTGAATGTTTCCAGGGATTGCAGTGAATGATTGCATGTAGAATGGACCAGGTTCTAGCTGGTTTGGAAATCTCAGAATTACACTTTCTGAAACATCTGTTCCATTCAGAACGATAGAAACATAAACCCAAAACATCCTATTCCAGGCAGAGAATTGTATGGCTGGGCAATGACAAACTCTTCCTTGCTAGAATGTCTCAGTGCAAGCAATTATCCCCCTTTTCATGACAGAGATGCTTTCTGTTTTGTGGGCTCTCCAAATATACTTCAAGAGCAGTCCTTATGCTTTGCTGGAGGAGTTTTGGATACAGTTTAAGATTAAAACCGAATATGCTATCATTGCTGATGCTTCAAAGTATGAGTGCAGTTGATGTTCTGGTTGGCTGTGTGAGAAGTTGTAGAAGGAAAGCTATAGCTTGTACTTGTTTGTTTATTTCCCTTTCTGTCCCCTAAAGGTGCTTCTGTGTGGAATGCAGGAAATTGATTTGAACGACTGGCAGAGACACACCATCTACCGGCACTACACCAGGACCAGCAGGCAGATAATATGGTTCTGGCAGGTTCGTAGCCTCTGTTCTGTTCTCAGACCAGCAGGAGCAGCAGAGCACAGCCACATAAACACCAGTCAGAATCACTGAGCAAACCTCCAGTGTGTACATCTAAACTGTTCCTGCTAACCCAGCTATTCCTAGCAGCCGTGTGACTTGAGAATCTGTGGATGATGAGGATGAGAAAATCTGAATATCAAATCTATACCTAAATGCTTATTTCATTGATTGTTTTTCAGTTTGTGAAAGAAATAGATAATGAGAAGAGAATGAGGCTCTTGCAGTTTGTCACTGGAACGTGCAGATTACCTGTGGGAGGATTTGCTGACCTCATGGGTAGGTATTGATAATTCCTCTACTGCATTATATAATTTTTTTCAAAGAATCAAGTTATATCTTAAAAATAATGCATTAAAAATGTCCATATTGCGTGCTATTTTATAAGCCCTGTGTGTACTTGAGCTATGATGGAAACAGATGGAGGCAGTGGTTACACCTGTTGTATTACCGAGTTTCATACTCACTTCAGATGTTTCCCCACGTGCACACTTAGACCCAGGCAGAGATCTTTTAAGACAGACACATGTCTCTGTTCTGTGCAGGTGATGGTAACCTCGCCTGGAGTTTTAAGCCTTTCAGCCCTCAGCTGTAATGTAGCTGTCAATGGGAGTCAGACCTATCCCTTCTTTATTTGAATTTGTTACAGGGAGCAACGGACCTCAGAAATTTTGTATTGAAAAAGTTGGAAAGGAAAACTGGTTACCCAGGAGCCATACCTGGTGAGTACAGAACAAATGGGAATGTTACCGCTGTGCTGGGTTTGCTGACAGGAGTCTGCTTGGAGCTGTTAGTGAAGGGATGATGTGCTTCAACAGCTGAGGCTGTGAAAGCAAACAGCAAGTTATACCAGTAAGCTTTGTTGTTGAACAGTAGCTGAACTTCTGAAGAACTTTTGTGGCGTGGAGCATTCTGTTATAAAGTCTATGGATTTGCATATGGCTGAAAAATTAAAGTAATAAACAATGTTGTCTGAAGAGGTTGGGATCGATCTTTTGTTATCACTGCGCTCCAGAGCAGCCACATTCGCACTCCCTCTTCCCTAAGGAAGAGGCAGTTTGTACTCAGCTCCTCGGGTGTCTTAGTGAGTAGTAAAACCACACAGATTGAACATTTCAAATGGGGACAGTGAGCCCTGTTAACCAGCTAGGAAAAGGTATTGGGATTTCTCACCAAGTACACTGCACTTCTGAGTAACCCTCACTGTTCAGACTCTAATGTTTGCTCTCAGAAATGTATAAATTTATGTTGGTTTAATAATTGTTACTTGTATTCATAACTGACTTCTTTGTAATGGTTGATTTATTTTTCAGGACTTAAGTTTTTCCTTTCTTTTCAGTTTCAATCGCTTAGACCTTCCACCCTATAAGAATTACGAGCAGTTGAAGGAAAAGCTGTTGTTCGCAACTGAAGAAACAGAAGGATTTGGGCAAGAGTAGCTAAAATTTGCACCTTGAAGAATGTGAACTCAACACATTGTATGTTCTTCACTTCTTCTGCTTGTTGCACACTTCATTGTAAAGTAGACACGTCTTGGATTTATTTAACAGTACTAATGTGTAAGTCAATGGATGTTATCCCAAGGTTTTATCCACGTTAACTCTGGATTTCTACTGAGCACTTTCAGAAATCAAACAAGCAATCAGATATGGCTACAAAGGAATTATGACCTAAGTAGAGGTTTAATACAGCTTTGGGCTCTGCTTTGTTTTACCATTCATTAATTAGAATGTGTCCTTAATGACTGACGGATTTTTAACAATAGTTTTATCTTTCCTTTTTAGTAGCATTTTTCGCTACTGATGCACTGGGAAGTTCATTGGTAGCTGCAGTGCTGCAGCAGCATCATAAGCCTCTTTACAGCAGTGTTATCAGAGCCAGCTTGGAACCATCCTCTCCTACCGTGAGCGGATTCATTGCTTTAAGCTCTTTTTTCTAACTCAAGCGTGGCCAGACTGTTTTTCCCCTCCCTGAATGCTGCTCACATGCCAGCTGGACTCAAGCTGCTGTTAAAGGGGTGTCAAACTGTGGCACAAATCCAGAGCGTAGCTTTGTTTTGTTTTTTTCCCAATCCTGCTAATTTCAGCAAAATAGATACTCGCCCAAAGATGTTGGAACATTTCTGTGTGCCCTCACCAGAGTTGTGATCTTTATCTGGGCAACACATTTAACTTTTAAATTCATATTAACACTGTGGTACTTTACTTGTTTTGCAAAAGACAAGACCACCTGGAATTGCACTGATTCCGTTTAGATTCCCGTTTGCAGACTGACGTTTCTTGCCAGAAGTGTTAATGGGCGTTATTCTCAGTGTTATTCTTATGTTGCAGTCGGTTTTCTCTGAAGGCTTTGTTGGGTTCTCAGCAAGAGGTACAAAACAGCTGGATTTGGAAAATGATAATACTTATTTTTGCTGATTACCTGGTGTGTGATCGTGGCAAAGGCTGCGAGGGTTAGAAAGTTCAGACACAGATTGCAGGTTTTTGAAAAGCCAGAGCATCAGTAAATAATTCTATAAAGACTGAAACTAAAGTTTTTGGGGGGCGTTTCTGAGCTAATTCCCCTTAAGCTGCATAAAGCTTACAGTAACTCTTGTAGCGAGCTCCTGTTGGATTTGTAACATATTTTCCTTCCCTCAATGATCTGTTTGTATTCAATTCTCTTTTGGTTTACAGTAACATTTTGCATTTTACTGCTCCTTTAGACTGAATGCACTTTCTGGGTATGGTCAGCTCCTTCTCTGGCTGAAGGGAGGGAAGCAAACCTCGGTGACGAGCTGTTAGCCGTAGCAGGAGGCGCAGCTCTCAAAATAGCGTGTAGCACACCTGAAACCGGAGCCACAGCTCAGAGCTCTGGCGCGGGAGCTGGTTTTACCAGGCTTCCAGATATCGGAGCTGAAACAGGACAGTGGGAAATGCTAAAACTGAACTTCTGGTCTTGAATATTTCTTTCCTGCTGTCCCTTCTGTCTAAACTGTAAGAGGGAAAAACTGATTTGGGCCCAAGAAGACCCAAGACACTACAGCTTTTAACCGACTTGAGGAGTTTTCCAGGTCCCACACAGTGATACGCACTTACTGGAAGGCAGGACTGGAGGAGCGAGGGGCCCTTGTGTTGTGCGTGTGCCGAGAGGCGCGTTCCAGAAACGACCCTCTCTTCAATGTCGGTGACGGCAAAAACAAACCTGACTTCAGGGTTTTGCTAGGAGGAAAATCTGCCAACTTCAAACCACTTGAAGGATGTATTACAGAATATAGCTTGTGTGGAGAAAAAGGCCTTATAAATATTTTCTGTTTATATTAATTCTTACAATGAAATGTAGTTATCTAACATCTTTACCAGAGAGATTAAATTAAGCCAGATAATGCAAGATTAAGCTATGGAAAATAGTCTGTGTTCTGCATAATGCTTTATGATTCATGTAGGGAACCTAGAAATGTTGTTAATGTATAAATATCACCCAAAAGGCTTTCAGCCCTATATTTTTAAAATAAAGAATAGCTATAATTGCAATAGCCTTAGCCCTAGTTCTATAGGGTGTGGCTGTTGGATATTTTTATGGTTGAAATGTTTAGTTCAGGAAAAAGGTAAATGCTTGTGTATATTTTTGCAGTCCAGGATTCCACTTATTCCATTTTTCTTTCTTTAATTTAAATGGCATGTTTATACGTCTTTTCTGCTGTATTTTGGTGGGGAAAGGGGGCTGGACATCCCAAGCACCAGGTTGGAAAACATTATAGATGGAGAATCTGTGAAACATCAGATTTGGCTAAAATACAACAAATTGAAAGTAACTTTACTGCATTCAATTGGCAACATTTCTTAAGGCAGAGGTTAAGACAGACGTTTTACTTGTCAGCACTGTGGATGCTAATAAATCTGTTAATTTTTTTATAATGTGTAGAAATAAAAAGGAAGCCACAGGTGCCCTTTTCTCTTCCTTATGGGGATCCAGTGAAAACCACATGGCTGAGCCCAGAGCCTGCTCTGTCCCAGCTAATTGGTGAGTGGGAACTGGACTTCCAGGGATTCTCAGCAGAGTGTGATTGACTTGCCACCTCAGTCTTCAACTGGTTCTGCAGCTGAGCTGCAGAAATCCCTGGTGTATCACAAATGTCTGTTCCTGTGCAACTGCCAAGTGACCCTAAATTTCAAGTATTACAATAACTTTGATTTAGAATTCTGTCTTATGAGGATAATGTGAGACAAGGAAATACTGAGCTGCTGATTACGAATTAACGAAGCCTTATTGTCCCAGGCAGCTGGGGAAGCGTTACTGTACACGAGAGGAAATGTGTCATGTCTTCAGCTGATTTCATATGGACGCTGGGGTTTTTTATTCCAGCTGTTGTGTTTAAAAATAATAATAAAAAAATGCTTTTTTATAATTCTGAGAAGAGTAAAACAAAAAACCAAAACCACTTGCTTTTTTTGTTTGGATTTTTATGCCGCGCTGCCCTGGCTTTGCAATCTCGGCTCCGTTAGGTTGGTATCTCCAGCCCCCTTTCTGTGGTGTCTTAACTTCTTCCAGGATCACTGTGTGTGTCTATGTGCTCTAGTGAACTCATAGAGAAACTGGGATCAGCGGCACTGGATTGTAAAGAGCTGTAATGAAATTTATTGTTGAGATTTCCTTGCATTGTAATTTCTGATACTCAGGTAACTGTAACCGTATCTCAGTCAAATACTTTTATAAAACTCCTGAAAGAACTGCCAGTCTTGGTGTTGTTCCTCCTGCATCGCCAAGCGGCTGCGTGCGAATACGTTTTGTCCTAGAATCAGTCGTTGGGTTGGAAAAGACCTTTGAGAGTGAGTCCAACCGTCCCTGTCCACCACTAAACCAGATCCCTCAGCACCTCATCTACCTGGCTTTTAAATCCCACCAGGGATAGGGACGCCACCACCCCCTGGGCAGCCTCTGCCAGAGCCCAAGAACCCATTTGGGGAAGAAATTCCTCCTGCTGTCCAATCGGAACCTGCCCTGGGGCAGCTTGAGGCCATTTCCCTCTCTTCCTGTCACCTGGAAGAAGAGACCAGCACCCACCTCACTACAACAATCAAATCAAACCTGTCCTTTTCATAAAGTTCTTCAGGAACGTTTCTATCCCAAAACCTCCTCTGCTGTTGTTGGTCGCATTGGAAATTCATGAGGAGATGCAGGACATGGCTTTGTGACTGGTGAGAGGCTGTGAATGGTCTGTTCCCGGCAGCTCTGCAGGAGAAAAAAGCTCTGCAGCAACCACACCTTGAATGTCTTCTACCATCATTCCAGAGCTAACAAGAAGGAGGTATCACTGTGCAAGTTCGTGTTTTCTTTAGGGGTGACAGAGTCAGGGGAGGGGAAAAGCTCAGGCTGGACTGACCAGCCCTGCAGTTGCCCAAGTCTTCAAAGGGAGAAGCTGTGTTTGCATTCTTCCTGTTGTCAGGAGCCCCTCCAGATCACCTGGGCCTGTCAGAGATGACTGAGACTGGCGCCCGGTGTCACGGGGGTGTCCCACCAGGTCTCCTCAGCTTAATAGTGCCCGGTTTGTGTTCCTTGCACAGTTCCTCCTCCACCGAGGGAGAGTGCCCTTCACAGTTTGAAGTTTATACGGCTATAAGGATATTTCACTTACAGCTGAAGTTTTGGGAAAAAAAGCAAGAAAACCCAAAATGGAACCAGAACGCAGAGCGTGAGGTACAGAATCACAGAATCACCAGGTTGGAAGAGACCCACTGGATCATCGAGTCCAACCATTCCCATCAATCGCTAAACCATGTCCCTTAGCACCTCATCCACCCATCCCTTAAACCCCTCCAGGGAAGGTGAATCAACCGCCTCCCTGGGCAGCCTCTGCCAGTGCCTCATCACCCTTTCCCTGAAAAATTTTTTCCTTATCTCAAGCCTAAATCTCCCCTGGAGGAGCTTGAGGCCTTTCCCTCTCATCCTGTCCCCTGTCACTTGGGAGAAGAGGCCAGCACCCACCTCTCCACAACCTCCTTTCAGGCAGTTGTAGAGAGCAATGAGGTCTCCCCTCAGCCTCCTCTTCTCCAGGCTAAACACCCCCAGCTCTCTCAGCCGTTCCTCATCAGGCCTGTTCTCCAGCCCCTTCACCAGCTTTGTTGCTCTTCTCTGGACTCGCTCCAGAGCCTCAACATCCTTCTTGTGGTGAGGGGCCCAGAACTGAACACAGGATTCGAGGAGCGATCTCACCAGTGCTGAGTCCAGAGGGAGAATAACCTCCCTGGACCTGCTGGTCACGCCGTTTCTGATCCAAGCCAAGATGCCACTGGCCTTCTTGGCCACCTGGGCCACTGCTGGCTCATGTTCAGTTGCTGTCAACCAACACCCTCAGGTCCTTCTCCTCCAGGCAGCTTTCCAGCTGGATCATGTGAGAAACACACAGCTTGGCTGCATGGTTGCATTGGTTCCTCACTGTTTCCTCTGTGACGATGTTGCCCAGGCCTGTGCCAGCGCTGGTGGGGCTTGTGGGTGGCTCTGCCCCCAGTAAGGTAGGAGCACAGGGTTGGTTTAGGTGAAGCCTCCTTTAGTTCCGGCCTTTGCTGGCAGCTGAGCCCTCCTGGCCAAACCTCGCCCTCACCGGTGCGACTCGGAGCTCAAGCCTTGGGGTGCAGCAACTTTCTGTAGCCAAGCTTTAAGGTAGCGCTGGGCTGATGAGGGAGGGGAGGATTCCCATTAACTAGGCTGCAGAGCTGTAAACAGAGAAGAAAATAGCTGTGTCTTTGGGATCCTAACAAAGGATTTGTTCCTGATTGCCAAAGATGCTGGTCTCTTCTCCCAGGTAACAAGGAACAGGAGAGGAAACAGCCTCAAGTTGCACCAGGGGAGGTTTAGATTGGGTATTAGGAAAAATGCCTTTACTGACAGAGTGGTGGAGCCCTGGAACCGGCTGCCCAGGGCAGTGGTGGAGTCCCCATCCCTGGAGGGGTTCAAAAACCAGGTGGCCGTGGCACCTGTAGACAAGCCCTTTTCCAACCCTAATGATTCTCCCCCTCTTCTCCGCTCTGGTGAGACCCCCACCTGCAGCCAGTTCTGGAGTCCCCAGGAAGGACGTGGCACTGTCAGAGCAATTCTAGACAAGGCCATGAAGATGACGGCTCTTGAGTTGAGGAATCATTAAACCACACAGAGCTTTACTGAAACCTGCAGTCTCTTTCTGGTTTTGGTTTCTCATTCTGTGCATTTAGACACAGATCCTTCCTTAGTGAGGAGTTTGGTGTGGGAGCTTCAGCACTCGAGGCTCTTACGTACAGACGTTTCGAATGGGTTCAGCCCCACTCCCCGCTTGATCAGCAGCCAAGCACAGGTGGTTTTGTGTCCCAATCCCACTGGCCCTCAGGGAAAGGGAAATGAGAGTGTCTTGGGGGTTGGAAATGAAAATGAAAACTAAACCAGCTTTATTCTTATTGTTTCATTAAAAAGGAAAATAGTATTAATAAGAAAATAATTATATATGTACAAATATACAAATATCACCCCCCCTCAATGACCAAGCCATCGCTGCTGCTGCAGCATGGGCACAGGGAAAGGCCCCAGGTTGGGCTTGCTGGAGGCGGGAGCTGATTCAGGAATGCAGGAATCTGGGATTGGAGGCAGAAGGACAATGAGATCCTTATTGGGCACCAGGCGTTGAAGAAGAGGCCTGACCCTCCTGATCCCTCAGTTCTATCCCAAGTGTGAGGTTTATGGGGTGGAATCCTTCCCTCATCAGGTTTGGGTCCCCTGTCCCTGCCGCTCCTCCCTGCGGCTGTGACTCTTTCCTACCCCTTTGCCTCATTGTGCCAACTTGAGAGGAACCTCAGTGTCCCCAGGGATAAACACAGAAATATTTCTTCCCAGCAACGGCGCGGTGCTTGGGGATAATCGTAACCTGTAACCGTTATCACTTCTAGAGACAGACCCTGTCTTAAAAACAAGTAGTTAGTGTTCAGGAAATTGAGTTGATTAGAGGAGACTGAGCCAACTAGTTAAAAAACTGGTTCCACTGCAGCTCAGAGCAGAAGTCAGGCCCACGACTGACCGCATCCACACAGGCCAGCACCACTCCTGTCCCGCCACTGGACTCGTACCTAGCACCAGGCCCCGGCGTGGTTCCCGGCCAGCACAGGTCCCCAGCTCAGCATCTTCCGAGCCCGTTTGCCACACGCTGCTCCTCTTACCTCAGGGCAGCGCTGCCGGTGGATCTGGGTGTTGAATGCAACGGCTGTTGCACAGGAGACTGATCCAGAGATGTCGGTGTCAGGAGAATGCTCAGAGACCGGTCCAGCCTCTGCGTCTCCGCCTCCAGAACAGCCGCCTCGGGCTCCCTGACCACAGCTGCTAAGGAGTAGGACAGCTCTTGGTGGAGGTCTGACAGCTCCTGCCTGGTCTTTGTACAGCGCTTGATGAAGTCCTTCTTGTGTTTCTGCTCCTGCGCCAGCTGCATCTGCAGAAGGGACACCTGCAAGAGGCAAAAGGCCGAGCTCAGCCAGCCCCGCGCTGCCAGGCCCAGCCAGAGCTCCATGGCACCAGCGGGCAGGGAAGATGCACCCTCTAACTCCAGCCCTGACAAACACCTTGTCCCTGGGGAACGGGAAGGAACAGGATCCCAGAGTCACCCTGAACTGAGCTCAGGTGATCAACAACTCCAGCTCCTTTCTGTCAGACCATTCAGACGTCCAACCCCACGACATTCCATGGGGTTAGAGACAGAGGCTCCCGCAGGAGTTAGAAACCCAACCCTTTTCCAAGAGAGAGGTGTGGGCTACTCCCCCCTTGGTTCCACCAGCTCTCTCCGCAGCAGGACGGGCTGCTGGCTACACGTGGTTCGTCAGAACCGTTCGGTGAGGTCTCCTTAAAAAATTGACAGTGAGCCTCTGAGAACAGAGGAAGCTCTCCTTTTTCCTAACTTGAGAGCATTTCACGAGGGAGCAGAACCTTAAAGGCCTCCCGAGGCCTTGGGAATCCTCAGACCCTGTCATTTCCTGGCCACACAGGGTTGCGCCTGCTGGGCTTTTGGGACCCGGAGAGACCCAGCTGCTCTTCCCCCTGGGAGGTTTGCGGTTCAGGGCAGCCACAGCCTCCCTGGCACATTCCCCTCTGGCTGCTCTGGAGCGGAGGAGAGGCACACGCAAAGGCAGACAGCAAAGGGACCTCACAGCAAGCCATACGCACAGGCTGGGGAAGAGAGGGATGGATCTGAGCTCCTCTCCAAAATAACCAGGGCACCTTTGGGAATCTGGGCTTGGAAGCCTGAAAACCCTCCTGCACCTCAGCCACAGCAGTTTTCAATGAGAGCTTTCCTGCTCCTCACCTGGTTCTGTAACTCAGCTAAATGGCTGCAGCACATGTGAGACTCTGCCTGTGAAGAAAACACAAGGATTTGGTTTCAGTCTCCAGTTAAGCCAGGGCCATGATCTATATCCAGCTCCTATCATGGAATTGCTTGGTTGAAAAACACCTTAGTGATCATTGAGTCCAACTGTACCCTTCCACTACTAAACCAGATCCCTGAGCACCTTCTCCACCCATCTTTTAAATACTTCCAGGGACGGGGACTCGACCATCTTCCTGGGCAGCCTCTTCCAGGGTCCAAGAATCCTTTCTGTGATGAAATTTTTCCTGCTGTCCAATCTGAACCTGCCTTGGAGCAGCCTGAGGTCATTCCCTCTCATCCGATTGCCTGTCACTTGCGAAACAGACCAAGACCCACCTCTCTAAAACCTCCTTTCGGGCAGTTGTAGGCAGTGATGACGTCTCCCCTCAGCCTCCTTTTCTCCAGGTTGAACAACTCCACAACCTTCAGCCACCTCTGACAAGGATTGTTCTCCAGCTTCATTCCCCTTTTCTAGACGAGCTCAATGTCTTTCCCTCCTATGAGGCCTATGCCGGGGGGCTGCTGCCACGGGGATTCACCATCGCTCCTCTGTATGGCCAGAGCCTCCTCCCACCACCTAAGGTTGCCTTCTCACCTGTCTGGAAGGGGGCATCTTGTGCCGGTCAGAGGCAGAGACAGAAAATCCCGAGGCATCTGGCAGCGACTGATCCCTGAAATATCTCTTCAGTCTCCTCCGTTCACGTTCCACCTGCACGATGAAGAGGAGAGAGGGTCACAGAAAGCTGCCAACAAACAAGGAGTGAGAGGGATGGCAAGAAGCAGAGGATTCCCCAGTGCTGGCTGTGGACATGTGTTGTGGTCCAGAGCACCGCGAAGCTTGGCAGAGGCAGCGACAGCCTGTTTTACCTGCTCAAGAGTCCTGCACAGCTCAGAATTGTGCTGCTTCAGCTCCATCTTCTCATCTTCCAGCCTCGTGACTGTTCGCTGCAGACACTCCAGCTGCTGCGACAGGATTCTCTTCTCCGAGAGCCAGGAGAGCTGCTCACGTTCTGCAGCCTGAGGGGATGCAGAGAGGAGACTGAGGTTACAGCAAGGTTAGTAGGGCCAGAATCAATGCATCAGGCAGAGTGAACGGACTCAGGAACGGACAGCGCTAAATCCCCTTTTCCCTGCTTCTTGGCCTTCCACAGGCCAACACAGTCTCTTCTGACAATGTTCTTCTCTAGGAGAGACCCCATCACCCATCCCCAGCTTTTGGACTTGATTCAATGAACAGTAACCTCTGTATTCTTTAAAGTAGTTCTGGGCTCGATAGAAAACATTCCAGCAGGTGAATGTCTCTGGCTTGAGCTACATGGACAGGCAAGCCTCTGGCTGCAGTCAATGGCTCCTTTGGCCAAGCAGGTCATGTATTTACAGGAGAATATATTCCCATTTCTTTATGGGAGTCCTCACAGGGAGGACATGGAGCTGTTGGAGCAAGTCCAGAGAAGGCCACGGAGATGATCCAAGGGCTGGAGAACCTCCCGTACGAGGACAGGCTGAGAGAGTTGGGGTTGTTCAGCCTGGAGAAGGCTCCAGGGAGACCTTAAAGCAGCTTCCAGTGCAGAAAGGGGCTTCAGAAAAGCTGGGGAGGGGCTCTGGTTTGGGGAGTGCAGGGACAGGAAAAGGGGGAACAGTTTTCAGCTGAGAGAGACTGAGATGAAATCTCAGAAAAGTTTTGCTGTGAGGGTGGGAAGGCCCTGGCCCAGGTTGCCCAGAGCAGTGGTGGTTGCCCCATCCCTGGAGGTGTTCCAGACCAGGCTGGATGGGGCTTGGAGCCCCTGATCCACTGGGAGGTGTCCCTGCCCAGGGCAGGGGGTGGAATTGGATGGGCTCTGAGGTCCCTTCCAACCCAAACCATTCTAGGATTCTGTGATTATAGTTGACTGAGGATCAGTCCCAGTGCCTACCTGAATGTGAAAGCGGTCCTTGTCCCTCCTTGAAACCCTACTCCGCAGGATGGCTATTTCTTCCCTCAGAGTTCCATTGGCCATTTCACTCTTGGTGAGGGCAAGAGTCAGGTTTTGTGCTTTCTCTTTCCATTTTTCTGTGCTTTCATTCTGCTTAAAACTAGCAGTTACATCCTCCAATTCTCGCCCCTTTGCTTTCTGCTCCTCTTCCAGCTGCTGGGTTGACTCCTCCTGCCTTTTCAAGAGGCCGCCTCTCTCTTGAAGAACTTTCGTCTTCTCTGCTGCTTCCTCTTCCTCCCATTTCTGGAGTCTCTGGAGTTGTGTCTTTAGGGTCTCCACTCCATCTTTCCATTCCAAAGCTGATGTTAATTGTTTCAGGAGTTCACTCTGCCGCCCTAGATCTTCTTCTCTCCCTGTCAGTGTCTTCTCTAAAAACTCAAGTCTGTCTCTCTGGTACTTGATCTCTTCATCCTTCTTTGTCAGAGTCTGCTGAACACACTGGAGGTTTTCCCGAAGAGCTTTTACTTCCTCTTCTAACTCATTTTGCTCACCTTGAGTCTTGGTCTCTTCTCCCTTCTCAGACAAGGCTTCTTCCAGGAGCTTCTTTTGCTCTTTCTGGTGTTCAGCCTCATCATTCTTCTCAGTTTGCCGAAGCTGGAGATTCCTCAAGTTCTTCAGTTCTTCTTGGCACTGGAGTTTTTGCCTAAGAGTTTCATTGACTTCATCTTTCTTCCTCAGTGCTTCTTCAAGCAGACACACTTGCTTCTGGCATGATGTTAGTGCTGCTCTCACACTCTCTTCACGATGCTGGAACCCGTTCAGTTGCCCTGACTGCCTGAGGAACTCCAAATGGGTTGTCTTCACCCTTTGCCGCATTTTGTCTAGATCCTGCTGTAGGCTCTTGGCCTGCTTGCCTTGTAATTCCTTCTGCTCTTGAAGGTCCTGAACACGCCTTTGCAAAGACGCCAGCTCTTGACCTCTAGCTTCTAGAGAAGACTCAGCATCCTCTAGTTTTTGCAGCAAGGCTTTGGTCTGCAACACTGCCTCCTCCTTTTGCTGTTGAAGCTTAGAGAGAGCCTCCTCCAGAACCCCAATCTTGGTTTCCCTTTCTTCCAGGCTCAGCTTGGTTGCTTGAAGATTTGTCTGCTCAGCTTCATGCTGTTCTTCCTTTTCCTTGCATGCCTCAAGTTGCTTTTCAAGGGATATAATTTCTTGCTCTCGTTCCTTTAGCACCACTTGAAGACGCTGCAGGATTTCCTTCTGCAGTTCAGAGTCTTGTTCTTGTTTCTGGAAGATCTCAATCGCTTCCTTCTGAGATTCAATGACAAAATCCTTTTCTTTCAGTTTCACCTCAATGCATTCTAAGTCTCTCTGCAAGGCATTCATCTGTTCTTCTATTTTTTCCTCATGGCTCCTTCTTTGCTGCTCTTGGAAGTCAAGGAGTCTGTCCTTTTCTTTTAGGGCTTCTAAGCTCTGCTCCAGCTGGTCACGGACACTCTTTAGCTGTGTTTCCATGGCTTCTCTGGCTTCCTGGATTTGCTTTTGTTGCAACCCAAGCTCTTCATCTTTTTTAGATAAAGAAAGGGTCATTTTTTCTACTTCACCATGAAGCTCTTTCAGGCGGCCCTCTTGCTGCTCCTTGTACTGCTGGAAGAATCTTAACTGATCCCTTTGAGAATCACGCTCACTCTCTCTGTCCTGAAGAGCTGCCCTCAGGTGTTCAAGGCTTGCATGCAGAAATTGAACCTCTTCTCTCTCCCTTTCTAGTTCTTGGATCTGTTGAGCCAGAGACATAAGCTCCATGTTTTTCTCCTTCAAGTCTTCTTTCACACAGTCAAGATCCATGAGCAGATTTCTTACTTGTGATGTACTGTGTTGTTCTAGAATCATTATTTTCTCCTCCTGGAATTTAATCTCCTGGTCCCTCTCTTCTAGCTCTTTGGTCATCTTGTTCACAAGAGTCCTCTGAGTTTCTTGCTGCTTCTCCAGCTCCCGTATCTGTTCTTGTTGGGATCTGATCTCCTGGTCCCTCTCTTCCAGCTCTTTGCTCATCTTGCTCACAGCAATCTTTTGTTTTTCTTGCTGCTTCTCCAGCTCCTGTATGTGTTCTTGCTGGGATTTTGTCTTCTGGTTCCTATCCTCCAGTTCTTTGCTAATCTTGACCACAGCAGTCTTCTGCGTTTCTCGCTGCTTCTCCAGCTCCTGTATCTGTTTTTGTTGAGACCTGATCTCCTGGTCTCTCTCCTCCAGATTTCTGCTTATATTGCTTACAATGGTCTTCTGCATTTCTTGCTGCTTCTCCAGCTCCCGTATCTGTTCTTGTTGGGATCTGATCTCCTGGTCCCTCTCTTCCAGCTCTTTGCTCATCTTACTCACAGCAATCCTTTGTTTTTCTTGCTGCTTCTCCAGCTCCTGTATCTGTTCTTGCTGGGATTCTGTCTTCTGGTTTTTCTCTGTTATATCCTTAAGAGCCTGATCAAGAGTAGTTTTATGCACTTCTTCCTGCTTTTCCAGTATTCTCATCTGTTCCTGGTATAACTTCACTTCTCCCTCTCTCTCTGACAGGACAGCAGTCACATGAGTGAGAGTCTCCTGCAAAGCTTTTGCTTCTGCTGCCTCCTTCTGTAGCATCTGGAGTTTCTCCCGCTGTGTTTCTACTTCCTCACGTTGAATTTTTAAGATGGACAGTGTGGTCTGGAGTTCTTGTTCAAGGGAGTGATTCATATCTGTTGCTGCATTTGCTCGGGTTTCAGAGGCTGCAGACGATTCCTGAAGAAGGTTTATCTCACAGAGCAGCTTTTCTTTCAGTGCCTGCAGGCTGTCCCGTTCGTACTGCAAAACAGGGAGGAAGAGATCCAATCATTCCATCTAGGTTTGGGTTTCACACTAGGTTCGAACTCCTGCTCCAGCGGCACCAAGGGCTGAAGTCTGAGGTTTTAGCAGAAAACACAAACTATTCAGTTGGTTTCCCTGTTGGATGTGTATTTTCTACTGTTACTCAAAAAGATGCGAGAGCTGCACTGTATTTATTGGCCCTTTCCTGAACCGCTTTCTGCAGGCATCGTAAATAAAGAAGTGGGGAAACGCCAAACCCATCAGCTCAGCTGCACTGGCTGCAACACCCCGACTGGTGCCCTGTGCGTCACGGTGCCTGTAAGGGCATTCCCAGGGCAGGATGCCTACGAGTGGGGCAGACCTACCTAATACCTCCTCAACACCAGCGCTTGGGAGATCTTTCTCAGTCTCCTGCTGACCCCGTCTCACCAGCTGTGCTCACACCACCCTTGGCAGAGAGCTCCACGGGGCTGCAATGCTGCACCTTTACCACTCCGGGCACCTGCTCCCAGCAAGGCTCCGGCTTCATCAGCTGCTCTTGTTCATCTCTTGCAGAAGGGAGGGAACGATCGCTCCTCATCTCTCCCTGCCTCTCAGGATGCTGGAGACCCTTCCTGCATCTTCCAGCTCACCCAGCCTGACACACCTTTCTTTTTGCCCTTCTCTGAACCTCTTCCAGCTCTAGCGGGTTCTTCTGGGAAGAGCTGCCAGTCCAGTAGCCCAGAGTTAAAGTCCAGGCTAAGCAGGGTTTAGCCAGGGGCACAACGATGTTCTCTCTATTGGGGAGCAAAGAGACTTGACCTCCACCATGTAGGATTTTCCTGGCACCATCCTCTAGAGCCCCACTGCCCCTCTTGAGGGCGTAACCCTCAGATCACCGCCTGTGTTTGAAATCAGGAACAGGCTTCCCATGCAGATTTAGCTGGATCACCACTTTCATGTCTCAAATTTCTCTACTTGTTCCTCGCTGTCTGCTCTCAGACAGACAATTGTGGAGCAGTTTCTCTAATCAGCAGACTTTGTCTTCTCAGCCCTTTTTCCAGATCCAGATCCATAGAATCTAATATGGATCTGGACACAAACAATTGCCCAAACCATGCAACGTCAATAGAGAAGTTTGAAAATTCCTTTGACTTAAGCTTCAAGGGCAGAAACACTCAGAATTGAGGAAAATAAATACCTTGAGTCATAACTGAGTTTTATGTGGCTACAGCATCTTTGCCTACCTGCATTCAGAAGAACGCAATTGTAAACATTAAACCAAACCCCAAGCACTGGCATCAATAATACTCTCCTGCTCTTGTGGTTGTCTGTGGTCTCTCCACACAGTCGGTGACATTGGTCACCTTAGCCATCTCTCCTTTCTGGACTCTCCTCTCTCACTCAAGGTGAGGGCCCTGCTAACTCAGCCTCATGGCCTGGCAGGACAGCAAAGGTCTGGGCAACAAGGAATCAGGAGTGGAAGGAAGAAAAAAACAAGAGATACTTGGTCAGCATTTGTGTACCCTGTGTCCTCTCAGATCTGGCTGAACCTCTGCAACCCCACACAGAACCAGCTCTCCATTGGGAAAAGTTGCTTCTCAAAATTATGTACACAAGACCAAAATATACATAAGAAATGGCCTTCACAGCATCTACCATCCTCACCAGGACATCCTTTCTCTGCTTCTCAGCGCTCTCGAGCTCCCTTTCCAAAGATACCACCTCTTGCTGTAGAGTCCAAGCCTCCGCCTTTAGAGCAGCAGCCTCTTCCTGCAGGGCAACTTGGAGACAGTTCTTCTTGCGTTCCAGCACCTGTGTCTCTGCAGCAAAAAAGGTGAAGGAGAAGATGAAAAGCAAAGCAAAACCAAACTGATTTACATCCTGCAGAGAAAACATCATTTTCTTATCTGCTTGCCTGTGTCTTCCAGGCCCAAAGCCAATAGGACTTTCATAGCAGACAGAAATAAAGGAAACATCCAGACAGAGAAAAGAAGAAGAAAGGAAGTGGTGAGGTTGAGAAAAACAGGAGAAGGTGTTTGCTTTTCTGCTTGTTGAAAGGCCAGGGCTAAGGGCAGGGCAGCGCATCTCCCAGTGTTAGAAGCAGCAGAATCAACATCAATGGAACAAGGACAGAGCCAGTAGGCGAGAGTCAGATCCAGAGTCCTCCAGGAAAAGGAAGGAGCAGCCAAAAGGAAAACTGTGACACTTCCTGTGTGACCAAGAGGACCTGAGAGATCATAGAATCATAGAATAACCAGGTTGGAAGAGACCCACCGGATCATCAAGTCCAACCATTCCTATCAAACACTAAACCATGTCCCTCAGCATCTCATCCACCCGTGCCTTAAACCCCTCCAGGGAAGGTGAATCAACCGGCTCCCTGGGCAGCCTCTGCCAGTGCCCAGTGACTCTTTCTGTGGGGGACATTTTCCTAATGTCCAGCCTAAACCTCCCCTGGTGGAGCTTGTGGCCATTCCCTCTCGTCCTGTCCCCTGTCACTTGGGAGAAGAGCCCAGCACCCTCCTCTCTACAACCTCCCCTCAGGTAGTTATATAAAGCAATGAGGTCTCCCCTCAGCCTCCTCTTCTCCAGGCTAAACACCCCCAGCTCTCTCAGCCATTCCTCATAAGGCCTGTTCTCCAGCCCCTTCACCAGCTTTGTTGCTCTTCTCTGGACTCGCTCCAGAGCCTCAACAACCTTCTTGATGTTAGAGAAAAGAACAGATGTCAGTGTTGTGCTTGAAGCAGCACTTTGGTATTTGTCCAGAGGAATGCCAGGGGAACACCTTGTGCACCAGCAGGAAAAAGAAAGGAAATGTTCAGGGACACCAGGACAAGAGCAAGGCAAGAACAACTGAGCTCACACCAGCACCAAGAGTGCAAGAAGGACTGCAGAGAGTCAGGAACTAAAAGCTAAACTGATAGACTGAACTAACAGACAGAGACTAAAGGGGGAAAAAACTGACCAGCGGGACAGGCAGGATCATTCCAACGGCAGAATTTAAGGAGCAGAAACTGTTCTCGTATGTAACAGCTCCAGTAAAAACTACGGCTGTTCCATAAACAGAGATGATCCAAGGCCTGGAAAAGCCTCCTGTAAAGAGTCTGACAAATGATAAGCCATCCTGTCTCAGAGAGGGAACATGAGGAAACATCTGTGAAGGAGGCAACAAGCAATGTCTACACTTCCCTGCTCCTGCAGTCTGAGGCAAGTGAAACAGGACAAGGTGGTGAACAAGCCATTCTGATCTGGAAAGTGGGACAACAATGACAGGGGAAAGAACGGAGATGCCTCTCCAGCTCTGATCTTGAGAGGCCAACAGCCCTGGAGGCTCTGCGATGGCCTGGAGACGGGGGGAAGAGATGACCAGTAACATGTGAAAAAGAGTTTAGAGATAAACCCAATGTGAACACATTCCAGCATGAAGCTAGAAGTAAGAAGTGGCCAAGGAAGTAAGAAATGGTGTTTGCTATGGTGGTGAGCTCAATCACCAAATCAACACCAGCCAGGAAACAGGTAAGAAGGATGCAGAAGCACTAGGAACCAGAGAACTAGGAAAAGCAGCAGGAGAAAGAATGCAATAATACAACAACTTAACATTGAACGGATGCTTAGTGAATTTACCATGCAAGAAGAAAGGGAAGTCAGTAAAGATCAGGCTTTTTGCCTCAGCTTCATGCCTCACAGTGCCCACAGAGAAGGGCACTGTGAGGCATGAAGCTGTGCCTACATAGCAGTGATGGGACCTGAAAGGCACCACCTCTGCACCTCTGCCACCAGCAGCACAGCAAGATACACTGCCAGCTACTGCATCTCTCGCTTTAAGCAGTGTTCAGTGGTAGCTCTCATGCTTGTTTCTCTTCTCTTCCCGTCTGCAGATACTGCGCCTGTCCTCTGTGTGGTGTCAGAGCTCCCCATTGGAGAGACAGGATAGGGTCAGTGGGGTGGAAAGCAGAAGCTATACCTTCCTGGCTTTGAGCCAGCTGCTCCTGCAGCTCCCGATTCTGGGCTTGCATCTCGCTCAGCTCCAGCTCCAAGTCCTGTATCTTTCTCCTCGCATCGTTCTGGAAGAGGTAAGAAGAGACGTGTCACTGCTCAGAGCCACCGCTGGCCAGAGACAGGGAGGCAGAATCATAGAATCGCGGAATGGGGTGGGTTGGAAGGGACCTTAAAGACCATCCAGTCCCCTGGCCCTGTCACAGGCAGGGACGCTTCCCACTGCACACAAACACCAAGGCAGAAACAGCCAAGGTAGGAAGGGGCAGTTGGCCAGAACACGGCATGAGATCCCGACTCTCCTTTCTCCCCACGGCACAAGCCAACCTGGCCCACAAGATTTCACAGCTGTTCTGCCTCTGGCGCCTCTGCCTGTCCGTTCGGCCGAGTGCAGGGACAGGGTTTCTAGGGGCACCGCAGCCACCTTACCAGATCTCGCTGAGCCCGCTGCACGTGCTGACACAAGTCTTGCAGGGCCGCTGCCTCTCTGTCCACTGTGAGCTCTGCAAGGGGGTCCCCGGCCTCAGAAACAGTTTGGTCCCAGACATGACCCTGCTCTGAAGAGAGAAGCCATTCTGTTTCGAGCTTCAATAGAAGGGTCTACAACAAACAATGCCTCTTCATGCATAGGGGAAGGTGGCAGTGCCTTTGACACAGTCCTAGAGGTCACATCACAGCAAGACGTGTCACAGGCCAACGTTCTTTTGATGACCACTAATGTCAGCTCTGCCTCGAGGAAGAATGCACATGCCCTATGACTTGACATGACTTGGGCCCTATTTCATTTTGACGCTGGTCATTTCTCCACACAGACCATGGACTCAGCTCCCTGTAGGGATGTCAGGATTTCAAGACTTGTCAACGCTCGAGTCACCCTGAACCAATGAGTCTGTCACATTGGGATTACAAAGCACCACCTTTCCCTCCCTCTGCTCTCCAATACGTGCTCTACAGACTTGTTAACCCAGCTCCCATACTTGCCTGAACTCCAAGGAATTAAATCTCTGTTGTCACAGATCATGCGGTGGAGAACCAAGCGCAGTTGGTCCAGCTGAGATTTGGCTTCGCAGTGGGCACTGTTTGCCTGCTCACACTCTGCAGCCAAAGCTTTTGCTCTGCTCTCTGTGCTGCAAAGCTGCAAATGCAGTTCAGACACCTGATCCTCCAGCGTGCGCACAGTGTCTCTCAAGAACAGTTCACCTGCTCGTGACTCCTCTAGATCCTGGAGCAGCTGCTTCTCTCGAGTTGCTAGGCCAGCCTCCTTCTTCAGCACTTCTTCCTGCAGTGCCTGTGTCTGTAACACAGATGCACGGAGCCTCAGCGACCGTGCTGCGACTGAGGCAGAGAAGCGGGAAGCACAGCAAGGGAAGAAGGAGGAATGACCTCAAGCAAAAACCACACTGGAAACAGAAGGCGCAAAGCTAAGGATTCAAATGAAGGAAAAAAGGCTGTAAAGAGCTACTCAGAGGCTGAAGGGGCAAAAGAAGGTTCCCCATCCCCAAAAGAATGGTCCAGCTGAAAGGCTTTCCTGCTTTCCAGGCTCTGGAACAAAGCTCTGGGGCTGTGGGTGAGAGGACGGGGCTGGCAAGGTCTGGGCAGATCAAGCACCCCAGTGTGGCAAGTGAGGTTGCCAAACTCCCAGCAGACACTTCAGAGAAGAAAGGAAGACAATCAGTATCCTTCGTGCTGCACCTCTGAAATGCAGAGGTGAACTTGCTGAGATGCAAGCACCTTCCAGCAACTACAACAACCCCTTCTGTGTCACCAGATCCCTCAGTGTCTGACAGAGGGAGGAACACCTTCTGGGGACAATTTGTAAAGACATTGAATCACAGAATCACAGAATAACCAGGTTGGAAGAGACCCACCAGATTGTCGAGTCCAACCATTCCCACCAATCCCTAAACCATGCCCCTAAGTACCTCATCCACCCTCAACTTAAACACCTCCAGGGAAGGTGACTTAACCACCTCCCTGGGCAGACTGTTCCAATGCCTAACTACCCTTTCCGTGAAGAATTTTTTCCTTATCTCAAGCCTAAATCTCCCCTGGCGGAGCTTGAGGACATTCCCTCTCGTCATGTCCCCTGTCACTTGGGAGAAGAGGCCAGCACCCTCCTCTCCACAATCTCCCTTCAGGTAGTTGTAGACAGTAATAAGGTCTCCCTTCAGCCTCCTCTTCTCCAGGCTAAACAACCCCAGCTCTCCCAGTCGCTCCTCATGAGGTCTGTTCTCCAGCCCCTTCACCAGCTTCATTGCTCTTCTCTGGACTCACTCCAGAGCCACAACATCCTTCTTGTGGTGAGGGGCCCAGAACTGAACACAGGATTCGAGGAGCGGTCTCACCAGTGCCGAGTACAGAGGGAGAAGAACCTCCCTGGACCTGCTGGTCACGCCGTTTCTGATACAAGCCAAGATGCCATTGGCCTTCTTGGCCACCTGGGCACACTGCTGGCTCATGTTCAGTCAGTTGTCAACCAGCACCCCCAGGTCCTTCTCCTCCTGGCAGCTTTCCAGCCAGGCTTCTCCTAGTCTGTACCTCTGCTTAGGGTTGTTGTGCCCCAAGTGCAGGACCCGGCATTTGGCCTTGTTAAACCTCATGCCGTTGGTCTCAGCCCAGCAGTCCAGCCTGTTCAGATCCCTTTGCAGAGCCTCCCGACCCTCCAGCAGATCGACACTTCCACCCAGCTTGGTGTCATCTGCAAACTTGCTAAGGGAGCACTCGATGCCTTCATCCAGGTCGTTGATAAAGACATTAAACAGGACTGGACCCAGGACTGAGCCCTGGGGAACCCCACTTGTCACTGGCCTCCAGCTGGATTTAACTTCATTTACCACCACCCTCTGGGCCCAGTCATTCAACCAGTTTTTCACCCAGGAGAGTGTGCACCCGTCCAGGCCAGAGGACGACAGTTTCCGAAGCAGAATGCTATGAGAAACTGTATCAAAGGCTTTACTGAAGTCCAGGAAGACCAAATCCACAGCCTTTCCCTCGTCCAAGGGTCTAGTCACTCTGTCATAGAAGGTGATCAGATTACTCTGGCAAGACCTGCCTTTCATGAACCCATGTTGACTGGGCCTGATCCACTCCATGACTTTCCTCAGTACCGAGGTCAGACTGACAGGCCTGTAGTTCCCCGGATCCTCCCTGCGCCCCTTCTTATAGATAGGCACGACATCAGCCTCCAGTCCAGCGGAACCTCCCCAGTCATCCAGGACTGCTGGAAGATGATGGAAAGGGGTTTGGCCAGCACATCCGCCAGTTCCCTCAAAACTCTTGGGTGGACTCCATCCGGCCCCATAGACTTGTGTGCATCTAGCTGGGCAAGCAAGTCTCTAACCACCTCCTCTTGGACCTTGGGAACCTCATACTTCTCTTCCAACCCCTGGGGTTGTGCAAAGAGGGGACAATTTTCCTTACTGTTAAAGACTGAGGCAAAGTAGGCATTGAGCACTTCAGCCTTGTCTTCATCCCCTGTTACTCTTGTTCCCTCTGCATCTACTAGGGACTGGAGATTCTCCCTAGTCCTCCTTTTGCTGTTGATGTATTTGTAGAAAGACTTTTTGTTGTCTTTCACAGACTTGGCCAATCGCATTTCTAGTTGGGCCTCAGCCCTCCTGACTTTTTCCCTGCACATTCTCGCTTCCTCCCTATAGTCCACCCAGGATGCCTGCCCCTTCCTCCAAAGGTCGTAGACCCTCCTCTTCCTATTGATGTCTCTCAGGACCTCCCTACTCAACCATGCTGGTTTCTTACCCCGCCAGCTACTTTTCCGGAACTTGGGGACAGCTTTCTCCTGAGCTGCTAGGAGTTCCTTCTTGAAGAGCGCCCAGCCCTCATGGACACCTTTGCCCTCAAGGAGCGCCTCCCATGGGACTTTTCTGACCAGCCTTCTGAACAGTCCAAAGTCTGCTCTCTGAAAGTTGAGGGCGACTGTTCTGCTCACCTCCATCTTCTTCATCTCACCATGCACCGAGAACTCTATCATCTCATGATCGCTTTGCCCCAAGCGTCCTCCAACCTTCACATCCCCCACCAGTCCCTCTCTGTTCACCAACAGCAGGTCCAGGAGGGCACCGTCCCTTGTCGGTTCGCTCACCAGCTGTGTGAGGAAGTTGTCTTCCACACACTCCAGGAACCTCCGGGACTGCTTCCTTTCTGCTGTATTATACTCCCAGCCTGTATCTGGGAAATTGAAATCTCCCACAAGGACTAGAGGCATCCTTGAGATGCTCCAAAGGAGCCTTCTGTTTCTCATCAGAGATTTAATGCCATGAACTTTAATGCCATGAACTATGAAAGAATGGGGGAAACAGAAGCAGATCCAGCCTTGATCTCAATGTGCAAAGTCTCAGCAGAAAAGGAAAGAGCATTTGGTTTTGGGAGGGGAAACAAGCTGGGGCCTACAAGCTAATGGGGTTATTCCACATCCCTGGAGGAGAAGATGCTAATGCATAGGTCACCTGCTCGTTGAGCTCTTCGATTTCCCTTCTGTTGTCTGAATGTTCCTGCTGGGCCTGTTCAATCACAGAAAGGAGCTGAAACACCTCCTTCTGCTGGGCTAAGTTGTTTTCTTCCAGGGTTCTGAGGTTTAGTTCCTTCTCCTCCAGAGAGTGAGTCAGCCTGAAAGAGAGAGCAGGCAACTCATCACTACATGGTACAACACTCAATAAACCCTTAGGACTCCCACAACCAAGGGAAAATCACTTTGTCTGCTGAGGTTTGTCTGAACCAGGAGGCTGCTTGTTCAGCCTTATGCCAGGCTGGCGGCCACACCTGAACTTGTGCCCTTCCCACAGGAGAAAGGTGAGTTCCTGGCCAAATACCATGGCATTGTGAGATGGGGTGGGAATAGATGCATCCCAAGGTCTGGTAAGGAAGACATTGAGGAAGAGGAAGATTTTCATTTGGGCTGATGAGACTGTAGGGAAGAAGTCTGTAGATAATTAAGAGATATCTTCTTCCTCTTGCTTGTTCTAGTAGGAATAGCAGCAACTGACAGTGAGGTGATCTTTGAGGAGTTCCTAAGGCTTGCCAGCATCCACAGAACTCTCAGCTCGAGAAATGAAGGCTGATACTAGAAGTGGCAATGGAGGCTTGGAGGAAATACTCAGATCCTTACAGAAGCTGCAGGATTCCTCACAGGGGAAGCAAGAGCGCACTCATTTCTTGGGGGACTCAGAGGAGAATCTGGCTTAGTTTGAAATCATGGGTTTGAGATGGCTTCTGCCAAGAAAGGTATCGGGATGGAAAACTGATACAGATCCCAGACGTGTAAAGTTCACTTGGCCCAAAGTGGAGCTGATGGATCTATCTGCCTCAGGCATATCTCCTGCCACTCATCCTGCCTCCTTTGGCCCATTTCAGGTTTGAAAAGCCTGAAAGTTTCATTTAACAATATCAATACTGCTGACCTAATGAAAGAACACCTCCTTTTAAGGAAAGGACTACTCCAAAAGCCACTGTATTCAGAAAAACTGTAATTGAAAGAAAAGAAAATGAAACACAACATCAAGAAAATGAAACATCTGCATGGATAGGTCAGAACTCTGCATTTTAGGCAACACTGCCAGTGCCACTTGTACATGCAAAGGCCTGAAAGAAGAAATCCATTAAACAGAAGGGAGAGTCTCACAGGCTTCTGTTTACCTGGCATTTTCACTCTCAAGGACCTTCAACGAAGCCTGAAACTCTATGTTGTGATGCTTCACCTCTTCCCATTCACTCCTTTGCTCCTCCAAGGACTGCAGACACGCTTGCAGCTCCTTGTTCCGTTTTTCTGCCCCCTCCCACTGACTCCTCTTCTCCTCCAGGATCTTCTGGAGATGCACAACCTCCAGCATCTTCAGCCTTGACAGCTCCTGTGCCTCATGCAGATCTTGCTGAGCTTTGTGGCAAGCCACTTGCTGGGACTCTTCGGAGGCTGCTAGCTGACAGGTCAACTCTTCCACCTCAAGGCAAACATAACAAAGCAGTCAAATACTACAGCTTGTCCCTGTCAGCCACATCGTATCCTGGGAGGAAAGGGAAAGAACAGCTTCACATTTTACCCTGTTGCGAGAGGACCAGATTGACAATGGAGACAGCTGACTTGTTTAAAAACCCAAGTGCATCACCATATTTATCCAAAAGACACCTTAAAAACCAGGCTGGCAGGGAAAGTCCAGCAGGAATCCATTCTGGTGATTGCTGGCCATTGGGCAAAAGGACTGGCCCATCTGTCCAGGGCAGCAGCTGAGGTTCAGCTGACCAATAAGTCTCCTCCAGCCCAGCCCAGATAGAGACCCTGCTTTGCCAGCAGTCAAGGGGATGATCCCATCAGCCTGTTCCACAACAGAAAGGCAGGAAGGGGAGAGACCACCTGGTTGATGCCTGGAAGATCTACAGCTGCTCAAATCACCTGGTTTTGTAAAGCGTCCTTCTGCTGATGAAGGACATTCATTTCCTCTTTGATGGTTTTGATTTCTTGCTTGTGTCTGTTCTCCACTGCCTTGATCTCACTCTGACTTTCCCGCAGCTCTGCCTGCAGCTTCTCTGTGACGTCCTGTAAACAAAGAGAGCAAGTTATGGGGACCTGCCACCAGGTACAGATTTTCCTATTTCTATCTCAATATCAAATGCATTCAGCCACTACTTTCTGCTTTTCTGCTCTGCTCTGTCTCTGTTGTAAACAGTCCTTCCTGTTGCTGATCTCTGGAGCTTAGCAGGTTCTGTGCTTTCAGTGCTGCAGTAGAACAGAATCACAGGATCCTAGAATGCTTTGAGGTGGAAAGGACTTCAAAGTCCATCCAGTTCCAACCCTGCTGCCATGGACAGGGACAATTCCCACTTGATCTGGTTGCTCCAAGCCCCATCCAACCTGGCCTGGAACAGCTCCACAACTTCTCTGGGCAACCAGGGCCAGGGCCTCACCACCCTCAAAGGAAAACATTTCTTTCTAAGATCTCATCTCAATCTCCCTTCTTTCAGCTGAAAATCGTTCCCCCTCATCCTACCCTTGATCTCCTGTAGCCCCTTTCTGAAGCCCTCCCTGAACAGGGAGGCTGCTCTAAAATCTCTGCAGAGACTTCTCTTCTCCAGGCTGAACAACCCCACCTCTCTCAGCCTGTCTCACACAAGAGGTGCTCCAGCCCTCGGATCATCTCCGTGGCCTTCTCTGGACTCGCTGCAACAGCTCCATGTCTTTCCTGTGCTGAGGACTCCAGAACTGGAAGTGGGGCTCAAGGTGAGGTCTCACCATAGCAAAGTAGGGTGCTGAATCCCCTCCCCCAGCCAGTTGGTTCCACTGCTTTGGACATCTTGTGGACCTTCACCTGCCTGCAAGTGTGAGCCCCTGGCTCTGCTGCCTGGCCTAGCTACATGCCACCCATGACAGACAATTGCTGCCACCTCACACACTGAAGCTACTACAAAGCCAGCCCACAACCCTGCTTGAAGAATTCGGAAGTGAACTCATTCCTACCAGGTCTTGCAGAAGCTTGTTTAGTTCCAGTTTGTGCTCAGTTTGCTGAAGTCTGAGGCTGTTGTCATACTGCTCTTCTGTCAGTAAGAGCTGCTGCGCCATGTTTTCCCTTTCCTGCCTCAGCAAAGCTCTCTCTGCTTGCAGCTCTGAATGAAGGCACTTCACTTCCCCTGCAAACACCACAAATGGCAAGGTAAGACTCCACACAGACAATAGTTCTGATTTACTGAGCTAAGGCAGTGTAGGAGGGATCCCTCCAGCTCCATCACTCCTCAGAAGTACTGCAGACAGACAGTTATATCCACACAATCTTCTTTACACGTGGGGACCACCAGGAACAAAGCACATGAAGCTCTCACCCTGCAACACCTCTTTGGCCTGCGTGACTGCATGAAGTTGGATTTCAAGCTGACTCCTGTCAATCTCCAGCCGAGATAAGTGCTGCTGAGCCTCAAACAGGCTGGATTCCAGGCTCTCCTTCCCTGACCTACAGGTTATGAACAAGGAGAGAAATGAGTTTCTTGCTTCTGATACCCACAGAGAAGAAGTCAATCGAGATCCCAGCGTGTGAGTATGGAAAACAGGGTGTACGGAAACCTGTGTACAGGAAACATATTTCTACTGTTTAAAAGAGCAATGCAGGCCCCTCCGATGTAATGTCCAGGCTTTCCTTATGTCCCAGCAGAACAGAACGCCCAGACAAATTTGAACAATTTGGGCTTCGCATAGCAATGGACAAGGGGGGAAAACCATGAGCCCAAAGCTCAGGAAAGCTTTGTTAGCTTTAGCTCTCACAAAAATAACAGTCAAATCAGGGGATACTCTTTGGGGTTTTGCTCCAGATTCTTCCATTTTCTGTCCATTGAAGGTGAAAACACCTGCAAAGCAGGCAGGATGCAATAACTCCTCAGCTGATGCTCACCACCTCTAGCATCACAGACATTCAATCATGTCCTGTCTCGGGGCTCCTCCCTGCCCTTACCTGGCCTCTGCCAGCTGCTCGGAAAGGCCTTGTCTGTCCCGCTCCACGGCTGCCAGTCGCACCTCGAGGGCAGCCTTCTCCTGCAGCAGCAACTCCTTCTCCATGGACAACATGGCCAGGGTGCACGCCTGGCGAGAGGACTCCTGGCGCAGCTCCTCCAGCCCACGGCTCGACGCCTCCTGCTGCCGGGACACCTGAAAGTGGGACAGCAGGCAGTGAGCATCCTGCCCCTGGAGTTCTGTGCCAGGGCCGCTGCTGACCCTGACGGAGGAGAAAGAGCTCCTGGGCTGGGACTGGAACGGGAAAAGCATCCGCTGGGCACACACCAACCCCCTGGGCTGCCAAAAGGCACCAGCACTGCTGACCCAAACGCGTGGGGAAGGCTTCCTGGCTGCCAGCAGACGGCTCCCTCAGCACAAACATACGCACCCCACGCAAAGGCTGTCAGGAAAAAAACAACACATTTTCCACACGTGCCCCCTCGCCAACTGAAATCCCACCACAACAAAAAGCACAAACAGAAAGATGCAGCCCTGTTCTTCACCTCAGAGCTACCGAGTTTGTTTCTTTTGCCCCATGGGAGAGCAGGAGCCTTGCTCAGACTCATGAAAAACACAATCACCTCCCTGCTGCTTGTCAAGAGCCAAAACGGAGGCCAAGACAGACAGGTGCATTCAAAGGATCCGTAGAAGCAGAGGACAACTCAGAGAATTGCAGAACAGCTCTGCAAGCCATTAACACCTTTCCCACAAGCAGCAAACAAAGCCTTCCGCCCTCCAGCACTACCAGCTGTCTCTCTGATGAAAAACCACACAGAACCCAACAGCCCAGCTTCACTGAGCCCGCAAGCCAAAGGCCCACTCAGAGGCACAAGGGTTTGGGTCTCACTTGATGGAGTTTCTCTTGGGCTTCTTCCTTCTTCTCTGCCAGTCCCATCAGCTCTACCCGCAGCTCCTCCTCTTGCTCTTCTGCTTTCTTCAGCAGCTGCTCCAGGTGGGCTTTCTCTGTGCAGACCTCTTCATTTGTTCTTTCACACAACTGCAGTTTCTCCCGGTCAGAGATCTTTGCTCTCTCCATCTCATCCACTTTCCCCAACAGAGCTTCATTCTCTTGCTCCAGCTACAACCATAGAAGAGATAAAATACAGTCAGATTTACTATGAAGACAGAAGTTTGGCTTGGACAGAGAAAGGAATATTTCCATATTCAGTCGGTCACACTGTCAGAAGGCAAGAGCTCGGAAAAGAAGCAGTGGCTGGACATGAATGCCTAGCAAAACCTTTGGTAACTCAGCTCACCTGCAGCAGAAGCTTGTTCAGCTGCACTTTATCCAGTGCAAGAGCTTCATTGATGCTGCTCATGTTGGCTGTCGCAGCACGCAGATCAGCTATTTCAGCATTCAGCTTATTCTGAGCTCCTGTCAGCTCTGCCACTGACTGCTCCGCCTGCAGAGACAGAACCAAGGCAGGAAAATCCCTGACTTCAAGCACTGACTCCACATCCCCTGTGTGCCTCTGACATCTCCCTGGGGCAGTGTTCCCCAGAAGCACATGGGCATCAAAGAGCCCATGTGCTCCAATCATCATTTGCCAAGACGGAGAACATTCTCCCTGTCTCCTGCTGCCAGAAACAGCATCTGTGGTGGCTTTGCTGTCACAAGTCCCTCTCCCACAAGTGCTGCCTAGGAATGTGGTGACCATACCTTCTCCAGGGCTGTGGTCAGCTCATGTTTCTCTTGCTGCAGCAGATCCCTCTGAAGGTGCGATTCCTCCAGTGCTTCCCTCACAGCTACCAACTCACTCTGCAGTAAAGAATGTTTTCCTTCAAGTGCACCTAAGTCCTTCAGGCTACAAGAAAGGGAAAGACAAACAAGGCTTTTTGTAAAAGATTCTCCTTTCCAAAGCGAAGCGTACACACTATGGCCCCGAAAATGCAGCCGGCATGATTTCCAAGAGCTTTCTGTTGACACCTAAAGAATGCTGGAATTTCCTGCCTGAGCTCCACCACCCTTTGTCATTGATAGAGGTGAAGCGTTCATCATTGAGAAAGTAAAGCAAACTTTCAAAAAAACACATAACGTTCCCAGAAAGTTCAGGAATTCTCAGAAGAACAGCTTCCAGCCTGGTAGTTCTCTCTCCTTTCCCACACACTGGACACAAGACTTTCTAAAGTTTTTCTTTGGGTCAGGCAGACTTTTTAAGCCCAGATTTATATTCCCACAATTACTCTTGCCTTTAGCAATGAAACAATGAAAGAGCCTGTGATCTGTGTGAGGAGGAGATGTGTATGAATGCCATTACAATAATCACAGGATCTGAGGATAATTCAGGCCAGCAGAGGCCCCAGGAGGCCTCCAGCCCAATCTTCAGCTCAAAGCAGCTGAGGAAGCTATGGGATCAGTCCTGGTTGGTGAGGGCTCTATTCATTTGGGCCTTCCAAACCATCAGGGATAGATTCTGCGCAAACCTGTCTGAGCAGCCTGTTCTGCTGTGTGATTGCCTTCATGGTTCAACATTTGGTTCTCCTTAAATCTAGCCTGAGCCTCTTTTGTTTCAGCTTATGCCTGTCATCATCTACCCTGGTCATGTCTGGAATGATTTTTAAAGGCCCACAAAGAAAGTATGTGGAGGACGCAGCTATGCTGTATGTCAGCAGGCAGCCAGATTTGCTTACAAGCTCCTTTCACCTTTCTATGCTAGAAATTATGAGCATGCAAAACTAATTCTTTTACAGTGGGCCTCTTGAAGTCCATCAATATCCACCTCTGCCCAGAGAAAGGTTTAACACTCACAGGAGCTCCTGATCACAACGTACTCTCTCCATTGCTTCTTGCTGCTCTAACTTTTTCCCCTGGGCTGAATCTTCCCTCAGTTGCAGCTCAGTGTTACTTCGGCGCAGACGCGAGGCTTCTTGCTCCGTTATTTCAAGCTGTTGCTGCAGCTCGTCCTGGGTTTTCTCAAGGTTTGCACAGTCACTGCAGAGACAAGTCTCAGTTAGAAGAATGAAGAGGCTTGACGAGTCACGGATCCCATTTGCACCATGCCAGGATGCAGCTGTGAGGAGATTTCTTCACTGTGCTCCCCACAAGGTAACTGAACAGCGAAAGAGAAAGGAAGGCAGGCATTTGCCTTCATCCAGTGAGAGGCAGCAGCTAGCAAAGGGCACCCAAAGAACAGAATTCAGAGAAGCAGCATCTCAAGAGAGAGGCATCTTTACACCACCACTCTAAATCTCCAATACAGCCTTAGGATTCAGAGTAGAGCATGAAAAAGCAGTGACAGGAGGATGCTAAAGTGCCAGAAGCACACACACATGGTAGGGCAGGCAAGTCTCTTGCCCGGAACACCTCTGAACTCCCAAAACTGGAAGCAGATTGCCCCTAGAACATAGGAAAAAGAGGAAATACCTTCTGAGAGCTTCTACCAGAGATTGGAGGTGCTGCTGGTGGCTGCAGGATGTATTGCATTCCTCTTCCAGTTGCTCAACCCTTTGCTGCAGCTTCCTGCACTTCTCTTCCTGCTGTCTGTGCTGGCGCTGCAGGAAATTTATAGAGTCCTGCCTGGCAGAAAGCTCTTCTTTAAGGGCCTGCAAGGAATAGGCAGGGAAAGAAGGTGGCTCCAGATAGCTGGGAGAAGCAGCAAGCAGAGACAGCTCACTGAAAGCAAGAGCTGTGATGAGGTGGTGGAGATCAAGGAAAGAAAAGCAGCAGAGCACAGGGCTGGTGAGACTGGCAAGAAAATATGGTACCAGAAGTGGGAAAACTAGAAAGAAACTGGCTCAACTGGCTAAGTGAATGGAAGAGTTTCAAGCTAAATGAGGCATTAGCAGCTGAGCCTGTAGCCAGTAGTGAAGAGAAGCAGAAATTCTCACCTGTGTTGCTCCTCGCCTCCTCGCCAGTGCTTCCTGCACCAATACAAAGGCATGTTCTGCATCAATGGAACCCCGACAAGAGAGGATGCTGCTAGACTCTGCATACTGGGAACCATCAGTGCAGATAATGCTGACCACGCTGTCACTGCCATCTAACACCACCTGAAAGCCCACATCAAGCTGTTATTCCCTGCTCATACTTGCTTTTCTTTATCTATTTCTCCTTTTCCCCTGACTTCACCATAGAGTCATTAAAAACTCAATTCTCTCATTTCTTCAGTCACCACAGAAGTTTCCCCCTGTGGCCACAAGTGTTCTGGAGATTTCTAAATACAGATGCTATAAAGAAGAAAAAACAAGTATGAAGTGGCTGGAAGCTGCTTGAATGCTCAGTTTCTTTAAGTGCTCAGAAATTATTCTGGTCTCCTTCGGCTTCTTAGAGCCACATACACAAACATCAGAAAAACTGGGAGCAGCAGTGAAAGGAACCATGAACACTGCCCAGGGAAGAAGGAAACTGATGAATACTGGAAAACAGCAATGAAAAAGCGAGTGTTCATAATTACTCTGAGCAGTAGCACACAAGGACAGAAGTAATTGCATAAAGGGAAAGAACCGACTTTGTCAGAGACTGTGTAAAAGATCTGATTTTAAACCCCGCTCCACAGAGTGGAGTTAAGGACTTAGTTACCCCTGAACAGTTAGCCCAGTTGTAGTTGTGGGCAGATAGTAGTGGTCAGTGAGGGCAAAGCGAAGAAGCAGTCAGCAAGGGCATCGAGCCAGTGACCTTTATAAAAATCTGAAGAACAGCAGAATCATTGCTTGAGGAGGGTGGGAGACTCCTCCAAGAAACAGTGGAATATAAATGGCAAGTAGCCAACTCAGAATGCACAGTCCAAGATAGACCTCAGTGGAACAGTGAAGACAAAGGTACTGAAATTTCCAGCGATTCAGCTGAAGGGTCACAGGACAGCTGGCTTAGGAGTTTGAACAGGGCTGATGTCAGAAAAGCACTACAAAAATTAAATATCCAATAGCAGGTAACACAGACAGTACCCAACATAGATGTCTGTTCCCTGGGCTAGTCTGCTGCCTTCCTCAAGTACTTTCAAACCAAATTTATGGAGGTGCAGTCCCAGCTTTGTACTTACCTCAGTTATATCTTTTATCAACTTTTGGAGGAAAAGATTCTCTTCTTTGGCACTTTTGGTCAAGGAAGCTTCATATTCTCTCTCTAACTGACTTGCTTCCTGAGAACAGAATAAGGAAAGGGTGGGCAGGGAAGAGCTGCTCCCCTCCATAACACTCCCATCCTCACTGGCACCATCACGCCAAGAAGTCTCAGCCCTAGGGATTCCTTCCCATATCTATTCCATTCCTTCTCTGCTAAAACTCAGAAGAGAAAGACCAATAGCCAGTTTTTATATGCTGCTATGAAGCTGCCGATTCCGAGGAACTTTGATCCCAAGAGATGAAAGCCACAGGCAGAGCAGCACTGGTGCAACCCCTCCAAGTTGTTCACAGCTCTGTTGGCAGCTGGACTGACTCTACGTGTGCCAAACACAGAAGGAATACACTGGAAATGTTCCCATACAGTTAACATCTTTACCAGGCCTTCCCTTGAGGAAGCCACAGCTCTGTGCTAAGGCTGTGCAAAGGGAAGCAAACACTGGGCTCTCTCCCAGGTAAAGCGAACACATACTAGAATCTCCAGAGTGTCGTTAAGTGTTTTCATGGTCTTCTCCTTCTCCTCATTCTGCTTCTGAGACTGTACAAGCAAGGCTGAGAGCTCCATCACCCTGAGAAGAGAAGGTCCACACGCCATTCCAAAAGCACTGCACACCATCACCTGTTAAAGAGCTGAGCAGGTCCCAGAAACCCAGCAGAGAAAATTCAACCCAGAAGACACAGCAAAAGCAGTGTTCGTCTCTACAGGTTAATATGCTTGATGTTGCAAAATGGGACTTCTTGTCCCAAAGGCCATCTGCACTCAGTCTTGCAAGGAAACCTGAACATGAGGAAATCTTTCCTGTGACGGTGCTGGAGCACTGGAACCAGCTGCCCAGGGAGTGGAGTCTCCTTCTCTGGAGAGATCCAAACCTGCCTGGTCATGCTCCTGTGCAACCTGCTGGAGGTGACACTGCTTTAGCAGTGGAGGTGGACTGGGTGAGCTCCAGAGGGCCCTTCCAAACCCACCATTTTGGGATTCTGGATTCTGTCAGCACAGAGCTGCTACACTGCTTATAAGAGCCTTGGGTAAATTCCTCCCAGCTCCTTCAGCACAGCCCTGGGTGGCAAAAAGGCTGAACAAGAGACAAAGCTCTCTTTGGATTGGTCTCAGCTTTTCACCAAGAATAAATTAATGGCAAAGACAAATGTAATGCTTGATCTCTTCTCCAGCCTTGTCTTGCTCAACACAGCTTCTGCCAGTCAGTTTTTTCCTGTTAAAGGCAACAGCCTGACCAGGGACAGACAGAAGGCTGTGCAGAGCAGGTGTCAAATGTGAACATCTGGGAATCTCAGAAGCAGCCACAAAAGATAATGTTTTTAACAGCAAATTTTAAAATACTTTTACCTGTCTTGAAGCTCCTTCTTCTCTGGGTCTTCCTTCACTTCTAAGAACATCAGCTCCTGAGCCTTCTGGCTTCTTTCCTGTCCCACCTGCTGCTGGGCCTCATCCTTCAGGATGTGTCTCCCCGGAGTGAGGGGCTCCCAGAGCTGCACAGCATGGTTCAGGCGGGAGCAGTGCACAAGCAGAGATCCAAAAAGTCTCATTTGCTCTGCCTTCAGCTCTGACAAATCTCTGGAGGAAAGAAAGAGTTGACGTTCACACCTCCATCTCTATCAGCTGCCTCACTTCTGGAGCACACAATGGTGCAACAGTAAAGCTGGCAGGAAAGATGACATCTTGGGGATGAATCATTCATCTGACACTCTGGGATCAGGACACACTGGGCTGCTGGAATTGCTAGTTTATCCTCAGAGATAAGAAATGTACGGCAGGACCAGAAGACTTCAAGGACCTCCAATTACTCTTGCACCTATTCTGTCTTATTAACAAACTCTAATTATCACTAATAGATGTAAGGAATTTGACCAAGGTCCCTAGCTCTTACACCCAAGGGCCAGCCTTAAGTAACCGATAATTATCAACACTTGGCCCACCAACAGGCTCCCACCAACAGCTACGTAAGAAACACTTCAGCAAGGTGGTATAACAATAAGCCTAGAATGTTGTAACAGAAAAGCACACGACACAAGAATTAAACAGTAGATCAGGTACATTCTCATGTTAAAGAAGGCTCATAATCCAGTAAGACAAATGGCTGACAGTAACCAGCATCTGAATTGCATGCTGACATCAGAGCAATGCACTATCACAGCGAGACTATTTTTGTCTGTGCAGAAGGCAACCTGAGAGCCCAAGAACAAGGAAACAATCATAAAAAGAGGTATAAAACTGAGAGATAACAAACTGGAATAATATAAACTGAAGAAATAAACAGGAGAAATGCAGTAACAGAGTAGAGAAGCTGTTCTTTCTCTCAACAATGTCAGTACAGGGATAAGCAGATATGAACTGAGCAGAATAACCTGGAAATGAGAAGAAAACAATATATATTCATGAATGATCTTTCCATCAGGAGCTGTGGAAAAAGGAACCAAGTGAGACATAAGGCAGACTTTAATCATTCTGTTAAACTCAGTTCTCTGCCTGCTGCACACACAGCTTTGTGGGTCTCTTCCAGTGTCTCCACACAGGCCTGAGCCTGTGTGAAGGAGCCCAAGCATCACCGCAGTCAGTCACCAGTTCAGGGCCTCTCCTTGCCCCAGCCCCAGCCCCTCACCTTTAGCCAAAACCAGCAGCAAACAAAACAATTCTGAAAAGAGTCTAAAGTGCACTCAACAGCATCGCTCCAGGCCAACAAAGGAGAAATCGGACCTTCAGCCACAACTAAAGGAACATCAAGCTCAAAAGCAAGGTGTGAAGGGGAGCTACATTTCAGTCCACAAGAGGTCCAGCCTCAATGCCTACATACCGGTCAGTGGCCGTCTTCATCTCCAGGAAGCGGCGGCGGAAGGTCAGCACCTGGCGCCACAGGCTGAGCAGACGGTTCTGTTCACCCCTGAACTGGCTGTTATAAAACTTAACAGGCAAAGACAAAAAGAAATGCAGTTCAGCCTTTGCCATCACAGTGTGTCTTTCAGATAGGGTGCGTATAAACACAGAATCATTAAGGTTGGGAAAGAGGTCTCAGCTCATCCAGTCCAACCATCAACCCCACCGTGCCTGCTAAACCATGTCTCAGCTACAGCCACATGGGTTTTTAACCCCTCCTAGGGATGGAGACCCCACCACTGCCCTGGCCAGCCGGCTCCAGTGCTTGACAATCTTTGCCAGAAGGAAATTTTTCCTAATATCCAATCGAAACCTCCCCTGATGCAACTCGAGACCATTTCCTCTCATCTTTGTTCCCTGGAATCAGAGCCCAGCACCCACCTCCCCATAAACTCCTTTCCAGGAGCTGCAGAGAGCAATGAGGTCTCCCCTCAGCCTCCTCTTCTCGGTGATAAACAGCCCCAGGGCCTTCAGCCGCTCCCACAACCCCTGTTCTCCAGACCCTTCCCAAGTCTGTTCTCCGGACGCACTCCAGCCCCTCAAGGTCTTCCCTGCAGTGAGCTCAGGATCTGAGGTGTGGCCTCACCAGCACCAAGCACAGGGGGACGATCCCTTTCCTGCTCCTGCTGGCCACCCCATGGCTGATCCAAGCCAGGAGCTGTTTGGCCTTCTTGGCCACCTGGGCCACTGCTGGCTCATGTTCAGCCACTGCCACTCAGCACCCCCAGGGCCTTTTCTGCTCCGCAGCTTCCCAGCAACCCTTCCCCTAAAAGAAGACAACTGTCATAACCAGGTCTCCTTTAACAGCGACTGCAGCAGGGGCATCAACCGCTGAAGAGGCACCACAGAAACACCTCCAGCAGACTCACCATCTGACCTCAAAGAAGGGAACACCCACACTTCTCCTGTAAGGACAGATTTCGGCAAAGGAAACCAATCATGATTCATCACTGCCTTGCAGAGGTGTTAACAGGCTTGGCGGAAGAAGACAAAACCAAGACCCTCCAAGATCAGTGCCAGATTTGCTTATTAGTAAGGCAGGCCTGCCTATTAGAAAGACGAGCAGTCTGTGTGACCACCCTACAGTGCCCAGACACAGCGAGCGTTGGCCTGTAGGACCGAGCAGCGTGTCACAGCAGTCCAGGCATCTTCTACCACCACTCCTCCATCCTAGCCCCCTCTCTTCTGCTTGTCAACACCCACACATCCTCAGTGCAGCCAGAGCTTTCACATAGCAAGTTCTCTCTGCTGGAAATAACAGTCTCATTCCACAGTGGCATCGCATCTGACACTCCCGGAGCCGATCCTTACCTCCCGTTCACTCCGCCATTCACTTTCCTTCCACTCCAGCTCCTCTCGGGCCCTCATCCAATCCTCCATCAGTTTTCCAACATCTTCTTTAAGGGCAGAATTAACCTCATTCGCTTTATTGAGGTGCTCCTGCAGGACAGCGTTCACTTCTGCCAGATTCTCAAACCTTGGAAAGGGAGAAACAGCAGAGAGGACCCTGAACAATTGCTGCCCACAAGCAGCATCCTTGTGATTTTCCAACTCCCTCAACACTGACTTTGTTGTCAAACTGACAGGCAGTAGAAGTGCTTTCTAGAGTTAACTAAGATCTCTCTGTGAAGGCTTCCCCTTGCACTAAGCCTTCAATTTCCACCTACACTTTCTATTTCCTCTTCCTCTGCAGCTTCGATGATGCCCACGGGTAACGTCTGGCCTCCCCTCGGTGCTGCCTGGGCACTGGACGCACCCCCTTTCTCTAGCGTTGCCCTCAGGCACTCACCTACCGAACCACAGAATAACCTGCGCTGAGAAGGGACCTGTGGAGGTCACCTGGAATAAACCGCTCAAACAGAGCCATTCAGCTCGCAACGCTCTTCCTACACCACAGACCAGATCGTGGGCCTTTTTCCTTTCAAAGTAACTTGCCCAACTGCTTGCCCCAGGGACACAAGATAGCACTGACAGGTTTTCCCTTGCTTCCACGAGGATCCAGGATACCAGGCATGAGGAAATGCTTCTTCCTTATACCTTCGCTGCTCCTCTTCCAAACGAAGCAGTGCTTTCTCCAGGCTGATGTCTTCTATGGCTTCACATTTCCCTGGAAGGGATCCCTTAAGAAGAAAGGAATTGTATAGTCAAATTCTTATATTCCCTTCACTACTCTTAGCATCCATCACTCTCCCCTCCATTCGATGGCATCCCAGGACCTCGCGGCTCCTTCAAGGCCTAACAGTGTCGAGGCTACGAAGAGGAAGGGACGGGAATCTCGCAGTGGGAATAGCTCTCCTCAGTCTCCCACTGCTGCGCTCTCAGCTGGGTACCCTCAGCTCACCACCGCCAATGCTCCCTCAAGCCTGGGAACGCTCTCTTCCTCACCTACCCTTCATTTCCTAGGTTTATGTTAGCTGCAAAGCAGAAAGGAGAGCACAGAGACAGCTCTCTCTGTTGAACACCAGCATTCCTGCCTTCCAAAATGCTGTGTTTCAACAGATCCTTTTTCAGAGACAGCCACACAACATAACAGGCAGCAGAACACACTCCTGAGACCTAGGGCAAAATGTTAATGCAGCAGTAAAGCCCTCTCCCACAAAATTAAAACCACTCTTGACAGGGTTTTCTGGGCTGGCATTTGTGGGACGGCTGCTGCTCTGGTAACAGCAACTGGACAGACACCAATGGGCAAATTTACAGCGTTTCTTCCAGCCCAGCATTAAGAAACGCTACAGATAGGAGCTTTAGTCAGTGACCTGCACACTCCTCCCGGCTGCTTCCAGCTGCTGCTCCAGCTCTCCACACTGAGCCCGGGACTGTAGGACCTGATGGACATACAAAAGATGAGAGAGGGCACCTCCAACAGTCAGCTCCTCCCATATCAGCTCTTCTCTATGTCTCTGCAGCCCAAGCACAGCGCATTTCACAGTGCTGCCCGAAGTCAACAAGAAGGTGTTCTGATAAAGGAAACCTCCCTTTCAATTCTAATATTAAAGAACCAGAGATGGGGTTTCTCTCATCTGCAGCACACTCTGCTTATCCTTGTGCAGCGACAGCAAGTAGAAAGATCATGGAATCATGGAACAGTTTGGGTCAGAAGGGACCTTAAAACCAGTGCTGCTCCCGCACCGCTCCTTGTCCCTTTGGACTCTCCTGCTGCTCTGGCTCCTTTTGGATCACTGCAGATGCCTTTGGATCCATTTGGATTCCCCTGCACCCATTCTGCTCTGTGTCTGGTCTGAGATCTCTCCAGCTCTGGATCCCTTTGGACACCCCCTGCCCCGCACAGCTCTGTGTCCCCTCTGGGCTCCTCTGCTTCCATTTGGATCCCCCTGCACCGCTCTGGGTCTGGTCTGGGTTCTCTCTAGCTCTGGAACCCTCGGGATCCCCCCTGCCCTGCGCAGCTCTGTGTCCCCCTCTGCGTTCTCCCCAGCTCTGGATCCCTTCAGATCACTCTGGATCCCCACTGCCCCACACAGCTGTGTTCCCTCTGGGATCACCTGCTGCTCTGGATCCCCCTGAATCCCCCCTGCCCCGCATAACTCCATGCCCCCCTCCAAGTTCTCCCCAGCTCCAGATACCTTTGGATCCCTTTGGATCTCCCCAGCCCCACACAACTATATATTCCTCTCCGAGTTCTGCCCAGCTCCGGATCCCCCTGGATCCCCCCTGTCCCACACAGTTCTGTGCCTCCTCTGGGCTCTCCTGTTGCTCTGGATCCCTCTGGATCTCCCCTGCCCCACACAACTCCGTATTCCCCTCAGAGTTCTCCCCAGCTCTGGATCCCCCTGAATTCCCCCGCCACCCGCCCAGCTCCCTCTTCCCTCTGGGCTCTCCTGCTGCTCTGCATCCCCTTGAATCCCCCTGCATCCCTCTGGATCCCCCCTGCCCGCAAAGTTCTGTGTCCCCTCTAGGCTCTCCTGCTGCTCTGGATCCTCCTGGATCCCCCCAGACAGCCCCGTGTCCCCCTCCGAGTTCTCCCCAGATCTGGATCGCTCTGGATTGCCCCGTCCCCGCCGGGATCTCGCGTAGCCCGCGGCTCCCGCCATTCTCTCCCCACACCTCTCTCCCCGCCATGTCCCGGCCCCGCCCGGGGCTGCGCGCGCGGGGGGGGGGCGGGGCCGAGGCCTCCCGCCCATCCGAAGGTCGCCGGTTCGGGGCTCGCCGCAGGCTTCCCCCCCCGCCCCCCCGGCGGCTCGGAAGCGCTCCCCTTCGTCCCGTCCCTGAGCCAGAGCCACCTCCCCAGCTCTCCTGGAGCCCTGAGAGGGCTGGAAGCCGCTCCGAGGTCTCTGCAGAGAAATGGAGAAGTGTGGGTTTGATGGGTGGAGTATTTGGTGGATAAGAAACCGGTTGGATGGTTATATTCAAAGACTAGTGGTCGATGGAGATGAGTGACAAGTGATGTCCCTCAAGGGTCTGTACTGGGACTGGTGCTGTTTAATATCTTCATCAATCACATAGACATCAAGATCAAGTGCACTCTCAGCAAGTTTGCAGATGACACCGAGCTGAGTGGTGCGGTTGCCGCAGTGGAGGGACAGGACGTCATCCAGAGGGAGCTGGACAGGCTGGGGACGTGGGGCTGGGAGAGCCTCGTGAGGTTCAGCAAGGCCATGGGCAAGATCCTACACCTGGGTCGGGGCAATCCGTGGTTTCAAACATGCCAGAGGATGATGTGATTGAGAGCAGCCCTGAGGACTTGGGGTGCTGGTTGATGAGGAGCTCAACATGGCTCCGGTCCTGCTCAACTTATTTATCAATGACCTGGATGAAGACACCGAGTGCACCCTTAGCAAGTTTGCAGATGACGCTAAGCTGGGAGGTAGTGTCGATTTGCCAGAGGGTAGGGAGGCTTCAACGGGATCTGAACAGGCTGGACCCCTGGGTTGAGACAATTGACATAAGGTTCAACAAGGCCAAATGCCGGGTCCTGCACTTGGGGCACAACAACCCTGTGCAGCTACAGACTAGGAGAAGCCTGGCTGGAAAGCTGCCAGGAGGAGAAGGACCTGGGGGTGTTGGTTGACAGCAACTGAAGATGAGCCAGCAGTGGCCCAAGTGGCCAAGAAGGCCAATGGCATCTTGGCTTGTATCAGAAATGGCGTGGGCAGCAGGTCCAGGGAGGTTATTCTCCCTCTGTACTCTGATCAAAGATGATCAGAGGGCTGGAGCACCTCCCATACGAGGACAGGCTGATAGAGTTGGGATTCTTCAGTCTGGAGAAGAGAAGGCCCCAGGGAGACCTTATAGTGATATTCCAGTACCTAAAGAGGCTACAAAAAAGCTGGGGAAGGATGTTTTACAAAGGCTTGGAGTGATAGGACTAGGATCAATGGGTATAAACTGGAGAGGGCAAATTTAGATTGGACATAAGGAGGGACTTGTCCACGGTGAGGATGGGGAGGCACTGGAACAGGTTGCCCAGTGAAGTTGTGGCTGCTCCATCCCTGGAGGTGTTCCAGGCCAGGTTGGATGAGGCTTTGGGCAGCCTTATCTAGTGGGAGGTGTCCCTGCCCATGGCAGGGGAGTTGGAACGGAATGGGTTTTAAGTTCCCTTCTAACCCGAACTATTCTATGATTTTATGATTCTCTTCTCCAGGCTGAAGAACCTAAACTCTCTCAGCCTGTCCTCATATGGGAGGTGCTCCAGCTCTCAGAACTTCTCCATGGCCTCCTCTGGACTCACTCCAATAGATCCATGATGGACCCATCTCCAAAGTTTTCGGTACTTCTTTCCTTTCTAAAAGCACAGAACCGTTAAGTTCCTTCCTAAAATGATCTTTTCATCCTTTTAAAAATCAGTCCTCAAAACGCTGTGGTGCAGAGCTCTAAATTCTCACAGAAACAGAATGTTAATTAGTTTTAATAAACAAATGGGATGTGACAGCAAATGCCTGCATGTATGGGGGCATCTCCACATTGGAATGTGATTACAAGGGGTGCGCTTCAGGAGGACACCAGGTGTTAGTGCAGGGCTCTGCCCAAGCATTAGAGTATAGACAGAAGCCACTATCCTGTGGCTACAGGGTCTGCCTCTTTGTTACATGGAATATGCAAGTGTATTGACCTTTTATCCACAAGGAATGGCCACTTCTTCAACACTGTGAAATGTTCAGCCTGGAGAAGAGGACACTGAAGGCAGATCTCGTTGCGGTCTACAGCTTCCTCACCAGGAGAGGAGGAGGAGCAGGCACTGAGCTCTTCTCTCTGGTGACCAAGGGCAGGACCGGAGGGAATGGCAGGAAGATGTGCCAGGGTAGGTAAGGTTGAATATTCACGCAGAGGGGAGTGGAGCATTGGAAATTGTCAGTTTGAGAGGGTGGCACAGCTCACATAGACATAGTCT